>OY783217.1:11025146-12499313 GCA_963678705.1 Panorpa germanica
ACCTTTTAGATGTGAAATATGTGGGAAGTCATTTACCAGAAAGGAACATTTTACTAATCATATAATGTGGCACACTGGTGAAACTCCTCATCGATGTGATTTTTGTTCTAAAACTTTCACTCGAAAAGAACATTTATTGAATCATGTTCGACAACACACTGGCGAATCACCCCATAGATGTGGATACTGTGCTAAGTCATTCACACGTAAGGAACATTTAATTAATCACGTGAGACAACATACAGGAGAAACTCCATTTAGATGCACATATTGTCCGAAAGCATTCACCAGGAAAGATCACCTAGGTTTGTTTGCAAATAATACTTTATTTAAGTTACATATTCAATGAAAATATAAAATTTTTTTTTTTTATTAGTAAATCATGTACGGCAGCATACTGGTGAATCTCCTCATAAGTGCACATACTGTACAAAATCATTCACAAGAAAAGAACATCTTACCAATCATGTCCGACAACATACTGGGGAATCACCTCACCGATGTCACTTCTGCTCGAAATCTTTTACAAGAAAGGAGCACTTAACAAACCACGTCAGGTATAATATAAACATAAAGTTATTACATAAACTAAGTACAATATAATACAAAGAAAACATCGACTGCAATGAGTTAGTTCTCTATATTTTAGATATTTTCACAGATCTTATATATAATCAAATCAAATTAATATTACAGAATTCACACTGGAGAGTCGCCTCATCGTTGTGAGTTTTGTCAAAAAACATTTACTCGTAAAGAGCATCTTACCAATCATCTTCGTCAACATACTGGAGAAACTCCGCACTGTTGCAACGTTTGCTCCAAACCATTTACTCGGAAAGAGCATCTCATTAATCATATGCGGTATGATTTTTAATATTATGTATAGTGTTAAGATAATTAAGAATCTTATGACCCCATTATCATTAAAACCAATACCAGGGATCATAATATTAAACATTCTTTAAACAAATTTATTTTAAATATTATGAATGCCTTTATACGTTTGTATTTTCTAACATGAAAACATCTATATGTTCAAAATACCTTTTATTGCATTTTACAGCAGGTCTCATACTGGTGAACGACCTTTCGCGTGTGGTGAATGCGGTAAATCTTTCCCTCTGAAAGGAAATTTATTATTCCATCAACGTTCTCATAACAAAGGTGCAGCAGCAGAACGACCATTCCGTTGCGATTTATGTCCTAAAGACTTTATGTGCAAAGGTAATTAAATTTTCAATTTTCCTACTGCAATATTTCTTTATTTAAGATATATTTTGTATACTATTGGATTATTTGTTACAGGTCACTTAGTGTCTCATCGTCGTTCTCACTCAGGAGAGCGTCCCCATGCCTGTGAGCAATGTGGAAAGACATTTGTTGAAAAAGGAAACATGCTACGTCATCTTAAGAAGCATCATCTAGATGTAGCTGCTCAGCAACAGCAAGCTATTCAAGCTGCAGTTACACCAGCCCCACTACCTCTACCTTTACCACTACCATTATCACAACAATTACAAGTCCAGGTGCCACAACCAGGAAATCCTACGATGCCTAATCCGACTATGGCAGCGATGTCAGCAAATACCTCAATTGCTAACACCGTAATAGCTCCAGGTAACCCGCCTCAGCATATTCAAATACACCATGTGCCAGCGCAAGCTCCACACCCTGTTGTTGTAAATTATTGAACAAATTAAACTTAAAAAAAAACATAATCCCTTTTTATGGTATTACAACATATGCATTAAAGAGAATATCGTTTGCTTTTTTTTTATGAAATTATATAATAACTTGCATCAATGAAATTAGGTTTTTGCTATACATTATAATAATTAGATGCTCTTATTATCCTTCCATATTTTTATCAAAGCTTTAGGATTAATTATTGTTTAAATAAATTATAATGATAAAATAGTACCGTTGTCTTTTAAACATACTATAAAATAGAAGAAGTTTTTTTTTATATTATATGAAATTGTATATACTTTTTGTCATGAAAATATTATTTTACTCATTACGGTAATGATTATTTTACACAGTTTGCACATAAAGCCCAGTTTTGAATTTTAGGTACTTTTAGTACTAATATTTAGTGAATTTCTCAAAAAGTTCTGGCCAGTGAATAGGCTCCTTTATTTTCATAGCTTTAGTGACGTAATTCACAGCACTTCAGCAGTAAATTTTACTGTTAAGTAATATTACTTAATTAATTACTTAACAGTAAATATTGGCTCAGATTTTGTGTAATGAACATACTGTAACTTGCTTATTATTTTGGGAACATCGGCTATTTTAAATTACTTAATTGTTAATATTGTACTAATTTAATTTTTTGTTTGCAGTATTAAATCATTTTTAATTTAAACCTTAGATATTCTGAAAAATATATTAAAAATACATATTTTTTTAATTACAATACTATATAGCAAGTAATATAACAGATTATGATACTATTTTATGTATTTAAAAATTAGTTATTAAACTTAAGTATACATTCATAATAGGCCTTATAATTAGATTATATATGTTTGTTTATTTTAAGCACTGCTTTCATTAATTTTTACTATAAACTCATAGAGCAAATGGTCAGTTTATATTTTTGTCTTAACGAAAGAATTTATTTAGTCAATTATTAAATTAGCTTGGGATTACTTCAATCACCTAGCGTTCTTAACTGCTACATAATATCAACTGTTATTGATGAAGGACTTTGATTGGTCGTTGGAACATTTTAAGAGAGGACTAGAAAGGTTTTTAGGAAAGACTCCAGGTTTGATATTTCAACCCGTAAAATATTAGTGGTTCAAATTTTGATCATTTAGAATATGAACTTGTATGAAATATTCCAGAACCGCTTGCTAAATATTTTTCACTTTGAATTATGAGCAGATTTAAATTAACAATATTTGAAATGTTGACCAGTACCTATAACTAGATCTGATCCTTCTAATTATTTGTTATTCTGCTTTAGGTTGCTCTTTTTACTTTTTATGTTAACTTCATTCATTTTGAAATTTTGTTCAGTTAATAGTAGAATTCGTTGAAATGACATTAGCATAATAATACTGTCTCTAAAAGAATGACATTTTAATCTAATTAAAGTATATAACGTCTTGATATTTCATCAGCTTTTAATGATTCTATAAGAAATATGCTGATACATAAAAAAGTGAGCTTCTGCGTTTGAAAAAGGACATTCAAATTAAAACTACGGATCCACTGTACATTATGATAACTAAAATTTCAATTGTAACAAATAAATATATAAATAATGTAACTATCACTCGTTGCTATTTTCTTTTAAATAAATACCATCTTAAATTTATAAGATTGGTGTTATTTATTTAAAATAAAATACAAGTAACAAACGAAAAGGTATTTATAAAAGCCTATATGTAATATAAAATGCTATAAGGGAATGATTTGTAAGTATAACAATTATAAATAATTGTTCTTTTATATTTAAATAATTAGAATTGAAATAGAGATATTGTTAAAAAAAAAGTGTATATTTAAGAGAAAAAGAAAGACGTGTCATTTTACAGTAAACGTTATTTGTTTTTGCACAATGATATATTTATTGTGATAGATAATCTTCTAACAAAAATATCTTTACACGTGTTAACAAATAGTTTTTAGCCATTTTGTCTGTTACTTTTATACATTTTTTTTCAGTTTTTTAGGCACTGACTTAAAATATATAAAAATTACTGAAAATTTAATAACCCAATATAACTGCACTTAAGATTAAAATAACGAAAATGCTTGTAATTTAAATGTTTTGTTAATTGTATTTAATGATACAGATGGTTAGAATTATTTTTAATTGTTGTTGACTCAGTTGACTCTAGTTGTATGTATAACACCTAACCTTTTTGTTAGAACACGTTATTAACACTAATTATTAATATTTAATAATGAAGTACTTTTCATTTATATTTAATCTAAAAATACACTATTAAATGCAATTAACAATATTTAATCATATATAACACTGTCATTCATATTTCACACCTATAGCTATTATTTTTTATGAAATACATATATAAATAAATATATTTTCTTTTGAGTATTTTTTATCTGTACTCGATGTTAAAATATAATTTTAAAAATTATGCTTTAAGATATAATAATTTTATACAATTTACTTTATATTTATAAACAAAAATATAAAACAATATAGAGTGTGATGATTAATAAAATAGAATTTATAGAAATATTTTTTAATATAATATGAGAAATTGAAATATTTATTTTTTAAGAAAAATTGATCTATTTTAAAATATATTTTCTAATTTAGTCTTAGTACAGTGGTAAAGGAAAAATAAAATACAATTCAATTCAGGCATTTTCAACGGTTTTCTATGCGTACCTTTAAAATCTCGATTAATAATGAACTACTCCCTAAATCTCTCTTAACACAACGTAAACTCTTTATTATTTAACGTTGTGTTTTTTACCACAGTAAAACATAATTCTGTTATAATTCATCTGTTATGTTAATTCTGTAATATTTTCATTAAAAACATTAATTTTATGACGTCATTTAATAACGAAAAAAAACGTTAAAAATCTTTTATATTACTGTAATACGTAATATTATATAATCTTGCGTAAAAGTTTTGACATAAATCTATGTCGAAAGATAACTTTTTATTATTGTAATTTAAAAAATTTTACGTAACAGGTAAACTTTTTATGTTACATATACCGTAAATATATGTAACTGTGTTCAGCGGGATAATATTTACATAGTAGTTATATAGCAAATACGTTTTGAGTTAAATATAACAACTACGTTTAGTGAGTAACTTCATGACTATAATAAATTTGATATATAGTCAATAAATTATTTTCTGCAATTATTATTTTCATATAGGAAATTATAAAGTAAGTTTAGTTATTCTCTAAATGTATGAATTTGGTAAACTTTCGATACTTTACTCGTTCCCAAATCCCAGGGTTGAATTCAAAGAAACACAGATTCTGTAATATTTCTAGAGTCCTGAAGAAGGTAAAATCTTTCTTCCACTATATAAATTATTTTTTGATAAGGAAGTAGATAAAGTTATAGGCGAAGATCTAATTTTTATTTATATATAAATTTAATTATGACGAGAATTCATGTATGACCTACAACTTTTCTAGATAAATTAGATTTCTCTAAGTAAATAAAGAAAAAAGCAATCTAAGAGCTATGATAACCATTTGAAATAAGAAATTTTCAGTTTAAGATTTTTTTTAAAAAAATCTAAAATGAAGCAATAATAATCTTAGAGAGAATAGACAATATTTCATATGAATATTTTAATTTTTCATGAATCTATTTATAAGTAGATTTATACAGGAAAAATGACCAGTTTTTAATTTGGAAATAATTTCTTAAATATAGTTTATAAGTATTGTTATGCAAAAAAAATATAAAATAAAATCTACAATTTTTCATATATATGATAATCTATATAGCTATGTTTTATATATATATTTATCCTTGTTTTTAACACAATATTATATAATATAATCAGTGTTTTATTAATTATGAAATAACAAATTAAGAATATCCAAATGTATAATTTTGTATAATAAGTTATACTTAAAGCATTAAAATAAATGAAAAATTAGGCAGTAAAAGTTTTAAGTGAAGTTTATTTTAAAAATTGAATATACATTATAGGGGTACCTATGGCATTATGGATTCACGTAATTTAGGAATCGATATGTCTCTAGAACAGAAAGTAGAAAAGAAAGTAACAAAAGAACAATAATGAAATATTAACAATCATTTTCCAGCAATGTAGTCTAGGACGGCACAGTTGCCGTTATTTATTCTTAACACTGCGTATGTGGGTTCACTATTCATCGAACGAACGCTATATTTCTGTATTTGGTTGTTATCAAAATAATTTGAATATGGACTTTGAAAATCATAAAAGTTATTAGGCAGTGGTGTAGTTCACATTATGAGGTCACGACCCAATAAAAGAATAATCAGTGATAAGACTCAGCATAGGAAATAGGCTCATGGAATAAGGAAATAGAAAATTAATATGTTTTAGATATGAAACTTTTAGGTGTTGGAGGTGATATCCTAACATTGTTAGTGATCGTTAGTTACCGCAGAGTTAAAAATAATAATTTTGAAATCATTTTCGACAATAATTTACAAAACTTAAAATTTACCGGCAAAGGTATCTATAATTTGGGTTCTGTTCTTCAACCAAGACATTTTGTCTAATAGGAATAATAAAAATTACTGGTGAAGTTAAACATTGTTTAATTTCTTATTAAACTATTATTCATTGCCATAATTAACAATTTAAATTATAAAAATGTAAAAAATAGTTCATATTTGAGTAATGACGCAACTACCAATAATATTCTGTTTCGAATACAATGGAAGGCAATCACTTTTTTACCGACATTGTAAGTACACGTCAGTTTTTGGCGTTGATAGAGGCGGTCGTTTATGTGGTAAATTTCTGTCAAAAAATGTGTTAAAATTATTTAATGTTAGATTCAGAATTATTTATTTATAAATGAGAACAGTGTTGTAAATATATTTATAATAAAATACAATGAAGGTTAGACTTAATATTGTTTGTTTTAGTGTTTTATTTCTTTCTTTATTATCGAGGTAAGTTTTATTATTGATTACTGTGTGATACATAACCTTATACATATAGTTGATTTAAATATCTTTGATTTGAATTATATTTGATATATAACTATAAGAAAACATTATTTATGTCACTACTTTACATAATTAAAATAAGACGTTGTATATTTGATTCATTGCATAACATTGTCATTTAATTATTCATGTGTTTACAAGTTAATGGCCAAGAATGTAATTTGCGTATTGTAACAATTTTTAATTATTTTCAGCGGTGAATTGCTCGATTCCGATGATCCCGATTTAAATAATATTGTGCATAGTAATGCTACTATAAATGTTGGCCGGACTAATATTATTGAAGAAGCACCTAGTGAAAATAAGTTCATAAAGTCAAACGACATAAATAGTGAAATTCTTCAGGAGTTAAATGTACCAGAAACGTTGGACACAGGTCCTGAATTAGTGAATAGTGTTAATTTGCAAGTGGAAAATAATGTTGAAGTCGTAGATATAGATAAAAAAGGTGAAATTCCAGTGAGTGAAGATTTAAGTACTGATGTAAAATCACCAAATACGTTAGATTTAATGTTTAGTGAAAGTGTATCGCAAAATTCAGGATTATCTGATGGGTAAGTGCTTTGCTTATCAAGTTTTAAAGTTGTGTATCATTTTTGCCAAGATTAGGTATATATGTTGAAATTCTGGGATATAACGAATCATATATGTTATCATATGATTGTTTAATATAAGAGATAACAATATTTTCTAGTAATATTTCAGATAAATGCAAAATAATTAATTTGAGCCACATAATGAACTGATAATTTAGATATTAGTTTTATATGATTTTCATACTCATTAACTCATTATTCATCATGAAACATTACTCATTAAGAATGTAACAGTAGATTTTTATTGAATTCCCGCCAAATATTATTCATACAAATCAATAATCTCGTAATAACCGTGAAATTCTCCGCAATACCTGTCTATACATGTAACTAAATAATAATACGTATATTTCAATAACAGAAAAGAAAAAGCTGTGACCAGATAACTTGACCTGTTATGTGGGTAGATTTGATTGTGTCGGAATGTAAGATTACACTCATATATTGCAAATATTCAAAACAACAAAGTATCAACCTCTGTGTACAGAGCGAGCTCATGTGAAATGCTTCATTCATTTTGTCTGTTACGAAATTGTCTACTGTGTTGAAAAATTGTTGAGAGTACAGTAATCTTGCTTAAAAGTATTGAAGTTCATTCAGAAAGGACCACCAGGTGCCCCGAAGCAGTCGGTTACTCAATTAAATTGTTAAGCAAATAAAGACAAGATCAAATAATCAGATAATTAAGAAATAACAAATCGAAAATGTAAGATACACATTTATGGAACCGCCAACTTTTTGATATTTTACCGCCATTAAAAACTAAAAAAGAAATCTACTTTCCTTTCAAATAAACACTTTACTCCATCTGAGTAAATAAAATTGGTTTGAGAGGATGAAAATACTGTGTTCGTTTTACTCTACTCACTTGCCTTTTTGTCTTTCTTTCTCTGTTCTTTAGCACCTGTCTTTTTGGTTTGTTGAGATAGTCCAGTTATATTATTTACCAACAATATTCTTATCTAATCATTAAGTGACTGACCGTACAAATAATGATTATGTCGTACGATACAAATATGCACTGATATTATCTGTTATTCTTATCTACCATTTATTAATTGTAATGGTATTCCAACATGTGACTACGCATGGACATGTGCTTCAAATTTGTGTCTGTTAGAAACATTGTTGTTGCGTCATTAGCACAGTACTAGGCACTACTTTCCACGTAGCGATTTTAAATTATTCCGAATTTAATACGGGAAGTATTATTTTTATGTATTTAATCGTTTTTTTTGATTACTTGATGGTTTTTGAATATATTTTTATTTAACATTGATATTATCACATACGACCTCCTTCTCTGGCTATGTTAAGGCCTGCCCAGGTAGAATATTGTCTAGCAGAGCACTTTTAAGCCTGCGTTCCTCATTTTTCCGGTCGATTTTTTAATTCTTTATTGAAATATTGGTTAATAAACGTATAGTTTATAATTTATTAAATCCAAAAATTGACGGATCTATTTAATGTTTGAATTTTGTTTTACTGAGTAATATTTCGGCTGTTATCCTAGTAGTTGAAACGTCAGAAACTAAAGAGAATATAATAAGTAATGTCATTTATTTTTATTTTTATATCACTTCTTTATATGAAACATTATGGGTCGAACAACAGCTCTATAGCTTTGACAGTCTAATACTGCATCTCTTTTGCACTTCTCTTGTTTAACTGTGATAGTAAAGGTTGGGAAAAGGTAGTGGGGGAGAAGTTGAGGAAGCATTTTTTTTTTGTAAATTTTTACCGCTTTAATTATTAAGTGAAAAAAAGGACTATTTCAATCGTTAATAATTTCTATAATATTGCAGTTTTATATAAATTCTATAAATTATTATTAATTCATGTTCTACCTCTCACATAAAAATTGTAACGCAGTGTGCAAGATTCAACTTGCTAAAGTTAATTCAAACGTTACCAAGGTAACAAAATATAATTTTGTAAATCTTAGACAGCGGTTTAGCACACATATCGAAATAATATATATAAATCTGATAAAACAGTCGCATAAAAGAGGCCGTCGCTCTCAATGATAAAACAAGTATAGGAAATAGGAGGACGTTAAATAAAAAAAAAACATGTTGAATATAAAAAAAGATTCATGTCAAAACGGATAAGAAAATAGAAATATAATAACGGATAATAAAAAAATAATATATGTATATTTCTTTCGTCCAATATGTCTTCATTGTATAAAATGGTTGATCAAAAATTACGCTTATTAGTAAAGTTTTAAGCATGAGTGGTTTCAATTAACCACGCATATAGTAACTTGATAAGAAGTTGCTTTATCAACGATTATATATTTAATATTTAAACAAAATGTATTCGAACTCCCCTTTTTAATCTCAATTGATATATATATATATATATATATATATATATATTTTTTTTTTTCAAAAAACTATTGTATTATTTATCATCATGTAAATAAATTATATTGATAACAAAAAGTTATGATCAAATTTCGATAAGTTAAAAATGAAAAGAGTAATTAAAACTAATAATTACCGCCATATTTCACTAAAGTACGCTTTTTAGAGCTGTTTTGTATAATTAGTACACAGCTGAATTATTAATTGTCTATTTTAAATGTTAATTTTATTTATGGCCTCAAAGACCTTGCTTTGTGAATATTTTATATATTATTAGCGCCGCATTTTTTTCTGTAATGATATAACTATAGATATAGCCATGCATAAGCCATAGATTTATGTTGTAGGTACCCTCTAGCCTTGCACGACGCAAATTACTTTTTGCTGAATTACTGTATTTAATACTAACATTTTTCAAAAATTAGAAATACAAAAATTGAAAAAATTAGGAGGTCCTATAGGGAACTTTGGAGAAAGTTCATATTTTAGATTGTATAAGAATTGAGTATATTATTAATAAAAGAAATTCAAAATTTTATTTGGGGGCAGAAGGACGGTTTTTTGAACGGTTGTTCAAATAACGAATAAATTTTGAATATTAAAAAAGGATAGTTTACATGAAAATTTATTTTAATATTGACGGAGTTAAATAGTTAAATTTAAAAATGGAATTAAAATTTGAAATTAAATTACAAATTATTTTATTGAATCCATATTATACACATTCTGAAGACGAAGTTTTGCGACAGGGTTAAACGCTAGTCCCTTATAATAGACTGAATTTAAAGGTGATGACAAAGATACTCGTACACAAAATCGTTCAGTGAAAGTGTGAGAAATAGTACACAATAGTAGTAATAGATATAATAATATATATGTCTACCTGTTATCACGGAGCTTATTTTACCAGATAAGCCATTCATAAAAGACCACGTATGTGTAGTGATAATGACGCAATACTAGTAAAATGGAAAGCAAAAAATGTGTTATGATTATTTACTCATATCTAAGTGTCTATTATTGTATGTATTCCTACAATAATGTTGTACAATTTAGATAAAGGTGTCAGCTTTAAAATTTGTTGAATATTAATCATTATGGATAACGTTGGTTCCGAATACCAGGACAATCTGTTCAAATAATTCCTTAATGAGTAAACAGTTTTACTTATATTAGTTTCGCAATTATTAAATTTGTTATTTTTTAATTATATACAGGCAATTTGTTTTTATCACATATTAGCATTATAATATGTAAGTAGATTAGAGTGTTGCTACCTTATACGTCACTACTGTCTTAATAATTAATTATATTAATAATATATGATTATAAATACACCCAAACTATAACATGATTATTCTGACATAAGCTAAGTGTGTCTAGATCGTTAATACAGAATACAATTAAATATGGCTTGTGCGAATATAACTTTATATTAGTATAAATCAGAACGTATTATTAATTAAATAACGCGATAGTAAACCAGACAAGATTAGGATGTTATAAACATATTTTTGTTTTATTATCATCGCTATCATATGTGGTAGGTTTTACAATAAAAGGTTGTTCACAATTACACAAGAGTTTCGAAACCAAGCCATTCAAGTGCAGTTTTATGCAACAATATGAATTCAAAGTTAAGCAATTTCTCAGATAAACATTGCACACGTTGGTGCCTGGTGGTCGTTGCTAACCAATGACTTACAAGCAGGTACAATGCATTGTGTTTTCATTAGCAAACAGGCTCTTAACACTGCTTCTCGTATTACGTAAAACTAAGTTACTTAATACGTGCAATGACGGTCGTTTGTTTTAAAAATATTATAACACGAAAGAAAAACAAATATCAGTTGCAAATTTCAATGCCAGACCAGCAAAACAGCAATAGTTTGAATATGTGTAAAGTGGTATTTTAATTTCGGGTTTCAAGGATTGACTCCCTGCATATTTTAATACTTTATTATATGTTTTAAACAATTTCACCTTTAAACCTGTTAATAATAGAAAAATCCTGTAATTATACACCGGTTGGTGGCTCAGTTGGTTGTGCTTCCACACAACTTATTTATGTCAATCAATTTTAGCTGGGTTTGCTGGTTCTGCAGAGGTAGTGAACATTTATTTTGCGAGCCGATTATTAAAGAAAATACCTAATATTAATACAAGCTAATTATCAATAATCGTAGGTAAAAGCATTGTCAGATATTAAGTTACGTACTCTCTTATGCCGACGTCAAACGAAGCGATGAACGTTTGATTCAAATCTTTGCCTCCAACGTGTGAGTCATATATTGGAAAATTGACATGTCAAGTTTCCTGGTGATTCACGGTGAAGCGAATGTTTGATCCGAATGATTTATTTATTTTATTAATTTGTTGATATTATTGACACTGACACTGTTTAACAAAAACTTTCACGTATAATTTAATAAAGAAACCTTCAAGTGTAAAACCTTTCAATGCATTGAAATTACATAGTTTATGTCATTAGTATTTTTTTTACTAGTGAACTCTCTTAAACTTCTGAAATAATAAATGTAAATTAAACAAAAATAGATATATAAAATTGTAGAAAAAAGGTTTCTCTTCCCTGTGACGCATACTTAGTGAAATGGTATCACCGTCGGGACAGGTTTTATATTCGCAAGTCTAAAATTGTTACTCGACTGGGAAGGTCAAAAAACAGTTAAAATATAAATGATAAATAAAATTATAATAAATATCAGCAAAAATGACAAGTCGGAAATGAATAATTTTAATATTTTTGAAACCACATAAAATAATTTGGAAGTAGATATAATGAATGTATACAAACGACTTCTTATTACTCTAGCTATAATTCGGCTCTATATTGTATTTGTATTTATTTTATTGTATATGCCTTTTGGGCTGTACATTTATTTCTCATTTTATTTACTAAGTTAGATCTAATTCAATTCATTTCTTTATGTAGACCTACATAGCAATTTAGGCGCTTCGCACTTGAGGCAACTGATTGCGAACCTTAGCCCCGAATCTGTCCGAACTGAATGAGAATGGAACTGTGTTGTTAGTGAGAGATCGCACGTGGATACGAGTGAGAGAAAATACACACTAAACTAGTTTTGAGTACGTTTTCAGCGACTCTGTTTCTCGGTCGCAGGGCATGTTTTTGATGGTGACATCATGAGCAGAGATGTGCACAAATATTATTTGAAAATATTTAAATACATACAATACGACACACTAAAATCAGCAATTGTTAAAAGTTCTATAGAGTCACGAAACACGGCTCGACTACCAGTTTAGTTTCGTTCGTGCCGTGTGTTTTCTCCAATTAAAATCTATGTTACTATAGTTTATTGTCCTTCTCTCTTCTCTTTCTCCTTACTTCCGCCACCTGTACTCTTCCTTTCCTCTTTCCTTGCTATATCACCTCCAGGCCTAATTGACTCTGCCGTATATTTCATATTTCATACTCATTTTGGTATATTTTATCAAATTCATTAATGAATTGACAGGATATGACCGACATAATGTTATAACAATACACATGCCACTATAAACATTATCTCCTTGCTTAAAACCCCACGCTAAAAGCGATAATGTATTGTACCACCACCATTCTTCGCTGAATCCAATATATATTATAAATTTGAGGCTAGGATAAGCCAAAACCTATTAATTATAACACCTGATGCATTCAGTCACGCTACATGCTGTTAACATCAATCACAGACCAAAACGTTTTGGGCAAATATCAGGATGACGGGGCGGTGTGGCAAGGGGAAGTGGAAGAGGATGGAAGGAAATGTTTGTTTATAGCAGTAGATAGAGTGTTATGACCACTCGACTATATTATTTATAAGCTTAAAATAAAACATGCAATAGCGTGATAAATTTAATGCTTAACGGTGTCCTTAATAATTTGTTTTTATTACTAATTAAAAGATAATATTTAGTCTTGAATATAAATAAATATTTATTTAGGTTTTAGATAATGTTTTGCAGTGACTACTTGGCTTTATCTTTCGTTTTCATGTGGGTTTGACATCTTTCTAAGACAATATAAAAACACAAATGTTATCAGTAAGTTTTTGTCATTTTCGTTTTACGGTTTCCGTAATGAATCACTTTCAACAAAAAGTGAAATGTTATACAGGATCTTTTTTCAGTCTATCCTTGGAACTCTTTCATTTCTTTATCATTAAGTAGAATTTAGTATTATATATTAAATGAATTTTAATGAGTCTTTTCTTCACAGAACTTTTCATCATTTGTTTACTTAACATGTTTATTTAAGTTAATTGTTATGTCAATTATTAATAACAAATAAGTTTTATTGTGAAATGTAATTGCTAGTTGCTAATAGGATAATGGACATATTTTTTGAATAATTATATTTTGCAATATATATTACTGCAACCATATATTAGTTATGTTTTTTTAAATGGTAACATAACATATGCGAATACATTAGCAACACGTTTTCCTGTTTCATTCAGGTGTAGCATTTAACACAATTTTTGTTTTTCTGTATATCGTATGATTAATGAAAGGACGCAGCATAAGCTAAAAAAACCCAAACTATCTGGCTAACCAGTGTACATGCGACAACATTAATAAGTTGACGTTTTTTAAACATGAGTGTACTAAATTTGTTGATTGTTTATGGTCCAAACCAATGCGATTCATATAGGTATATGCAATCTTTAAGGCGACGAAGGTATTAATGTATTTGTATTATATTCTGGCTAACCGAGTATATATCGGTAAAAGGCACAATCGTTTGTAGATTAAAACGAAAATATTATTTTCGTTTGCATATACGGTACATGGTAAATGAAACCGAGACTAAGAAAAAAATATATTCTCTTCTTTTGTAGACCCAGATGCAAATGTTAAACAATTGTCTTAATTTTATTACTTTATAATAAACATATAAAACAGTATGAATGAATACATAGTACCGACAAAGGATGGCGATGTATTACGCGATGTTACTTTACTTTAGACGTGTTCTACAACCTCTTCCAACAAATGCGCATGTTGGAATCGCACTGGTTTGACCAATAAGAAAATAGCAAAATGTGTATGAAATTTTACTATAGCAAAAAATATATGAAATGGCATTAAAATAGACACTTAAATAAATATTTGTATAATCAAAAAGTTATGGGGACAATTCCATTAACTTAAAAAAGGAACTATGTTAGTTATTAAATAATATTTTAAATGAATTTGCACCTAAGTTTTAATTTTAAGTAATTAAGCAATTGCGTGTCTCTCGGTCTACTATTACGAGTAAAATAATGCTACAGTTTGCATTTAATCTAATTAATCAGATTTCTTATGTTTGACATAATCGTTAGAGCTTGACGTGGCATAGTGGTGCGACCGGCGCCTAACTGCTTGACACACCCGGTGCTTAACTCTGCCCCAGAGAGTCTGATCTAGAAAACGTGAAGAAGTCATACGGCTTTACAAAGATATTTCATTTATTTATAATTTCTGCACTTGTTGTACTTCAACAACTGCAACAACGTGCTGTGTATCCAAGCGAACAATGAACCGACTACCAGATTATCTCAATCTGTAAAGCTGATAACAATATTGCTGACCAACTGATAATGAAACTGATTTTTTTGTAGTGGTTTCACCACGTACTGATTTTTTTGTAGTGGTTTCACCACGTGCCTATGAAAGCCATATTTTTTTTTGCGAATTACTTTCAACTAATTTGCAAATTTCGGTAGAGCACCAGATCCACTATGCATTTTCTGAGTAAATTGTGTTAAAATAACATTTCACAAAAAAAAAAAATTAAATTTTCACAAAAAAAGTTTTGTTCCTGTGTCTCTCATAACTCATCACTAGTTTAAAAAACCAAAATGATTTCATTAGTTGACAAGTTTCTGCAGGTAACCCTGTCGAGTTTTTTTTTTTTTTTTTTTAATTTGCAATTTTTTTTATCGATTATCGATTATTTTATAGAAATATTGATTTTTCATGAAAAAAATCAGAAGAAAAGGTATACGCAGTAAAGAAAGAATGTGCAAAATTATAAAAGGATCGGTGCATTAGATTTTGAGCTGAAGAGGACACCGACTCTAAAAAAGCTAAATGTGAGAAAAATCGATTAAAAGTTTCAAAGACTTAAAACTCTGTATCTCCGACAGTTTTACTCCAATCGACTTCAAATTTTCACTTAATATGTTTTACATTAATATAAATAAATAAAAATAAAATTGAAACCTAAGTCCCCCCTCCCCCTTCGTCTTAAACCAGAAAATCGTTTGCTATATTATTAGCAATTAGGAGTCTCAAAATATTTTATTTACATGTTTCATTTAATGATTAAATAATTATTTTAAGAACTGCGTATTTGAATTATTTATTCAAAATAAATGTAAATATTTGTTTTTCCTTATTTGCGGGTCAGAGAACAAACAGATTAGACGTACATTTATACAATTTTATAAATATGGAAGCATCTTGTTTATCTAAATCTAAAACGTCATTTTTTTATAATGTAAACAAGAAACTTGTCTATTTGTGAATCAAATTTGAATTATTTATTTATATACGTTTTCGCACTTGTTGTTAGGACTGTGTTTAAAAATACTACACAATTTTTTATTTGTTTTTTTTTTCAATTATTTTATGAATTTTTCTAATTCTGATTGTATATAAGAAATTGTAGAGATAATGTTTGTTGTAATTTGACGTTATTGCTATCCTAAATATTTTTAAAAAAATTTCAAGATGCCTATATAGAGGGTCTAGTTCATTAGTGGTACATCTCCGACAAATCAAAATTTGTAAAAAAGTATCTCAATCAAGCAAAATCATAATGCAAGTCAGGATATAATGGTTGATAGTGTCGGATTATCCAGGTCTGAGTCAATAAGATAAAGTCTATGCAAGTCCAGACTTGTATCAGTGTAGTACCCCGTTATACAGCGTAGCTACCGCCGTATCAATAATACGGGGCCCGCGGGCTACAAGGGCCACAAACGTGTGTAAGCAAAAATTCGTAAAATGTTATCCACAATCTCACTTAAACTCTTAGGCCGTACTTAGCTTAGTTCCTAGGAGCATTAATTGTAAGTAATAACGTATAATCAATATATAATTATTTTAATTCAATGCGAGCGTTTTTGTTCCTTTTGTGAAAAAACTTTACCCATCATTTGGGCCCCCCAACACATTTTGATACAGGGCCCCTCTAAGGCACGCTACGTTACTGGTAACAATATATATCTCTTAGCAACCAATATCTTTAGATTCAGTCTGCAACTGATTGAAAAAAACCCTTGACCCTAAATTTGCACAAAAGCAAAATTTGACCAGCAAAAGCAGTGACTCACTATGAATTTAAATGTATGTAAATTAAAGGTTATCGGATAAGGTCGTATATAGACACACTTTGTGATTTACATATTTGTATCTATAAATACAAGTCATTGACGTTTGCGCCGGAAATTACAATCAGAATGCGACGAGCCCAACAAGGAAGATACTATTAATGGTTCCATCGTATGGCGTAGTTGTAACTTTAACGCATGTTTTGATAACAAATACTATAATAGATTTACGATGTATTACATCTTGTTGTGTTTTTGTTTTAAAAATAGAGGTTAAGTAGCAAGCAGGGTCATTTCAGTGTTTATTTTTAAATAAAGTTTCACCCTCTTTGTAATATATAAAAGAACAACATTTATTATTTTACTGTAATGTTTTTTATATTTAAAAATTTAGCCTGCGTATGTTTGTGCTCGCAATACTCAGTATTTTGCTGATTTGCTTGACACGTGGGCTTCTTTCCAGTTGATCGTCTTCTATGTTTGTATGTGTGTGTGTGGTCATTTTTTAGTGGTCAATTTTTCAGTTGCTGATTGAAATTGATGTTAACAAATGTGTATTGGCGTGTCTATTTTATTAAATATCTAAATATTGACGGAGATATAGCAATTAAAAGTTTGAATTGTAGTGTTAGCGCTAGAAAGCCATATTTGTATGACGTAAAATGCATTTTAACGTCAGTTATTTGTTGAGTAGGTCAGTGCTGTGGTAATGTTCTGTAGCTGTTGGTAGTCAAATAATCAAGTGAAATCAAAGAATAATAAGTTTTTATTTTATTTAACCCTGTTAAGGCAGACATAATATTGGAATTTTATTGTTCCTTGAAATAGCTGTAAATAATATTTGGTATTTTGATATATAAATATATATAGCAGAGATTTATGATCTGTAAAGTTGGCAACCTTACACAAGGATTGTGATGTCACATGCATTTGGAATGTGTACAACGTTGAATACTTTTTAATTGTTAATATCTCCCAACATATAATGAGTAATTAAAAAATAATTGGACATTTGAGGTTCTAGTAATCCACTTTATCAATATATAGTACAGTTTTATAGAAATTAAGACATAGGGCACAAGCCCATTATTAAAAAATATAAATTATGTTTGTTTCTGTTGCTTTGGTTGGAATGACGCTTAATTAACATTTTAAGGATCTCGAAACTTTTAGAACACATATCCTTTAATAACTAACACAAACGCCGGATGGTTTTCTTATTAAGTAAGATGAGGTGGACGTGATTATAGAATTAATTTTGCAGTTTTTTTATTATATCAGAAAAATTCGTTGAATTATTTTCTAATTGTCATTGCATTTTACTTTATTTATGCGGGAGTGTAATACATATGAAGATATGCTGAATACGCTACTTGTACATGCTGTATAGGTTTATCAGTAAACAAAAAAACAAAATAAATCCAAAGTCTAAATAAAACAGAACTACTGTTGCATTGTTGTTGTTTGCATTTCGCTTTGTAATGGTGAACACTCTAAAGCAAAATTTGTAGTTAAAAAAATTAGACCGCTTAAATGTAGGTTTCAACGTGTAGACAAAGAAATAAAAATAATTATATAGTAAAATATAATTAAATAAAGTATGTTACTGACGAACCGCGCATGATTTCACAAGCTTAAAGATAAAACTAAAATTTTGTAGGTGGGAATAATACTGTAATATCCTGGTGTTTATCTGTTCTATATTCTACATGCGAATGCGAATGCGAATACCGGCTTTTCAAATATGGCATCAAAACTTTAATCTGAAGTTTAATATTCCTTTACTCCAGTTTAATTACTAAATGCTTTACTTAGAAATATAATATAAATCCTATCATTTGTGTTCTCAGTAAAGATATCATTTAAAGTAGTTTAGTGTAATTAAAAATTTGGTAATTTACTTAACTCCATTGTGTGTTTAAAAAGTTGAAAGTTTTTTGGTTATTATGTAAATATTACTTTATATTGCAAGTTTAAGTAGTAACTAAAATAAAACTAATGTAAACCTAATCTGTTACATTGTTATTTTATAAATTATTTTTACTTTTCAATATTCTGAATATTTAAAATAGGAAAAGGGAACCTAATCCTCTAACACATTCTTCGTTTCTCAACATTTTACAATATGCGAATTCTTTAAAATAATCACATAATATCTATTACTCTCTTCAGTACCTCAAATTTCCAAAATGCAAAAAAACGGTATTCCTGATTCACACATTTTGCAAACCTCCTTTTAAGAATACATAGTTTGAGATGAGATTTTTTCAATATCAGGTACAAAATACAGATAATATTTTTAAAAATAAACGAAAAGAATATTCAAAATTTTAAATTTATACTTAAATATAGTCATAAAAAAAGCCAATATGTTTTACAATATAACTGCACCATAAATAATTCTATTTGCTTGTTCTAATCATAATCACTATCATTACATTCTAATCATTATGAACTTATTGATAGCAATAGATACATACATAGTTGTTTTATGAACCTATCGGGTCTATTACTTCTGGTACCACCCTCCTAAATAGATCATGATATAATAATACGTCATGGAAAAAGCGGTTCAGTGTTTTATATTAGGAATAAGCAACCTGGTTTTATAAAGGGCCAACTACAAATTTAAAAAGGAAAAGTCACATATAGTAAAAGCCGCACACCGCGATCACAATCATTTAAATATTTTTTTAAATATTGAGCCTGTAAGAGTTCTATATTCAGTTTTTCACTATTGCTTTAGAATACAAATGGGAACACGATGATATTATTTCCAAAATTTTAAGTTATTGAGTTGATGAGTATAAATGCTAATTAAATTTATAAACAAATTATTAATAATTCGTTAATATCAAACGCAAATTTTAAATAAGCTACTATATAGAATGACTCAAGATCTTCAAAATCAAGCTCTCGATGATATAGTAGTTTGAACTTACGCACGGGCGTCGTTTTTTGTGATTTCTTGCAACTTACAATTGTTTATATCTTCTTTAAAAAAATCGCGAAGTTTTTTCGCAAAACATGATTATTTCTGCAAAATTAAAAAAAATCGAAGTCATCTATTCAAATTTTGACATGGAATAACCAACCGATATAAGAAACGTATTAAAATATGAACACTAAGTGATAAACACAAAGTATCTCTTTATTATCAAAATGTTAAATGAATATAATATCAACCTTACAAAAAATACCTCAAATAAGACATATTACATATGCTATAAGAAATACATCAAAAGATAATTATTATGGGAATAAATCTTAAACAAATTTGAATGAGAAGTTTTGCATGGCTTCTTTACAGCCATTGGTAGATGTAAAGGCCGCATGGGCCTTTTTCTAATTGAACACATAAAAATAAATATTTAAAAAGTCATTTTAAAAGTATAACTTTTACTGGCTGCTCGACAAGATAAGCCAATATTGCTGATCCATATTTTATATTCTATAATAGCTAGCAAGTACGATAGGTACAGGTGAATGTATTATGGCGATTCGAAATTATTATATGTGCGGAGAACACTGCTGATTTTCGGAAAAAAATTGTTTATTTCCAGATATCATTAACATAAAAAAGGAATCGTGCCTTAAACGATTGTGGTTGCACGAATTGTTAATTTACGATATTTTCACCAGGAACCAAATTTATCTATTTATTTTCTTTACATCTTATATTCCAGCTCCACTCCTTAGTATAGTGCCCTAGGAAATAATTAGACTTATTCCCACACTTGCATTGCTTCGATTTCTCTACTATGTTTTTCTCGGTTTTCTGCAGTACCTGCACTCACACACCTTTTTGTTATATCCACGGCCAATCGTTTTGTTTTGTTGTTGCATTGCAATCGACTCAGTGCTCTGTAGTCACAGTTACAGCCAGTGCGGCATTTTAACTCCATTTCAGTCTTATCCACCGATATATGTCATTCACTGGGTATCCACTACTCTAGTCAGTCGGTACACGTCAGCCCAATAACTCAGTCGCTGAATTTTAATGTTTTTAATTCTACAACGTGCTTTTTTAAACATTAAAGTGAATTGTTTTTTTCAATTTTAATTTATTTCAATGATAATATTATGTGATTATAAATGTGATAAATGTTCATGTTAACTATATATTGTGTTATTTTTTTAATGTTGTATGTATAATTTAATTATATTTTTAATTTTTATTTAGTTATTATTAAATATAATTTCTATCTGTTTATTAAATATGATGTTTATATTATTTATGCCGCTGCATAAGGTTTTAAAGCCACGAAGAGCGTATAGACAAAACTATACAAATAATAATTCAGTCTTTTTTTAGAGCGTTGTAAATCTGGGTCCATATTAAAAAATTCGCATAATTTTCTAGAGGTTTAGTCCAATTCTGTGTTATATGCTAAAAGCATTGTATATGTTTTTATATTTTCATTTGGTTTTTAATTTACAGTATTTTGAACTCAGTTGCGTATTTTCAATTAAATTTAATTACAACATTAGCAGAAATTAGCAAAGCTTGAAGAACGTACATCATAACTCATGCTTTCAATGATAAGGATACACTACCCTGGATAGCTTAAATAGAGATTATTTTTAAGTGACTGAGAGTATATTTTTATTTCTGTTTAAAACCAATTTTTCAAAATATTTCATCTCTTGTTGAATATACCAATTAGAGTATTCAATATTTTACCATGTCAACATAACGATCGTGCAGTTCATTAGTGAGAGATCTTCGAATCGAAAGTTTAAGTAGAGTACAGTTATGTAAAATTCTACCCTCTATGACTCGTAATTGCACACTGTCATAAAGCATATTTTAGAATCAGGTATTACAAAAAATTCAGATCCAGGTATGTTAATTTTCTTAACATATACAGTGCATTTTCAAAGACTTCTTTAACAAATTCAGACCAAAATGTATCTTAAAAAAATTAATAATTGGTTCTTAATTTTAACACGCATTTGTCTATTAAATTTGTATTAAAATTAAGAACATTTTTAACAGTTGCAGATAAACTTGTCGAATATCGCAGAATGTTTGAATTCGAATATTGTTTTTGTAATAGTTACCTCAAACTGAGATGTTGTACTAATGAACTGAATGATGAAATTGTGGAAGTTTATTTTAATTAACTTATTCTCACATATCTTTAATTATTTAAAAAGTAAACGACATTTCCATGATATTTTTTAAAATATTATTACAATATTTTCTTAAAATATGATCGCAATTTCAAAAGTGTTGCCACGGGTGAATGCACTTCCCTTAGAGATATTCAATTGTAAATTACAATAATATTGCTATTTATTAATTCAGATTCTGATAATTCCATAAATGACAATTGAGTTGCTTTTAGTTTAACAAACTGAAACATACACAAATATTTATCTTATTTGTTTTTTTTCAATTTGATTGTTCAATTGTTAAATTGTTTTAAAATGTCAACAAAGACTATACAAAAATACCTGTTCATACTTGTAAAGTATGTTTTTGTAATTTTATTATCATTGAATGGAATGGATTAAAATGTACTTTATATTAATAAAGATGGACCAGGAATCTGCAATTCTAAATTAGAAGCTAATCACAAAATTTTCATCAAATCAGTCATCAAAATCATCAAATTAGACATTTTTGGCCTATTAATGCCTCAGACTTAGTCAGATTAGATGTACTTCAAATTACGAGAGATCGCGTGTCTCCTACTTTAAAAATGTTAACCCGTATAAATCTGCGATACAAGGAAATAGCACGGTCTCGCTCATTTTACTATAATATAGATATGCAGGAACGAAAACGACATAAAATTCACTATCGTGTCGTAGACTTTTTGAACTGTAAAATAACTTTTGTAATGTTAAGTATACTAATACGATTTCTATAATACTTGACGAATATATAAAAATAGATTTAGTTGATTGCACATTCGCATACACCATTGATGCTTGATACCTAGGCTCACCTAGGCTACTATGTTCTTCGGGTTTAATGTTCGGGCCAACGCTATACTTTCTGGGTTAAATGATTATGTGCTTACTTACGTCAAATCATCAGTGATAGAACTCAGCACGCAGAAGACATTTAATATTATTATTATTGCAACAAATACATGTTATTGATAACAATATTTTTTAAACGATAGATAATATTCTTAAAATGATAATTTCAATAAATATTCTTATCATATTCCTTATATCTTACAATTATTGTAAAAGCAAGCATGCAAGTAATATTGATTTATTATTACACATTTATGTAAAATTTATGCTTAAGCTTATCTGCTACATAATTATTACATTTAAGAGTTTTTACGTTACAGTTTTGACCTATGGTATTACTTCGTAGTACGATATAATTAAAATTGATATACTTTTGAATATTTAACTGCAATAACATACTGACAGACTTTTAAGTTATGAAAATATGTTCTAGTTATTTTTTAACATAAATCGTTATTCTGTTGGGCCAGGTCAGGGGCGTATAGCACAGAGGGTGTGACCGTTACGTAACAGACACGCTTATCCAAATAAAATGCACGAGTATGTTACAAATTGATGCTTGGTGTATACTTGTTGCAGCTTGTTGTAGACATGTTTGAACCTGGTCAATTTTCCTCTAACGGTTTGTGTTACTTTCCCCTAAAATATTAAATGTCTTATGAGGGGTTCGTCTTTAAATGTTATACTATAGAGTTATGTGAAGAAATTTGTTTATTCCGTTCAGAATTTTGTACGGATTAGGACAAAGAAGGTGTTTAACAAACGGTACAACAACGGCACCACATCAGCACCACAACAATACGGCAGTCGATTTTCACGTCGGAGTTATTCATCTTTAGAATACAATGTTATAGCAAAAATTGCAAAACAGCATTACCGCATGTCATTACTCATTTTAAACCTTTTTTCTTTACCTTCTTAACTATCACTCGTTAATCTACCCACATACATTTCTAATATCTGATGTTTTTACAGTAACAGCTGACACTCTTTCGAAAAAATTATTTATTTAATTATTTTAATTGGTTCCAAGACGCAGTAAGCTAGTGTTAATTTATTGATTATTGATCCATTATTCGGTTGAAAGCTAGATAGGGTTACGTGTGGACGGGGGAGGGGGTTAAAGTAAAGCTACGTAATATTTGTTATTTATGTTATTCGATAGTTATTTTTTTTAAGGAATTACCTCTTTTTTTTTGTTTTCTCGGACACCAATTTTTTTTTAATGCAAGGCAAGACGAACCTGTTATGTTTTGTGGCACGATTTTCGAACAAGCAGCTTTTTTCTAAATTAAAATATAATTTTTTCCCCATTGAATTGATTATATGTACAGGGTGGCCACAGACCTGGAAAACCTGGAAAACCGGGAATTATCAGGAAATTTTAAGAAATTTCAGAAAATTAAAAAAAATATCAGGGAATTTAATTGCGGCAACTATTTCATATATATTTCATTTAAAATTAAAAATTAAATGAATCAGAAAATTTAAAAAGAAAACATGTAAGCTAATGAAAAAAAAATTTGGCGTCAAAAAAAGCTTAACTTTTAGCTGAAATTCAAGTTATTGATGATCAATTTAATAATCTTCAACAATTTTATTTGTTAAATATTAAGAGTTAATTTGTTCCAGTTTTTAATAGTCGTTAGCTTATTTTTGTCTTACTCAATTTAAGTTACTTTTTATTAACGAGTAATAGTACGTGCTTAATTAGTTATTAAATGCCCACTAAGGCAATGAGATAAAAAATAAATCAGAAATAAATATTTTTTTTTTTTAGTTTAATACCAGATTTTATTATTGGTACAATATAATCAAAACTTTAAATATTTAAATGATATGAATAAAAATTCCAGAAACTTTACTGGAAAACCTGGAATTATCAGGAAAATTCGAAATCATTTCTTTGTGGCCACCCTGATATAAAATAAAACTGCCAACATAGCAGGAAGTTCTGGGTGAAAACGTCAGTATCACCTTAAATAAAGTAAATTAAAAAAATACTTTTATTGTAGATACAGATGATGGAAATTTTTACGTTATATTTATAATTGGCAAACTTAAGTCGCAGATGTATACACAAACTGTATGTACTCAAATAAATTTGTACTAAAAAATAACAATTTATAATTTCTATGGAATAAAATTTAAAAAAGTTATCTAGCATAGGTCGCTGAAAATTGGAATCAGATAAACCCTAATATTTCTAAATAATAATAGTTACCATTTACCTTTTTATGAACAATAATAAGTTGTATTAAACCCTACAAAAAATAACACAAATTAAGCATAGTAGTTTAATTGCATTTTACTAATTTTTCCATCTTAAAAACCGTATTTTTAATTTTTTGCTGTGTGACCATCTTTGTTTGACCATCAAATAGTTTTATACCTGCAACATTACTAGTGAAATTTGTTTATGTATCGTAAGTGGTGAAATGCGTGAATATAAAAATAGATTTATGAAAAAAATAAGTCTAAAATTAGATTAATCTCGTGACTTAAATAGCCACGTTTATTCGCAACGTACATATGACTTGTAGAAAGGCAGGACACGCGATCGTAGATTCAATAAAGGAGGTGTGTAATGTGCTTTGGGGGGCCAAGGGAAGCGGAGGAGGGGGGGGGTTGTCGAATACGTAGAGTTAAAGTAATGTTGTTCACAAATGTTTTTCTAAGGTATCTTAAATAGTACTACTTATAATGTAATTAGTATGAATAATCAATTATACTATTAGACCGTACACGCTGATGAATTTTGCGTGATACAGGGATTTAACATTTTCCTTGACGTTGCAAAGTTTCGGGCCGAGACAAGAAAACAACAAATTTATTTTGGCTGACTATCAAACACATACTAAACAACAATTATTTTTTTTTATTATTTTTTTTTAATGACATGTAAATTGTTAGTATACTCTAGCAGACCTTGCTTATATTATATGTAAGCCTATAATATGCCTATATATAAATAAAATATAATATATTTGAGGTAAGACTTATTCCCACTCACTGTTTTGATATTTAATTTACTGATTTTATTTAATATTGTAATCTAGATTTTAGGTTCTCCTTTAAGCATTCCTTTTCACATTTGTGTTTTAATTTAAGTTTAGTTAATTTAGTTGGTGCGTATGCATCGTTAGTGATATAAATTTTGACAGTTCTACAAAATTGTATGTGAAATAATTGAAATTGCTATTTTTAATAACAATTAGTAATAGAAATTGTTTTCTATTCTATATTTTTAAAAAACTGACATTAAACTTCTTTTAAAAATAAATCCTACTGCATTTTGACAGATTGTCACATTTTGGAGGTTATAATATAATATAGTTTTTCTTAATTTAATATTTTTAATTTAAAACGTTGGACCTTCTAAGGTTCTAAAAAAGCTAAGAAAACTTAAATATAAATTATATTAAAAATGATACTGCGAATGACTATGCATATTGCCATATGCTAAACAATTTAAATTAAATACAAAATTAAATTAAAGCAATGAGTGGGAATGATACTTTATACTATAATGTTTTCAATTTAAAGATTATTTTGTAGAGGAACGCCAAATTAATTGAGAAATTTATTTTATTAGAAATCTTTCGACGAAATTCGGGTACCATCAGTTATATAGTAGAATTAATTTTGATGTGTTTTACAAAATTAACGATTTTTATTTTTGTGATTTTACGAAGAAGTTTTCACTTAATTTTATAACAAAGTCGCTGATAACGTAACGGTAACATATTACTTTCAAATATCTGCGAATAATTAAATCTACAATACCAATAACATATTAGCGGTACGACTTTCGTAATAGTTCATAACCTCAAAATGCATTAACTATCAAATCCTGATAATAACTTTACACAAAATATCTCGTTAATTTAATTCATAACGTACTTGTATATTCAGTATGTTGTTCATACGTCATAACGTAAAATATATGCGTATATAATTTGATGTCAATAAGATCATTTTGCGTTCAGTGTTGCCAAGTGTATCTATCAACTCAACGCCTTCTCGTTATCGTGAAATATTTCATTTACATATTCTGCGGGCGTAACATGTTCCATATTCATTATTACAGTTATGACGCTGATGATGCTGCTGTCAATAAGTTTCATGTTGCTCTAATTATTTATCTACGTTACAAGTTAAAAACATAAATTATTTAATGATTAAAATCAAGGACTCAAAAGACGGTAACCCAATACCGTTATTTGCCGAATTTTTGACATAAACTTAATCATATTCTGTATTATTTCAATTTCAAATAAATACAATATATTCCGTTACCAGTCGTGTCTTTGTATTGTGTAGAAAAAAATTACAGCCGGGATATAGTGACGTATAGACTACACTGGACGTCTCCTTCTTAGGCTAAGCATGCACTGCAAAAGAGAATAGTTCGGAAATACATTTATATGATTCAATATATTACAGAATTACGGATTTATTTCCGATATTGATTACATATAAAATAAAACTGCCAACAAAGCAAGAGGTTATGAATAAAAACATCAGTCTTGGTTATAACCAATATATATATTCCGATTTTAAATAAAGTAAGTTAAAAAAAATATGTGTATTGTAGATACAGTTGATGGAATTTTTTACGTCATATTCATAAGTGGCAAATTGAGTTGCAGATGTACATACAAAGTGTATGTAAACAAATAAATTTGTGCAAAAAAATTAAAAAAACAAAGATTTACAATTATAGTTATATTTTCTGGATTTGGTTGTTATTAAGTTAATATGTACATACATAATCACAAACTAATTAGGCAGCGCTATAGTGCACATATATGAAATTTGAAATCAGAATCCGACAGGTATACTACCCTTTTACAGGTATAATAACTCTTTTTATAATAAAATAAAAGGGCTGTAAAACGGGTATAATAAATTACAAAACAGAATAACAATATTTACATAGATAACTGTCCTTATTCATTACACAATTAACTGTCCTATAGTTTGTTGAACTATAAAGTTATATAATTTTATAAAAGTAAACTAAAGCTATGTTTCTTTTTAAATTATAAATTCTAGTTCATTACCAATGTTGTTACCGCAGTGTTAATATTTATCCCAGTAAATTCTAATTTATAAATATAACATCATGCGATTTTTGTTTGTTCAGTCAACAAGTATGTTGCTAACAGTTTACAGTTGAAACGAAACGTTCCAAGGCCGCACCCGTCAATCTGCTTAATGTTTAGTTTGAATTAAAAATCTATGAAACACAATAGTTCAACGCTAATCAAAAGTTAATATCGTCTATAAAAGGTGTATGTAACAATTACATTACTGCTGCATAAAACACTATTTAATGTTTACATTTACTTATTTAATCTTTACAATTTTAAATTAAATACAAAGGAAGATATGCATTTTTAAACATTTAAGCGCTAAATGTCTACATTGGTCTACATGATTTCAATTTATGATTAAAACAATAATTTTATTTTAAAGTTAAGGTTCTAAATGAGGTACTAATTTTATATACAAGTTTTATATTCTAATCTACGTAGGTCTTGTCACACATTGTGGATCTCTTCTCTTCGTTTGCGATGAAACAGGAAATTACATACAGTGAATATTTTATTGTTTCGCATTAAGGACTTCACACGATCAGGGACCTTATTCCTGACATTGACTCACTACTTTCATGACAAATATTACTTCTTCTTTTCTCCAAATTCTATATTATTTTTTGAATAAGAGAATTGTCTGGTCTATAGATATTAGAAGGGTAATAGAATCGAATCTAAATCTGATCGTCTAAAAAGACCTTTACGTCGTCTATGCGTCCACTAATATGCCGTGCGAGTTGTGCTGGTCGCGCGTCGGTTTCTAAGGTCGTTGACTATGGAAGCTATTTCAGGCGTGAAATATATTTATCCATACAAAAAGATGTATAGAAACAAACTCAGAATGCATCAGCTGCATTGCATACATTGCATTGGTGATTAAGACTCTCCCTATGTTGA
This sequence comes from Panorpa germanica, assembly GCA_963678705.1. NCBI lineage: Eukaryota > Metazoa > Arthropoda > Insecta > Mecoptera > Panorpidae > Panorpa > Panorpa germanica. The sequence continues at coordinate 11,054,148 of OY783217.1, forward strand.
ATTAAACAAAGAGAGCTAACTAAGTCAATAACAATTAACTATAATTATTAGGACTAGATATTATTATAGACCGTTTATTGTTTTATTAATAGAAAGTGGTTTTATTGCAGTTCGAAAATAATTAATTGTTATATTATTTATTCTTTTTATTCAAAAGATAATCAATACCATAATTAGACGTTAGGAGATTATTAATTAAAATGTCTTTCTTTATTATTGATATAAATAACTTTCTAACTATTCTTATAGAATTCTGTTAATGTTATTTACAAATACAAATATTTATAAAAAAACTTTTATTTTACATATGTATGGTGTGTTTCACTTCACGCCTGCTCGATGGCAATTCAATAGTGAAATATTAGATGTGATTAAAATTTTTCCTGTTAATACTAAATTTTTGTTAAGTGATTCAAAATTAATTAGTGAATTATTGAAATATTTAGAAATTTATAAAATTGAATTATAAAAGATGTATAAAAAATGTTTGATGGTGGCTATGACGAATAAAAGTCAAGGCAAATAAATAAATAAATATAAAAACAAACAAAAAATAAGTTCAATTCAAAATCGATGTTACACAAATTAAATAAGTTGTGATTCCGTGCAGAAATATTTTTACACCCAATCCGTGACTGTTTATATCTATCATGACAGCAGTTGGCATTCATTTAATATTAATCACATAATTCACAACAACCGGGACCTTTGCCCATCGGTGTTAGAGTGAACGCTCTAATTGTAAGTGACAACAACCAACTGACAGAAGCTAATCACAAACATTTTATGAATCGAGAACCATACGACCATATACTTGTAATTGTATACAGACATATTCTAGGGCCAGGATCTCATGTCGGGAATTAGGAACAGAATGCAAGGCATGGATGCCAGTTATCTAGATCAATAGAGTACTCTGTAGAATATGTATAAATGTAACACTGTGATGCAACAGTATTTAGTAATGTCTAGTTGTACTACATTGCTAATATGACATACAGAGGCGTATTTAAATTTGGGCCCATGATAAAAATTGCGAAGCCCCCCTGTTTTCGGCACCCTCAAATTTCACTTTTACCTGCTAAAACTATAGAGGGTTTCTTTTTTAATTTAAATTTTAGATCAAATGTGATGTAAAGAAACTGATGACCCTCCCCCCTTGTCTGGTCTTGTCACACTTTGAACCACCTCCTCCTGTTTGCTTGTGACTTAATTAATGAAACCATATAGTAAAATTTTATTCAAATGTAAGTTACAGAGTCTACCCAATATTATTATTTTGCAGGCGACGTAATTTAAACAATTTAATTTACTGTATGACTCATTGACTTTTGACTCGATATTTATATATTCTTAATTAATACAGTAAAGAAGCTATAAAACAATGACGTCACACACAGACTTGTGCTATGCAAAAACATAAACAATGAAGCCTGTCCACGTGACTGCCATGTGCACTACGAAGATGTTCATAGTAAATTCCGAATTGTCAGCGTGATGCACTACTCAGTATAAGTTATTTTAATTACTAATTTTATTTATTACTACTATACCTATTGTTTTCCTCTTACTAGAAAACCTTGAATATTTTTGCAAACTTAGTTTAAAATAATAAATAACTGATTTGTAATTTCCATCATATTTTTGAGCTGTAAAACGAAAGCGTATTTATTAAAATATTGATGGGCTTGTGTCCTATGTCTTAATTTCTATAAAAGTGTACTATATATTGATAAAGTGGGTTACTAGAACCTCAAATGTTCAATTATTTTTTAATAACTCCTTGTATGTTAAGAGATATTAACAATTAAAAAAGTCCTTTAATTATTAAAGAGATTCAACGTTGTACACATTCCAAATGCATGTGACATCACAACCGCTGCCAACCTTACAGCTCATAAATCTCTGCTATATGTATTTATATATCAAAATATCAAATATTATTTACAGCTATTTTAAGGAACAATAAAATTTTAATATTTTGTCTGCCTTAGCTATTATTCTTTGACTTGACTTGATTATTTGACTACCAACAGCTACAAAACATTACCACAGCACTGACCTACTCAATAAATAACTGACGTTAAAATGCATTTCACGTCATACAAATATGGCCGACCATTTCTAGCGCTAAAACTACAATTCAAACATTTAATTGCTATATCTTCGTCAATATTTAGATATTTAATAAAATAGACACGCTAATACACATTTATTAACATCAATTTCAATCAACAATTGAAAAATCGACCACTAAAAAATGAGGACGCAAGCCCATTCACTATATCAACTGTTATGATTCTTATCACTGGCTACATGTTTTTTGTTGTGCCAAATGTCGGAATAGTGCATACAAATAAAGCATTCTCTGGCAGGAGTCCATGTTGTTCGCAAAATCTAATTTATGCGTTTCTTGTTGTCGTTTTTGTTGATCTTTATAAATCAACTTGAAATTTTACAAACTAGAACAACAAATTTAATTGAAATGCAATTTTATAAAATAATGAAGACATTATTCGTTTTTGTCCATATATACATATATGATATAACATGAATAGAGAAAATCTTATTAGACAAAGGTAAACGAAGTACAGTACATAGGAAGCCGTAATAAAAACCCAATAGATATTTACAATCTTTGTTTTAATAGCTACTAATTATCATTAATGTCAAATGCTTTTACTTCTTAATTTCTCTTTTATGTATCTTGTTAAATACTCCATAGAAGGTACTTTTTATTGATTTAATTATAATTATCTTTGTTAACTGATTTATTATAAATATTTAATATACAAATAAACGATGTTAGAAAGTGCATTTAAGTATCACAGACCAGTTAGAAAATAAAAGCCCTAGGGTCCAGAGTAATCAAAGACTTAATTGATTACTGCAAGCGCACGAATCCACTTTTCTTAATATTTTATCTCGGCCGTTGCGAATACAGTCCGGCATAATCGATTTTGCAGATTTGTTTTGGTTTTATTATTAATTGAATATATGAATTTTTCATACCTTAATTTCTATATATTGTTGATAATTTAGAAATCTGTAAAATAATTGTAGGTTTCTGAGATACTTGACTTCCAGAACCCACACTTTGCTTATCGTGTCGAAACCTCGTGGACTGCACCACTGCACAAAACATTGATAAGGGTCATTCAATCCGAAGCAAACCAAAACATTAGTTGTAATAAAGCAAAGTTTTTTTTTAATAATGAAAAACAATTAGAGCAAAAATCTGACGATTGTTCAAAAGTCTTTATTTCCTAAATTAGGCTATGTTAGTTTATTGAAAACGATCAGTCGACCTTAATATAATAAAGAACAAAACAAATCAGGCCTACAAATAAGTAGCCTAATTAAAAATATATAAGCCTTTAGGAAATCGTTACAAAAAAGCTCTTAGTTTTAGTCTTCGATGTAATTATACGTACTATAAATTATGGATTAAACTAGCCAGATATTGTTACCCACCAAACAAGTTATGACGATTAAAATTATTCGCTTAACTGTGATTTATAATACTGTCCCGGTAATACGAGTATTATCAGGCTATCTGAGTTGGTTACATTATAATCCCGCGTACTCGTTTCCGTGTATATCATATTCCCAAGTCTCACAATCAGTGTCACCTTGATATTTTACTTTCAACTGCAATACAAAAATTACAATAATAGTGTGCGTGCTGCTATGAAAGATGCTGAGATAAAACAGTTTAGCATTATTCAGAATGATTTAGAATAGAGTACGCCATTTTAAAAACCCATCTTAATATTCTAATTTATTCATTACTTTAAGTCAATGCTACGCTTTGCGTTAAAACTAAAACGTTTTCGATTAAGAAAAATTGCTACATTGCCATATTCATTACCAACAACAAATTATTGCAATATCATTTTGATTCTTAGTGAAAATAAAGATGAATATAATTAATAATGAAAGGAAAAATGAAACAACTAAAAGAAATATACATGAAGCAAAAATTTACCAGTCTTTTTTAAATTTTTTAACACTGCATTTCTTGCTTTATTTTTGTAGTTTTGTATTCCATTAAAATATTTAGATACATCATTTCTTTTTGATTTCAGCGTATAAAAGAATTGAACAAATATGACTTTAATATCAAATTTACAATTAATAATATTGCATATACTAATAATACAGCAGTACTGTGTTTTTGGGCTCTCTACAAAATATAATCGGTGAGAAATTGATAGTGTCTTAGATATTATTACTACAGTTCCATATAAAATTATAATTGACTCGAATTGGAAGAACAATTCGAAAATATTTCTTAGTATATGAAAAAAATTGAGTATTTGTAATTGTATATATATATTTCTTTTCCAGACTGGCAGATGCGGGCCATCCATCATTGGTTACTCTAGTGGACACAGCAGCTCAAGAACTGCGTGGCCCTTTGCTAGAAGACCTTCAAAATGACCTTCAGGCAAACGCCACAACCGCACCAACGGTTGTGGTTCCTCCACTCGTATCACAAGAGAAAAACGACTCACTTGAAATATCTGAAGATTACGTAGAGTACGTAGTAAAAGCTGAACCAAAAGTAATTGGTGAAATCGAAGAACAAGAAAAACCCACCAAATCAACAGAAGAAGTCTTGGTTGTTAACGATACGTTGGAAAGAAATGATAGCATGGACTCAAACCAAGCAGAATTAGATATCCATGCAGAACTTGAAGCGAATAAAACAGCTGAAACTATGCCATTGTTTTCTGAATGGGCACAAAAACAGTTAGAAGAAGCGGAAAAACAACAAGAAGAAGTTAATAACTCAATGCAAAGTAATATACAAAATACTGCTGTAAAAAATGTGAATTTAAAACATAGGTCTAAAAATTATGCGTCGCCCGATTGTGGAGCTAAAATAATTGCAGCGAATCAAGAGTCTTCAGGAATGAGCTCAGTTTTAACAAATTCTAGGGATGAGTACGCACTTAATACTTGTAACAACAGAATTTGGTTTGTTGTTGAACTTTGTGAGCCTATTCAGGCTAAAAAAATAGATTTAGCAAATTATGAATTATTTTCTTCGTCACCAAAAAACTTTTCTGTCTATGTCGGAGCACGATTTCCAACACGAGACTGGTCTAGTGTTGGTCAATTCATAGCAAAAGATGAAAGAGATATTCAGAGCTTTGAATTAGAGCCGCATCTTTTTGGAAAGTATATTAAAGTTGAAATTCATTCACATTATGGGTCTGAGCATTTTTGTCCAGTGTCTTTGTTTAGAGTTTTTGGTACTTCTGAATTTGAGGCATTTGAAACTGAAAATCAAATTCATCCACAGCATCACGATGAAGATGATGAAGAAGATATCAATTGGGTATGTATAATTTCTTTTCAATTTTTTGAAACATTTTAAAATGATCTAGAAATGATAAATTTATTTCAATATTCGTATTTTACGTTTTCAGGCTAACAACTCTGAAGAAGATTCTAGAAATTTGTTTGGATCAGCTAGAGATGCCGTTATGTCTATAGTTAAGAAAGCAGCAGAGGTTCTATCGAAAGGAAATGACTCAAATAAAACCGGAACAGCAGCACACAATAGCAACATGTCTGCAAGCAATAAAATGTGTCAAACACCGAGCCATATTATTGTTTGTGATAATTGTAGTGATTTACTCTTCGGAGATGTTTATGAACTTATGAGTTGCCATAATATTCATTTACAGTGGTTTATAAATAATCCATTAATATATAAATTAATTCATAACAGTGACGTGTGTTTAAAATATGGTTTAGATTTTATAAATAAAAAAAATGTTACTTACCGAACGGAAACATCTCTGTTTCTATCAGCAAGTTTAACTCCTAAATATTTAGCGGCATTATGCAATGTTTATGCGATTATTGATAAAAAGGTAGTACTTAATACAACTCGTAGTGAAGAGCCAGAGGACGTTAATTCAAACCTAACTGTAGAAAAAATGGCAGATTTTAAAATAGATGCAAAAGAAGAATTTTTATTGAAAACAGAGGAAATTATGGCCAGTTGTAGTACCGTTACACAGACCATAATATTTCCAAAAGAAGAAATCTCAACATCATTGCCAACAGAAAATATTTCAGATGATTCCTTTACTTCTGAGATATCTCCAACAAAAACTATACCTAGTAACAATGAAGATAAACTAGAATCTGTATCTACTGATATTGATATGACTGTAACCCAAGTTCCTGTACCGGAAATGACAACTGATACACCAGTTGTAACAGAAGTTCCTTTAAGTTCTATTACAGAACAAACAACAAATGTGCCAACAGAAAATTTAAATGTAAATGAAAATCCAATTGAACTTGCACCAGTTGTTAATGATTCAGCTAATGACGCAAATCAAGGAAGCATTGTGACTATTGGAGACGAAAATATTAAAATATCTAAACAGGAGCAGATACAGCTGGATAAATTACTTAATGATTTGGAACAAATTGAAGTTCCACCTGGAAACAATGTTAACAATAATAATAATCCGCAAGTTTCCACAACTGCTACTCCACATTCTACACCCTCTCAAAATGCGCCTAAAGAATCTATTCTAATACGACTTTCAAATAGAATAAAAGTGAGTATCTTTTTGAAAATTATGGTTACAATAAATGTAAACGATATGTAACGGTTTTCCATATATCCTATCTCTATTCTTCTAATATTATAATCTAAGTAATATTTCTTTATAGAATAATAGATCGTGATACATACTTTAATTTTTACTCAGTTGGTGCAGTTGCATGCTAATGAGTAATTTTTTGTACGTATAAATTTTTGACTGTATAAAGTATGGTTTTTATGAAAAATAATCAAGAATTAAATTTTGTTGATAGCCATTAAAAAGTTAAAAAATATTTCATATTGTACCTTATTGCATATAATTTCCACATAGACAATTATGCATTTAAAAACATGTAATTTAAAATGATTTTCTTTTTGCAGGCTCTTGAAAGAAATATGTCCCTCTCCGGTCAGTACTTAGAAGAATTAAGTAGAACATACAAGAAACAAGTAGAGGAACTTCAAAGAGCATTTGACATAACAAAGAATTCTATAAAAAATGAAACTCGTAAACGAAAAGATCGTGAAAACAAAATGTCTGAGGAAATATTACTACTACAACAACAAATAACAATATTGACAGATACTGTAAATGTACTAAAAACTGATCGCGATAGTGTGCAGAATAAAATATGGTGGGTTCTACAGGTGATTTTAATAATGATTATAATATTATACATAGTTATAGAACTGTGTTACAAAACAGCGAAGAGAGTAGATGATGCAAAGGGTAAAAAGAAGAAGAGTGTAATTAAAAGAAGAAAATCGGTAGAGGGTGTTAGTGGGCACATATCTCCAAGCGTCAAGAAACGCCGACCAAGTACGGAAGCACTAAATATATCAGGAACGTATGAAGAACTTTTGAAAAAAGATAACCTAAATGATGACGATTATCTTCTATTAGAAAATTTAAATGCCGGGTGGATAATGTGTAAAGCTGATAAAAAAAAGCGTAAGAAGAAAGCACAAAGATCAAATTCCAGTTCATTAATAACAACCAATGTTTACACGAACCAGAATCAAAGATCTTCAACATCAGAAATAAAATTCCACTGCGATGAAAACGGAAGAATATTAAGTAGTTCCGGAGAAGGAAATGAAATAGGGGTAATTCTGGATAGAGTAACATTAGATGAACCAGACTTTAATTTAACGGGTAATATTCCAGAAGAAACTCCCGATCTTCAATTTAATTCAAATGGTAACAGTCCCACTGAAGATTTGAAATTAAATGGCGTAAAAATCGAGAAACCGCGACAAAGAAAATTATCTAATGCAGGATTTATAAAAACAGCACTGTATCGTTCAAAGTCAAAAACGGATACACCTCCAAGTAGTAAAACAAAGTCTGATAATTGGGAATGGTATAGGTTAAAGAGAAGTAATAATTCTTCAGAATCGTCTAGTCAAAGAAGTACGGCACAAGAAATAGTGCAAAATACAGACGCTAATAGTTTTAAATCTAGTCTAAATGATACTAATAATGATAATTCATCTTTAAATAGTAGTGTAATTAGTAATAATAGTGCTACTAAGAAAGAAAAAAAAACACCAACATTTAGGAAAATGTTTAAGAAAGTATTTTAGACCATGTTTTTAATTGACATTTATTTAAATTGAACTGAAACAATTGTGTTGTATATTTATGTTTAAAATTATTTTTTAAAGACTTTTACAATTAAATTAATTTAAGTTAAAAAGTAACTATATTATTTATAAAGTTATTTTATTTCTGTATGCGTGTGTAATACAATTTTAAAAGTAAATAGTATAGATGAGTAACTGTTATTGTTGCAATTCAACACACGCTTCAAATTTTATTAGAATAGATGTCAATGGCTTCTATTATTGTTTTAAACTTTTAGCTTCTATTGCATAGATATTCTATAACATGCTGAGATATATCTCGTCAATCTATGACATTACAACGTTCCGTTGCAATTAGCAAATGTTTCTTTTGTGTTGGTGGGGCAAAGTTACATAAATAAACATCGTCTTAGATCCTAGACAACAACAATATTCAATTTCTGGTAGTATAGAAAATAATTAAATAGTTATACGTATATTATATGTAATAATGATAAATTTCCCTAGTATTGCACTGCAATATAAAATATTTTCCATAAACTACCAGATGTCCCCGCACTTTCTTGTGTGTCATTATTAGCTTATTCAAATAAGACGTATTTGTTAAGCGCCTATATATACAACATGGCTCCTATATTCTACTGATATAACGCTTTTATTATTGTATTTTGTAGATACATCACAGTAAACCAAACATTACTGTGACGTTCCTGGGTTGTCACATGAACGTTTTGTGTTTACTGGGTGTGATTACTTAAGACTTTTGTATATATTTTATGTCACTTAAAGAAAATCAATGTATAATTTATATATTTTTATACATTTGTTATTTTTAATGAAGTTTGTATATTTTTATAGCTACTTTATATTAAATAGTCCGATAAGTACGATCATTAAAATTTGATGGTAACATTTAAACAGATAGTTTTAGAATATATTATGAAATTGCTCCAATGTAAATGACTAGCATTGTAGATCTAAAAATTAGAAAAAGAAATAGAAGACAAGTAACTGGCTGCATTACTTAGTAAAAGTATAAAAAAGTAAATTTAAATTCACTAAATTTAAATTTTAATTATAGTTAAATTCAAGTTTTAGTGATAGGTAAACCAAGTTGAAGAAAAATATATTTTCTTTTTGCAGAGAACATCTCTTTAAAGATCATTGCGTTAATCAATTACGACGATTGGAAAATCCATTTAATTTTTACAAGTTATGACAGTTTTTTTTTTAATTTCCCTTTTTTTCTAATTTACTAACTTAATTTGTTAACTTACTTCCAAGGATTTTGACATATAAAACAAATTCACAGTTGTGCATTTAATACTAATAATCGAATTATTTTTTAATATGTTTTGAAATACGATTTTCAATATTTGATAAGGAACAAGCATGGATTTTGTGAAAAAGAGTTACATTTATATTCGTTCATTAGTTTATACTAAGTTTTACTATAATTTTATTAAGTAAATAAAAATTATAATAAAGGTAGTTAATTATTATTAATTTTAATACATGTAAGTTCCTTATTATAAAGCAGCATTATTTTTAATATTCTTGATGAAAGTTTTTGTAAGAATTTATGTTCTAGGAAATAATCATTTATTAATTTGTCAAATATTTACATTCTATATATATTGGCGATTTAATTAATAAATATTAATCTAAAATTGTGCTTGCCCTCAAATTAAGATATGCTGTGATAAAATGTTAGCTATATTTCAATTATTTAGTTATGCGTTAAGAAATTATAATCTCTAATATGATTAGTCAATTTAATTTATAAGAATTAGCTAAAATGTTATATTTTGATAATATTATGTTATGTAATTGTATAGTTATTTATATTTCTCAAAATATATATTATAATTATTATTTATAAACTAATATGTAATAAAACAAATAATCAAAATACTTTTTTAATTGCTCTTTAATAATTGTTTGTTAGGTTCTTAAAAGATAATTATTTTTTATTTTTCGTCAGGCTTATTTCTAATACAGATTTTGTTATCCATTGAAACTGAACGACAGACTGCTGTGTCTTTAGCTTCGATTCTGAAGTGCGATATTTTCTGCGTTTGGTTGTTTACTAGTTTAATTATTTAGCTTATTAAGTAGCGATAGATTTCACATTTTTATATATTTCTTTACATATTTCTTAGTTAAAAAATATTAATTCTTGGCGTAAAGGAATATTTCTTAAATCAGTATATTTCGCGCATTAATTGATTAATACTTGAATTTTTCCGCAGATGGCAGTAAATGCTGCAATACCTTTAAAGGAATTTCTGACCATTTGACAAGTTTTAGTAATCATTAAAGTTTTAGGTTATGTTATTTGCATGTGTTAATGACAGTATAAACTTTGATGCAACATTTTATATTATTGTATATCAAACAAAATGAATTTATTACCGAAATCTAAGCAGGATTTTAGTGAAAAAGATTATTGGAATACGTTTTTTAAAAAACGTGGAAAAAAAGCTTTTGAATGGTATTGCAAATATATTTATTTTAAGAAATTTGTTAAAAAGTATACAATATTTACTAAATATATAGGTACGGCGAATATCCAGAGCTATGTGGACAATTACATAAATATATTAAGACAAAGGATGAAATATTAATGATTGGTTGTGGTAATTCTACTCTAAGTACTGATTTATATGATGTTGGCTACAGGTATACCTTCAACGAATACTTTAGGATCTAAAATGCACTTGTAAACAAAGCTGCGCAATATTGTGGCAGATTTTAGAATCTGCGGGTAACACGCAGATTCTTTCTAAATGAATTTCTGACCTAATGATAAAAGAAAAACTAAATTTAATCTTTAATTTATTTTAGACAAATAACAAATATTGACATTTCAAAAGTAGTTATACGACAAATGCTGGAAAATAATAAAACACAAAGACCAGATATGAAATATCTGCATATGGACGCTCTGGAAATGTCTTTCGAGCCCGAATCATTCAGTGTTGTTGTGGACAAGGGTACCTTGGATGCTCTTATGCCAGACAATACGCCAGAAACTTTAGCAAATATTGATAAGCTGTTTAATGAAATAAGTAGAGTTTTAAGAATAGGTGGCAGATATGTTTGCGTTTCTCTACTTCAAGAACATATTCTAAGAAAACTATTAGATTACTTTCCAAATAACAACTGGATGTTTCGAGTTGTCAGATGTTTAGAAGCAGAACAGAAAACTATGGAGAATAATGAAGGCATTGCGATGCCTGTTTTCGTAGTTATCGCAACAAAGTTTAAACAATTACCACAGTTGGTTCGTAAGAAATGTTTTTATCAAAAATATTTCATATTATGATAACGATTCTTATAATCTTCAAACAGATTTTGGAGACATGTATGGGAGGCGATAAAATGCTTAGATTAACCAACCCTAACGACATTGTAGTGTCAGTTAAAGAAGCTCAAACAGCTGCACTTGTCTGTAGTCGATTGAATCGGGGGTCTGTACATGACAATCCCGTCGTCCTGGAGTTGTGCAAATCAGGCGAATCTGATCCAAGGTTGATAGTTCAAGTATTTTGGTTTGTTGGTAATATTAAATTTAATTAATAAAGTTATTACTTTTTTTTCTGCAGGTTCACAATTCATGTGTTAGATCAAGAAAAGAATAAAGGGAACATAACAAAATTTGCTGCTTTCATCGTTCCGCAAGGAAGAGAATCAGATTGGTTATTCTCATGCGAGGATGGAAGGAAACATCTTCTGAATTCTGTAGAGCATGATAGACTCGCGATAGTAACAATGCATAGAGGTCAACATTATGAAAGCTGGGATACAGTGCAAGCTGAATTATCAGAAAATATCAAAGCACTAAAACCACTAGAAAGCAGTGATAAGGTCAATTTCAAACTTTGCTGATATTTCTATTTAAACCAATTACTTCTTAACTAATGGAGCAAATTTTTCTTAGATTCCTTATTTATCATTGGGATCTGATGTCGGCAGCAGGGTTCAGATTCATAAAGGCAATTCAGAACATTCTGGGGATTATGTTATAGAAGAAGTGCTTCAGAATGATAATCCTAATGCAAAGTTAAGACGACTAATATTTTTAAATAATCAGTTTGTAGTGCAAAGTGAAGCTGCAATAAAAACAAGTAATTATTTATAATGAAACATACAGCTACACACAAAGTATATTAATTAGTTTCAATAATCTTATTTTTTACAGTCAAGACGAGAAATAAAACAAAAACTATCATCGACCTTGGACATTTGTCTTGCCAGCACCACGTTTATATGACAGTAGGAGTTAGCATGTCGATTAATGCAGAGAAAATTAAATCAAAAGACAATAAGAAACCAATTGCATTAATCGTTGGATTGGGCGGTGGAGGACTGAGTTCCTACCTTCATCAGTGTTTTAAAACCCTGAAGGTACACGCTGTTGAAATTGATTCCGAAATTCTTAAAGTAGCTGTAGAATATTTCGGTTTAAAACCTGACGATCGGCTAGTAGTTACTATTGAAGATGGAATTAAGTATATTTTGGATGCTGCAGAAAGGGGTATTCATAATTTTTATATTTACTATTCGATTAGTTAATTTAAAACCAATTCCACTAGCATTATTTTATTTTCAACTTTTATTTAAGGTGATGTTTATAACGCCATACTATTTGATGTCGACAGTAAAGATCGTTCAATTGGAATGAGTTGTCCCCCTCAACAGTTTATTGAGGAAAACATATTGAAAGCAGTAAAGAAATGTATCGGCGATCAAGGTCAGTACTGATTTTATTTTTGCTATTTGTATTATCTGTAAAGGGTTTCAATAATTTTTTTATTTCAGGTATCTTCATTTTAAATCTAGTCTGCAGGGCTGAAAACTTACGCTCAAACGTGATTCAAACATTGAAGAAGAATTTTGTTTCAATGTGTTCATATAAATTAGACCAAGATTTAAATGAAATTATATTTTGTTCAAATAAGGAGTATGATTGGAAAACAGATCTATTAAAATCAGCAAAACTTGCTAATGAGTTAACTATGAAGCATAAACTGCAAAACGAAGAATTAGTGGATGTTGCCTCTTTGATTGAAGACCTAAATATTAATCTATGATATGCATTCATATAAAATTATATGTATTAAATAACATTTTTAAACAATCCTTAAATATCTTATTTTTAATATAATTTAAATTGATAACAAGCTATTAAATCGTTATAAAATAAAATATTTAATTAGTATTAACGCACTTAATAATACGTCCTTCTGATAGCGCCATCTGTTAAGCACAACCTTATTAAATACATTTTTCTACTACTTCATAGATGGCGGTCATATTAAGTTAAAAAATTGCAAAATACTGCCCCTGCAAAATAGGCAACTATAGTAACAAGACACGATTTCAGATTGCAAACCTATAATTACTTGCAAATATGAAAAAGACTTATTTACCTAGAATCACTTTCTTTTATAACCTTCCTAACAAACGTAAAAATGTAGAATTTTCAATTTTAACAAAAATGCAAATTTATATTATTTTTTCAAATGTAACAAGAGTATATATAACCTGCTTAATATCCGTAACAATAAGAATTTTCAATTTTAATAAAAATACAATTTTGTATTATTTTTTCAAATGTAACAAGAGTATAACCTTCTTAATATCCGTAAAAATGAGAATTTTCAATATTAACAAAAATACAAATTTCTATTACTTTTTCAAATGTAACAGGAGTATAACCTTCTTAAAATCCGTAAAAATAAGAATTTTCAATTTTAACAAAAATACAAATTTCTATTATTTTTTCAAATGCAACAAGAGTATAACCTTCTTAATATCCGTAAAAATGAGAATTTTCAATTTTAATAAAAATACAAATTTCTGTTATTTTTTCAAATGCAACAAGAGTATAACCTTCTTAAAATCCGTAAAAATGTAGAATTTTTAAATTTAATAAAAATACTAATTTCTATTATTTTTTCAAATGCAACAAGAGTATTATAACCTTCTTAAAATCCGTAAAAATAAGAATTTTCAATTTTAATAAAAATACTAATTTCTGTTATTTTTTCAAATGCAACAAGAGTATAACCTTCTTAAAATCCGTAAAAATAAGAATTTTCAATTTTAATAAAAATACTAATTTCTGTTATTTTTTCAAATGCAACAAGAGTATAACCTTCTTAAAATCCGTAAAAATGTAGAATTTTTAAATTTAATAAAAATACTAATTTCTGTTATTTTTTCAAATGCAACAAGAGTATAACCTTCTTAAAATCCGTAAAAATGTAGAATTTTTAAATTTAATAAAAATACTAATTTCTGTTATTTTTTCAAATGCAACAAGAGTATAACCTTCTTAAAATCCGTAAAAATGTAGAATTTTTAAATTTAATAAAAATACTAATTTCTGTTATTTTTTCAAATGCAACAAGAGTATAACCTTCTTAAAATCCGTAAAAATGTAGAATTTTTAAATTTAATAAAAATACTAATTTCTATTATTTTTTCAAATGCAACAAGAGTATAACCTTCTTAAAATCCGTAAAAATAAGAATTTTCAATTTTAATAAAAATACTAATTTCTGTTATTTTTTCAAATGCAACAAGAGTATAACCTTCTTAAAATCCGTAAAAATGTAGAATTTTTAAATTTAATAAAAATACTAATTTCTGTTATTTTTTCAAATGCAACAAGAGTATAACCTTCTTAAAATCCGTAAAAATGTAGAATTTTTAAATTTAATAAAAATACTAATTTCTGTTATTTTTTCAAATGCAACAAGAGTATAACCTTCTTAAAATCCGTAAAAATGTAGAATTTTTAAATTTAATAAAAATACTAATTTCTGTTATTTTTTCAAATGCAACAAGAGTATAACCTTCTTAAAATCCGTAAAAATGTAGAATTTTTAAATTTATTAAAAATACTAATTTCTGTTATTTTTTCAAATGTAACAAGAGTATAACCTTCTTAAAATCCGTAAAAATAAGAATTTTCAATTTTAATAAAAATACTAATTTCTGTTATTTTTTCAAATGCAACAAGAGTATAACCTTCTTAAAATCCGTAAAAATGTAGAATTTTTAAATTTAATAAAAATACTAATTTCTGTTATTTTTTCAAATGCAACAAGAGTATAACCTTCTTAAAATCCGTAAAAATGTAGAATTTTTAAATTTAATAAAAATACTAATTTCTGTTATTTTTTCAAATGCAACAAGAGTATAACCTTCTTAAAATCCGTAAAAATGTAGAATTTTTAAATTTAATAAAAATACTAATTTCTGTTATTTTTTCAAATGCAACAAGAGTATAACCTTCTTAAAATCCGTAAAAATGTAGAATTTTTAAATTTAATAAAAATACAAATTTCTATTATTTTTTCAAATGTAACAAGAGTATAACCTTCTTAAAATCCGTAAAAATAAGAATTTTCAATTTTAATAAAAATACAATTTTGTATTATTTTTTCAAATGTAACAAGAGTATAACCTTCTTAATATCCGTAAAAATGAGAATTTTCAATTTTAATAAAAATACAAATTTCTGTTATTTTTTCAAATGCAACAAGAGTATAACCTTCTTAAAATCCGTAAAAATAAGAATTTTCAATTTTAATAAAAATACTAATTTCTGTTATTTTTTCAAATGCAACAAGAGTATAACCTTCTTAAAATCCGTAAAAATGTAGAATTTTTAAATTTAATAAAAATACTAATTTCTGTTATTTTTTCAAATGCAACAAGAGTATAACCTTCTTAAAATCCGTAAAAATGTAGAATTTTTAAATTTATTAAAAATACTAATTTCTGTTATTTTTTCAAATGCAACAAGAGTATAACCTTCTTAAAATCCGTAAAAATGTAGAATTTTTAAATTTAATAAAAATACTAATTTCTGTTATTTTTTCAAATGCAACAAGAGTATAACCTTCTTAAAATCCGTAAAAATGTAGAATTTTTAAATTTAATAAAAATACTAATTTCTGTTATTTTTTCAAATGCAACAAGAGTATAACCTTCTTAAAATCCGTAAAAATGTAGAATTTTTAAATTTAATAAAAATACTAATTTCTGTTATTTTTTCAAATGCAACAAGAGTATAACCTTCTTAAAATCCGTAAAAATGTAGAATTTTTAAATTTATTAAAAATACTAATTTCTGTTATTTTTTCAAATGTAACAAGAGTATTATAACCTTCTTAAAATCCGTAAAAATAAGAATTTTCAATTTTAGTAAAAATACTAATTTCTATTATTTTTTCAAATGCAACAAGAGTATAATCTTCTTAATATCCGTAAAAATGTAGAATTTTTAAATTTAATTAAAATACTAATTTCTATTATTTTTTCAAATGTAACAAGAGTATAACCTTGTTAATATCCGTAGAAATGTGATATTTTTCATTTTAACAAACATACAATATTGTTAATATGATTGAATGCAACAAGAGACGATTTATATCCGGTAATATTTTCTTAATATGCGCAAAATGTAAAGTGTCGAATAAAAAATTTACTTTGCCCTAAAAAATAGTTCTATCGGGAAATTAAAAATCTAAATATACATCCGATTGTCTATACTATTTTTGCATTATTTTAATTGTGTAAGTTAAGTTGCAAAGTATCCAGGCGTAATAAAATTGGTGCGCCATCTGTAGAGCAAATCCTTAACTATATTTATTATTTTAGAAATTCACTTATAGATGTCGCTGGTAGTTTCAAATAAATAGACCTAGTTGGGATCTTTAATAAATTATTCTTGTTATTACATTTCAATTATTATTTACTACCTAGTTATTATAAAATAATTAATTGTAATCTACTTATAATTATAGATAGTTTAACACAAATTGTTTTATTTTACTGAACGTTTTTCACAAATAAACTGAAACAAATTTAACAAGTAAAAACCATATTTATTATAAAATTATTTTTAATACAAGTATAGGACGAGAAACGAAAATAGATTCAAAATAAATTACCATTTTTATAAAATAAGGTTTATTTTGCTGCTAGATTCGAGTTTGCCTTTATATACATAAATATAAAATAATAAAATTTTTAATATATAAAACTTAAAAATATTTTCTATTATCACAATCCGGGATTGTTTTTACCAACTGTAAATTTTAATTGCTTTTTAGGCCTTTATTTTATATTGCCTTTTTATGGTACGAACAACTTATTTATCATTTTTATTATTTTACAAAGCTCCGTTAAAAATCAGTACTTTTAGCGATTGTAATTCTTTTAACCATCACATTGAGAAACAAAGCATAGTTATTAAAATAAATTTAGTAGTACTATAGTCAATTTAACGCAAATTTTTAAAATGTAAATCTATCTGAAATGTATAGGTGTTAAAGCAGCCGGTAAATTATGTTCAGTATACTTCTGGGAGATAATCTGGGTTCTGGGAGAGACGTTAGTATCTATATTAATTAATTTAAATTTGTTTTGTGACAAACTATTCTTACAGGTCTCAACAAAATGTAACGGACTGTTAAGGAAAATAATGTCTATCGAAGTTAAAAATATTTCTTTCTTATTTTGGAAATAAAATGCATCAGTATAACGATACATAAATATGTATATAACGCAACACTTGCTTGATTTTGTGTTACTTAAACTATATCAGCTTTTTAGTCGATTTATTAATTTATCTAATTTAATATTAAATTATTTATTTACAAGTATTCTAAATAAATGTTGATAATAATTTTAAATAATAATGAATTTTATTATTTATTTCACAGTTTAAAATGTTTATAGATAATATGTAAATCTATTGAATATTTCTTTATTCTTATTAAAATACGCTGCAACAGCGCAAAATACTATAAAAGTTGTTTATTAATATCTAAGTAGAAGATACTTTTTGAGATTTTTTTTCATTTTTTTTTAAACCCTGATGACTAATTATTAATTATCTCAGAATTAAATGTTCATTATTTTGAATAAATTTTAACTATTGGTACTATAATTGATCAGATCTGTCTACGGTTACTATAAATAAACGAAAGACGCTTAAAATTCTAATAAGATACAAACGGAGGTCTTGACATTGTTTCACTAGATGTTCCAGCTTCACATTCTCGTATTAGGCTCATGTGATTTAATTTTTCTACTGTTTCATTTAATTCTTGCCACGTGTCCCCACTGCATCCTTCAATCGGTCTATCATTATGATTCTATAGAAAATAATAATAATTTTATTTAAAGAGCCCTTATCAAATTTTAACATTTAAAAGTGTTATAGAAAGTAATCACCTTAATAGTTTTACAAAATTCATTTGTTTCATCTTCTGTTAATTCTGCAGGAGTTTCTAATTCATCTCTTTCACTATTTGTAGTCACGGATGCACTACCTAAACTACGTAAATCACATTTATCTAACTCGGCATTCAAATCTGGAAATGATAAAGGTTCCGAATCTAGTGGAAGAGGTCCTAATCCCATGATTGGTCTCTTATCAACAGGAGAATTCTTTTCAGCACCAACACCCGGTTCTCTAGGTCCTCTTCTCATTTCTCGCTGACGATGAATTTCTTCAGATATTTTTTCCAATGTTTTTAACGATTCTGCATATTCATGTTTTACCTTTATTTAACATTAAAATATATATTGTTACATTGAGCAATAAGAGGTTTTACATTTACATTTAGTACAGGCTTATACATTTTAAATATCTTATACTTACTTTAGCTACTTGGCGTTGTAATTCTTCTACCCTCTGCTTTTGTGTTGTTAATTGCTCCTGACAAAGTTGTTTTTCCTAAAAAGGTCAATTTTGTTTACAGAAAACTACATAGTGTCGTACTAGACATCGATAACAAGCGATATATACAGCATCAACGTACAAGCACTCATTACAAGATACGAAATTGTAATTTTATGCTATTCTTTATGGTTTAAATAAAAATCTCAATTACAATATAATAATTTACAGAGAACTCGATTGAGGCAATATAAAAACCATCAACCGAATATATATTTGTGTAAACTATAACACATTTAATAAAAAAAAAATTACGCAAAAGAATAAAATATTTAAAAAATTAATATTTAAAAATACATTGAAAAATTGTTTATTATTTCTCAAGATTAATGTAAACAAAAACAATGCAATTATTATAATAATTAATAAATATACAAGTCAGCAATATACAATTAGTAAAACTATTTATGATTGCGTAATTAAACTTAAATTAAATTTTCATTATGAAATATAATAAATAAAAATAATATTTACTTGAAAGTATGGTCTACTTTTATGAACGTTACGACGTAATCGATCCTCTAAAATTTGTACTTTTTGTTCTGCTTCAGTAAAGTGTTTTGCTCTTTGATGATGCTCTCGTCCACTAGCTGCTTTTTGAAGTTCTGCGTCGGTTACTTTTAAAGTAGCATGATTTAACATTTCTTGCCATGCACTATCAAATTGCCAATCCGATTGGCTGAGAAATCTGCAAATAATTATATTTTATTTATCAAAATATTTGCTACATTTTATTTATATTTTCTGTAAATATGTGCTATAAAATTCTGTAAAATAATAAGATACTATAAGTAATTTACTGTATTATATTGTTATATGCGGGAACCAGTAGTTTATTGAATAGTGTTTCATTCTGTTTATATAACTAAATGTTCATATTAATATAATAGATTACGGAAATGTTAAATAGAGGACAATTGTATAATAGCAGAAATAATTAATGTATTAAGTAATTAACATTACAATTTTGTTGTCTCTGATATTCTAAAAAAACATGTGACGTTGTTTATTTGAATATTAAATCATTTTATATAATTATTCAACAAAAATAAAAATATTAATATTTAAGTTTTTAATTTGTTGTTTTTTTTTATATATATAATAGAATTTATAAATCTCTAGAATATATCACTAGTCTAAAGAATTTTATAAAGATATTTGGACGAACAATAAAATGACCCACGAGTGAAAAGTTGCATTTACAATATAGTTAAGCTTTGCGGAAAAATATAACATTTAACAATCTTTGATTAATTGTAGACATTGATCTTGAAATTAGGACAAGTACATTGCTCCAATTTTAATGTTTAACTATGCGTTTCTTTGCAACCAAAATTTGTGAAAAATTTCATTGTATAATCAAGTCTTATCAACCAAGAACTCGATGTAAACATTTTTTATAAACAAGCTTATTCTCATCTATTTTTTATTGAATCTTTTGCATTCCTAAAAAATATTTCAAATAAAGCAAATATTTGAACTGATATTAGTTTATTTCAAAACGATAATCACTAATGATATGAAAACATTCACCGATTATATTGAACTAATTCTTGGTACCTGAAACTTACTAGCTTATCAAGTACCCAGTTTATCTGTGGGCATTCCACTCCGTATCTAACATGAAAATAAATATGACGAATCTAACATTGTTAGGATTGTGCTTTAAAATAATCTCTAGCTTTGATTGATAACAAATCAAAAACTTACGGTTTTTCCCAATCTAAAGCCGAATTTCTTACCCTAATATTTAGATAAATACTACAAATCTCCAAGTCCAAAGAGCAAAAATATGAAAAAATTCAATCTAACAATTTCAGTATAAATTAAAAATGTTAAATTATTCTGTTTATTTCTAACAAATGTTAAATATAATGCGTAGATTTTTAAACATAACAAAAACTGTGAGTCGTCTCACATTGTATGAAACAACTAGCAGTGAAGTAAACAATACGTAATGTTTACATCAAATTTACATTATAGTTACCTTTGTTCAGCAAGTGCAACAGTTTCCTTTGCTGCAGCATGTACCTCACTAGCTCTTTGGTAGGCCATAGCTGCTTTTTGACATTCTGCTCTTGCTTTGGTCGCAATATCAAGTGCTTCCCAATAAGGTCGCGCCCTCTCTATACAGCCCCCTAATTTTCTAGAGAGAGCCTGCAATCTCCGAGTTGATTCATTTAATAACATGCGAAATGTAGTATTGGATTCCTATAATTAATAAAAACAACGTAATTTATTTACAATATTTTTAAGGTTATTATAGTCTGTTTTGATATGCCAAATCCCATCATTTAATATGTTATTCTATAATTAAAATAACAACTCACGTCTAGTTCGATTTCTAATTTGTTTATTTCATCTGTTGCTGTATTAAGTTTTTCTAATTCAATCTGTAATCAATATCGAAATATTAAAAATTCATAAAATGCTTTGAGGATATATTCAAACGTAATTTACCTGTATTCTAGGATCTAGCTCATTTTCTAAATCATCGTGATTGACAGAATCAGATTCCATAGTTATTGTTATAATTAACGTAATACGCTTCCCGTGACACAAACACTGCACATTAATTATTTAAGATTCTATGAATATTATAATTTCTTCCACTTGGCACTATTATAATTAAATATACATATATCATTTAAATCACAAGGGCACTTTAATATATTATTTATTTAAATATTCTTTAGTGGGTTAATTTATTTCCTACATTTTACATATTTAATAACAAACGTCACTTGTCTGCACTACTACTGACTACTACTTAAATGCAACGAAATGAAGATCTAACTTCAAACTATTCATAACCAAAACAATAGAAAAATATCAGCATTGTGAATAAAACCATGACGTCATTAAAAATAAATGCGATGAATGCTTAAAAAGAATTTCAAACCACGTGAGAGATTATGATTATCTCTGAGATTATGTTGAGAACCTCTTATTTTTACAATAGCTTATAATTAAAGAAATACCTAAAAGATTTAATTCATATTGGAGGCACAGTGGGTCGGTTGTTATACTCATAATTATCGCAAAAGTTAGTTAAAATTGTCAGTTAAAAAAAAATAACAGTAAAAAGTTCGGCCCATTCAATACCTATTACTACAAGGTCTTCAGAACGGGTTACTGTTCTCTTTCTTTAATTGACCATGTTAACTAACTTATGCGATATCTATGATTGATAGCTATGTTCAATTAGGCAGCGGTATTGTTCTAATGAGGTACGAGGCTCGACACCATGCCCTTATAAGGAGAAAAATATTTAATTTAAAATAACACAAGTATAATAAAAATAAACGTTTATTCTCAATTATTTTATAAGGACAGTTAAATATTATTTGTTTGAAATAATACAAAATAAAATATCAATTGAACATATGAAAAAATATTTGAACTTACAATGTTTCTGTTTAAACATAAAGGATATTTAAAAGTAAAACATCTAAAACATGAGGAATATTTTTCTTAATTATTCCAGACAATAAAATGCACTTAAATCTAAGCGTTGATTTCACTATCATAAATAACGTTTAAATTCATCTAATTTGATTTCGTTTGTAATACAAAATGTACAGCTTTGCTTTATAAAAGATATATACAATATAAACAAAACAGTCATTCTTATTTCATTTACCTTAACTAGTTATAACGTAAAAAATGTATGTATAGTAAATATATAAAATAAATATAGTTTCCTTTTTTTAATTATATGTATATAGTTGTAAAGTACTTCATAGTTTTTCACAATTTGAAGAGTGAAGAAAAACTAATTATTTAATAATGACTGCGTCATAAGACTTATCTTCTTTAGCTTTTTGGAGAAAGGGTTAACAGGATTGCTCCCTAAATAATGATGTAGTTGTTTTACTAATTCAGTGAGTACAGTTGGCATATGTTCCCGTGTAACTGAATTCGTGGTGTCTAGATTTAAAATAGCTTCTTCCAAATATCTAAAAGACAAAGAAATGAAGTGTTATAATAATGTAACAGTTATACTAGTTAGGACTTTTTTATATTATAGTTATCAACCTTTGCTTGAGATCTGTATGGTGTGCCATATCGGCAGACAGCTGTTGAATGAGAGATAAAACGACGTTTTGATGCAGTGGACACGGTTCTTGACTGAACACTTGTGTGGGGTTAACTCTTTCACATACATACACCACTAGAGCTAAATCAGCTGCAGTGAGAGCGTGTTGAAATGCGGAATTGATTTGATTTTGTGACAATAAAGTATTAATTTGAGCTTGATGCATCTGAATGTCAGGGACCAGAGGTGCAGGAGTTACTGCCGTTGAACGCACAGCAGAAAGAACTTGATCTTCAATTTGTTCCGATTGTTTTTTGAATGCACGAATGATTTCAGAAGTCAGCGTCTTTATTAAATTATCTTGCAAGCTACAAAATAATAGAAAATAGTATTTGGTTTTCTAAACATACTTATTTCATTAATGACTTACTGGGACATCGAACGGGATACCATGTCTGCAATCCATTGATTCATATTTTTTATTGTCTCAGTATTAACCCGCATAGTTTCAGACAATGTAGTCATCTGTGATATGACATCTTTAGTTCTATCCATTTGACGGTGATGTTTTTCCAAATTGGTTTCAATATTACTCATATCTAAAATAAAGAATAAATTAAAAATGTATAATTATTTTTATGCTAATATAAATAAATTTCCAGTGTTTTATAGCTTATACATTCTCTTGTCCCCTGTGTGAATGTATCTTGGATTTGTTTAAACATTTGGTTTGTTGCTCTCTCATATGCTGGCACCAACAAAGTATTAACATTATCTTTAAGAGCTGCTGATAAACCAGACTGAACGCCAGTCAACATAGAATTGCCTAGAACTTCTGCGATATTTTTGCTGTGCATCAATTTGGTGATATTGTCTCGCAATAATTCATCAGTGATTTGCATTTTTCGTGTTAATTCTTGCTCCATTATTATTTTCAAATTTTCAAAACTTTGCCCTACTGATGGTATCACATTGCATTCTATTTCATGTGAAAGTTTGGCAGAGCATCTATCAATAAATTCTGTGTTCAGATGCTCAATTACAGATTCTATGATAATCTTACTAAACTCAGAAGTCATATCATTTTCCCTAAAGAAAAATTAATTTTAAATACAATGTCATAATAATGACGTATACAAAACTAGTCAATGTCAATTTGGCTTAATACAGATGTGGTCACATGTTTATTTTAAGATGTACTAAATATTCATACCTTTTGCATAAAACTTTCTCAAAAGAAGTGGTATACTGTTTGAAACATCTCGATACGGCAGTATCTATAACTTGTTCTACGTTGGCGTTATTCTCCAAATTGCTCTCACAAACATGTTCCAAACGATTGCGCATATCCTGAACTTCTAGTTGGAGAACACTAATTTGATTTGATTGCTTAGCTAAAAGGTCTGTGAAGAATGGATTATAACAAATCATTAGTTATCTTTTTTTTTGACTTCCAACATCATCCTATTGTTATCTAGAAAAGGTCATTTAAACTTACGGAATATTTTCTCCATATATCTTGTTTGTTTACCGCTTTCTATATTGTGTCCATAAATCATATTGGATAAAGAATTTGAGTTACTTGCGGAGGGGCTGCATTGAGTGCCGTTTATTGCGTTATCCATAGCTACAACAGGGGGGCAAGGCCAGCCGTCAACAGATTTCAATACTGGCTCGTTATAATTTAAATCTAGAAGATCTGAGCGCGAATCCTTCAGAGATAAAATTTCTTGTACTTCTCTACTAGGACTTGAACCACCACTTTCACGGAACGATTCTGGCTTAGTAAACCCTATAGAGGAAAATATAAGAACTTATAAATTATTCCTAACAATAATGACCATATTTTTTTGGTTATTGAACTATTTTTATAATATAATATAATATTATTATTGTTAAAATGCATTAAAATTGATGAAAAGAAAGTCAAATTTATATTTAAGCTTAACAAAGAGATTATTTAAACAAAATTATATACAATATAATAGAATAGAGTTGTAGAAATAAATATCAAACAAAAATAAGCGTAAATGATTAATATACAATTAATATAGTAAAATAAATCTTTATCTTTCCGATATTTAACAAAACTTGAATATATAAACACTCTTGATAGAATTTTATTACTTTTATTGGTGTAATAACCATCTAAACACAATTACGTTAATTTAAGGTTTATTTAACATAATACAAGTTTCCCATTACGTAAACAATGTTAGGTCAGGCAACGTTTTGTGACATTTTACTCCTAAACATAATCAGAAAAGTTCTTAAGAAGACCTTTACGAGGATTGGAAAATATTACGAAGTCCCTTTTATGAATTACTATTATGGTTATAAAATATTTTTTATTTTGATATTTTTAGATTTAATATTACTAGAATAGAAGTATAACATGAATAATGTATGGTACAGACTGGTGCGGCATCCACATTTATATATTTTCATTTATAAGTTGACATTATTTAGACACGAGTGTACTAATAAAATCCTTACTTAATGCTATTTTAAAAAATTGTAGGTAATATTTTTATGAAACAAGAATGTTTCAATCGTAAGTCGGCACATCTAAAGAAATTACGGTTTTGAATGTGATCTGGAACAAAACAGTCTACTCGCCTTTTATAATCTCATTGTGCGTTGAAGTTTTTTTCAGTTGCGTTTAGTAAATAAATAAAAATAATTGAAAATGGTGTTTAAATGGACAAACCGTGTTTGGGCAGGGTTTATTGTTTTGGGTTTAAAGCAGG
Organism: Panorpa germanica; assembly: GCA_963678705.1. NCBI lineage: Eukaryota > Metazoa > Arthropoda > Insecta > Mecoptera > Panorpidae > Panorpa > Panorpa germanica. Next base: position 11,079,869 of record OY783217.1, read on the forward strand.
TTGACGGAATTCGTTGGAATATGAAAGCTACCGACGTATTAAGTTGCATGTCGCACTAGTGTAGATGTGTTGTACAACTTCTTACAACAAATGTTGGATGAGTGCGAATTCATATTAAAAATATTATACTAAATATTATGCCAATGTTAGAAAAAAAAAAGTATTCTAAAAATAGCTTACCTTCGTTTATACATCCATCTGACGTTGCTAATGGTGGCGATGTTCTAATATTGTCCCCACTTAAGTTTAATTTTTCTATAGTTTGAGTAGTTCCTATTATTGATGGTGATCCTGATACTTTAGCTTGTAGAACAGAACCATCAAATGCTTTCAAAGCAGTTTCTATATCACTTGTTTTAGAAGTATTTTCTAAATCCTCTACTTTAATAGAAGAGTAATCAATTTTTGAAGAGCTAAAAGCATCTGGTGTCATCAAGTTAATTGGTGGTGGCATAGGAGCTGCGGGCGGCATCATTTGTAATGGTTGAGTCTTTTGTGGTGGAATTATATTATATCCATTTGTACCGGTAATTATATCTTGTAGAGAAAGTGATTGTTGGGATTCTTCCTTTGGTGATGATTTATTAAGATGTGTTCCGTTTGAAATGTCGGATAATTCTATAAAAAATATTTTTTTCTGTGAAAACATGATTATTTTGAAATTAATACTTTAAAAAAAATGTTACCTTCTTTGTATCCATATGCATCTCGATTTAAATTGTTTTGGGAAGAATCACGCAACGGATTATATTTCAAAACAGGTCGATAGGTAATAAGACACTCCTGTAAGCTTTTAGGTTGCACGACATACAATCTTAATGTCACCGTTGCAACATCTCTCTGACCGGTCAGCAAATCTTCGACATCGTCATCGTGAAGTCCACCATTTGTGCCCTCAAGATGATACAAATCTTCATTACTTTTATATTTATGAAGACCTTAAAATATAACTTTTATTATTGTATATTCAACTATGAAATACTAATTTCATAGCAATAGCATTCATTATTTATACCTGCATCAGCAATGCCGAAACTTAAAATACAATATGGAAGTAAAAATTCAGCAACACTTCTTATTAAAGCATGTGTTTCTGTTGCGTTTTTGACTACTTGTAGGACGTAAATAACACCGTTGAACACGTCAGACAATAACAAATAATTTGCTGACTTATCCATACCGGCTTTGAATACCAATCTATTGGAACCATTGTTTGGTCCGCCAATAAGGCTTGAACTAGGATGTGGTTGAAATGTTAGCGTTTGGAGACAAGTCCACGATTCGCAAGACCACAGTTTTATCTCTGAATTATTATCAGATCCCGTTATAACGAATTTCCAAAATTGTGTTCTGAAATTATATAAGACATGCGTTTAATTATACAACTTTTCATTCCAGCAATTTTACGACTAAAACACTAAAATGCTACTTACTCTGGATTATGTGATTTATGATTGTCCAAGAAAAACATACTTGTAACTGGTTTGCCATCGTGAGGTTTCCATTGATGTAAGCATCTAGGTTTGTTCTCTTTAGTGTTATGCATATAAACCTATAATTCGATATAATATAAATATACAAGTTCATACTCGTTTGTGGAATAAGAATATAGATTAATTATCTTATTTACCTGAAAGAATTTAACTTCCCCATCACAAGATGCTGTGGCAATGGCCGTACCATCTGGAGCAAACATGGCATCCGTAATGGTTTGGGAGTGTTCATTTAGTTCCAAAAAACCTTCATTAATATTTTTACCAACAATAGATGTATCTCCATAAGTTGCAATTATTGTTGGAACGCTTATCATTTCAGCTAAAATAATAATTTGTTTAATGACGTATCAGAACATATATTTCAGGTTTTATTAATAATATTTAATTTTGGTTACCTTTGCTTCCGTGTGTTACAACTAGAAGTTTCGCAACTTCCTCTTCAATATCTAATGAATTTTCTGGAATATAAGGGCACCATATAACTCTATGTGATGTTGGAGAACCTGCTTGTTGCCAGTGTGTTATATTTAATAATAATGTGCAGCTGTAATTTATTAAAAATAAAACAAATATAAATACAGGTAAAAGATTGTATTAACTGTTAATATGTAAGTTTATTATTCTTAAAAAATGGTTTTTATGCAATATATATTTCTCATTATTTCAAAAGTTTTTTTTTAATGGATAATGCAATAATTTTTATATCAAATAGAGCTTACGTGATTGTTTCCGTGCCCTCAATACTGTGTACAAACAGGTTGCCTTCTTCATCGATGCTAGCGAGAACAACTTGGGAAGGAATCTGTGAGAATGAGAGATCCTGTGCTTGGCCAACCAGTCCTTTTATTAGCGCTCGGGTTGAAGTGTCCCTATGAAGAACACGTACCATACCATTTGTTTTGGGTGCATCGTTGTTTCTAGGAGCAACTATATAAGAATATAATTTTCATTGAAATAAAAATAGTCATTATAAAAAAGGTTATTAATTACCTTTAATGCCATAGGCTATATATTTTTCCATCATGTGCACTGCAACCAGATGGCCTAGATACATCTTGTGTTCCCAATTGTAATCAACAATGTTCTTTAGGGTAACTTTAGAGCTTCCATGATCATGTTTACCGGGACTACTAGTTATTATAACATTTTTTTCTGTTATTTCTTCGAAGTGATCATCTTCACAGCCCATCAATTGTCTAAAAGAAGTTAATATTTAGCAACAGATTGAAGCAGTTATGGAAACCAAATTGTTTTTTTTTTGTAAATATACTTAATCTCAGGAATTAACATATAATTTATGCCATATTACATACAGTATCTACTTACATAGTTTGTGCATAAGCCGAATTATTTGACATCTTTTCCTCTGAAAAAAAGTTATATAGAACTGTCAAGTTTATACAGTTTACTAAAACTAAGATATATAAAAATTGATTTCTTGGATAATTGGTAATGTTATTTATTGTAAAATACTATTTGATTAGCAAAATTTCTTATAATATTTTGAATGGCGCCAAATAAGAGATGAGCATTATTACATATTTACCTTGTTAAATATACTATTAACAAATAAATTTGTATTTAACAACGTGTTAGCAGAAATAGTTTAATTACTATTTAAGTAGTGCTTAGTTTTGAATTATAAACTTAAATAATATAACTTTTAGAAAACTTTAGACGTTTTCCAAATACAATAAAGAACAGCCTCAGATTTTTTTTTATTAAGTCGTTTCGGATTTGCAGACTTGTTTGCTTCTCAATCGGTGCAGAGTGGTGCTGGCCGTGCTTTGCTTGTCACAGTTTCCGAAATAACAGAGCGCTAAGCGACAGCAGCGCAGCTTCCACACCATTCGGTAAGATTTCATATTTACTTGAAGAGAAAAAATATATTCTATAATATAAAAGTTTATTTATACATATATGTAATTTATATATATAATATTATCTTAAGTCTATTTATTGCACTTTTTGATGTATTATTATTAAGAGTTATGTAATATTCTTTTAACATCCTTGGCCGTATTAACTATGGCGCTGGATGCAAATGGTCTACTTCCGGCAGGTATATCTTTGAAATAGGATTACCATTTAAGCAAATTGTGACTGGATATAATTGATTTTGACTAAGCAAATGTAACTGGATTCAATAGCAATTGGCTAAGTAATTATCACAATATAGAATTGCTTTTTTTACACATTGCGACTGGCTTATAAAAAGGTTAACCCGATCCAGATCATTGGTTTTTCTTAAAGTATAATGAAACGTACCCACATATCATGCATATTTATAATTTTAGATATTAGGATTCTCAGATTTAATAATTAGTCGTGAAATAAGTAAATAAGTTACATGGTTACATTATACTCTTCTATTAATTATTCTGCGTTTTATACAATAGTGTAAAAGAGTAAATTAGTACTTACAACTGGAGCGTGGAACCAAGTTATATATTTAGTTATTTCTTCTTTGGCGTCTTCTTTGGATAGTTAAAAAAAAATATTTAGTAAGCAAGCCATTGTATGATAACCATAATACAATCAGAAAGCGTTTTGCCGAATTTCACATCAAATTCCAAAATAAAAAATGTTTTAGTTTCACTTAATTTTAAATTAATTCTTTATTTTCTTAAAACACAGCATCTCACAATAATAATTACATTCTTTTATAAATAAAAACTAAAATATTGCAATTTCGATTGACACAACAAAATCTTATAATACCGGATTTCTTCAGACATAAATTTTTCCTCAAATTAACAAAAGCGAAAATTATCTAAATTGATTATACATTTATATATTTCTTACGATTAACTACCTAATTCTACTGGTGTTTTGTTTTCAGTGCAAACGACAAACTTTGTAGATTGTAACTAATTTAATTTTAAGAACATTACCACTTCAATATTTTTATATTTTGCAGCTTTCAGGAATTTAAATAAGATACCAACGGTTTCTTTATTTTAAAATATTATAAGCAAATATTTATTATGAGATAAAGTCACTATTTTATAGTAAACTTAATAAATATTAGGCGGTGTCCATTTTTTCAACTTTTTCAGACTTGTCATTATCCTTCTTTACCATTTTTCCATCTCCTAGAAAATCATCTGAATTATTTTAAAAGTTTAGTATATGTATTGTATTATTAATTAATCGTGCAAAAGGTGTTTGGTGTTTACCTTCGGTCTCTGCAGTTTCAGTGCCAGAACGGCGACGTTTTCGTGTGAATCTGTAGACCCTTTGATGATTTTTTGGAATCGGTATGGCGTCCATTCCAAGAATCTATTACAAAATTATGTAATTCATATATTCTTATATTTAATATAGTATGAAGAAAAAACTAAAAACTTACTTTATGAATTTGTCTAAAGGCTAATTGTCGAAGATATTGTTGAGCAGAAACAGTCAAGTCCTCGCGCTGTTGACTGGAAAGTTTTCCTAATGCGTCTTGAGGTTCTTTTTCACATGGATCCAATATTCCAGGTCCGTTCAATAATATACCTCCAGCGATACATTCTAAAACACGACGGAGACATTCTCCAGGGCTTAATGGTAACCCAGCTGAAGAAATTACTTTCTCAACTAAGAGCTCCATAGCCTTTTCGAAACAATTCAAATTAAATAAAATATATGTCTCCCAAAATAGTAAGTGATATTAAAATTAAAATGATAAAATTACCCATGGATTTAAAGGTGCCCATGTTGGAACTCTTTGACAGAGATCCCGAAGAATTCTAATAACCATCACACAGGAATGTAACGGAGTTGCTCTAGCCTAAAAACAAGACTTATTAACACAAGAATTTATAACCATTGAATCACAATCATACAAATCATTCTTTCAACGTTCATTAACAATTTTGTGAGAATGTAAAAAGGATTCACAATTATAATTATTCACTAATAGATTAAATTTTTTATTAATTTAAAAATGTAACGAATAATTTTAAATGTAATTGTGATAATTTTTATTTTCTCTAACTATCTTCTTCAAACTCTTGTCAATTCATTTTGTTATTTTATTTTGTTTAGCTTTTTAGCCATTACTGATTTGTATTTCATAATAAAACTCTATAAAAAAATGAAACATATTAATAGTCAACAAATAGAAAAGAAATTATATGTATATATATATATATTCATAAAAAATAAAATTGTAGAATAATTTATACTTAACAAAAATAACAAGTTGACATATTGTGTGAATGAGATGAATTATAGCACAAACCTGGAACCACTTGGCATGTCGAAGAGCGGCCAGGGCGTCGAGGCATTTCTGCCGGGGAAGCAGATCGGCTGGACCTGAGGTTGCCGCGGAGGCTGCATCTCCCGCTTTCCCGTCAGCTGTGAAGGGTGTTTGACCATGCCATCATAGCGGAACCATAAATATTATATTGCCATACAAGTGGCCACGAAAATGTTTTGATATTTCAATTATTGATATATAATTAAATTAAAAATAAATAACTAAACGTAAAATATTTATGTACCTTTAATTATTATTTAGTATACTAAACGAGAAAGCTTGCAACTTTTTCAGCCAAATTTAATTTTTATAATATTCTCCAATATCCATCTATTGCTCATATAGTTATATTATTCATTTTAACAATGAACTTTTCTCATTGAAAAATGAATTAACGCTCTAACAGTTACCAATATTACCAATATTGTACAAAATGAATACAATTATTCATAATAAAATATTTTATATATACATATATATATATATAATAAAATATATATATATACGTTTATATATATAATATTTAAATATATATATATATATGCAACTAACTTTAAAGTTATAACATCTGGCTCAGAAATAAGTTTAAAGAGAATAAAAAACTTACTACGATCTACACGTAATTGTTGATCTACTTAATGAATTCATATAGAATTTGATCTTAAAGCTAGATATGGAACTGTGTTATTCATAATTTTATATGCGCAATGTACTGTATTTTGTAGAAAAGAAATGAATAAAAGAAGAATTGAAACTGGAGACAACGGGACGAATTTCTTTTTGTGTTTGCTACCAATGGTTCCACTATCACGCAGTATAGCCAAGTGGCTTAGCGCCAAAATCAGGAAAATATCCTGAACTTATCCACTAATCATAATAGCTATACATGGTCAAAAATCCTTTTATATTGCAATAAATCCCATTGTGAGGAAATATTGCTACATCCTATTCTAGTAGTTTAAGACACCGATCAACTTACTGAACTACCTCCATTTATTGAGATCTCTTGATTGATGACAAAAGGGTAATAGAAATAACAGATGCGCAATGAACAATGAAGTTTAAAGTGGTAAATAAATAAAAATATTCTATGAGTTGACTTGTACAATAATCAAGAGGCCTCTAATTGGATGTAATTCAATAATATTGTCGTTGCCAAAATATAAACAAAATATCTTTCATCTGAAACCACTAAAATAGAAAATAAGTATTGGACAGTTCTCTTTTAAATAATATTATTATATAAGTATAGCTAAATTTATTATATTATGGTATAGCGTATTATGTCGTGTAATAAGACTAAATGAAAGTTGGGTAACGTTTATTCTTATAGACTAAAAGTCCAATAGTTATTATCAAAATTTAGATATTTTGTTCTTGTTATTGTTATAAGCAATACACCTGAACCATTTTATCGATTTCGATCAACCAATTTCCATGTAAGCCCATTCTAGTGATTGTTGAAGAATTACTATCCAAAATTCCCAGATGTACGCGTTGTATTGCAGGGGTTATTTATATGAAGAACAGATATATATTTACTTATTTAAGAATATACTCTATAATTATACTTATATAAATTAATAAAATTAATTTATAAATTAAGTAATATAAATATTATGAAATTGGTGTTTCGAAGTCGTATATAAATTTTTAGGTGAAGGCTTACCTTGTTCACGCATAAGCGGAGAAGTTAGAGACACCAGCACAGTGATGGTCCCATCAGAAATTGTAACACCAGCTTCAGTAGGCGCTAGAGCTACTTTATATTTGTGTTCTTCAGAAACCTGTTAACAATATGTTATATTCAAAATGAACGTTAATATAGTCGGGATCTTTCCAATTTAAATATACGCACCTTATTTAATTGGTTTGGAAGTTCTTGGAATACTTTTTTTAATAATGTGCTAGTAGGCTTTTCAGCGCATAGAACTACTAATTGGACGTTGTGATCACCTTGTAGTAATAATCCTTTTGCTAATAGACCCACCCTCATGACTCCTTTTAGTAGACGTAACGAAGACGAATCAGCTTCTCGTTGGAAGGAGAAACTTTTTTTTTGAAATAGAAAAACAATAAAATGAATATTTTCTAAATCTATATGTAAACTAGAATATAAAAGTAGTTATGAGACGGAACTAACAAAATTTGTAAATTTTGGGTACCGAAGTTAGCCTATATATAAAACTTCAAGTTTCTAAGATCCTAGTGATCCTCTAAATTCTCAACGCCCCTTTTATCAATTTCTTAATTTCCAATTTTCACATTCAATATCAAAAAAGATATGCATTTTTATCTATTACGGATTAACAGTTATGAAGCAAAAAGTACATTTTTCCTTCCAGTTGTTCCAAAATATGAATTTTAATTCTCCATACGAAAGACGTAAACATATAAGAATATAAATATACAAAGAAACAGTTACATACAGTTGATTATCGCGCCCATCTTCTTTGATATCTTTTTTAGGCTCAGCGGTAGGTTCCTTTTTGACTTCGACAGCTCCTTCGATTTTAATTGCATTCTCAACTTTAACTACAACTGGTTTAGCAACAGCAGCGGCGGCAGGTGATGGAGTTGGTGTAGGTTTACCAGCAATTACTTTTCCTTTTACTGGTGTATTAGCCGTCTTATTTAATGGTTCAGTTAAAGCATCGGACACGAACTTCAAAGCGCGTTCGGTATGTGAAACAATTCTCTGTATGACTTGAAGTTCACCTTCTTTAGGATATATGTCTGCGTGCTTCATAATTACATGCCGATCATCAGAACTGTCTGGACGTCTAGGACCCTGCGGAGGCATTCCAAAGAACTGAAATATATATTACTGAATATTTACCTGATATTCAATGTATATGCGACCACAGATTTTTGTAACTAACCGGTGGTGGCGGTCCCATTGGTGGTCCAGGACGGCCTCCCATCATTGGTGGTCGTGGAGGACCAGTATACGGACCTCCTGCTCCTCGACGACACCATTCCAAATAATCACATTCGTCTTCATAACGCCGACGTTCTTCCCAGTATAAACGTTCCTCTTCTTCCATTTCAGACTATAACAAATTGAATATTTATATAAAGCACTGAACACAAAATTACATTACATTTTATTCCGAAATATTTACCTCAGCCATACGGCGTCTATTCCAAAATTCTTCCCTAATAGCAGCTCTCTGAGCCTTTACTTCTTGAAGCTTGCGTTGGCGTAAAGAAGGCTTTACATCAACAACCAGATCAGGTTGTACTTTCTTCTTATATTGAAGGCGATGGCGACGACCTTTCATATGCATTTCCTTAGCATTAGGATCATTAAAACGGCAATCACAGAGCTTGCAATTAAAACTTAATACCTATAATGTAATTTAGAACTGTACTTGACAAACGACCATGTTAATATATAGAAAACTATTACAATAAAAAAAGATTACAAAATTATACCTGTACCTTGCCATCATCTCCCTTCATTTCTTCAATATACTCCTGTCCAACGGGTTGAATATCGGCCTCTGCTTCGCTTGTGTCCATTTCTGTAGATTCTTCTGTACCTGGAGCAGCAGTTGAATTAGCAGAACCATTATTTCCTGTTCCGGAACCAAGGTTTCCAGATGCGACAAAGTTAATTTTAGCTGATGTAGAACCAGTCTTCTTACCGCCAAGAACTTGTGGTTCCTGAGAAGGAATCGGCTTCCCAAGTTTTGTATGAAGTTTTACAACTTTCTGATGTTTAGCCCCACGTACATGAGCAGCATACGCATCATTACCAGTACAAGTGACATCACAGAGTTCACATCTTTAGCAGAGTTAAAAGTATTATAAGAAATAATGTTAAGTTGTACTATCCACAAATCTAACTTTTTTATGAGATAAGATTTGAGTAAGAGACAATACAAAAAATATACACATACTTAATTTTAATAGTAAGCAAATAACAAAATCGAACACTAAAATCTTCGTCTTACCTCAAAGCGTTACCAGCACGATTTTGAGAAGCATTAGCAACACTAGCAACCAACTTAAGACTTGCTTCGCGTTTTTTATGTTTTTGACCTTCCAAATGTTCTCTGTATGTCTAAATGAGATATATTGATTAGACACGTAATTAGCTGTAATATTTTTCTTAATAACATAAGTTATTTCTATTAAAGATTAATAAATTACCTGAGGACCAGCACAGCTAATTCTACAAACATCACAATAATGAAGTTGTTGTGGTTTTGGAGGTTGTTTTGGACGTGTCGGTTTTTGGCCACCGCCTCCAACTCCTTGGCCTTGACCACTTTTTTTTTGATACCCTTGCCATGACCCTTGTCCTCCTCCAGTATTACTGCCTTTTTGTTGTTGGGCTACATACATTGTCGCTGCACTGTATATAGCAGCATCATATCCTGAATATGTAGTTGTGTTGGCGGCAGCTGCGGCTGCGGCCGCTGCGTTTTGATTTTCTGTAAATTAATCTTAATCAAACAAAAATTCTCATGACATAAGTCTCTATTTTACTAAATAGATTTGGATACAATATTGGGGTTTCATATGAATAAAGATTATTGTTTTTAACTAAAGCAGACTTAATCAAGTGTTCCGTATAGTGTCCGCTCAAACTAAGATGCTTAAAATTTAATTAACACATAATTAATTCTACAATAGATTTTTACGTATTATAATTTATAATTGCATCATTATAAACTACAGTTCAAGCGACCACTTTAGTTGATTCTATTTCGGTAAGGTAATAAAGTATATTTTTTATGGAAAAGATATGGATAATTTTTATGTAATTCTGTTTTTTAGTATTTGTAACAAATACTAACACGAATTTAATAAAATCAAACACACCATTTTTCTTACGTTTAGGTGCCGCGGTAGCAACTTGAGCTGTGGCCTGGTAAGACTGAGCAGTCGGTGCAGCATATGCCTGAGCAGCAGTATATTGAGTGGCCTTTGCCGTCTGCGCCGCTGCTCTGGGGGCTGCCTGGGTTGTATAATTTGCAGTAGTTTGATACGCGGGCTTTGGAGTAGCTGTTGCGTCGTATGTTGGAGCTGTATATCCCGCGGCTGGGTAAACATTGACTAAATGTAAGTCATATCCAAAAAAAAGTTAAATTATAATTAAAACACCTGTTATATTTCACATAAATAACTTATGTATAAAACAAAGTCAATTAAAGCGGCATTCAAACTGAGTTATAATGTATTGCAAAGTAAATTTATAAACAAAATGACAATATATTAAAATGCAAATAATAAATAATCCACGGTTAGGGTTTATGGATACGTGATTCTTTACTGAGTTAGCCGCTAATATTAAGTCCATATTGTTTTACCGACAGCAAGTGGATGTTGTATAACGAACAAATTAGAAATATTGAGGTATATGAACACTACACTAACCACCTTAGAAGTTGATGCACTATATATGAATCCTCATAATGATAGCGTAAAGTGATATATGGTAAATAACTAATTTGTGATTTAAACGTAAAAAGGGGATATTGTGTAAAAGACAACAATGACTTAATAAGTGTAAACCCCATGTGAATGGAATTAATTAAAGTTAATCAATTTTTTGGCGATATTAACTTACCGGCAGCAGTAGCTCCTGCTTGTTGATAATAGGTTTTAGATGCATCATAAGTTGTGGCAGCACGACCGTATCCATAATCGTAAGTGGCTGGTGTGCCAGTAGCTGAGAAAATTATTGATTTTATTACGTTAATATTAACTTAAATGAGATTTCTTGTACACATACTATATTTTAGAATATATTATGACCGATTAACATTTTAAGTTATGCATTACTAAACAAAATTTTTAAATCATTGCAGGGTGGATAATTTAAGGTTATATAAAAAAAAATTGAAGCAAATTAGGCCCGCTTGTAAGTGTTTTGCAAATTAATTCTGTATTTTTAGGCTATAGAAGCTTTTTAATAGAAGAAGACGTATATTTAAGTGACTATTCATGCATTTATTACAAAAAATTAACGTATAGCTTTTAACTATTGGTTGTAAAACACAAAAAAAAATAGGTAAGAAAACATAAGCTGTAATGTTAAAGCATAGTATGGTGCAATTACTAATATATCAGTTTACCATTTATCATCGCGAAGTATTTCGGAGTTATGGAAACTAAACATGCCAATAGTTGCAAAACAATGTATAATTAGACTAACTACAAACTATAAAGAAACAAATAACAAACCAATAACGTACAATATAACTCACTGGCATATGTACCCTGCGTTGCTGCAGCTTGGTACGCAGCGGTGTCATAGGCCGTGGAAGCCGCTCTCTGTGTCCCGTAAGTTGCAGCAGTAGCTGCAGGAGTTACAGCATATCCAGTTTGTGTTGCTGGGTATGCAGCTCCGGTAGCTGCAGCACTGTCACAATAATACATTTTATTAAGATAAAATAAAAAGGCATGTAGAAAATATGTTCACTAAGAACACCAAATTACAGATGCCAAACTATTGATTGCAATGCAATTAGCCGCCATTTTGATTTTGCGGAAAAAATCGCCGGCAATACCAAGAAATACACGTCATCTGATATTATAATATTAAATAAAAATAAAGAAATGTTATCCAAAATTATGATATAAAAACTTACCCATATTGAGTACCTCCGTGTGTAAAACCAAAATAATTATTCGTAGCCATTTTTCATCTACTAACAAAAATAATAGCGCCCAAAAAGGATGAAATGCTTATAATCTACGCTCCGCAATTGTTTTTTTTTCTCTAACGATATGTCATGAAGTTATCTAAACTTGTCTATTGCAAATTGCAGTCGGCTACCATTGACCACAGTTATGCCACTGAACTTTATTCTTAACTTAGCCATCTACAAATAAAATATAGAATGACAAATTTCGTTTTGTTTCAAAATGTTAAATACGAAATATATTTTTCACTTTTTTATTGAAACAAAAAAAAAAATAGAACACGCATATATACACAAATATTACATACAATAAATTATTTAGTAATATGTTTTAAAATATCTGTTTGTATAACAGGCGTATATCATATTTGTAACCCATAATAATATCATAGCGTTTTAGCAGTACGTCAAGCTTAGAAATGCTTTTCCTTATAATTAAATTATTTGTAATTTTAGATTTAGTTATTATTTAATATGCGCTTGAAAGATATCTAATTTCTTCATAGCACATTCATTTAATATAATTAATCATTTCTAACTACGAAATAATATATTGGTGTGCCCTTGCATGAACAGATTTGACACCGATTAGTATTTTGTAATTATAGTACACATTAAACGGCATGGTGCGGATGTTTCTATATTGTGTTTGGTTAATTTTAAAAATGGTACTATTTTCACATATTTTCTATAAATGTATATATAAACAAGTCTTGACAAGTTAAAGTATGATGAACATTGGTTTTCTCGAGTTCACTTTTTCCTATGCCCATATATATGCGTATGATAATTATCAAGGCCTGCTTATATGTGTAGATATACCAGGTGTTTTGTACATAGAAGCCAATAATAATAAGACTGATAGAAGATGTCTCATCTATCATCATTTTCATGATTGACAGCTTTGTACCTACTACCCCGCATGTGTTTACATGTAGTGCTATTCTCCTAGTTGCTAAATATTACGTAATATTGTTTTTTTTCTTAGGATTTTTAAATTTTTGTAAAATTTGCTTCTTATCACAATTCTTCTTATGCTCAGAATATACAAGTTTCAATTTAATAAAATTGATAAATCATAATAATATTCCATTTTTATATAATAAACAAATATATATAAATTATAGTAGATTCGTTAGTTTTTATATTACAAAACAATATATAACATTGATATTGATTAAATAAATCAGCGTTAACTATACAGTGTTGCCAGATATATTGATTTCATTAATTTTTAGAATAAAAGTTATTGAAATTCTTCATCTCTGGCAACATTTTTATTCCTTAGCAATAACTCAATTCTCTAACTGTAGCGTAATTCCGAAATAACAAACGTTAAGTTAACAATGGTGTTGTCATATCTCTCATTACATTTTGTTTAATTTGCGGAATAAAAGTTAACCCCAACCCCAGTTAACCCATTCTACTGAAGAGACGTACAGTGCTCACAAGTTCTGCATATGCGTCTATATGGCCTTTAGGATATATAAATATAAATATATAAGTCTAATTACAATAAAGAGCATGTACACTCATAATTTACGTTTAAAATACACTGCAGTATCATGGGTTAACACATTGCTCAGTTATGAATAAGTCACGGAATTAATATCTGGATTAGTACCCCTCTCCAACCTTGAATCTGTCTTTAAATATTATAGTTTTTATAAATTATATCAAATATATTCGAAACAAATAATATAAATTGCTTGAGCACATTTTATATAACACATATTTACATACAATTTGATTGTATTAATAATTGTTTGACTGTTTAAATAAATTAATAAGCATATTGTAATGAGTATGATTGAATGTTATTTTTAAATCAATAAATATCAACTATATTCATAAAGTGATTGACTGACGATATTTTAGTTGTTATAGAATAAAATTAACATACAGAAATTGAAAGTTAACCTATAAATTTGATCGTTAATGATAATTTTCAATAATTGTCTGAGTTATGGAAATATTAGTTAAACTACAATCTTTTCCCGCCTCAAACGTTAGTAATTTTTTAGGTTAGAATATGTATGTTACTTTTATTTTATATACATAACTTCTATTATAAATAAATTATTTTAGCTAATTAACAGTCTGCCGGTAAAATTTACAATTTCCTTTTTTAAATGATTGTTATTCGGTTTTTTTCAACCTTTTTTTGTGTAAAATTATTAATATATCTTTTGAGTTCTACTGGTCATTATGTAAACTATACGATTTATTTATAAAATATGAAATTGTGCTTTCGTTGTGAATTTGATTATATTATTGACAATTGTGTACATATTTAAATAGTTTAAAATATACGTCCTAGGTAACGATCCGTTACATAAATGCTACTTCCGCCATTAATAAGTATTGTTATTAAGGTAGTGGTCTTTTAAGTAAAAATAGGTTATGTTATTGACTTTGAATATAAAATAATTTTTTAGTTTACAAAAAGATTCGTTTAATTAATTTCATATTTATATTATATATCGTATAGTTATATTGTTTTATAGATGTTGGTATTTGTTTAGTTTAGAGTAATTATATTCACATTGGGAAACATTGATATACATCGGCACATTTCTGGCAACCCTTAATAAAGAGAAAAGCATGTTTTAACGGTTAAATTTTCACTTTAAAATACCACTTGATAAACAACTATAATGGTGTATTTTAAATTTGAAGATGGATTATTGCAATGTTATAAACTTATTTAATGATAGGTGTATGATTCAGAGAGAAGTCGACAAAGTTAACAGAGGCGCAACTAAAATTTAAGGGGCACCGAACCAAACTTTGCAACGTTAACAGTTAGAACCATATCAAAGTATCATAAATATTTGTATTCAAAACGAGACTCGATACGAAACAAAAAAAGCAAAGCTAAAATTTATTGAAATATTAATCACATCAGGCCCAAGATAAGTCGGCTACCATAGTGTAAAATAGGGAACTATCGTAAGATAGAAGTAGCTTACCAAATTTATCATTTCGTATGTGACCCGACCTTGTAGATACACGCTTAAATATAACGGCTGCGCCTCTGAAAACTTTCCTAAACTGAATTGAACTAGCTAAGAATTCATTCTAAATTCGTTCTTAAAAACGAATTTGTAGTGAACTTCTAATGAATTCGATTTCTTCAGTTAATTTGTTCGACGTGAATTTCTTATGAGTACAATGGTAATAATATATTAACCAGTAAACACAAAAATAGTAATTATATAGCATATACATATATGTTATATTACTTTCGTTTTTACATACCTACAAACAATTTGTCAGAATATCTATATTTGCTAATACCTTTAATACTGATAATCAGAATAAAATATATTCTTTTCATATATATCTGTAGAAAATCGGTATTTTTTCGTACTATTATACAATTTGTCCTGTTTTACTACAGACTTTGGTAAGAATTACTCTCTGTGTCACCCAAAAATCTGTTTCGAGTCTAATAAAAATCTTATTCGATTCTTAACAAAATTGTTTGTAGAGATAAGCATGATATTACTATTAACAGTCACAAAAAATAGTGCAACAGGTAAGCTAAAATAAATATATTGTGAGTTAACACCTTCTCGCATTAATAGCTTCATATTATATATTCGAGTATATATTAATATCTATATAAACAAAAAAAGATTATAAAAAAATATAAAAAAACTTAGATATAGAAATATTCACCAATTGTAAAACGTTTTTTTTTTTATGTAAAAGATGTATTTCCTTAATATGAGTATTACCTAACCCAATCTTCTCTATTTTTTTTACTTAACTCCATACAAGTGTTTTTTATTCTAAAGTGAATCTAATGCTGGTTATTTACTCTCGTAGTTTGTGCCAATCTGCAATTTGTCTACGTGGAGAATTGCAAACTTCGTTCCAATGGTGAAGAGCTGATCCTGTGCTACGTGGTCCTCCAAGTTCGAGTCTTCCGATTACCTGGAAATTCATAAACCATGTATTTTTGTTTCCGGCGTCAGTAAGATAGAAAATTAATACAATAACTGTATGTCAAGGTGGGTCAAGATGACCCGGATACTGAAAAACAGTAAAGAACTAATCATATTATGAACTTGTTTTGTAATTATGAAAAGACTATAACACGCGTTGGAAAACATCACGGGTCATTATGATCCAACCTGCCAGACGCCGGGTTCATGGGCTTGTGGCCTATGTCTTAATTTCTATAAAAGTGTACTATATATTGATAAAGTGGGTTACTAGAACCTCACATGTTCAATTATTTTTTAATAACTCCTTATATGTTAAGAGATATTAACAATAAAAAAAGTCTTTTTGTCTCTTTAATTATTTAAGGGATTCAACGTTGTACACATTCCAAGTGCATGTGACATCACAATCCTTGTGTAAGGTTACGAACCTTACAGATCATAAATTTCTGCTATATGTATTAATATATCAAAATATCAAATATTATTTATAGACCAGGGTAGATAATTTTAGAAACATAAAAAAATTAAAGTAGAATGAAACCTATTGGAAATGGAAGGGAATACTACTAAAATGAAAGGAAAAATAAATTACAGTCGATCTGAGGTTGGGAAGGGGTGGGGGGTGAGGTTTTAAGGGTAAAAATCGGTAAATCTCGATTTCCGGCAAAACTACAAGTCCTATCGAAAAAAGTTAAATGGCAAAGTTGTAGATAATAAAAAGATCTACAACTTTTGTATCTACACTTTTACTCCATAACCTCAAAATTCATGTAAAAAATCCAAAAAACCACATTTTTGATTTTTTATTTATATCTTTTACAAAAAAATTTTTTTTTTCATGATATTTGGTGAAAACTTACCTCTTTATGTCCCAAACACACTGGAATTTTGAAGATTTAAAATATTAATTTTTTCACCCTATTTTGACTCGATATCGATAAAAAAACCCTAATTTTCAATCGAAAATTCTCACGTCAAAATATCTGATTTTTCAAAAAAGTCGGTAGGCTTTTTGTTCGTTGAAATCTCTATTTTCTGATGGTGTAAAAAAAAATATACATTACTATGGAAAATTTTTTCAGAAAATGCAAAAAAACGAAAAATACTAAAATTCGAAATTTTTTTTTTAATCTTTATGTACAATTTTGAGGTATTCATTAAAATTTTTACTTTAATTACTCGAAAAACGTTAGGTTCCATGTTAGATTAATAAACAAAAAAATTACAAACCAATTAAACATAAATATAGAAAAGAATATCTCTAACGATCGACAGTAAAAAAGATATGGAAACTTATTTACAATACGAGCTTGCACCTTTTCCATTATCTCTTTTTACCGAAAATGGCTTCAGAAAAAACGTTAAATCTCAGCTCTACGAATTATTTGTGAGTACGAATAGACCAACGCATTTTGACGGCATTGTGCATGTCGTCGACGGTGGATTTTTACTACACAAAGTAATTTGGCAGAAAAATGAAACGGTGGAAGAGATCATGAATATATATTTACGCTATGTAGAAAAACATTACGCAGCAGACAGCTGTATAGTTTTTGATGGGTACCCTGAAATTGAAAAATCAATTACTGTGTCAACAGTACCAGCAGTTCATTCAACTAAAAAAGGAGAACGTAGTCGTAGAAAGACGTCAGACAATATTCCAGAGTTCAATTATCAAAACCATACAAAAATACCATTTTTGCAAGAAAATTTTTTATCTAATGAGAAAAACAAAGACAAAATAATAAAATCGTTAATGCAAGTATTACAGTCAAAAGGATTTTTCTGTAAACAAGCTAAAGAAGATGCTGATGCTGACATTATTAAGACCTCGATAGAAATTGCCAAAGATACTAATAAAACTGTCATTGTTGTAGGACAACATATTGATCTTTTGGTCCTTTTGAATCAATTAAATTCTAATAATCACAAAATTTATTTTCTCAAGCCCGGTTCTGGAAATATAAAAAAAACTTTTTTACACGTCTAATAGTTTCAAATGTGAATCCGTTAAAAACATCGTTGCATTTCTGCATTGTTTTTCCCGTTGCGACACAACATCTGGATTTGCCGAAAAAGGAAAGAAAACTATCGTAAATTCATTATTAGACAATCAAAATTTGTCAAATTTGGCTAACATTTTTTTTAAAAAAGATGTAAACAAAGAAGATATAAAAAAAAATGGATTGAAATTAATTAAATCTATTTATAAATGTAAAAAGGATAATATGTCACTGAATCAATTAAGATTTCAAAAATTTCAATTGGCAAAAATTAAATCATCTTTCATATTGGCAAATCTCCCACCCACAGAAGGTGCAGCAGAACAACATTGTTACAGGGCATATTATCAGCTTCAAACGTGGCTGGGTAATGAATTGACAGCAACAGATTGGGGCTGGAAGCAACATCAACATGGAATTATGCCCAAATTTACAGAAATGGAATTAATTCCGGAAAAATTGCTGAAAACTATTTGCTGCAGCTGTGAAACTGGATGTAATAGTTTAAAATGTGGCTGCCGAAAACATGGTTTAAAATGCACAAATTTATGCTCAAATTGTGATGGTTCTGAACAATGCGCCAATGTGGAGAAAAAAATCTACGAGAAAGTTAATGATTCAGATGAAATTGCGGATGAAGAACCAATGCAGACCGAAAATAATGTTAGAGACGAAGACGGTGATGGTCTTGAAGATGTCGAAGATCTACTAGAATCAGAAAGGCCTGTCGAATCTAACGATCAAGAAATACCATCAAAAAGACAGAAACTGATGAATAAGTGATTCGAATTGAATACTATGTTTTGATAAATACAAAGATTAATGCTTTTAGAAATAATAGAATGTATAGTGTAATCATTAAAAAAAATCTCTACTCAATAGTACGATTTACGTGTATATTTCTATCTAATGAGATTTTCTAATACATAAATGTAATGAAAATTTAATAAATCAACTTTTATTACTGCTAAAAATAGCAGTAGTCACATTTTTTTTAATAAAATCCCCTTTTAAATCGTATTTTTAATATTTACAACAACTATGTTTTTTGCGATATTTATGTTTAATTGGTTTGTAATTTTTTTGTTTATTAATCTAACATGGAACCTAACGTTTCTCGAGTAATTAAAGTAAAAATTTTAATGAATACCTCAAAATTGTACATAAAGATTAAAAAAAAAATTTCGAATTTTAGTATTTTTCGTTTTTTTGCATTTTCTGAAAAATTTTTCCATAGTAATGTATATTTTTTTTTACACCATCAGAAAATAGAGATTTCAACGAACAAAAAGCCCACCGACTTTTTTGAAAAATCAGATATTTTGACGTGAGAATTTTCGATTGAAAATTAGGGTTTTTTTATCGATATCGAGTCAAAATAGGGTGAAAAAATTAATATTTTGAATCTTCAAAATTCCAGTGTGTTTGGGACATAAAGAGGTAAGTTTTCACCAAATATCATGAAAAAAAAAATTTTTTTGTAAAAGATATAAATAAAAAATCAAAAATGTGGTTTTTTGGATTTTTTACATGAATTTTGAGGTTATGGAGTAAAAGTGTAGATACAAAAGTTGTAGATCTTTTTATTATCTACAACTTTGCCATTTAACTTTTTTCGATAGGACTTGTAGTTTTGCCGGAAATCGAGATTTACCGATTTTTACCCTTAAAACCTCACCCCCTACCCCTTCCCAACCTCAGATCGACTGTAATTTATTTTTGCTTTCATTTTAGTAGTATTCCCTTCCATTTCCAATAGGTTTCATTCTACTTTAATTTTTTTATGTTTTTAATTATTTTTGACGGCTTCTACCCTGGTCTATTACAGCTATTTCAAGGAACAATCAAATTTCAATATTATGTCTGCCTTAGCAGGGTTAAATAAAATAAAAACCTATTATTCTTTGACTTGATTTGATTATTTGACTAGCAACAGCTACAGAACATTATCACAGCACTGACCTGCTCAACAAATAACTGACGTTAAAATGCATTTCATGTCATAAAAATATGGCCGACCATTTCTAGCGCTAAAACTACAATTCAAACTTTTAATTGCTATATATCCGTCAACATTTAGATATTTAATAAAATAGACACGCCAATATACATTTATTCACATCAATATCAATCAACAATTGAAAAATCGACCACTAAAAAATGAGGACACAAGCCCATTATGCATTATTGCATTAATACTTACTTCGTTCTTTGTTAGCCGGTCCCAATCTAATAGCAGTAACTCTAAAGATACTCCGTCTAGCCCCCCTGTCTCCGACCCCGCGCCTGGGATGTCAAAGGCAAAGCTTTCGTTAAACACAGGGCTAAGAGTCCTTTTCTTGACGTGCGTTTTCTTCTTTGCAATCCGTTGACCATTGTACAAAAGATAGATTTTAACATATCTGTAAGAATATATTTGATTAAACATCGTTCTTCAATTCTTAGTTTAACTTAAGCTATGGCATAACTGTAGTTTAACCTAAAAATCTAGTTTAGTCATCTATCGCAAAATATGTATGAGGCAACGGGAATTTGTAGTAGATTAAAAGGTGCACGCTTTTAATTTATAAAATTTATTTTTCGTAAGTTGGTAACTGTTGGTGTACTCAATTACTTTGCCAATTATGGGCAAGATCGATCAATCCGTTTGTTTACAGCACTTGGTTGAATTAGTCCACTTCAATAGTGCAGTGCGATTAAAAGATATGATTTGTTAAACCTAACTTTCTTTTTACATGATAGATAAGCTCGAACATGAATAAAATTACATATACAAATGGCCTACAATTCAATTTTAAAATTCTAACAAGACCGGTCATTTTAAATCAATAGACAAACGCAATATTTCAGTGAAATTTTAATTTTATATTTTGAGGTTAGTAATGAAACATAATATCTGCCAAATGTCACGTTTACGAAATATTACGTTTTACTATTGATTTATAATGCCCGCTCTTGTTGAAAGACACTATTCCATATATAAAATTACTTTGGAATTCAATGGAATGCAAAAACAAAGAACTTGCTGTTTTTAAGGACCGTCGTATTAATTTAAAATCGTGTTAAAAAATACTAAAAGACCGTGTAATTGAAACTTACGGATCCGCAAGACCAGTGACATCCATCCGTGGTAAGTTTCGAGCTTTCAAAAGCACAACTGTGAGCCGAGCTGCTGCAGGCTGCCAACATAAAGACAGTAAAAGCTCTCCACGTCCTTGTGCACGAATCTAAAAGAAAATTGTTAATGAAATTTTAAAATATTTCATGTCTTAATTTCTATAAAACTGTTTTATATGTTGATAAGGGTTTTGAGGATCTCAAATATATTATTTCATTGCGAGCGGAAGAGTGACAGGGAAAACAATATAGATGTATAATATGCACTTATGTTACCCACGGTACAGTGGTGTATTAATAAACTTTAAGTTTAAGGTTCATCTTATGACAAAATGTGCTAATGTGAAACAATTCGAATGCACCCTACTCAAATATTGGCGTCGCAAGTACGAATGCTTCCAATATTATTTATAGCTGTGTCGAGTAACACACAAATTATTGATATTTTGAAATTGATAAACAAGATTAAATAAAATAGACGCTCCGTGCTTCACAAAGCCGCGTAACATTAGAAATTGGCTATTTTAATTGTTAATATGTTCTTTGGTAAATGAGTTTAAAATATTGCATGCATTTACGTCATATTTCAAAGTTATATAAACTTACACTGGATAGAAATGAATTTTGCTTTTGTTCATTACCTTTAGGCTACGTGGTTGAATTTCTCTACTAAGTGCAATTTGTTGGTTTCCAGTTTGAGCTAGGTCTACATTAGCAAGAGCACATACGACTTCCCCAATAACGTCATCTCTAGAATACCTGTCAAAACTCAATACAACGAAATGCAGAGAGATAGCACTGAGTTCAGTTGGAGATAAACCGTAGAAAGTAAAGTCTTCGTCGTACACCGGATTCCGTGTATTACGAACCACCCTGTGGACAATAAAATCAATTCAATATTTTGATATAGTGACGTCAGAGCTATAATTGTTATAGGTTATGTTGTTATACTGGTAGTAGTATACCTCTAGTTGAAATATGGTTTTGTGGGAGCCTGCGATGTGCACTGAATTTTGAAGTTTATCGCATAATACGAATTATGATACCTTTCTTATTTAATTTATTTAACGTAGGCCATACTGAATCCTATCACTGACATAGTAGACGGTTGTCTACTATGTTGACAGTTTTGGTGGGCTTATATATATGTTAAACAGTGTAATTATTTTAATGTGTATGTAAATTACTAAAATTAACTTTGATTTCAGAGCAACATATGAGTTTGATTAAAAATTTACAATACCTAATAAAATTTCTAGTTAAAATAAAGAAATATGAGAAAAACTACGACTAGTTATATCAGTTGATATTTGGAGTCAACAGAACTCACTGTGCATATTGTTAGGTTATAATAAAATTAGATAAAACGGAATTGACAATTTAAATAATCAACTTTAAAGACAATTTAAAAAATAAATTTAAACTAAATATTATATTTTACCTAGTTTTGACTTTGTGCTGTTTGTCTGGTAGTAACTGCAGTTTGACATACGGATCAGTAGCGGGTCCGTTTGGAATTGTAGGTCCTCGATTCTGAGCTGGTGGCCCCGGTAATGGTACAGCTCTGGCAGGAAGTCCGCGACAACGAACTACAGACACTACCAACGCTGACCTGTCTGCTTGATACCTGAGGAAATTTTGTGTATTTAAGTTATTTGTATATATTTAAAAAAAAAATTTGAAACGTATACCCCGATGACTTATTTTTTGTTGTTGTAAACTCTACTTTAAGTTCCTGCAGTGCGCAAACTAAAAAATCTTCCTCAAATTACCTCGTATGTTGGTTGCATGCAATTTGTAATTTACTTGTAACGGTAAAACGCGAATTCGTGATTGATCAATACTTGCTTGTATCTAATAATTTATTCAAAGGGAATGAAATAATTTTCTTATGTAATACTTTTCTTATAAAATTATAAATGTGAATCAAATAATGTTACTAAGTACTAGGTATTTATAAAGTAGTATTTATGTATACATTACATACGAGAATATAATTAATGCAAGCGGTGCGATCGCACAAGCTGATTTTGCAAAATCATTTTATTTTTTGAATATTTATGAATCTACCTTAGTTTAAAGACCAGAGTTCCTAATTTTCCATAATCCTCTTCGCCATCTTTACTTTCCACAGGGGAAGACGCTGGAACAATTTCCTTGCTTGGTGTCAAAGGAGTTCGTTCCCCTTCTTCGGTATATGTTGACCGTGGAACTGGTTCCGGTGGTGTTAAACCCCCACTGCTACTAATTCCGCTGACCATACTTATTTCGGTTATGCTCTTTTTCATCTGGAATGTTATTATACTATTAAAACTAGAAAGCTTTTCTAATCCAATTTGGTGTCACACGTGTTTTGTCATTATACATTTTAGCATCTTAATAGTCCCCGGAGTGATTTTGCGGAAAGGAAAGAACTATCGAATACATAGTTTTGGGTTTTCACTACTTACAAATTGAAATTGGCGCTTTGTGGAACGAGTTGTGCAAATTTCCAGAATACCAGTAAAGATTATGAGCTCTATTTGTGAACATAAATAGAGCTGTGGTGCAAGCCATAGTGAAATTTATCAACAGCATTACTATTAATATATAGGTTTTATATTTATGGTACATTAACAATGTAAGCTTAAGTATTTTATTTACCATTTTTATAGTATGATTTAATGTATCAATTACCTACATTTTTTATTTTTGGGAAGATGGCCGAATTAGCCAAAACCTAAATAGCCTAAAAATAAAACTAGACAGCTATATGAGCACTTAACTGAGACAGGGAGAGATTATTAATTTTATTATATTATTAACCCTCCGTGTGAACACTATATTTTTCGAGACATGGTGTGTACACTGGGTCTTTGAGGGAACAGTTGAGTTTTTCGAGTTTTCTAAGCTTTCAAAAAATCTAGATTACTTCTTGAAGTGACTACTACATGGTCCAGAAGTTGCCAAAGTCCAAAGTTTAAAACCGTTGCTAATAAAAAATCACAAATAGTGAAAAGCGGAATATTGTTAAAAAATTCATAACTTTATAAGAAAGAAATATTAAAAAAAAACGGTTGTAGACTTTTTTATCTTAGACTATAAGTTTCCGAAAGAATGTAGTGTCTTTGGCGTGTCCTCCAAAAAGTTGAATGATTTGTGCACCTGAAAGTGGGGAATATTTTACGGATTCAAGACATGTCATAATTATTTGCACAAAATTAGTTTTTATTGATGAAAATACAAAACTTATGAAATAATATTAGTTAATAATAATCAGTGTCAAAAAGAGAATTTACGGTGCGCAACTGGGACAAAAGTGGCTACGATGATTATCGCAAACCGGCACACCGCACGATACACAAGAACACATTGTTTTTTGTTTTACTTCCAAGTGCAAAGAGAACATCGTTTTCGATTTTCTAGTTTACCCGTTAAATGGTCACCCATCTTCAAAAACCTATTGTAGTAAAAAGATGAACTAATAAAAAAATATATATATATATAATCTAAAAAATAATATATTAAATTACATAAAACATTTATTTTAACCATGAAAAAACTGTAAAACAATGAGAAATGTAAAAAAAAGTACATTTACTAACATTGGAAAATATTAACGCCAGATCCGAACGCTGCTGGAACCTTAAGTCCCTACCACTACCTTGATTTTTTAGAGGGCATAGGTGAAGCGCGTTCTGTACTCATGAGAGAGAAATAGGAGTTTGAAATTTCAACTGTTCCTCCAAAGACCCAGAGTACACACGCATTGTTAAACCACGACAGAAAAGATATGTTATTGAGTATGTTAACAGAGCGTTGTCTTTACCTTTCCACGACGAAAACAAATGCCCTAAAAAGACTCAAAATGTAGTTAATTTACCCTGTAGCAACATCTTGTGTATTAACTATACTTTAAGAATGTAGACCTAAGCCTAATCCCTAATCCTAATTTTTTATATCGCAAAAACTGTCAAAAATGTAGCTGTCTGTTTCTTACGACCATTTTAATGTAATACCTACGTTTCTACGCCATCTTTTAAGAGCTTATTTCCCGGGTATTACGTTGTAGCTCCTTACATAGTACAGTACAACATTTTATTATTGCCATTAACATTAAATACTTTCTTTATGTTCCGACATAAAACAGTTGTTTTAGCGGCATCAGCTTACAGGGACCATAAAATTGATGTTCCTGGTACAATGTTACGTAAGGCTTCCACAGCTGTCTGTTTTCAAGGCTACAGTTAAGTAGACTTAAAAGACAGTAATTATAAGTTACTACGTTAAGGGTTATAATAAAACAGATAATAAATATGGAATAATGCTCCAATATTTGCTGTCAGATTTATTATCTAGATAATAATTTCAAGGTTAGGAGTTACTCGGTAAACATAGCAATGTATATTTAACATAACAAAACGTAAACTATAATATGCCAATAATAATTTACGCTATTTTGAAAAATAAATCTACTTTAAGAAGACGATTAAGGGTTATAAATTAGTAAAATAAGATTGCTTTAAGATTATACCCAGTAAACATTTTGACATCATATTGGAGATGCGTATGATTTTTTTGTCATGAAAGAATTCATTTATAGTTCAGTTTCTCACAATCGTTCATATGAAATGTCTGTTTAATCGGCTACAGATGACGGAACCACTCCACCTGTCGGAATACAAATGAAGATAAAGTTGATGCGAACTATAATTGAAGTGAAATAGTGATAGAAACGTCACAAAAAGGTACACTTCACCAAATGTTTACTGGATATATTACTAGGGTCTCAGCGTGTGGTATATCACACGCCATTTTTCGCCAATACCTGGTGGTAGGAATTGGTAACTTTAATGCCATAAAAATTATATAAACATTTATATTTTAAATTATTTGATTATTTTTTTAATTAAAAAGAGGCATTTTTTGCACACTTCTTCAACAGGCTCAGGTGAACCCTATAAAGGTAAAAATTGTCCAAAATATGTATTTTTGTATTCGCAAGGTACCAAACCTAATAATAAGTTCAATAATCATTTAATTATTTTCTTTTAAATATGTTTAATATTTGGTCAAAGATAGCCGCGTGGTGAAATACACGGAGATCCAAAATGAGTGAAATGGAGTAATATTTCATACATAATCATTTTGTTTTTTGACTAATATAAATGCTTAAAATGATATTTATTATAATAAAGATATGAATACAAAGTTATAATTAAGGCAGACAGTTTAATTCGCCGGGACAGTCTAAGCCCACATTAAACTTTTAATTGTTTTAGAACTTTTAATCACGTCGTTTTAAAACGTCTACTTAATTGTGAAATTTATAACATATAATACAAATACACAAAAGTTTGTTTTAATTATTAAATAAATAGAAAGGTCTGAGAAGTTTATTTAATATTAATGCCAGCAAGTTAAGATAGCATTTCAATAGTATAACAGATATAGATTCAAATAACTAGATTCACTATCTAGACTGGTTATACGTTAGTAATACAATTTTTGATAGTTCGACAGAATGTGAAATAATTTTGTTTTTAATAACAATTAATAATTGAAATTGTTTTTACTTCTTAATTTTTAACAAATCGACATTGAACTTCTTTTTAAAATATATCATACTGCATTTTGACGATTGTCACATTTTGGAAGTTTTATAATGTAAATACAGTTTTTTTTAAATTTAGTATTTTTAATTTAGAAACATTGGTCTTTGTAAGATTGTATGGTGTTGAGAATGACTACGCATATTTCCATATGCAGTACAATTTAAATTAAATACAAAATTAAACACAAAATTAAAACAGTGAGTGGGAATGATACTTTATATTTTGTAGGGCTAACTTTAATGATTTTAAATTAAATCAAATTCTATTAAAAAGTTATTTTAATACGTTAAAGAAATTATTTTTATTTCCCTTATTTATTATTCCATAAATTTCCAACAAACCCAACTTTTTAAAGAAACCCATTAAAATTACGATAAAATAAAAGAATGTCTCATTAGAAATTCATTTAAACGGAGTGACTCCTTGTGACTCACTGGTTAAATTGCCCAGTTACCCCCCGCTAACCGATCACTCACCCACAAACTGCATGTTGTTGATATACAATTCCATAAATATAGTAATGACTCACCCCCGGTGGAGCTTTGGCGGCGCCTGTTGGACTTGGAGATTTTTTAAGATAGTGCGCAGGCGCACCACTAGGAGAACGCACAGCTGTTGGTTTTCTGGGAGGTTGAAATGTTGGTACCTCACCAGCTTTCTTGGCCAAATTACGACGAATAACTGCACGGCGAATATGACATGCTATCGTCATTAGAACCATTACTCCAAAGCTGAGTCCCAGAATTACGGCTAAGCCTGAAATGATAATAACATTAGGAAGGGTGACATCTACAGGGTGCTAACTACATGGGGATGAAGATGATATCATTAAAACAAATGTCGTACTTAAAAGATTTCTGTTTTAGTTGAAAGTTTAAATTTTATCACTCTATTAATAATTTATTCATTAATTAAAGTTAATTTTTGCCAAAGATTTGGTTAGGGGAAAATCTGAAACTTTTGCTTGTTTTGCATTTCTCTAATGTCGGTTTCACACCAGAGAGACAGTTTTGAAAACAGTTTTGTTGTCAAAAAACAAAACACACTGTTCACACTGAACAGACTGGTTTTGTTCTTAGTGTTTTCCTGTGTGTCCCATAAAAATTATAAACATGATAAGCAACTGACAAGCACAAATGTTCACAAAAAACAAAACTGCGTGTTCAAACCAAGCAGACTAAAAAGTGTTTTTCTTTGATCTTACCAATTCCAGATGGGAATGTGTTTTGTTTACTAAAACCGCAACAAAAGACAAAAATGTTTTAAGGACATTCTCTTTGGTGTTTTTGTTCGTGTTTTATTCAACTGTCTCTCTGGTATGAAACCGACATAAAGGAACGAGAAGAAGACAATTTGAACAGCTATAAATAGGTGTAAGTATTATATGAGTATGCCTTGCAAATGCTTTAGATAACTTTGATAACAGAAAATTATATTTCAACTAAAAATCGACGACTACGAGTAGTTGTTCAAAAAAGAACAAATTTCTTGTACTGAACACACACATAGTACCCGTATAAATTTAAGTAAAGCTAAGTATGACGTATGTTATTTGACAAATGAACTAACGAACAAAAGAACTTGAATGAATCGGACAATGTCACCTTTTAGAAGACTCCATTCTCCTCCACACATACTCGTATTTATTGATCAGTTACATGACATGCCTGACAACCATTTATAATCATATATTTGTTAAAGTGTTGGTTTGGTATCACCTTTCAACACTTTGCCTTCTATAAAGAAAGCCTTTCTTATTAGATACTCGCCTTCTGTCTTATTAAAATGAAACCCGAACTTAACGCCTCCCTATAATATGATATCATACGTCAAGTTCAGATTTAAAAAGTTTGTCAACGGATAAAAGGACTTGTAACGGAGAAACAAATCCGGCTTACTTGCGTATTACAGTAAGATTTAAGGGGAATCAATAAGCCTTGTAAAGCTTTAAGGGCTTGAGGAACACCAACGAATATATACCCTCGGTATTCCGTTCGGTGTTGTGCAGCTTTCGGTTTTTCTGATATAAAAGATGCTTTTAGAAGATAGGATTGTAGAAACAAAATTAACATTTTATATGCGTTAAAATACTTAAATGTTCTTATTTTTAAGTAGGTTGAATAAATGAAGACATGTGCCCTTTAAACACAAAACGTAAACTCATGTATTATTTAAAGTAATATTTTTTACCCAACATTACTTTTTATTATTTTAATTTTAGTTTATTCTGTAATTAAATACCAAAAATGTAAAAGACATTAAAAATCTTTTACTAATATATTAATTTAATATGTAACATTATATAAAATTGCATAAAAAACTTTATGTAAATTTATGTCGAGAGATAACTTTTGTTATGTAACTTTCCTTAACATTACTAACCTAACCAACTAAATTAACCTTAAAAATATGTAACTGTGTTTAGTTGGTATACATTACAGATACCAAAATCAGAGGATTTCATAATTTATATATGAGTAGTCTTTAAGATAACAGAAAGAGAAATATTATATTATTACATTAAATAAAAATTACTTAAAAAAAAACTTGAACAACCTCTAAACGTCATATCCATAAATTGCGGCACACAATTTTCATTGTTTTTAAATTTCCCCTACTTTTTGTAATGTCTGTTCGCACATTATGTTCCTTTTGCATCTGACGTACTTAATGAATGGCCTTATATCGTAATAATTAAATTCGGCAAAATTAAAAATTTTGCAAAATTCGGGGCTTCCAAAAATGATATACCCTTTAAAATAATGGAAAAGAGAATTAGATATAGTGAGAAAAACATGGTTCAAAAACAAATATAATTTTTAGTGAAATATAGAACTGTGTTTAAAGGAATTATAGTTAATTTTGTTAATAGGGTCAAATAGAATCAAAATTTCGCGCAAAATAAATTTCTGACGAATTTTTGAAATTATAGAGATAGATGCACACCCTGTCTTGTATCTTAGTGTTCCATCTTGTCTTATTACGGTAGCAAATATTAATAGGAACATAAAATTATGAATTACATTACATCTGCGGTACAGAGGGTCATGTCTGAACACCACACCTCCCTGCATTAAACCCTCATTTCCTTTCCTCTTCTCCTCCTCTAACCAACAACTTTATGGACGTAGAGCGAGGACGCAGACAAAGTTTACGACTCTCTTCGGCGATGGTTTCATGACGCTGTTGGTAGGTACATTTATGTCTCCCCACAAAACGCCATAAAACACCATACCATGCCATATTGGTCGATAATATTAAGGTGTAATCTCGTTGGTTCAAACACATTTGACTATTTTATGAATAGACGACTAACAGTCTGGCTACAATGTCGTTGGGTAAGGTTAGTTTTAACGGTTGATCACAGGGGTTTCAGCCCTTGCACAATAGGCATGAGGTAAATGCGTGTCGACCAGACGGACGTGAACGCGGACATCGCGACGCCGCGCCGTACATTGTATAATTAAACTTCGGAAAACAGGAAATGACCTTGAAATGTACTGGCATTTGATTATAGGGTGTTTTGTAAATGATTATAGGATGCTTACTAATATTTCAAAGGTAACACTATTTACTAACCATATTTTAAACCTTTAACACTTCTGCTAATAGGCAACACATGTTACAGATTTTCGTATATTGCTATTTTACAACTAAATATTAATACATTGTTTTCTTGACTTAAACAAAAAATATTTCAAAATTATTTTAAAAATGTATTAAATTTTCCAAATTTTCCTCAAATGGTGTTATTAATATATGCGATTATTTACCTGGAGACTTGAACTTTGAGGAAGGGCGATTGTGATCTCTTGCGAATTGAGAAAATGAAAATTTTGCTAAAGATTTATGGAGCAGTATACGAAAACCGACAGTGGAGAATAAGAAAAACAATGAAATATGAAGGTGACGGAAATTAGAAGAAGTCTACAATAAATGGACGGGAACAGAACCGCTAAGAAAGTTATGGAAGGGAATCCAAGAGGTGCATTAATGACAAGGTGAAAGGAACAAGTGGAGGAGGACGTTAAGAGGATAGTTGTAATGAGTAGGAATGGAAAAAAGTCATGATAATGATGATGAGAATTATTTATTTATATGTAGGCCATTAATAATTAGAAATAACATCTGTTCATTTTGATGTACATGTAAAACGTATGAAAGAGCTTTTGTATGAGCTTTTTCTTTTGTATGAATTTCAACAGAAAGAAAGTTTTTTCTTCTTGTGATTTTGCCTTTTTAAATCTTCTTTTTCCTGAGAATGTTTTTTCGTTGTTGTTATATTTCATTGAAAGTTCGTTGGATATATAATATACAAAAGTCTGAGAATATATTTGTACATACATTGTACGCCAAGGTTGAAGGTTTTATAAAATTTCACCCTATTTCTCGCTTGAACGATATTGTTATTAATTTCATTCAGTCTTGGTTAGAAAATATAAGGTAATGTAACATTTGAATTACCTTGTGGAAAACTAGCAAATGTGAATCTAACATTGCAAGACAATTTCTACATGAGGATATAAGGTGTATTTCTTAGATAAAATGTGAAATTTCTTTATTAAATGTATTTGAAAATAATAAATAAGTGTTATTTATAGAACTCAGTACTTTTCAAAAAATCTTTCCGACACACGGTTATTTATCTATTCAATTAAGAAAAGGTTTTTAAAATTTGGTGGAAACGCCGGATACTATGAAAATAATTTCTAACAAAATAATCTTCTCTTCAATTCTTCTCGTTCTAAATTCAGTAAAGAATATTTTTCTATATATCTCAAATTTAAGAATTTTTGACATTTTACTACTTCAGCTTCAAGCTACGTTAATTATAATAGACAAGTGGAATGAATTCACTAACCGTGAACAAAAACATAACTGTCAGGTTTCTTTTATTTGTCCATCATGTTTAATTTTCACTGGTGAAATATTATTTTAATGTTCCTCCCAATATTCTTTTGTTATGTTTACTAATGGTAAGCAAACAAATTGTTTTTACCAAATAAAAGGTCAAGGGTTATGAAGTGCCGTGCCTCGAATTTTTTGTATAATTTGAGCAGCGAATATTAAAAATAATTTTCGTTAATTCAAAACATCGAAGCTATTGTGTGACTTTTGAAATTGTGGATCATGATAATTATGGCCTTATTTTGTAAATGCCGTCATGCGTCATGCGTCATGGATTGAACTTTGAATAACTACAAAAAGGTAGTTATTTAAGTTTTAACTACGTTTCGTTATTAGTTTAGTAGCAGAATACTTTTGAATTGTACCGTGTTCGATAGTTTTGGTTTTTGAATATGTTTTAAGGATATGGTCGTAATTAAAATTCATAATCATTTGTCCAGTTCAATAGTTAGATAAATCCAAAAAACTGAAATTTGAATTGAATATGCAGTTATAACTCATAAATGTAAGCAACAAAATTTTGGCATGGGTGTATAGTATCTGGGGGTGTCTGACTCGATGGGGTATAAAGTCTGGTGTGAGGCTGTGGTGGTAATCAATTTAGGGGCTCCTTCTTAGCTCACTAGCAAAATCAATTGTATCTAAACTGTTTTTAGGGCCTACGTTCAGTCCAGTGCCTTCTTTAGATCTCAAGCGTAGCCAATTATATCTCAAATGTTTTTGGGGCCTTTGGCGGGTCGCCCCTTCTGCCGTACACACGGTACGTCACTGGTCTCACTGATAAACTGAATGATCGATACATAAGAGAAGATTTGGTGGAAACGCTGGATGAAACAAAAATGGTTTCTAACAAAATTATTTCTTCATTATATTTATTACTGTATGAGCACATTCAATCATTTTTTATATTACATTCGAGTGTAACATTAAATTGCTTTGTATTAGATATTACAAAAAGAAAATTGATTAGATCGCTATTGTTATATTTATAGATAACCCGTAATAGAATGAAATTAGATTTGTTAGGTTATAAAATGGTATATTACGAGTACAATAGCGTACGTACGTACAACTGAATTATAGCGATTTGTTTCAGATAATAAAAATACGACTGATTTAATAGAACAAACTAAGGGCTGTCATAAGTAATACAACTTGACAGAAAATGATTTATATGTTATTAATAGTGGAAAATGAATTCAATGAACGCTTTCATGTAATTCGACTTGTAGAATAGATTCGTAATAACGCTCATGATCACGTCTAACGTCTGTCATGAGTAGGGCCCGAATTTTTTTTATATATTATGCATATTTATCTCATTTTTAAGTATTTTTGTTGCGTATTTTAATTTAATTGTTTTGTTTTAGACGTTAACGACAGAATGTATGTATTTGGTACGATTTATTTTAGGTGTTTACAACGTTACACATTTGAAATGGGCTTGTGAATTCATTTTCTTAATTTTAGATTGAAATACATTTTATTATAAGTATGTATATATACGTTTTTCTTTTTTTAAATATCCAAAAGTTGACGGAGTTTTGCCGCATATTTTAGCCTTATAAAAGAGATGGCAAATCTGCGTACGTGACGTAATATGTGTTGGAATTTTTTATGTATAACGTTGGATCCTTTTAACAATTATAGAGACAAAATGTATTTTTTAATTATTAATATGTCCAAAAATATAAGAGTTATCAAAAAATAAATTATAATCATACATGCCACTGTCCTTTTACGGGTAATAATAATAAACGATTTGCTTTCTGTTAACCAAAATAATCGCAATTTCGTTCTTATTTACGGTTATGTTCATGCCCAAAAACTGATATGCCATATTCGCTGGTTGTCCTTTTATAACATGTTTTTAATTTTGACAGGATCGTCTGTCATTATGTATTATATAACTGTCGTGTAATGTTGTGTTTTTCTCGGACAGTTTCATATATTTTGCACAGCTCTCGTTTTTAACTTGGTTAAACTGAAACTCCTGCCATGGACCACAACTTTGTACATAATTGCCTTTGAAGATTTCAGCTTTGATTAAAGATATCTTTAGGATATTTTTCATGGTTTTCGAAATTTTTAGCTAGAGTATATATAACATCATTTCATAAAGGTGATGAAAACACAGCCCATTTTACGCTGATGATCAATTTTTAAAAAGTAACAAATCACACTTTTCAGAAAATGTTTGATTATCAATTATATACGAGTTTGCAACTAGTTTAATACATAGTCAAAAGTAATAGGAAAATGGGAAAAAAGAATTTGTTTGCCTATGTATAATTTGTCAATGAAATTTTTTCATTCAGAAAAAATAATACGAGGTTGATGTATTTTTAGTGAAGGAAATAAAAATTTAAAAAACTATTCATTCCTATTCATAGACTTCAATTTATAGCTCTAAAATTTGAGAATGGTTCTTTTTAAATCGGGTATACATAAGAGTTAAGAATAAGATTCGGATATATACATATTACACCTTTGTTCGAAAAATCGAAGAGTCTGTATCTAGATAGCAGTTTATCACAGATGGTCGGAAATTTGGATTCTTAATGATTAAGACTGAAAAGATTTGAAAACAAATTTCATTTAAATATCTCAACGTATTTAGAAGCGGCGTTTAATGGGATATTAACAAAGTAAGCAAGTAATACGAAAGTAACATTTACGTATCATTTACATTAGTGTTTACAGCGTTTCTTTGACAATAGTCTTAAAATTATTATCTACATCATTTATTATCATTTTAATATTAAATCAAAGAATCCATTACTAATATCAAATCATATTCTACAATCTACAAGATATTTATGAAGCAAATGGTTTATTTTCATGAAGAATTTGATATATAAAATATATTTCATCAACTACATTCAACAAATCGATTACATTGTAGTCTTTAACATTAAAAAAGCATTAAATAAATTGAAATTCAATATCTGTACCATTATAGGACCAGCTGTATAAATAATTTAGTGAAATATTTGGAACAAAACAGTAGTTTAACTCGCGGCACGCACATTTTCAATTAAATGGCGATGTTTTGACGGTTAGAATACTACGCCCTAATAAAAACTAGTCTGCAAGTGTAAAATACGATACAGAGAAAACAGAATTGGATAATCTGTGAAAGCTACAAGTATAATAACCCCATGTGATAAGGATATGTGTTGCAGCCGCCACGGCATCGGCAGCCTTCTATCCTTTTCCTTACTAAATATACATCTAGCCTTCTAACATTTGTTTATAATTATTTATACACTATATATAATCAGTGTAACAAATTTGGCTCCATATTTGTACGTTAGAAATATGTCATCATGAAATTACAAGATAAAATTTTGTTTCACGTCAAGAAAATAATGAATTTTTTAGATGAAGTACACTCACAATTTTTACTTTAAATTTTGTGAATGTTGTCCTTGACTGAAAAGCAATTATTTAGAGTACGGCCTTGTGTTAATGAAGGTGACA
Organism: Panorpa germanica; assembly: GCA_963678705.1. Lineage (NCBI taxonomy): Eukaryota > Metazoa > Arthropoda > Insecta > Mecoptera > Panorpidae > Panorpa > Panorpa germanica. Next base: position 11,115,331 of record OY783217.1, read on the forward strand.
AAACTGTTTGTTTTTTACGTGTACTATTAGAAACCTTTTACACTAATAACTTGCAAAAGCCGTGACGAATTGCGTCGTAGTTTTGCATATTGTTTTCTTTGATAACATGTTGATAATATCGATTTCATTAAATAAAAGATTTACAAGTAATTACCTTCTTCATTCATGGCGATTATCTCTAGTCCGCCTTTTTGGAAATATTTAACAAATCACACGACGAATGTCACTAATTATTTCTGTTTTGACACTTCACTAATATACAATTATATAGCTATTGTTATTTATATTAGATATTGTTATTTTATTGCTTTATTGCTTTGTTGTGCGATTTAAGTATGGGATTTATCCCACAATTATTATAATTTATTTTTGTTTAATTATTTGTTGCGAAATTATTTGATGTTATGTTGTCGGGCGAAATGTCCACCCGTTTTTCCTATGACTCTTGTTACTTGTACAAGTATTGAGCTACTTAATCAATAGCCAAGCGCATGCGCATAAAACACCGGTTGACATGACTGACATATATATGTTTTACATTATATTTTCATTTTGTTTAATATGTGGGCGTTCAATTTGTTCATTTATACTAAATAAATAATTAATACATAAATTTTAAAGCATATTAATACATTGAAATATTATCCAAGACTTCTTCTTAAAAGCTTTTTAAAGTTTTCGTTTAACGGTTTTGGCTATGACGTCATAGTATCTACGTCAAGCTTTATTCAACTTTAATCATTACGAAAAGAAAATAGATTATTCGATTATAAAATATATATGTTCAAAATATAAGAGAATGGGATCTGTAGAATATCTAAAATACAGCTTCCCTTGCAGTGCATGGCAACAACCGCGCAAATCCAACTTTCTTGAATTATTAATGCTTTTGTGTCAGTTGTCAGAACAATTGAACGAAATACAATATATAGCCTAGACAACTTTGGTAATTTGTAGTCCTGAACATACAAAAATAACCTCTATCTCAACTGGCAAATAAGGCATCTCAACAGAGCGGGTACATCACATTTTAGGCACCATGGCAAGAATTCATAAATTGGGAATTCATAATTCTCCAGTCCCTATGCGACTATAACCTGTTTACAAACCTGAAGAAATGGATGTGCGGTAACAGATTGGGGTCTAACAAAGAGGTCATCACTAAAATTATTGAAACAAACGCCTATTTTGAGGGTCTTGAGAAAACATATTATGAACTAAATGTAGCGAGCTTAAAAGAGACCATGTTGATAAATAAAGCGCCTTTTTGCGAAAAAAATCTTTTTTATTGAGAAATAAAGCGCTTTTTCAAAAAAAAAAAGTAATGGGCTTGTGTCCTTATTTTTTAGTGGTCGATTTTTCTATTGTTGATTGAAATTGATGTTAATAAATGTGTATTGTGCGTGTCTATTTTATTAAATATCTAAATGTTGACGAAGATATAGCAATTAAAAATTTGAATAGTAGATTTAGCGCTAGAAATGGTCGGCCATATTTGTATGACGTGAAATGCATTTTAACGTCAGTTATTTGTTGAATAGGTCAGTGCTATGGTAATGTTCTGTAGCTATTGGTAGTCAAATAATCAAGTCAAGACAAAGAATAATAAGTTTTTATTTTATTTAACCCTGTTACGGCAGACATAATATTGTAATTTTATTGTTCCTCGAAATAGCTGTCAATAATATTTGATATTTTGATACATAAATACATATAGCAGAGATTTATGAGCTGTAAGGTTGGTAACCTGTAAACTTGTCAGAGTTCTGTGAAGAATATATCTCTTTTACGCTCTGTCGTATAAAAGAGATAGCAACTAGCGGTTGTGATGTCACATGCAAATGGAATGTTGTACAACGTTAAATCCCTTTAATAATTAAAGAGACAAAATGACTTTTTTAATTGTTAATATCTCTTGAAATATAAGGAGTTATTAAAAAATAATTGAACATTTAAGGTTCTAGTAACCAACTTTATAAATATATAGTACAAATCTATAGAAATTAACACATAGGACACAAGCACATTGTATTATCAAACTATCCCCGTATGTGCAAAATAAGAACTAAGCACGGAAAAGCGGCCGCGATTTTTATTGTTTTACGCCGAAAGGTTTTTAAATTCAAAAGTAGGTTATACATTTTACCATTCATGAAAATAAAGTGAGGACGTCGGGTCAATATCATGATCTCATAATAAACAAATGTTGACTTACTGATCACAATTTTTCTGAGTTAATTTTTCTCTCAACTTACAATAACATAAGCTATACCTTATAAGTTACATTGTGAATTCGATAGAGAGTGCTGATTGCAGTGAAGGAGCACGTACAATATATTTGAACATTATCCTTTTTCTTCGCCCTGTAAGGAACATCTTGAGCTGGAGAGCTCGTACTTAAACACGTTTCTGATATTTTTCTTTTTTTTTTATTTGATGTACGATCCTTGGATAAAAGTCTTTTTCAATTTTATATATTTTTAAGCTTCAATTGTTTTTCTGCAGAAATCGATAACAATGAAGATGTCGTTATTTTGTAGTTTTGTAATCTTGAAGAAAATTCTCTTATTCGCCTTTTTGTCTCTTCATGGAATAAGAACTTTTTACTCTAATTGAACAATAAATGTTTTATTTTAAAAATGTCAAAAACATCAGAAATTGTTTATTAAATAAAAGCTAAATTCAATATAGTTTTTAGAAATGATAAATCCGAATTGAAAATATACCTGCAATGAGGAAGAAAAACATGTTTAAGATGTCACAAACCCTGTGTGCTTATGTAGTTATTTTTAACTGCAGTTTTTATAAACTATAATGTATATATATAATCCTTTTTATATATAATTTGTACTACATTTAAAAATAAAGATGTGAAAAGTTTTCAAAAAAAAATGTATGTAGTAGCGACATCTATTGAAGAGTAGCTTAAAATATATTTTGATTACATTGATTTACTCTACAGATGGCAATTCAATTTCACTGCGCCTAGAAAGCATGCAAACTCTTATGCATATATTGGAAACCTTCACTAGGACAAGATCGCAGAGCCCTAAACCTACGTCGTTAAATGTGAAATCTTAAGAATAAATGGTGAAATATGTAGTCTACAGCGCTTTAAAGAAAAGACGTCAAATGCTCCAGAGAATCTATCTAGTCTGGCAGTAGTGAATGTCGTTTTTCACAATATTGTGAAGATGCAAGAAGATGATTTGGCGCCCTTCTTCTTCTATTGATTGAGTCTATGTTATTACGGTATTACATATATCTAAATGATTATAGTTTGGGGCTCCCGTTGTCTTGGGACAGAGCTCTCGCTTGCTCCTCGGACCGGCCCTGTGTATGCAGTGTTGTAGTGACAGAGATACATGTGGATACAAGCTATGCTAAGCTCGACTAAAATATTTGGGCCACAATACAGAAAATAAAAACTGTTACCATTATTTATATTGTAAAAATATATACATAAACATAAATATCCAGAAATGTCAACATTGGTATTACTTTTATTTAAATTTTTATTATAATAATAAATTAATTAAATCAAAAATTAAAATATATATATCGTGTGACATGTAATATATTATATAATTATAATTATACGTTTGTATTGTATTGTATTTAAGACAATGTTTGTAATTATCATACTCGTAAATTTATAAATTAAATTCAAATTAAATTTGAATGATGTTATTTATTATATTTATTGCATTAGTGTTATTTAAAAATGCATTATTTTTGTGCATATAATGCACCCTGCTTGTTGACTTATTTTTAAAATTAAGGTGTCAAAATAAATTAATATCCAGCCAATTCAGCGAAGGTGGAGTCCATCTCGTCGGCCAAGCTCTTGTATCTGTCCTTGTTGATGCCAAGTTCGTCTAGAAAATATAATTAAAATACATTAAAAAGTACATCAAAAATAGGTTCAGAAAAATGGGGCGGGGTAACATCATATGTGTAACACAAATATTGTTATTTCTGTCAAAAAAATGTGGAAAAAAATTTAAAAATGAAAAAGCATGTTAGATTTAGATTTATTTTGCTAATACCTGATGTTATGCTTGCAGAGCGTAGCCATAAAACAGCGAAGTAGCTGAGCTAGGTTAGTTACAACATAGAGAAAGAGAAAGAAAGAAATAGAAAGAGAAAGAAAAAGTAAAATTTCTCGGGTGACATAACAAATAGAAGTTTATAAACATTTAAGATTTTAGCAAAGGTTCAAACCATTCAAAAATGTTACATTTATATATTTAAAAAATATTTCTAAAACTGTGTTTAGGCTTAGAAGTATTCAAGTACAAAGAGCAATAGATTAAGTATAGAGTGACAATCCTATTCCTATTATTGAAGATTGGTAAACCTTTAAATTTGTTTAATGTAAATATTAAAGAATTTACATCAAGAAATGTTATTTGCTTAATTCTTAAAAATGTTTATATTGAAAAATAGAAATAGAAAAGTAGATAACACAGAATAGATAGTTCCCTGTAAACACAAACGCAGTATTTACGTAATATTTATGTAGCAGGTACCTGTAGTTGGAAGTAAATGCTACATAACTGTGTTTAGTGGGTTGTTAGTAACAAATGATATTTGGCAACATAAATGTGATTAGTTACAAATATATATCTATGTCTTATTCTAGAATTTTGTGTAGAACGTAATATTATTTAAGTTTAGATCGCAGTATAGTTGGAATTATCTAAAAAGGTTAATTTTGGAATAGGTTTAAATTATAGTAAAGTAGATATTAAAAATAAATTGATAGAAGCAGTTTAAGAATGAAAATTAGGTAAACGTGTTGTGTGTTTTATAAAATATTAATTTTTCAAAATTTAAAGAAGAAAAATTGATTGAAAAAATAAATTTTTTGAGATACTTTTATAAATGTCATTTCAAACATTCTTACTTGATAAACATGAAGTTAGCTTCAAATCATAATAAGCAAATTCTGTTGAAATGAATAGTGAATTCAGTCTTAATTCAAATTCGTTTTTTGAATTCAGTATGAACTCTTATTTGTAGTCATCATGAATTTCATTTGAAATAATATGGTTTACTAAATATCTCAAAAAAATAAATTTTTGTCAAATTTTTTATGCTGTATTATTAACGTAATTTGAGAACTAAATTTCAATTCCCAAATTACGCAAATATAAAATTTTACTAAAAAATATAATTAATATTTTGTATATGTATGGTTTTAATTGTTTAATATTAATTAAAATAAAATAACGGTTAAATATTTTTGGGGTTAGGTTAGTATCCTGTAAGCTCAGCGAAGGTCGAGTCGAGGTCATCGCAGATTAATTTGTATTTCTCCTTCTCGTTGAACAAGTCGTCTGTAAAAAGCAGTAAGCATGGTCATAAGTGACCTCTACACAAATAAAAAGGCGCTTTCGATGCGCAACATCAATTCGATTCGTGGTTTTAAAAATATCCAAACCGAATTTAAGGATCATCATAGAGTTTAATTCATCGAAAACGCCTTACACAAACAGAGCAAATTATTTTCAATTTTCTTTTATAACTATGAAACTTTCTAAGTTCTTAGCATTAGCATTAGTAAAAGCGAATATTTTAAATGCTTAAAAATATACCGCTACACACAAAAACGTAAATATTATATAAAAAACAATGCTATAATAAAAATAATAATACATTATATACTAGAAGTATGCTAGTTTTTATGTAATCTGTACTTAAAATTTAGGTAACTATGTTACAAGACTTCCTATTTTAAATACAGCTAAAGAAATTGATTAAAAGAATATTTATCACAATTAAAAAGTGTGACTAAAAATTTAAAATCAAAAAATGTTGTAGCCTTGGTTTTAAAAATAAATTTACTAAGTGGAAAAGTATCTATATAACTAACCCTCGTATATAAGATCTAATTCTATGCTTTGTTTTATGTTTAAATATATAATTAGAAATTATAAATGAATTTAGATCTCGTATATATAAGCACAGAAACTTACCCTCGAGCCTGTCGACTTCCTTCTGCAATTTCTTGACGGTCTTCTCAGCGAATTCAGCACGAGCTTCGGCTTCCTTGTGTTTAACAGTAAGAGTCTTAAGTTGTCTCTTGAATTCTTCTACTCTCTGGTTGGCCTTCTCTTCGGATACTTCAAGAGATTTCAGGGAGTTACCTACAACCTATAGACCAAAAGACATGATGTAAACATAATGACATAAAGTTACTCAGCAAAGTAACTAGTTTCTTGTCCGTACCTTCAATTCTTCTTCAAGTTCCATGATCTTGCTGTCTCCAGATTTGACACGGTCCTCAGCAACTTCAAGTTCATCTTCAACGAAGGCTAACTTACGTGATACTTCATCAGATTTACCGTCAGCATCTTCAGCGAGGAGACGGGCTTCCTTCAACTGGTTGGTAAGCTGGTCCATACGTTCCTCATCCTGTCGGGAACGGTTTTCCAATACCTGGCACATACTAGAAGACAAAACAACTTATTTAGGAAAAAGAACTTCGTTTTATATAGAGAAATTACGAAGGGTGTATGTTCAAGTACCGGTTGTTTTCATCAGCGGATTGAGTGGCCTCAAGCAACTTGGATGTGGCACTTCCAGAACGTTCCTCAGACTTTTCAAGATCTTCTTCAATCTGTTGTACTTTCCTGTTAAGGGAAGCGACTTCAGATTCGGTGGCAGTGAGGGTCTTTTCTTTCTCTTCCAAATCCTTGTTGGCTTGTTCCAAGTTGTTCTTGTTGGTGATAAGGTCTTGCTCAACCTGAGCGAGTTTCTTGCCCAATTCGCGGACCTCCTCGTTAACCTGTTAAGAAATATGAAATATGAATATAATAACATAGTTTAGATTTATATTGGAGAAATGAAAATGTGAGAACGCGTCGGTACCTTATCGGCACGAAGATTGGCCTCCTTAGCCTGTCCCTCACAGGTATCAGCCTTGTCCATGGCATTGTCCTTCTCAAGCTTCATCGCTTGCATTTTCTTCTTGATCGCGTCCATGCTGAAGCTGTTTGGGTGGTACTGGTTGGGATCAAGAAACTACGGCTGGAATTAAAATATAAAATTAATATTTTCAATGTTTTTAACCTAATTTTTTATATGTTTTTAATTCTATAACAGTTGTTTAGTAATTGTTGGTTTTACTTTTTTTTAAATATCTTTTCAGTTGCCAAAATCTGTTTTTTTGGCAGGCTTTGCCAAAGTTTTACTATTATGTGTTTAAAAAATATTAGTTATGTAATACACAAATAATATGTCACAACTTGCAGACAAAAACAATTTATACTTCATAGGTTTGAATTTAGAGTGAGTGGGAGAAAATGAAATAAGGTCATTAGCGAAGTGAGCGGAGTAGGTTTGCATTTTCTTAAAATATATAATTTAATTAAAAATAACGAGACGTGAGCTTTCACACGATTAGGTATATATTCAGAGTCGGCTCAGGGTAAATTTATTATTTGGCAGATATTTAGGGAAAGTTTATTTAAGGGGTCCAAATTTATTGAAAAAGCATATAAGCATAAAAGCATTATATGAATATTTTATTGATATTTTGAAATAGTTAGATGAAACGCGCAGTTTTGTTGTCTGTTTTTGTTCATATAATGTTAGCTCAATCTTTCTTAAGATACTTTAGTGCGACTTTGTTCTTAGACCTTCACATTTAAATTTTAAAATTTATATATAATAAATATTGGTGAATTATATTTTTATTTAGTACTAAAGAAATTGGTACAAATATTTCATCAAAAATAGTATGTAATATTACGTATATCATGCAAATTTGTTTATTTTAAAATTCTGCTCACGCGTGATTTGTTTCTTTACCATAGAAGAATTATACAAACTCTTTATGGAGAAGGCAATACTTGTGAACGAAAAATTTCCATAGTTAACATTTTTACCATTTCAAGGTCAAATCAATGCGAGAAAAGATATTAATGTTTGTTATTGATAATAGACTTAAATAATTTAATATTTTATTTAAGCAAAACCTAGTAATAAATATTTACTTAAAAAGAGTCTTAGTTTATTACTATTTTAACAGTCTTTAATTATTAAGAAGGATTTTATAACCTTAAAAGGTGTTAAGAAGTTTTATGATTATACTAATGCGCAAAAGTGTAGATTTACTTTTCAAAAAGCAGTAAAATAGATCACAAAACTTTGTATATTAGGTAAAATCGTTTATGTAAGACACGTAAATATGTTTAGCAGATAGAATCTCAAATAATTAGTTTCGAATGTAAATCTAAAAATATTTAGATAGCTATTAATAAAGATGTTTGATTAATGCTCTTAATTTTTTAATTTAGTACTACTCGAAGTTAATATTCCAGGGACATATAAAAGATAAGTCATTAAATAAATAATTAACATAGTTAATTAAAACATTTAGTAACCTAAAGTATACTTAAAGTGAAGCTCTAAGAAAAGCAATTAAACATTTCATAAAATCAAAACATGAAACTATTTTAAGAGTTGATCAATTAAAATAAAATTCAAATGAAAAATCCTTTAATAAAAACAAATATTAGTGTGATGACGTCACATTTGAACGCATTCCCGTACGTTTGATATAGATATTTAAAAAGTTGAAAATAGTTTGGAAGTGTAATATAAACCTGCGCGTCTCGAATGCGCAGAAGACAAATTTTAATAGAATCGCGTAGGATTTGAAAACCTGTGAAGACAAAAATAGTTCGCTCCTAGTTTAGAAGCGAATGGATATAACAGTTTTAAATACAGCTAACTTAATGTGAATTAATGTGTTTTTAGCATAACTATAATATATATCTAACGATGTATTAATATTGCGATATTAAATCTGACATATAAGACTAAATTTATTTTTACAATCGACCTATTTTTTTTAATATCAAATAAATTTTCAAAATATTTACGAATTTTCGAAATATTAATCACTATAATTTACGTAATTCTAATTGTTCAAAAATTGTTTTAAAAAGAGGTTAATTTTTTACACGCTTAAGCAGAATTAATTAATAAAAATTACTTTTAAAATTACTAATTAAAAGTCACTTATTTATTTCATAAGGTAAAATCACAAAAGCACTATTTTTTTAAAGTTATTTGCGCAATATAAAATTTTTTTAAATAATTTTTTTTTATAAATTAAGTTATAATATCACTTGGACCTACCTGACGCCTTCAAAGACCTCGCGGGAATACAGACGCGACAACACTGAGACGTCGAACTTGCCGCAAACGTCGCGACGCCCCTCACGTAGTATCCTTCAGGAGGTGTGGCCTATTTCCCTTGAAACGTTTTTCTAAATATAAACTCCACCTCTTTAACTAATACATTTGCAATTTACTAATATTTCGGCAATTTACTAACACATCGAAAATTTGGTGGCCCGGTTTAGAATTTAGAATTCTAAGATGAGCAACAGATGAGATGGAAAACTGTGATTTGAAAAAATGCAAACGAGCTCAAATGGTTCATAATATTTAATCTCTGAGAGATCAAGTAAGCACCGGCACTCAAAATATAATCACTTTTGTTAAAACATCCAATCATGGAAAATGTACCTTGGAATTAACCTGTGGCATGCTAAAATGTATGAGCCTTGCACTCCAAGATAATTTTCTGCCTGGGTGTGCAACTTCAGCTAAAGGTGAGCTCAAGGAGCTCATGATATAGACCCGTGGCTCCTCACCTGAAACAATAACAATAACCTGAAGTACTTTCCTTCCTTGCCAGGGCAAAGATCCAAAGCGTCTTACAACAGTTGTTGCATTTGAACTGCTGACAGAATACTTATCTAATGAGCTTGTGAACCATGTCTCAATTTGTATAAAACTGTATCATCCCGCTAAACACAAAACGTGGATGTTACATTACATTCATGTAATATTAAACTTGAGTGAAACCTACTTATATTTTATTTAAGAGGGTACAATTGAGGTTATGTCCAAATCATGATAGTTCGACAACGACTTATTCTTAAAAGAGGTTATAAGAGCGGTATAAATCTGTAATACGATAATGAATTTTATCTTATTCGTTTGAATATACATTGTAGAAAAATAAGTGAGTCAGTGCTTTTTAGTTATATCGGCAGTTTATACCCCACAACTTGTTTTAAGTATGAGTCGCCGCCAAACTCTCGTAATTTGAACTATACCTTATGGTTTAAATAAGGATATTTTAATCGTTAAGGACTTCTTGGGATTCTATTATCATTAAAACGGTTTGTTAAAGAAGTTTTATGATTACGTTAATGGGCAAACAAAAAGTAGATTTATTTTTCAAAAAACTCTACAATAGGTCACAAAACGTTGTATCTTATAATTGAAATAGTCATTTAGTCTGTTTAATCTTTACAAGAATCAAAAGTTATAAACAATCAGTAATCTCTTGACGTCATGGACGATACGTACCCTCTTCCATTCTATGAACTGTTATCTCCAGACAATACATGATTCAAAGTTGTAATATTATGAAAGTGGTGAAGAAAAAGAAATTTAATTGATTTCTTACTATTCAATATATGACAATATATGAAAATTATGCAAAACAAAAATTGTAATTTTAAACAGATAATAATTTTTTTATCATATTACTACGATTTCAACAGCTAGGTTATATCTCAAAGTAATTGTATTATAATATTTGTGTGTTTTTGTAGATTTCTTTATTTATTATTTCTTTATTATGATTGGTATAAATATTTGTTTATTTTTGATTTGTTCATCATTTGGTGAGCTAATTCTTTGTCAATCTTGGAATATATTTGTTCCATCTCCGGAAATCGAGCCCGGAGCTAAGCATAGCTCAGTGTTAGAGAACGAGTTATACACTACACTGTGTACAGTAATCAAATTTGATTTTCCTCTACTCCTAGAGCCTTTGCGATGCCAGCCCTTATTGTTCATAACTCGCAGAATATTGCACAGAAATTACATCTGCATTTGTACAAGGAAGATGGAACTCAGGTAAGTAGCAAGGGGAGATACATCCCAAACTAATATGGATATCACTGAAGTGTGCTCGTCCGGGCGGGGGAGTGGAAGTAGAAGGGTGAACCGAAGACAGTGTTAGAGTCTGTGACTTAACTAGCTCTGCCACCCAGAGGGCGCTTAATATTTAAAAGAATAGATTGCCATATATTTCAATAAAAATGAGAATGGGAGATCCTTGTTTAATATCTTTTACTTCCACAAGGAAGAAAATCTCAATGCAGAGGCGTATTAGGTATAAGAACTTATTCAATTTGCTATAGAAATTCTTAGGTGAATAACTTTTTCATAGGTCTACTAATAGCCTTTTCAGTAACGTATCCCGCCATTAAATGCTTACATCATCTGGACCCCATATGTCATCTGACAAACTGCTATCAATGGGTAAGTCCGCCACTGTACAAAACCTTGATTAAAGTTACAAATTTAGTAATTTATTATAAAAATTACTTATTAGTAAGTGCAATATTAAGTTACAATGACTTGAGGCTCGCTTAAGCGATGTCTTTGAATACAACTAGATGCTAATTTAGATCACTAACACAACTGCTTTTTTTAACTGACACGCAGTGGGTTAGGAGTGGGATATTAAATTTTCATAGACTTATTTATATCTGCAGATTTTCGGACGTTAATGTTTATTTTTGCTAACAGATGGCTCCACTATTTAAAGATCTTGTAAATATAATTTCAACCTTGTACAAATGCAACAATATTTTATATATGTACTAGCTTTTACCCCCGTCGCAAGCGACGTTTGTTTTTTATGAGTGGCTTGAATTTCAAGTCAAAATTTAATTTTTAAATTGAAATAATAAATAAACTCGTCCTATATTGATTTAACATTTAATAACAATTAATTTTTCATACAAACTGACTAAGAAAATACATTTTTTATATCAAAATAAAAAATATTTTGAATTTATGCGATATTTGAACAACTTTTTTTCAAAATTTGGGATTTTTTTTCGATTCCTAAATAAGTTACCAAGGTTAGCCTATATACAAAATTTCAACTTTCTAGCACAATTTTTACTCTCGGCAAATACTGCCCCCGTGCCCCCCAATAAAATTTTAAAAATTTGAATTTTTTTTTTATAAATAATATACTTAATTATTCTAGAATCCAGAAAATGAATTTTCACCAAAGTTCCCTACCGGGCCCCCGAATTTGTTTAACCCCCCCTTTTTCAATTTCTGAATTTCTAATTTTTGAGAAATGTCAGCATTGAATAATTTAATACACATGCAAAATTTCAACTTTCTATCTTATACGAATTAAAAGTAATACAGCAAAGATGGGATCACTTTTTTCCAGTTTTTCCAAAATTACGGGTTTCCAGGAAATTCAGGGAAAAATCCGGGGACGCCAAAAGTCTTAGAATTTTTTTCTCTACGAAATAGGAAATTTTTAAAAACTTCCCTGGAGCCGTTTTCGAGATGCCATACAAAATTCGAACCAAACATATAAACACATAAACATATAAGAATATAAATATACACTTGGGACATTATAATACACTTGAGTTTACCCCCGTCGCAATGCGACGTCTTTTTGGCGTGTATCATTTGAATTCAATAAAATAATTCGTAATTAAATTTCATATTTAACTGTTCTATTTTTAAATTGAAATAATAAATAAACTCGCGCACATATACACACATATAAATTGACTAAAAAAATATTATTTTTTTATCAAAATAAAAAATATTTTCAATTTATGCGTTATTTGACCAACTTTTTTTCAAAATTTGAAAATTTTTTTTTCGATTCGTAAATAAGTTACCTGGATTAGCCTATATACAAAATTTCAACTTTCCAGCACAATTTTTACTCTCGGCAAATACAGCCCCCGTGCCCACAAATAAAATTTTGAAATTTTGAATTTTTTTTTATTAATAACATACTTAATTATTCTAGAATCCAGAATATGAACTTTGTCCAAAGTTCCCTAGCGGGCCCCCGAATTTCTTCAACTCCCCCTTTTTCACTTTTTAAATTTCTAATTTTTGAGAAATGTCAGCATTGAATACCTTAATACACATGCAAAATTTCAACTTTCAATCTTTTACGAATCAAAAGTAATACAGCAAAAAAGGGATCACTTTTTTTCCAGTTTTTCCAAAATTACGGGTTTCCAGGAAATTCAGGGAAAAATCAGGGGACGTCAAAAGTCTTAGAATTTTTTTCTCTACAAAATAGGAAATTTTTAAAAACTTCCATGGAGCCGTTTTCGAGCTACCATACGAATCGCGTAAACATATAAACATATAAGAATATAAGAATATAAGAATATAAGAAAACAAACATACACCTCGGACATTATAATATAGGATAAATATACACTTGGGACATTATAATACACTTGAGTTTACCCTCGTCGCAATGCGACGTCTTTTTGGCGTGTATCATTTGAATTCAATAAAATAATTCGTAATTAAATTTCATATTTAACTGTTCTATTTTTAAATTGAAATAATAAATAAACTCGCGCACATATACACACATATAAATTGACTAAAAAAATATTATTTTTTTATCAAAATAAAAAATATTTTCAATTTATGCGTTATTTGACCAACTTTTTTTCAAAATTTGGGATTTTTTTTTTCGATTCGTAAATAAGTTACCAAGGTTAGCCTATATACAAAATTTCAACTTTCTAGCACAATTTTTACTCTCGGAAAATACTGCCCCCGTGCCCCCAAATAAAATTTTGAAATTTTGAATTTTTTTTTTATTAATAATATACTTAATTATTCTACAATCCAGAATATGAACTTTCTCCAAAGTTCCCTACCGGGCTCCCGAATTTCTTCAACCCCCCCTTTTTCTATTTTTAAAATTCTAATTTTTGAGAAATGTCAGCATTAAGTACCTTAATACACATGCAAAATTTCAACTTTCTATCTTTTACGACTTGAACGTAATACAGCAAAAAAGGAATCACTTTTTTTCCAGTTTTTCCAAAATTACGGGTTTCCAGGAAATTCAGGGGAAAATCCGGGGACGCCAAAAGTCTTAGAATTTTTTTCTCTACGAAATAGGAAGTTTTTAAAAACTTCCATGGAGCCGTTTTCGAGCTACCATACGAATCGCGTAAACATATAAACATATAAGAAAACAAACATACACCTCGGACATTATAATATAGGATTGACTAATTGTTAACTTCAATTATCTGTCATTTCTGTTGTTGATGATAGTGGGAAAACGCAGAGTTTTCTTGGCATAGACATAAGTACGACGAATAACTTCTCAGAAAACCGCGAACAGAGAAACCATAATGGAAAATATTTAGTATAGTCTCTTTGAACAAAAAATTATTGGCTTAAAACAAGTTATATGATTTTACAATCGTAATTGGACCCAGTAAACTTTTGTGGTGAAATGATGTGGCATAGCGAAATGTAATTTTCGATCAGATTTCGTTTAGTGTCTTTATCAGCATCATACATTTATAGAAAATATCAAATGTTGTCTCTTTAATTTTTTTTTAGACTTTCGTAGGAGTTCTCTAAAATTAAGAGTCTACCGCCTAATAAAAACACAAATTTTTTGTACACTCACTATATGATTTATATAGAAAAATATGTATAAAGTATATACTATCTCTTTTCAACAAACACCTATCTACCTAGACCTTTCTATTTCCAAAAGTACTTTCTGCTTCCTCCTCTCTTGACCCTCTCCCTTTATTTTCCCTAGTCCTTATTCTTTCTCACCGTATCCTCACCTCTTGTCTTCTTTGTCTCCTCTCGACAGACCCTCTATTATATTTTCACTATACTTCTTCCCTTCTGTCTTCATTTTCACTTCTCCCGCTTTTTACGTTTATCACTCTGTTTCTATTATCCGGCCATTGACCGACACATTCACATTGTGGTTTGGAATGATAACTAGGTGTTCTCATGGTTTTATTAGACATTGCTTCTGATTAAAATCACTTCTGCTCTGGCGTTCCTTCTCTTTCCTCGTTCCTTTTCTTTATTTCCGCCATCCACCTCTTCCCTACACTGCCTCCCTTTAATAACTGCACAATATTCTTCTCGCTTATTACTTTTTTCTGACCTGAAAACTTAATGTGCTCCAATGTTTCAATCTCCGTTCCGCACACTCTACACATCCTCTCCTCGCTACTTGCCCAGTATCTGTTTCCTTTTTCCTCTTTTCCCAATCTAAATCTGGCAATCCTTCTCATGTTTTTTGTGTCTTTTTCTTTTAAGTAAGCAAGTTAAGCAAATCCATCGACGAGAATGAAATAGTATTAATAATGGAGTAAGAGTTAAATTAAATCAGCTGATGTAATCGAAGCTGATGATTTTGGAAAGCTTAAACAAGAATTTAAAGTTTTCCATCTTCTTGAAGAGTTCTACAAGATGCAATGCAGTTATGAAACCCTCTTTCAGCGGCTAACGAAAGTACATTCTCTGTGTCTGCAAATTTTATAGTGCGTATTACAGTAAACATAACAACTCTAGGTTGATACACTTAAACAAAAACAAAAAATACTGATTCCTTAATCAAATGTTAACTTGCATTCCAAATCATAGCGTTCTAACATTAAATTATCATATAAATTTTCCGACGCAACCAAAATTAGATCGGTATGTTGGAGTGTATGCATATAGCGACATCGTCGGGTCAGGCGGATCCCAAAAACCAACCACAGTTCAATTTCACAGAGAAATAAAGATACAATACTATCTTATATATGTACTGAAGAAAGATATTTTAAGATACTTTAAAATCAAACATGAAATCTCGCTTGTTGAAAATTATAACAAACACAATAACTATTTACATTTATTATTTCTATTCTAATATATTGGCACTAGAAGCTGAAACCTGTAGCGTATGACGTAATGAGTGTCATGTTACCCCCGCACCCCTCTCCCCGATATACGTTACGATTTCCCTGATCCTAACGAAGTTATGTTTTCCACCCACATGGAATGTAAATATATAAATTCCCCGACTTGGTTTGATGTTGGTTCATTCGGGACTGAAAAACCATGTGTGCCACATGTATAATGGCTGATTGCATACTAGCATTCTTAGTCTCAGTCTCCCAGTAAATTCAGGCCCGAATTTGAGGGAGGGCAGGCGGGGCTACTGCCCCGGGGCCTCTACAATATACAAATTTTTGAAAACCTTCACGGAAAAAAATGTTCCTTTTATTCGGAAAACAATTAGGTGCCTCTACTCCTTCGTTGCCCCAGGGCCTCCACACCTCTAAATCCGGCCCTGATTAAATTGTATTAATTCAAATAGAAAGCATGGTCAGTGGTATATCGAGAAATTAATTGAATATAGTTACCATTACCTTCGAGCCAATCAGAAATTAGCTTTTTCTTACCTCTCACGCAAAATCAATTGTATCTAGTCACAATTAAAGCGAAGTTGCGGGCCTGTTTTTAACAAAGACCTATTGGGGGCACACTCGACATGCATCTGACAATGGTTACTTCATTACAATAGAAATTAGTATTTACTGAGTGCCAATTAATAAGGTTTACAAAAGTTCAAAAGATTTAGAGACTCCATAGTTTTTTTAAATTTAACCTAATAAAAATATAATAATACTTAACCTAAAAGGGTCTTATTTTATTACTTTATTCTAAAAGCTTTAATCTTCAAAAAGACTTCTTCCGGTTTTATAATTGTTAGAAACGCTTTAAAATTCTTATGAAGTTTTCTGAGTATGTAAATGCTCAAAATGTAGATTTACTTTTCAAAAAGAGGGTCAAAATAAGTCAAAAAACTTTGTATCGTTTGTTTATACGTAAAATCGTTTACATCACTGGTAATTTTAGTTATGTTAGATTAAAAACCTTTGATAAACTGCGTTTATCGGGTTAAGTATATGAGTGTCCGCAGAGAGAAGCAAACGAGTGACATTTGTACTGCAAGAAATTGAAACTGAAATGAAGACTGAGAACGTTTACTTGTTACTTGTTAACCAAGTTTCTAGGTCTCTGGGTTTAATCTCCGGACCAGCGCTATATTTTCAGTGTTTGATTGATAAACATACATTTATTAGGCAGCGATGTTGTTCATGCATATGAGACTTTGACATCATAAGGCGTACAATAATTAAAACACACACGCAAAACTTTCATAAGACTTTCCTTATCAACAAGCTATAAAAAGGACTATGACAGTATAGTAGCAATCAACGCAATTGAGAGACGGAATATAAGAACCTAACCCTAATTTTATAACTTTTAAAGAACGTCTGTTAACATTAGTTGATATTCAAGGGATACCGAACAACGCCGTTTAGAATTGCTAGTATTTAAAATGATGTGAAAACTAACTATTATTAGATTTACATAAAAATGCAAATACATATATTTCAAATCTAAACCAGAACGAGCGTCGCGGCGCTTTACCCATTAATTTACATCTAATATTTCACAGCAGTGCCGTGTTTCGACAAACCAACCAACCGACGAAGTGGCAAAAATAGATAAGACGCGTCCAAGAAACGACGCCGAGTTGTAATTTGATACAGAGGTGTATAACCATTTGTCTGTGCTAATGGGTAGTAAACTATAATCCTTATTTTACAACTTTCTATTTTTCAATTTTAAAAAAAGGGTATTTTCTAAAGTTAACCCAAAACTATCGGATAATCTTAAATAAAATGCAAAACAAGTCCAATTACTAATCAGTAATTTTCATTTATATATTACTAAATATCATTAATATATTACTAAAAACAAAGTAGAAAATTGTCTTGCAATACAAGTTTTACACTTGAAAGCTTGCCACATGCTAATTTCAAGTTTCTTTTTCTACTTTTCATATAGATATTGTCCTGCAGAGTGCAGTGCAAGGTTCACCCTTACTAACTATCGACAAGCCAATTACAATGCTAATTTTCTACGATATAGTAACTTTAGTCAAGGTTTTGTACAGAGCACGCTACATTAGACATTGTCCATCGATGGTACTTAACAATAATAAGAAAAAAAGTTAAAATATAGTAATATAAATTTTAACAGTTCGACAAAATTGTATGTGAAATAATTAAAATTGCTATTTTTAATAACAATTAGTAATAGAAATTGCTTCTCTTCTATATTTTTCAAAAACTGACATTAAACTTCTTTTAAAAGTAAATTCTACTGCATTTTGACAGATTGTCACATTTTGGAGGTTATAATATAACATAGTTTTTCTTAATTTAATATTTTTGATTTAAAACATTGGACCTTGTAAGGTTCTAAAAAAATTAGGGAAACTTAAGAAATAAAAATGGTACTGTGGATGACTACGCGTATTGCCATATGCTAAACAATTTAAATTAAATTAAAGCAGAGAGTGGGAATGATACTTAATGCATTAAAAAAAATTATACGCTATTATTTAAATTCATAATATTTTTGATTCATTTGCAAATCATCCTATCAAAATATTCTTAACGTCATAGCTAGTGCAACTCTGTCCAACTTTAAATGAACCATCAAATTTATTTTCAGTCATTGACTCAAGAAGCATATCTGGAACTCTCTGTATAAACAAAACTAAACTATGCAATAAGAAACAAATTATATGCGTAATGTTAATTTATTAATATAGTACTCCAAATAATGTATTTTATTGGTGATCGCACTTCTACTATGTAGGTCACACTGTTGGTGGTCGATTTTACATTAATTTCTACCACTGAACCCAGTACAGTTCATCTCTAAAAAATTGAAATGTGAGTTCAGTAAGCAGTTGTATGTAAAAGTGTACTCTATATCTGATTAATTACTCACATAACTCAAATGCAACAAACAAAATTATAATGTAGATAAATATGTAGAATACCGATGGAATGCTTGTAATAGTCGTTACTTTAAAGCTCAATATTCAGAGATATCTAACTAATGAACAGGATGAACGTTATACGTAACATAGTTTCATAGAAATTATTATTTTAACGGCTAATAGTTTTAGGTTTATTATTCTTTAAATAGTTACAAAATAAAGATCAAAGACATGGTTCACATTCCCTTTAAATATAGCAAAGACTCACACCAATTTAAGAAAATAAATTTATCAGAAATGGAAATTTATTCTTTGAAGATCTATATTAGTTAATTTTCTTAATTAAAACAAAAACTCAATTGTTTTGTACATTTTATTATAATATAAAACTCACAGTTATATTTATAATTTCATTCGTTTGCAACAAATATTTTCAGGCATGATTTTTTTATTTTAATTTGAATGTTCATATTTTCTTATACTAATATTTATAAACATAAGCACTTTAGCGTGCTAATTTCACAAAATATAAATACTGATGTCACTGACGACTGGTGTGTAGGTGCCAACTTAACGTGATAAAGTAAATATCCAAAACAGCGAAGTGCAAAGTCAAACTCATTGTTTATTATTCATACACTTAAATATTAAATGAATTAAATTTTCATTTTTATTAGTTGGAACACATAGGGCATAAATAATACACCAGTAAATTCATTTTTTGCTTCAAAAGTTATCACTTAAAAATGTTCATAAGCGCTCAAACATATCACCTAGGGATGGCCAACATTTATAAATAAATCTATTACGTTATTTAAATGTTTAAATATACATATATAGTGGAAGAGTTGTAAAAAATTCGACAGATTTTTTTAAGTTAAACGTTGAATACAAGAATTTATTTATTTACAAATCTTTGACACTAATATATTTTACTGTTTCATATTTTATTTTTGGACAAGAACTAATTATTATTCCAGCTATAATTACATAATTTTATAGTTTCAGTTTTAAATATAGAAAATATAGTTTTTATTAATTTAACATATGTGTACTGCAAGATCTCTATCAGATCTACTTTCCTTTCCCTACACCTACTCTTATTGTTGTCTAATTTTTTCTCTTCCTTGCCACACATCTTACATAGTATCTACTTCCACTTTCTTTATTCCCTAGTTTAACGTGGCGATCATTTTCTTTTGTTTAGCTCTCTGTTTTTATAGCAATTGCGGAATTCTTTTTGACCATAATTGACTGTATCTGTTATTGTACTTTGCTCCATCTATTCTCTTCGTCGTATTATGTTATTGGACCTCTATATCTCTTTCCTTTATCAGATTCCCTACCTCTCTTCCTTCCTCTTTTATTCTTACTATCTTCGCAATATCTTCTCCTCTCTTTTTCAAATGTCAAATTAATAAATACAATATAGAAAATAATTATATTAGTTAGGATAATGATTTGCCATCCCTGCACTAAGTTATTGGAAAGAGTAAAGAAGTTCTTTTATAAATAACAAGCAGAAAGAATAAATCGAATTCATGAAGATATATACTGCACTATGTGAGTGTTAATACCCCGACAGATCTGCAATTGTTTGGTCCATTTCTTCTGATATTGCTTTGTACTTCCCTCTCTCTGCAATAAGTTCATCTGAAATTGTTGGTTAACGTTAGTATTGTTAGTAAAGACAAACTTTGCACATACATACATTGTTTTATTTTTAATTGTATACCAATTCAGATGGAGTTCTACGAAAAATGGAAATTACATGGAGCCCTATTTCTCACTTTATATCACTAGTAACAAACTATTCTTTTTTTCTAAAAATCATAAGAAATTAAGAGAAAAGGAAAAAAGAAATATTTAATATTTGTACTAAATTATGCTGATTAAGACTCTTATTTTATAATTTTTTATGCGCGCCCGTTAACATTAGGCAGTTTTGTGGTTTCTCACCAAAAGTAGTCATAGATATTTTCAATTATATTTTACAAAAATAATATACGTTCTAATAACGTATAAGTTTTCATAAAAGTGAATTACTTAAATATTAAAGAATTAGTAGGTTTTTGAATAAGTTTTTTTAGTATTTTATATGATATATTTTTGTGTTAAGTAATTAATAAATAATTGGTAAATCACTATTAGTTAAAACTTCCAAATCTACATACAAATAAAGATTTTGAAGGCGCTAAATTTCTTGTTACTATTTTTAAACCTTACTTTAAGGGCTTCATATATATCATATACAGGGTGTCCCAAAATTCAACGATAAGCCGGCACCAGAAGGTGGTCCTGCTCATGACTACACAAGAAAAAAAGTTTTTATCTCATTTTTTAAAAAGAATTTTTTTTTTCGAAAATCGAAACACCTTAAGATGTTTTTAACTACCATGACCACAATTTTTCAAATATTTCTGATTTTTTTTTTGTATCGGCAACCTAAATAGCACTGCTATCCACCACAACCATTAAAACTCCCAGAATGCTAGTAGTTTTTGCAACAACAATTTATGAAATTTGGTTCTTGTTTAGAAATAGTATGCATAATTTTTTTTTATTGCTAGTTTTCCTGGATCCTAAAGAGTTGCGCCAATTTTTAAAAAAACTTGCCATAGTTAGTCTTCATACTTTTTTTTTACACCACGATGAGTTAAAGTTGACTGAAAGTAAAAATCTTTAAAAAATTTAGGGAAAAAAATAATTTCGATTAAATTTTGTATAAAAACTACTAGCATTCTGGGAGTTTTAATGGTTGTGATGGATAGCAGTGCTATTTAGGTTGCCGATACAAAAAAAAATTCAGAAATATTTGAAAAATTGTGGTCATGGCAGTTAAAAACATATTAAGGTGTTTCAATTTTCGAAAAAAAAATTTTTTTTTTCTAATTTTTATACAAAATGAGATAAAATTTTTTTTCCTTTTTTACTTGTGTAGTCATGAGCAGGACCACCTTCTGGTGCCGGCTTATCGTTGAATTTTGGGACACCCTGTATACCAGACTGTACGTTTTGATATTAGTTTATTAATTTCCAGTGGCTTACAAATGGTAAATTGTAATAGCGGCCGGTTTAGGATTTAATAA
This sequence comes from Panorpa germanica, assembly GCA_963678705.1. Lineage (NCBI taxonomy): Eukaryota > Metazoa > Arthropoda > Insecta > Mecoptera > Panorpidae > Panorpa > Panorpa germanica. The sequence continues at coordinate 11,137,159 of OY783217.1, forward strand.
AATTAGTTAAAATAAAGACCAATTTGTCCATCTTAGATTATTATTATCAATTAGTACCTACAGTTTAAAATTTATTGCATAAAAGTTAAATATTATTGTCAATTATATTTAAGCCAACAAATTGGTAATGAATGTAGATATTTAAAAAATTAAGATATGACTTATGTAAGAGATTTAATCTTCAAACGTAACCTTTAATTCAATTTAGATATTAATCTTCTAAATAAATGAAACTATAAACTTTAAAATACACATGCTTTAACATAAACTCTACAATATATTAAACGCTAATGCTATATACATCATCTTCAAACTTATTTCAGTTTAAATTATATAATTGAGATAATTAGAAGATTAATTTGCTAGAGGTGTAATAATAAATAATAAGTTTGCTTTCAATAATACTAAATAATAATACGTGATAATTAAAATAAACTTAATAATAAAAATAAATAAAAATCCAATTATAAAATAAATAAATTCAATAAATTATAATCTTACATATACAGTGATACAGATTATACTGACAATAATTAATCTTAAATAATAAAGATTTATTTAAATTATTTTTTTACACAAATTCATCTTGCAAATACATTAAATGTTTTTTTTTATATGAAATTGTTTTGTAGAATAATGTGTGGGTAAAATATAACAATTTAATAAAGATGGTAAAATAGCCCCATCCAATAAGAAGATGGAAGAACGTCTCCAACCAATCTGTAAAGGGTAAAAAATATTATAATAATTAAACAACAATCTATAAATAAAAGCATGTGTGATAATTTACAAGCGAAGTCAGAATTGGTTAGCTATAATTGATAATGTTATTAGCCCTAGAAATAAATATGGTTATCAGCGGAAAGTTTGAAGAAGCGTTAGTTGGTTTGAATCTTAGATGAAAACTGGCAAAGTGTACCTAAATAGAATGGTGAATTCGCTCTTGGCATTGATATAATCTGGGGAGAAGTAGATATAGGAATATTTATTCTTTGAGGATAAGCTCGACGAAGGCGGTGTCGAGATCGTCTCCAATATCCTTGTATTTCTCCTTTTCGGCGACGAGTTCGTCTGTAATGTTATAATGTAATTAAGATCACATAAAGAAAAACGTTATTAGTTGGATTTGATTTATTGGAATTTAGAAATTTTGATTTGATGTATCTCATAAACTGCTTCTGAAAGCGTTAAGCATTGTCATGCGTGCTAAAGGCACTGAAAAGAATTAATTTTGAAATAAAACTTGAAAAACTAAAATAAAAAAATTATAATTACCTTATTGTTAAATGCATTGTAAATTGCAGAATCGCTGTTAAATAAAGAAAACACAAAAAGACAAACACAAGAAGCTCTAATTCTAATCTAATAAATCACATTCATTATAATAAAAATTTCTACAATAGTTGATAATATTTTAATTACTTCAACTAAATAAAATATACAACTTTAAATTTATTTTAATATAAATAAAAATAAGATAAAATTGTGAAAATTATTAATTAATAAGCGAGTACATGCACAAATCTATTTAATTTATAAGCAGTTTGAGCAGTTTAGCGGATGATTTTATTATTTTAATGAGTTCATGAGGCAATTTGTTTATTATAGTGTGATGTAATCTCGTTCAATGACGCAATCTTCTTTTCTTCTTTGCAATTTATTCGACTGTCCGTCCTTATCTCTATGACGCTGGTGCTGCAGGTGCAGGTGCAGGCGCGGCTGCAGGAGCAGGGGCGGGAGCTGCGGCTGCTGGAGCGGGAGCAGGGGCGGGAGCTGGGGCTGGTGCGGCTGCAGGAGCCGCAGCAGGTGCCGCGGGAGCTCCTTCAGCTGGTGCCGCTACAGGAGCGGCAACAGCCGGAGCACCCTCTGCTGGTGCAGCCGCTGGAGCTACAGGGGCACCTTCTGCTGGTGCAGCCACAGGAGCTGCAGCAGCAGGGGCTCCCTCTGCCGGAGCAGCAGCAGCAGGAGCCGGTGCTCCCTCAGCCACAGGTGCAGCTGGAGCTGCACCCTCAGCTGGAGGAGCACCTTCAACAGGGGCAGCAGCTGGTGCCGCACCATCAGCAGGAGGAGCTGCCCCATCAGCAGGTGGAGCAACACCGTCCGCAGGTGGAGCTGCACCTTCAGCAGGTGGAGCTGCACCCTCAGCAGGTGGGGCAGCACCATCTGCAGGTGGAGCTGCACCGTCAGCAGGTGGTGCAGTTCCGTCAGCAGGAGGAGCAGCTCCATCCGCAGGAGGCGCTGCACCATCTGCAGGTGGTGCTTCCTCTGCTGGTGCTTCTACGGGAACTGGTTCGGGTTCTGGAACAGGTTCAGGTTCGGGAGGGGGTGGTGGAGGATGTCTTGATTCTACACCTGGAATAAGTTCAACGAAGGCAAGATCCAAATCTTCTCCAATGTCGTTGTAGCGCTCGATCTCTCCAATAAGCTCGTCTGCATAGTTATTTAAAGCATCAGTAAAAGCATAAGCGTTAGAAATTTTGCAGTATGAGGCTGTTAACATTAGCACTGTTTTGTTAGTCATAGAATGTATTAATTACCAATTATACTATACTTTAACAAGTAGGTCAATTATATACTTTAATACATAAAAGTTAGTTTATAAGGTTTTTCACTTTTCTAAATATAATTTCTATAAAGTTTATATAATTAAAACAGTTAAAACGAAATTAAAAAATATTATTCATATCCATGGTTCAACATTTATAATAACCATTTATTCCTCTACTGGGGTTTTAAAAAAAAAAATTAAAATTAGTCCTATCACCGGCGATCTTCTGTTATGGTTTTGAGGTCTCATATATTTTAGATTATATAAACATATAATGAATTCAATAAAACAAGCAAACTCAGTCAGGAATCGAACCCGGAGAAATAGTGTAAAACAAATTTTCAGAAAGATTTATATATATTTCGAATAGAATTAATTGAATTTAAAACTGTAGTTTAAAGTACTAACCTTATTATTATTAATAAAATATTTATTAGTATTTTTATTAACGATATTCAAAATAACAAAATACAAACAAAAGGGTTTGGTTAAAAATAAAAAACATAATAATTAAAATAAAATAATATATTATTATAAACACACGGATTATTATTGTTGTGTACAGCACATTTGATTAAAAAATAAAACAAATATGATCATATCAACAATTTTGATGCCAACAAACATTTTCAAAAATATATATTGACACAAGCACCAAATATTTTTATAATTTTTTGAGAAATTATCTTAAATTATAAAAAATGAACACAAAAATAAATAAATATAAAAATATTTAACCGTATGTCAATTACTTTCATGCTTATAGCAAAACAAAACATATTATTAACTTGTGTAAAAAGAAACGTAAGAAAACGCATGCTCTTGTTAAAGAAAATAACTAATAAACGTTTAAAAAATTGATACAAATTAAAATAAACTACAATTCATTAACAAACAATATTTTTAATAATACTCCAAAGACTTTTTATAGAAATAAGACAAATAAATTAGTTTCATTGAAGTTAATGTCTGTATCAATTTCTTGTCGTTATGAAAATGGAATAAGTTGAAGAATTGATTCAATAAATGGCAGTTATAATCAAGTGGAATAAAAATATCAAAAATTTCATTTAAATAATGTACATTTTTAATTGTATAGTAATATATCCAAACATTTAAACTATACAAAAATAAAAAGGGCTACTTTTAATAAGCCACCAAATTAGCTTCATATAGCAAATATTTCTTTTCTTTTCAATAATATAATAATATTTAATTAAATAAAATATCTATTCTCTAAAAAAATCTAAAAAATTTTACATAATTTTTTTGTATAATTTTTTTTTATAATTGTGCTTACATGATTTTTAATGACGTATATAACTCCAAATGTTAACAATGATCTTTTTGATTGAATCGACTAATTAATTATTTATTAAAATTAATTATAAAAAATAACTAATGTGTTAAGTAAAAAATAAACACAAAATATAAGTTAATTTGAAAATCAAACACTTTCATTGGAATAATATATGATGGAATGTGATTATGGATTTGTTGGAAAAATATGTAAATATTTGCAGTTGCAACATGTTGCAGCAACTTGGAATTATAGCAATCTAGAATGGAACTAGAGATTTTACAAATACAGGAAGCCGAAGAATTACTTTTGTCAAATCAAATATTTTATAATCATCCTTTAAAATAATATTTAGGTAAAACTTATACCTAAATCTGCAATTATATAAAAACTTTAGGCTTAATGTAATAGTAACGATGATTAATTACTCTTAATCTTTCTTTGTTTATTTTAAATAGCAAAGGAAAGCAGTAACAATTGTAAAGGAGGACTCGTTAAAGAGGGAAGGGATAGGGAAAATTGCGTGTGTTACATGTTTTGAATATCAATCAGAGTCACTTCCATTTCTTCTTGCAGCATTTTGTTCTTTTCTCGTTCAGAAACCAGGTCGTCTATTGTAGGGGTAGTAGATTGGGTTAGAAAAATAAAAAAAAAACAAAATGTTAAAAATAATATTAAAACAAACATTAAAATGCAAATACGCATTGTTATCATGAATCGCAAAATTTAATCTTAATTATAAAACGGCAACAAAATGTCTTAATAGCAAACTAATATTACACTCCAAACTCAAACTAGCAAACAACATTAATTAGGAAAATATAAATTTAAGACAATATACTTGTACAACAAATAATCTAATACATTTAAGGATTACAAATAAATTAATATAATATTCATAATTTGAATCTATAAAAATATTTGAAAAATATTTTTCTTTTGTTGTTAGTGTTTTGAAATACATACCCTCGAGTCTGTCGACCTCCTTTTGGAGCTTTTGGACGGAACGCTCAGCGAATTCAGCGCGAGCCTCAGCCTATGAATAAAAAAACATTTTGAAGTAAGTCAAATGAATATTTTTTTAAATATGTTTTAGTAAAGCATTTTTCATGCAATAATTTATTATTTTTGAAAAACTAGGTAATTGATTTAATTTGTAATTAATTTCAAATATAAAATTTAATTGAAATAAATAATTTGTAAGTTATTAAAATTAATGAACTACACCTATCTCTAAATTAAATTATTAAACGGCACACACACAATTAAATGCCATGCAAACTTGTAAAAACGAAATTTCTGAATAAAACACAAACAATTTGTAATTTTAAAAACTCCAATGGAAAAAATTTGAAGATGAAAAAAATTACAGAAACTTGAAGAAAAAATTATGATATATTTTATGATAAAATATATTTTTATATTATATTTTATATAATTATATTTATTATTATTATAAAATTTATATTTATTATTAAATTTATATTTATAATAAAATATATTTTTAAATATATATTTAAAATTTAAGAAGTTTTATGAATATGCTAATGCGCAAAACAATAATTTGTTTTTAAAGCAGTGTGGTATATTAAGTAAATTTACGGTACAAGTAACTTTTGTTTCGTTACATAAACCTTAAATACACGTAACTGTGTTGAGCGAGGAATAAATTTGTAGGTGTTATCTTAGCTTGTATATAAACAATAAAATTTCATTTTTAATAAACTTACCTGATTGGAATGTAACAGATATATTCACACATTCATTCGCACATTTATACACATTTCAAACCATTTCATTCATTATATATTCAATCTTTGAAGAACTGAAACTACCCAGACACCAAAGCATAGTAGAAGCAATTTGCAATACAAAAAAATGTAAATTAAAATAAAATAAGCTTCTTATTTTAATAAATTCTGTTTTTGCTAAGTGCAATAAGCTGTTAAGTAAATTATTTGAAAGACTATTGAAAGATAATTCGTATATGTACTGTTGAAAAATGAAACAAACTCTAAAAAATAGTAAAAAGAACCGACAAGCGTTATTTTAATTTTAAATTATTTGAAATATTATTTATTTAATTTCTCTATGTATAATGACGTCTATATTGAAAGCCAAACATGTGAAATTTATTCTGTGTTAATGAAATGCATAAATTTAATAATGAAAGCTTCTATTTAGATTGAGATTTATCTATAATCAATTGCCGTGTGCTAAACTGCTAAAAGTATGCTATAATAGTGAAATAATCACCTAAAAAAAATTATATAATCCCCTTTTTATTATAAAGATATATATATATTTTATAAAAAAAATGTCTTACAGTTGATAGTTTATCATTAATCACATGGATCTTATCTTCGGCAACCTCTCGAGTGACTGTAGCCTAAGGCAGAATACAAACAGTCACAAATCATTACAAAACGTTTCTTTTTTAATATTATTGTGTGTTTTACATGTATAATTAAATCTAAATAAATCGGCTTGAAGCGAGCAGAGAGCGGACCCTGTAAATCTCTTCACTGAAAATAAAAATGTACAGAAACAACATCGCCCTACAGAAAGAGACAGATTGAAGGAACTTTAATACTCATTTATTCATTCATAAAAAGTACATTCACAACACTAAAAATACATTTCAAATAGTTTTGCTGAAGAATTTGTTTTATACTAATATAAAATTAGTTTCCTAAAAGCTATAATATTCAAATGTTATCAATTTTGTATTATTAAAACAAATTCTTAACAAAATCAATGATCTACAAACAATCATTCAAATACTCATCGCACTAATGAAAAATCCCCAACTTTTTGAAAACTAGACAACGTTGTAGACGAGGGTTGATTTTTCTTTACCTCTTTAAGTTGACTGTCCAGAACTTTTACTTGGCCTTCAAAATGTTCTTCTCGATGTGTAGCCTGTCCATTGGTTCCGATTAAAACAACAATCACGCAAAAAAGAATACAATTGCAATGTTAGTTCAAGTAATACAACAGAAACAACATGTTATAAATATCAAAACTAATTTAAATGTTGTTTTTAAACATAAATTAACTCTTAGAATATTAAAAAATATTAAATATATTTGTATTTCTTTATTAAAATAGAGTTTTATATTTTAAAAACAACATTTACTCAGAAAATTAGATCAAATAAAACAAAAATAATTGTTAAAAATCTAGCTGCAAAATCCAAGACACGGCAAACGCTATAAAACTGTTAAAGAATTAGTAATAAAACAAATATTATTAAGGGTGTGAGTGCAGCGAGGCTTCTGATTTCTGTGTACCTCCTTTAGACGAGTTGTAAGGGTCTTGATTTGGTTCTTGTACTCCTCCTCACGTTGGTTGGCCTAAATACATTATGGAATACGTATATATAAAATAAACAAATTAATTTACCTTAAGTAAGTCTAGTACTTCATATATTAAAATTAGAAATTAAGTAGTGAATAATTATTATTTATATAAATACACTTTCTTCTTTCATCAATCCGGAAAATTTAAATTTTATATAATTTGTATTATTAATTTAATTGAAAAACAAATATTCTGTTTTCATACTCTTAAATATTCTAACTAACGTTCACTATTATATTATAAATGATCTATAATTGGACAAACAAATTTAAAAAAGTTAACCCAAAGTAAAAAATGTACATATTTCAAAAAATAATAGATCTTATTGAAAGTACTAGACTATACTCAAATTGTATCATATAACAAAACTCTTCATTTAAAAAATAATCATTCCAAATTTTTAAAAAATGATTTGGAAAAATTATTTAATATTCAAAATAAACATCAATATAAATATGTTGATGTTTGTTACTGTAATACATACTTTTTCTTCTGATACTTCAAGGGATTTCAAGTTGTTGCCTACAACGCGGAGTTCTTCCTCAAGCTCTACGATTTTGCTGTTAAAATAGAAAAGAAAAATAGAATAGAATTAATAAGAATACTGGAAACTTTATTGTGACTTAATAAAAATAGATCAATAACTGCAATATATTTTAGTTTTTATATAATAATATATCACAGTTACTGATTTATTAATAATATTCTATGTTATTAGTAGAAACACAAAACTACAAACCTGTCTCCACTTTCTGCACGTTCTTCAGCTCTTTCTAAATCCTGTTCCATCATTACAAGTTTACGCGCAACCTAAAATGAACAATAACAAAAACACACTTAACACACAATATTAGTAAAACATGCTTAACACTAAATAAAATCAATTCAATGTTATTTAGTTTTAAATATTAGAACTTAATGATATCTAACTAAACTAAACTAAAACGATTGTTAAACAGTAAAAGTGAAGCATTGTTTGACAAGTTAATTTTATATACCAAACAATATTTCATATAGATTATTTATAAAAACAACAAATGGTAATATGGTCCAGCGACGTCTTAATTCCTTGTTCCTGAAAAAGCATGCACATAAAAAAATTAATATTTTATGAATGAACTATCAATACTATGTTATTCACAATATATATTGCTATAGAAAATATGTGACAGGAGAAAAGTGCATGATTATAATATTTATGCAAATTCAATATTGACTTTCTCAAATATACATTGCGAATTTGTATTAACGACATTCATAGTTTGTGTCAGTATAAAAACAACACATGGCACTCTCAATCTTACAAGTTCTAATTTTAAACATACGATTCTCCAGTTTCGGCACGTTCTTCTGCTCTTTCAAGATCAGCCTCAACCATGGCCAATTTACGGGCAACCTATTTAATGGAATCAATAAATAATGAATAACATTTTTAGCGACCAAGTATTCTAGTTGTAGTGCACAAGCGGTGTTAATAGATATTCTATCTCGAACTGGTGACATTTTCAAGTTTGGATCAAATAAATAAGTGTAGACAAAATTCATCCAGGACAAAAAAACTTTGATTAAATGCGATCACACCCGATTTAAGTTTCTTATTTTGACCAAAGAAATGAAAGAGTATAGTATTCCTGTACAGATGTGGAATGATAAGATTGCTTTAAGAAAAACTTCTATGTAATAAACAACTAATCTTGGGGTGATCATATTGAAAGTTTAGATAGTACGTTAAATACATTCAAAACAAACTAGTTATGAGAGAATATTTGATAAATATTTGATTAAATATTAAATATTCATATCGGCAACTAAAGTTATTGCAAAAATAATAATAAAAAATGAAGTCTAAATTTCGACAAAACATAAAAGAGAATAATGATATGAATATAATATTATTAATCAAAGAAGCAGTAGCAACAATTGAATGTTAAATGTGAATAAGAACACTATCACACAAATCTGTAAATAATAAACACCTCATCGTATTTCTTGTCAGCTTCCTCAGCGAGGAAACGGGCTTCCTTCAACTGGTTTTCAAGAGCGTCCATACGTTCTTCATCAGCCAGTGAGCGATTCTCAAGAACCTTACGGGCACTGGTGTATAAGAACAGTTATTAGATAAATGAATATGATTAAAAATATTGAAGTTATATGGATGGGTGAATATGAGATTATCACTATACAGCAGCTGCCATGGTCTGTAAGAAAATACGATTAAAACCCTAATACTAATTGGAAACTGGATAATATATATATTTTTTTACGTTATACCCAATTTTCAATTTGTGACCCTAACATTACGTTAAATAATACTACGAACATTTGTATAATTCATTTAAGACAAAAATCTTCGTAATTTTATTAACTCCTATCCTATCCTAACAAAGTATATTAAAAACTATTTTAAGACTGATTATTTATTAGGTTCACCTCTTCATATTTCTTGTCCGCCTCTTCGGCAATTAGTTTCGCTTGACTAAGTTGTGCTTCCAAAATTGCCACTCTGTCGTCTTCCATATTTGTTCGGTTTTCTAGTGCCTTGCGTATCCTAGTTAAGCAAAGCAACACAAAAACAATCAAACTATTATCAAACCAAACAACAGATAACAAAACGTTATATTTTTGTTATGAATTAATTAATAATATCACTTATTTGCTCCAATATCGCTGTAACTCAAAAATTATCATTTGTATAAACAATGACGTAATTTGATGACCTGATGATTGGATATTTTAATACTACATTTTTAAGAAAGTATAATAATTTGGAACTTCAAATCACGATCTTTGAGTTATGCCATTACAGCAAATAAGCAATTTCTTTTCTTGTTAGTTTTAGGGGAAAAAATATGTTAGTTATTAAATTTTTAGTATAGTGTTAAAGTAATAAAAATTAGCATAACAGATTTTTTAACACTACTTTAAGTAACTTTTATTAAACGCTCTGTCTAAAACCGTACTATTATATAGCTACAAAATAAAGGTCAACCAAATGGAAACTTTATTATAATATACAATAACAAATTTGTTTTAAAATATTTTTATTCTCAAAAATTTTAATTTTCAAATTATTAAAATAATTTCCGAGTTATTTGGGTCTGGTACTAAGAATAATTTGCGAACGTCATCTTATTCACTGTTGCCAGTTCTAGTTTGGGAATAATATAATTTAGAGTATAACGTTTGAGTAACTAAATTACGTAGTACGTAAAAAAATAAAATGTCCGCAGACGAATAAACGTTAGTTATACATAACCACTACATAATTAGGTAGAATGAGTAATAAATATATGATATTGAAAACAAATTCAACAAATTTATAAAAGAATTGAAATCTTATGTTTAAAAAAAAAATACTATGAAAAGATTTAAGATTAAATTATAAAATATTATTTACATAAAAGTATTATTGCAATTTTTAAACTGATTGTTAAGATTGTTAAAATCTATTCTAACAAAAAATACGTTGTTATTGTTATTTTAATATTATAAACCACAAAGATGCATGATAACATAATAATTGTTGTTAATTGTAAATACAACAACGCTAGTTTTAGTTCTCACCTTTTATTTGATGAATAATTAATTTAATAATATACCTAAGAGGGAATATACACGTCTCCTGTTTAAATTTAAATATAATGGCATAAAAAGTAACAAAAAGTATTTACTTCAAACTAAGTTGTATGAGATATTAACGGATGTTGTAAAAGTAAATGACGGGTTTTATAAAATAATAATTGTCTTTCTATCAAACTGACATAATTCCCTAAAATATATTAATTTCTAAATAAATCTTGAATATAAACCACTTCCTTATAAAAGTGCGGCAAGGTCATTTAATGCGTATCAATAATTAAGGCAATTGAATTATTTTTACAAATAAATAGTTGATATTAATTTCGAAATTATTGCTACCATTAACTTCATTTTTTTTTAAATGAACTTGCCCCTTTTAAAACAATTCATTTATTTTATCGAACGAAACCTTTCGAATCTATAACTCATAGTTTCAGTGAAAAATGAAATGATGTGTTATATTACCGTTCTGATTCATCAGCGGCTTGGGAAGCTTCAGCCAATTTGGCGGTGGCAGTGGCAAGACGTTCTTCTGAACGTTCCAAATCTTCCTCTAACAATTGGATACGACGGTTGAGGGCGGCTACTTCAGATTCGGCCTGTAAATTAAGAAAACATTTTTAGTTACATGTTTGCAATTATTATACTCGATAATTTGGTATCCATCTGTTTTATTAAAAACTACTTTAACCGATATCACCCAATATAAAACATCTTACGCGCGTGGTATATGTCTACAATGAAAACATTTAATTTATTGCAGACTATTCTAAATCAATAAAACAAAGTATTTTCTATAAATTATGAATATAATGTTGCGCTATTGTTTTCAGAAATAGACAATAAACATTTTCTATTTTTTTATGTAACAATTAGAAAGTTAAATTATAATTATCATAAAACAATAACGAATTGTTTTATTATTATTATTATAACAATTAACTCCTACATATTTTAATTCTATATAATTCATTTATTAACAAATTTTAAAAACTTAAATATTAAAATTTTATTTAAACATATGCTATTGACCCAGCACGTTTTTCTAACACGACTAGTTGCGACCTTTCATTATGACATCATTTTACAATTCGTAAGAATAACATCATGTATTGTGAATAAGCAGTTTGTATTTTCAAGTTTGAATGTACTTTTTTTGTACAGTTAAAATATGTATTATGTATTTATAAAATGAAACAAATGCATACATGGGTTTGGTACACATATGTACTTTTTCTAGTTTAGTGCAATTTATTATAAGCTTGTATTATATTATTTGTACATAAATTAATCCTCCCACAAAGTCTTAAAATCACTGCACTAGAGCAACGCTCCTTAATCTTTTTAATACATTTATTTTACTTTAAAATACCTCTATACTATTTGTACCTCTCTTAAATTTTATATATAGTTAGACAATTTCATTTATTACAAAATAATTTTTTAATTACTGAAATATGATTACATATTCAATAATTGATAAAGTTCAAAACTTTACATCTAAAAAGTGTATAAAAAAAAAGTAAATTGATAAAGTTTCCTATAGAAATAATAGAAGTATAATTATCTTTTAATTATCCTCAATATTATTGAAGACATTAATAATTAAAGGCGTCGTTCTTCAGGGAAAAAAATTACCCGCTAAACGTCATGTTGAGTTAAATATCCGTGGGAATTTCTGTGCAAAAATAATATGAAACAAGTGTCTAAAACGGCCATTTGTACGATGTTATGTTCCATAAATAATTATCCATGTATTATTTTCACAATAACTGTAATAATATCAAAAATATATTCGTTATTACATAATGGGGGTTAATAATTAAGGGACAGCATGTATTTTAAATGACTAATAAAAATCCATGTACCAATTTAATATGTAAAAAACAGTATGTACAAAAAATACAATAAAAAAACAAATATATAATGATGTAATAAACGGTCTATTCTTTATACTAATACGCGTATATGCTCACTCTGTATCGCGGGGAACAATCTATTATCTATTCTCTATAAAAAAAAATACAGATCCACCACCACTGATGTTTAAATATGTAATAATATAAACTGATACAGGCAAAGTACACTCAATTGTAAAAGTACTAAAGTATTATTTATCAAATGGTTACGTCATTAAGAATTACTATCTATCCATGCGTGGAGACGCGCCTCGCTCACTCACTCATTAGAATGACACTGGTAAAGCGTTATTAGCTAAAATAGTACACTCAAAAAAAATAACAGTCATTAAATAACGGAGAATACTGTTAATGATGATAATGTTAATAGTTATTAAAGTATTGTATAATAGATAAATGTATACTTAGTACATAAAAACAACTTTTACTTTCATTAAATAAAAATATCAGCACAAGTAATAAAAGTTATTTTTCTAATGGAGTTATCAAAGCATTTAAAGGTTATTGGTTTTCTAATATCAGAAGTAGATACGAAAAATTGTATCTTTTTTTACTAAGGATGGTAAAGAATTAATTAGGGTCTTTAATTTATGTACAAAATTAATTACAACAATTAAAAATAAGAATATTTTATTTTATATTAAAAAAAATATTATATTTTTATTTAAAACTGTGTAATATACGTCCTATTTATGTAAATACTATTCAGCATCTGCCGAAACAAAAAAAAATCAATTCTTAGACTAATTCTTATATATTTTATAGATTAATATAAATATTTAGCTTGACGAAAAGTTAGGGAACATATTTTTCGCAGAAATATTACTAAACTCAATAAAACAAGTCCACAAAATAGTTTGCATATTCATTATATGTACTATATTAAATCTAACTACACCTGCATTACTCATTTAATAAGAATGTTACGATATTAAAAGAGTGCAAGGTCAAAAAAATATGTCATATAAGATAAAAATTTATTTTTAACCTGCATACTACTCATGCAAGGTAAACAATATCGTATGAGTGCTATTAATAATTTAAACGAATTAAAAGACTACTCTTCCTTTTATAGTCTGTATGTTCTACTAAGTAACAAGAAATTAGTCACCTTCTCACATATGTATTTAATATTACAAAAGTAAATTCTATATGTCTTTTGTACTTTCGTCTTTAGAAAAAAAAAGTTCAAATGTTTGGGCATCTCTGTATTCGACTAATATCATTTCGGATTAATTTACCACACGTTTCTCATCTTAATCACAAAAATATATCAGAAAAAAAACAACTAAATGGAAATGAAAAAAAAATTTCATATCAAAATAAATATTTCTGCAAAAGAATATGATTCATATATAGATACTCAACAGTTATCTTATGATAATTTATCACTTAAAGATGATGCATCTTTTATAGAAGTTTAAGTAGAAATATTTTTAGAATACTCTATTTTTAGAATTTTACAAACATTATTACCGGAAACAGATATTATTCATCAAAAATAGTTATCATGTTCACATATACAGTCACAAAAAAGCTGTACTTTAAATATTTTTAAAAGAAATATTTATTCTTGTATACTCTAAATCAGAGATCCTCAAAATACAGCCAAACTAAATATAATATGTCCGCTTACCAATTCTTTATGTATACCTTGTATAACAATGTCAACAAACATGATGTCATTAGCCCTCAGAGGCACTGATAACACATTATAATATTATTCTTTGCTGAGTGTAATATAATCATGTATATACTCACATTTCTATGTATTAGTATTACCTTAAAACATACATTTTATAAATATAACATTATTACATTACCCACGCATTTTTGTTGTAATCAGTTTTAATTTCCTGAAGTAAACAATTTATTTTGTATAGTGTCACACGTCATTGAACTCAATTGTGATTTGGTATTTGTTAGATTTATTTTACGGTATGTACTTTGTATGTATGATACAGATTCAATGTACGTATTGTGTTTTTTCATTATGTTAAATTATAATGCGTTTACAATTCTTACATGTCAACTGACGTTGAAATAACGGATAGATTCGACCATCACGACATGTTGTAACTAGCACGCCTCTAATTTTATTTTGTGTACATCAATTCAATAATTGAATATGTGAAATTTAATTGATTTTTTTTAAATTATAATTTATTCACTGGAATTAACAAACTAATACTAAATTTAAATACGTAGCATTAAAAAAAAGGGTAAGGTAATATCTATCGTTCGGTATACTTAAGCATAATAATTGAGAACTTCAGATCCATTTTTTTAAATATAATGTGTATAAGTTTATGATACAATTTTTAAAAATAAACTATAATCAGTCAATTAATTCATAATTATCGCAAATTTTCAGTAAATACCAAACCCATTTTGTTGATAAAATTATTAAAATTGTTGATAAGTTTAGATAATTATTTTTAACTTATATTTAATGTTTAAATATTTAAACATACGTTATAAAAAGATTATAAAAAATAATGCACGTAAGTATTTTTCATCTGGTTCTATCATAGTTATAAAAACATTAGTTAATTAATAATTTACTAATAAAATGTGGTTTATTTTCTTCTCGTTTTAAGTTCATATATTTTATGTTTTTAAACTAACGGTTTATGCTGGTGTCTAAATTTGTCCAATGTCACACAAACATCGGCCGGCAGTCGACTGTCTTGTTCTTGGTTGTTAGTAGTAGATTTAAGAAAGGCCGGTTTTGGTGTTATTTTCGTTATTATTCAAGGCTTTACCAACGATATCTCATGGCTTATGTTAAGGAATTTCTAAATTTGAATAACTGCTCACGAACCATGATTAAATAAACTGTATTCTAGAAAAAAAGTTTAGCGTGAAATAAATACATATTTTATACTTTCTGTTAAAATTTTCTTTTGAATATAATTTTAATATAAACAAAATGTACTATGTTAATGTGCATGTTTATTTTTTATTTACTTGTAATTAAATGAAGTATAATAAAAACTATATATTTAATTTAATCCAGTATGTTTTCGAACAATAAGGAAAGCTGTTATGAGCATGATTATAAAAGTAAAATTTATATTGTATTTTCAATTTTTAAGCATGTCACTTGCCTTTTATACAAGTTATTCTCAATTAAAAAGTTAATGTTTCCTTTATACTTATAATAAAAATATAAAATTTAACATTCGTTTTCTTAAATCACAACGAAAATAATTAACAGCAACGTTATGTTGCTTTATAAACGAATTGTATGAGAGTAAGTTAAGTATAAATATTATAAGACGGTTAGTTTTGCTGAATTGAACCAATTTTATAAGTTTATCTATGAAACAAATTAAATATGAAAATAATTTATTTTTTATAATTGATACCTTGAATATTTATAACTATCAAAGTTCAATAACTAACAAATATTTTGTCAAAATGTCATTGAACTATGTTACTAATTATTTTTGTCTTAATGATTATTTTAGTACCATAATTAGTAATCTAAAATAATTGTTTCTTTTATATTTGCGTGTTCAAAAATATTTTCAATAATTGTTTCAAAAATTTAAAGCTGGCATAAATGTATTACCAAATTGTTTTGTAACAAACAATTAAAAAAATAAACAATTTCAAGAATATGGTAAAACATTACGTATGTATATAAGCATGATAATTCGAATTACTCAATATTTGATCTAAAAAATAAATAATTAATCATTTATAGGACAACACATTAGATTACAGTAAATAAATATTTAATCAGACTGTACTAACCACAAATTAAAAATTAAGCCGTGTCGCATTTCCTTCCGTTTGACAACTATTTATTATAAATTAATAATAATTTATATAATACATACAAATATTATATTAACTTCAATGAATATAAATTAAATATTACTGATATTTTTTTAGATAAGTATTAAAGCAGATGTATTAATTATATACATATTAATGTCCAAATAAGCCGTTATTTTTAAGGTGGGGCATCTAATTAATAAATTTCATTTAAGTGTGTTGATTAGTTTTCAAATTTTAATGTATTTTATCAAGTTTACAAATTTTTTTAGTGATGTTATTCTTCAAATTAATCATTAAGAAATTTTTGTTGACAATACGGTTTATCTTAATTGTTCTGTAAATATTGAAAAGGAAGATTAGATAATAACTACACCCTTAAAGAAAACTTAAATCATATTTTTTATATTCGTTAATACTTGAGTCTTCTTACGATAAATATTGTTATATTTTATTCAACAAAAATTACACTAAAATAAAAATGTTTCAAATTAGTTGATTTTTAGTTATTAAGTATTTTTTTTAAACTAGAAATGAAAATAAAATAAATATAGATAATGACGGTACCACAAAGCAATTATTTGAGATATAAATTATTTTCAATGAAATAAAACTTTGTAATCTTATCGAAATGATGACATAAACATAAGCCTAGGTTTTCTTAATAATATCACGATATTATTATATTTGAAATATACATATATGCATGATTTTTGCTTTATTAGTTTGTCTTAGAACTAAATATAAAAGGATTGCAGTCCTGAATTTCGTAAAATTGTATTGAATATTAATAAATACATATTATCAAAGACAAGTGCGATTTAAAAGGTCACGACAATTAATAAGTAATCATCGTTTTTAAAATCTCTCTCAAATCATGTCACAAAAACTTTAATAGTCAAAATTGAGAGCAAAAACATTAAACATATTTAAGACTACATAGTGTTTTTTTGTTTAAAAAAATAGCTGGGATCACAAGCTTCCGTTAAAATGAGACAGGACCCACATACCTCCTACGCTGTATTCAAAATGTTGAACTAATTTTATACACATATGTATAAAGTATACATAAGACGTTTTGTGCATGCATAATATAATAATGACCTAAATAATATGGAACCTTCAAATAATTATAAGACCTCCCCTGGCTTCTCTTACGTCATTTTATCTAACATAATATTATTAATAAATTAACTTGATTTTGTGAAATATGGAATTGATTTAATAACGGGTAATTATGGAATGTGTTTAGCTATTGCCTAATATGTCATTTTCAATATACGGTAAAATACTCTTGAACAAGTATGACTCAAAGAAACTACCGTAGATCCGTGTGCAAAACTAGGATATTTTAAAAAACCATTAATTATTCAAAGTTATTAAAAATTGATTGTATAAATGAAAATACTTGAAGCTTCCGCTTCGAACGGTGTGGTACACATTTATGAGACCTTAACACTATATATGCAAACATTTGTAGGAGGTCCTTAGTAAAAGAACTAGTATGAGAAATAGGAGATATTATTTAAGTGTAAACGCATCTACTGCATAATATGTGTGTGTTTGCAAGTAGTATAATTTAAAAAAATGTATTTAAATATGTAATATGTACTGCGGCATTCTGGTTTTCTATATGTGGTCATGAAAACTTCCCAATAGAACGAATGATCTCAGTATATGTTCAGTGTTATTCAGTATTTAGTGTTCCTTTTTGAATGTTATTGTTTATTACCTAACTAGTATGTTTGTTATACCATGAGAGCTATTCTAGCCGAATTCGCTTCTATGCTAAGCTGATACCACTATATCAGGTTTGGCATATTTTATGTTTACCGTAGCATTGCATATTTTGAATAATAAATGAAGTACATACAGTTATTTACAAGCAAAGTATCTGCACTATTGACGTGCCAAAAAGGTTGATTTTGGGTTAACTGCTTAAAGTATGATGCAAAACACCACAAGTAGTAACAATTGAATGTAAACGGTTAAAAAGCAACCAATCCCAGATCACGAACTAAAAATAACGTGTAATAAAAATGCGAACATTTGGTTTGGCATAATAATTTAGTGATTGAATCGATACCCATAAGGTAGTTACGGTTACGAGACAATTTGGCGTTTACATGTGTGTGGGGTGTGGTAACTAACTGAAAACAGCGTCGCCGAGGATCGGCCGAACAGTCAACAACTGCGGGTACAACTTAGATAAAAACTCTTATCACAAATCAGACTTAATCGTTCACTGATACATAATACAATGTACAGGTTGGTTTAGATAATTTATATATTATTTTGATAGTTTTTCGATTTAGAGGCGCCAAGGCGGGTCGGGCAACGTCATCTGAAATCTCAAGAATTTAACATCGATCGAGGGGCAACGCTCTCAGTTATATTCATGCTTTTCTCACAAATACAACGTCTCGCAGAAAACAGAGACAACAATATTTGTCCGTCCTACATGTTTCAAATAACCATTGAGTGATTAGTCACAAAATATTACCCCTGTATTTACACACATACACATTATCCTTCACATAAAAAACCCGTCACAGCTGTCACATTGCTTCTGAAGTGTAAATCAACTGATCTTTAATTCAATCTAATTGTACATTTGATAAAAATTCTTACTTCCTCGCGCCGCATTATTTCTACTTGCAGTCGTTTATGGAACTCTTCGCATTCGTCCTTGTATTTCTCCATTTCTTCTTTGGTTTGTCTCATTTTTTTCTTAAGAACATCTAATAGAGTTCCTTGTTGCACGTTTGTCGTCATTTTTGATTATATTAATTGCTAATTTACACTAATAACAGATATTTTTCCAACACACGACACTACACTCAGTTTCACACAACGACAGAAACCACCGACTGAGTTGGGCTAGGCACCGTCATTCAAGATGGCTGACAACCACCGGCTGGAACTGGAGTGGGGAAAAAGAGATACGATATGGCATAAAAAGTATGTTACAAAATACGTGACTCCATTACACAAATGTCACATGATAAATATTTCAAACATGCTATAGAACGGAAATTAAACTAATAAGACTATTAATTGATATTCTTATCAGAGCGGATTAAATGGTAGAATTAGTCCCAAAGACACTAGACTTGACACAATTGTAATAGTTTAATAAAAAGATTGAAGTAAAAGGGCAATTTTTAAATTTTATTTATGTTATAAATGGCTTCCTAGAATGCCAAACTATTTCTCAATAATATAATTCATCTGAAAATGTCTGAATTTTAAAGACTATTGATGGTCCATCCATTAGGATATAATTTTTTTTAACCTGCTTTGTTTTTCTATATTTCTATCACAAGTTTATAACAAGCTAATCACATTATGTTACTAAGGATGATTACTTAATGGAAACAGTCGAATATGCTTCCACTTTAACCTGCCTGGTTTTATATGTTATGGTCTAAATTCTAAACAATATTTATTTAATTTGACATTGGTCTATGTTCGATACTACTCCTATCACCGATGATCTCCAATTCTTTACTGTCTAGTATTTATAATGTCGAGGTCTCATATATGCGAGCTACACCACTGTCTATAAATAATATTTGTTAATTTATGATAATGCAACATATATAATAAGTAGATGAGAAACATGGTTAACGAACAAATAGATAAATAATTTCATTTGACGCGCCGTTAATGTTATTCCAATATGCAACCGTAGTTACTAGCGTTACTAGAGAGTAGCTGAGCGCATGTCGCATTTTGAATGGGAGTCACCTGCAATAGGTGGCGTTTCCGGTAACATCGAATTATATTTGAAAAGCCGCGCCAGAACAATAAACAGGTTTGGTACTCTTAGGGGATTGTGATGGTCCAATAATCATTTATTATGTCCATTAGCATTTGAATTAATAACAATTCATGAGTTATAAAATAATTCCATATGGTATTCGTTTACATTGCATGGTCGTATTATATCCAAATAAGAAACTATTATGTTTAAACAATCACCGTATTGTGTTCATATCAAAAATAAATGAGATAGGATAAGAGCTGCTGTTGTATCATTGCCTTAAATGGATGCATAATGTAATGTGTATGACGCATAGTTACGGATAACTAAAAAGCAGTACTTAATATGAATTGCATCAAAGAATATATTAAAAAATAAGGTCGAATGAAAAAATTACTATTACTTTTATTACAAAACCTTCACAAAAGTATTACTTGAATAAATTTTCTTAACTTCGTGTACTTGCAGTTCAAATGCTGAATTAATTACAAAATAACGAGTACTATAACAAAATAAATCGAATGTTTATATAACTTAGTAATATATAGTCCAAAAAGGGTATTTTTTTATTTCTTTATAGTTATTATAAAAACGTTTAATCCTCACAAAGGTATTCTTAAAGTTTTGTAATCCTTAAAAAGGTGTACCTAATAACTTATGTATGCTAATGCAAAAGGGTAGATTTATTTTTCAAAAAGAAGTATAATAGGTAATATGTTTTAAATTAAGAATTTATTCTTATTAGCATAGCAAATCAATTGTTATAATTCTGAGTCCTTATTCAAGCTTACGTACGTTTCCAATGTTAAAGGCTAAATGTTTTAATTAATAATACAATATTAATGACTCCCACTCCAATTGTAAATACCACGTGCTTAGTGGTATAGTCTTATACACGACCTACGTTGTCTGCCATCCTTACAAACTTTTAAAATAATATAAGCAGTCAGTACGTCGTAGCTTCACACACAAACAGAAATGTCATCTGTCAGGAGTAGTAAAGCAACAGCTGACTTTGCTTGTCGATGAAATGTAAATAATGTTAATGTGCTTTAAATTAAACTTTAAACTATAGGAAATTTCCTTAATCTGGTATATTTTATGAGTAATAACGTAAACATTTTAAATTCATATATGTATGAAATCTATTCAACTAAATGTAACGGTTTACATCACATGTAGGTTTTAATTAACATAAAGTAACTGTTAAAAACTATCACAGTATCATAAGAACTTACCCGTTTTAGCTGCGTATTCATTATATTATGCAATTCATTTTTGATTATGGAAAATTTCATCATCGTATCAGAACTAAATATAGACCTGCCAAAAGCAAGTCCAGGATAATCGGCACATCTTCGATTCTTTCGACGGTTTTCTCGTTCTGCGACAACTTCTGTACGTTCACTAGTGCATCTCAACCTTGACAATTCTTCAATTTCAGGATCTGCTTCGCTTTCCTCGGGGCTCGCAGCACCTTCAGTAGCAGGCCTAGTTTGCTTTGATATGTCATTGTTACTACGGAATTTTCTTTGTCTCTGTTGTTCACTATTTGCAGAATTTTTAGAAGCCTTCGTTGTTTTATTATTGCTTTTTGTTTTAGTTGCAGGCGAATTAATTATTGCATCGTTTTCTAATTGCAACACTCCAACAGTTTTATTGTCACTATCTTTAAAGGCACTAGAAAGCGAAATCTGCTTTTGCGTGGTATCATTAATTTGCGATAACCTTGGCTCGGATTCCTTATTATCTGACGAACACTCTATATTATTTTTAGTTTGATTTGAGGTCAATTTATTTAAAATATTGTTCGTATCTTCTGTAAATACACCACAAGGCACTACACTTATATTATTATCGTTGCTGCCAGATACAGACAACTCATTGTAAACACTGTCCGACACATTCAAATTATTTAAAGAGGTCAAGGAGCCCCCCTCGAAGTCGGTCCTCTTTCTGGACCCCGTATTCCTCGGGTGGTGCTGGTGACCGCGTTTACGACCAGTCCCTGAGCTTTGGCTGACATTTCGACTGGACATATCGAGACCGATCTTCACCGTGTTGCACTGTGAGCTGCCATCTTGACTCAACTGTGTTGTTAATTGAGTAGGATTCCGATGCGAGCGCGCAGAACTAGATTGTGCCACCATCTGTCGAGTAGTAGCGGAACCTTTCGACCGAGTAACCTTTAATTTTCGTGAGCCATTGGCTACTTTAACGGCAGACTTTTTATTTTGAACTTTTTGTGCCTTAACACAAGATTTACAAGAATGTGGATGATGACCTCCAAAGCTGCGTACGCCAATCATGATTTCTTATTAAATGGTTTTATTCTACTGCCTATTATTTTGCATGTATTTTAGACCGCTCTGTGTAAGCGCCAGTTCAAAAAGAAAGATTTTTGCATTTTACATATTCGCAAAATGAGAAAATTAATCATTACAAAAAATAGCTTATTCATTCATTCTTGTAATCCTACGCGGATGTAATGATCCCGTGGCGTCATCATGGTATAAATAAAAGAAACGACGGCACGTTGGTCGCCATATTTGGCCGGGTGAGCCGGGAATAGCTCGCCAGAATGACGCTCTGTACTAAATTAGAACACGCGGGTACACGTTTTATCACACTTTGAAATACTTCAACCATAATCCCTTTATTATACATCCTACATACGCAAACGAATCGCTTTGCAAATGATTCGCAGAAATTATTTTGTTGCGCAGCTCTGTCAATATTTAATATTTGAATGTACATATTTAAATAACTTGTGAATAAATACTAAAAGAAGCAAACAAAATGTTTTTTTTAATAAAATATTATTCAAACTAAAATTTGCAAATAATAATATTGGTATATCAACTCGTATGACACAAATGTCTATCCTAGTAAACTATAATTTTCCCTACTATAAATAAAATATTATTTTTTGCTTCTTCTTTGCTTCCCTTGCTCGAAATAATGGTTTATAAAACTCATAACTGGTGTTTATAGTTTCGGTTAACGTTTCCGGTTATGCCCATGTAAAAATTTTGAAAAATAACGTTCTGACGACTACAATTGCGTTTCCTATACATTCCGTTTCCTATTCCATAACGACAATAAAGTATTTATGAAAAAATAAAATTGGGTGCAAATATTGCAACATTTTTACACTTTTTTGCACAAGTGTAATTCATTCTACATTACTCTCACATTGAAATTGGTTAGGCAACTTTGTGAACGTATCACTAGCGGTTCTCTTTAAAAGGATCGAACTTTACAAACAAGTTTTACTTTTAAAGAAACCAAACTAAGATATAAACAATTATGAGACCAATATTGTGCAATTACTAATTTATAAATCCGATCGAAACAGAGACAGTCAGAGTCAAACCGACCATCTGGTTATTATTAATAACTCCTTTTCGAATAAATCCTTATATAGTAATAACGGATTGTACAGCGTTAATAAATCTATAGTACATCAATCAAACATATTAAAAATATATGTCAATCAAATGAAAGTACAATAAAATATGAATAACTTTAAGAATTTATAATTTTAGTAAATAGAACCAGGTAAATATGGTTCATATTCATGAAAAGTAATATACTTTTTTATTTGTTATAATTTTTAAAAAGTACTTTCTCTTGCATGGTTGTCTTTGTTATGCGTCAGATGCAGTAAAAAGAACTAAAACTTATTGGGTTGTTCAAGGCCATCGTTAATATCGTGACCTACATTACATTATTCCCTCAATTATTTAAATCTACACTGTAAGAGTAAGGAAACATGATTTAAACGACTCTTTCTTAGGCTAAGGTTGCACTGCGAAAAAGAAGAGCACGAAAATAAATCCGTAATTTTGTGATACATTGAATCCTATAAATGTACATGCACTCTCTGCTGATTTAAAAGTTAACGGAAATTATGATTTGTATTTTTATTATTATTATTTCCACGCCTATTAAAGGGGCATCTAAAGCATTTGTTTGACTAATTTTTGTTATAGTATACATTTTATTTAGTAGTTTAATTTCTTATGTCTACTTAACCGCTCTAGAAACGCGATATCAATTTTTATTAATTACCCTTACAAAAACTGAATGCATCTACTATAACATAAACGCTAAACTTTCATTTAAAAATATTGTAGCTTATAACTTTGTCAATACATAGTAATTTAGAGACAATGGCTTTTTTCTTATGGTAAGGGGTCTTTTCGTAAGATCGGTCTTATAAATTACTTATGAGTCTTATGACAGGGTTGAATACCTTGCTTATATAAATCGCTTGAAAGTGACATACAGAATAAAAGCCTATACTTGCATCAACTGATGTTATGTGGGGTGAAACGAACAGCTCTTTAAATGTACTACATATTATGAATTTTAAAAACAGCCTCTACGGACAATACTTTTCAAAATAAATATATTTTTTATATATGGTACATAATTATATTATTCTACTTACGATTTCAAGTGCCTTGTCTTTCTCTTCAAGTTTGCCGTTGACTTGTGTAAGAGATTCCTGAGTCTGATCCAAGTCATTTTCAATGGATTGGATCTTCTTTTGAAGTGAACGAGCCTCTTCCTCAGCCTGTTTTATTATAAAACACAATTGTTAACATATCTGACACGAATGTCTCTAAATTTTTAGAAGATATGATTTTATAATCCAATTTAGCCTGATTAATTTCACCCGAAGAAATCAAGAAAATAAGTTCGATAGCTTCGGGCGAATTTAACTTTTAGGTGATGGAAAAATAAGTTGGATAAATAAATTATGATTTCGGTTTGGAGCTT
The DNA here is from genome assembly GCA_963678705.1 of Panorpa germanica. Lineage (NCBI taxonomy): Eukaryota > Metazoa > Arthropoda > Insecta > Mecoptera > Panorpidae > Panorpa > Panorpa germanica. Next base: position 11,162,208 of record OY783217.1, read on the forward strand.
ATATTTTACCTTTTCGGCGCGTTGGTTTGCGTCCTTGGCTTGTTGCTCGCACATCAATGCGCGGTCCATAGCGTTGTCCTTCTCCAGCTTCATTCCTTGCATCTTCTTTTTGATCGCGTCCATATTGAGGCTGGTTGGGGACGGCTAGCTGGGATAAACTATAAAGAAATAATTAAAATTATAATAAAATACCTAATATATTCAGTATTTCAAACTAGATTAAGGATTGTTTTATATGGTTTTAATATTTAAGTAATAAAGCGTTATGCAGCATCTTCAGAATCGTAAGTGATCGATTCTTATGAGTAAATAATTATTTTACAGAATAACAAATTATACATCTTAGTGGTAGCACATATTCTTTAAAAGTTTTTCTTTTTTACATTCTTTACCACGTTTATAATATCATAACTTTAAGTGTAGCTCGAGACAGCTATAAATTGCATGTGACGTCTGATTAAGCACTCTTTACAGAGTATAACTCTGTTCTATAACAGAGGAGAAAATTCGTAGAAGGAAAGAGACAGACGTGTGCGATTAGAGACATAAATAAGTATTTTAATTGTTAATATCTCCTATAAAATTGCAACCTATTGAAACAGAATTGGACGTTTGAGGTCCTGAACTTTATAGAAGCCTGATGGAAATGAAAACATAATTCAAAAGCAGATTACAAAATATATTTTTAAAAAAGATTAATAGAACCGCCGCATATTTTACTTAATGTTTTTTAAAATAGATGGCAGTAATTTATTTGTGTTTCAAATTAATCAATTCCAGGTAGCTTAAGTTTTTATTTTAATAAAACTTGCAGTTCCAGTTCACATAATAAATATAATATGACCATATATGAACATTTGTACTTTCTTTTAAAAATATATAAATGAGTAAACTGTTTATTTACATAAAATACATATGACTAATAAGATATTTAAATTATTGGAAATCCAAAGAGGTCGTAGTAATGTTACTAAATAAAAAATAGACATACATATACTTGTCAAATATAAATAAAGGAATTTATTTTATTTGCGTAAATGCATTGACATTCCTGAGTCATTAGCTCACGGGCCAGACGCTGAGCAAGGGGCAAGGAGGCAAGAGGTAGGGGGCGCGGACGCGACACACACATCAACATGCTTGTACATATTGTATGTAATACCAATTCAGCAGTTTATTAAAATGCATTTTATAAATACTTTTGACCTATTTAACTTATTCTTAATATGATTCGGAGTATGTCAAATCGTAATTAAATCAAATAATGAATAATTGCTTTGACTAATTCTTTATATTACACCCTTATGTGATTGAGGCCAGATTTCTGTGAACGGATTTGATTCCCGAAATACGAGAAATATAATTTCCTTGTTTATAAATTAAATATAATCATTTAATATTTAGATCGCAACACAACATATTATTCAATGATTATGTATATTCAATTGTAATTCTAAATGGATCTAAAATTTTCAAACTCTGAGAAACGAGAGAAAAATTGCGTTCTTCAAACTTTGGTATTGTGTTATATATTATTAACAATTGAATATTGTTATTAGACTAACTGTTTATAGAAATAAAAATACATTTATAGAGGTATTCTTTTATAGACCTTCTGTTATATGATCATATTATATATTCATAAATATAATTAAACCTCTAAAACAACGAGTTTTTAAACTCGCGTTTGTTGCGCCTTGAGGATAGTCTACAATTCCTGCATATATTTATATACCTATACAACTAGCCTTAAACAATAACACTATCTTGCGTTATTGTTTATATATTTAAATGACTACTTTGTCGTGACACTTAAATATCGAATTAATATCCAGGAAGCTATTATATATGCTCGTGAAATACACACCAAACAAAACTCCTTGTTAATTTCAAATTTATTGGTCATTAATTAAATATATATTTCATATTATTAACTGCAACGTCCTTGTGCAAAGTGCAGAAGTATATTAAATTTTAACAGACCCAATGACCTTTAATCTTTAATGCGTGAAGATGACTGCACTCTTGAAGGTAAATGCACAGCGTGTTGCATATTGGAAAGATTATTGTCGACACATACTTCTTGCGTGGAAAGGGTATACATAGTAGAACCAGTACTTAAACCGTGGTTACTAATGTACTGTTTTTATGATCCCGAATTAATTTTCTTCTCCAGCTAGAGCATTTACATTTATATATTTCGTCTTACAAGGGAGAATTTCAGCCAAACACTGCACAAGTCAGGAACTTGGATAAATTTACACTGGATGAAATGCGAATATGAAATGTTGTATAAGGTCACTTGCACAATAAACAAAGTTGCGTATATTTAAGGTTTAGCTAACATAACAAAAAATTACCGGTTACGTGACTAATTTTACAGCTTTTTGAAAATAAATAAATCTACCCTTTTCCGCATTAGCGTACTCATAAAACTCTTAAGAACATCTTTTTGAGGATAGTATAGCTATTGGTTTTTAGACTAGCTATAAAAGAATAAAGTAAAGATCCTTTTAGATTATATATTTTACTAGACTAGATTTTGCTGACGTAAAATATTACATGAATAACTTTATATTTGTTCCGTGTTAATTTTCATTTTATTAATTTAATTAGTCTGTGATTGGAATCCTTGCATTTGCTGAGACCACATAATAAATCTGCTTCGTCATTGAAGAAACTGCGGTCTACATTAATAAGTCAAAGGTCGTCCTATTAAGGTCATTATCAAATTACTTTTCGTTCATGATTATTACATATATGTAAAGTAGGTAAGTGGAATATAAATTGTTAATGGCTGGATTTTCAAAATGAAGAATTTCAAAAATCCTTTATTCAAAACAAAGATAAATAGCTGATAAAGATGAAATACTATCCCACTATACTAAAAGATTAACGCAGATAGATTTAAAAGAAATTTTACACTAAGCAAAAATTGACAAATTACGTAATACTAGCTCAGTTAAATTTAAAGAGTCACCAAATTTTAGAATATATTTTATTACATCATTGTTTTTGTTATTTAGTATAATTTTTTGGAAATATGCCAAAATATTTAGTATTTTGTAGGATTGAGGATGCTCTGTTTAAACCCGGGCTTAGTTGATGTTAGCTGTTAGCACATGCCGTCTTCCACCGTGCCTCAGCAGTCTGTACTTTACGATAAAAATAGATCGTGGCTAAGTATAGTCAATAAAAAATGATACTAACTTTTAAAATATATCATTTCTGTAATTTTATATCTACATCTCTGATCCCACGTTTGTGGAATAATAAAATATTTAAAGAAATAGGTGAAAATGTTCAATTCATTTTATTTATTACGAATATTACTCTTTTCTTCGTTTTTATACGTGTAAATGTAAAACTCATTAGTGCAGAATATGTACCAGATATATAAAATAAAAGTTATACTGCGTTGTTTTGACATTTTATGTGTATAGTTATGCATGTGTTTCACGAAAATAAAATATACGATGTACTTGTATTATACATATATGTATTATGTAATAATAATATATGCATATGTTTATTATAAAATATTACCGCAAATAAACAGCCCATTGTTGTAGCATAGGTGGCGTCATTGTTATGCCATACAATAGAAATATAAATATCAATACTATAAACGAGAAATAATCAAAAATAGGTCTTTTAAAATCTTCGTAATTTTATATTCCACCTATCAGAAGAAGAATCACATTTCAGAATCATATGTCATTAAATATAAACAAAATTAAAGAGAAACAATGCAATGATGAAAGATGACGTCAGTGTTGCTTTACTTTAAACAACACAGAAAGTGCTGTGTGTCTGGTGTTTTTCAGATTCTGACGAACTGTAAAATCTTTATACCGGATCAGAAACTGAAAGTGCCGACAGACCGTTCTGTCAAATTTAAAATCAAAGCATAATCTTATTGAAAATTATTATAGTGTCTGTTTCTTTTTAGGGCATATTCTTTTTCAGTTTCCCGTTAAATTATTTGGTCAAATATTTCGCTAGTGGTCATGCAGTTTGTTTATTCATTTCACAGTGAATACTTTATGAAATCTAACATGAAAACTGAGCTCTGAATTTAAAGTCATTCGCACTCATGAAAGCGAAATGTCATTGAAGTCTCATGTATATAATGTAACTTAGGAATATATGCAATTTACCAAGAGGCTTGGTAACTTTTCGAAGAATTAGTCAAAAAGGAACTAAATTCTGAGTAATTCTTAAATTATTTAGAATCCATTTAACATTCTACTAAGATTGTCTTAAGCTTCTATGTGTAACTGTCGAAATCCGTTAGCTTCTATCAATATTTTCAACACAAAATCAAATGACGCATTTTAAAATACACAGCAGTTGAACCAAGTTGAACAGAAGCAGTTGAACGTTGCTGCTATATTTATATATTTCTACACACAACGTTATACATAAAACACTTCTCTAAACATACATGGTCAGAAACTAGGAAACAGTAATTTGATATACGTGCTCAAATGAAAAATTCTAAATAAATGTTTTTAAAATATATCTAGTTAATACATTCAAGCAATTATAATATAATTGAGGTTATGTGTCAGGTGTCCTCTTTCAAAAACAATCCTCGTTGAAATACTTTTGTGATAACAAACAAACCCTTTTACCTGAGATATTTTACCTCACATAAATGTAAAAAGTTAATTAATTAGGAATAGGATTCTAAACAGTTAAACACAAGTATGTACATATTTACTACATAAATGTTATGTACTTGGTACAGAAATGTTATGTAAATGCCATATTTAAAAAATGTGCGATTGTAAAACTATACGATTTATATCGAATATACACCAGTGTAAAAGAATCTTTCTTATAATGAAATAATAATTTAAATATAAATATTTTAAGTAATTAAGATTTACCATTTATGCATTTCAGATAAACTGATAAGATAAAATTAAAAAATATAAATAGAAATATGTAAAAAGAATGTAATGTATGTTATTAAAATCATTTATGCTTTTTAAATTGTGAATCCATACATAACGTATCGCGAAACACTGTGACAAAAAGTTTGCAAAAAGAAATTATAGATTATGTTAATTAATGTGAAGAAATTATATAAAGTGTTTGATTTATTTACGTATAAATTATATAATTATATATAAAACTGGTTTTAATAGAAGTTGTGTTTTAAGTTTATGTTTTCTGTGTAAAGAAAGCTTCTATTAAGCTTCAACACGAGTAAGCTGCATATTTATAAGCGTACGGCACAATCAGTCTCAGGGTGATCTAAGATTTGAACTCAGAAATATCGCAGTCAAACATCGTTTAAATATGTGAACAGACATGATCTCGAGTATGGTAACGACATATTGATTGATTGAATGTTAACATTGGTATAATATTCTGTATAAGAATTCCATAAAATGTATTTTCAAATTAGGTTATCATCTATCTCGTTTACTATAGTGTCTAGTATATATTCTATCTCTTTTAGTTGCATCAAAATTAATTTACTCAATGAAATGAAATTATTTCAGTGAAGTATTTGGGTTTGGATATTCGATTATATTAAAAATATGATTGCATATTACAGTTTTTAAATGTGTTTGTGTGAGTTATAATGTGAGGTTTTTGTTTAAATAGTGAATACAACATTACCAGTTATTTCTATAAATTAATATATAATAAACTCACCAATAGAACTCACAAAAAATCACTTTTAAATTTAAAAAAATTAAATTAAAGAAGCACTTGTACTTACATAAAAAGGGGTGCGCTAGTTAGCGGCCGAAGACAGACTGTGATAATCGCGTTGAAGAGCTATCGTTCAGATCACCTTACAAGAATTCCCCAGAGAGAGCCCCAGTTGTTGGAGGGGGTACCGTGAGGACACCAAGGAGCAGAGTTATCAGAAAGCGGTGTGTCCTAACCTGACTCCTTTCCCCGCGTCCTCTAAGTATATATAAAGATATTTTCACGCAAACTAATGAACGTGTATATGGATACGACAGCGATTGGAAACATTTTTTGCTAATGAGTAACAAATCAGTAAGTATAGGGTATTCCAATAAGAGCTATAAAAACTGCATATTGTAGTTAAAGAAAATGAGCAGTGTCGAAAGCAAAAAAGGAAAATAAGAGAGGAGAGTAGAAAGAAGAGAGGGAGGGGGAGGATGAAAGGAATGGAATGGCGACAGAGGAGGCAGAGAGAAAAAGAGAAGGAGTTACAAGGGTGGAAGAGTAGCTAAGTGGAGAAGAGACAGGGAGATACAGCAACAGGAAAGAATGGAAAAAATCGAGAAGAGCAATTACAAGACAATATATAAAAGGATTTGGTAGATTACTTAAGAGAAAAAGACACAAAAAAAACATGAGAAGGATTGCCAAATTTAGATTGGGAAACGAGGAGAAAGGAAACAGATACTGGGCAAATAGCGAGGAAAGGATATGTACAGTGTGCGGAACGGAGATTGAAACTTTGGAGCACATTAATTTTCTTGTCAAAAAAAAGTAATGAGCGAGAAGAATATTGTGCAGTTATTAAACGGAGGCAGTGAAAGGAAGAAAAGGATGGCGGAAATAGAGAAAAGGAACGAGGAAAGACAACTAACGCCACAGCAGAAGTGATTTTAATCTAAAGTGACAAAGAGACGAAAAGACAAAGAACACAAGAGGTGTAGGTTTTTTCTTTTGAAATTGGAATGTAATTAAGCACAATGATATGTAATATATTGATTTAAGGCGGAAGAATGAAAGAGGCAATGGCAAAAACATTACATTACAAACCGTTTGGTCCTACTTTTTCGTCGTTACTTTTTCATGTATGACTCTTTAGTTTAACAATATACAAATTTGATAACAAATTTAGAAGAAGTAATTGAGTACGTCTACATTAGATTGGAATACTCTGAGAAGCTTGTATACATTTCATATATATTAAAAGAATTGTCAAAACATACGAAATAGGTCCTCGCGACGCTGCTTGCTTGAATCGCTCAAACCCCTCCCTTACAAAAATAGTTCAACACCTACGACATCTACATTCCGCGTTGGAGTCAAAAAACCAAATCCCGATTCCCTAAGTGAAGCTCTTGACTCCCAGTGAGCATCCAAAAACCTCCAAATCCAGACTATCGCATGGATCATGCACTAATATGCAACAACACCTGCTAAACAAAAAACAATATTTTTTATCGTGTTCATGCTATCAAAAATAGATAGTAAAACACGAAATTATTGTTGTATACATTGTTGATTTGTTACACTTGTTCAATTGTTGCACACATCTTAAATTTTCAAGGCTTAAAAGGACAATTACCCGGTGTTAGTGTTTTGTAGGAATACACTACGCCTGATTTAATGGCAACAAAGAAAACCGCTTTAGAATATCTTCCATAAACCTCTTTTTACTTACGCCAAATTTAATTGTGGCTTGTTATCACACGTTATTTTTCCCTAATAACCCTTATTAATAATCACTTTAGTCTATAACATTATTCCAAAAGTGAAATCAAGTCTAGTTTGGTGGTAACAAACAAAAACCCCATGTATTCTGCGAATTAATGTTGCATACTACGCCTGGTTTAACGGCAACAGATAGAACGCCTATAAAATGAACCACGATATTCATATTTTCCTGTGTTATTCCCGTCAACAGAAAAACTCCAAAGTAATAAATCTAATAAATCTGTATTTAATAGAATAGGTTTATGATAAATTTACACTGGATAGAATGGAATCTGGGATTTTGCATAAAGGTTCTGGTCTGCGGATCGTCATAACGCTAAATATTATGTGTCAATATGAAGTCCGATGTAAACTATCTTTCTAACATATGTAGAGTTTTATTCCCAGCATCCTCCCATGATAGACTTCTCGAACCAAACCCTATAAATAGCGTCCGACGCCGCCGACATCGAACGGTTTACAGTTTCTTCAGATTTGCCGTATAAACATACATAATGACATGGTTTCCTAGGTGTGCACTACGCGAGATGCTGACGGCATGGGAGGCAGACTTGAGATCTGGTGGATGTTGGAATGCTTTTTATAGTTTGCAATATTTATAGAAATTGTATTGTTGTGAAATCAAATTACCACAGAATAATCGACTCAATTTATAAGATAATCAACGACTATATCTTAAAATATACGAGTACAATTAAAAATAACAACCACTATTTATATTCGTAAAAAAATATATTCAAACTGACAGAAGTACTCTTTATTCGACGAGAATAATAATTGCTATAACTTTACGACAAAACGTCACATGCAATTCGTATCCTCTTCCCTTCTATGAATTGTTATCTCTCTTTACAACAAACTACTCAATCAAACGTCAGTGTTACTATTTACTGCTGGTTCGTGCATCACAAAATGTTTCGATATTATAATCGTGGTAAACAAATTATTAACCTACAATACTTGTTCCGTAACGTCAAAAGATGCTTCAAAACTAAGCGATAATATTTCAATCATAAATTTAACTAAAGTACCCCTAAAAATGAGTCCACAAGCCCGTTACAAATGGAATCGCTTCATTTACAACTAAACATTATTAGTTGACCATATTGTGTAAATTGTATGAAGTTTGTATTCACATTTTTCGGACCTGAGCACGCATATGTGATCCATACATCATAATATGTATATAATAATAATGGTCCATATGATAAAAAATATATTAGTCATCTGAGATCACAGTAATCAAGACGCCAGTATCTTCAAAGTTATTCATCAAGTCAGGTATTGTACACGGTATGAAATAATAAATAATTCAATCAAAAACAAAGTCCTTGCGTAATAACCTGTACAGCAAACACGATCGACCTATTAACCAATATTGCCAGAAAGGATTACTGCAGGCGCGCAAATGGTGCTAAATTTACTACTTTCTTAGAAGAGAAATCCTTTTAACAAAAATAAAATGAACAAGGTGGTTTATTAATACATAAAATTTGATATAATTGTTAGATAATTATATATTTTTGCCTAATTAGTCATATATTTAACGCTTTTAAAAACTATGACATTATTAAAGGCAGCCATATATGGCTGATATTTCTACTGCGCCATGAATGGTCAAGGCTTTTAAGTATAATAGTCACTGCATGGAGTCAATGTGTTACACCTGTGGAACAAGCTGTTCTAACAAGGGGCCAACATTATTTAACAATGAGTAATAATAATCTCTTGTCGTTTACTGGTTTCTACATACATACTCGTAGTTATTATCAGAGAATGAAAGATGTTTTTGCGACCAAGTGAAACAGTGGGTTTGTGAACTCTTTTTGCAGGGGGCTTGTGTCCTATGTCTTAATTTCTATAAAAGTGTACTATATATTAATAAAGTGGGTTACTAGAACCTCGAATGTCCAATTATTTTTTAATAACTCCGTATATGTTAGGAGATATTAACAATTAAAAATGTCATTTTGTCTCTTTAATTATTAAAGTGATTCAACGTTGTACACATTCCAAATGCATGTAACATCACAACCGCTGTCAACCTTACAGCTCATAAATCTCTGCTATATGTATTTATATATCAAAATATGAAATATTATTTACAGCTATTTCAAGGAACAATAGCATTCCAATATTATATCTGCCTTAGCAGGGTTAAATAAAATAAAAACTTATTATTCTTTGACTTGACTTGATTATTTCGACTACCAACAGCTACAAAACATTACCACAGCACTGACCTACTCAACAAATAACTCACGTTAAAATGCATTTCACGTCATACAAATATGGTCGACCATTTCTAACGCTAAAACTACAATTCAAACTTTTAATTGCTATATCTCCGTCAACGTTCAGATATTTAATAAAATTCACGTCTTTGAAAAATCGTCAGAAGTTAACCGACGCCAGGTAAGCTGTTACAAAATAGACCTCAGTGTCATAGTCCACAAGCCCATTTCAGAATCTATCCAATATTATTACCATACAATCATTTCCTACAGATTACATTCTATTCGGTGTAAATTTTTCGAAAGTTTTATTCTACCAGTGTAAATTTGTACCAAGGGTGAGGGGAGGGGGATAAACCCCGTCCCGACCCCGAAGAACTCGGTTCAGTTATGATTATATACAATTTATTTTGCGTTGAAACTAAACAAAATCTAATTTTGGGAAGGCTGGTAGGTACACTTAATAACTTACTTACATGATAAAGTGGACTAATTTGAAAAGTCGGATGCTGAAGTAGTCGGTTACAGTGTACCTAGAGAAACCTAAATCTACGGCTGTTTGCAGACCAGAACTTTTACTCCACTGATAAAATCAGTGAATAGTGTTTTACAATATATCAGCTATGTTATTTTAGTTAGGTATTATGTAATGAAAATAATGTTTAAAATAATCAAAAGAACAAATTAAATAATACAAATAATTTCATATCTGGTTTAAGGTCAATTAACTGATCTAGTTTCATAAATACACCATATGGTCGATTCCATCCAAATCAATGGATTTAATGAAATGAATAAAAACAATTTTTTAAAATTATAAGGCATACGTTTTTGAGAGGCGAACACACAATAGAATTTGAAGAAGTAAAAGCAGAAAATCTTTACAATTTATTTAAATTCGTAACTTTTTTTATAATTTAAATATAAATGTTTGTAGTTTATTGCTTCATCTTCAAAATAAATTTAGTTTCATCTCTACCTCAAAAAAGAACCTTGTTATTTATTAATTAGAATTTTTTTAACATAAGTCACCTTACCTTTTTTCGTAAAACAAATTATGTTTACTATAAAATTTCAATTTATTAAGTAACACTTTCGTTACATATTAAACTACCCCATATTATTACTACATAACATTTTAAGTGTATCTTATATTCATTTAATAATATAGTAAATTCAGTATTCAGGGTGTATTCGAGTTGTCTGTCATTAGCGCACTTTATCACACTTTGATGTGAAGCTTCTACTTTAATGTTTATCAGTATACCATTCTACGGTGTGTACTAAATGTGTATATTGTATATCTATATCGTTTTCCGTTGCATATGAAAATGTATAGACAAAACAGACCGCGGTCTTTCGTTACGAAATTGTATGTTTCCAAGCATGTCCGGAAATATACGACTGCCAGTAGCACGTAGGGAGGTACTTAGATATACAGACGTAAGAACTATATTTTGAATTCTTGTGCCATACAGTGTGGCATTAATAAACATTAATGTAGAAACTTCTCTTTATGATAACGTGTGCAAATGCGGTTAATACCTACTGAAAATATTGAAGGTAATCGGTTCCAATTTGAAACACCCTAAAAGTATTTCTGTAAAATTATATTAAATAATTATGTGTTAACATAAAATTGTATATGAATGGATAGATATACATACTTAACGTAAACCCGTATTTGGTTTTTAGTGGGTAATAATAAATAATCAAATTAACACATAAATTAATTAGCAGAATTGTAAACAAAGTACGCCATCTAGTAAAAAATAGATGCAACAGCATAGTAAAACTTCAAAGAATTGTATAATATACCACACTAGAAACTATTCGTAAAGCAAATTTATTTTTTAGTTAAATTTATTTATAGTCTAAATCATGATAGTTCGGCGCGACTTATACTCAAAAGAGGTTATAAGAGCGGTATAAATCTATAATACGATAATGAATTTTATCTTATTCGTTTCTATATACATTATAGAACCGCGTTTTACTAGAAAATATTCCGTTTGATCAAAAATACAGAATAACATTTTTTTATGTAGTAAACTTCCAAACTTTTGTAAAGAGTATAATTGTTAAAAATGTGTCCTTGATCTGCGTTAAAACACAGAATAACATCCCTACAAAGAACGTACGCAAGTATGATGTATAAAGTATCACTCCACTGAAACATTACTAAATAATTTCTTTTCGCCTGTAAAAATGTCTGTAGCAAACATTATTTAATTGTAAACTAGTAATAGGACAATTTAAGTATAATTCGTGAGTTTATTCTTCAATATCTTATGAAATATAATAGAGGTTGTAAAGCTGAAAGACACAAACAGAAAAATATGTAGGGTTTGCGAACTTTGTGCTCGCTAGATGCATACCCAGCAGAAATTATTGTTCCAAAAACATTTTAGAATTTTAGTTATTTAAGATAAATAAAAAACGAAAATTACAAAAAACAAACTATGTAATATTATTCTTCTTCAGCGTATACGATTATAAGTGAGCTTAAATCTATTATATAGTAGTACTATAATTATTTTTAAAATTATAATCATATTTTAAAAAAAATAAAATTAAATAAATATAGGTATATTTAAAATTAGGTACTAGATGTTTTGCGATGATAATCTGGTGAACAATGAACGAAGTCATCCAAACTAAAATATGTAGGAATATTTTTCACCAAATATTTAAGAAAATCTTGCAAGTTTGCCAATAAAGTGCTAACAGATTTTTCATCTAGCTGTGTAAAGGCTAAAACATTTCCAAATCTGACAAACAATCTTAAAAGATGTATAGAACCGTATATTTCAGACATTTTAGAACCAGAATATTTCTGTAAAATTTCAGCATACTGCGGACGTTCCGACTTATATAAAAGTTGAGATCCTAGCATAACGTTAAAGTATTCTAAAATTCCTCGACCAACTTCTGTTATAACTGATTCCTTGTTGGAGTTGTGTGATTTACTGTTTTGTTTCTCAGTTATATAAGCTTCAATAATTGACTCCACCGTGTGCTTTGCTGGAAGGGATACGAGCTTTCTTTGACGAAAAACTGAATCCCAGTCATCCACTAGCCAAGTATTTAATTCATCAGGAATCTTGAGTTTTATTTCTACTTTGGATAGAAATTGATCTTCAGTTTCCACGTACGTGTCTGTTCTTCCTCGTTTTTTTCTGAAATTATTTAAAAATTGTTTATAATTACTTCATTTTAAATATATATTTACTGCGGCAGAATACCGTATACAAAGCAGATAGATATTTACAATATTTATAATGTAAACCTTTGTAATGACATTTAAAAAGGGAATTTACAAACCTGGGCACATCCGATCCTGAATCATGACCAGATACAGGTGTTGGAGCTTTACGAACACGACTGACAGAACTTGGCGCAGCTGAAGATGCAGAAGGCGTCGATGATGGAGCCACTTCTTGAGACGGTGTAGAAGCTCTAGAATCACCATCCTTTGCACCAGTTGTTTCTTGCTTCTTAGATTTACTAGCTGAAATTATTTAAATTAGTCATGGGTTAAGTTTTATTAACAAATTAATCTCCTTTGCACTCACATTTTTTGGGTTTCGATGCTGACGAGTTTGAATGAGCTTTCTGAACTTCTTTCTGTTTCTGAACGTTTGTTTCATTGTATTTTAGAACTCGACTTTCAGGAACCCATTCATCCCAACTAAAACAAATTAATAATTTCATAAGTATGTTTTACCTTTCATATTTTCTATTACATTTTTTATATTGATATGTTACTTTTTATTCCATCCAGCATAATGAATCAAATATTTAATTTGTTTCTCCTTTGTTAGGGAACTTTTTAAGCATTTAGCTTCATATATAAGAGGTCCATGAAAGCATAGGACTTTTTCGCCTAAAAAATAAACAATAATATTATTTAGAATAATAAAGTTTCTCTATATATTTTAACATACCCTCAATAAACTTTGGTTTCGGCGCCATAGTAATTCCTTTTGTAAACCGAGAAGTTTTATAACAAAATTAAAAAAAAATACTTTTGACAGTAGCGTCAAATTCAGTCAACATGATACAACAAAATACAATTTACTTCACGGGTGTTCACGTATCCGTAAAGCCTTCATGTGCCCTCATGTTTGTACTCAGAGACAGGATGAAACTGAAAAAAATAGACCAGAATCAATAACCTTCATTTAATTAAATAGATTTAAATAAAATTTATGCATTTTTATGTTCTTACATACTGATATAAAAATTTACATTATTATCATAATATTGTAATTGCTTCATTTTATAATAAAAGGTTTATTCATTTCCAAGTGATGGCAGCACAATAGGAAGAAATTAATCTTATTATAATTACAAAAATGTGAATATTAACCATATAACGCATATAACTTTTAAGTAATTTAGAAATATTCAAACAATATCTAATTTTCTTAAATAGTTAGAAAAATATGAGTTGATAATTTTAAATGAGTATCTTATGTATACTGAATAACAGATCTCTGCTTCAAACGTCGATAGCAAAATACAAAATGGCGACCGGGACTAACATCAAAGCGACATCTAAACTAAATGCGTTTAAGTAATTGTCCAATATGTGTAGTGGTTTAAAGAGATGGAGCTGAAATTTTCGTCTTAGAAAAAGGTCTGTAAATTTGAATTTATATAAACTACTAAGTAATTATTGTTAGAAACATCTATATAGAGCATTAGGCTACATAATGGTGATAATATTATACACATACTTATTATATTAAAGATAAATAAAAGTGCCTAAAGTCAGTCTGGTATAGCAGTACACATACCAGTTATGGCTTGGGTTTCTATTGAAACAATAATGGAGTACTTTTCAACAGAACCGCCGAAATATATTTTTGTTTACATTATTTTTTTTTATGTTAAAAATCAATACGATTGCTAACAATAATTATACATTGAACCTAATTATACAAATATTAACATTTATATATTTTTTAGATAAATAAAAGTTATTGAACTCTACACATTCAGAATGGGTGACGTAAAAAATGTTCGTGTTGATAACTGGGGGATATTTTTCCTGCAGAGACTCCATCAGTTTTTTAACAAAACTGACTACTGCGACTTAACCTTGCAGTTTCAAGATAACACTCAACTAAAAGTGCACCGTCTAGTCCTAAATACGTGCACAGACTATTTCACTATTTTAGAACAAAACTGCGAAATGATTGAAGACTGCCTAATAATGCCTATGGACTTACAGGCAGATGTTGTTGTGCCTATAATCAATTTTATGTACACTGGACAGCTTGAATTTAAATACAGCCTTTACGAGCGCTTACATACAACTGCACAGATAATGAGTTTGACTGTGTTGACTAAGCTCTTGGATGCACAGAAAGTAACACCAAGTTCATCACAGCCAGTTCTGTTAAACCGTAGAAATCCCGTTGTACCGGTCTCTTACAATCTTCAAGGTCGTAAAATAGTACCGAAGGAACCAGATATGTCTAGTAGTATTCGAAAATCTGTTCCCACGTGGAAGAGACGATTTACGTCACAGCATTATGAGGGTTCAAACATGTTTCCAGAACCTGTGGCCCTTATTTCCAACAGAGGAAATATTTCTAAATCGATTGATAACTCACCGCGACCTACAAGATTCGAAGGTTTAGAAGATGATAGTGACAGTATTTTTGAAACATCCTTTGATAACATTTCGTACGAGAGCAGACCCTTAACCCTAGGTCCTGTAAAGATGGAAATTCAATCTCCAAAAGGAAGCCATGAACGAGATGCATCATCCAATTCATTTGAAGAGTTACGTCGTGGATATGTTTCTAAACGAGCGGCACCGCCTAGTTCATACCCTCAACCAGAACCAAAACGAGTAAATTTGCAAGAAGTTAAAGAATATGTAGAAGCCCATAAAATGCGTACAAACTACGAATTAGAAGAGGAACAGGAGGATGACCCTGAAAATGATCATGATGAGGCTATGTACGATAGCATTCAAAATGATGACGATGACGATGCAGAACAGGAGGAAGAATTAATTTACAAACATTCTCCAAAATCACCTAGAGGAAAAAGTCAAATGAAACAGTTTGGTAATAAAGATACTTCAAAATCTTCTGATTCATCTAAGAATACCTATAATTTGAAAACGGAAGCAGTTAATCATGCTCAAATAATTAGTGAGGTATTAAAGAAATACCCTCATCTGGTTAAAAACAATAAGAACCTGAAAGTAAAGGTAGTACAGCAAAAAACACAAAATTTAGTAACTACAGCTCCTGCTAAAAAAGTTGTAATTGGTCTGGGAAAAGACAACATTCCAATTCAATACAGTGGCTCTTCATCTCAACACAAAGTAGTTGAGAAGCAGCAGATACAAGAACCTAAAGGTGAACCAGTGACTAAGGCCATTGATGTCAAAACGATGCAAGCTTTAATAGCAAAAGGTGCAGAAAATGTTACTGGGCCGTGGTTCTGTACAAGATGTGGAACCAATACTCGTCCTATTAATTTCCCTACATATGCAGTTTTCAGAAAACATTTGGTAAATACACATAAAGAACGAATAGATTCCAGGATTTGTGAATATTGTGGCCATAAGTCAACAAAGAGAAATTATCTATTATTCCATTTATACACAAAACACGATATTCCTCCTCCAAACAACGTAGAATTTCCTAAATGTAATCAATGCAATTATGTAGCATTGACAGAGGCTTTGTTGATTAAACATAAATTAAACCATTCTCGTTTAAATGAATTTGTATGTAATCATTGTAATACATGGTTTAATACAAAGTTAGCGTTGTTAACACACATTCAACAAACAGGCCATAAAATTGCACCCAATAAAAAGGAGTCGCAACAATGCGTGTACTGCAATAAACTATTCTTACGTGAAGCTAATATGTATGCTCATATAAAGACAATGCATAAGGAGCAAGCACGCGCTGATGGTATTATCGAATTATCTGATGACGAAGAACAGCAATACAAAGAAACTGATGAAATCGATAATGTGGAACAGATCGATGAGAAATATATACCGAACAACCCTCAAATTGAACAGCAACATGATGGAAAAATTAAAGTCATTTCTGACATACCAATATCTCCTGGATCAGCATCTTTTATATTAAAATCGAGCCAAGCTGTTTCAAAAATAGCAGGAAGGTTACAGCTGGACAAATCTTCAAAGTTACAAGTGGCTAAAACTTTACCAATGACATCTACATCAGAAATATTGCGAAATGTTACTGTTCAAAATCTGGAACCGAGTTCTGAAGCAGAAGCGTTAAATAACGTGGCAACTGGAATTGCAACTAGTTTGGGATTGGTTGATAATATAGTTGTGATGGAGGAACACCAATATGAGATTCCCGTTCAGGAAATGGATATTCAAACAGATAATGAACAATATATTGTCAGTGAAATGCAAACAATCGAAGAAATGCAGATAGATGAAATACCAGATGGAACTGTAATTACAACAACTACAAATGAAATAGTGGTACCGTTGCAAAATCCGATATCAACTACTAAAATAATAACTCAAGGAGACGACCTAAAATTAACAGAATCACAACAGAATGAGATTATATCGGAACTACAAAACTCGAATCAACTTCCTAGTGGAAATAATGTTGTAATGGTACTTACTGAAGACCAATATAAAAATGTTAAGGATTCTGATCAATTAAATCATGATGATAAGATTTATGTTGTCTTTAGCCAAGAACAACCCGTTGATTCTAATGATGCTAATAAACAATATCTGCAGATTGGAGAATCAGAAGATGTTATTGAACACACTTTGGAAACTTCCCAATTAGTTGAGGAACATGAAGAAATTGAAACTGGACAAGAACAGGTTATAGTACAACCAGAAAATAACCAAGATTGGCCTCAGGAGGAGGAAAGTGTAGACCAGATATCTCAAGAACTACAAAGGCAATTATCTGATGAAGCTTTTAAGCCTGTGGAAAATATTTGCGTTGTTGAGTCCGAACAGTCTGAGCCAGACTATAATACTATACAGGATACAAGAGATATGGAAAAGATTAAAGAAATGACAGAAACTGCCACCGACGTATCAATGCTGATAAAAGATGGCTTGGAGATTACTACAACAACAAGTGGTGTTATAGATAATCAAATATGTTTGGAAAATGCTAATATAGTGATTGAAGAAACAGATTCTGAAAAACCGGTGGAAAATCCTGCTGAAATTTTGTCCGAAATTGACAGTAAAGAACAAGTCGATCAAAATAATGTGACAGGCAATACGGACGAGTTAATTGAAGAAGATTTATCTGTTGAAAATATGGAGGTGATACATGATGTCTCTACAGAAAATGACTTCTCAAAAACAGAAGAAAGTCACGAAATTGAAAATGAACAAAATGATCATCATGTTAATACAGAAAATGTAGGTAATATTGTTGGAGATTGGTCTGACGAAATATCTGATTCGGAAAAGAAAATCATTCATCAGGAAGAAGAGTCCAGGGAAACAATTGAAGAAAGTATAGAAAATATTGAACGAGAGTTACATCAATCAGATCCAGCCAAAGAACATGAGCACGAAGAATTTATTGATAAAACAGATTCAATTCTCTCTGAAAGTGATCATGTTGTTGAGACTAGTTTAAAGCCGGCTCCAAGATCGTATTCTAGGTCACAATCTTCGGAAAAAACAATATTGGGTACGGATTTAAAACCCAAACCCGCTGAAGAAAAAATTACAAAATTATTGGATGATTGGGATGATAATGATTCACAACAAGAATCGACGATAGAATCTGTGGCCACAGAAACAGAAGCAGTTCCACAAAATACCCAGATAAACAAACTAATCGATGATTGGGGCGATGAAGATGATAACACACCTATGGAGATATGAATACCTTCTAGCAATACGCTAATTGTTTAATAAAATGACGGTTAAATTATATTTGAATATACATTTCTAATTAAACATATTATATTAAATATAAAATATATATTTTAAAATTAATTTTTGTCTTAGGATTAGGGATTACGGATAAATAAGATTTATTCAAAGTAGATGTATTGTGCTAATATGTGTTTCAATTTTCATTTTTTTATTCTGTATGCAACTTTGTTTGTAGCTATAATATAAATAAAAAATATAAGATTAAAATCAACATGTTTTGCTTTATTATGTAGGATTTTCTTCCCATGGCCTGGGCCCTCTTATATTTTCCCAATTATCAATATCCAATTTTTTTATTTTTTCGTATTCAGTTTCCAAAGTAACTTCTCCTGGTTTTTTAATTTGTATACCATAAGATTCGGCTGTATCTGGATCAACGGCTTGTTTTTTCCGAAACTGATACCTAAAATAAAAGAAGACAGTTGAGAAACAAATCAATAATTGTAATTATATAACCTCAAAAACTACCTTAGTTGAGTAAATTCTTTCAAACCAAATGAACCACCTACTACGAATATTAAAAAAGGAATTCCATATCTCACTGGTTTTCGCTGCTTAATAAAGAGATTTCGTAATTTGTATGCAAATTCCATTGTTGAGAATAGACTAAAAGTAATCTTATAAGTTTTAGATATTATAAATCATACACATTTTACATCATTACAGGATTGCAAAAGCTCTCAAAATTATTGATAAAATAAATGTCCTCTGAATGCATCTGAATATTATGTCATTATATAAGGCCGCGCGCATTTTTAAATGAAATATAAATATTCTTACTTATATAACGCAGAGACATATATAATATAACTATGATGTATTAACTCTGCACTGTATCTCTGCATCACTTCATGACGGTCATTAAAAAATTGATGAGTGATTGTTTAGTGTGGATTTTTATAGTGTGAGGGCGCTCGTATTACTGTAGTTTCTGATAGTGTTAGCAAAATATTAATCTCTCATGCTGTGATGTAAATAATTTTACCTGTTGACATATTTTTAGTGCAAAAAAGAGACATTATTGTATATTACAAATTATAAACATTTCTCTTAAAATTATATTTTGGTTGTTTATCCATTTTTACTTACTGATCATCGTTTTCTACCCAGTGCAATGTAGTTGTGTCGAGCGAAATGGAGGGATCACTCAAGAAATGTAAACAAATATTTATTTTTATATGAACAAATTATAAGGGTTTGTATATAATCTTTATTCAATTTAAAATTTGACCCGACTTGCATGCGTGGTGATAGAATGTTTGCACGTAATATCTATACCAATATTAAATGGATATTACTTTTAGGGGGCTTTTCAATTATTGAGGGAAAATGGCCTGATATATAATTGACATTTTCATGACAACACAAATTGTCAACAATCATATATTATATGTGGAAATTATATTATCATGTTAATACAAATTGAAAAAAATGGTTAAAGTTGTGTTGATTGTGTTAATTATTCAAAATATAAAATATTTCAGGTGCACAGGAGTCCGAATTTTAGTATCATTTAACAATGTCAGTGTCGGTTAGAGTGAATTTCGAGATTGGTCATGAAGCAGCTATTCGTAGCAAGCGAACACCAGAAGGATTCACACATGACTGGGAAGTCTTCGTTCGTGGTCAAGAGTCCGATTTAAGCCATTTTGTCGAAAAAGTTGTATTTCATCTGCATGAAACTTTTCAGAAGCCAAAAAGGGGTAAGTATGATATATAAAATATATCTTTGTACCTAACACAATTATAATGGTATGTTTATTTTTGCAGTGATAAAGGAACCACCATATAGTCTTAAAGAGTCTGGCTATGCAGGCTTTAATCTACCTATAGAAATACATCTAAGAAATCATGATGAACCAAAAAAGATTCAACTTAATTACGACCTCCATTTACAACCTACAGGTCCACCTATAATTAAAGTTCAAAAAGAAAAAATTACATTTCCAAATCCTTCTGACGAATTTAAAAGAAAATTGTTAAAAGGTGGTGGAATAATAGTGAGTGAAGTGTCGCCCACAGAGACAGAAAAATTTAAAGAAAGTCCAGACGATAAATCTCAATTATTTGGTAAACCAAAGCTAGGAGGCGACATAAGTAAGAAACATAAACCCAAAGAGCACAGATCTGATGATTCAAAGGCATCCAATAGTTTTCACGAACTGTTTGGACCGCCATTATCAAAAGGGTCTAAAGTATCACCCGATCCAAAAAAAAATTCTCCTACTCTAAAATCATCCAATTCAGCAATGTCGAGTTCATCTTCACAAAAGAAAGGTGACCGTATCACCAAGGAAAAGTCTGATAAAAATACGGACAAAGATAAAATTAAATCAAAACATAGTCCCCAAAAAGAAAGAGATCGGGATAATCCTAAAGTGAAGGATAGTGAGCGAACAAAAGATGAAAAACGCAAAACTCATTCAAAAGAACGTGACAGAAGCAAAGATAAAGTTAGCAAACGACCCAGCAGTCCGAGACGTAGTCCAAAGCGAACACCTCCTAGACCTTCAAGTACGTCTGGCAGGCAAGAGGAACAAAAGTTGAAGCATATTGAACCTCTGAATAATGAAAAGAGAAGTGAATCTGGAACAAAAGATAAAAAGCCGAAGAAAGACAAGAAGAGTCATGACAAAGATAAAAATAGAGATAAGAAAGAACATAGAAAAGAAAAAGAGAAGGATCTTGCAAATATAATTTTAAATAAAAATATATTAAATGATAAAATAGAACAAAAATCAATTGCTAAATCTGAAATATTAGAACCATCCAAAGAAATTATAATTAAAGAGAAAGATAAAAATAAAGAAAAAGATAAACCTGGAATGAAGGCACCAGATACACCAAATTCTTCAAGGGGTGATATACTTGATTCGAAGCAGCCTGACATTAAAAATAATACACATGATAAAAAAGAAAAAGATGGTGAAAGAAGACATAAACATAAGAAGAAAGACAAAAGTAAAAAGGATGAATCCAGGGGGGATCGTGATAAGGAATCCAAAGAAAAGAAATTTAAAGTTGATAAACCATCCACCAGTAAGGCTCTAAAAGAAATGATACTCACAAATAATAGTGAAAATTCAAATCAAGGAGATGGAGTAAAACCTGATATGACTCCAAATAAAGAAAAAGGAATAAACCCGTTAAATATGTTAATGGGTGAAATGGTTGATCGGCCTTCAAGCGATACTGAAGATTCTGTGCTGAGGTCACCAGATGAAAAACATAAATACTCAGAAATTACTCCTGAAATCAGCACCTTGAGAATAGATCGTCCTTTAAATGAAAATTCGAACAGTCTAGATAAAGTTGAAGAAAAACCGAAAGAAAAGGTTAAAAAAAGTAAAGATAAATCGAAAAGTGAAAAAGAGGAGCGGAAACGTAAACGCAGGAGCAAAGAAGAAAATTGTGAAGATATCAATTCGATGCAAAATTTAGAACCGACTGTAAAAGTTATGAAAATGGATTATGGACTAGAGTCAAATCCTATTCTAGAAGAAGAAAATAATATACAACACCCTAGTCATAGTCCAGAAGTTATGGACACAACTCCACCAGAAAATAGTAAATCGTTTACCCAAGATTATATGTCTGAATTAAAAGATTTACAGCACAAAATAATGACTCTGCAGGATAATTCTGAACTCCAAACAGTGGTACAGATGATTGCTGAAACTGGACAATTTGAAATAACAAAAAAAACTTTCGATTTTGACCTTTGCACGTTAGATCGTAATACTGTTCAGCGTCTTCAAGATTTCTTTGCGACTTCATGCTCATGACATGAACTTTAGAAACTACAGGGTATATTTTTATACCAGTAAAATACCGGTTGGTTTTTTAGAATAACTTAGAAGAGCGTATGTAAATCACGCATACTCAAGAGGTGTGAGTATTCTAAATTGATTTGTCTGATCTCATTTTCATCGCACTACATAAATCATTTTATAGAATTTATGTTGGTTTATATTGACATAGAAGCATATTCGTAGATTTTGTCTAAAATTTTATAAATACTTATACGCATAATATTATGCATATTTATTTGACTGTATATACATATACAAGAATTAACAAATTTGTTACTTCTAATTTTTTAATATATTTTTTTTGTCATAATTGCTCATTTATATTTCAGAAGTAAAAGTTTAAACGTACAAAGTACAATTCAGTAAATATTTTATATGTTGACTTTATCATTATATTTTATATTTTACCAAACTATACAAAAATGTCTTTTATGACTTTGACTCTGAAAAGGATGAAGCCAAGGCTTTATATTATATAGAATGTACAAAGAAATTATTTATTTGCCTCTTTCCCATTCTTGTTCATAGTCATGGAATATATACCTTCTTATATATATTTATATATATAAATATTATTATAAATATATATATTATTTAAATTGAAATAATAATTAAAGAAGTTATTTGTTCTAAAAATCAAGTTTGATAGAAGCAAGATTTTTTGTATTTATTTTTATTTATGCTTTATAAGAAAGAAATTGTTTGTAATTTTAATAGTTTTTTAGTAAATATATTAACAAGAGATATAATTTGTATTTATGTTAAAGTTACCTATTTAGTTTTTCGTTTTAATCTCTGATAAGTTAATACAATGAAAGTGAATGCATCTTCATTTTACAATTTCAGCGATTTGTTGTGTGTTAGATTATTTGTAATTATGTAACAAAATAAAGTATACTGTTAGCACAGCTTGAGATAAATTTAAGTTATTAAATAATATAATAATAATAATTGATCAATATTTTAGGTCTGTAGATTGTTTTTCTATATTATTTTAGAAATATTTTATTGAAAATAATTTTTTTTGTGTTTGATCAAATATATGTTGTACGAATATTGTATTTAAAAGTTTTCAGAATATATTTAAACAATATGTTACTAATAAAAAAAATACAATTAATAGCAAGACATATTTTATTTTTCCGTAAACTAAAACATAAATTTTGTTAAGTACGTTATGTATATCAATGTAAATTAAATCTAAGTAATGAAAATGTTAACATATGTATGTATTTCACATAAACAATAAAAATTAAAATTAATCTATTTAGATTTCGTTATCACCATACAGTTGGGAATGTAATTGTTATTATAAAAGCAATAAATCGGCGATGTATACGTAATTACTTTTTAAAGGGTTTTACAATAAATAAATTAAATTTATTACAGTACCAAGGTAAGGTTAATTAATGGATAAAAAAGTTACTATTTTATAATAAATATAACTACAATAACAATTTATGTGTATGTGAATATATATAAAAAAAATATATAACTGTGACATTAATGTTATTTTTAAACTTTGTTTTCCAATAAAGTCATCAAGTCATGTGTTTTTTCAATTACACTATAAATATAAGGTCTTTCCATAGGGTTTATTTTAAGCATAAACATTATTAATTCATTAAGATTTTGCTCATACGGCCCAGTTTCTGGAAAAATTACATTCCCACTGATAACAGCAAGAGCAACGCTATCTCCTCTTTCGTAAACAGCATCAAATGGTGACTTAAAATAACACATTGCATATAAAACACATCCTAAGCTCCATATATCAGTTCGTTCATCTATCATGCAGTAACTTTCCACGTTAAAAAGTTCGGGAGCTCTATATGGCATAGAGCACCTTTCACTGGCAAGATCTTGAAGCTGTTGTGCATTAACTGTGCCGCATACTTTTACTCTTGCTTCAGTTGTAGAACCTAAATCCATTATAACTGGAGTCATGTCATCATCCAAACATATGTTGGCTGTTTTAAGGTCCCTATGCGATAGAGGTTCAGGAGATGCTTCATGCAAAGCTCTAAGACCTTCACAAATTCCGAGAAACATATTTAATATTTCAACAGAAGTCCAATGTTCTTTGCGCATTGATCTCATTTCTAGAATATGATGTAAAGTTCCTCTTCGATAATATGGTAGTAGTACATAAACTTCGCTAGTTGCATTAACAACAATATCCGCTGTACCTTTGATATCAGAATCAATAAGTTCAATAACATTTATATGTCTAATTTGTTTGTAGTACTCAATTTCTTTTAATGCAATCTTTTGGTCTTCTATACTGTGACATTTAATGCGCTTTAGAGCATATCTTCTTTTATTATTTACATTTTCAACTAAATCTACTGTACTAAATCCTCCTTCACCTAGGTGATCCTTAATTAAATATTTAACATTATTTATATATACATTTTCACGAGAACATATACAACCCATTTTTAAAATAATACTTAATCCAAGACTATTCATAATAATTATTAAAAGTACATCTTCTATTAAATAAAATACTTATTACCTAAATAATAATTAAATAAAATGACAGCTCTTGGTTTTACACATATGGAGCAGAGATAATAATATGGAGTACATTGGAGTACATCACGTAATCCACGTTTCGGAAAATGAAAGAAACTTCCCATTTTAAACGCGGGAATTATAAAAGTAATATGAAGAAAGTCTGAAGTTCAATTGAATTATATAAACGAGATTCAATAATTGGCAACAGTCTAGTTAAGTAAAAATATTAAACCAACCCAGTTGTAGCTATAAAGTATATATGATACCCACATAATAATATAAATGTGATGGCCAATAATAATATACAAAAATAGATAAATATTTATTAAAGAATAGTTCCAATATATTGACACCATATAAATTATTCATATATTGCGAAAAAAAGCCTGTGGATCCAGTAAACAACAACAAAACGTTCATTACATATTAACTTAAGATACTTATTTACATTAAATATATATATATATATATATACTCGTATATATGCGTGGATTTGACTAATATGATAACTATGTAATTTGAATTAATTTGTACAGTAACTTGAACAGCTAGTCTAATTTCGTAATATTTTTACAGATCACTCTTTAAATGTTTATTTTAAAATTACCATAATTGCTGAACAATAGTCTTACATAAATTGCGCCATTGGATCTTCTTTTCGTGTTCTTTTTATATAATATGCCTCCATTTCAGCTTCTGTTGGTTCGCTTACTGTTGCCATGCTGTTGTAAGCTCGTTTTCGTTCATCCATGCTAAGGATATCATTAGCTATAGCTTTATTTTTATCCTCAGCTGCTAATGCTGCTTTTAAATTATCTTCTGGTTCTGTTTGTTTTGTTTTCTTTCGTTTTTCTTTCTGCTTCTTCTTGTTTTTCTTTTTCTTTTTCTCAGTTTTGGATCTATATTCATCGCAAGACGATGATTCATTTTCATTATTTGCTACAGATTCTATATCTTCAAGTGTTACTCCTGAGGGCTCGACTAAGTTTTGTTTCGAACAAGACGCTTGTGAGTCAGTAATATCATTAGACATGGACTTCCCTGCATCACCAACGCAATATGCATTTTTAATAAACGAATGGCAGCATTTGTAACCCCAGACACCATTTTTCCAGAAAGAACCCCATACTGATGTATGGTTCATGTTAAAAACATCTTCTTCGTATTTACTTCTAACAACTTCTTTTTCTTGGCCTTTAATAATCTTCCCATAACGAGAATATTCCACGTACTGTTCTGTCTGTGCCATTAGCAAACTCTTCGGAGGTACGTGCAGATGTTCTTCTCCTCCATACTTTTCAAGAATTGTTTCTTTTACTTGAGATTTGAATTGATCCTTTTTCTTTTCATATTCGTCTTTTAATTTCTGTAATTTAGTGGGTTCCGCCAATAAGTGAACATCTACGCCTTTTTCATATGCTTCCCAGGCAAAGAGCTGTGCTGTTGCGTGTTTTGTTGTGTCTCCTGTAAATCGAACAAAATTTTCACCAGCAAAGTCTGATTCATCCTCTTTGGGGTTGGGATTATCTCTCATGGATCTTGTTTTTGGATCATAGTAGGCTGAATTTGGATCCAAGTTTCTTAAATATTTTGCCGTATCTTCGCGAATTCGTAAATTTCTTACTGTAATTCGTTGTTTGGAGTCGACTTTCGTTCCCGGCATATCTACTTCATCCACGTATTTATCTTCGTCACCTTCTTCATCTTCAGAATTTGAATCAGCAGCATCAGGATCTTGTTTTAATTTTTCTGCACGCAGTTGCCTTTTAGCGTCTTCTATTTTCTGATACTCTTCAATTATGGCTTTATGCTGAGATGGATCATATCCACTCCAACGATCGCGTTTTCCATCATAATCCACGGTCAATTCGGGTTGTACATGTTCATCTGCTGCTATTTTTGCTCCTGTAAATTTAGCACCTATTTTGCGTGGCCGGTCCATACAGTCCTTCTTTTTGTGAGTCATAGCTCCACAATTCTCACAAGCTCCTTTGCGGTATTTGGTTACAACTGAAGATGTATCAACTCCTCTTTTATACCACTCATCAAGGCCGGAATAGACCTGTTTCTCTTCTTGAGGTCGCTGATGTTTCAATGTTGGACCACTAGTCCCATAGTACCAAGGGGCTGAGCTTATGTACTGTGGAATATGCGGATTAATATCACGACCTTCTTCATCTACAGCTGCAGGTGCAGTACCAGCTTTTCGAGCCTCTTCAAGTTCTTTCAACTTACGCCAATCTTCCCTGGACTTCTTTTTAGGTTCTTCTTCAATGCTCTCTGATGTATCACGAAGAAGCTGTGAAACTGTTGCTCCTGAACCTCGACCTGCCATTTTTTACCTTTATTGATGTTTAGAAACACAAAGTTTAGTACACATAAATCAAACCATTAATAAATATTATTTAAAATATCATTCTCATTTTTATTGTAAAATTCTAATTTTTAACCTCCAATAATATTAAAAGTATTCAATGTTTTCTTTTCTATTTCTGCTGTCTATTTGTTTAATGTATCCTGAAGTCCCTGAAGTGAAGTTAGGAAATATCACAGATGTCACTGACTTATCAATGATATTCTCTGTCTCTGCAGAGATAATCTTGTCCAAAGATATTGTGGCCTGTCTTTTATTGAAATGATTAAAAAATTGAATAAGTTATAAGAAAAGTTAACATTAGTACTAGTGGATTTAAAAAATTAAATGTCAGCTTGATTAAGGTCAATTATTGATTAAAATAGGCATAGTATTTTCATATTTGCTTCTTATTGAAAACATTTTCGTAAGTAAATTTTTAACAAAATGTACTTCCACTTAAAATATTTTATTTGAAAATTAAATTAATTGTTTTAGATCTTCAATAAAATTAATATGGTTTGTGTTCCCTGCATATTTATTCCTGTTTTACTATTTTTATGGCATAAATTTGTTCAACCACTCTTTTTGAGGTTTATTTGGAATCCATGGGCTACTAAAGACAAAGATGGTAACGTTAAAGCCCCTGAATTTCCTTTCGACTGCCAAGGAGGAGTTTGCACCTTTGCAGCTAAGAAGAAACCAATTGAAAATTCAGAACCTGATATAAATACTGCGAAAGACAACACTCCAATTGAAACAAATTCTGCAGAATCATCTAGATTAAAATCAGAATAATTTCTTTTTTCTTAATCATTCTCAAAATATTTTCTGGATATGTGATACTCTATAGCATTTGCCACGTACGTATTGTTAAAATTGTATAGTATATAATAAAAGAACACACATAAAAATGAACTTATTTTATTGACAATAAATGTTACATATGGTTTATTGTTGATTGTACACAATCCTTCAATTAAATAAAAGCAAGTCTTCCATGGATTTAATATAAAACATAACTATAGTACTTTCATCAGATATAGATGTCCATAAAAGACAACATAAAAACATATATAACAATTTAAATACGTATATATAATTATCTAAAAATTAAGCGGTAAACCAACTTAATAGATAACTATAAAACACTGGAATTATTTCATGTCTTGATACTTAAGCATTTAACTTAAGAAGTGCTTTTAAGTTCAACATCAAATACAAGCGTGCTGTTTGGTGGAATCTCCGGAGCAGCTCCCTTAGCGCCATAACTGCAAGAGAAAAATATTTCTTTTTACATTTACAATAATAAAATTGAGTTACTTTAATTCTATTTTACATTTAACACTAGTAATTATTCTTGCTATAACATAGCTTATATATGTTCGAATTAAATTACCACTATCACATAAAATATACTTTTATAGTTTATAAGAAGGCTAACCAAAATTTAAGATGGGAAATGACAGAATTTTAGAAGAGGAACTAGATGTAATATGATTGTAGAGGAATAAATTAGACTGAAATTAGAATTAGAAATTAAGACTGTTTCGTTTCACATTTGATAAAAGTTGGCCAGTTAGTAAAGACGATATAAATGTTTTTTAAAAGAACATAAGCGCACTAAGAATAACCATAATATGATAAGTTATAATTTTGTCGAGCTCTGTGCGTTAGCTTGGGTATTACGTACTTCACTGTATCACACAAGTGAACAGAGGTATCCTATTTTAAAACATTGCTGATCGTATTTAGTCTGTACAGGTGTACAAAAGCTTACTTATAATAGTCCGAGTAGTCTCAGAAAAAAAAGTACTAATATGGAGTATGTTTGTATCGTTATATCTTACTCAGCTTTTGCTTGTGATGTATTAGTGAAAATAATGCTACTTACGCCATGCTTGGAGGGCAAATAATACGCCTCTTTCCTCCTACTTTCATGCCAACAACTCCAACATCCCAGCCTTTAATTACTTCTCCACGTCCCAAAAAGAAGTTGAAAGGTTTTGATTTACCAGTAGTACTATCAAACAGTTTATTATTAGACTTTAAACGACCTTCGTAATGTACTCCAACTCTACGTCCACTTTTAGCTGCTGGCCCTTGACCAACTTTCACATCTTCAATAATAACTCCACCGGTTAACTGTTGTTTTTTTGTTGAAATTGTTGCTGCTGGCTTTGTATCATTTTGTTTCTTTTCTTTTTGTTTAATTTCATTTTGTTTGTTTTCATTTTGTTTCTGTCAATGAGAAAATCATTGTTATTTCATATTAAACCTTATACTATACAAGGTTAAAATATAATTGTACCATTCTACGAACCTGTTGTTGTTTCCTATCCTTTTTAGACAATTTTTGTTCAGCTTTGCCGTTTTGTTGTACTTGGGGCACTGTCTCTTTTTTCTTGTTTTTCTTTGATTTCTTGCTTTCGATTTCTTTTCGGAGATTTTCCTCTTCACTACTATCTAAAAGATCTTCCTCCTCCTCATCATCATCATCATCTTCGTCATCATCCTCGTCTTCCTCATTCTCCTCGTCATCATCTGTATCTTCATCATTATCTCCGTCTACAGTTCTAGAAAGTAAAGAGTATATTTGAGTTTTTTTGTTTTGTTAAATTAGTACTTGGTATAATGAAAAGGCAGAGGATATTTAACGCACGTGTCATTTCCAGAAAGAGCTAAGGAAACTTCAGGATCATACTCGTTATCATCTGAATCGGTAGCATCATCACCTTCCTGAAAAAATATAAAATTAATGAAAGAACAGTATGTATGAAAGAGAATAAATTTAAATTTGCTCCAAATTGGTAGTGTTTGGACAACATATGTAACTTAAAATAAAGTGAATCATGTTTTAACTTACAAGAACCAGTTAATAATAGATATACTATTATATATATATAAGAAAATTATTTTGTATAACTATATTAAAATCTTGGTCAATAGCAGTTTTGCACTTACAACTTCCAGCTTAATTTTTTTATCTTTCTGTTGTGTACTATTATCACTAGCTTTGCGTTTTTCTCTATTGGGTACAAGTGCGGGGACTTCTTCAGTTTCGCTTTCTTCGTCTGAAACTTCTTCACCACCGATCAGATCGTCTAAATCATCAGGCACAAGGTATCCAGTAAGATGAACATGGCAATTTCCTAGATTGTATCAAATAATGTTAAATTAGAGGCAACATAATTATAGAAATAATGGAATCAAGTTTACTCACCATTGCTTGTAAATGTGATCACATCTCCAGTTTGGAAGTTTAAGTCTAATGGCATTTGAAGAAGTTTTCCTTTTTGTAATGTGCCGATAAGATAATTTCGTTTGGCGAAGCATATCATTACTTGTACAGGTTCCGAATCACCAGTTGATATATCTAAAGCAGCTTGTGACACATGGAAGGATTTCTCTACTTCTTGAGTGTACCGCTTGTTGGGCTCCATTATAATACCTGAAAAATTAAACATCCGTCAATTAATTTAATCAATTCTATGAAAATATTAGTTTAAAGCTTGGTCCAAAACAAGATACAATATTTATTGAGTAATACAAAATATTGAGTAATGTACCTTTTACAAAGAGGCAGACACATTTTAAATGATATTAGAAAAAACAAAATGGATTTACAGAGTTGTTGGAAGTTCTGAACCAAAGTATACAGTATAACTAAAGTATACATGTATTATGACAATACTATATTTCTTTCATTGAGTAAGTAAAATAACTTCTTATAAAAACACGTGCTGAACAAAATGTTTTACCGAAGCCGACAAAAAAATAAACTTACCCCAAAACATCTTGAACAAGTTATTTGTAACAAGTTTTACAAAGAAATATCTTTAGAAGCTTCTCGCTTTAAATAGAGCACGATATAAGATTAACAAAAGCAAATATTAACAATTAATTGGACAACACATTCAACTGCCACTTGTAAGCAATAATTTTATTTGCGATGTTCTAAAATGCTCCCTTTGGTAAAGTTCAGTGTAATTAGTAACAGTTCAGATAGTACAGCATTTTGGCGCAGAAAACACTTTCCTGAACGCCCACGTTCAACGATAATTTCACGTTTAAGAAATAATGGCCATAGGTAACAATTGGTACCAACTTTAAAAATGCATAAATGTGCACGAATTTCAAATGTATATTTCGAAAATTAGTAAATTCTTTCATTTTATTGATTCACACTAAATATTAATCAAAATATACATAGCTCTCACGTTATATAATTAGTTTAGGTATTTAATTTAGATTTAAAAACCCAACCTGGTAGATTTCTTTGACGAAAAGTTCCAGTGCTATAATTGCGGATTAATGTAAGTGTCCACTTATTCGCTAGGAACTCATTGGACGTGTCGTATCAAAGGAATTCAATAACTATAGTGCGTGGGTAAAGGTATGCGTCCATATGTCCGCACTGCATGCAGCGATTACATCGAGTCGAATTGGTTTTTGGTATTGGGATATATGGATGGTCATAGAAAATCGTACAATTATTTGCACCGGATCGGGGCAATATAGGTGCGAGATAGGTTTGCTTCCATGAGAAATTTTTGAAGACGTGGTTCTTTTTTTCTATGTCTTTCCTCTTCTGTTGACACACAGTCACACACAGTCAACACATCGTCCATTTTCATAGTTCGTCTGTAGGTACTAATATCAGAACATTAATGTTGCATGGATGGTTAATGAAGCAGTATCGTGCATTACGCTTTCAATGACATTCCTTGATACAAACGGTCTGATGCTGATCTATGAACGCATGTATATCAACAATATTCGATTTGGGATAACTAGTCCTATTTGCTCACAAGCATTGGGATGACGGGGCCGGCATAGTTGTCCATCAGATCGTTCTCGTCAGATATGCCGGAGTTTCGAAGCATATGGTACAGAATGGAATGCACTTGTATGAGTAGCCATAAAAAGAATACTTAAAGCGATGTGTCCTATAACTTCTATGCGGACAAGAGAACGCTTACTTTTAAATCATCTGGAGATAAAAGATGCATAATCCCAAAGATAAGTTTATGTTATCTTGTAAATATGTAAAATGTAAAGAGAAATATTACATACATTTCTGTGATAGTTAACAAGAACAAAAACAACAGAAATTAAAAAGGCAAGTAATTAATGTTGCAGTATATCAGGCGTCAATTTATTCTTGTTATAAAAAAAGAATATATTAGAATTAGAACATAGCTATTATCTCTGTTGTTAACGTGTTAAGTATGAAATGAATATGTTTAAACATTAAAATTGATTCTTTTTCATAACCTTTAACAAAAGGAACGTGCACTCCGTGGCAAGCGATGTCTGTTTTATACATGATTGATTTAATTTCAATATTATTATACGTAATTTCTATTTTTTCAATCAATTCAATGTTCAATCTTAAATATATTTTCTTCTTTTCAATAAAAATGTCTATTAAAATATCTTTTTTATTATTATTTACAATTATATGATAATCTTTTTGATTATCATATACAATCTCTAAATAAACTTAAATATATTCAAGTTTTTACAAGTAATCTATTAAAAGAATTCTTAAATAAATATAGGTAGAAATACCTACTATATATTATATTAACAAATCAAAAAACATTAGTGTAATTTCGAGAAAACTAATGCCATCTACAAAAGAAATCATGAAATGAATGAATTTTTTAATATTGGCTGTAGTTAAAACTTAAACCATAACAACAAGTAAGAAGTGTTGCAGCATTTTAGGCGTCGATTGACTTTATAATTAATAATTTCTTCAAGATGATAGAAGATTATACTCTTGTTAAAAATGATAGAAATAGTAAATTCTAATTTTCTTAATTTCTAATTTTAACAAAAACTAAATTCTCTTCATTTCCTCAGGATGATGGAAGGTTATACTCTTGTTAAAAACGATAGAAAAATTTTATTTCTAATTTTAACAAAAACTAAATTCTCTGCATGTCCTCAAGATGATAGTAGGTCCTCTTGTTAAAAACGATGAAAATGTTAAATTTCTAATTTTTAACAAAAACTAAATTCTCTTCATTTCCTTAAGATGATAGAAGGTTATACTCTTGTTAAAAACGATGAAAATGTTCACTTTTATGATTTTAAAAGCAATAAGATTTTCTTAAAAAAACCAAGAAAAAATTGTTGAATTTTTAAGTTTATAAAACTAAAATTTATTTAATTTTTGAGATGATAGAAGGATATAGAAGGATGATAGATGATAGCCTTCTTAAAAATGTTAAAAAACTAAAAATTTTAAACTTTAGAAAAACTTTTTGAATATTAATTTTTTATCGAAAGGTTCGATGAAAAGGTTCACTTTTATGATTTTAAAAGCAATAAGATTTGCTTAAAAATTGTTGAATTTTTAAGTTTAAAAAACTAATATTTTCTTTAATTTTTGAGATGATAGAAGTGTATAGCCTTCTTAAAAATGTTAAAAATCTAAAAATTTTAAACTTTAGAAAAACTTTTTGAATATTAATTTTTTATCGAAAGAAGACTACAATCTTGTTAAAAATGATGAAAAGGTTCACTTTTATGATTTTAAAAGCAATAAGATTTTCTTAAAAAAACCAAGAAAAAATTGTTGAATTTTTAAGTTTACAAAACTAAAATTTATTTAATTTTTGAGATGATAGAAGGGTATAGCCTTCTTAAAAATGTTAAAAAACTAAAAATTTTAAACTTTAGAAAAACTTTTTGAATATTAATTTTTTATCGAAAGAAGACTATAATCTTGTTAAAAATGATGAAAAGGTTCACTTTTATGATTTTAAAAGCAATAAGATTTTCTTAAAAAACCAAGAAAAAATTGTTGAATTTTTAAGTTTACAAAACTAAAATTTATTTAATTTTTGAGATGATAGAAGTGTATAGCCTTCTTAAAAATGTTAAAAATCTAAAAATTTTAAACTTTTGAAAAACTTTTTGAATATTAATTTTTTGTCGAAAGAAGACTATTATAATCTTGTTAAAAATGATGAAAAGGTTCACTTTTATGATTTTAAAAGCAATAAGATTTGGTTAAAAATTGTTGAATTTTTAAGTTTAAAAAACTAATATTTTCTTTAATTTTTGAGATTATTTTACCTTCTTAAAAATGTTAAAAAACTTAAAATTTTAAACTTTAGAAAAACTTTTTGAATATTAATTTTTTGTCGAAAGAAGACTATAATTTTGTTAAAAATGATGAAAAGGTTCAATTTATTATTTTAAGAGCAATAAGATTTTCCCAGTTCCTGCAGCAAAAGAAGTATTTAACCTTCTTAAAAACGAACAAAATATTATTGAATTATTACAAAAAACAGCAACATGGAGAGTAGTAAATAAATAGAGAAAAGATAACAATAGTTTTGCAATGCAATTTGAGAAAATAACTAAAGAAATTTCCAATTAAAATCTTATTAATTAACGCCTAAAAGTTATGCAACAAAACTTACTTGTAACTGCACCCAATACTTGAACCTATATTGTTTCAGGATTTATTTTGTAGATGGCAATTCTGAGTCGGATGTTTTTGGAATAGTTAGTAGATTTAATTTTATTACCTAGTGGACAGTTTTACCAATTCGTTTAAGGATTTGTCAATAGATGGCCAATATTTAAAACAAAATTTAAATTATTTTTTAATTTTATATATATTTTATTAATTAATTACATACATTAACAATAATAAAATAACACAACATTAAAATATAAGCTTTTATTTTTTATTAGGTATCCAACAACTTTTCTTTTTTAATAGTAATTTGACAGATATTTTAATTACTTTTCATAAAATAATTACTAATAATTTGAATATAAAATGCGCCATCTATTAAACAGTAGATATAACAGATAAAGTTAAAGATTTGTTTCATAGATGGTACTATTAGTTTTATTAAATATAATGCCTGATCAGTATGCAACCATAAAAACTTTTATTTGTGTATATATAGTTGCAAAATGATCAGGCGTTGAAATTAATTAAAAATCCAAAAATTAAAAATAAAGATATTCTTATTAAAATTAATAAATATTTGTATTTAAACTTCTAAAAAATTGAATTATTATGCATTTCTTAAAATTAAAGTAAGTTATACTCTTAGTAACGTTGATAAGTATTTGGTATTTCTAATTTTAGCATAAGTAAGATTCTCTGAAATTCTCGAGAAAATAGGTCTTATTAAAATTGTTGAATTTTTAATCTTAGTATTTTTAATCTAAAGTATCTGCATTTCTGCGTGATGATAGAAGGTTATACTCTTGTTAAAAACGATAAAACTATTGAATTGTTAATTTTAACAAAACTAAATTTTCTTCATTTCTCGGAAAAGATAGAAGGTTATACTCTTGTTAAAAACGATGGAAATATTTAATTTTTAATTTTAGCAAAACTAAATTTTCTCCATTTCTTCGAGATGATAGAAGGTTATACTCTTGTTAAAAACGATGGAAATATTTAATTTTTAATTTTAGCAAAACTAAATTTTCTCCATTTCTTCGAGATGATAGAAGGTTATACTCTTGTTAAAAACGATGGAAATATTTAATTTTTAATTTTAGCAAAACTAAATTTTCTCCATTTCTTCGAGATGATAGAAGGTTATACTCTTGTTTAAAACGGTAAAATTGTTGAATTTTTAATTTTAGCAAAACTAAATTTTCTACATTTCTGCGTGATGTGGCGTGATGATAGAAATGTATACTCTTGTTTATATTTTATTTAGCAATAATAATAATTTAAACATGAAATGTGACATCTATTAAACAGTAGATATAACAGATAAACTTTAACATTTGATTGATTCATTAATTTAAACGCATTATTAGAGCAACCATATTTACTTTTACTTGTGTATATTTAGTTGCATGCTGATCAGGCGTTGAAAAATATGATTATTATGCATTACTTCATATAACAGGACACTGTCTTATAAATAATTTGTATTTTTAAGAGTTAAAACTTCAGATTTTCTGCGTTTCTTTTATTGAAAGGTTATACCCTTAGAAACATTGACGAATGTTTTGTATTTTTAATTTTTGAAATAATAAGATTTTCTCTATTTCTTGATATGGAACTCTTCTTAAAAAAAGATGGAAATGTTTAAATTTTAACTTAAGCATAACTAAATTTTAAGCATTTCTACGAAATGAAAGACTGTCATCTCGTAGATATGAAGAAAACTTAGTTTTTGCTAAAATTTTTAAAACATTTCTCTGAATAAAAGTATCATAAATGATTATTTTATAGGTGGTAGACAATATAATATAGTCAATGTAGTATAGTGGTAGACAATATATATATAGTCAATATAACAATTTAAAGCTTTTGGGTTACTTAATAATATTTATATAATAATTAATGTGTAGAATATAACATTTATTATCAATAATTAATTTAAATTAAACACCAATCTTCTCTTCATTTATATAGAAGTAATTGTTGTTGCCTACTGATCAGGCGAGAAGTCAATAATACCTTTAAGTCTTTGGCTGTTTTGTCAATCTTGGCTAGGGTATTTTAATGCTGCGCTGCTATCCAATTACAGGGCACTTTGTTCGGGGTTCGAAAAGGGTAAAAGACAATTGTAATGGTTACACATGTTAATTAAATAAAAAAAACAATTATTTCAACACAGTTTATATTTTTTAACATACATTTTAAGCAATAAATACAATACTTGGGATAAGATCAGTATAATACTCGCGAATGGCAATCTGAACTTGAATAACAATAGTGTTATCGAATAATGAAATACATAATATATAATATTAATAATAATAATATATGCTATAACAATTTTTTTTTATATGTATATATTAAGAAGATATATATTTTATATGAAGAAAGTAAGGTGGACAATTATATTCTATCTATTGTTACATTCTTTTTTGATTATACTATAATTACCATACATACGTACATTTTATATATATATATATATATATATATATATATATATATATATATATATATATATATATATATAAATCTAAACATAATATCTAAATGATTTAAAATAAATAATAAAATCAGAGGCTATAGTCATATAGTTCAATTAATCCTAATAAAAACCTATTTTACTAAACAGTAATAGTTTACCAGTCATCATAATTTGTTTCGTTATTGTGAAGGTAATTATAAAAATACTGTCAAGTCACATTAGAAGTAAAAGGAAAATACAATACAATTTGAAAATACGATATAGGTTTACAAATATATATAGTTATGACAATCCAGAAAGATGTCCAGTAGTACAGAAGTTAAAATGAAAAAATCCGCAGCTTTAATACATATGCAAATATAATTTGAACAAAGTAAATAAAAATGATAATGGCAAAATGTTGTATAGTATTATATATTTAAATAGTTTGAAACATTGTACTTTAGACTCAACTTATATTATATTTAAATCATTCCATTACATTAAAAAATACATTAATATATTTGGCGTTAATTTAAAAGTATACAACAAAAGGTAAACTTGTCTTTAAATATCAAATTATTTATCACAGAAAAGTAATTTACATTTACAAACGATGTATAAAATTATACAAGAAGAGTAAAAGTAAATTTTAAAGACATTTGAATAATATTAAAAATTTCATTTTATTTTTCATTAGTGAATCTAAAATTTCTGTACAGTTCGTTGTAAAATTTATTTTTGGAATGTTGAAATTAGTCTAATTATTTAAAATGTTCCATTTTTATTTTTGCAATTTGTTTTAAATTTCTATAACCTCTAATTTTAAATTATATTTATACCCGCTAAATACTGTTACGTGTTTTTAAGGCTTATTTAACATAAGAGTTCTTCTACGTAAAAAATGTCACCAAATATGTAATGTACGTTTTGTGACCTATTTTATTGCTATTACATCAGATTATCTTTTGTCACATTATTAGAGTCAAAATTAGTGATCTTTAGAATTTAAGATAATATTTATGTTTAGCGGGTATATATAAATAGTTGTTTCATGAAAATTTCACTTTGCCATTTATATTGGAAATAAATATATCTATATTTATAATTAAAATCGTTATTTGTATAAAAACAAATTACAAACCTGGCAAATAAATTATTGTAAAAGTGAACAACATTACAGGAAACACTTTACACAAAAAATATATACACAAATATTAACAATAATTATTATTGTAAAACTGGATTATTATTGTTTCAAAAAGCTATTTGTCAGTTTATTGTGCACAGTTCTGCGAATGACCTGAAAGACAAAATATTACAAGTCAAGCACAAGTCAAATTATATATTTCTCCAATTACAAATCATAACTTCTTTTATAAATTTAAAAATTACGGAAACTACACTTACTTATTTTAAGTAGACGGAGTAAATAGTTTTAATACATAGACTGTACAACTGAGTAGTCTCTATCAGGAAGTTGCCGTACTTTCATCGAACCATCCGCACCACACGAAAACAAACGAGCTGCAGAATCTACATGTAATTGAGTAACTCCTTGTCCAATATTCTTGAAGAAGCTACTGCGGGCGTGTTCACCAGGGAAAGAGTACATTAAAGTATGCACTGCTAGACCCCAAACCTGTTTAAATAAATAGTTATATAATATAATTATTAATACATATATACACATAATATCACATAAATTTCTCATTAATTACCTTAATATCTCCATCTGCTGATCCAGTAACAAAAAATTCTTCATTGGGATCCATTGCAATACATTTAATAGGACTTTCATGAGCCTACAAGAAAAACAATTTCTCTTTTTTATAGTTTCTTGAATAGTACGAGGTACACTTAGTTCACATTTATTTCTTAGTTTAAATACTAACTCTGTTAACCACTAAAGTTTTCTATTTAATGACTTACTTGGAAGCGTTGCCGTAGTTGGCGTTGTCTCACATCAAATATGCAAACATCTCCTTTCTTGCCAGCTGAAATTAATAGATGATGTTGTGGGGCATATACTAAGCTAGACGCTCCTTGGTCGTGACAAACAAATGCTGTAAAAAAGAAATAAAGATTGTTATAATTTGTGTAATTAAAAGTTCTTTCGGATACATTTTTATTTTCAATAAAGCATTAAAGTGTTATGTAGTTAGCTTACC
Organism: Panorpa germanica; assembly: GCA_963678705.1. Lineage (NCBI taxonomy): Eukaryota > Metazoa > Arthropoda > Insecta > Mecoptera > Panorpidae > Panorpa > Panorpa germanica. The sequence continues at coordinate 11,201,602 of OY783217.1, forward strand.
TGAGACTTGAGATTTCGTTTGAGGCATTAACGAATCCCACATAGCAACATTCTTATTTTCCGAACTATGTCCAGCTATAAAAAATAAATATAAAGATATTAATTACTGGCTTAAATGTGCAAACACAATGCTATTATTAATTATACCAGTAGCAACCAAACTGCATGAACCGAGGAAAACAAAATCTGTGATTCCTTTATTATGACATTGATGAGTCTGAAAAATATTTATTTTTATTATATTATATATAACAGATGAAAGAAGATTTGCATATATAAAAATGAACAAACTTACGAAGAACGGTCTAGTAGCATTAGCTGCTAATCCAACTTGCCATAAGCTAAGATTACCATCTCCATCACCCACTCCAAATTTATTACCGTGTTGTGAAAATCGAACTCTAGTAACTTTAGCAAATGTACCTGGGGGACGAGGAATACAAACAGCTTGTTGATGGCCCCATTCCCACATCTGTACCGAGCCATCTTGTCCACCAGTCAAATCTGGATCAGCAAAATACATATTTACATAAATACATAATACAAATAAATAAACAAATAAATATAAATAAATAATACATAAATATGTATTATTACTTACACAAAGGCATAAGTGGATGGGCACACATTCTCTTAATGTTATCAATTTTGTGTTTGAGTACCTAAAAATATTAAACGGTAAAATGTATCGTGAAAGTATTCAACATTTAATTTAAATTTTACATTTATTTTATTAATGAAACCTGTAATGTAATTAAGCCAGACAGAACAAAATGGATTGAATCTTCAACATCTTATAATATACACTATCTAAAAAGCAGTTAGTTTTAAAGCTAATACATAAGGATTTGTAAAACTTGGTTTCCTTATTCAATGTATAAAAACATAAGAGAAAATACTTATAAACAATGACAATGACTAGTACTTCTACAAAACGAACTTCATTCAAAACTGTTATAATTTTCGTAATTATTATGTAACAGATACTATTAGAATTGTGAATTATACATGAATGCTACATAACTGTGTATTATGAGTAATGGCTCTATTATTGAATTTAGAACAGCATTTCACATTTAAAGATAATGAACAAAAAAGAACAGATTATTAAGCATCAAATTGAATTATAGAAAACAAATATACAAAGGCAATCCATTCCAAGCAAAGCTTAATATATATACTATATATAAATATGATGGGACTAAGTGGGAATGGGAACATTCCATTATCAAATTAATATCATATTTATGTATAACCATGCTAGCTTATTATTTCAATCATAAATTCTCAATCTCAACTACCCAGCAAACAATTTGGACTCCTTTCGAAACTATATTTATTAAAATCTATGAATTTTTGTTAGGAAAGAGTTTGCTCACAGTCGTTTTTATGAAATGTCAATATAACAGACTACAAATAGCAAAACTACTTCACCTGCGAGAATTAAAGCGACGAAAGCGATGTGAACTACAATTAAACTGAACAAGTGCCAGAAACTTCACATAACGTGGCATTTCACCAATCTGTATTATGAGTATAGCAAATTCTTGTTAAATCATAATCTTTTTGTTAGGTCTGACAACCGTGATGCGGGCCTCTTAAAGTTCCTCCAGTATGATGATGCGACACTGATGTTACATTTTGAAGCATTTTACGTGTTAATAATTTTATTAATCTATCTACTATTTTAATAATCTTTTTATAAAATATTTGATTCGAATAAATTACTCTTACTCAAATACTATACTTACTGTAGACTTTGATTTATTTTTGCGTAAGTAACGTATGATTATAATGATAATAATAATAATGATATTATGATATATGCATGCTATGATGGTATAAACAAAAATAATGTTTGTATAAAATCTTTTCTCTTAAGTACTTTTACTTATCTATTTATTGTAAGTGTATATCAACCATAGTTAGTTTGATTATTAACGTTCCGATATTTAAAAACATAAATACTACAATTATTGGAAACTATAAATAAAGCCACTTTAGTATATTAAAAAAAAAGTGGTATTACCCACCGGTTTCAAAAGATGTTTAGACCGTTCCACAACCAACTTACAAAAGCTGGCACTGTGTGAACCAGGAAAAGTTACTCCTTTCATCTGTTCCACGGGCAAGCAGCACAGACAAAACATTGTTAATACGAGGAAGAAAGGAGAAGGAACAGAAAGTAAATGCACACTTTTAACAAATTATGTTTCTAAGAATGTGATATGTTATAAAAGTGGGAAACCAATTGAGTCATGAATACATAATTTCTCCAATGAAATCTAATGTTAAAAACATAACACATTTCTAGTAACAGCATTAATTTTATGTGTGTTTAAACGCAGGTTTTATAAACACTTTAATGATAGTTAATTGTAATTTTATATAAAAAAGTGACGCAAAAAGCGGACACTTTAAGTGTTTAAGCAGTGGAATAGGTGTGATGTCATAATTTGCAGGCATGTTAATAACTATTGTAACCTTTTATGAAAGTCGTGTATTGTACAGTATTGTAATTATGATCATGTTTAAAGCTAATACATAATAAACAAATATATATTTAATTATAATTACCACTGATGTTCCACGTCCTGATTGTCCCGCAATTCCTGGCTGTGGACTGGAAGGTTGACCATAATTCTGCACCGAATTAGGACTGTGACCAAGTAAATTTCTGGAACATTTTATGAATATGAAATTGTTATTAAATAATGAAAAAAAAAAAACGGTTTTGTATAGAACAATTGTACTGCACCTATCAGTAGATGTTTGAATTACTAGAAAACTGCTTGCAGGTAATGTCTCAGGATCTTTACTTAGGTTCATTATATCAAATTCACATTCATCTTCCAGCCAGCAAGGTGATTCAAGCAATAAGGAAATATCCATTTCTTGAACCTCTCTAGGTGTTGCAAGACTCAGTAGGCCCCCATTTATCTATATAAAATAATGGTGACTTATTGCTAGGAAAACTCAAAAATAGTATTTAAATAGTATTGCTTTGATGTTTCACGCAAAGCAATTGTTCGCAATTGATTTGTAAATTTACAATTATACATAATTCATTGAATATATAAGTCGTACCTGATTTAAACAAAATGCAGATATAGAATCTTGTTCTTTATGAATAATTCTAACAGGTTCTGGTAGATGATGATGATGATGAGCCTCATTAACTCTTTCTCCATCTTGAATTGATCCTCTATGTGGAGTACTACCATCTACAACAGAACTTGTCCCTGAGTTTATTCCAGAAGGTTCAATGATTGTAGCTAGGGATCGCCTTTTGCCAAATACAGCGCGAATAAATATTTCCTAAAATAAAATTTATATAGGTATTATCAACAATCTTTTTGGAAAATTTATAATTGTAAATTATATCTTACCTGGACTGGTTCTTGACGAACTAAATATGTCCACAATCTTTTTACAGGTGCTGCTGCTCCTTGAGTTGGACTAAACGGAGTGTTATGTTTCTCTAATAAAGACCTTAAAAATAAAAACGTCCATTACAGCGGATACATGATATGAACATGAAAATCAATAGGAACTAAATTTACCTGTATTTTTGTATAGCTGGCCCAGGAGCTGAAGACTCAACATAACAGCCTGGAATGTAATCTGCTGGTGCGGGGCCCCTAGATTCTAAATCTTCTTTTATTATTTCCTGCCACTGAGATAGCGTTCGTAATGTTCCGTGAACTAATGGACTACTAACTGGTAACTCTAAAATAATACGGTTCAATTTATAGAGATTAACAACATTAAATAATTTTTGTAACTCTGAATTATATTGTAATTACCCTGTAATTCGATACCAGCTATGGAAAGAAATTCTGCAAGTTGAGTTTGTACTATTTTTAATATTGCTAATCGAAGAACACACCAGGAATATGAGTTAGGATTTGAGTGTTCCGTATTTTCAAGTCGATGTTTTCGTAATATTGTTGACATTTGTGAGGCTTTTGGATCATTGTTTAGTGGATCAGCAAACACATCTTCTTCATCGTCTTCTTCTCTTATATCCGAACAAACAGATTCCGCAGAGTCGTAGTCAATATCATCCTGATTAATATCGGGCAATATAGGCTGAAATAAATAATATAACAATAAATAAATAAGTTTTTATATTAAGATTAATTAAACGAAATAATTATATGTAGCTTATTTAAAAATACCTTTTGCAGAAAATAAGCAATCATGGACATTTCTGGAGGAAGGAACTGTTCTCTGTAAGTAGGTTTATCTTCTTTCATATTGGGACCCGTACCTTGTGTTGAAAACTGGCCTAATAGTTTCATATTAAGCCGTACTCTCTGTTTAGTTAAAGATGTGACGGCAGTCCACATACCACCTTCTCCAGGAGCTGGAGAGTCTCTATCAACACTTCCAGATTGAGATTGTGTGCTTGCAGATCTTAGTAACTTTTTAACTCCACCGCCATACAGAGTAGACCAAGTTGCATTAGAAAATTTATTTCCTACAAGTCTGTACAAAATGTGGGAATCACATGAACATAATGCATACACCGTTAAAGCCATATAAGTTGCAACGAAGGCCTCGCAAAGTAATATATTAAGTCGAGGAGTATCTTCATCTTTTTCTCTAGCCAATAAAGCTCTTAAGTTAGTTACTCCAGGCCATTTATTAGGCGCTGTTATTATCGAAACTGGTTCATCTGTAGAATATTTTCGTCTTCTTGCTTGACCAGCAATGAGGTGGGAACTGTGGTAACCCGCATTTAGTTTTGCAATATTTTCAATTCCTGGACTAAGAAAGCCATCTGCCGCTACTGCTTGTTTAATACTGAAGGTCTCAGAATCACATAACGATTGATATATACATGCCGAGAGAGCAATAGCAAGGTCTCGTAATACATAAACTTGTTGTCCACCTAAAGGTGGAAGGCTACTGCCAATAGGGGGGCCTCGTAATTCTACAATTGTTTGAAGCATATCATGGGTATGTGATTGTAAATGTCGTACTGGATCTGCTATAACCGTTTTATTACAAGCAACACTTGCACTGAGAAGTGGAAGTGTTGTTGGAAATGGTAATGGACTTAATAACTGTTGTTGAGTTTTTTCCTGTTGTAATTCTTGTAAAAGTAATACTAATTCCATACGAACAGAAGCTAGTCCGCCTCCACTTGCACCATGTAAAGAACAGTAGCTCAATAAAGTTCGTAACAAAGTTTCATTTGCTGCAAAAAGGTGTAATTGTTGTAAATTATTGAGACAAATAATATTATTTAGAAAGTTAACTGCATACCTTTAAGCCACCTCTTTCGCTTAGCTGCACGTAACACTTTCGCTTCAAAATCAAGCTTTTCTGCCATTAGAATTTCATGCAACGTAGGTCTTTCGCTTGATCGTGCGCCTAAGATAGGTGTATCTCGATCAGTGCTATACATAGATTGATTTATATCCAAAGTCGATTCTTCAAGATTATTATTATCGTTATCGCCTAAGCTATAGCTGCATAATTGTCTTAAAGCATCAACTTCGTGTTCAAGCCATATATATAATTGATAACGCAGCTGACCACCTATATTATAATAATGTATTATATAACCATACAATATATAGATATACATATACGAGAATAACTATTTTCTTAAATAAATTTACCATCCACTTCAAATCCTGTGGCTAATGTTGATAATTCCTCCATTAATATTTTTAAGCAAGCTACAAATTTAAGTTGTTGTGCCATGATATCTAAGCGACCTTTTGACGCAGATTCGGGAGAACTTTCTTTTTTCTCTGTTTTCTTATCCAATTTCATTATTAAAGGAGGTGTTTCACTACCAGATGAACTATAAGAGACAATGTGAACAAAAAGAAAGTTAAAAAATGAAAAGAAGGAAAAATGAAAAAGAAAGTTAAATGTTTATTCTAATGGTTCCAAAAATAGAACTTACTGGTCGGATTTGTCATCATCCCAGTCTAGCTTTAATTCATCATCCATTTTTGAAGACACAGGGGCACCCCAATCCATGGGTTCTGATGCACCCCAATCTACAGGTTCAGGAGCACCCCAGTCTTTATTTGATTCTGTTAAATTTATAGAAAAATTAAATTAGTCCACTATATTAGAATTACAAATTATATCAATTTTAAATAGCAAATTACCTTTGGTTTCTTCTTTGGTTTGTTCACCCCATTGGAGCATTCCTGTGTGAATTCTTGCATCCTGAATATTTCCTTTCGTGGGACTGTTTAACAGACCTAACGAATTATGAATTATTTATGTATCCCCTTATTTAAATTTTATATATAATTATAAGCATATTGATTTTAGTAATACTGACTTGTAGATTCAGATGAGTGATCCATTACTTTAGCAGGTAGTTTGCTTAAAACTTCTAAAGCAAGTGCAGGGCATCCAGCTTTGAAATGAGCATGGGCGGTTGTGAAATATAACTGACGTTCCAAAGGTGTAATTGAATCTTCCAATAATAACTGCTTATCACCTTTCGCGGAAGTTGTTGTTCCTTTATTTTTTGTTGTATCGCCACTGCTACCGTAGCTAAATCCACCTAGCGCTATGTGAGATTTCTTCTTTTCCTGCAAGAAAAATATCGAAACTTTACATAAAAGTAAAGGTAATTAAGACAAATTATTCTATATATTATTATACAGCAATTCAACATACCTGCGCTGTTGAAGCAATAAATTGTCGAATTAATAGAGGATGTGTTCTTAAGTACACATAAAAGTTAAAAACATTCGGATTAGAAGATTGTGCCACTTTAAGAGGTGAGTCATCATCTGGATAAGTTGGATGTTGATGTCCTACACCCGTTAACAAAAGTGTGTTTAAACTGTTAGAATATTCCTTAAGTATCCATAGTGCCATTGATCGTAAAAAGGGATCCGGATGAGCCAAGCTAAGATTTTGATTATTTCCTTCAGCATCACAGCTAAAAAAAGAAGTGACCTATTATATATGTACATGCAATTTGAAAGATGTCTTGTTAGTTTGGATCAGTTTATATACCCTAAAATTTCTTCATAAAGCAATCGCTTTAGACTAGGAGGTGTTGCGTCAAGTTCACCTTCATAAAGTCTTGCAATAATCATAGCCAACTGTAAGTCATCAAGTTTGTTTAAACAAACTTCTATAGCATCCCGTAAAGCCCCAGCCAACAAGAAGAATGCAACTGCATGTTCGAAGCGTTGTTTACCAAGTAAAGCAAAAGCGTTTTTAAGAGCGGCTTTACGCCAACGATCCTCGGCAAAATTATTTGCGAAGAACTAAAATATATTAAAAAAATATTAATATGAAACATATTCTTATATTCATATATTAAACAAGATATAAATACCCCAGTCATTTTTTCATCTCTTCTTGACCTAAATAGACCCCAAACTAAAGATTTCTTTTTCATAGCTAGATAATATATAGCAGCATCTAACGGATCTTGATTAGCTTGATACGCAGCTTTAGCAAGTCTCTCCACACATGTCTTGAGTAAGCTGTTGTTACGCAACCACCAACCAACACCTAAGACAAAAATATTGCTATACAAAATTATAAGAAATGCTGTAAAAAAGTATATAACTCATTCAATACTAACCTAATTCTTTTAAAATACTCCATTTAGCTTGACCCTTGGCATATGACGGTATGAGTCCCAAAAGTTCTTCTTCACTCTCTGAATGGAAAGCCCAAACTAAATTTGTTGTACCAACTCCTTGGCGCTGAAATTGTGCTCTTTGGGCTAACGGTAAGCAGCGCAATAAATATGTGTAATGCTTCATTGCCAAAAGGAATCGCAGACCACAATCATCCAAAGAATCTATATTAGAAATAATAAATGTAATATTTGAAAAATTACATATTTGACAATATAATGTGATTAATTAATTACCAGTAGAAATTTCTTCACCATCCGGTATCCCAGTTAAATTTTCTTTAGCTATTGCAGTTTTTGCAGCATCAATAGCAAATCTCTCTGCGAAATCTGTATTACAAGTAGATACAGTATCTGCAAGTGCTAATAAGTGCATTTGATCCAAACTAGATAATCCAGGAAGATGGGTATGCGTTAGAAGCCGGGATAGTAAACGTCCTTGGCGCGGACCAAAGTGTGATAAACCTTGTCGTTCTGGAACCGACTGACGTCTGTCGAATCTCCTAGGGGATTCAGTTTCATCTTCTAGAAGATCATCCAAGGACTCTTCACCCGAAAGATTTCCATCAAACAATTCATTGTAGTCCTTGAATATAGAAAACGTATGTACAGTGGAAGTAAAATAAATATTTCCTAACATCTAAAATAATCATACTTGTTCTTCTTCATTTGTCTGTACCGCCATTCCTGCAGTTTCTTTATCAGCTGCAAGAAGTGTCCAAAGAGGTAGAGGCGGAATAGATGTAATCTCAGCATAGTCTAGTGTTAATTCTTCAGGTATCTAAATAAATTGATTATGATGTCCCACGTAAAATAAATTTATAAATAAATTCTATTTAAATAAAAAGTGTCATAATGTTTAGTGTGAAAAACAATGGTATGATTTCGATGATTGCGTGAAGTGCATTCTATCAACATCTACAGCCAATGATATTGCTGAAGCAAGACAACAAATTCGGTAAACTGCTTTTGAATTACTTTACTGAAACCAATAAATTAGTAATCTTCACTAAGTCACCAATAATAAAACAATAATATTTTCTTGGAAGAAAATTTATGTGTAAATATGAATATGTCTAAATTATAGGTTTGACTTCTAAGTAACATAAAAATGAGGCATGTTATACAATTCAATATTCAACTGTATAAACTAAAACATAACGACTATATTGTTAGCTATATTACCACTAACGTCTAATAAAAAAATATTCAACAAAGCAATAAAAAAAAATACGTTTTTAAATAAATTAACAGTATATTAATCTGTATCTGAAATATATGAAACACCTAAAATTATACATTTTGTAAACATGTAAGAACCGGAATTAACTACTGCGTAATGCTACTACTACATATTTATTCCTATAATTATAATATTTTCAGTATAGAATATAATAATAAAAATATATTTTACCCCCTATAATAAACATACTTTGTAAACACAACTTGTAGCAAACATGTTTCAACATAAATGTTATATAACTGTTATATGAAAAATTACTAGTTAAATAAAGAATTCCGCGAGCCCTATTAACTTTGTATAACTGAAAGCAGAAATTTTAAATATAGCCATAATGATAATGCAGCATACTAACCTGTGTTGTAGATCCTCTGGGTTCAAGGGGACTTGTGGTACCCGGATAGCTCACAGATAATGTGCGTGAGCGGGACCACCCTCGCTGTAAAACATACACAAAAAGTGGTAATGTGTAGCCTATTGCTATTAAAAGTGCCAGTGAAATTTATAAATACAATATATGCTTCTTAGATCAACTGTTATCACCCACATATAATATTATAAGACATAAGCTGCTTTGCTGTTATTGAACTGCATGCAAATTGTGCATTAGATGCAAAAATATGAAAGAATTTTGTTTATGTTGTACTGTACATGTGAAAGAAATTTAAATAAAGAAAATAATAAATTTAATATCCAATAAATGATTAATCTTGATTGAATTACTTCATTTTTTCGTTTGACCTTCCACTTATACGTCTAATATATAATATTGATATTATTTGCAAACCCTTCTCACTAAGTTAGTAATTTGTATTACCTAATATACCCATAGCCGCAAAATTATAAGTGAATGAAAAAATTTTCACTGGTTGTGAAATATATGAGAATATGTCGCAAAGGTATCAAATATATATTCGCGTTTGAATTTAATAAATGGATGTCAGAGATAACTTTACTGATAGCTATTGTTTACATATAACTGTTATTATATATAAAACCTAAAAATTCAACAAAGTTATCCCGAAAGCAATATATCGAATAATTACCTGTCGTGTTAAACTTTCTTCATCTCCACCTCCAGTAGTCTTTAATGTGCATGTTCCACTTATACATCTATAACAGTTACGACGTTTTTTAAGTAGTTGTTAATAAGTAAATACACATTTACCATTGTCAGATACATGGAAAATATTATACCTTACAAGGTGTGCTAAAATAGCTTTCACCCAACGAATTTTTCCACTATTTAAAAGTTCCATTAACTGTTTTGGATGATATTGAGGTAGGACAGGACAAGCTATACGAGACGCTTCAAAAAGTCCGTAGTCTGGCATATAATCTAGCGCTGGAGCTTGCTATAAAACAACAGAAGTGTGAATTTACAAGTTTAGTATATATAACTTGATGTTATGTATTTCCTACCTGATCGACCGGCAAATTAGGGCTACTCTTTTTCTTTTTTTCATTGGATAACATTTGCAAATTTATTGAACTTACTCTACCAAGATGAGGCATTGAGCTAACAGTATTAAGTCTCCTTTGAGAGGTTTCTTGAGCAAGATTCCTTAAATCTTCATCACGTAAGTTACGGGTATCATACATCTCATCTGATTCCTAGTAATATTATTGCAATTATTAAGAACTTTGGCGAGGATATATATAAATAAAAATATTTATTATAAAATTACTTGATGCAAAAGCCCTCCTTGTGTTTCCCTGACTTCTGGTTTCCATTGTGAATAGACATGCATTTCTGAATCCATTCCAACGACTAATATTCCATCACGAACCCAAGACATTTGCATAGGAAGAGGTGGTAACCCATCTGCTGTTGTCAAATCTATTTTTCTAAGTTTCATCCATCTTATTTCATCGTTAAAATGTGGTTGTGCTAGTGAACTTGCTTTTCGTAATATAGGACGATTTGTTGACTGTGATTCCTTCATAGCTTTCATATTCGCTTGTGCAAGGTCACTGGATACCGGTGTGAATAACATTATTTTACTACCAACTGCAACGGTTAATATATGAGATCCATCTTCCTTTGACACCCAATCTAGTTGCACTAAATGTTTCTGTGTTAATGGACATGTATTGCCTTTTTCTGTGATACTTTTTCTTAAGGATTGCAAAGTACTAAAGCTTGGAACAGCCAATAAGCCTGCAATGTAACAACAAATCAAAATAACGAAAATACTAAATATTTTCTTTTAAAGTTAATATAAATTATGAACCTGGATTGGATTTAGTCATGCCATTGGGTACTTCTGAAGTTGGTGAAAGGTGATTGGGGTCAGGGACACCATGTGGTGGTCGTAAATCTTCATGTGACAAAGTTTGCAATACCTACAAATATAAGAAAATATATTTCTCTATGTCTTTCCTATAATTGATTTCATTTCAGATGTAAAATATATGCTACCTGTGTAATTCTTTGTTTCTTTTGTAAAAATTTACTGTCATATAAGTAACTAAGATCCAAATTTGGGTCTACTTGTATGCGAGGTAAATGAATATTTTTGAGTTGAATAGTGTCTTCCAAAACCCATTCAGAACCACCTGTACTTTCGCATTCATAAATTGCGACACAAAGATTAACAAAACGAGAATCGGGACTCGCTTTCGATCGTGTAAAAGACCTTCCGTGCTTATAAGCACAAGCAATACGGCCGGAATAAGCAGCACTAATATGAAGGAGTTGACAATCTAAAAAAAATTTTATATGTTAAATAATTTTGACCTATTACTTATGTATCTGTATTATTTATTTACCTGTAATATTGATAGTGGATTGCCGATCCTTTCTAATCATGTCCCACTCACACCACTCGTAATTCAAATTAGGATGTTTTTTATCATTTTCTTTTCCATTCAAGCCTTTAGTCACATTGCACTTCCAGAATCTGAATTGATAATAATTAATGAAACATTAAAAAGAATTTGAAAATGTTGAATATTAGACAGTCAAGATTTTTGTTACGTATTTAGAGTATAATTTATATTACGGTTGTAATAAAATACCTCACAGTTGAATCCGAACAGGCCGTAACTATTATGTAAGGTGCAAAGCAAGCTGGATATATCGATGAGGAACTAAGGTGACCAGCTGCTGGAGCAGCATGGATAACTTCTACACCATCAGGCAATGGTAGTTCTTGCGTACATACCTGCAACATAAATTACATAAGATAAAACTTTTTTCAAGTTATATACTTTATTATTATTAAATATATTTAGAAATATAAAATTAATAAACCTTTGTTGTTGTGATAGAAACATGTGAAGAAGGTTCGTCTTGTCCATCAGCAGGATCTTCACCAACATTCATTCCTGCAAATGACTGCTTCGGTTGCCTTGGCTCAGGTTCCTCCAGATCCTGTACTAAATTACTATCTGGGACGTACATCATACTTCCAGATAAATTATCTAAAATACGCACTATGTTATACTATATGCAAACACTATATTTTTAAATAGTAATTAAATGCTACAATACCAGAATCTGGTTGGGAGGCGATAACTAATCTCCACATGTGAATTGTTGTGCCTTCAGGTGTTCTTTCTAAAACAACAATATAAAATGGCTCTTCGAAAATAGATGATTGCTGAAGATCTACCATAGCTCCAAGTTGTGCCTCCATTAGTCCAAGATCGCTATCACGTCTTACATCTCCAGAATCGCCCAAATTTGTTGAGATATTTTCATCAGCCCTTTCTCCTAATTAAACAGATTCTAAATATTAGAAAAATATTCCATTATGATGTTCTAAATGTATGTCTATAAAATGCAAATTACCTGTAATAAGCTGTTCTTGAAAAACATGGAGAAATTGAGTATTTTGCCAATCATGTGTAGCATCAGAGATCGCATCAAGTTGTATTACACATCCTGGCCTTGCTGTAGATTGTTGTGATACTATTTTAATTTTATCATGTAGAGAAGGAGGTCTAGCTCCATCATCTGATGAACAATCAGTAGACAAAGACATCATTGAATTCATCATTCTACTTCTTCGCTCTGAGCTTGATACTTCTGCGAGAAGTGTTCTAGCATCTATAACAGCTTGATACACTCGAAGACATTCACCATCGCTAGCAACGAAGCAAGCAGATGGTGAATTACTTAGGTTACCCAAAGTTGTGCTGTAACAACGTATTATCATAAATATAGACACTTGATATAAAAATGGAATAGCTAATCTTCATATCTTATTCTTAGATTTAATCTTTTACCTGGGTAACAATGTTGGTATCCATGCCACATTACTGAAAGCAGATATTTCCGGCGAATTTATGCGTGCTAATTCACAAACTCCTCCAGACTTGGATAAAGGACCTACAGAATCCACTCGCCAAAGTATAAGTTCACTACAAAACCCAGAAGGACAAGCTTTTGATGGGAAATCTAAAAATAAAATGCAATATAAATAAGTGGTTTTAAGAGATCTTAAAGTAAATTAATTTGAAATAAATATATATACCTGGTATATTGTGATGCGACGTTGTTAACAATAACGGAAGAACTGGGTGACAGGTAATATCATTTACTCTAAATCTATGACCTGATGATCGTGACGCATGTCCTATACTTAAAACCTATAAATGAATAAAGCTAATATTTATAAAATACAACAGATATATATATGAAACAAGTTTTTGCAAAATAAATAAGACTTTAAAAAGAACCTGAGAAAATTTCGACTTGTCAGCAAACGTTAATTGCCATAAGTTAAGAGTTCCATTAGAATGTTTAGAAACCATTGATATAACCGGAGAAGGTGGTGCCGACAACATATCTGATACCCCACTAGCATGATTTGAATCATTTGCGACGGATCCAGTTGTACCTGCATTAACAATATGAAATATTATGATAACACTTATTAGAAATAAGATAAAAGAAAAATCTAACGCACTTGTTTGTTGTGCGTTTGCTTCTGTGTGAAGTATTTTTGAACTAGTATCTCCTGATTGATGGCTCTCCACTTCGGTTTCTTCAATAACACTTGGTAAGGTTGCAGTGGCTTCAGTAGCTGTCTCTGCAATAATAGGTATTAATTATTATCTACATACTTATATAACTAATATAAAATTAGTCTGTTTAAGAAAAATATTATTGCTGGTAAATGAACACACAGATTGTTTCTTGAAAGACACATGATAAATGGATTAATCTAAATATATCTTAATAATAATAATACCTATAGTGGGTTTTGCTGCTTTCACCATATCTCTAAATTGAAGTAAGTGACAACCAGATGTATTGTACAAACTTAATGTTGTTGACATACTCATAGCATCACCTAAAGGAAAGGCCGATGGTATTCTTGTACTGAATGAAACCTGAGCTTGTCGGAAGGAACCTGGATGATATTCGTCTAACCAATCAACTACCCTATAAATAAATGTATTATATAAAATAAATGACACATAGAATCAGCAATTAACAATAACGAATATATATAATATTTACCAAATCAGAAAGCTTCCATCAATTGGATGGATTGAGAATAACAAGTCCGGACTGTGATGCCAATCTCTCAACAAACAATCAATTTTCATATCTAACGAGTCTGTGATGTGTAATCCTGTATCTGTTGCCAAAGAATTAATTGAAGTGGTATTCGAGAGTGAAGGATGACTATGTGGCCCGGTATGGGATGCTGAGCCAGTGTGAGGATTTGAATGATGCTCATCACTACCACTTTCATCTTGCGAATATGACTTATTAACACGACCAATTTTTCTCTCTATAAATATTGCAATTTTGAACAATAATTTAAAAAGCTGTATCAACTTTTATATAATTTTTTAAAAAATGATACAAACTTGGATCATCATGTTGTTCACCTGGGTCGTCGTGTCCATCCGAATGTCCATCACTATTTGATAAACCTGCTGCTTCTTCTTTTTCTACAACCTTTATTCCAAATTAAAAGCAATATTGGATAAAAAAAATCTTTATTTAAACAAATTTGAACTATTAATGTAGAAATGATTCCAACATTACTAAAATTAAAGAAACTATCTATGTTTAAAACTTTGTCATATATTGTGGTACATTATTTTTACCTTTTTAGCTAACTCTTGCATAATAACCTCTGCTTGTAAGGTGAAATGCATTTCTTTATTATTCAACCAATGCAGAATAAAGTATGGTTGAGTTGATGGATCATTACTCTGCATTGATGGCACTAATGGAATATCAGTTTCTGCGTTAATAGAGGCCGCCAAATGGAAATGAACACCTTTAAAAGATAACATTTTAATATAAATTAACTTAATACTTATGAAAGAAAAGCTTTACATTAATTATCTTTCATACCTGGTGTAACTCCAGTTCCGTGATAGCCATAAGAATGAAAATCGTGTACGCTATAAGTAGATGGTAATGTTGGTATAGGCGAATGTCCTAAACCACTTCCTGCACCGGGGCCTCCGAACCCTCCACTTAAACCAGTTGCATGTTGTCCATTATTTTTTGCATGCCGCCGTATATGAAAACAAGTTCTAATTTTCCTTTAGTAAAAATGTTCTATTAAATTTTTAGTATATAATATGTATTTAATTAAACTTACTTCATATGTTTGAGACGCTGCATAAATCTATGTTTATGTCTATGCGTTCTAAATTTTGGATTTTGAGATGCCAAAGGATCAAATTGATTCATATTTACTAACCCGTCGTCCGGTAATACAGTTTCAACCCACACTCTGCATATATTATCTAAGCACGATGTTACTAACATGTTAGATACGGATCCCCTAAAACAAGTATTTTATATAGTTGAACGGCTACTATGGATCAATTTCTTCTATGCATGAGTGACTTAAATAATTTGTACTATACATATATTAAAAACATACTTGGGCATATATTTACTGGTTTTCCTCCAAGACAAATGTGTTAAAGCTCTAGGATGTGCTACATATACGAAACCATAATTTAAATCAAAGTTTTGAGACATGGAACTAGTTTGATCCATACTTTTTGAAGGAAATAGTACTAAAACAATAAATAAAATATAAAATAAATATAAATTTTCGCTTTTTGTTAATTTAAAAGGTATTTTTACTTACAATGTTTATTCTCATACCAGATTTTTACTAAACGATCACTTTTACCAGAAGTAGCGAAAAGCGTTCCATCGGGACTAAATGCCATATGATGAACCGGGGTTGCAGTATGGCACTTCCACACACAATCCCATCCCTTTCATTTAAAAAAGGATAATTAATATATGGTTATTTACATATAATGAAATTACGTGACAGATAAAATTGCACACCTGATCGTCTCTTTCCTTTTCTTCATTCATCGATTTACTATCTCTGTCACCACCAATTTCGAAAGTAACCCCTAAAGAACCGAGAAAGAACGAAATTTAATTATTCCTTGTTTATATTCATTATTCAATATATCAAATAACTACCTTGACTTGGTTCATTATCATCTTCTGTCGGAGTAAATATTTGATGCCACATCTGCAACTCTGAGCCACCCGTTAGAAGACGCGTTCCTTCTAAATTCCATGACAGAGCACTTATATTGCAATCAGCTTTTAAACGACCTGTTTCAACCCATCTATACTCCAAATTCTACAAAAGATGTTATTTATTGAATATAAACCATATCTTAGATCTTTCAAATAATTAGTCGGGAATAAATTGAAATGAAACATACATGCGTTCCAGTACTGTGTATAAGGGGAGTTGGTTCGAAAATGCAAACAGTATCATCATAAGCTGCGGCAATCTTTCCAGTATCTGTACTGCAATCCAAAGATGAAATTCTTATGTAGTTGTGGACTGCGCCAGGAATAATCTGTACACGCTCGAAGGTGCTGGCCAATATTACGATGTTACATCCTGCTGCATATGCCTGTATACATAGTTACATTCTATTATATGTGAGAATGATATATCTGATAACCTTGCACTAAAAAAGTAATTGTCTACATTTTATTCGGTAATTGAAGATGTCTCCAAGTATTAATACATGATCGCTTAAAACTCTTGGAACTCTTTCGAATTGTTCGGAACATAATATGGACACAATATATGTTATGTAATTTTATATCTATATAAGAGAAACAAAGTATTAATATTTTCTGATAACGTAGTTTTATAAACACTATGACTTTGGATTCTTAACCAAATCGGCTATGTTTTACTACATTGTGTGAGGATTGTTGCCTACTTTTGGACATGTCATAAATAATGTCACATAATTCATTATGGTGTAACAAGAATTCAAGTGATGAATATGATGTTCTTACATGCAAAATTCAAAACAAGAAGTTGAATTTTGTATTTTCTAGGTGATTAATATTTGTAAAACCATAAATGATTTTCATAGTTTCCTTTCAATATGTTATTTGTTGTGAAAAACAATCATGAAATATATAAGCTATACATTTTAATAATTATTATTTTTAATCTGGAGCAGTTGTTTTCTACTGATATTACTATATAGATAACAAAAAATTGAAATAATTTAATAATTATTATAAAATAATGAAATGAATTCATGAAGTTGTAAAATGTTCAGCTGTCAAAATTATGTTATTTTCTGTCAAGTGTCATGTGTTATGTCAGCTGATCTAGAAAGGAGGGGCAAAGCTCCTGCAATCTGTCAAGAGTCAATAAACGAAAGGATAAAAAATATCAATTTTTCGTTGAGTAGAATCACAATTAGCTATTGCTGAATACATTATGTACTAATTAGAAAATAATAAAGATTTTTTATTATGTACCGTAAATGGAATACCCTCAACTGAACCAACTGCAAAACATCGGTCCCCTGCATTACATGCCCCACTTAAGATTTGATGATTATTCATATTTAAACTTAAATAAATGTATCTTCACTTGTACATTAATCTTATTTTATTAAGTCATTAACACTATCTGAATATTACATCACAAAAACTCATCTTCATTAAAAATCACATCAGACGACATTTTGCTTAATTTTAATTCTCTCCATCACTTTATACTCGATGTCAAAAAATCTGTCTTTCTTATTGAAAATATTATTTCGTTGGTATTTCTGATATTGAAATCTTGGGTTTGCCCGATGAGTAAATCAATACCTTCGAATATAATTACTTTAAGAAACTAATATTATTTTCGGAGACGTATAATTAGCTAATCAAATTGATAAACATTCTGATAAATTCTTATAATAAATAAAATATTCTTATGGATAAAAATAAAATAAAAAGTGTTCTTGAAATTTTCCTCGTAAGATGGCAGTAGTGTTAACTTTATATAGTACCGCGAATAATTTTGAACAGAGTATGAAGTATGCGGGATAATTGATATTTCTCGTGGTATAAACACCAAAAATAGTTCTATAATTTTAAGCAGAGGAAACATCCCAATAAAAAATCCACTGTTACACACTGTAATACACATTTATTATCTAAAAAATAATAATGGAGTATAATTTTATTAGAAATGCTCCTACGCTACAATTGGCGTCCGTACCAAATAAAAATGATTTATACTGTTTAGAAACAATAATAAATCCGGAACAACGACGAGACGCTTCTGCAAAATCTGCATTTCATTGGCAGATTTTGAAATGCAGGTATACATTTCAAAATAATTCCGACATTTTTAGTTTTTGTTATGCTTTAAATAATTAATTATTTTTAAATTTCATGAAATAGAATCATTATCTTCTCGTTGCCTGAGGTTATTGCTTGTCCTAATGTCGATTTCATAAATCAAGTGACAGTGATTACTCGAAAAAATGACAGTAATTTAGACAGGCTGAAGAAGTTGCTGGAGCAACAAAAAATGACTGTGGTAACTTCTGGATTGAGTAAGACTTTTGAGTTATCTTTAAAATTAACATTACAGCTATTTTTCTTTAAGATGGACGGACCGAATCAAACGACCGACTACAACTATCGGTCTTGCCTTCGATATACGATTGGTGCGCGGACAGCTCCCTTATGGAACCCGCTTGGGGAATATTTCGCTAAGGGACGAGACTTCCTGTCAACAGATGACCCTGTTGAAGTCGTGGATATCGAGCTAAAGGTGATATTACTTCTAAAGTAAATGACCATTGTCTTTCAGCAAACATATGAAAGAAACACAACAACATACAATATATACATAACAAGGACACTATATGATTTCATATATAAGTCATTGTTTTTCAATCAAATGGAAAGGGGGAAATAAAATTCGTTTTGAGTTCGTAACGAAATCATCTAATTACACAATTTCCTTTCTTTTGATGGCTTATTAGGTATATATGAATGTTTTTTTTATAGGTAACGGATACCCACCTTATTATTTCAATCCGTGCTGAAGCGTTACGGATGCCCCGACTGACTTTATCCCATCTGGGGCTCACAGAAAGGTGCGCCACTGAATTGTGGGGTTCTGGAGACGTTATAAACGACGCTAGCTTAGGGACGCAATGGGTGTTTGTGTTACCCAGCCTCAAGAAAGGCCGAGTTATTGCTGTTTGGAAAAAGCTTCCACCGTCTTGCCCCTATAAAACATATAAGGAACTCCGCCGTCACTGGAAAAATGCTGTAGATATTTAAAAAAATATATATTTTAATAAATTGGGGTGGGGTGAAATGAATATTATTGTAAAATAAACCGTATGTTGAAAGTTACGTTAATTGTATTCAAATTTAGTTTTATTTGACAGTAATATTCGTTTCACCTTACATTAGAAGGTTCAACATTAAAGTAACTACGGGATATCTTAATTTTTTTTAACTATTTCAGTACGGATATCGCTTACCGGAAAGTTCCGAAGACATGTTGTTCTACGAAATATACTTTCGGCCACTGGGACCCGTCTACTACACGTATCCTGATATTTGCGTGCGTCCTTTTAACCCGACGCCAATGAGATGCGACGCCTCAACGACGATTCAGACATTTTTAAAAGATGTTTCTACTAAAATGCCTGCCGTTTGTGAAAAACCATTTGTTGTCTTCAATTTGGGAGGAGAAGCATCGTGCGACCTCATCAGCGGAACCCAGGTAATTAGTTCTAGTAACATCATTTTTTTTGTATTCATCAAGCTTATACTGGTTAGTCAGCCACTTATTAGTACCCAGAACAGAGCCGCTCTTAGGATTGGTGGGCTCCTAGCCACAACTAGCGGTGCAAACTGAATTTTTCGTACATTTCTTTTTATTTTATTTTTTATATATATTAATTGTGTGCCTTTCAGCTTTACAATCTACAGTATTATATTTCTTAATACATTTCATTCCTATATACATTCAAACTTAAAACTAAACCTAAATTATTCTAGACTTTTACTACTTCCAAAAGTGCTTTTTGCTTCTTCTTCTCTTGACCCTCCCTTGAAAACCAGATAACGAGATTATTATTTATTGTAATGTTTTTGCCATTCTTCTGCACCTCTTGTTACTTTTCTTTCCTCGTTCCTTTTCTTTATTTCCGCCATCCACCTCTTTCCTTCACTGCCTCCTTTTAATAACTGCACAATATTGTTCTCGCTTATTACTTTTTTCTGACAAGAAAACTTAATGTACTCCAGTGTTTTAAATTCCGTTCCGTACACTTTACACATTCTTTCCTATCGCTATTTTCTTAGTATCTGTTTCCTTTTTCCTGGTTTCCCAATCTAAATCTGGCAATCCTTCTTATGTTTTTTGTGCCTTTTTCTTTCTCTCCCAAATCCTTTTATATATTGTGTTGTAATTGCTCTTCTCGATTTTTTCTATTCTTTCCTGTTGCTGTATCTCTTTGTCCCTTCTCCTTAGCTCATCTTCCACACTTTTGCCTCCTTCACTTCTTCTCTCTGCCTCCTCGATCGCCATTCCATTCCTTTCATAATATTCCTTTCTCCTTTTCGGGTTTCCATTTCTTTTTATTATCGCGTAAAACAAACACATTTAAAAACAGGAGGCTTACTTTTTCCCAAAAATCTGAAAAGAACATTTTATTCTCTTTGTGGTGCGGGTCGTTAGGCACGTGTCCATGATCCTATCCTTAATAGCGGCTCTAACCTAATTTACGGTACCTAAAGATATAAAAACCTTTTCCAACCATGAGATCTACTCAAAATACGATCCAATTTAAATGCTTATTTAATTTTAGGCTGAGAACACAACATCTCCCAATATGACTGCACTCAAGTCAACAGTAGCGCAAGGGACTTCAGGTTTTTCCTACCTAAACTCACAAAGCAGCCACGCTTATCCTTCTACCTCACAGTGGTCCCAGCAGATACCTGGGAGTGGCTTAGTCAGTCTTTGTACGCCAACCCAGGGCGTCAGAGCATTTATAAATCCATGGACTGTTCCTACTAACGGAAGATCATCCAGTTACCACGTTAATCAAAGTTTTGGTAACGCATCATTAAACAACAGTAAATCAGTTCAAAGAGATCAAGATCCTAAAGATATCAGCGTCGAGGAGTTAAGCCAGGAGTTGAGAGACTCTCAATACGGTAATGGTAAATCTGTTCTTGAAAACCATCTCAGACAATCAGAAGCTATCAGAAGTAGGAAGGATTTGTTTGCTAATTCCCAAATTGATCCAGTTTTTGAGAGTCCAGAATCTCGCGTACAAACAGCTGTAAATCAAACTGCTGCTGATTTGTTGGAAGGTCGACGACGCCAACGTACACCACCTCCTTTTGTACCACTTGCAGTGCCTTTACAACCTCTACCAAGGGCTGAACAACGCTACGTTCCTCTTTTCAACAAGAGTGTCAAGACGATTATCACCACCAGTACCGGCACCAGCTCATCTTCTATGGTCCAGACCGCAGATGAAAACTCGCCTGCTATTCCAAACCTCAGCGCTGTAAAGCAGATGACCATACGAGTGGTGGAGAAAAGTTACGAAGTAAGACCTTTATTTAAGATGGGGGGTGTTAAACGCAAAATAGAAATACCAAAGATTGAGTTACAGAAGCGCACTGCAAAACAAATCAATAAGGTATTTTTAGCGCGTCAACATTTTCAAAATTACTGACATTTCTATAAATGCATGCTTTAATCGGTTTTGGCTAGTTTATCGCAGGAGCAATTCATCGTAAAAGAAAGTCAATAAGTGCTGCGATATACATTGCAATTCGATATTCTAGCCTAATACTTTAAATAATCTTCTTTTTTACCTATGTGTTTAATTGATTTCCCACTTTGTTGCGTGTCTACTAAATTTTTTATAATGAAGAAAAGGGCTTGTGTCCTCATTTTTTAGTGGTCGATTTTTCAATTGTTGATTGAAATTGATGTTAATAAATGTGTATTGGCGTGTCTATTTTATTAAATATCTAAATATTGACGGAGATATAGCAATTAAAAGTTTGAATTGTAGTTTTAGCGCTAGAAATGGTCGGCCATATTTGTATGCTGGTAAGTAGGTAAGTGCTGTAGTAATGTTTCGTAGCTGTTGGTAGTAAAATAATCAAGTCAAATCAAAGAATAATAAGTTTTTATTCTATTTAACCCTGCTAAGGCAGACATAATATTGAAATTTGATTGTTCCTTGAAATAGCTGCAAATAATATTTGATATTTTGATATATAAATACATATAGCAGAGATTTATGATCTGTAAGGTTGGTAACCTTACACAAGGATTGTGATGTCATATGCACTTGGAATATGTACAACGTTGAATCCCTTTAATAATTAAAGACACAAAATGACTTTTTTAATTGTTAATATATCTTAACATATAAGGAGTTATTCAAACATAATTGAACATTTGAGGTTCTAGTAACCCACTTTATCAATAAATAGTACACTTTTATAGAAATTAAGACATAGGACACAAGCCCATTAAATTTCTCCCCCTTCTCCAATCAGTAGAAAAAACTACACGGAAAATAAATACATAACTACAGTGGTCGATTTACACAATTGCCTCCAGCTATTCAAATTTAGGCGCTTCTTCCGACCTCTACAATGTCCTAGATTAGTTTTACAATCCAACGGTATAGTTAAGATTGCACAAGAAATACTTTTTGGGTATATTTCTGAGCTAATAAAAGCTTGCCGGATTCTCCACGACCCCGTTCGTGCAGTCAGTTCGGGCGACTTAGCGAACGGTCAACCACACTTAGCGAACGGTTACGTCATTCGTTCCCGCGTCACTATAAAACCTTTGTTGCGAAACATATAAAATGTTGAATTGTTTGTGTGGACATAATAACATTTGGGTATATAAATATGAATGTTTTTAATCTCTGTAAGACAAAAAAGCAGCCTAAAATCTGCCGCTCTAGGATTCAGCCTACTCAGCCTTCTGGTAAATTTTTCTCCTTTTTTATTTAGACTCTCCTTTTATAATGGGCTTGTGTCCTATGTCTTAATTTCTATAAAAGTGTACTATACATTGATAAAGTGGGTTACTAGAACCACAAATGTTCAATTATTTTTTAATAACTCCTTATATGTTAGGAGATATTAACAATTAAAAATCTCTTTAATTATTAAAGGGATTCAACGTTGTACAACATTCTATATGCATGCGACGTCACAACCGCTAGTTGATATCTCTTTTATACAACAGAGCGTAATAATGATATATTCTTGACAGAACTCTGACTCTGCTATATGTGTTTATATATCAAAATATCAAATATTATTTACAGCTGGAACAATAAAATTACAATATTATGTCTGCCGTAATAGGGTTAAATAAAATAAAAACTTATTATTCTTTGACTTGGCTTGATTATTTGACTACCAACAGCTACAAAACATTACCACAGCACTGACCTACTCAATAAATAACTGACGTTAAAATGCATTTCACGTCATATATATATGGCCGACCATCTCTAGCGCTAAAACTAAAATTCAAATTTTTAATTGCTACATCTCCGTCAATATTTAGATATTTAATAAAAAAGACACGCCAATACACATTTATTAACATAAATTTTAATCAAAAATTGAAAAAGTGACCACTAAAAAATGAGGACACAAGCCCGTTATGTTTCGACGAAATTAATTGCAACTGGTCACATTTTCTTTTTGGTGAAATGAATTGTATTTAGTATAGTCACAATTCCATTTGGATAAAAGGAATTGCATTTTTATATACATTTTTTCAAACTATCCTCATGTTCGTACAGTTTTAAAGATTGTATATATCATTGATTTGGGATTCAGACCCTAAATATTGAAAAAAAAAGTTGGTGTAAAAACTTCATTTACTTTTTGCTTATAATATATGATTCTTATTCTTTCAGGGTGCCGCACCAAAGAGAGTTTTTGAAGAGCTCGATACCGCAGTGTTGCTTGCTGGAGGACGACCTGTTGTGGAGAAGGCGACCATCCCTGCATTACTAGCCTGGCTGAAAAATCAAGGAGTGATCATCAGATCTAAATCTGTGAAAGCAGATATTGTTGACAAAGTGATGTCCACTTTGGATAACTTAAATAACTAAATATTTTAAGTCAAAATAATTATATAAGTTTAAAAATGTAAAAGATAATTTTTTTTATCTGAATTATACATACAAATAAAATAAGAAAAATACACTGTATATAATTAAGTAAATTATATGTGTATCTATATATTGAAAAATATATAAGACAAAAAAAATAGGTGTTTTATTTGCGTTTGAATTGTGCTGTAGAGATAGTTGCGTCATTGCAGGCGTAACAATAATTAACTATTCAAATTACTCTGTTTTTCCTGTGATATTTGTCGAACTGACAGCTATTGTACATTTACACCTGCCCTTTCGCTTCCTTTCGCTTACATGTTGGATATGATAAGTCCAATGCAATGTTTTATGCAAGCATGCGGATTTTGCGACGCTTACCTTAATATGTTACCTTACATAACTGTTAAACGAGTACTATATAAAATTAACTCGTCCGTCGCGACTAATACCTGAAAGTATTCCTGCATATGTGTGGAAGTAAAATATTTGAAACAGGGCCTTTTACACGATCAGATCAGACAAAGATTCGATTTGAAATTCAACAGAATGGTTTGCCTATAATTTCATATTCAAATTCCCTGTTCAGATCACGATAAACAGACAGGACTGAATCTGAAACAACTTGAAGGTATGATATGATCGTGTAAAAGACCCATAAAACAGAAATGGTAAATGTTAACACCAATACAAGCAACTCCATTCCGGGTAAGCTAGTAACGCGCTTGATGTTGAACGTTGCAACAGTACTGTGTAGGCCACCATCCTCTGAGGATTTATAGAATTCACCGGCAAACGTGTTTATGCTCACATCATCATCGCAGTGCATTTGTTTAAATAAGTGATCAACATAATGTTATTGTACAAGTGCTAAGTTTTAAACATATAAAAAAGTGATAGTTTTGCTTGAATAAAATAAGTGTGCGCTCAAATATTAACAAAGTAAGTTAGAAAGAATATTTTCAGTTTAACACTTCAAACAGGTTTTTATATTAAATAACACTCTCATTCATTTCTATGTTTACGACAAATATACCCGCAAAAATCTGTGTGTTTAAAGTTTATAGAAAAGATTTGTACAAAATGTTCACGCTCTCTTATCTATTTCATTGCTATTACAATCATAAAAAACCTTGCTTTGGATTAATGGAATTGTAAAACTTTTTGAATGATTACAATTTTGAATGTTACAAGAGAATGTCTTTAGAAATTAGATTTTTGTTTACAAAATATTATATGTATTTAAGGTAATATCCACCTTTTGCGTGATAGCAGGTTATTAGGATATATTTTATCTGAAAATATGCAAACATTCCAAAGTAACATTCTTTACATGTCACACAAATAAATTATTTCTGTAATGAA
This sequence comes from Panorpa germanica, assembly GCA_963678705.1. NCBI lineage: Eukaryota > Metazoa > Arthropoda > Insecta > Mecoptera > Panorpidae > Panorpa > Panorpa germanica. The sequence continues at coordinate 11,227,268 of OY783217.1, forward strand.
TGTATTTATTAACTATATCGCTGCCTAATAAATTTATAAATATGTTAGCACATAATTAATTAAATCTGATTACAACTAAACTTAGAAAATATCAGGGGATCGAACCCGAAGACAAAGTAAGTAGTCTGGTTTTAAGCATTAAAGTTCTCGCCCACTGTGCCGTCTATGATCAATTAATTAACTAATTAATTTTCATTGCATACAAGTATACATTTGTGTTATATTTGATTTAAATTTGACCTGTTTCTAATACTAGTCGTGTCACTGAATATATTGTTAAATATTATAATGTTCCTTTTTGGAGATACACATTACAGAGTTACGTTGTTTTTGATCTGTTTTTATTTAAGAATAAAACACACAGAATAGTTAAACTATTTCTCATTTTCACTATTAATAGAAATAAACATTTTTATTAATTACATTTAGTGTATTAACAATACCTTATTTTTGTCATCCAATTTCATTAGATCAATTGTATTCAAATATATTTTCCTCTCATTCACTCTCATTGTTTCCTACGCAAATAATTCGAACTTTGATTAAGTTTATCTCGAGTCAATCGAATTCAAATTCAGGGTAGTTAGATAATAATACACTTTATAATTGTACAAAAATTCTACAGATGAGATTTATAGCAACTACCTTAAGTTTGCAGTTAGAATTTATAATTTTGTGACGTACAAATGTAAACTGAGATTTTTAGTTTAGTACGGTTAAAAAAATATGATTGATATTACTTTTAGTTTCCCGTGTATTGCGTTTGTTAATCATATGATTTCTGTTAAAAATTTCGTTTTATTATTTGCGTCATCGTCGTCATCTTACCTGCCTTCCTCTCACCTACGCATGGACTTCACAGAAAGAACCTACACATCGAATCGTTTCGCTGTTTTGTTGCATTGCCTTACCACCTTGTAAGGAAACTAGAAGTTTGTTTGTAAACCACACATTTTCAAAATACCATTACAATATTATAAACTAAATTTACGAGTTGTTTTTATTTCACTTTCTAAATGAATTATAGAACATTGATTTAAAAATAATTTTCCTCATACTATATGAGAATTAATTAAAAAATAAAACATTTTTATTATTTTATTTTAAAGTAAATTTATATTTGTTTTGTATTAACCCTTTCTACTGCAATTTATTTCCAGGAATAACTAACTAAAAAGACCTTTTCAAGGATTATAGAGTTTTAATATTTTAGTCCTTTTACATTAAGTATTACTAGGTTTTCTTTAAGTAAATATTAATGTATGTAAGGTAAGATTCATGTTTTTTTCTTTAGTAAGAAAGTATAGAAACAGGATATTGACTTGAAATCTCAAACGAACGCTTATAAAGGATAAAATGGTATTCAATATACAATGAAAATAAACCTATTTAAACAGTTGCTCATTACCAGTTAAAAGCTTTCACTTCTTAAAGCGATTCGTCTGTTGAGAAGCTAGTAAATTCGCTGCGGATTGAGCATTGGGTTTCTCACACTTTCTAACCATTTCTTTGTACAGATGCACTAATAATGATTTTAATTACCTTTAGAGATCTTTTTATATCTTTAATAGCCTGTTGAACAATTTTATTATGTACTTTGTGTAATTAAGTTTAACTTCTATTATATTTGTTACAATAAATCGAATTTGATTATATTATTTATTATATTAATTGTGTGCCTTTCGGCTTTACAATCTACATTATTATATTTCTTAATGCATTTCATATAAATTCAAAGTTAAAACTAAACTTAAACTATTCTAGACTATTACTACTTCGAATAGTACTTTCTGTTTCTTCTTTTCCTTCTTTTCTTCGTCCTTATCTCCTTTCCGAAAATCCTCTATTTTTCTGGACTGAAGTTTAACTGTTTCCTCGCTACTTCTTTCTTTCTCCTGCATCCCTTCACTGCCTCTTTTAGTACTTCCTCTCTCTTCATGTTCCTTATGCAACCCAGCTACGAGCTTATTTATTGTCCTGTTTTTTCTTTCCTTTTTTCTATTTCCGCCATCCACCTCTTTCCTTCACTGCCTCCCTTTACCAGCTGGCCAATATTCATTTCGCTCACTACTTTTTCCTTACACTCAAACTTAATGTGCTCCAGTGTTTCGTCCTCCGTTCCGCACACTCTACACTTTTTTTCCTCACTACTTTCCCAGTATCTGTTTCCTTTTTCCTCATTTCCCAATCTAAACCTTGCTGTCCTTCTTATGTTTTTTATGTCTTTTTCTATTAAGTACTGAGGTATATTACTTTCCCAAATCCTTTTATATCTTGTATTGTAATTGCTTTTATTCGAATTTGATTATAAGAAAACAGTAAAAAATTTAACATAATATTTTTGCATGTAAAATTATCATTAAATATACTTTTAGAATATCTACCCATATAATATTTTATGTAAAATTGTTTTGTGTGATTTGTACAATATATGCAACTAATAAAATGAAATGAAATCTTAAATAATATTTACGTTTGATGTTCAGAGGAATATTTGTTTAGAGGAAATAAATAAAATAAATAAAAACAACAAAAAAATTGCAAAAGGTTAATAAGGAAAACATGTTAATTATTAATAGACACTTGGCACGGGGAAAACCTGTTCAGTTGTCAAATTCAGGTTTACATAATATCAAGATTTCAATTTAAAATTTTAGCATAATATCTGAAAAATATCTTTGGTCATCACTTTTGCATACATTAAGTAGAGTAAATGAATATACATAGTCTCGTACTAATAATTCATTAAGAATTCATAATTAAATATATGAAAAACAAATGTGTTGAAAGTATACATATATATATATATACGCAAGTGAATTTTTAAATGCATCTCTATGTACATAACATGAAATAATTTACGTATGTAAACAATTACAAAAAAAAAACATTCACAAAATGTAAATAAAACTAAAAAAACAAAACATTAGTCAACAGATGAGTGTTGCAGGTATTATTGGAATGGATGGATGATGTCACAGAATGTGTCAACCAAATTCTCAATGTAATGGATTCAGCATCCGTGTTCCAGCAACACGTCCGCGGTATACTTGGCATTAATGAGGCTGTATATGTCGTGCGTCTTTACTTTTGACAGTTACGCTTCAAATATAACCTCTATTTGATCCATTGTCTATACGTCAGGGAACTGTAAATAGTGAAATTAATTTCGTTGTTAGTGTTACAACAAGTTGTTAGTTAGACATTGAATTCAGAAATGCGTGGGAGCTGTATTATATTCCGCTAGTAGGTGTATATGTACAACTTAGAACGCAAAGCAAGGTAATGTAATTAAATTTGTCTAAAGATAGTCTTGCGTATCAAGGGTATTTTGCGTATGTGTGTTTACTGTTGGTACTAACACAAGGGTTGCTTTTTGAACCAATGTACACTGTAAAGAACTTGTGGCAGTCAGAACGCATTTATATGTAAACATAACGATGTCGCAGGTATTCGATTTCTTCTCCATTTCCTATCTCTCGTACGTTTCATTCATTAAACAGAATGCGTTGATTGCTTTCCGGAGTGGCCGGACATATACAGATCGGTTAAGAGAATTGACTATATACATATTCGATTGGAATTGATTATTAGTAATTATTGATGTTTTATCTCATTTCTAGCTTGAGTAATAATTAGTTTTATAAAATGGCATAAATAAAAGTGTAGTAATAATATCGAAATTTGAATTTGGCGCCTCTGTTGAATTTTCAAATCAATATTTTATAAACTATAGGGATTGAGCAACAACTGTAGAGGCAGCACTACTGCCGAAAGTGGAGCGCTCTGGTGTCATAAATGTAAAGGATTGTGATGTAAACAGCGTAGAAATAGTATATGCATAGAATAGTATATAAATAAATAATGCAAAAAATAATTAAATTAAGGCCAAACTATAAAATTTTTCAATAAAATATTCAGTTTTTGTAAGTTACTGATAAATATTTTTTGTGCTGAAGTTCTGTGGATGCAGAATAGACTCCTAATGCTGTAAATGTCAGACCAGTTTTCAATTTTGTCAAAGTGATAAGTAATTACGTTTTTTTATCTATTTTGGTAGATTTTATGTCGGGAAGCATATTCAATAGAAATGCAAATATTGAAAAATTAACACCTGTTAAACTGCTTAACGATTGGTCATCATGAATAGAAGTAATTCCATTGAAACCTTGATAATCAGATTTAATAGGATCTGGAGTAATTGGATCACACCCAACATCTTCAACATTCTTTCGTAAAAGCGGCAAATTAATTATATTATATATTATAATATTGGAATGTTTACTTGCACTTCTGCAGTAGTTACACCATCACGGGAATTTATGTTACAAAAAAAATACTTATGTTCATCTAAAACACTTTCATCAACAATTTCATCAGTTTGACATGTTATACTACGAGTTGTTTTTTGTGGAGTAGCATCAGAAGCATAATGATCTTCAACGCTCTGTGTTTCAATATCTACATAATTACCCTCTTGAATTTCAATTTCATTATTATTATTATTATTATTATTAATGATATTCATTTCACTTCGTACATTCCGTTGCCGTAATCGTTCGAAACGTTCAAATGACTGAGTGGATTTTTTGGTATTTACTTTACCAGGAAAAAATGTTGGTGTGTATGAAGGATGCCGAGGATGTTCTGACTTTTGATTATTCACAAAATGATCACTACAAATGCGTGTATTTTTAGTTAGTTCCCAATCCTTTAGATATTTTCTGAAACACAAATTTTTTAAATTTTACTTTTACTTATTACTATTTTATTTATATCATAAAATAATTATTATATAGTTTAATATTCTATTTTATAATACTTAGCTTTTCAAATTTGATTGTGATTAATTAAATTTTTTTATTAAAATAATTTACTTACACATAGTTTTTCACTGCATTTATCCATTGTTGATGTTTAAAGGTTATCCATAGTAGTCGCAGGGAAACGATAAAATTTCACACTTGTATTTTGGTTTTTGTTTTTATATGGCATATTGAAACAGCCACGGATACAGCACGATACTTTTGAAGAAGACATTACTTAAAATTATTTCGATTAGATTAAAAAAATTATTAATTTAACAAATTCCTTATTGTTTTCTATACCACTTGTCACCACTTTGTTTTACATTTTTCACGGTAGTTGGCGTCAAAGTCATGTTTCTCAATCCCTATAAACTATTTTTCATATAGATCCACAAATACCGTTACTACATTATGAATAAATTACACGCCTGGACGCAGCTTTGTAATAAATAAACTTATAATGTTTAGAGAACTGCAATAAAATAACCAAAATAAAACGTGATATTTTATTTGAATTCATTAATCGGCAAGTTTGAGTTTGCAAGAACTCGTGCCAACTGTTGAATTACGCGACAATATTTCACATTTGTTATGACTGTTAGAAAAGTAATCTCGATTTTGTGCCTGAATCAGATTTAGTATTCAAACAGTATCCAATTTATATTATATGGTATATCAACAAATCAGAATCTCGAGTGTGTCAACAGGAGGTGATTGTTTTGTTTTATGAATTAAACATAAAATAATGAAAGTATTTCTGATTTAAAAAATTTATTATGAGACTAATATATGGCAATTATTAATGGAATATGTTTTCGCGCCAAATGTAGTCCCGTTGTTTCGGTATTTTGTGCATAACTCTGACTTTATTTTGTCGATAAAGCAAGATATATTATCTATTTTTGGAAATTTTATTATCTATAGTTATAAGTTAAAGGACCTCTGCTTCATGGTTATATTCCAGTGTTTTTAAAGTATGAATTTTAAATGTGAAAATCACTCTTATAAAAAATGACGGCACATTTAAAAATATCAGTTCCTACCGATTCATACATACTACTTCATTATAAACTAGGAGGCAACAAACTCTGGAATTTCCATTTTATTTTGCAGTTTTACAAAGTTTTTCAGAGCGTGAATCCTTTCTATATATTTTATATAACATTGTCAATATTTTTTAAAGTTTAATGAATTTAACCTTGAAATAATGTTTTAACTATAAATCGTACCCAAATGATAACAGAGTAATTAGTATAATTACAAAATCTCGCTATTTTTATTTAACATTAGCACAATTTCGTTCAGCTCTAGTGATAACGTACACTCTGCACTTATTTCGCTTAAGCGGTGGTTTTAATAACATTCACTTATTTTATTATTAAAAAAGTGTAATTTCTGTAGTTCGGCGTCTATTCCCCGTTTGCCCCTCATGAACATAGCTATACACTAGACGAGTATACATTTATTATTTTATTTTATAGCTTCTTTATGTGAACCACTACATTGTCCGTTGGTTTCTATTATAACATTCATTTCCACGTTCTGATTTTGACAAAAGAAACAAAGAACTTCGTCTAACTGTACTTAATAATACAACTATGTCATACTTTGTGTTTTAATTCACTGCATTTTTTATTTCAGATGCGGAGCACGACGCCATTATTTCTTCTTCTGGCAGCGAGTTTCAGTTCGGTGTATTGCGATGGGTATGTGCACTGAATTAAATACTAACACAAACATTGACAAAACAGTATATATTATAAACAAAAATGAAAATATATATTCAAGAATGGGCTTGTGTCCTATGTCTTAATTTCTATAAAAGTGTACTATATATTGATAAAGTGGGTTACTACCCAGTAAACATTTTGGAGTCACTTTGACATCATATTGAAGATGCGTCATGATTTTTTTGTCATTAAAGAGTTCATTTATAGTTCAGTTTCTCACATTTTTTCATATAAAATGTCTACTTTATCGGCTAGAAATAGCGAAATTACTCCACCTGTCGGAATACAAATGAAGATAAAGTTGATGCGAACTATAATTGAAGTGAAATAGTGATAGAAACGTCACTAAATAGAGCACTTCACCAAATTGTTTACTGGGTAGAACCTCAAATGTTCAATTATGTTTAATAACTCTTTATATGTTAAGAGATAATAACAATTAAAAAAGTCATTTTGTCTCTTTAATTATTAAAGAGATTCAACGTTGTACATATTCCAAATGCATGTGACATCACAACCGCTGCCAACCTTACAGCTCATAATCTCTGCTATATGTATTTATATATCAAAATACCAAATATTATTTACAGATATTTCAAGGAACAATAAAATTCCAATATTATGTCTGCCTTAGCAGGGTTAAATAAAATAAAAACTTATTATTCTTTGATTTGACTTGATTATTTCGACTACCAACAGCTACAGAACATTACCACAGCACTGACCTACTCAACAAATAACTGACGTTAAAATGCATTTCACGCTAAAGCATGCATTTAGCGCTCTCTAGCGCCAACATTAGATATTTAATAAAATAGACACACCAATATACATTTATTAACATCAATTTCAATCAACAATTGAAAAATCGACCACTAAAAAATGATGACACAAGCCCTTTGCATATATAGGCTAAAAATGTATATTGGCTAATAACTTCAAACGGGGTAAAAGTTAAAATGTTGGAGGTAATAAAGTTTCACTACACATAAATTATATTATGAAGAATTATTTAGTAACAGGATTATAACACCCTATTTACATAATCATTTTTTCATGCATGTAAACAGGTGCCTTTCATAAAACAACTGAATGCGCATGCGCTTTAACAAATATATCAAAATATATAGTTAGGCGTGAATAATTGCGTGTGTTAATCATTTACTTGTATTGCAATTCATTTGGCACCTACTGTAATCAAGCAAACAATAATATAACATTGAAATGCTTTACTTAAAGATAAATGTAGGTGAATTTAAACTTAAGTTTTTTATAAAATATTTAAACGATAAACCAACATGGCGACGTGGTTCAAATGTCTGTAGGAGGATAAGCAAGTTTTATTTCTGTTCCATTTGAATTATTCATTACTTAGTATTCTTGCTAACCTTGAAAAAACTAAAGAAATAATTCAATAAAACACGGATAATAATTTAGTTCATGCTTTTGTGTGACAGAAATATTTTTTGATTCAAAGTATTCAAAGTTTGATTTAAATGACTACAACAAAATTTAATATTAGCATTTTTGATTAAAAAATTGACCAAGAAGTGTGCCATTGTATATTGACGATAAACACAGATACGTGTATTACCTTACGTATCAAATTTACGTATAATAACGTATGTATAACGTTTTGTGACTCATTTTACTGCATTTGGAGAAATAAATCTACCTTTTAGTGAATTAGCAAACACGTAAGATTCTTAATAAGACCTTTTAAGGATTAAAGGTTTTTAGAATATTTTAATACTACGTTTAAATAAAATATTACGTATGTCAGCAGTATGGTCGTAAATAAACGTATTTATTTAAAAAAATAAATAAAAAACTAGTGTAAAGTATCATTCCCACTCAGTGCTTTAATTTAATTTTGTATTTAATTTAAATTGTTTAGCATATGGCAATACGCGTAGTCATTCACAGTACCATTTTTAATTTAATTTATTTTTTAAGTTTTTTTAGTTTTTTTAGAACCTTACAAGGTCCAATGTTTTAAATTAAAAATATTAAATTAAGAAAAACTATTTTATATTATAATCTCCAAAATGTGACAATATGTCAGAATGCAGTAAGATTTACTTTTAAAAGAAGTTTAATATCAGTTTTTGAAAAATATAGAAGTGAAAACAATTTCTATTACTAATTGTTATTGAAAATATCAATTTTAATTATTTCACATACAATTTTGTCGAACTATCAATATTTATATTACTAACGATGCTAACCAACTAAATTAACTAAACTTAAATTAAAACACAAATTTGAAAAGGAATGCTTAAACGAGAACCTGAAATCTAGATTACAATATTAAATAAAAACAGTAAATTAAATATTAAAACAGTGAGTGGGAATGAACTTTACTACACGTAAAATACTTTCGTTGCTTTGTTGAGGGTTAAACACACCATTTACTTTAAATACCATTATTTCAGACCGTTATTTATTCTTCTGCAGACATATTTACAAGTATATCGTTCCTTTGATTAAATAGAAAGTAAACTCAATGTTTAAACTAACAACTCTTTGAATAACCGTTATTCAATTCACTTTAAACCAACATTTCTATGCTCTATTACTGTTTCTTATTGCTGTAGGGCATGGCGTTGATGTTGGTAAACATACCTCCGATTATATTCGCAGTTTCTGTGCTGCTAAAACTTAATATCTCCAACATTTTACTTTGCACTTTACAATTACCCGAATATCCGGTCTTTACTGTAGCCGAAATCAGTGAGGCATATATTTTTATTTAACATAACCTCAAAAATAATTTATTTTCACACAGCATTTAGTTTTTAAATTGTAATCCTAAGATTTTAACAATATTATTTGTATAATTCACTTATTACCTTCCCACACGATGATTATTTCTGTCACACCAAGGTCAAAATCATCAGATTTAATTTTTGCGTGAGAATGAATTTAAAATTTAATGAATGAATTTGTTGCGCAAGCCCTCTGATACTTATCGGTAATTTAATACATTTTATACGTATAAAATTAAAAAAGTTGGTTGGTAAAATTGATATACGTTGATAAATGTTTAACTGAGCGAAATAGTACATAACGTCAAAAATCTACCTAAAATTTACATCAATATAAATAAAATGCTGTTCCTTGTTAAGCGGCTCACTTCAGAATGGCAAGACCGATTTGGCTTAAAATAAGGTTTTAGAAAAAGAAAAATTTGGCCGAAACTTGAAAGTGCTTTTTTCTATGAGATTTTTGCTAATATGGAAATGTCGTTTGACAGCTGATTATTAAATTGTGAATCAAGCTAATATGACGAAAAATTGATTCAGTTGTTTATTTTCAGTTGAATTATGAAAAAAATTAAATTGTGAAATTTGGACAGGACAATGTTTGCAGGATCAGCTGGATGAAATTAAAGTCAATGTAGTAAGGAGAGATCAACATTACGATAAGCAACGAACGTCCTACAGCTTTGATATGCATTTACAAAACATTATATTCTTATTATATTCTATATTAAATTCTTACGAATCTTATGAGCATGCTCATACGCTAAGGTGGTAAATTATAGAATATGGCATGGATATAGAAAAATGAAATTGAATTAGAAATTTTGCAACCTAGGACAATAAGTGGCGCAGATCCTGATCTATTTTCCGTTGTAATTTGTTTATAGGTACATATTGTATTTCTTGACAACAATGCACCGCTGATGACGTTGTCCTTGATTACTTTTAGTCCATTAAAGCGTAACCGCCAACCGGTATTTCTTTAATCACGCTATTTGCATATTAAGACCGCACGGGTCAACTAGTTCAGCTAAAACGCTTTCTTTGTCGAATTTGTGACAGTTTTTATTTAAGTAAAAATAATAGCATGATAATTAAGAATAGCATGATATTTCTCAAAGAGGAAAACAGAAATTGCTACTTAATATAATTGAAGTTTTGATACAAGAAATTATTACTAAGTAGAATTAACCTGCCTATTACTCTCTTGATGATATCTTGATTCTATTACTTGTAAAAGTATATCTTGGTGTTATACTTCGCATAATAAGGGGTCTTCCATAAATTATGTCACACAAATTTCATGCTATTCTTAATGTAGTATTCCTGAATTTTATTACGAGTTTTAATTATTATTATTGTTCAGAAATACTGTTACGACCCAGTAAACATTTTGTAGTCACTTTGCCATCATATTGAAGATGCGTACGATTTTTTTGTCATGAAAGAATTCATATACAGTTCAGTTTCTCACAATCGTTCGTATAAAATGTCTCTTTTATCGGCTACAAATTTTGAAACTGCTGTCGGAAAAACCTGTCGGAATACAAATGAAGATAAAGTTGATGCGAACTATAATTGAAGTACAATAGTGATAGAAACGTCATAAAGCTCAGGAATGCCCGGGAGCGATTCCTGGAGATGGAATAAATTTATTTTATGACTGGAAATGAGATAAACTCGCCAAATAATAAACCATATAAAAAACAATTATAAAATGCACTATTAGTATATTACAATTAATGTGAGATATAACCTAGAAGTTGAAAAAAAGTTCAAGTGAGAAGTGAAAGTTTTTGGTTTCAAAGAATACTTTTTGAATTTAGGCTCGTGCTTTCTTAATGACTACCTATAATATATAAATCTTAATCAGCGTGGCCATAATAATGAGTAACTGTTAAACGCCGTAAGTCCGTCAGGTTTCTACGAGCGTCGGGCACACAGAATAAGAACTGAAACTAAAAACAAAACTGTGTCAGTTATGTCAAATTGAATAAATTAACAATAACAAAAATGACTCACTTCCTGTAGTATGGAGAAAATGATTTTAATTTATTTGCAATTTGCAAGGCAATTTATTTCTTTTGTTGTTTTTTATATATTGCGCAATTTGCGGAGAGGAAACATAATTTGAAACAGTACATATTTTATATTATAATTGTAGTAATAAAACGTTGGTGGTATAACCATTAAGGGAGGGGTTAGGGTTTCAGCGTAAAAAAAACCACTTTTTTGCGATTTTTTTTCTCAAGTATAGATTGAGCAATTTTATTCGAACCTTTTTTACATTATTGAGCATACTTTTGACTATGTTGTATAATTTTATCATGCAGCAATATTGAAGCATAAGCCGGTAACAGAGCTTCCTCCAGAAGGTCTTGGGAAAAAAGCAATTTGCGGTGTTCACAATAACTCGGCCGGAAATTATTTGAAAATGAAAAACCATTAAAATTTAGTTAAATTATAATCAAATCTTCCCCCCCAACGGTCTCTGATAATTTTTTTTTTCATTTAAATTTTTTTGGCGGCCATCTAAAGTGTGAACTGTTATTTTCCACGAAAAATTCCGCCATTTTGTGGGTGGGAAACACCCTTAATGTAAAATTTTTTTTTTATCTAAACGTTAGGGGGAGGTGTTTTATATGTAGAAAATATGTACGAAGTTTGAAATGAATCGGTCAATTAGTTTTAAAATGGCCGTGAACACGGACTTTGAAAAAGTAGTTTTGAGAAAAACGCTTCAGGACATAGCAATGAATAAACTGTATACCTGATTAACATATAATATATATATAATATACCGGATTAATAAGACAATAACTTCAAGAATATTGCTTAAGGACTTAATTTTAACTTAATTTTAAGGACGTATTCTTGAAATGTTAAACAATAAGATAAGACAAAAAAAAAATTGGATTTTTCGAAAGTAAAAACCCTAACCCCTCCCTTAAGGTAGATCCATTTTTGATGTTAAAAATGCTTTAGTACCATCAAAGAATTAAAATTCCCTCGACTCTCGAAATAAAATGGGGGATGAGCCTGAAAATTTCTACCTTTCTTATTAATTATCTTGGATTCTAAACAGTCAAAAATTCTGAAACTTCGGAATTTATTAATAAACATTATTCTTAGCATATAAACAAAAAATTAAATAAAAAATATTAAATATTAAATAAAAAAATTAAATAAAACATAAATAAAAAATGTATCAAAAAGTAGTTTCACGATAGAACTAACTTAAGATTCACGAATTTGAATATTATGAATATCGTATGACGTTGTATGTTGCCAATTCAAAAATGGTCCAATATTTAAAGTGACAGTTCTTTCTGTATAATTTAAAAGTAGCCAAACTTTACATTTCTATTATATATTTTAATTTTGTTCTGGTATTACAGGTATTACACAATAGTAGCCCCACGTGTACTACGACCTAACAGTGAATACCACGTGGCTATTAGCACTCAGGAAGTATCTCAACCAACAACGATAACAGTAAATGTAGGTGGAAAACAAGATGGCGGCAGTAATTTTGACACAGCCGTAACCGCAACCGTGGAACCGTATGTTACAAGAATAGTTAAGATGGAAGTAAGTAATATTAAATTCAGACCGGTTTTTTTAAAACAACTTTTAAACGTTTTCCCATGAATGTAGATTGTGAAATGAAGTAATAAATTCCATAAATCTTGAATCGTAGATCTAATAAAATAATCGCAATAACTATATTTTTATATAAGTAGGTATAAGTGGGTAAGTTCTAAGACCAAAAACCGTCTCTTGACTAGACGAGTATTTTATTTATTATTTTTTAAATTCTAACACTTTTCACTTTCAGATTGGTGACCTTGGACCAGGTGAATACAATCTGACAGCACGTGGTGTGGGCGGAATTGATTTTCGCAATTCAACGACATTACAATACGTTCGTAAAAGCTACTCCGTGTTTATTCAAACCGACAAAGCAATCTACAAACCTGGACACGTTATCCAGTTCCGAGTGTTGGTGTTAAATGCATATTTAAAACCAGCGGTCACCGGAAGTATCGACATACATATCACTGTAAGTGTTAAACAAAAATTATGAAAAATCCTTCTATTTTAGCTCTTTGCTTTCTAACTGAAGTAAAATATATTCCCAAATGTAATAGGATGGTAAAGGAAATCGAGTAAAGCAATGGAATCGTGCTCTAACAACGAAGGGAGTCTTCAGCGCTGATTTGGAGCTTTCAAAAGCCCCTGTATTAGGGGATTGGACTATCACAGCTAATGTCATGGATCAGACATTTACGAAACAAGTCTTAGTTGCTGAATACGTCTTGCCGAAATTTGAAGTAACTATTGATTCACCACAACACACAACATTCAAAGATGGAAAAGTCGTTGCTACTGTCAGAGCCAAGTAAGCATTAAAATAATTACTTATTAATAGACTCGTATTACTTTTTTGATGCCTAGAACAAGAAAACTTTAAATTTATACCTTCTGCACTCTTGAATGGTTATTCTCCTATCTCTTCTCTGTCTTTTCCTGACATCCATATCCTTTCTCTTCCTTTCAACTTCATTTCTCTAGTCTATACTGACCTCATTTCCTCTCTCATTCTATTTCCTATCCTTTTACCTTCAGATTCTATCTCCATCTTCCTCTTGTTAGATTTTTATCGATATACCTATCACTTCATAAGTATGTAGAAATAATTTGTAAGGCATAGCAAGATCTCCTGCAATTCTTTCCATAAATCTGATTGGTCTATTTCAATAGGTATACGTACGGCAAACCAGTAAAAGGAGAGGCTACTGTGACAACGTACCCAATCATTTATTCGGGTGTTATTCAACCAATATTCCAGACTCCAATCCGAAAAGTTGTCCAGATGGATGGAAAAGTTACAGTTGACTTTGATATTACCGAAGAACTAAAACTTACTGATGAGTATGAAAGGACCGTTGTTGTAGATGTCACTGTAGAAGAAGCATTAACTGGTCGAAGACAGAATACTTCAGTTCAAGTCCAAATACACAAATATAAATATAAAATGGAGATGATTAAATCATCAGATTATTTTAAACCTGGATTAAAATATACAGCTTTTGTAAGTATTTATCCCTTTGAACGATAACGATTTCTTTAATTTAATAATATTTACTGTCACACTTCTGACTGTGAAGTTTTACGTTACTTCCGTTATTCTTCTCAAATTTTCACATAGCGTCTAAAGATGTTTCACTTAAAGAAATTATATTTTGATACAGATCAAATTAACCCACCACGATGGATCACCTGTACTGGACAATAATAACAAAGTCACTATTCGGCACGGCTACACCTATGATTCAGAGAAATATCAGCACAGCACCTACAAGTTGGATAACAACGGCATGATCGAGTTGAATTTCTACCCTCCCAATGACGGCAACATGACTACACTAGGTCTAGAAGTAAGACAATAATCACAACTTACCGAATTCGAAAATACTTTTATAACTTACAAGTGTATATTTCTTTCAAGGCTGAATATTTGGATCTCAAGGAATGGTTTTCAAGCGTAAGTTCTGCTATGTCACCTAGCAACACATTTATACAAGCCATCGTGCTGACATCAACTCCAATGATAAACCAGGATGTGATGATTCAAGTGAACTCGACACATCCTATGAAATACTTCAGCTATCAAGTGTTCGGACGTGGGGATGTCATAGTTGCAAACACAGTTCAAGTGCCAAATATCAGGACGCATACATTTAAATTCCTAGCCACCTATGCAATGGCCCCCACGACTCATATCCTGGTGTACTACGTAAAGGATGATGGAGAAGTTGTGGCTGATGCCTTGGACATTGAATTAAGTGGAGCCCTACAGAACTTCGTAAGGCATCTTACCATATTTTATTTAAAATGAATGATACCTATCTTCATATAATACTTACTGCTCCTAAATTATCTAGGTTGATATCAAAATGGCTGGTGAAGCAGGACCAGGAGCTGATATCGATATCTCTATTCAAGCTAAACCCAATTCCTACATAGGGATTCTGGGAATTGATCAAAGTGTGCTGTTACTTAAATCCGGAAATGATATCAGCATGGATCAGGTCACTGATGAACTACGAATGTATGATTCTGCTGAAAGAAACCCCTATGATTCTCCATGGGGACCGGGAAGATTCAAGAGGAGTTTATTCTGGAGTCCAGGTTCTGGGACAGCCAAGGAAGTGTTTGACGTAGGTTTACCTTTTGATATTTCCTGTTGTGTAGATACAGGAATTTAATTGTCTTCTCTTATTTCCAGAAAAGTGGTGCCACAATTTTAACTAACGGTTTAGTACATGAAAATTTCCCGCTAAGTAAGTATATACTCGGAATGTTAATTCTCACACAAAATATTTGCAAAAAATAAATCTTCCTCCTATTTCCAATATAAAACTATGGTACAAGGTAATAATACAAGCTCATTGTATATAAATAACTAAAGAATCTAGCTGAATATGAATAGTGGAAATTTACATCTTATCCAAATCGCGATAAATATTTGTGATTTATTATTCATCTAGATTTTCTGCAAAAATAATATAAAACAGCTTCGCTACTAAGTCTTCACCCTTTCTACATAAATTGTTTCCTGGCGTTAACACTGCAGCCACGTGTAGACTGCAGTGCAGCTCATCATCTCAGTAGATAGGGTTAAGACCGTAATCTTTAAAACCATCCATATGCATTTCTTATAGTATTTTACCGATTCGGAGGCGATGTTTTAGAAGACAGTGTAGCGATTGCAGCAACTGCATTCGCGGGGCCATCTCCATCACCTACAGATAACACAAATAATCAACCTCCCCGTGTGAGATCTAAATTTCCTGAAACGTGGATTTGGGAATATTTAGATGCAGGGTAAATTTATTTAATATTTAACAAATTTTTTGCATGTTTTTTTTTTCTTTTTGTTTAGTTTATTATACAAATGGTGCCATGCCTCGTGGAATGGGTGTCGGCTTCGGTGTCAATGTCAGTTATATCAACAGTGAAGTTGCTGATGTAGGTGTACCAACACAACAATCAAATAATCCACCTCGTGTGAGATCTAAATTTCCTGAAACTTGGATTTGGGATTCTGTAGTTGTTGATGGGTAAATTTGTCTTGTATATATTGAGTTATCTTGATTTGTAAAAGATGATTTATCAGGGTATCATCGCACAATTATTCACATCATTAATTAATTTGTGTTTTGCTAGTTAATAACATGTGTTTTCAGTAAGCAAATGTAACTTCCAATTGAATCATAAATTTGTAAAAGAATAATATTTAAACTTCACTTTTATATTCAGAACTAGTATACTAGTATATAAAAAAGCTAGTGCTATGATTGATAATAGTAAATGCCATGATATATCACGTGTTATTTGGAATTCACGTTTGCTAATTGTGTGTTTGTAATTTATATTCACTTTTTCATTATTTAACACTTACTAATGCTTGGGGATCAATACTTCTATCCTGCCCGAATCCTCTAAGATCATATCCTTTACCAGTTTGTTATACCCCAGTAAACATTTTGGAGTAAATTCGACTTAATTTCTATTACATATCATGAATTTTTTGTCTGGAACGTGTTCGTTTTCTATTCAGTCGTTCATAGGAAAGGTCCTTTTTATGAGCTACAGACATTGCAACGACAGTTCACTGCTGAATTAAAAGCGGAGTAGGTTTATGATTTATGACCGGATAATAAAAATATACCCATGTGGGAAAGAAACAGAAATACTTAATGAATGATGTTGGAAAAAGAAAGAATATTATTATGAAAAACTAACACAAAATCTGTGACAGGTAGAGAACTTGTAAAGCGTTAGAATAGAATTGTACGAGTGACTCGAACTTCACCAAATAGGACACTTCACCAAATTGTTTACTGGGACCATAATATAAGAAATTGAATAAATACAACTTTGTCCCGCTGAACACAATTACGTATATGTAAGGTTTATTTGATATAAAAACCTTTCCCTTTTACGTTAAAATAAAGTAAGATTATATAACAAATGTCAATGTAACAGAATTGTGTTAAACTTCGGTAAATAAGAAAACTTAATTGTATAAAAAATATTACCTTTAATAATACATGAGTTTACGTTACGTGTTTAGCGAGTCATATTTAGAAAAAAATACGAACTTTGAATTAGGAATGCAATTAATTAACGTAATTTTCTAAAAATGATCTAACAGGTTTAGATAGACATTGTACCTCAAATTGTGATATAAAATTATATTTTATGCATGTGTAACATGTTACGTACAATTTCTGACTTGTATTTCTATAACTTTAGATAATTAACACAAATTCCCATTAGAGTTACAAAATCCTATCTAACCAAAATACTGCGTGTGCCTCTTATTTTTTGGGTGGTCTTCTTTCTGTTATCTTTTAGCTCGTGGTCCTGGTGGCACAAGGTATCCCTCTGGTTTTACAACACTGAAGCCCGATCGTGGACCACCAATTATTTACCGACCACCGACTCGACCTCCTCTGGCTGGTCCTTATGCCTTCAGCAGGATTCCTCGACCAGTGTGGGACAAACCACGTGTACATCTGATGCATGACATTGCTGATACGTGGCTATTTGCTAATATGTCTTCTGGGTACTATAGATGAACTTTGATTTATTTTTATTGTACGAGTAGTATTATATGTATTGTGTTTGTTGAATACTAATATATTGGTTGGTTTAAATTGGCTTATTGGTAAGTACTTTCAGGGCTGTAGGGAATTGTGAAACCGGTATAAATTAGCGGGGTTTAAAGTGCAAATGAATGTATATTTTGAAAATTTATTAAAAATTATATTATGAATATTTAAAAAAAAATTTAGACAAATCGATCCAGCAGTTCTCAAGGAATCGTAATCAATTAGGGACATTATTTAAAATGAATACATTACCCTCTAAACAGAGTTACTTTTGCATATTTCCAAACGTATCAGCTACATAAATACTACCTTCTCATTTACACGAATGATAAATTCTGCCTTATAAATCAGTTGTATAATTGGTTCATCAACATTTTTGACTATGATTAATTACTAAACCTATTTACTAAGTTTTGTGATAATATTTTCTAAATTTAGAATGATTTAATTTTAAAATTAGATAATATAATTTTTCTCTTGACATCAATATTGTGTTATAGATTTGAAGGAAGAGCATCAATCAGAAAAACTGTCCCCGATACGATCACCTCCTGGGTTATCAGTGGCTTTTCCATAGATTCATTATATGGTCTTGGTTTAATCGAAACACCCAGAAAGCTAAAAGTTTTCCAACCTTTCTTCATCTCTTTGGATTTACCTTACTCTATTAGGAGAGGGGAAATTGTGGCTATTCCTATTGTTGTATTTAATTATATGAACAAAGACGTTACAGCTGAGGTTGTTCTTGATAACGCAGCCCAGGAGTTTGAATTCGCTGAAATATCGAATGAAGTCAATGATGTACCAAAGAGTAAGATTTTAGACCATTCTACTGATTAATCTTTTTGTTGTTTTATATTTAAGATTTAATTAAATGTTTCAGAAATCGAATTATATCGCTCCAAGAAAATATCGATAAAAGCAAATACTGGTACAAGTGTTTCATTCATGATAACTCCAAAAATAATTGGCCAAATGACAATTAAAGTAACAGCAACGAGTGATATAGCTGGTGACACAGAAGAGCGTCAACTCCTAGTGAATCCAGAAGGAGAAACACAATATCGAAATAAGGCTGTATTTGTAGATCTCCGAGATAAACGAGAACACAGAACTAATATCACCATTGAAATACCAAAGAGTGCAGTCGCCGGTTCGGTGTTCATAGAAGTGTCCGCTGTGGGAGATATCTTAGGACCTAGTATTCCCAATTTGGCTAATCTTATAAAAATGCCGTTTGGATGTGGAGAACAGAATATGCTAAACTTTGTTCCTAATATTGTGATCATTGAATATTTAAAGGTAAACATCTCATTTATTCCCCAAAACTTACTCATTTTACCTCAATAGTAATAGTAAAAAATATTTAATTTTGTAGAGTACTAATCAGTTGACTCCCGCGGTTCAAAGCAAAGCAATCAAGTACATGGAAATTGGTTACCAACAAGAGCTAACTTACAGAAGAGATGACGGATCATTCAGTGCATTTGGAAAATCAGATCCTAGTGGAAGCACCTGGTAAGAAAAAATTGCAATCACCAATCGTTAAATATAAGAAGATAATTATAAGAAATATCTTCACTATTAGGTTGACAGCTTTTGTAGCCAAATCATTCCGTCAAGCAGCTCCACATATATTAATAGAAGAGAAAGTTATTTCTGATGCTTTAGAATGGTTGAGTAGAAATCAAGCAGCAAACGGCAGTTTCCCAGAAGTAGGAAAAGTTAGTCATACAGATATGCAAGGAGGCGCTGGAAAAGGAATGGCACTGACAGCTTACACTCTGATTGCTTTCTTGGAGAATCAGGTAATAGTAAAAGAGAATTACGTCAACTGTAAATCAGTAAAAAGGTCATACTTATCAGATATTATTTTTGTCTTTTTTAGAAAGAGCTTCCGAAGTATAGAAACACGATTAATAAAGCCGTAGATTACATAGTTCGGAATATTAACGGGTTGGATGATGTTTATGCTATCTCTCTATGTGCGTATGCGCTCCAACTAGAAAATCATCCATCGAAAGATTCCGCCTTCAGTTTATTAGATAGTAGCTCGATGTCTAAAGGTGAATTTCTATCAATTTTATCTAGAAATTATAAATCCTGTTAAATACTAAACTAAATTACTTAATCTTTAGATAAAAGGGTAGATTACTTTTAAATATGTGAGACATTTGTCACTATCACTAAGAAATAGCGCAGGAATAAATTAAATGCTGGATTTCTTAATTTTTACTTATATTTCAAGGTGATATGAAATGGTGGGCAAAATCAATCCAGACAAGCGATGAAAAGAATCCTTGGCACAGTCTTCCAAATTCTGTAAATGTTGAAATGACATCATATGGACTACTAACATTGTTGCAAGCTAATTTGATTAGTGATTCTCTGCCAGTAATGAAATGGTTGGTCACGCAAAGAAACGAAAACGGTGGTTTTGCTTCAACACAAGATACTGTCATTGGAATATATGCATTAGCGAAACTTGGTGAACGAATTGTTGCAAAAGATAACAACGTAAATATTGCAATTGCGTATCGGCCGAAAACACATACTAGCATCAATGTTAATGGTGCTAACTCCATGATACTTCAGAAATATGAGGTTAAACATATTTGCTTAATTGTTAAATTATTTATTTAATAATTAAATATATTTATATTTTTTTATCTCTAGATTCCACCTGATTCACGACTCGTTAATATCACAGCGACTGGAAGTGGATTCGCCATCGTACAAGTGTCCTACAAATATAATATGAATGTAACAGGAGCGTGGCCAATGTTCCATTTGGATCCACAAGTTGATAAGAACTCAAATCAAAATCACTTGCAGCTATCCATTTGTTCAGGGTAAAGATATAAACTATAATAATAGCTATACTAGCAAACATATTCCTACATGCTTTTTAAATTATTTAATTTTATGCTTTGTCACGCAAACTGAACTTTATCTATGAGTCTAAATGATTTTTTAATTAATTATAATTTTATAGAACATATTAGCTATGAAACATCAGATAGATACCGTAAAATATTTGATATCAAAATATATTGAGATTAAATTAGGAAAAGAAAATGCGCCTAGTGCTTATGCTATATATAATAGTCATTCGATTTGACAAGATTGGAAAGAATTTCTTTTAGAAAAATGAAAGAATATTATATTTTTAATTTTAAGTACTTGATTTTTTTTACTAGGTTTGTTGGAACACGAAACACGTCAGAGACTGAAAGTAATATGGCAGTAATGGAAGTAACTCTACCATCTGGATTTACCGTTGATCAAGATTCTTTGCCTAGTCTGCAGGTAAAGCAGAGATAGTTTATTTTCATTAAAAAATTATATAGCAACACAACGTTTTTGCGATATCTTCCTAAAATTTACTTGTTTATGGGTCTATTACACAGATAACAGAAAACTGCATGCCAATTTGTTTATAGTAATATAATTTATCTCTAATTTATTTATAAAAATATTTTTAAGGTTTCTCAACATGTAAAGCGAGTTGAAACTAAACACGGCGATACAGTAGTAGTCATGTATTTTGATAGCATGTCCAAACAAGTGGAATATTGTCCAACAGTATCAGCGTTCCGGACGCACAAAGTAGCTAAACAGAAGCCTGTTCCGGTTACACTGTATGACTATTACGATAATTGTAAGTAGAAACGAATCTTATACAACAAAATTGTTAAATGATGTAAATGCATTTATTGATTTACTTAGCAAAGTTCAACAACACTTGTTTTTACACTTTGTTTCCAAAAATTAGGGTAAGTGATTAAAGCAACATACATTTTCTAAATATTAAAACTAAGATGTTGGCTATTGGCATCTTGTATAAACGGATAGTAGTGGAGCAACATTGTACTTTAGCGAACATAAATACAAAAATATATCTTTAATTAATTTAAAAATTAAATTAAAATTTGATCTTAATATCATAGAATATTTTATAGTTGCGGCGCGATAAGTAATCTAAGAAGATCATCGGGGACATAACAATAAATGTATGTAATTGATAAATATTTTTTAACAGCTCGTCGGGCGAGAGTATTTTATGAAGCCCGGCCAACAACATTGTGCGACATCTGTGAAGGAGAACAATGCGAACCAACTTGCGCAACGCAAGCCGAAATCAATCAGCAGTCGAATCCCAACGGCAAAGACTCTGCGGGAGCTGCTAGCACAGTAGCCACATCTATCGAAATGATTCTCCTAACGATATTCGCTATTAGATTTATGAATATTTATAACTAATGTATGTTGTAGAATAAGAATTAAAATATCTTTACTTTTGTGTTAAATTTGTTCTTAGTATTAGAAACTCAAAACAATTTAAAAAAAATAAGTTTAAAAAAATCCTAAGCTATACATTAAATATTGGTGCTATAAAATAATTAAATCGATGAATGCATAAACGGATTAAACCAACATAAATAATTTATTGTAATAATGCATTGTTGGACATTACAGCTATAACTACCTATTCATTCTTGTAATACCACATTTTTTAATATCCTAGAAGGTGTAAGTTTAAAGAAAAGCAATATTTAAATTTAAATAATCGTTTTAATAGATAAATATCAACTTAGAAGAGAATTTATGTGGTTTATTTGATTTTTGTATGTCGTTATAAAACTATAAATTATTATCAGTCAAAATATGGCCTAATACGATTTTGCATTTATCTATTCAATATTAAGAGTATAAGAATTAAAGATAATATATGGTATTAAAATTTCTTGTTACTTAGACAGGTTACAAAAGACAATAAAATAATTCTTATTAAGCCAAAGTTGGAAAATATTAACTATATATTTGTCTAAAAAGCAAGTCTCTAAAAAATATTTAATTTTACTTAATTACATTAAGATTTGCTCTATACTTAATATTTTATAATATCCTTGGTAGATTAAGTTTTTAGATTAGTTATTTTGTGTTACCCTCTTCTAAGTTAAAGTATATTAATTATTTAAAACCAATTTATGTTAATATTGTTGTAATAATAATCTGTACAATAAAGTAAAAACAATACATCAATTTGTAGTTTCTTTATTTATAAATTTTATTAAAAGAAATTTTCATTCAATTAGTGCTTTATCATTAGAAAGAATCTATTAACATTATTGCAAATCTATAATTTGAACATGTCATAATTTCTATTATACTATTTTATGAATACATATGCAATTATTATTATATTCTGTAAATACTGTAATAAGTAATTAATATATCTATTAAAATTGCTTCTATAAATTAAAGTATGACTTAGAAATCTTCTCTTTGTAATATACTTCACCGTTCGATGGATATCGACGAAACCAGAGTTTATGTCGCTTTCTATACTTATTAGTCGATCATACACTACTGAAAGGAAAGGGTTGACAAGTATTTACGGTGTTCTATGTGAAACTTACGTATTTAGAAAGAATGTTAGAGTATGACCGCTATTCCCGTTTCAAAGTTTTTAAGATTATTAAATGCAACTGTATCAATTTGGAGTCAGTTACCTAGTCTTACTCAGTATTTTTATGAAATACTACAATGCAATACTTTACTAACTAGTATGAATATTACTGTTTTTGATCTAAATACAATCAACTATTTGCCACATCAGTCAAAATTAAAAAATATTATTACATCATTACTAAAATCTTACTCTAGTTAATATTAATAAATTGTATTGCTTGATCAATATTTATATATTTAATGAAGTAGTACGTTACAAGATTTTACTGTATATATTATGTACACTACGTATTCACATACCCGTATATGAATTCAATTAGATATAAAAGTGATATAAGTTTATTCTTAAAACTTTAAACGTAATATAATAAAAAAAAGGATACATAGTAGTGTTACTCTAAATCTGTAAATAATTTATTTTATAAAATTATTCACTTTTTTCTTTCTTTTCATCATTTTTTAACTTAAAACAACTAAGTTTCGCTTTGAGCTTTCCTATAAATCCTTTATTTGGGTCTGGAACTTTAAGTAGCAGTCTTTTGGTTGTGATATTATGCAGGGGACCAAACGCTAGAGCAACAACAGTGCATGATAAGCAGATGACATTGTACGGCATGGAGAAATCAGGTGTGGGTAAAGTAATAATCAACGTTTCAGTTCTTATTTGCACGAAATATCCTGTAAATAAATGAATTAATACAACTATTATTACTTGTTAGTTATATACATACAAATATGAAATATGTACTAATCAACTAACCAGGTCTCGATGCATTAAAACTTGAAGTTATTGTACTACCGTCTTGGGGAAGTCCTGTAAATCCTCTAGCTGTTGGTAACATAACACTTATAACAGCTGATCCTCCATAAAATCCATGATTAGCATCAGGAGGATATTCTTGCCATTTCAAAAACACATAATCAAAGTCAATAGAAATTTTTGTGACTGATTTAGCAGGTAATTTCAATAACACTTCCAAATAATAAGGCCTACTCCTTCCTTTTCCTGGAATATATTTTTTAGTCACCGGTTTTATTTCTTGGCCGTTGTTAGTTATTTTTAAAGTGTGTAAATAAACTGGCATAAACCATGGAATGTTTTCCAGAAAAACAATGTTTATTTCGTGATAATGATTGTTATATATTTTTGTGACGATTCCTCCACGTTCCTGTCCGTACCCAACAATATATCTATTGGCATGGACTGGCGGTTGTTGCAGTACAGGATAAACGTAAGGTTTTGGATGAACAGCAGCAATATTAAACAATCCCAGATGCTTAAAGCTTTTAATATCATACACTGCTAATTTAGTGTCTTGTCCACCTTTTCGAGATAATATAGTGGCAGACGGTGGTGGGGTTAGAATGAATTCATTTGTACTATTTGAGGTAACATCTATATAAACATTACTCATAGTTGCCAGAGGGCAATGCCCCGATAAACCTATACCGAATAATTTTCTGAGAGACCAATCTCTGGAGCCGAGAATGATTTGATCATACACAAGCGAAACACTTTGCTTTAATTCAATTGCAGTCTCTGTACATTTTTCATTTCGACAAACTGGTCTCAAATGAATACCTAGTGAATGGAAATTCGTGTTATGTATAAATCCAGAGTTTAACAGCGATGCCAATCCACGTTTCGAATCACAAGGCAATAGCTTTTTCCATGGTGTTAAATTTTCTGTGCATGCTATTTCTCTAGGTAGCGACGCATATCTTAAATATGTCGAATTAATTTTATCACTCTGTAACCCAGTAGGTCTGAAACTGAATTCGGGGCTAAGACTGTTAGAGGCGTCAATAAAATTTAGAGATGCACAAAATAAACCTGATAAAGAACTTGAAAGTTCCTTCCATTTGTTATCTACATTTTGAGTGTCTTCTTTAAACCAAGCCCAAACTTCAGCACCAGGAGCAGCGTCAACAACTGGATAACCCCAGTTTTCATGCCTCCATAAACCCTCTGTCAAACTGATATGTAATTCTTGAACATTATATCTTCCAGCAATTTCACCAAGTGCTCGGGGAAATAAATGACAATGACCGTCTGTAATTATCAATGTCGCAATAATTTTTGTTTAATTATATATAAAATTGCATTAATTAAATAAATTGTCTCACATGATTCAGACTCTTGGTTCCAAATTGTAGTAAATTGGAAATATGCATACACATTACCACTTTGCAAAGGTTTTACAAACAGTTCTTCATCAAAAGTGTCTTTTTGATTGCACTTTACATTTATAATTAGTAAATATATACAAAAAACCACCGAAATAATATGAAAATACAGCATTTTGAAACAACTGAACTCATCTATACATTATTAATTAATTTTTTTAGGTTATACAACAAATGTACATTACAAGTATTGTCATATCTTTCAGATTTGACGTTTAACATTATACAATTTAGAGCTAACTTCATAGCTTATAGTTTAACAAATGGAACGGGGATTCTGTAACACTATTCGATTGAGGCCAAGAAGTGAAATTATCTTTTAAAATAAAATTCAAATTCAACTAGAAAATTTTAAATTTTAGTGTTTTAATCCTTTAGACTTCCTTTACGTAATTTTTAAAAGAGTTGGTTTTTTCATGTTTTTCAAAGTAACATATGAATATTTCGTTAACACGAGAACAGATGACGAGAATTATTTTAATTTAGTTTCTGCTTTCGTCAGCTATTAGGATTAAAGACCGTTTCATTTTATTTAAAGTCGGTTTATATTCGAAAATATTCCGACGAATACAATTTCTATGGTGTCAAAGCATCATACATACAAGATATGTGCATATAATCGAGTGTGCGTTAGAGAAAAAATGACCAATATTTCCTCGAGTTTTCCTCAAAAAATAAAAGTACAATTTAGATGAAAATTATTTTCATTTATAGTTTTTAATCTTTCTAATTTACATTATTTAAAAAATTACCTTATATGAAATTAAAGGATCTTTTAAAGTTAACCTACATATTTTTTAAATAAAGATTACTTTAGCTTATTATTCATTAATTTTTCAAGGCCTAATTACACTTGAAAAAATAATAATGAATAAATAATTTTTGTACAAATAATTAACATAACCAAATGCGCCATCTATTACATAGTAGATTTACTAGAATTAGTTTTTGATGCATCTAACAGATGGCAAGAAAATTCATATGTAGTTTCAAAATTTACTTAATTTAAAATAAACAGTAAGTAATAAAAATACCATTAACGAGGGGAATAACAAAATTTAAAATGCGGCATAAAATGCATTAAAGTTTGACGTATAGCATCGGAACTACTCACGGCGTCGTTAGCTAATAGTGATGGTTGATTGGTACTTAATGGTTGCTTGTGAGTATCAATGGTCTTTAAAGCGTTCACATATGTATATAGTTGGTTCAACTGCGAGCTCATTTAGAGTCCACTACAAGAAAGACAGAGTTCATTAGAGCGAGAGAGCAGTTCATGAGAGAACAATAAGTATGTAAGACGTAATCTGTCATGAATGCTATAAGAGTGGGTACAAACCGGTTACTATATCTGTTGCACAACACTTTAAAGAACCTTGTAAAATGGTGGGGAAAGTTGAAATATAAAAACAAGAAACGGGATAATTGGAAAGAAAAATAACTACACACAAGTAGTTTATGTTTGATTAATTATCAATCAAATACTATCGGCAATTTTTAATTATGATTAGATAAATGTGATGTTAAATATTGATAAGAAAGTGTTGAGATTACGTGATCACGTGATAAGATAAAATTTATGCTCGCTGATTTGTTGTTTGTCTGTTTTATTTGCTTATTGTAAACTGTGTAACAGATACTTAATAATTTAGTCGCCTAGTGGTTTGTGTCAGCTGCAAACATGTCAACCAAAGCAGATGGCAACGGTTTGCCGGCTCAGAGTATAGTGAAATCAATTGAAAACATAGTACAAAATGAAGGTTTCGTGAAATACGATTATAAAGTGACATCAGCAACGAACCCAGGTGATAATTACACAGGGGTGCTCCACAGAATTAAAGTGAAAGGTAGTTTAAAAGATGAGAAAGAATCTGAGCTGCATCTCATCTGTAAAACACTTCCACCATCACAAGACGCACGTCTACAAAACAATCTTGAACAACAAGTAGCAAAAGAAATTCGTCTATACAAAGAAGTAATACCAGAATTTTTGAAATTACAAGAAGAAAAAGGAATTATAGAAGATATTTATGAAGCTTTCCCAAAAATTTACGATTCTTCTATTGATAAATTAGAAGAATTCATAATCTTACAAGATTTGAAATGGGATGGATACGTTATGTTTGATAGGTTTTTATCGATTGATTACGAACACGCAAAATTAGTGATGACCGCGTTAGGAAAATTCCATGCGTTCAGCTTTGCATTGAGAGATCAGAAGCCGGAGGTTTTGAAAACTTTCTCAGATATTGAAGATACACATATGGGAAAAGATTTACATGAGCAAACTCTTCAATATTTTCATGTGCTGCATCGGAAAGCTTTGGATTCGTTAGATGAAGATGAGGTTGAGCTGAAGGAAAAATATTCAAAGTTTAAAGATGAATTTGGAAGAATAACGAAATTGGTAACCGGGCCGCCAGCTGAACCGTACGCAGTTGTTAATCATGGAGATTGTTGGAACAACAACATCATGTTCAAATATCAGGTATTTGATTTTTTTTATATTTAGTTAAATAATAAATTTCACTAATTGCAAAAATTATTTCTGTGTTAGTTTATCTTATCTTAGTAATAGTTTGAGATTAGTGTACTAGAACCAGTGTACTGGTCTACTTATCATTGTAATTGTAAGGGGTCCAAAGAGCAAAGACACTTTTGTATATTTGTTGTATGAATACGTATGTATACAATATTTTGCATATTTAAATGTTCTATATTTTGTATCAATTTTTGCATTAATATATTGTACGACTTTGTAAAGTTCAGATACTTTAGATTATTGTATTAAAAATATATAATCTTTATAATTAGAACTATCTAATCTTATCACTATCTAATGTTGAGTTCACTTTTGAACTGTACAATGTATGGAGAAATAAAATTTTATATCCTTTTATAACAATCAGAGGCCAATTTAATTTAGTTTAATTAGAGACTAAATACAATCAGAGTGTTAAGAAACATACACTGTTCAAATTCAAGTTCTAAGAATTTTTTTTTATTTTTTGATAAATGTTTTTACAATAATTAATTTTAATTCGACGTTGACAGTTTTACATTTTCATAAAACTTATTTTGCAACTGTGACTATAGGTAGTTAGAAAGAGATAGTATGACCACTTACATTATTTATTACTTAAATTGACAGTTAGTTAAATAATTTGATCAGATGTGTTTTCAGTCTGTGTATACAAGAATGTTTTCGTAAGTCAATATTTCATTGGCCTAATAAAGCGTTATATAACCTTAAACGTTCAATTATTTCTTAATTAGTTTCATCAAATTATAGAACACATTATACAGAAAACGCACACTACTGTAAATACTCCAGACATTATCCTACGAAATGTGGTAATAATTCACTATAAATGATGTTACTGTAATTAACAAGTTACTTTAATTCGCCTCATGCTCTTAATCATGAATACATTCTATGGCGTTTCTCTTCCAGGACAGTAAACCCATCCAGCTGAAGTTGCTGGATTACCAGTTGTCCAGATATGCTTCACCTGTGCTAGATGTCGTATACTACATCTTCTGCTGCACCGAGAAATCACTACGCGACAACCACTACAAAGATCTTCTGAACGACTACTACGAATCCTTCAGCCTATTCCTTCGTCGTCTAGGAAGTGATCCGGACGATTTATTCTCTAATTCCGTTTTCGAAGAGCATTTAATGAAATTTGGAAAATATGGCCTAATAATGAGCACAATTACGATGAACTACTTTTTAGCACAGGGTGATGATATTCCAGATTTGGACAAGATTAGGGGCGGTGAAATCAACGCCTCACGAGCTACAGATATTTATAAGAGAAGAATGAGTGACGTCATCAGAGATATGGTGGGATTGGGTTATATATGAATGTAGATTTTTGTGACACGTTTTGTACGATATGTAATATTACTTTATTAAATCTGTTTGGTTAAATTGGTTGTTATTTTGAAAATTTAGGTCAAAATCCGCCTGGTTATTGTTCAGTAACTAAAAGAATGACTTCCCATTTAGAATACCATTTATATAAAATTTAGCACTATTTATTTATCACGTAATTGCTAAGTTTTCCAACCAAATTCAGCAAAAAAACAAACGATAAGAATTTTTTTTTTGTAATATTAAATATGCACTTTTTACATATATTATTGTTAAAATTTGGCGGGAAGGAAGGGGACGGGATAGTCATCCGCATGATTGTGCCATCGAGTTGTGAGACAGCAACTGAGATCGACTATCTGTTAAGACTGACAACAACACATTTATACGCGCTAACATACATGTTCTTTTGCTTAATAAAAATTAAATGCTGTTTGTTGGAAAGCGCATCACTTGAGAGCAGCTGGATTGATTTGGAAAATTTCTTTTTAAAATGTTCGTAACAGCATGAATAAGTCTTTTATGGAAAGAAAAATTGAAAAATTTGCAAGAAAAATTATATGAGATTTTGGCTACTATGTGCGCAAATGTCGTTTTATAGCAGATTGTTAAATTGTGAATCAAGCTAATAGTGGCAAAAAATTGCTTTAGTTGTTTATCTTGAGTTAAATTGTGAACAACTTCATTGAAATTGGGACAGGACAACGTCTGTCGGCTCAGCTAATTATGTGATAAAATTGTTCAAATAGTCAATGCTACAAGTAAATCTTTACAATCTATGAATTGTACAAATAATTATATTCTGCACTTAATTTTTCTTAATGTATTATTAAATAATTCGAATAAGATTCACTTTAATTTCTAAAACACAAGGTAGGTACTAATTTTAATATATATAATTAAATTACATATAATTTATTTATCAATTAGTTCCTTAATTCTACTAATTATGTTTTCGACAAAAGTTTTCCTATTGATTTGTTATCAATAGACGCTCTATCTACCGTATTGAATAGCGTCACGGTATTCGACGCCACAGATAACGGGCGTCGGGGGCTCGCACTCTTTCCCCACCCTCTTGGCACAAGGATCCGACTAAAGCTTCGACGTTCCGTGTTTCGTCACGGTTTGGAACATTGAACTATTGAACCACCGCTTCGGAGGTATTTCTATTGATAAGTTTCATCTGAAAGGAGCTGACTCAATCAATTGTATCTCATTGTGTTTGGCTTGGAGTTTCTCATGCACTAGTTACTGACTGTGTTGATACAATGGCTTCAATGTTTTAAGGGGTTTTGAGTTATCAATGAAATCTAACTCGGAGTAGAATATGGAATAAGATTTTGTAATATTTCAATTTGTAACGCTCTACTAGACAATTGAGAAGTAGTAATAATGAAAGCACTTTGGAAGATAGGTTCATACCGTGCAATAATAGAAAATATTTATGAGAATTCTTGAAAACTAGTTAATAGGTATAGCGTCTAAATACTACAAATGAGTGTCTAGTAAATTTGATTAAAATAAGAATAAATTGTTTTCTTCCAGTTATCTATAGAAAACAAACTATTAATATGTAAGCATACCCGAGACGAAATTTTAGACCTATCCTGATCTTAAAATGGATCTTTGCCCCTCTTTTCGTCCTGAAAACAGTAAAGTGAACCTCCTCTCATACTAATAATTATTATATGACCCTCGCCTGATCCTAAATGAAATCATGATTCTCGTCTTATTCTAAGTATGAGCTATTTTATTACTGTGTGAACCTCATTTAAACCTGAGATGGACACACTTAAGTATAAGTTAAGTATACACGTAAACTAATATGGACATTACGCATGATTGAAGATGCGCCATGGTATATTACAAACGAAAGACTGTATCACGATCTTGTCATATCTACACTATTAAAAAAACTTCACAAATTTAAATACATTACAGACAAAAAGAGACTTTAGACCTTAGAGCATATATATATGGAGAGTGAATAGCTTATATTTCCTATAGATTAAAAGTGTGTCCAAAATAACACTATAGATGTTGATATAGGGATAAAGGCCAACACAGTTGATATTTAGAGTGTACAGAACTCATATCTACATTATTCTACATCAATATAATGTCATATTTAACAACTGTCACGTATTATATCTCTGACTTGACAACTGTCACTTTCGACGCATGCGCATAGAGAACAAATACGAACATAAACATTTCTCTTTCGCACACATTTTGGACACACTTTCAGGTTCAGCATTCTCTCTCCATATATATATGCTCTAAGCTTTAGACGCCTCTTTCTTAGACTAGAGCCACACTGCGAAAGAAAATCCACATACATTCGTAAATTTGTACCAAACTGGAGATTTTTCCGCGCGATTTTTAAATCAGCAGAGTGCGTGTGTATTTATATTTTTCATTGTTTTACAGGATAACAGGTGAAATATAAATACCGAGTTCTGAGCCATGATACGTAATGTAACTTAATGTAAGATAGAACTACCTTCAGCAGATTGAAGAGATAGACGCCTGAGGAATTGAATTAATTGAAATAATAAATAGATATAGTTATGTCACTGTTCATGTCCAGTTTATTAATGGGTATATCTTCTGATAATGAGCTTTGATATAACTTAACGGGACGATATATGTAATATTTAAATAACTAAATAGTGTGTCTGTCCTCCATATGTTTTAGATTACGAGTATTAAAATATTAAAGCACGAAACAAAAGTACTGCAGATTCCGGACACAAGCTGAGTGTACTACAGTGATGATAGCAGCGCTGCATAAGCCGTATCATACCACAATATTTATAAGGATTTTAAAATATTTAGGGATTAGGTACACAGTTTGTGGCTGTAAGCAGCTTTGCAAAATGTACTGCTTGTGTTTTATGCAGTTAATCAAATGATGCAACAAACTAAATCCTGGGTTTTTGTTTCACTGATCTTTCTCCATGTTTGCTGTTTCAAATATTGCTAAAGTAAGTGCTGTTACAACTGCGATTTAAAAGTGTTATATAAAAAATAAAAATAAATATTATACATCTTATATAACTAGATAATACCTTCCAACAAGAGCGGTCATTTTATGGATGTTTTAACAAAAGCGGTTAAATCAATAGAAAAACGAATAGATATTTCCGTGAAAAGTGATGATATTTTTATTTTAATCTAAAAGAAAAACTTTTTAAATTAAGAAAAACCAAGTCATATTTATTCTAATAAGTCTAAATAAATATGCTTTATTAGTAAAAAATTATTACCATTTAATACATAAAAAGGACTTTTTAACAATTTATAATCCTTAAAAAGGTATACTGAACAAGATTTATGATTACCTCAGTGGTCGAGAACCTGTGGCGCTTCCGTGGGAGATACAATTGTAACTAGACACAACTGATTTCTTGCGGGAGAATTAAAAAAGAAAGTTCAGATGTGGGGTACTATTTTTACTTATTACTTTTATTGATGCTAAAATGCAATTGTGGATTTATTAAGTATTAAAGATGTATTTCATTTTATAATTAAAAAAAAAAATCACGTTATTCTATAATTTTACATATTGTACAATTAATTTAGATGTTAAAAAATAGAAAATATTTTGGTAAATAATGTTACCACAGTAAATTGACTTTTATGTGGTCCGCGAGAGATCAGTTCAATTATCATTACTTTACCATCGGCTATTCCAAACAACGCAGCATAGCGAACATTTTTATTTAACTATTGAAACCAGGGGTCGACAAACTAATTTTGAAAGAACTGGATCGTAAAGTGATTCTTGTAGAATTAATTTATAATAATTTTTTTGAAATAATATTTCATTATACTGAAGTTCTAAGTTAGTAAATCTCATTTTAATTAGTGGAGCAAAACCGAGAGAACTGTCAACACTTGTTCTATGACAGACGGAAGAATACGAATATGCGACGTAAGTAGCGCCACGTGCAGTCGTTATTCTTAACTCGACCACAACTATCTTCAAAGAAAATGTTTGTGTTTTTGTGGGTATATACCTATGAACTTATATAGCTATGCTTGTATTTGGAAGGGCTACTACACTCATTTGAAAATCATAACTTATATTCATAATAACATTGTATTAAGGGCCTTATTCTGTAAATTTTAAAAAAATCGACCTTATTTTTTCAGCGGTGGAAATATTTAATTTTTTCATCGACAGAATAAGGTCGCTGTATTTAAAATATCTAAAGTGGTATTC
Organism: Panorpa germanica; assembly: GCA_963678705.1. Lineage (NCBI taxonomy): Eukaryota > Metazoa > Arthropoda > Insecta > Mecoptera > Panorpidae > Panorpa > Panorpa germanica. Next base: position 11,261,028 of record OY783217.1, read on the forward strand.
TGTATGCAAAATTTTCCACCACCCTTATAATGTACAGCGGTGAAAAAGTATAAACTGGTATTGATGATATTTGACCAATCACGACAAAGTATTAAATAGAAAAAATATAAAATATTTTAAATGACAGTTATTTATATAATTCCTACATGTCAAAATCTATAAAAAAAAAGTCAATATAGAATCTATGAAAAGGAAAACGGGAAAATCAGTGCGGAAATAATTATTATAAATAGAATTTCAAATGGCCATGCACAATTTATGTAAAAAAAGCATTCACCTGAAGCAATAATTGACAAACAACATAACCTCACTTTCTGATATATTTATAGCATATATTCATATGCATACATATTATTATATCTATGGATAGCTTGTAATATTCTGGGATGTCAAAAAAAATAAATAAAAATATGTATACATATAAATACTAACTTATTTTCTAGTTTTTTCGTAGAATCCTCCAACTACAGCAAATTATAGTTCAAATTGTTTGACAGTTCTCAAAAATACAGCGATGAAAAATTTTAAAGTCACCGCTGAAGTCGACCTTAAATTTGGTCGATTTTTTTCCAGCGACAAAAATAAAATCAATGGAAATTTCTTATAGAATACTAAATAAAAAATCATCGCTTTTGTGACGTCATTTTACAGCGATGAAATTTTTTCACCGGTGGAAATACTTTACAGAATAAGGCTTTTAGTCGCGGACCGCATTTAGCCCGCCGGACAAAGTTTGCAGACGTCTGATTTAAACAATACATATTTCTTTTATGTATATTTTTATCGTTGGCTAACGGAGTGACATCCCAATATTGATTTTACGTTAAAATGTCGCTAATATTGACTTTAAAAGCTCTTTTAAATAATATATCTCTCCTCATGGCTTCATTGTGAGATACTTTTAAAGCCCAAATGTGTTTCAGAGCGATAAATAACATTATTTAAAAAATATAAAAAAATATATATCTCTTTTTCTACAAAGTACAATAACTGATATTTAAAATTGTATTTGCTGGCATTTACTTCGTATTGGTGTTGGTGCTGTGTACATATACTCGTAGTTACTGTGGATGTATTTGTATGAGAAATGTGCTAACTGACTCGACGCTTTTTTATGAATAATTTAAAAGCTGACTTTTTAATTTGTCAGTCAATGTTTGGTGAAGCTAACAAATTGTCACTGACTTAATTAAAATTTGAAAGCGATAAATAAGTTATGCCAGTGGTTTTTAAAAATTGTTATAATAAGTGTTCAGATTTTAATTTTGAAATAATTGAAAGTTCACTATTTTCATATAAATTTGGATTCAAATATTCTGTCTTGTGCATTGACGAAAAAGCTAGTAAATACACCTATCTGACTAATTTGAGAGTGCTACTTCCGAATATTTGTTTACCAAATTTCATTTTGATGACTTGAGCTTCCATTTTGAAAAAATGGCGGTTAAAAACGTTCTTTTCGCAATATCTTCTTACCAGTGCATTGTATGATAAAATTAGTTATTATCAATCTAATAGAAAATTCAATGTCCTACAATTTGCGTATACAACATATTTTTGTATATTTTATTTATTTATTTGCCTTGATTTTTATTCGTCATAGCCACCATCAAACATTTTTTATACATATTATACAATTTATAATTCTATTTTATAAATTTCTAAATATTTAATAATTCACTAATTAATTTTGCATCACTTAACAAGAATTTAGTATCAACAGGAAAAGTTTTAATCACATCTAATACTTCACTATTAAATTTTGATCTTTCTAAACTATAATTTATGCATTCAAATAAAATATGATCCAAAGTTCCTTCTTCACCACATTGACATCTATCGTCGGATTTAATATTAATTTTGTACAGGTGAGCTGAAATATAATTTGAAATAATTTTTGTATATCTAATAGATATTGAGCTGCAGCGCTGCAACAATTTTGCCCATATTTCGTAAACCCGTTATAGTATATAAAACATATTTTATATAATGTAAAAGAATTTTTAACGTTATACAATTTTTATTTGGTAATGTAAATTACATACGTTCAAATATGAATTGATCAAATATGACTTCAAACTTAAAATATGCGTAACTTTAAAATATCATAGCAAGATTGACAGTTAATAGCTAGCCACACGATAATATCAAGGTTCACTTGTATTTCACATACAGAAATTGTCTTGCAACACAAATTTCAGACTTGCTAGCTTACTACAAGGTAATTCAAGTGTTACATTGCGTTACATTGTTTAACTGTGAATGTGTTTCAAATATAAGTAACAGGATTGATTAAATAACTAAAATAGTTCGAGTAAGAAAGAGAAATGTATTCGATACGTTTCGTTCATGTAGCAGTATTGTTCTTTTGCTAACTTATCTAACTGGAAAATCTCATTTAAAATCTTCTAACTAAAACAAAAAGCTATAAATATAAAAACACACACTTTGAATACATTATCTAAGCTATTTGTTTTATAAAGTTAAAACCCATACGGGTGAGCAGGTGGGGGGAGGGGGGTTGAAGTAGGAGCAAAACAATCGCTGGAGCCACGGAGATATGATACCAGATCTCTTGTGACTGAACTTGTTGGAAAAACTGAGGAAGAAATGAAGTTCAGAGATGCGAAGATGATATGTCTCTATTTGGTTCGGAGTTAGCGTGTTGTGTGCTGTATCATGCATTGTGTACTATACTCTTACATATGCATTCGTAAACCACAGAGAAAAATGAAAAACGAGCAAAATTATGATAATATGAGAAAATGGAAAAGTTATGTTATCGTGAAAATATTCTAGAAAATAGACAAATCTACTATCAAGTAGTAATCTAGTAAATATAGCAACATTAACCCTGTGTGTGAACACTATATTTTTCGAGTCATGGTGTGTACACTGGGTCTTTGAGGGAACAGTAGAGATTTTCACAGTTTTCTAAGCTTTCAAAAAATCTGAAAAAAACCGGGCTTACTTCTTGAAGTGTCTACTACATGGTCCAGAAGTTGCCACAGTCCAAAGTTTAAAACCGTTGTTAATAAAAATTCACAAATAGTGAAAAGCGCGGAAAAAACGACATATTGTTAAAAAATTCATAACTTTATAACAAACAAATATTAAGAAGTAGATTGTTATTGACTTTTTTATCTTAGACTATAAGCTTTCATAAGAATGTAGTGTCTTTGGCGTGAGCTCCAAAAAGTTGAATAATTTGTGCATATTTGTGCAGTGGGGAATATTTTACGGATTCAAGGCATGTCATAATAAATAGAACAGTGGTTATTCGGCACAAAATCAGTGTTTATTGATGAAAATACAAAAGTTATGAAATAATAATTAATATTAGATAATAATAATTAGAGTCAAAAAGAGAAATTACGGTGCGCAACCGTTGACTTGTCATCCATCTTTAAAAACTTATTGTAGTAAAAAGATGAACTAATAAAAAAAATCTGCATTTACTAACATTGGAAAATAATAACGTCGTGTGTACACTGACCCTTTTAGGAAACAGAGGCAAATTTCACTGGCTCGCCTTTGCCAGTAAACTGCCAGATCCGGACGCTGCTGGAACCTTAAGTGCCTACCACTACCTAGATTTTGAGGGGGCATAGGTGAAGCGCGCTCTGTACTCATGAGAGAGAAATAGGTTAATACTTACTTATTTTAAATTATTTATGTGTATATGTTTAATTGGAGACGCAGGAACCGTCGATTACACGGTGTTAGAATGTCAAAATAGAAAAACCGAAACTGTTGCAATTGGCCCAACAGAACGTGGAAGAGAAATAAGCGCAAATGTGGAAAGTAAACATGTTACATTAATGTTATATTAAATGTCAGGGTTAGTACATTTAGATGTTTGCTTCGTATTAAGTAAGCTGTGTATTTATTAGTATAGAAAGAGTTCTTAATTTAGATCAGTAGCGGTGAAATGGGCGGAGCATTATCCGACTAGACAGGCCACTCATTAAAGCAATCATTCAATTTATATCTATTTGGTTGTACTATTAGATCAGTGGTGTAGTTAAAAAACGAAGAGCGTTAGAGCATTCATAAGTTGCAAAATTATAACATTCAATATTTTAAAATTACCCAGTAAACCATTTGATGAAGTGTCCCATTTGTGACGTTTCTATCACTATTATAGTTCGCATCAACTTTATCTTCATTTGTATTCCGACATAAAATAGACATTTCATATGAACGACTTTGAGAAACTGAACTGTAAATGAACTCTTTCATGACAAAAAAATCATACGCATCTTAAATATGAAGTCAAAGAGACTTCAAAATGTTTACTGGGTTTCTCAAAATTGTACAATCTTCCGTTCCGTTTCTTCCATTCGTTATTTTACAGTTTATTGCATAAAAGACATTGAGAAAATAAAAGACAAAACTTCAGGTGTTATAGATACATAATTTATTTTTATTTATATACAAATACTAAGGCATGCTAGATTTATCTAATGAGAGATTTTACTATTATAAAACAATTTTATTAAATGAAGTCGTTTTTCTTATGAGAAGTTGAATATTTCTTAATATTTAAAAACAGTTAATAAGTACATATAATTATAAATTAAAGTAGGAGGAAGTGACTCACTGGCTCCACTACTCACAAGCCAGTGGTTCAGTGTCACAAAATTTACTTATTATCATTAGGTTGATAGCGTGTAAATTCTCATAGTTAATTAAAAAACAAACAATTATATATCCTATATTATAATGTCCCAGGTGTATATTTGTGTTCTTATATGTTTATATGTTTGGTTCGAATTTTGTATGGCATCTCGAAAACGGCTCCAGGGAAGTTTTTGAAAATTGCCTATTTCGTAGAGAAAAAAATTCTAAGACTTTTGGCGTCCCCGGATTTTTCCCTGAATTTCCTGGAAACCCGTAATTTTGGAAAAACTGGGAAAAAAGTGATCCCTTTTTTGCTGTATTACTTTTAATTCGTAAAAGATAGAAAGTTGAATATTTGCATGTGTATTAAGGTATTCAATGCTGACATTTCTCAAAAATTATAAATTCAAAAACTTAAAAGGGGGTGGGGGTTAAAGAAATTCGGGGGCCCGGTAGGGAACTTTGGAGAAAATTCATTTTCTGGATTCTAGAATAATTAAGTATATTATTAATAAAACAAAAATTCAAAATTTTATTGGGGGGCACGGGGGCAGTATTTGCTGAGAGTAGAAATTGTGCTAGAAAGTTTAAATTTTGTATATAGGCTAACCTTGGTAACTTATTTACGAATCGAAAAAAAAATCCCAAATTTTGAAAAAAAGTTGTTCAAATATCGCAAAAATTCAAAATATTTTTTATTTTGATATAAAAAATGTATTTTCTTAATCAGTTTGTATGAAAAATCAATTGTTATTAAATGTAAAATCAATATAGGACGAGTTTATTTATTATTTCAATTTAAAAATGGAATTAAATTTTGACACGAAATTCAAGCCACTCATAAAAACAAACGTCGCTTGCGACGGGGGTAAAAGCTAGTAAGTGTATATTTACCTTATATTGGTTTTAGAAATTACAAAATTTGTTATTAACAAAAAATGTTATTTACAAAATTTGTTACATTTCCATATGTTTCATAGAATTAAAACTTATCTTATAAAATACCTATACTATCATATATTATAATGTCCCAGGTGTATATTTATACTATCTACCTATTATAATGTTCGTAATGTTCCAATTTAACATGGAAAACCCATAAGAACTCATAGATATTTATATAGAGCGTTATTTATATATATATCCGGTAACAAAATCGTATATGGTATCTTCTAAACGGCGCCTACAAAGTTCTTCAAATTTTGGTATGATGTAAAGGACGAATTTCTAAGACTTTCTACGTCCCTGAATTTTCCCCTGAATTTCCGTGGAAAAACTTATACTGGAAAAACTTAAAAATTCGAAAAAATACTTTTGCTAATATCTGACGAACTAGAAAAGATAGAAAACTGAAATTTGGTGTGTGTATTGAGATCATAATTGTGCACATTTGCCAATAGTTGGAAATTGGAAATTTAAGTTCAGTAGCGGCGCGAATTTCCGGGGGCAATGTTAGAATAGAGTTAGGACGTTGAAATTTAATATGTAGGCTCGCTGTAGACAGTTATTAATGAAAAAAAAAAACAGCCCCAAATTTCCAGTGGCGGCGGGAGTTGAGACAGTAAAAGCCAGAAATATTGAAAATGTAGTATTATAACTTAGGGTATGTATGGAGACACTAATTGCGCATGTTTGCCAATAATTAGATTACCAAAATTTTAATTCAGTAGCGGCGTGATTTTTTGGGGGCAATGTCGCAACAGAGCTAGAACGTTAAAATTTTGAACGGGGGCCATATATAGAGTGTCATTAAAGACACACTATAGAAATTTGCAACTTTCCAGAGGCGGCGGGCGCTGGGGGCCAAAAACCAGATATTTGAAATATATGGAGATGAAAGGCTATAGTTTAGAATATATATTCTTAGATACAAATAAAATAGATCCTCGTGCTAAAATTTGACAAACTTGTTCAGTAGCGGTGGTATGTGGGGGGTACTAATGCTAAAATTTAAATACAAAGCTGAAATTTAGTATGCAGATATAGATTGACAATAACAATAAAAATATAAAGAAACTTTATTTTCTTTAGTGTAACATTAGGGCAGAGGTAATAAACTGATGATAAGTACGATAAAGAGGTACATATTTGGACTTTAATTCAGTAGCGGAGATATGTGAGAGGCTCTTATGCTAAAATGAACAAAACTGGAAAATTCAAAAAAATACTTTTGTAAATATCTGACGAACTAGAAAAGATAGAAAACTGAAATTTGGTATGTGTATTGAGATCATAAATGTGCACATTTGCAAATAGTTGGAAATTTGAAATTGAAGTTCAGTATTGGCGCGAGTTTCAGGGGGTAATGTTAGAAAAGAGTTAGGACGTTCAAATTTAATATGTAGGCTCGCTGTAGACAGTAATTAAAGAAAAAAAAATAAAAAGCCCCAAATTTCCAGTGGCGGCGGGAGTTGACACAGTAAAAGCCAGAAATATTGAAAAAGTAGTATTAAAACTTAGGGTATGTATTGAGACACTAATTGCGCATGTTTGCCAATAATTGGATTACCAAAATTTTAATTCAGTAGCGGCGTGATTTTTTGGGAGCAATGTCGCAACAGAGCTAGAACGTTGATATTTGGAACGTGGGCCTTATATAGAGTATCATTAAAGAAAAACTAAAGAAAACTTTCCAGAGGCGGCGGGCGCTGGGGGCTAAAAACCAGAAATATGAAATATATAGAGATGAAGGGCTATAGTTTAAAAAATATGTTCTTAGATACAAATAAAATAGATCCCCGTGCTAAAATTTAACAAACTTGTTCAGTAGCGGAGGTTTGTGGGGGGTACTAATGCTAAAATATAAATACAAAGCTGAAATTTAATATGCAGATATAGATTGACATATTTATTACGAAAATATAAAAAAAACTACATTTTCTTAAGTGCAACATTAGAGTGGGGAGTGATATACCGAGTATAAAAACAATATAGAGGTACAACGATGATATTTAGCATGTAGAATATTAAATAGAAGCTTAATAGTTTTCTATAAGTCAAATATTTAAATTACATTCAGTAGTAGAATTGGATTGATTTTTGGTGCGTTTGTTGTGCTGTGAAATCGAACAGGAGTGAGAGGTATAGGGGGGAAATAGTTAACAGCCCCAAATATCAAAAAAATAAAAAAAGTTAAAAAATAGAAACTATGCATGTGCATATTTGCGAAAATGAATTTAACCTTAGTAGCGACGTAAAATTGGGGAAGTTGGGGCGGGAAAAAGCTTTGCCAAAAAACTCAATTTTGAAATTTCGGTCATTTATAAAAGTAGGGGTAGATAAAGGTAGAGAGCTAAAAATATGACAAAAATTTGACAATTTTATTTCAGGAGCGGGGATTAATGGGAAGACTAATATTATAACGTAAATATAAATACGAAATATAGAATGTAAGATTACAGTACAGTTTTAATCATGTAAATGAATTGCTGTAATATCGAATTGGTAGTGCCTGATTGGAGGAGAGTGTGGCGCTAGGGTTCAGTACTAAGTAACGGTGGTGTTAGAAGTAGTGGCGATAGATTTTAATGGCTCTGAGAGGTAACCGTGTTGCAGAATATATGCTTTGGTGTTGAAAGTGTGGGTGGCGGGGCATGAGAATTAAATCGAAAGTGCAATAACGGGAAGGAAAAGGCCTAGAGATGAGATTATTAGAAGCGAACTGCTAGGCTTTCTTAAAAACATAAATGAATTGATGTAATTAGTAGGTTTACATTGAAATTAGTATAAAATTTATTAAAGATTTATCTTATCGAATAATTATTAAAAAATAATGTACTTCTAAGGATGAAATTTAGTATGCAGGTTGCCAGTAAAGTATTAATTTTGAAAACTAATTGTTAGGAGATTAGTACGCAGGGGGTGGAAGCGCAGGATTATTTAATGATTGCGCTAAACGGGGGGGATAGGAAAGTGCCCTAGTGAGCGATGATGTTTAGGTGGGCTGTAGTGTTGCAAGTGAGCGCATTGTGACAAAGGTGCAGATGAATACAATTAAAAGTGCGAGAACGATACAGAGCATGGAGCCAAGAGGTGATTGGTATTTAGGGGCAAAGCAGTGGACATTGCTCAATACTGTGCTTCATTATGGTAAATGATAATTTTACGCAGGGGGGGCGCTGTGAAAGTACTCTAAGGACCGACGATGCTCAGGGAAGAAGCGATGCAGAGTGCTAAAAGTAGGAGGCGCTCCATGGCGGAAATTTAGAGGAATCGAATTAAAAGTTCGGAAACGTAAGAGAGCATGGAGCCACGAGGTGAAGTTTGGGGCTTATGGGCGGGGGCACTGGAGACTGGTCAATACAGTAAAAACTGTATAAACCAGTACAACTGGCCATACTGTAAATAAAGGAATTATAACAAAATAATATTTTTAATTTTATTTGCGATATATACAGCAGACTTGGAGGGGGTAATGGAAAGAGGACAAGATGGGGAGGTGCTAATAGGAAGACACTACAAAATATGGCCTTTAGCATACGCTGACGATATAGTCCTGTTGGCAAAAAGGGAAGGAGAGCTGCAGGAGATGGCTCGCCGTCTAGGGAGATATATAGACAGGAAAGGACTAGAGTTAAATGTGGAAAAGACAAAAATTATGGTATTTAAAAAAGGGGGTGGAAAAAGAAGACATAAAAGGTGGAAATACAAGACAGAGGACATTGAGGAAGTAGAAGAATTTAAATATCTGGGCTACACTTTTAAAAAGAACAATGGAGAAGAGGCTCAGATAAGGGAGGTAGCAAAGAAGGCGGAGCTAGCAATGCGACGGGTATGGGACTAGGGGAAAAGGTATTTGGGGGGGACATACAATAGAGAATATGGATGTTTGATAGACTGATAGCCAGTATGATGTTGTATGGAGCAGAGGTTTGGGGGTGGAAGGAGCAAGAAAAGTTGGAAAGAATACAGGTGAGATATATTAAATGTTTACTAGACAGGTGCACGCCAGGATACATGGCTATGGAGGAGCTAAAATGGGATAAGATACGAATTAAAACAGGGGAAAGAGCAGTAAAATACGAAGAGAAATTGAACAGAGCGCAAAGCAAAATTTTAAAGAAAATAAGAGAGGATAGCATAAAGAATGGGGGGGGGGGGAGGAGGTACAAAAAAGACAAAATAGTACTTTGAAAGGAATGGAATGGCGATCGAGGAGGCAGAGAGGAGAAGAGAAGGAGGCGCAAGTGTGGAAGAGGAGCTAAGGAGAAGGGATAAGAAAATACAACAGCAGGAGAGAATCGGAAAAATAGAAAAAAGTAACTACAATAAAAGATATAAAAGGTTATAAGAAAATACTGTGCCTCAGTACCTTATAGAAAAAGACATAAAACACATAAGAAGAACAGCAAGGTTTAGATTGGGAAATGAGGAAAAAGGAAACAGATACTGGGAAAACAGTGAGGAAAGAAAGTGTAGAGTGTGCGGAGCGGAGGACGAAACACTGGAGCACATTAAGTTTGAGTGTAAGTAGCTAGCGAAAGGAATCTTGGCCAGCTATTAAAGAGAGGCAGTGAAGGAAAGAGGTGGATGGCGGAAATAGTAAGAAGGAAAGGAAAAATAGAAGAATAAATAAGTTGGTGGAGAATAATGTAAATTTAATTGTAAGTTGAAGTATTTGAAATGTATTAAAAATGTAGATTGTAAAGCCGAAAGGCGAACAATAAACAATATTTCAGGATTATTTTCTATTTATCAAATAACTTTTATTTATTCACAAATATTAAATACACGTCGCTTTGCGACGGGGCGAAGCGCTAGTCATATATTATAATGTCCCAGGTGTTTGAATCTATTCTTATATGTTTATATTCTTATATTCTTATATTCTTATATTCTTATATTCTTATATGTTTGGTACTGAATTTTGTATGGCAGCGCGAAAACGGCTCCGGCGATCTTTCTAAAAATTTCCTATTTCGTAGAGAAAAAAATTCTAAGACCTTTGGCGTCCCCGGATTTTTCCCTGAATTTCCTGGAAACCCGTAATTTTGGAAAAACTGGAAAAAAGTGATCCCTTTTTTGCTCTATAACTTTTAATTAGTAAAAGATAGAAAGTTGAAATTTTGCATGTGTATTAAGGTATTCAATGCTGACATTTCTCAAAAAAATTAAGTATATTATTAATTAATAATTAAGTATATTATTAATAAAAAAAAATTCAAAATGTCAAAATTTTGTTTGGGGGCACGGGGGGCAGTATTTGCCGAGAGTAAAAATTGTGCTAGAAAGTTGAAATTTTGTATATAGGCTAACCTTGGTAACTTATTTCCGAATCGAAAAAAAAAATCCCAAATTTTGAAAAAAAGTTGGTCAAATAACGCATAAATTGAAAATATTTTTTATTTTGATAAAAAAAAAATATTTTTTTAGTCAATTTATATGTGTTAATGTATATGTGCGAGTTTATTTATTATTTCAATTTAAAAATAGAACAGTTAAATATAAAATTTAATTACGAATTATTTTATTGGATTCAAATGATACACGCCAAAAAGACGTCGCAGCGTGACGGGGGAAACTCAAGTATATTATAATGTCCAAGGTGTATATTTATATTCTTATATGTTTATGTGTTTATATGTTTGGTTCGAATTTTGTATGGCATCTCGAAAACGGCTCCAGGGAAGTTTTTAAAAATTTCCTATTTCGTAGAGAAAAAAATTCTTAGACTTTTGGCGTCCCCGGATTTTTCCCTGAATTTCCTGGAAACCCGTAATTCAAGCCACTCACAAAAAACAGACGTCGCTTGCGACGGGGGTAAAAGCTAGTATATTATAATGTCCCAGGTGTATATTTATGATCTTATATTCTTATATGTTTGGTTCGAATTTTGTATGGCATCTCGAAAACGGCTCCAGGGAAGTTTTTAAAAATTTCCTATTTCGTAGAGAAAAAAATTTTAAGACTTTTGGCGTCCCCGGATTTTTCCCTGAATTTCCTGGAAACCCGTAATTTTGGAAAAACTGGAAAAAAAGTGATCCCTTTTTTGCTGTATTACTTTTAAGTCGTAAAAGATAGATAGTTGAAATTTTGCATGTGTATTAAGCTATTTAAGGCTGATATTTCTCAAAAATTAGAAATTCAAAAATTGAAAAAGGGGGGGTTAAAGAAATTCGGGGGCCCGGTAGGAAACTTTGGAGAAAGTTCATATTCTGAATTCTAGAATAATTAAGTATATTATTAATAAAAAAAAATTCAAAATTTCAAAATTTTATTTGGGGGCACGGGGGCAGTATTTTCCGAGAGTAAAAATTGTGCTAGAAAGTTGAAATTTTGTATATAGGCTAACCTTGGTAACTTATTTACGAATCGAAAAAAAAAATTCCAAATTTTGAAAAAAAGTTGGTCAAATAACGCATAAATTGAAAATATTTTTTATTTTGATAAAAAAAATATATTTTTTAGTCAATTTATATGTGTCAATGTATATGTGCCAGTTTATTTATTATTTCAATTTAAAAATAGAACAGTGAAATATGAAATTTAATTACAAATTATTTTATTGGATTCAAATGATACAAACCAAAAAGACGTCGCATTGCGACGGAAGTAAACTCGAGTATAATATAAAGTCCCAAGTGTATATTTATATTCTTATATGTTTATGTGTTTATATGTTTGGTTCGAATTTTGTATGGCATCTCGAAAACGGCTCCAGGGAAGTTTTTAGAAATTTCCTATTTCGTAGAGAAAAAAATTCTAAGACTTTTGGCGTCCCTGGATTTTTCCCTGAATTTCCTAGAAACCCGTAAGTTTGGAAAAACTGGAAAAAAGTGATCCCTTTTTTGCTGTATTACTTTTAAGTCGTAAAAGATAGATAGTTGAAATTTTGCATGTGTATTAAGCTATTTAAGGCTGATATTTCTCAAAAATTAGAAATTCAAAAATTGAAAAAGGGGGGGTTAAAGAAATTCGGGGGCCCGGTAGGAAACTTTGGAGAAAGTTCATATTCTGAATTCAAGAATAATTAAGTATATTATTAAAAAAAAAAATTCAAAATTTCAAAATTTTATTTGGGGGCACGGGGGCAGTATTTGCCGAGAGTAAAAATTGTGCTAGAAAGTTGAAATTTTGTATATAGGCTAACCTTGGCAACTTATTTACGAATCGAAAAAAAAATCCCAAATTTTGAAAAAAGTTGTTCAAATATCGCATAAATTCAAAATATTTTTTATTTTGATATAAAAAATGTATTTTCTTCGTCAGTTTGTATGAAAAATTAATTGTTATTAAATGTTAAATCAATATAGGACGAGTTTATTTATTATTTCAATTTAAAAATGGAATTAAATTTTGACATGAAATTCAAGCCACTCATAAAAAACAAACGTCGCTTGCGACGGGGGTAAAAGCTAGTCATATATTATAATGTCCCAGGTGTATATTTATATTCTTATGATCTTATATTCTTATGATCTTATATTCTTATATGTTTATATGTTTGGTTCAAATTTTGAATGGCATCTCGAAAACGGCTCCAGGGAAGTTTTTGAAAATTTCCTATTTCGTAGAGAAAAAAATTCTAAGACTTTTGGCGTCCTCGGATTTTTCCCTGAATTTCCTGGAAACCCGTAATTTTGGAAAAACTGGAAAAAAAGTGAACCCTTTTTTGCTGTATTACTTTTAATTCGTAAAAGATAGAAAGTTGAAATTTTGCATGTGTATTAAGGTATTCAATGCTGACATTTCTCAAAAATTAGAAATTCAAAAAGTGAAAAAGGGGGGGTTGAAGAAATTCGGGGGCCCGGTAGGGAACTTTGGAGAAAGTTCATATTCTGGATTCTAGAATAATTAAGTATATTATTAATAAAAAAAAATTCAAAATTTCAAAATTTTGTTTGGGGGCACGGGGTGCAGTATTTGCCGAGAGTAAAAATTGTGCTAGAAAGTTGAAATTTTGTATATAGGCTAACCTTGGTAACTTATTTACGAATCGAAAAAAAAAATCCCAAATTTTGAAAAAAAGTTGGTCAAATAACGCATAAATTGAAAATATTTTTTATTTTGAAAAAAAAAATAATATTTTTTTAGTCAATTTATATGTATGTACTAGCTGACCCGGCAGACTTCGTACTGCCTCATCGATAAATAAAAGACCTAATCTTTTGTATAAAATGATTTTAAAACAAACAAAATAATTATTAATGAAAAAGCATTTATTGAATAAAGCATGAAGTTTTATTATTATTTTCGATACATCATGTTGCTTACTTAGAAATCAGAGTTTTCCTGAAATACTGGCTATTTATAAGGTTTAAATTTGATATTCACAGACACACACTGTGAAAATACAGTCTGTTAATTAATTTAAAGCTTTCTCATAAACTATATTTTTTGTTTTGTTTTGTGGTGCGTAAATAAACAAAGAAGACGGTTTTCCGACGCGCGAACACGCGACGTATAATTGTCCATGCGCGAAACAGGGAAACTCCAAGTTGATTCCACAAACTTCTAAAGACTGTCCTTGCGATTTATTTATGGTCATCGCAAAGGCCAGACGTACTGGAAATTGTAAGCGTTTAAAATCGAATGGTAAGTCCGTTGGAATCATCGGTATCCGCGGGATCAAGACATCCTCTCCTTTGTATTTTCCTTTTATGATTGTCGCCTCAATGACGTTATTCATCAGTCTTTTCACAGCCAGTCTTGTTCCATTGCATAGTCGAGGTTGATTAATGTTACGCAGCATGATGACAACTGATCCTACTTTTAACTGCAAATTGTGAGGTGGTAATCCAGGCAATTCCAGTGAATTTAAAAACTCAGTGGGATAGTTGATTACGTCATCCTGGTTCATTACGGTGTCGACTGATTTGAAGGAAACCAACTGTCCTGGAAGAAAATTCTGAATGGTCGCATTAAGATCCTCTACATCATTATTTTTCGCTGCTAATATTGCTCGTTCACCCAGCCAATTATGGTTATTGAACTTTTGCGCTATATCTGGGAAAACTCGCTGAATAAGCTCCACTTTTGAGTCTGTGATGTGACAGAAATCTGTAGGTAATGTGATGAATCCGGTCGAGGTGTCCACTGCAACTTTATTATTTCCAATGTCTAACAACTGCTTCGCAAACACATTAGCAGTTTCATCTTGTTGCAAAAATACTCGCATGTTAGTTGTTAAGTGGAGTGTCTTTACGTACTGCCACAAATTTGATGATTTTAGGCATGCATTTAGTTCATCAGCAACAGTTGATCGGGGAATAACTGGAAGAGTCTGACGAAAATCACCTGACAACAGAATCATGGCCCCACCGAAAATATTTTGGTTGTCACGAAGATCTTTCAACGTTCTGTCCAGTGCCTCCAGTGACCTCTTATGGGCCATTGTGCATTCATCCCAAACAATTAATTTGCATACCTGTAGGATCTTGGCCATTGCGCTATTTTTGGCGATGTTGCAAATTGGTGTTTCGGTGATTTGCATGTTTAGTGGTAATTTCAAG
This sequence comes from Panorpa germanica, assembly GCA_963678705.1. Lineage (NCBI taxonomy): Eukaryota > Metazoa > Arthropoda > Insecta > Mecoptera > Panorpidae > Panorpa > Panorpa germanica. The sequence continues at coordinate 11,276,102 of OY783217.1, forward strand.
GCAGAATGTGCAGTTCGCCCGCCTTCGAGCAGAGTTGCAGCTATTCCAGATGAAGCCAACGCTAGAGCAACATCATTTCGCGATCTGATCCTCGCCAAAAGCAATGAAATTAAAAACGTTTTTCCGGTTCCTCCGGGAGCATCAAGGAAATAAATTCCACCAGATCCACTGTTCACAGCTTCTATCAAAGTGTCGTACGCAATTCTTTGTTGTTGATTTAATTGTGGAACATTTGTACGAACTGTTTCGGCCAATGCTTCAATGTCGTACTGATGTTCTCTTTGCAACTCGTGGTTTAATGCATCGTGCATATGACGATTGGGTGCTGTCATTCCCAAACACGACAATACTTTATTTGCCATCAATAAACACATATCTTCTATCATGATCAATGTGTCATTGTAAATTTCTTCAGTCATTTGTAGTGTAGGATTCAAAGTTTGACGGCGCACACGATACAAAACATCCTCAGACATGTCATCTCTATACTTAACCCACAAATCTTTTGGATTCGAGGGGAAACATGTCGATATGATAATCAAACAATGTACGAATTTGATGCGGCGACGAAGATATTACGGAATCCTTGAGCGTATCATCCCAGTGCGAATCGTTCTCAAGTAAATGTAATAGTTGACATGCCTCACGGTAAGTCGCACACAGCTGTCCATTAACTGTTCTCAGTTGTTTAAACGATGTCGGACCACGAACATTCACCAACAACAACCGCAAATAATAACATTCATCGTTATTTGGATGTACTGTGTAGATGCGACCCAGAGCATCTGAAGCAAATACATTTGGATGTCCTTCAACTGGTGTTCCTTGTTTTCGACGCTGAAACGATTTCGATGATGCGTTCCATGTGTAATAGCGTGGCATGTCAGCATACAGCAAAGTGCGAGCAAAATCATCAGTTTGACAAACTGTGAAGAAACTTGTTAATGTTGTCGACGGTGGATGTGCCGCCCTGTCTGCCGCGTTAGATTCATTAAAATAAACTCGTTGACCATTTTCTAAATGGACTGCCAAATGGACTACTGTAGGGTGTCTTTCATGGATCGCAAATGAAAAGATACGCCAAATAGCTTCGTTGCTACTTACATAGCGACCCATCTGGTACTGTGATATTTCATCATTTGCATTGGTTACACCGAAGACAGCCATATCACTACCTTTATTAACATATTTACATATGTACTTTATCGACTTCACAGAATTACAATATTCCACATTGATGTGAGTCTCAAAAGCTTTGGACAATATTGGCGAGTATGGCACAATCCAACGATTGTCTACATCAACATTTTGTCCTCTTACCTTCACAACTACCGATCGCCCACTGTCCGCAACTGATCGCCGACGATACAATGGGTATCCATCATTTCCCGTTATGGTTTGAGCAAGCAGGTCTCTTGGGTATCGTTTGGAACACCTACCGTCGACCATACAGGGTGAATTGTAGTTGAAATGTCCGCAAGGTCCATGTATCATGTGTTTGGTTACTACTGCATGCAATTTTGGGTCAACTATTTCATCTGGAATTTCAGCTGAAATTATAGAATCAATCTCATCTGGCCTTATTTTGTCCACTAACCAGACTAAAATGTGCGCATGTGGCAATCCACGCTTTTGCCATTCTACAGAGTACATCCAACAACGGACTCGGCCATACACACAATGCTTTATTAAAAAATTCATGAGAGATTTTAATTTTTGTTTAAAAACTCTGGCAGTTATGTCATGTCTATCAACTGGTGTTTGGCTATGTAGTAATTCCTTCTCGATTTCGGACCATTTTGGGTTACATGTGAATGTAACAAATAAATCTGGGCGGCCATAATGCCTAACATATGACATAGCATCCTGAGCATATTCATGCATGTGACGTGGGCTTCCTATATAAGTAGCTGGCAAAATTGTCATTCTTCCTACATTATTCACATTGCCATCAGCATTTATAGCATCGCGGAGATGGATGTATTCCTCTGACCGTAGCCGTCGTTGGTTCAAACGGATGTATGTCAATCGTTCAGTCTCAATTTTGACATACATGTCAACTGCAAACTGATGAAAAAGTCGTTGACACATCAAAATATGATTTACTTCACCTTGACGGATCATGAGTCTGTATGAATAGAAATTCATAGCACTAACTTTTTTGTTGGTTTCAGCACCTGCGATCAAAAATGATAAATGTTTAAATTGTTACTTAGATGTATTGAATTTAAAAATATTATTTAATCTTGTTCAATTCATTTACCTGTTACTTGATTTACCATTTTGATATTAAAATGGTATCCATCTTCCCCTTGCCAGAAGATCAAAGGATATTGTAGTGCATCATAACTCCTGTGTGTTTCAGATACACGTTTTAACTCACTATTCCGACGATGAAGCACAATATCTCTAGATTGTAAATTTTCGCCCACAATGACAACAGCCACTTCATCAATGGTAGGTGAATTGAACCTCCTTGTGTGTTCACCGGCAGGTGTTTTGTCAGCTCGAATAATAATATTATGGCTATCAGATGGCATCCGATCCAATGCTATTTTGAACATGTTTACTAAATTGTTATTCTGATGAAGAAATATTTGTAATTGTTGGACAATGGTTCTCTTCACTGTTGGATTGTGAGCACAACGATTATTAATTTCCGCATCTGAATTGCCCATAAAATAAATTTGTAAAAATTGATGATCTGCATCAGTTAGTGGTAACAGAGTTCCCAGTAAGTGATAAATTTGTCCTTGAATCTGTAATTTTTAAAAATTTGTCCATTAATAATTTCCGATATATATATTTTAGTACAAACTTGAATAATATAAAAAAATATTCTTATATAATACCTTGAAAGTGGGCATGAAATTGTCTTGTATAATATGTGTAGCACCGAATGATGTCATCTGGAAACAGTTGTTATATTTCTGAATGTTGGTCAAGAAGTGCTTAGAATCATTTCCAATCCCAGAAACCAAAGAGCGTAAAGGATCTGGTGGTGGGACCAATTGTGGCAATTTTACTTTGCCTTCAGCACAACATAATCCAGTAGATTCACCAGTGTATTTTAACGCCTTACAATATTTACAAATTGTTTTCATTTCCCCAATTGTTACCGATTTGTCGGCACAATAATCAATTGCCGGATCATAGTGGAATGCAGCTCGTTCAAGAATCACAGGAGCACTGCGTCTGCGGATTCGCTCAATTTCATTATGTCTAGCTTGCTGTTGTTGTGTTTGATGTGCACGAACTCGTTGCATTCTAAGCCTATCTCCTACATTGTCACTCACCAAAGAACGCAATTCTGACATAGCAATACGACTATTTTCTTGATCTGTCTGTCTCTGGTCATCAGTGCGGTTAGCACGTGAGGTAGCTCTTCGCACATTTGATTGACTACGACGACCTAAGTTAGGTCGTCTTCTACTCGGCATCGTAAATTGTAATTAATCAAAGTGAGAAAATTTCCCGCTCATTTAGCAGTAAAGTGTCACTATCACAAAAAAGAACACATTACTTGGAATGTCACTATCACAAAGGATCACCAAAGTAAAGAAAGTTCTCGCGCACGTAGCCACAAAGATAGATATAACGATAATATAATTTTTTCCGTGCTCTGAAATGCGACAGGATGGAATGACATATCAGTTGGTTGTCAAATCTAATGTCAAATACATATTGAGATTGCGTTCAGAATTTAACTTAAGATTTATAATTTAATTTGTCTTTATTATTATTGATTTATCTTTCGATTTCTATATAGTCTTATTAAAAAAATAATCGGACAGAGTAACAACTTAAGTTAGCTAAAATAAAAAAATAATCGGACAGAGTAACAACTGAAGTTAGCTAAAATTGTGTTTATTTATGTACTATGTATTTTGAGACTATGCAATTTTGTCGCGTTCGCGATTCACTTTCACTTTTGTTGAGTTTCAGAACGCGATATTAGGTCCTCCAACGCGCACGCGAATTTGAACTTTATGCAGCGGTAATAAATTACAAATTGACTCTCCATTTTATTTAGAAAACGTTTGTATGGGAAATAGAAAAATGCTGTTTTGAGGATTTTCCCGGCAATTATTCGAATTTTTCTCACCTTTTAAACCTTCCCTAGACCTCCACGAATAATTCAAGACCAAGATAAGATAAATCCGTTCAGCCGTTCTCGAGTTTTAGCGAGACTAACGAACAGCAATTGATTTTTATATATATAGATAGATAGATATGTGCGCGAGTTTATTTATTATTTCAATTTAAAAATAGAACAGTTAAATATGAAATTTATTTACGAATTATTTTATTGAATTCAAATGATACACGCCAAAAAGACGTCGCATTGCGACGGGGGTAAACTCAAGTATATTATAATGTCCCAAGTGTATATTTATATTCTTATATGGTGTGTTTATATGTTTGGTTCGAATTTTGTATGGCATCTCGAAAACGGCTCCAGGGAAGTTTTTAAAAATTTCCTATTTCGTAGAGAAAAAAATTCTAAGACTTTTGGCGTCCCCGGATTTTTCCCTGAATTTTCTGGAAACCCGTAATTTTGGAAAAACTTGAAAAAAAATAAGCCCTTTTTTGCTGTATTACTTTTAATTTGTAAAAGATAGAAAGTTGAAATTTTGCATGTGTATTAAGGTATTCAATGCTGACAATTCTCAAAAATTAGAAACTCAAAAAGTGAAAAAGGGGGGGTTAAAGAAATTCAGGGGCCCGGTAGGGAACTTTGGAGAAAGTTCATATTCTGGATTCTAGAATAATTAAGTATATTATTAATAAAAATAAATTCAAAATTTCAAAATTTTATTGGGGGGCACGAGGGCAGTATTTGCCGAGAGTAAAAATTGTGCTAGAAAGTTGAAATTTTGTATATAGGCTAACCTTGGTAACTTATTTACGAATCGAAAAAAAAATCCCAAATTTTAAAAAAAAGTTGTTTAAATAACGCATAAATTCAAAATATTTTTTATTTTGATATAAAAAATGTATTTTCTTAGTCAGTTTGGATGAAAAATTAATTGTTATTAAATGTAAAATCAATATAGGACGTGTTTATTTATTATTTCAATTTAAAAATGGAATTAAATTTTGACATAAAATTCAAGCCACTCACAAAAAACAGAAGTCGCTTGCGACGGGGGTAAAAGCTAGTACATTATAATAACAGGAGAATAAAACAAAAGGAAATAGTTAAATATTTTGTATGTTAATTCTATTAACGGAAAACAAGAACGAACAAAAGGTGGTTGTATTAAGTTTAAAAAATATCTTATAGCATAAAAGAGGGACGAGATCCATCGACGTCTCTACCTTCTTTACTTTCTTCATCCTCCATAAAATATATAGGATGCTGATGGAACAGTTAACTCAAACGGAAAGTTAAGAACTTCTATAAAAACTAACTTCTGATAATCGCAACACTAGTTTTTTCTTAAAATGACTCATAAACTTGAAATTCATAGTTGAGAGATTGTTTTCAAGTTGTTGAAAATTATTTTATGAGATCGTTTTGAAACTTTGTGTTCAATTGAAAAATGTGGTATACTCGTATAGTTATATATTTAACTATAGAAAAATACCATCAATCAATAGAAAATATATCTTTGCATTTGCCCATACATATGATATACCATCACAACATATACATAGGATATGCAATACACATAACTACCTTGAATATAGTATGTATATTAGAGTGGCCCTTATTTTCAAAGTTAAAATTTTTTTTGCGGCACCCTCCCATTTGGTGCCAATGCCTAAAAAAATGATCTGTGTAAAATTTTAGGTCAATCGGATAACGGGAAAACGTGCCCCAAGAGCCTCGAAAATAGAAAAATCACAGATTTTTTTTTTTAAATTCTTTTATCTTGAGAAATATTAATTTTATGCAAAAACTTATTACGAAACAGTTGTAGATCTAATAAAAATACATATTTAATCATGTATTAATTTTTCTCGTATAACTAACAATTTACGAGAAGTACGTGAAAATCAGTTCCTTTACTATAAATCCAAGAGAATCGAAAAATTACAAAATCACGATTTTATATATTTATTTTACAAAATATTTATTATACACAGAAAAGTGTATAATAAAATAATATAATTAAATAATATAGTATAATGTATTTAATTATTATTTCGCAAAATAAATAAATTTTTTAAAAAATGTATGGGATTTTATAATTTTCCGGGCTCTTGGGGCACCCTTTCCCATTATCCGATTGATCTGAAATAATTTTCACCAAGAGTAAATAAGGGCCACTCTAATGTATATCCAAATATTTTTTTTGAGATATTAATTTATAAATGAATGCCGCTAGGCTTTACATTCTGCCACCATTCTTGTCTAGAATCAAGTTTTTTGAAGAAGACAATTACACAATTGCGTTTCCATTACAAATCTATTTGGAATATTTCTTAACTTTGTAAGCTAACTTTGTAAGCTAGCACTGCAAGACAACTTTCTACCTGGCGATAAATTAGAGATAATAGTAGCATACCTTATTACAAATACGTTGTATTCAATATTACGTAAATATTACATTTGCCTAACTATTTTACTGAAGATATAACATAATGAGTAACATAATAGAATAGTATAACATAACTAATATCTTCTAAATTAATTTTACAATCAATAAAAATGTTAATTCTTCTACTGATTAAACTTCCAAGTGTAATCCATCTCTCGCGCGTTCTCTCTCTCTCACTAGCACAAACTGAAGTAAACGGATTGATAAAACTAAATCTATTTAAACCGACGCGACCCCAATGATAACGAACATCCTGATTAAAATGAAGCTGCCGGTTAACTGATGGTTTACTACTCGCTGGTTTAATCAATGGTTAAATAACTTGACACAATGTAATACATTATAGTTATCAGTGTAAGTTCGCAATTGTTCAACGCGATTTAGATTCAATAAATGAAGATATTTTGTATATGTAATTTATAGATTTTGATTATATTATAAATCAAAAAGTTTGCAAAAACTCAGCATAATCAGGTCGTTCAACTTTAATCTAGTATCTCCAGATACATTTTTATAAAGTTACAATAAGAACAAGAAAGATCTCTTGTGAAAACTGATAGTTTAATAATAGATAGGAGATTATAAGATTATCCTTTTTGGGATTACAAACATTTTTACTGGATAGAAGTAAATTAGATATTTAGCAACATGGTCTTAACTTGGAGATTATTTTATTTTGGCTTTGTGACCTTTTCTATTGTTGTCATAATCGTAAAGTTACCTTTTGCGGATTAATAAAATCATAAAACTTTTTAAGATCACTAATATTTGCAAATTAATGAAATTGGCAAAAAAGTACAAAGCTAAACCCTATTACTGAGTTTCGCTTACTAGTAATGTGAAGGAGGCTGTTCTCCTTTTTTTTAAAGTCATATGGGCCCCTGGTATTATTAGTTAGAATTCGGAATAGAATGGATTAACGCGTTGACCAAATAGTTCTCGGTCTGCTATAGGCAAACATTTTATTCCATAGGCAAAGCCATTGTATTTAAACCGCTTTTGGGCGATATGGCATGACCGATCCTCACCAATGACTACATATTCCCATCTAACTACATAATCGTGCGGATAAAATCCGTCATTATCTTTCGTGTAACCGAACGCCATCATATCAAATGTCGGATTATAAAATACAGACATGTCACTATTTGCAGCGGCTACATGAAGAACGGTGCGCCCTCTGGAGTCAACCTTCCGCAAATTAACTGCATTTATGACATCGCCAAAATCAATTTCTTTTGTATCTAAAACCTCATTTTGAAACATGTGATGTAGAGGAAGATTTTGTGATTTATAATCTTGGGTTTTTATACTAAAAACAAGAGATGCTTCTATCATAAATTTAGTGTAATATATTTGCAGCTGTACTAAACTCTTAGTTGCCTCAGTGTAATGGTATTTAGCGATTTGGTGAGGATACACATAAAATTTGTTATTTCTGCAGTAGTCCGCCCCGAGTTCACCTAGACGTCGTACTGTGTCCCAATCATCGATGACAGCCGCTATATGTAAACTTGTTAACCCTAGCTCATTTCTTGAATTTATATTTTGGTCTAATAATTCACTGATATCCGACTTCTTTCTATTCAAAATAGCAACATGGAGAGGGCAATTATTGCAATATCTCAGCAAAAAATAAAAAACGTTATTTCTGTATTTATTTATGAACAATTGAATTCCAATTAACGGTGCTAACTCTGGATATTTTTTCAAAGTGGATTCCAACCAATAAAAATATAAATAGGACTTAAATTGTTTTCCTGTAACATGGTCATTAAATTTGAAATTTCTAACAAATTCTTCAGTTATAGCGAATCCGTTAAAAAGAATGTAGCACAGAGCATCCTGATTTTTTGAAATATCAGCGTAGTGTACAATATTTCTACCAAATGGGTCCAACCTGTTGAAGTCCCTGGGACGTTCTTTCAGAGCTTCTATACATTTGCTTTCATGTTCTTGAAGTAAAATAATTGAAAACATTTCGTCTAACTCGTCAAGTTTGGTGGACATAAAATAATCAACTTCCGCAGGTAATTTATTATATTTCTTAACATATTTCTTGAAGCATTCTACATTTTTGGCAAACCAACGTCCGCAGAAGTATTCTGCGATTGACCTGTGTATAAATCTCGGTTTTCCCTCAACATTATATACGATAAGTCCCATTTTCTCATTTTCCTCTGAGATTTCAGTAAGGAAATCTTTACAATTACTTCCTATGTTGAAATTGATATCGGATAACTCCGTTTCGGAAAAGACTTCCAATAATGCAGCTGTTTCATATTCACTTAAGGTCAATCTCTTCAATTTTGCTATTTTACTTCTAACTGCTGTTGTATTCACATCAACCATTTCCTTTTCCTTGTGGTACACTTCATACATGACATCTATGAAGCTATCGTATAACTGAACTTTGTTTGTTATAGTCGATAAAGTTACATGCGTTGTATTATGAATATTATTCATAATAACATCGCCCAACATTTTGCAAAACATTGGGATTCCGCATAAAGATTTAGCAATTCTACCCAACTGAAATTTATCTGTGCCACTGTATTTCTTTAAAAACTGATGTGTATCATAGCTATTAAACTTTTGCATCGTCCAGGATTTAGCCCGAATATCTTTTTCCATTTTGTTTTCTAAAATAGGTCTAGTTGATACCCAAAGCTTGACTTTAAACTCCGTTTGTATAGTTTGTATAATCGTTAGAATTTTTTCATAATAATATGGACTTACTTCGTCAACACCGTCGAGGAAGATTACCATCATTTGATCGGTTTTTAAACATTCTTGAAACACCTTATATTCTACAGTGTCTGGTAGGACACCAGCGATTTTCATTAAGAATTTTTCCGTCAATTCCTTATTATTGTCTTCCATGTTTAAACTATTGAAATATTCAGAGTATTCTACTAAATCTTCTCTAACAACAAACTTTTCAGGGTGTAATTCTTTAAAAGAGATTGCTTGCTTAGTAAAGAATGAACTCTTTCCCATGCCTGGACCACCACATAGGAGCACAAATGATTCTTTCACCAGCTTTTCCGCATGCATTGCTATTGTTTTCTCTAATTTTTCAACAACAATTCTTGTACCTTCCATTATTGAATTTCGATCGTTGTTGAGAGCCTTTTTATCTTCTTCAGACATTATGGATGTTTTAACGACGATTCTATCAATATACCAAGAATCTATTGGTTTTAATATTTTTCCAACGCACACATGACTATCATCCTCATCTTGACAAATATGTTTCATAATAATGTCATTAAATATGCTACCATTCCCAAAGAGCTTCTTCATGTCATTCAGTTTCACCAGGATACCTTGGTAATTGAAAGTCATGTCCGATAACACTCCAGAGTGTAGACTCATCCACATAGAATTGTTTCTGGTGATGAACTTAACAGCATTCTGTAAAATGTGGTTGAGATGGACATTGCTATTTGTGATGAAATTTTTCAATTTATTTTTAACTTTTTCTTGAAGATCAGAAATGCTACATTGATTGGAGAAGAATACCAGTTGTTGCAAAAAAATCGGGCCATCTTCTTCTGCACTTATTGGGTTTTCATTTTTTTTCATGTCTTCGTGGAATTTCTTATACTGTTCCGATGAATTAAAACTGAAAATGTTAGATGCAGTATCTCCAGTTTCAAGGAGCTGTCGACACACCGAATCTGCAGGACAATTATTATCCCCGACTGGACAATCGGCATTCGTGTAAATTACCATTGTCACCTCATTCATTTTACATTCATTAAGAACTTTATCTTTAAAATTTCCAAATTTCTTTAACAACATTTTGTATCCTTCGTAATACTTCATCAGCCTAAGATCCCCACGGCCTGTTGTTGCTGTGAGTGCTGCTCGTGACACGCATCTGCTATCCCTATGCTTCAGTTGAACCAGAAACAACTTCTGAACGGATGCTTCTTCACCAGGCGGATTGTACTTCACTCTGATGACCAGATCATCAAATGCTCCGACATCATCTATATTTTGGGCAATGTGGAACTCTTCGACTCTGTCGTTTTCTAACAATCGCATGAGTACTAAAAGATACATGTAGTTCTCATAGTCGACACCATCGGTTGTAGCGGCGCCACCTATTTTACTTACACGAACTCCTTTGCTATTAGAAGAGTCTGCGGAACTGGCCATATTCAGGTTAAAGCGATCTGTGGAACGCAAAACTATTGTAAATATATCATATTGTATTAGAATGTTACACAATTAATTAGTATTCCCTAAGATGAAATTTACAAAATTCCGTAATGATATAATCTTATCACGCCGTGAAATTGCATTTACAGTTCAGACAGTCTTGAAATCTAAAATCGCATAGTGTACCATATATATTTAATTATAAGTTGGAGAAATCCGTCTTTGAACCAAACTACATAACATTATACGCACATAAGACACACATATTTTGGACACACTAGAATTCCTAGAAACGAAGATGCGGATAGACCAGTTAAGCAAGCATTGAAGGATGATAGTCTAACCAATCAACTCTTTCATCCAGATCTTGTCAACAGACAAATACAAACTCTACAAGACGCTGAAAATCGAAAATGGATACTTATTTCTAACAATAAATTAAAGGAAATAAAAGCACTAATTACAAAATGGAATACATCTAACCACCAGGACAGAGTTTCCGATAAAGCAGTGATACGGCTAAGAATAGGACACACTAAGATAACCCTTCAACATCTACTGAAGAAGGAAGCTCCATTTCAATGCAGTACATGCAAAACATACGAAGTCATCCAGGAAAACATTTACAAGATAGAACATTACAAATATCATGGCAAAAAATTGCAGCAATACGAGAATTTGGCACATAACTTTTAAAGATAGAAATATCTATCTAAAACGCATGTTTACGCTTTTTTTAACGGATTATTGACCTTAGAGAAAAATATGGTTTACATAAATGTACATCTTAATTATGTACATTTTTTATATAAATTACACATAAACATAAGTAGGTTTTTAAGTAAAATATTGAATATAATATTTACATTTTAAATTTTGCAGATACTTTATCGTAGAAGTTCGTTATAAAGTACTAATATTTGCAGATAAGGATTACATGAACATAATACTTACATTGAGATATGCCTGAAGAGAGTAGTTCAATCAAAGAGCAATAGCAATAGTGCGACTCTGTAACAAAGATACAAATTATTAAATTTAGTGAACATAAAAATAGTTGAACAGAATATACTAAATTAATAATTTTGCCTTAAAAAATGCACACACAGTTTGTTGTTAATCGTTAGATTGAATTCTATAAATTTCCACTATATATTGAACAAGACCAAAAATGTGCACCTTTACTCTAATTAGTCAAAACAATACAGAAGATATGAGCAACTAAAATATTCAGAAAAATTAAAGGAACATAAAAAATTACGGCTGCGTATAAACCTTATCCCTTCTGTCTATTGCTATCTCTGTTCTACAACAATATATAAGAACATGAAGGATGTCATAACATAAATTAACCTGAAAACCAATACAAAATTAATTAATCTTAGTTAGTTTGTTTGATTTTCAAGAAAATTAAAAAAAAAAAAAAATTAAAGTGACGCCTGTAAGTATAGTTCAAATTTTGAGAGTTCGGTGGTGACTCATGCTTAAAACAAGTTGTACCTTATAAATCTACAATACAATGAAAAAGTACTGTCTCACTAACATTTTTATAATATGTATAGGAACGAATACAGTAAAATTCACCATCGCATCGTAGATTTGTAACATCTATTAAGCATGAGTCATTACCGAATTCTCACAATAACTTCTATCTGTATAATTAACATCCACCTTAATTAATTAGTATCTCTAACAAAACTTTGCAGACTCTATATACTCGTATACGTATACACAAAAATGATAATAAAATAGACTCACTTCATTACAAATTTTATTCTGCCACAACCAAGGTAAGGATTTCATTAAATATTTTCAACCTTTCAAGTAAATAATAAAATATAAATTGAACAACACAAAAGTATTGCTTGTTGAACGTCTATCACGTTAGTGATAAAGCCTTATCAACATCCGTTGATAACGTCTGCAGGGGAGTAACATCAACTGTGTTGGTCTGATGCAAAATCTATAATTGTGTCCTTCTACTACTGTTTATAACATGAATTGTATCTGGTAAACATCTTACTTTATATTTTGAAGTATTTTTTATTTTAGAGCGCAAGTTCGAAATTTAACATATATCTTTAATTTACTTATATCCAGTCCAACTACGTACTGGGGATCTGCTTTTAGTTTCATGATACGCCACTGCGCATATCATTGTAATTCCAGGCTCGTATTTTTGCAATAAAATACTGGGGTTATATAAGTACTCATACGTTACTCAATTCAGTCTACAATTCAGAACAAGGAAAATGCATGCATATTTTGTAAAGCTAAACAAATAAACATATTCAATATGTGTTTTTATTTTTATTGCACTTACTAGCTTTTTATCTCTTTGCAAGACAACGTGTCTATAATATATTAATTGTGTGTATGTATATTTATCCAAATCACAATAGTTCGGCGGCGATTTATAGTTAAAGGAGGTTGTAAGAGCGGTAAAAATCTATAATACGATAATGAATTTTATCTTATCCGTTTCTATATACATTAAGGAAAAATAAGTGAGTCAGTGCTGTTGAGTTATATCAGCAGTTTATACTCCATAACTTGTTTTAAGTATGAGTCGTCGCCGAACTCTCATAATTTGAACTATATATACATATTTTTATATATATATATATATTCTATGTAAGGATTTAGAATCGCTATCCAATTACTAGTTATACGTTCAATAAAAGAACCCTTTTATCATTGAAAACTAAACTTTATTAGTAAAAGATACTAGTAGCTTTCGATCCCATATGCGAGATCATCGTCATGTAAAACAAATTAAACTAAAATTACACTCTCTACTGGCACATTATTATTTTTATATATATATATATATATATATATATATATATATATATATATAAGGGTAGTTGTATAAGTTTCCCGCGCAATTCCCGTCAACTGCCATCTATTAATAATTACTGTCAAAATTTGAGCAAACTGCGTAGTTTAGTTTGTGTTTCACAGCCATCGAAAACAAACAACCAGGTATTGAAAGCAGCTATCCGCGTGATGGATGCCCCGATTGCGATTGAGTGTGTAGTCATGGCAAAAATTTATAAAATGTCACACCTTCCAGCATATTCTCTAGATTTAGCCTCTGCAACTATTTCCTGTTTCAAAACCTGAAGAAATGGGTGAGCGGTAAGAGATTTGGGTCTAACAAAGAGGTCGTCATTGAAACCACTAGAACAAATGGCTATTTTTAGGGCCTTTAGAAAACTTGTTATTTGAGAGGAATAAAAAAATTATAAAAACGCTGGACTAAATTTATCGAGCCTAAAGGAGGCTTTATTGATAAATAAAGCGCTTTTGGCCAAAAATTATTCTATATTGAGAAATAAAGCGCTTTTTCAATTAAAAAGTCTCTGAATTATCAAACTACCCTCGAATATGTATATATATATATATATATATATATTTACTGGATATATATATATATATATATATATATTTACGGGATATATATATATATATATATATATATATATATATATATATATATATGTGTGTGTATGTTATATACATATACAACAAAATCCGTTTAAGTCATATGATCCTTTTCAATTTAACGTAAATCGAATAAATCCCAATTCCAGTAATGTAGACAATTTCTCTATTTCAGTAAAGTGGTATCTCTTATGAAATCGCATGGTTAAATCTACATGACATTTAGAGATATATGTATATATTAGACATATATATTTGGATGTATCCCCCATAAGCAGACAAATAACAATAATACACTGTATTTAATTTAAAAATGGAAGAAAGTTAATTAGCAGTTAAAAAAACAAAACGTAGGATGATTTCCTGGTCTGGGAGGGATGGGAGTTTAACCCCACCATCTCCACTCTCTCGTCAGCTCTGTAAACGACTAATAAACATAGAGATATACAAATTTAATTTCAATATGAACCCTTTTATGGTATGGTACAGTATATCTGTATATAATGTTTGAAAATTTAGTACACGTAAAGTTCATGTTTTGGACTTGTTAATGGATGTTGTTGTGACGTCAATATTAGAAGGGTTCATTACAGTAGGGTTCCCTGCATTCGGTGACCCCCATCTTCACCGCCCCCGCTCTCTATACCCCTGACCTCACCGGGTGACCCCACCTATAACACGAGGTCTCCTTACAGTGCTAACTGTTTATCATTTTAATGGCCACTAACAAGTTATGGGTTCTAGCTGGTTCAACTATGCTAAAACTAGTATACATATAATATTAATTACACTATTTGTTAAGGAGGCACGAGTCCACGTAGTTTATCTCTATTTTTCTTTCATATTTTCTTGTTAGGTTCAGACAGATAGATCAAAGTTCCCAAATCTAAAGACTAACACAAATTATCATTGGATATAATTGAAGTAAAACGTAGAAAACCTGCGTTTTATTTGGATAGCACAGAGAACCTTAAATTCTAATCAATTGCAACTAGGGAAAGGAAACCTATGAAAAAGAATAACGTTAAAAACTGAAGACCTACTGTCAAAGACATGGATCATATGATAATGTTTTTTAAGGCGATGTCGTGCCTGTATTAATGCCGGTGGCAAACAATTTGAACGTTTACTATAATGTGAATAATGCAATAAATTTTATGAAATAAATGAAAAATAGTTTGTATAGTCCAAATCACGATAGTTCGGCGGCGACTTATACTTAAAAGAGGTTATAAGAGCGGTATAAATCTATAATACGATAATGAATTTTATCTTATTTGTTTCTATATATACATTATAGAAAAATGAGTGAATCAGTGCTTTTTAGTTATATCGGCAGTTTATACCCCACAACTTGTTTTAAGTATGAATCGCCGCCGAACTCTCGTAATTTGAACTATACCATTTGTTTTAATTCATTCAACATTTTTCAACAATAAGAAACCTATTTTGGGTATTGTAAAAGTGATTACTAACAACAACAATTTATGAAATTTGATTCTTGCTTAGAAGTTTAATTTTCCTGGAGTATTATACCATTTTGGATTCTTGGATAGTTGCGTCAATTTTTTAAAAAACTTGCCATAGTAGTGTTCATACTTTTTTTACACCACCATGAGTGAAAGTGAACTGAAATTAAAAATCTTTCAAAATTTTAGGGATAAAAATAATTTAGATTGATTTTTGTGTAAAAGAAGAAGAGTGGTAGATAGCAGTGCTACTTAGGTTGCCGATACAAAATCAGATATATTTGAAAAATTGTGGTCATGGTAGTTAAAAACATCTTAAGGAGTGTAAATGATCGATAGACTTTAATTCTTTTTAGTAATTTCAAAACAAAAATGAGATACATTTTTTTTCTTTTTTTTCTCGAGTAGTCATGAGCATGAGGTCCACCCTCTGGTGCCCTTATCGTTAAATTTTGGGACACGTTGTTCTATTCAAGTTGCATGACAGTAATTGATAATCAAATTAATTTTTTTGTAATTATTACTATCCAAACAGGTGTCCTAAAAGTGCACTAAAACCTTCACGAATCACTTGCTTTAGCACCTGACGGAAGAACACAAACTAAACCTCATTTAGCGACAGTCTGTCCTTGTGCTCCCTTAAACGGCAGCACTATTTATTTCTGTTTTGGAATTCGAGTTCAGCATAGGCATACTTATACTTGTACACTTCCTAATATTCCATCCTCCTAAACGACGGCGAAGCTGACATTTGCATTAGCCTTGAAACTCGAACATTGAACGAATATATTTCTCATAGTTGTAGGCAGTATTCTGTTTGCATTCAATATGTATTATACATAAATTCATACGAGATCCCTTTAGTAAACAGTCACAGTGTATGCAAATGTATTCGCACAACGAGCACTATTATATATATTTGGTATATCGCATATATCTAACTAAACCACATTAGGGGAAGTTTTATTTGGTACTAGATTATAGAATGTCTTCTAGATGTTCCATATTTATTTAATCTGCTTTTAATTTGTGACCAAGTTGTTCTGCAAATAACAAATGTTAAACAGGCAACAAATATTTATGCATCGCGATTAAAAAAAAGCAATTTAAATAATTTCATAATAATTATTTAACAAAGGAATTAAAATTATAAATTATAATAATAGAAAGAACATTTTTCAGAATGGGAGAATGAGAACTCTCCTAATACATAAATATAAACGTCGTTTTTCAATTTACCAAAGTTTGTGTATTAAAAAGTAAATTTGAATTACTTAATTTGACTTACGTTTTGTTGTGTTTTAAAGGATGATATTTGAAATCTTCACAATAAGACGCTTGGCAATTTATTATTTGATGTTAATTATAAAAAGAAATTTTTGGAAGTAAAAAGAACTCTGTGACAAAACAAAGTGACAGAAGACAGGATGTAATTCCACAATTTGATCTCTTACGCACTAATTAACTGGCTTTGTCGCTTACCTAAAATTTCGGTTTTCGTTTTTAAAATAATTTAATTTTTAGTACTGAATCTTGTAGCTGATGTTCAACTAACTATGCTGAGCTGAAATCTCATCAAAGATATTTAGTATCGTCATTTATTAAAGGTAGGAACAATATAAACAAATACAGCTTGGCGAAACAACACTAACAAATTAAAATTCTCTACATTTGCAGTCTACATCTACATTTTTTATACTCTTTGACACAACAGCTTTCAAAGTTCTGTGTCTACGTTTAAATTCAGTTCGTTCATTCCGTTCAGTCACAGTGTGTTAGTCATACCGTACGGACGTAGCATCGACTCGGTCCGTTCCGTAGAGCTACGAGCCATAGCAAGTGCTACGTCAATATATGACCATTTCCACCGTATATCAACAATACTGACATACCTCGCAAACTAAACAGAAGTAACGTTTTGTGTAGACTGTTCAGAGACAGACTCAAAGTCAAACGTAACTTATGAAACGCTACGTTGATTTATAACATGAAATGAGAATCTTTGTGTTTTGTGAGCGTCGTACGTGAATGCTAACTGACAAGTCATATTGTTTATGTATGTTACTCTTATGGACTTTACTATAAGTGTAAGAGAGATAAATATATTATATACTTTTTATTTTTTTCTTTATTTGGTGTTGTGTGTGTTTTTTTAAATTGACAAATGTACTGTTTTACGGTTGAATGAAGCACAGTTTGTGAAATGATAAAGTGAGTTTCCTTTTTGCTTAATTATACCGTGGAAACTGAATCTAGTGTTCTTTTGTAGGAAATAAAATATAAAAGAAAATACTACACTGTATTCTTTATATATACACGAGTATATTAACGTTGCTAAAATAACGCGGTTAGTCTTTAGGAAATAATAAACTGTAAGAGTTATATTTACGGATAAAACTAATAAATTGAATCTAAACCTTTTGCTTAAAAAGACAAGAAAATGTTAAATCATTCTCTATTATAATAGATACTAATAGAAAAAATAGACGAAAAGCACATACGTAATTTACTAAGTCTTATTTAGCGATTATGTTCAGCAACAATCTTTAACGAGTCTCTTTATTACATCTATAAGACTATTCGTTGCTGAGGTACAGCCGTATTTCCAAACTATTTATTATTTCTTATTTAATATTAA
This sequence comes from Panorpa germanica, assembly GCA_963678705.1. Taxonomy (NCBI): domain Eukaryota; kingdom Metazoa; phylum Arthropoda; class Insecta; order Mecoptera; family Panorpidae; genus Panorpa; species Panorpa germanica. The sequence goes on from OY783217.1 coordinate 11,294,374, forward strand.
ATTGATAATTGAATACTGAAAAAACAAATTTTGTACAATTGCGCATTCAAAACCAAAAACAACTGTAAATCGGAAATACAAAATATAAGGATGTTAACTTACATTCATGTAATATTTTACTTTAGTGAAATCTAGTAATATTAAATCTAAAAGGGTCCAAATAATGACTAAAGAACCTTAAATCGATCTACTGTAGAAAAAAAGTAATAGATAAAACAGTAGATTTATTTTTCAGCAGTAAAACTGGCTATTGAAAGAAAACATTGTATATTAGGTAACTGGTAACTTTTGTTATGTCAAGTAAACCTTAAATATATGTAACTATTTTTACGTATACGTCACATGTATATGTGTATATGTCTGGTGTCATTAAAATTAATATTAGTAATTATAATATTAAAATAGTAATATTTGGTGTGTAGTGATTATTATCACAATTTCCTTATCAAGGTTTAAAGATAATTATATCTGTAGTATTTTCTACCATATCAATTAGCCTCAGCTCTTGGCTAATCAGAATTAAATAGACAAATACGTATGTTGTAAACTCTTTGATATTATAATTTCCGTAAAACATTTCTAGTTCGGACCTGAATGTAATAGCTTTTCAATATTCATTAATTTTGTGATGGATAATATAATTTTATAGAGTTTTTTTTCTATATAAAAACAACATTTATTATTTGTTATAAATGAATATCGATGTGGCATTATCTGTTCGTTATACGGTTCAATAATTCACGTTGATATTCCGCGGCATCTATGTAATGTTATGTTCAGTTTAATTTAAAACGCACTGATTGTTTTAATGATTTCAAATTCATTTTAATTACAATGCATATGCATTACAGCGATGTGATACGTTTCATTCTGAATTAAAATCAGCAACCATTGATGAGAAATGTTGAAGTATTTGGAAGGGTTGTTATTAATGACAATATCTATGATAATAATTTACATTAGTTTGGTTTCACTTAATTAATTTATAGTGTTTTCAATTCGTTCATTTTGTGACCGAACCTCTCATGTGATATTTGAAATGTAGCGTTGAAATAATAGATGATAATTTGAATGTTGCCCTCTGGTTGGCCAAGCAAAGCGATTCGTATATTGTTCAGTACATGTGCACCCGATGTTGCATGCTTTGGATTAATTCAAGGAGTAGATTTGAGGATCTTTTTTGATCTGATGACACGTCTCGTCAGGAATTGAGTCGTGTCTTATATATGTATCTTACGTACATATAGAGCTAAATAACTCGACTGGGTTCGCTTTCTAAATTTATCTCATGATTGGCAATGAATAAACGTACCAGTTGATAGAAGTATCAAACATAAACAAATATACCATATATAATAATAAACAAATCTACAAAAAACACAATTAATATATTACAATTAATGCGAGATATAACCTAAATGTTGAAATTGCAGTAATCTAATAAAAAAAAATTTTGAAAGTTAAAGAGTGCAAAGAGCGTAAATTGAATGACGTAACGGTATACGTAACGTTGTTCTGCAATATGTACTGCAGCGTTGAAAAATTAAAACGTGAAAATTGTGAACTACAAAAATATAATATCCAGAAACCAGAAGCTGTATACTAGTGATAACGTCGGTGTATTACCGATGCTGACCGAAGTCCTCCGATACTTTTCAAAAAAAAAAAAAAAATCATTAAAATATCAATACGATTGTTCTTCAAAATTTTATTTAATTTATTTTCAAAATGTATTATTGTTCCAATTATTTTTAATTTATAAAAATCAATTAGCCCCTTTGTTTAATAATATATAAAATATATTTTGTAAATCATTTTAGTAATGCATGATGTTCGTATATGTAAATCTACGTTTACATTTTGTACAACTTTTATAATTTAATTTTTACCGCAGAAAAAGTTTGTTAGCATGTTTGTTGGAATATATATATATATATATATATATATATATATATATATATATATATATATATATATGTATATATATATATATGTATATATATATATATATATATATAAACTTCATTTTTAATTAAAATGAAAATTCCCGTACACAGTATGTGGTATGTTGGATGGAAATATATTTTAATAATTCAAATATTTTTCAAAACCTGTTTTTTTAAAACTACAATGGGAAGCGGATTTTGTATCCATATATTAATATTTAAAAATATTTCGGATCATTCATTTGATATTTCCAATGAAAAGTTATTATAAATAATTAACAATGAAATATCTCATTACATCGTATTAATCCATATTTGATAACTCATGAATTCCAAAAAAGAAAAGATCAAAGAAAATATATATTTACTTATTGGTCATCTCATGGATTATACTTCAAAAATGAGGTAATACATTTTAAGAATAAATTATCATCCATTGCAATATGAATTTATAGTTCTTTCTCAATGTCTTCTCCAGGGATGCCAACCTTTCAGACGTTGTTGTGTATTCCCCACTGACGTTAGAAAAGGCTCGAATGAAACTTCTTAGTATAACTTATCAAAAATTTCCATCGGGACATTTTATAAAGTGGGCAACCGTAATCCTCTTTCCAAAATGTAGTATGCTATATCAAACATTAAGTTCATTAGTGAAATATCTTCGAAAAATTGAAATATGAGTCGAGTATAAGGTTATATATAAAAGTGTACAATAATATCTGATGCAATACTCAAATAGGTGTACAGTACGACCACTACTCTCTCTCTCCCTCTAATATATATACAATCTGGCGCAAATTGTTTTGTATTAATGCTGTCTTTAGATTAGCTCTGATTTATATATATATATATATATATATATATATATATATATATATATATATATATATATATATCCACTTGAAGTTTAGCAGAATATTTCGAACAATTTTTCCTCATACATATTTTTTCAATTATTTACAATAATTATGAATACTACTGATGCGTATCTTTCTAGTACTCTCCACTTCAACAAACGGCAGTTGACTTATGACATCCCCCCGTTCTCTTTCTCTCTTGTCACTCACCACCCCCTCTACAGACCTCCAGCATCTACTCTACGGTTCACTCCGGCGTAGCACTCGCTACACGGTACTCGGTACACGGTACACGGTACACGGTACGGTACATCACGGTACGGTTGAGTTGAGTTATATGTTTTTCCGTTTCGTAGCACATATAATTAATTACACCACATTACACATTTCGCGATTCGTCATGAGCTTGTTGTTATTTTCACGTTATCCAGTTCGTTCGATGACATTGAATAATATAGTCCCATAATAACGGGATAACGGAGAAATAGAACAGGACTCTATAGTAGGAGACTGGCTGAAGAATAAACAGGCTATCTAAGGAAGAGGGTCAGAAAGAAGCACATCCCATTTATTTATGCTCAAAGAAAATTTGATAGAAAAAATTCACATTGTCTGTTAATAGCATGAGATGGGGATTCTAATATTTCTGTTAACTGGAACAGTAAGGATCAGTAAGGGTCAATCTGTCATATAGATTCAAATCGTATATATCTCTTAAAGACAATCTAATGAGTCTAATTTGTTGAGTAAAGGGATTAGATCTGTATCTAAATACTGTGCGATCACTGCGATTTCAACTTGTCGGTTATATAAGTTGTATTGTTTTTTTTAAATATTTATTTACTTATTTGCCTTGACTTTCTTTCATCATAGCCACCATCAAACATTTTTTATACATCTTTTATAATTTATAATTCAATTTTACAAATTTCTAAATATTTCAATAATACACTAATTAATTTTGAATCACTTAACAAAAATTTAGTATTAACAGGAAAAGTTTTAATCACATCTAATATATCACTATTCAATTTTGATCATTCTAAACTATAATTTATGCATTCAAATATAATATGATCCAAAGTTCCTTCTTCATCACATTGACATCTATCGTCAGATTTAATATTAATTTTGTACAGGTGAGCTGGAGGTTTGCAATGATTACTTTTGATTCTGATTATAGTTGATATAATTTTGCGGGACTCATCTCTTTTTACTTAAATTTGGATATAACATATAATAATCTCTTCCTTTTAATTGACTTTTGTTAATGAAATCTGTGTTTCTCAAATTGAAGTTTCATTTTTTGATTATATTAAAAATTTCATATGAAGGTAATTTCACTTTTATCTCAATTTCTAAATTTATTGATTCCTTTGCCAATTTATCCGCAATTTCGTTTCCTCTTATTCCACAATGTCCTGGTATCCACATAAATTTTATGGTATTATTCTTATTTATTATATTGAAATACATCTTCTTAATTTTGCATGTTTTAAGTTGTATTGTAATATAATATTTGTGTGTATTTTGTAGATATGCATATTTTTGAGTGATATATTTGTTGATTTATAATTTTGTTTATTACTTGATGAATTTATTTAATTACAAATCATGGAAAAAAGTTATTCCATCATCAGGAATCAAATCTGGAGCCCTATTCCAGAGTCTTGCAAGCAATGGTCGTGATCGAACAGATCGGATTTATATGAGTGAAACATTTTACGAATTACTTTTAAAAGAGTATTTCTGAACTATAATAATAATTGTTAATATAATTCAGGAATAGTGCAGAAATACTCTTTTAAAAGTGATTCGTAAAATGTTTCACTCATATATATCAGATCTGTTCGATCAAGACCATTGTTCGAAAGACTCAGGACTACGGGCCCTGAACTGAAAAATATATGTTGCTGAGTGTTATGCGGTGGTTTAGTGGTAAAAAAACTACGAAAGTTTCCGCTACTAGGGCAAAAACAATAAAATAATTTGGACTACCTAAAAAAATTTAGACATACATTTCATGAGTATACTAAAATAGATTCAGGTAGTATTCCACTTTTGTATGAATTACATTATTATCTCAGTATCTCATTATTTTGATATTTATTAGCCACGTATCTACAATGAACGTTCCTAATTAATAAGTCAATGTTAATAATACTCGTAACAAATGACAAAACATTTCCAATAAAAATAGGACGTATATACAAATATATTTAGAAAACCTAAAGTAAGATTAAGAGCTCAGTTTGTTCCAGTTTGAGTGAATTACTTCCATAAGGATTTATGTAGCTAGGACTTCTACAAGAATAAGGACTTAACCGTACCACCCTTAATCTATTGGCAGGGTAGTATATTGTTAACCCGAAGAGATTTTGACATGTGGTTTTTATACGTTTGTTTGCTATTTATTTCCTGGTCCATTTATCTCTACTAAATAGCACGAAGACATAAATCCGAACACTTATAGCAGCCGTAGCTTTGTGTTTGAGTACTTCGTTAAAACTGAATTAGTGATGTCCATCAAACAAACATATCGAAGTTTATTTCGACATTAAATTATACCGATGTATTTTATATACAGATTTCGAGGTATTAATCTTTTAGATTTATTGCAATCACAATACCTTGTCAGTGCTTAGGTCTGAGGAGAATATAGTAATTTGTAATAAATAAGTCCTGCAGCTTGAAAAAGTCTAGTTTAGGACAAAATTGATATTTTTGTTACTGCTCTTACAACTTAAGCTATTTCCGAATGAAAAATTATTCTCACTTTTAATCGAGGAAATGAACTCGTTGCCTAGGTTGTTAAACAAAGGAGGTGTTTTCTGTAGCATTCCTAACCCTATTGATTGACACATCTTGGTACTGCCTAGCTGTCCAAACAACACTATGATACATTGCAATTGTAGTGTGTTTTATCGCGGTGTATACTCGTATGTATATAGCATCTTTTTACCAATTTATTACTATTAAAATCATAAATTGTTATTTGAATTACAATCGTAAATTTGCAGACAATCATAAAATATTTTTAACATTAACTGACTTAAAACTATTTTAAAAAGAAATAAATAAAATGATTTTTTCCCAAAATTATAATTGTTAAAGAAGTGTTTTTTCAAGACGTCGGCCGAAAATCAAACGAGTGCTGTCACTGCTACTAACAAGAAAACGATTAATACATATTTCGTGTAGATTTCGATACTAATACATCGATGTATCAACATAATACATTGGTAGCTCCACAACCTTTCCCTAACTTATTTTAATGAAGCTGACCTTTGCTCCTAATTTCTTTCATTTCTATATTCTTTTTGAATGGTTTTTTCTCTTCATAAATATTACTCCCCAAAAAAATATTCTTTATTACTTTTAATTACATTTTTTTTTATAAACTTTTGTAATTTGTTTTAATTAAAAAAAATATTTTTTTTGGTGAACCAATTGGAACAAAGTGGAAAGAGTTCATATTATTTTCTTCGTTCAGTGGTTTGCAACATTTTGGTTTTTAATCATGAAGCAATTATGAAAGTTTCTTGTATTAAATTATGATAAGACTGACTTGAAATGTTTTTTTATTTAATTTATGAACCATTATAACCACAATTAAAGTACTCTCTAAATAAAGCCATTCACCATTTGTATTTAAACGTGTCTGCTGCAACTTTGGCAAGTCTTGAACAATTTTTTCATTTATATAAGACCTTCCTCTGTGAGCATTTTCTTAAATTTTAATTTATTTATATTGCAGTCTGTCTTATAAGCATTTAACAATAGGTTTACAATAAGTTCCACTTGCACGGTAAGTGTCACAATCACATCTCTTTATTATTTCACTTAATTAAGTCTTGGAGCATCCCCTTCCTTAATCTATTGAGGGTAGTTCTGTCTGTCATTAGGTTGGTCAGTAACGAATTTGGATGGTTCACTGCACGGTCATTATATGTACCCACTCATGTTTTAATTTCTTGTCTCATAGTAGGTATGGCAAAATGGTGGTGCAATCTCTGGTTTGTAATATACCATGAAGCATCTACAATCATGCGTAATGTTTTAAATTAAAATCTTTGTATGGTCTCAATCTTTCGTTAATTATACACTTACATATTAATATAGAGTCTTTCAACTAGAGCGGTCATTTTAAGTTAATAAAAAAACGTAATATTTCCGGCGAAAATAGTGATATTTTCATTTTAATCTAAAGTACAAACTCTGAGGTTAGTAATGACACACAATATCTGAAAAATGCCATCACCATAATGCGTTTTTCTATTGATTTAAAATGACTGCTTTAGTTGAAAGAGCGGTTATATATAAGTATACAAATATGTATCTACATTTATCTATTATATATAGATAGTATATCTATACATTTAGATGATGACATGAGTATATGAGTATATCCCACTTCTGAGTTCACCCACGTATACGTTTATTAATAATTTCTGTGCAGTTTTCTCAATAAAAAACCAGTTGACTTATAAGTGAAATAAATCAAACAAAACTAAGTAAAAATGGCGTAATTGATTGTTAGAAATAAACTATCTAAAAACAACAAAAAAACAGAAACAGTTCAATAAAATCTGAAGCATAAAAAGGGGCACAAAATCACGTAATATCAATATGTATTAGTACAGCCCCAGTTAGAATGTTACTGCTAGAGTCTCGGTCGTACGACTACCAGCATAAAACGAACAAACAGTGAAATAGTGAATTCGTTTCCAGTATAAATAACAAACAAACAAATCCATAAATCAAGCTAAGCCAGTTCCAGTTAAACCCTGTACGAGTTAATCTACAAATCTGGGCCAAACGAGTTTAAATCAGTTCTCGTTGTTCCCGCTAGGCGCCCCTATTTACCATCAACCGTAGCCGTTAGGTATTTGTGTGTGATTCAAGTGTTTTTCATAGACAAAAACTATTCACGTGTACAGTTGTAAAATTATTAAGTAATGCAGATTGTGCTCACAGCGGCGCTAGTAGCGCTACTGGCGCTTTTCATCGATGGTGAACGAGTTCAACCCAACACTGCGAACGTCAACAAAAGAGGTAAGTGCCTTGCTGTATTATGTTGTAATGATTTACTTTATTGACTGTACCACCGTTAAGTGATTTAATCAACAAGTTCTCCTTAATGGTTTTGATGCCATGTTTATTACGAATAAGAGGGCTTTGTTGAAAAACAACATTATTATTAGAGTAATGGAAAATATTTTGGAAAATTGAAATGAGTACTTACGTTAAATTGAATTCCTGCTTGATAATTTCATTTAGAGAATTTTCATTTAATTATTATATATTATTCTTAATTATAAATTCGTGGTGTATGTATACGAGTATATTATGTAATATTATATATTAGCATATATATTTGCTACGAATTATATAACGCAATATATTATATTTCAGTGATGTCCAACACAATCTTGCTTAAGGTCATGCATCAACGGGCTCCTCAAATATAACCAGGTTTAAAAACAATTGTAGCAACTAAAAGCACAAGCAGGACTGCAGAAGAGTGCACAGCTCAAGTATTTATTTCTGTAAGGAATACAAATACCGAATATAATGTTATGCGGTTACAAGTTGTGTAACATCTATAACATTAATATCTACATTTTACGTAGTTTTATAGTAGCTGACCGGACAGACGTTGTCCTGTCCTCTCGAAATTTCAATAAACTATTTCAAATTTTACTTAAAATAAACAACTGAATCAATTTTTCGTCCTATTACCTTGATCTACAATTTAAAAATCACTTGTCAAACTACATCTACGCACAAAGTAGAAAAAATATCATAGCAAAATACACTTTCACTTTTTCCAGAATTTTGTGGACAAATTTTTCAATTTTTCTATTCCTGTGAATCTTATTCAGACTATTACGAATATTTACGAAAAAGAAATTTAGCTAAATCGGTCCAACAGTCCTCAAGTGATGCTTCTACCAAAGAACAGCATTTAATTTTTACTTATACTCGTGCTTTAAGAAATACAAAGAAATGAATACATTAACTAAGTATCTCTTTAAATGAATACCCGTGTTTTATTACCAGGAGATCCCTTGAAGAAGATTTCTTCCATACATAGGTTTCCAGAAACTTTCTTGAAGTGCAGATCTCACTCTTGTTACTTTACCACAAACTAATCGAAGGTTCATTAATATTTCTCATAGAGCAAATTGTCTTTCAGTGCAGTACAGTTTCACAATTGTTAGTTTGCTACAAGCTATTAAAGATTTTAACAAGACAATTTGGCCAATATATATTATCCTTTAATGATATCTAGTTATTATACTATGTACTCTTGTTTATTTGAAGATTATCATTAGAAGAATAACCAGCAAAATAGATCCCGAAGCTTTTTCAATGGTCTAATTTAGTTTAAGTTGAGGGAATTATAATCCATTAGTGTATTATATATTAATTATTAGACCCAAAGACCGTTAGTTTGACGCCATTATCGAACAAAGTCTATGGTTCGCATCCTGTCAATGTGTTGCTACGCTGAAGTTTCCCACGAGTCGTACAATTTATGTACATTTGCATAATACATGTGTTTATATGCATTAAACACACGTTATTGAAATAATCAACATTTGTAATAACTCAACTTGAAATATCATTTATATGGTAATTATTCGTAGTATTTATTTCACCGCAAATTCAACAAAGGAGTATAAGTTTCATTTCTTATTCCTGAAGACTTGAGAATTGTGAGAATTCTATCACATCACTTAATAAGTTCGTTAGAAGATATATAAATGGCGTTATTAATATTGATCTGCATTGATGGGGAAATATACCGTTTAATCAAAGCTATGGCTTGACAAGTGTTACTCGAACTCGGTATTCTTTCCCATTAAAAATCAATGCTTTGTCAATACACGAAATTTTGATTTTTCCGTTGTTTGAAAAGTTATAAAAGTAGCGTCACTGTATTTCGTAAACTGGTTGTCCAAATGTCATAAAATTTTGACACATATATACATACATATATTTTGAAAGTTAGTTCTAACTAAATATCGTATGGATGTGTCAATAGAGGCGTCATCTATATGTCATTCGTTGTCTTCCACAATTTGATGGAATTATAGCTACATCAAATTTGAATTTCAGTTTTGCCACAAGTTTTAATAATATATCGTCTGATGTGACGTACTATATATTGGAGCATTCTATAACGTTGGATCCTTTTAATAATCAGAGAGACAAAATAACTTTTTTAATTGTTAATATCCTAAAATAAAAAGGGTTATTTAAAAATAATTGGAGATTTGAGGTTCTAGTAACCAACCAATTAATACAGTTTTATAGAAATTAAAACATGGTTCACAAGAACGCACCCAAATTAAAAAAAAATCAGTAAGAATAATACCTATTAAAAATTAAGCTGGTAACATCAGCAGTAAATAAAAGATCACTCTAAGAATAACACATTTTTCTTGAATTTACTTTAGGTATTTTCTATAAAAAAATTGTAGACTAAGAATTGGGTGCCATCTTGAGAAGGCTTTATCCGATTGTCATCAGTAATTTATGAATGTATTGAAATTGTAATTCTTCAACATAGTATAACAGAACTTGAAATTAAATGTTAAGTATAATGTAGCATAATAAATTATGTCAAATGAAAAGTACTAAAGAAGGTGTCAACAAAAGAACAGAGTAAAAAGAAGAAGAGAACAAGTAATGCAGGATACATACTTAGGTAACGAAGTTGTAAACATAAATATATTTATCTCTTTCTCTCTCGACAACTAATATTACAATTCTGTTTCACTCACACTTGTTTAAGTTTCCATTCTCTGGAAAAGTATTAAGCAGGTGTGCAGTGAGTTTTGACGACCGTTAAAACTAGTTTATTAGCGCCATGAATAATCCGGACGACTCTACTATATGGTAATTTTACCACTGCCTTAGAAAAGTATGCCTTATGACACCTATGAGATATGCTGCAGTGAAGTGGGGAGAAGGGGTGATGGGAGGATCAGCGAGGTGGAAAATGAAATGTAACAACGTGCATGTCTCTACATGTTTCAACATGCACGGAGTAAGTGTCGTTTGAGTGCTTCAGGGCGTAAAACAGGTTTGTTAACAGTGTCATCGTTATCAGGGCAGAGTCTTGAGGAGGGTAAAGAAGTGGAGGAGGGTCGAGAAGAGGGTGACAACCGCATTTGAATGCAAAGAGCTTGCTTAGTATTCACCTATACAATTAGCTAGTTGCTGGTTTGTTTCAGCAAAATTAGTTACTACTTGAAAAGAAATAATGCAAATGGAATTTCTTCTTTGGCGTGTAATGACTTCATGCCAAATATGCCTCAGTGGCATGTTCGATATTCGACATTCATTAAATTTTATGGATTTTCAAGAATATCTTAAAATATTTAGTATTAGAGCACTATTGTATTAGGAACTCAAACTAGATGTAATGTCATCGACAACAGCTCCTCCGCTAAAGACGATAAAGTGTTACTTCTCCTCTCATTCTGGCATTATAGCTTTTGAAATATTTGACATAGAGATTTGAAAGGACTGTCATCTCATGGAACAACTACAAAGCTCTTAATAAAACACAAAAAATGTACCCTTAAGTACCGGGTTTTTGTAGTAGACTAGATAAACTTATAAATTCAATATCTTCCTCTAAATTTTTTTCCAAATTTTAGTTTTATTTTTAGTAGCGCATATCTTTACCAATTTTAAAAGATTTATTGCTCATCTGTAGTCTTCTTATGTCTACTTCAATACTCAAATTTAAATTTGTCATAACAAGAAAAAAAGATTTGTAATTGTTGCCAATTGGAGGAGGTATGAAATCGTGTCTTTGTCGAGGAAGGTAGGTCTACTAGGCCTAGGAAGTTGGGTCGCTAATACATTATTATCATTCCAATACCAAAAGAAATATTATTAATTAGGAAGAAAAAAAACATACCTTAAAACAATGTTCGTTGAATCAATTTGCAAAGTGTAATCAGTCAATATTTACCTGCAATCAAACATATAAATTAATTAATAATACATAATAAAAATATATCACTTAGACTACAACACATACAAAAAAGAGAAATATGCAAATTATACATTGTTATCCATCGATAGCATCTGGCACAAGGCAGGTCATAAAATCTAAGGATTTGGTTTGAGCGAAGGAACGAAATGTAATCATTGGAAATTAAGTTATGGAAGTATAAATTGCGTAGTTGTCATAACATTTATGGTAGAGTAAGTGGTAGTCCAGACTATATTGCGATAAAAGGACTAGTCCTACGAGGTCATTCAATACTTAATAAAAGATGGACTTAATAAAAAAATTTAATTTACTTAACGTCAGCTAATTTGTGATGTTAAGTTTTATCACCGATGACCTCTTACTATATTCGAAGTTCTTGTGGTGTTGTGGCTTTATATATGTGGCTATATCGCTGCATAATAAGTTTAAAAACATAATCAATTTAATCTACAAAATATAACTATGGCCCGGATATCGAACTCAACGACACAGTAGTCAGCGTCAAGCATCACTGCTCTCGCCCAATGTGTCGTCAGATTTTTTTTTCAAAGAACTGGTCGTAACTAAGTTAATGTAGGGTCAGCCGTTAGCTTTAGGTGAACAAAAGTAACTTAATATTTACAATATACAATAGAACAGTTTCTTTTATACTTTTGCAAATATATCTTTCTTTCACGCTGGTTTTCTTTTACTTTTTACCAATTGTGCAGACTCATTACAGAGACAAGCCAAGACAACGCTGCTTCTAGTTCAGCGTTTCGAAAGAATCTTTGTATTTTTCATTAGTCAACGAATCGCACTGAAGAGTTCTACTGAATAAAGAGACATTCGATAAAAGAGCTTTTACTTGTTCCGTTGCGCATTCCCCCACCACTTCTCTAAATCATACACGACCCACTTACCACCCAACCGAATTGCTTATTTACCAGTAACGGGCACTTTGAAATTTAAAGCGACAAACTTTTTTCGTTTATTTTATACCTTAACGTAACATAAAAGTACCGTAAAACAAATGGTTTATTACTTAAAATAAAAAAAAACAAATAATACATAACCTAAAAATATATGAAACATAAAATACATTATATGTACTTGTATATATATATGAACATATAGAAAACAGTCGTAAATAATCGTCTACAACTTCAGACTAGACTTTAGACGTCTAGAGACAAATGCATGGGAATAAGTAACGATATGCGACATCGAATAATTTATTATATTTCTTCGTGATATTTTCATATAGAAAACAAATGGATTTTTCAAGAAAACTGTTGAAAGCTTTTCGTTTAAAATTAAAAACTTAGTAACATTGATTTATGACTAGACACAGTGACTCAGTGCTCTCATTCACAAATTTTAACTTAGTTGCAACTTAATTTATGTTAATGCAATTTATTTATCGTCGGCTTATTTCCGATACTGAATCCAATCACCACCATTGCAAATAATTATTAAATTAATCTAGAAAATATCATTTTTGGGTCGTATCTACTCTTGACTCTTTTTTTTCTACAAATTACCAAAATTTCCCAGATAAAGAGATATTTCCATGAAAGGAAACCTATCCCCTCCCAATACCAATCCAAAAAAACCAAATCTGAGTGAAAAAGCCAGAATTAGGAACTCTTCAATACATAGATTCAACTAGGATTATTTGTAGAAATGTGTCAGAAGAGCAAAAACGGAATCTAATCGTATTTGGGTATTGAGAGATATGGTATTTTCGAAATGGGGCCCCTATTTTTGAGTTTAGCTAGTTAATATTGTGAAGGAATTGAGTTTTATTGGAATTGGCTACCATGTTAACAATTTTCATGGCGTTAATATTTCATATATTGATCGTTCAGTTTATAATTGAGACATTGAAACATCGAATTTTGAATTGAGTATGCAATTATATGTAAAATTCTATCTTCTGTCTGATTTAATACTCAGGTAACTCATACATGTTATGAAACAAAATTATAGTGCAGATAAACTTGTCGAATACCGCCGGAATGCTAACAACTCGAATATTGCTTACGTCGTTATCTCAGAACTGAATATTGGGAGATAGATGCCTCACTAATGAATTCGACGATCGATATATACATTATCAAACCAATATTACAATGCATATAATCAATTGAACGAAACAACCAAAGCAAGAAAATATCCCACAGTGTGTATTTATCTTTTACTCTCTATCTCCCACTCTGTCTTTCATTTGGCGTATACCACATGTATATAGCTACGTAATTCTATTCATGTTATCACATAGCCCACTTGGCGAATCCACCAGCAACCATTATGCAAGCCAACATCTCGTTATCGCGTGAAGTTACACATTGACTTGAGATGTGAATACAAATTGTTACAGTTGGAGAGCGGTAGTACAATGTGCACTACAATTATTTGAAGAAGAAAAAAGAAGAAGAAGATTGAACAGTATTTGAATAATGTATATAATAATGAATACCTGTAATGAATTTGTAAGCAATTGGATTGGTTTGAAACTTTGCATATGGTAGGTGTATCAATAGGAATTGATTGTTTTAAATGTTGCCTCACATTGCGCCTCTGTTTGCTACATAATCATTGATTTTACACGCGATTTTAATGATTCATAACTTCAGCACAACTTTGTTTAAAACAAACACATACATAACACATAAATAACTCGTACATATACATGTATATGTATATAAAACACAGTATAGAAGTACGTTGAATTGCAATCAGTTTCAAAACGAAACTCATTTTAAATTTAATGCACCAGACTACTTGAGAGAAGTGGGGTAGGTCACTCACTGCACGTATTCAAGTAGGGTGGGAATGAATGGGTGAGGGTAGTGAGAGATGGGAAAAGAATCGGAAAATACAGCCCATGCAGTTGGGTTATTGATTTTTATGTGTTGGCTTGTTTAAAAAACAACTTCTAGTGTTGTTGTTTCTCTGTAGAGAAATGAAATTTAAAATATTTAAAAACCGTTGGCAATATCTGTATAATATATTATGTTGAAGTGATATTTGGATGGGGAATAGTTGCTGCTTGGAAATCTGAAATAAATAGGGCCAGGCCAATGACTTTCAAATAATAAAATAGAACACAAACTTTAAATTCAATTGAACTACTCTCGAATATTTTGAGCAAAAGTCAACAAATTATTTGGCAAGGTATGGTATGGTATATAACCATGGGCACCGGCAGGATCACTTTCAGGGAGATGCAGGCTCAATGTTCATAGAAAAAGAGTAGAGGAAAATACTGGAATTCATTGACAAGGTGTTGAACAAATGTGGACTATAACCTAGACGTCTTAAGTTTCTATCACATCATAAATAGACCGACAAATCATTTTATCCATTTTGTTGGGTACGAATCTATTACCAGGGGCAAGAGGAAAGCAATCTATCTCATTCTATTAGTTGTCAAACATTGCGAGTGACCTCTCTGTTTAAAAACTTGAATTTTTGACATTAGATTTGTTTACTCTAACCTACAAATGTATTATTTTTGGATATAATTTAGTAGTATCATATTTTCCCACACTTTCATTCAAATTATACGAATGCAATGGGCTTGTGTCCTATGTCTTAATTTCTATAAGTGTACTATATATTAATAAAGTGGGTTACTAGAACCTCAAATGTTCAATTATATTTTAACAACTCCTTATATGTTAAGAGATATTAACAATTAAAACAGTCGTTTTGTCTCTTTAATAATTAAAGCGATTCCATTCCAAATACATGTGACATCACAACCGCTGCCAACCTTACAGCCCATAAATCTCTGCTATATGTATTTATATATCAAAATATCAAATATTATTTACAGCTATTTCAAAGAACAATAAAATTCCAATATTATGTCTGCCTTAGTAGGGTTAAATAAAATAAAAACTAATTATTCTTTGACTTGACTTGATTATTTCATTACTACATTACTACAGCATTGACCTACTCAACAAATAACTGACGTTAAAATGCATTTCACGTCATACAAATATGGCCGACTATTTCTAGCGCTAAAACTACAATTCAAATTATTAATTGCTATATCTCCGTCAACATTTAGATATTTAATAAAATAGACACGCTAATACATATTTATTAGCATCAATTTCAATCAAAAATTGAAAAATCGAGCACTAAAAAATGAGGACAAAAGCCCATTTCATAAACAAAAAAATTATACAAACTTTGAACAGATTTTTACCAGATTTTTAACAGATTGAGTCAGGCTTTAGTCCAGGTCGATTTCCCGTGGAATGCTCTATGTATATTTAAAGATTTCTATAAATAAAATATATTTATAATATATACCCCCTCTGCACCCCCACCTACACCAATTCAACTTTAATCCATACACACAATACACGTGTGTATTCTACGTAGATTTACGTATACATCATATTTTGAAAGGTAAATTACTATGTAAATACAAAATGGTGATTCAGAAATGATTGCGACGCTTGCTGGTGTTTTTGTTGGTAGTGGGGGTCATTATAAAGGGTGGTTGTGGAAGGGGTAGAAGATCGTTATTTTACCTCAACCCCCTTCACTCTTAATGGGTTCTGTATATAATGGAAAATTATTTTATGATCTAAATTAGAAGCAATTGTAATTTAAAATACATTATAATTTGTTTTCTAAGATAACTTTCTGAGTACAGGCATTAATATATAACCCTCCCTACCACCAACCTTCCCACTTCCCCCAACAAACCAATTTACCGTAGTAAACTTGCGAATAATTTCATAGTCGTTGTACGAGTATAATAAATAATTCAGACAGCGTAGTGCTAGGTATAGTAAAGGTAATGTATCAAGGGTCAAAGGTCACGTGAATGCAGCACTAAATAGTTCAAAGTTATTTCAATTTAATGACAATTTATAGAAATAGTGTCTGGCTTAACAACTACTGTGATTTATTATTTAAAAGTACTAAATCAGAGGCTGTCAACCTTTATCAAATTATTTATTTGGAGTTTTAAAAACAATAAATTTAATTTCTTATTAAAAAATTATACCCGCTAAAAAACTAAATTTACGTTTTTCTGATTATGTAATGTTACATATTTAATTAATATATTAATCAAAGATTCAGATACTTTAAAGTAACGCTATTACATTTTTGCAAAATGAGCTTTTTTTAAGAGAAATAAACTATGATAAATATTTGTTTGACTCAACCGCTTACTTTGAATGCATCTACATCATTTACATTTCTTTATAGTTTAAGTTACACTATAGACATTTTTAATTACTAACAGTAAAGAGCTTTAGCAAGAGCTTTTAAGTTTGAATATAAAGCATGAAAGTTTTGATGAGCTTTTTCACATAACGAGTCGTTATAGTCAATTAATAGTTTTATACAACGCGGGTACGTTATAATGTAAATGATATAAAAACTGTAATAATAAGCAAGAAGAGATATCACCACCACTATCGCTGTCACTATCACCGTCGTCATATCACAAAACTTTAAGTGCTTTTATTTATTCAAGAAGAATGTTCAAACTTTTAAGTGTTGAAAGTTTCTTTTAAAGCTTTATATTTTTATTATTACTTTATGAGTATAAAGATATTTTAATAATTTTATACCAAACTGTTAATAAATTAATTAAGTTCTTAATTAGAATTATTAAACCATTTTAAATACAAAATACTTTTTGTAAGGGTTTTTTTTTTTTTAAAGGGAAGGAGAGTATGGAATAGGTATCAGGCAGCGTACAACGGTATATCTATATGGGTATAAGTACGAAACTGTACTTTATAAACCTTTTATTTTAATAATTTACGACAGTTTACATCGAGTCTTCTTGGTGAGCGCACGTATTTACAATAAACAAAACAATAAAATAAATAGTGATCTTTTTTTTTGCAAATTAGAATATTTTTTTTTTTTCGTGATTTATTTTTTTTTAAATTATAATTTATATTATTATTAAGTGTTATTAATAA
Source organism: Panorpa germanica (assembly GCA_963678705.1). Lineage (NCBI taxonomy): Eukaryota > Metazoa > Arthropoda > Insecta > Mecoptera > Panorpidae > Panorpa > Panorpa germanica. The sequence continues at coordinate 11,312,147 of OY783217.1, forward strand.
GAAGTGAAGTAACTTCTATTTAAATTATCACTGGTTAATTAACAATATGGATATGGAGGTTGAACCTCCCGATAAAAATCCGATCAATAAAAACAACTCTGTGACTAACAAATCAATTCCTACAGATAAAACATCCAGTGATATAACAGAAAACTTAAATAACAATAGTGACAATGTTAAAAAAATATTTAATAATTTATACAACACAGAAACAAAATATGACTCGTATAAAGTAATGATAGTTAAAAATAATAGTGATGGAAATACATTTTTTAGTTCTCTTAAATTAGCAGAAATAATATGTAAAATTAGCAATAAATCTAATATAATAGAAATTAAAAAAGTGGGAAGAAATAGAGTAATCGTTCAATGTGCTAATGCAGTACTAGCTAACGAAATTACCAAATCAACATTGCTGAAAAACAATGGGTATGAAGCGTTTATACCATTTTACTGGTGCACAAAAGTTGCTATTATAAAAGGTGTTGATATTGAATATTCGGAAGATACAATTTTAAATAATATAGAGTGTCCACCTTTTAAAGTAACGAGAGTGCAAAGGTTAAATCGAAAACTAAGAGTTGACGGAGCTATTAAATATGAACCCAGTACAACAGTGAAATTATTCTTTGAAGGACTTGCTATTCCTGCTTATGTTTACATGTGGAGAGTGAGACGAGCATGTGAACCATTTGTACAACAGACGATACAATGTTATAATTGTTTTAAATTTGGACATGCAGCCACAAAATGTAGAGCAAAAGTAGCAAAATGTAAATTCTGCGGAAGTGAAGATCATTTACGTACTGCATGCACATCTCCTAATCCGACATGCATAAATTGTAAACTTAACCACGAGGCTACAGACAATGAATGTCCTGAAAAAAAAAGACAAATCAAGATAAAAGATCTCATGGCCCAACACAATCTCAGTTTTTATGAAGCAAAATTAGAATTAACAGAAAAAAATACAGACTATTTATACTCAGTAAGAACTCAAAACTCTTTTGAAGCTCTAAACTACAATGAGACTTTTCCCAATATCACTAATAAATACAATAGTATCAACATAATTCCAACATACAAACCAAACCCTTTAACCAGAAGAACTAATACCAGAGTGAATAAATCAAATACAGGTAACTCGTTACAAAGATCTTACAGTCAACCACAACCTACGACATCCACTAAAGAACCAATTCCAAAAAGAAGAAGAGAAGAAAAGAAACCTAACAATGAAGAAAGCGACACATACCTTAAGATAACTAATCAAGGAAAAAACAGAAAGCAAATCAACCAAGAGACACCTGATATTACAATGGAAAACAATGATAATGATACTTGCTATACATCAATATATAATAAAAATAATGATGACAAAATTAAAAATACAAACAAAGACCCAAATATTACATCCCAATCCCTTAGAAGCTACAAGAAACAAATATCTAGTGTACAATGGCCAAACTCGTAAGAAAACATCGATATATAAATTAAGTTTATTTTTTAAAAATCTATTCACATCACTAAACCTAATCGTTTAATAAATTTACTAAAATATTAAATCAACAATAATTATATAAACGGAGAGAAAAAAAAATAAAATAAAATATATAAATAAATCTAACAACAAGACCAAGGACAGATATAAAAATCAATAATTAATTAAAACAGTTAAAATGATAAATTTTATTCAATGGAATTGCAGAGGAGTCAGATATATTAAAGAGGAACTACAACATATGTTACAGAAGCATAACATACATATATGCATACTATCAGAAACGTTTTTAACAAAAAATATCAATTTCAACATCAAAGGTTATTTTATTGAAAGAGAAGATAGGATACAGAATACAAACTATAATCCCCACGGGGGTGTTGCTATCTTGATTCATAAAGCTATAAAATATAAACGAGTAATGCTAAATAACCCATTTAATTCGGTCGAAATAGTTGGAATAATTTTAACACATAACGAAACTGATGTAATATGTATTTTATCAATCTATGCTAAACCGAATCATAAACTATCTAATTCTAATTGGTCACAGATAAAACAACAAATAGATGTTCCTGTTATACTTGCTGGAGATTTTAACGCGACTAATCTTGCTTGGGATATAAATTGTCCAGGTAGTCAGTATGAAGGTAACGAATTGTTAGATTTCATAGAAAACGAAAATCTAAATATTATTAACGATGATAAACCAACTAGAGTAAGCAATCTCAGTACAAGGGACAGTATATTGGATCTCACATTGGTATCAATGACGTTAACACAACAAATTACTTCGTGGCAAGTTCTTGCAGATAGCTTAGGTAGTGATCACTACCCAATTTTTTTCTGTTTGAATGACTATAATAAAGACCGTTACCGTACATCTGAATATTTAACGAGGAGAAATTTCCGAAAAGCAGATTGGGAGAAATATAGCCTTGAAATAGAAAGCAGAATTTCAAACCTTAGCACAAATGGAATCACAAGTAATCCCCAAGATGTTGAAAACAAATACAACCAATTTAGAGATGTTATTAATAATTCGGCAGACATACATATCCCATCTACCAGATTGTATAATATAACTCCTAATAAAATAAAACCGTCTTGGTGGGACACTGAGTGCAATAAAATGATAGCTCAAAGAAAATTAGCACTAACTATTTTTAATAAAAACATGACAATGGCGAATTATTTAAATTATAAAAAACATCAAGCTAAAACCAGACGATATTTTAGAGTCAGAAAAAAAATAGAATGGCAAAATTTCTGCGAGAATTTAAACCCAAACACAACAACCAACATTGTCTGGAATAATATAAGAAAAATTAACAATAAAAGCTATAGTACTAAAAGGATAAGTGATAATGAAAATTTAATAGAAGAATTCATTAAAAAAAAATTTCCACAGAACAACAATTTAAATATTACTACCACCACCATCGTAAAAGATAATTTTCTAGATAATAACATAAATAAAAATGAAGTAAATTTCGCGTTAAATCATAATAAAAACAGTAGCACAGGATTTGATAGAATAAATTACAAAATGATACAAAACTTACCTGACAATGCAATAAATCATCTTACACAAATATATAATCTGTCATTAAACACTGCTGATATACCATTAGACTGGAAAAAACATATCGTTGTTCCTATATTAAAAACAGGAAAAGATCCAAACAAAGAAGAATCATTCAGACCAATTACTTTACTATCATGTATGGGCAAAACTATGGAATCCATCATCAAAAACAGACTGGAGTGGTATCTCGAACATCATAAAAGATTACCTGAGTTACAATTTGCGTTTAGAAAAACAAGAAGTACACAGCATAACTTAAACATATTGAATATAGATATACAAAGAACATACAGTAAAAATCATTATATGATAGCTGCTTTCATTGACATTGAAGCTGCTTATGACAATGTTAATCTAAAAATATTAAAAGAAAAAGTAGAAAACATAGGTATATCTTCCAAAATATCCAACTGGATTATAAACTACTTCCAAAATAGAGAAATAACAGTTAGATACAATAATAAGTTAACTGGTCCTATACTATGTAATCACGGAATTCCACAAGGCTCAATATTATCTCCATTATTATTCAACATATACACAGAAAAGTTAACAACATTATCAGATAACAACACAACAGTACTGATGTATGCAGATGACATGGTTATTTATAGTATGGGCCATACACAAGATATAGCTCAAAACAGATTACAATCGAAATTAAGAAAACTAGATATTTTACTAAAGGAAATCAAATTAAATATATCGTCAGAAAAAAGTAAAATAGTTATATTTACAAGGCATAGAATAAACTGCAGTCCAAAAATAACCATCAGAAATAAAAATATAACTGTTAGTTCAAATACCAAATTTCTGGGTATATTCTTTGATACGAAAAGCACTTGGGCGAAAGAAATTGCACATATTATTAACAAATGTCAAAAAGGCTTAAATTTGATGCGATGTATAGCAGGATACAAATGGGGCGCACACCCAACAACCTTAATAAAAATATATAAAGCTATTGTTAGACCGCATATTGACTATTCTAGTACTATGATCTGCACCGCAAATAACTCAAGATTAAAAAAAATTGAAATTATACAAAACAAATGTTTAAGAATAATATTAGGTGCAATGGTTTCAACACCAATCCAAATCCTCAACTATCAAACTAATATTCCTCCGGTAAATATCAGAATACAACAAATATCAGACAGTTTCTTTTGTAAAAACAGACATAACTCATGTGGCCCCTTAAATACAAGATTATCTAAACTATATGTTCTTTATAATAAACCATATTGGACAACTCATAAAAAACCGGCACTTTTAACTAGTTTTGATAGATATAATAACTTAAACTTAGAGGTACACAACATTATACCTTTTTTCAAATTTCCATTAGAAATAAGCATGACAACAATACATACAGAAATAAATTTGTTCAAGAAGAATGACAGTAAGGAAATAACTTATCAAAAATATATGGAATATATAACAAAAGATGATATAAACTGGAGTATATGGTTTACCGATGGTTCATTCGAAAAAAACTCTAAAACTGGAGGAATTGGCATTTTCAATTATAATACAGATCAGCAGTACAAATACAAACTTAACAACATCACAAATTCTTATAATACAGAAATAACAGCAATTATGAAATTACTAGAAATAATACAAAAAACTGACAATAAAAATATATTAATCTTCACAGATTCTCGTAGTGTTTGTGTATCTTTAAATAACAATAAATTCAAAAACAATAATAATAACAAAATATGTTCAATTAAAGAATATCTTTTAAAAATGGAAAAAAATGATATCAATGTTAAACTTATTTGGATTCCTGGACATGTAGGCATAAAAGGAAACGAAATGGCTGACAAACTGGCCAAAGAAGCTTGTGTAGATGGGGAAATAATTGAAATAAATTGGTCAATAAATGATTCCAAAAAAATAATTAAAGAAAATTGTATGGCAGAATGGCAGAATATATATAATGAGAAAAGTCAAAGTACTGGAAAAAATTTTTTTGCAGCGAATCAAAAAATTCCAACAACCACATGGTTTAATAAAAATCATTCACGGAGATATATTTCAACAAATTGTCGAATGAAATCTGGGCATTCTAGATGTCCAGCTCATCTATACAAAATAAATATAAAAGACACACCAAATTGTAGATGTGGAGAAGAAGGGTCTTTGGACCATATAATTCTAGGGTGTCATCTTTTAACATCAAAAATTGATAGACTTTTAAATGATTTATGTAATGTAACACAGTTCCCAGTCAATATGTCCTGTTTAATGACAAGTGAAGCAACGGCGGAAATATTAACAAACTTTGTGATAGAAAATAATATAGAAGTGTAATTTAAGTTAAAATATTTTATTTAGTATGTATTTAATTTTAAGTTTAATTTTTTAAAAAGAATCAATTTGTTTTGTATTTATTAGAACAATTATAATTTATATGTAAATTTTTATATAATTTTACAAATAAAAGCAATGGCAAGAAGGCTGAATAAGCCAAAGCCTAAATAAATTAAAAAAAAAAAAAAAAAAATAATTTACGAGTTTTCAGTTCGTTCGTCCGTTAGGTTATAGTAAATTAAAAATGATGTAAAATTATCGATCGTAGTGGTTCTCAAACTAAATTTTAAATGAATTCTGAAACCAGTAGTCCGTTCTCTTATACAGGACATCACGATCCACGAATATGCCCCTAAATTGTAATTTGTTCAAGATGAAGCTATAACGCATCGCTGAATGAAGCTACAGAGTTTTATAAAAGAACATCAAATAAGGACCATTTACATAATAGGTTGACAGATATTGACATTATTTTTTTCACTTATTAATTCTCATAACGCTTTATGATCTTCAACCCATATATGCTGCTTTGTCCATTACTTTTATCTCACTTACATTTAAAAAAGTAGATGGTGACAGAAAAATCGTAACCATTTCTTACAGCGTTCATAATTAATAAAAAAATGAACATGAACCTTACCCTTGAAAGTCCGAGCGTAATCTCAAGATGGTTAATCGAACATGTCGGAAAAATTACTCATTTGATATGATCTTTTACACAAAGGTTCTAGTATTCTCTAAGGCCGTCCGCACACGAGTCGACTGATTGCAAACCGATCTGTCCGAACCGAATGAGAATGGAACTGTGTGGCAGAACGCACGTGTATACGAGTGAGAGAAATACATGGCACGAACGAAACTATACTGATTTTGAGCACGTTTTGAGCGACTGTGTTTCTCGGTCGCAAGGCATGCTTTTGATGCTGATGCACAAATACTATTCGAAAGTATTTAAATAAATATATACATAGAAATACGACACAATAAAATCCTTTATTTTGCTATTGTTAAAGTTTTATAGTCACGAAACACGGCTCGACTAGTTTGCAATCAGTCGACTCGTGTGTGGAGGGCCTAATAGTTACTAAAAAACTTAACGGAAGCGAAATGCTATTTGATTAGATTATTTCAAAATAAAATATAAATTAAATAAAGCAAATGACCAATTCTTATATGCAAGATAACTTATCTAATAATATAACTTAATTAATATATAACATATTTTTAATAAGAATTATTAAGCTTTGTTTCATCCATCATATAATAAGATCTCGGTATTAGTTTTATAAATGACAGATACATGTTTGTAAATATTTTGCCACTCTGTAGCAATTTGATGGAAATAACATAGACGGTCAAAGTAAGAAGCTTAAATAGGCTTAGAAAGCTCCAAAAGCTCTTACCCAAACCCGGGATAAATGAGCCACGGTGAAAGTTATGCGAAATAACCATTTATATTAGACATACAGGAGTAGGTATATGTACTAACCCATGTATATATATATGAGCTTGTACATATATAATAATTTATATAGAACAAAAAGACACAGTTTCAGGACACTTAGATTATCCTGTGAAAAAATTGTCTCATTGCTTTTATTAATTAATATTTTATTTATAAAATATTTTAGTTATAGTTATAGGGTAGTGAGTTTTCCTTTCTTAGATTAAGGCTACCTACAAAAAAAAATGTACTAAAACACGGTCCAGGAATTTTAAGATAGCCAACGTATTTTAAGAGGTAGACTGGTGATTTTGTTTTTAAACTAATGAAGGACTGAATAATTGATCTGTAGATATATATTTTGCATTTTCTGCGTTTTATGGCAAAAATGAAATGGCAAACAAATAAACAAGAGCAATATTGGACTAAATTTTATACGTAAACAATTAAAAATAATAAGAATCGGAAACGGAATATATAGAAGTATATAAGAACATTGGTAGCACTATAAAAAATTAAGCTGTTCAATTGCAGTGACGAACTCGGCCTAAAAATATTGTTTGTCATCTATCTGTCACATCTATTTGAAGTCTGAATGAAATAGACTTGATTCTTTTACTGGAACTTCACCTAGCTATGTTTACTTGGTAGTCCTCAGAGTTAACCCGGCACTGATCAAGAGTAGTACAAATATAATTCAGAGTTAGCAGAATATAATGAACAGAGCTTAATTATATGTCTTTGTAATACAAAAGTCATCTAACTATAGAAGCAAATAAAATAAAAATATGTACGTTTTCATAAATTAATGTTCCTCAGTAAAATGTTGATGGTAAAGTTAATTTGTTTAACAAGGAAGAGCACAGTGAGTGAATGCAATTGTATGTAACTCATACAAAATGAAGTTGAATTTGTCTTAGTTGTCTACAACTCCGGGCCCATCTTCCTTAAGGCGGTGCTGGTCACATGAGTTGCTTCGTATAAATACTTGATAATGTCAAACAAGTGTTACTTCACACTTTGTCTGTCTGTTTGTTTTGTATCTGTTTTTGTAAAACTTTGTTAAAAATTGCAATAGAAACTAACTTATACGAGTATAGATGTACTCAGTTCAAAGTTACTAATAAATAATGTAAGACATGTTTTAAAACTGTCTCACGGTTTAGAAGTGCTATAGATAAGTAATGGATGATCCAATGGACTTAAAGAGTACAATTTGTACTCCCCCGTATTTTATAAGAACAAAATACAAACATTTTTATAAGTTTTACGTTTTTTACCAGTTCTTCATTTGTTTCTTCAAACGTTTTTTAATAAAATACAACAAGAGCAGAGACAGGAAGTCTATCTTTCTACAATACTGAAAGCATTCTTGTTCCAGTATGTATTCGCCCTAAATCTAATAATGCTCGTACATATATATCCTGGTACACTATTGTTTTGATAACATTCCGATAGCGATGAGTGACATATTCCAGCACGGCTTTAATTGTGTGGATTCCTACATATCGCTGATTACGTCCAACAGACCGACCGACCGGTATTGTAAGTTTTTCTCCCTCCTGTTCCGGTACTCCAGGAATTCCTGGCCCACCAGCACTAAGCCCTGTAAGCCCACAGAGGGTTAGCATGCTGGTTTATTGTGAATACGTAAGGGGATAGGTAAGGGTAGTTGCCAGCGGTGTGCGGTGAATTCTATCAAAAGGGAAATTAGTAGCAAAATGTGCAATCATTTATTAAGTTGTACGAGTTGTAAGGTTTAAACTTTTAATTTTTTTAATTTTTTTATATAATTGTACAACATATTAAGTTTATTGTGTAAAATTTTTAAATCGATTGGAGTAAAACTGTCGGAGATATAGAGTTTTAAGTCTTCACCTCTCTGGTCTGCTTGCGTGTACATTGAAACTTTTAAATGCGGTTTTTCACACATAGCTTTTTCAGAGTAGGTGCCCTCTCTAGCTCAAAATCTACTGCACCGATTCTTTTAAAATATTGCACACTCTTTCTTTACATAAATGCTCAGGTAACGCTGTAGAGTTTTTTCTTCAATTTTTAATTTAAACATATTTTAAAATAACAAAGTTTCTGATTTTTTTTTATGAAAAATCGGTATTTTGACTTTTAAGTGATGTAAAAAATCGAAAAATCGATAAAAAAAGAAAAACTGGACAGCTTTACCTGCAGAAACTTATCAACTAATGAAATCATTTAGGTTTTTCGATTTCGGAAAATCCAGCGATGAGTTATGAGTGGCACCGCAATGTTACTTTTATTTGTGACGTCTGCGGAGATTCGCTGATATTTATTTATGAAAATTTCATAAAGTATTCTTCAAATGTAATTTATCATGTAGTAATTATAAAAATAATTATATATTAACTGTGTCGTCAAAAAACATTACCGAAAGTATGCTTCTTTTTTAACGTTTTGAACTTACAACAACTGACTTAACTTGACTTAATTAGTTACAAACCTAATGGAAGACAGAACTACTTTCAGAAGACTGTAGAAGAGGGCGTCTCAGAATTAATTAAATGAAATAATAAATAGATTCGGTTGTATCACTGGATGCACACCATGTTTGTTGAATTTTATTTGTAAACCTATTGTTAAATGTCAATATAACAGATCTATATAAATATATTTAATAAAAAACAATATTTCGGACAGTATTTATACAATACATACAATATTTCAGTTTACGCGATCCGATCAGAGCTCAATTCCCTATTACCTTCACAATACTTAATCCGAGAGTATGATCTTCTGGAGTCTTCTTATATGTGTTTTGTTGGGAAAGTTTTTGTATTTATTTATTTGTTGGACTGAACGTAGTGAGTCGTATGAAAGCTCAAGTTAAAGGACTGACGAGTCAGTAGTGGACAAAGACCTTGGCTTTGGTGTTGCCAAGGATACAAAGAATAACTGGTGTTGCCAACGATACAAATAATAAATGATACGATAAGATGAAAATGATATACTTAAACTTTTAACTAAATTAATTCTAAAACATATTTAAAACAACGTAAATTATGAAATTATGAAAACAATGAGTATTTGTAACACAAACGTATGGCATAATAATAAAACATATATATCTGAATCATGAACATCGTCATGACAAGTCCACTACTCTGTCAATATAGGATTTCATTGAGTTTCTAAACAATTAGTAGGTACACTTTCATTTTCATATACTTCTAATTATTAATCTAATTATTCTTAAATTTAAACTACATGTAGAATGCATGCGTAAAACCTGACTATTTTGGCGATTACCTCAATATATTTATTAAATTTTATTAAATAAAGAAGCAACATTTTCGAAAAATAATTTCTTATTTTATAACCGAACAAAACAGTACTTCTCTGGTGTTTGAATGTCTAGTATTACACTTGCGGGATGAGTGAAGGAGGTTTAGGTTGGAGGAGGCCGTAGAACCACGCACGACATGCGAAGATTGTTGGTTATTATGTGTTCCTTACATTACATTAATATAACATGTTTGATTTCATATTTATAGGATTTTGTATAAAAAGATTATTCTTTCATGAAAAATTTTGGTTTAAAAATATTTTTGGTAATAAATTATCACTTTGAAGAAATATACTCAATGTAAAATTCGATTAAATATCGTAGAAAGGTAGTAGTGTATACAGCGATATGAAATATACTGTAAATAATATCAAAGACTCAAAAGATGAAACAGAAATACAAAAAATATATATTGAAAGGTTTTGAGCTTGGCTATTTTACAAATTTTAATTTTTCGAGAAAATCGCAAGTAAATGGTTGCAGTGTAAAAGCCCTTATTGTGAAATACCCGCTATTTAAATTCCATAACTCTCCAAAATGAAACAATAATATTTATGAAGTGTTAGTTTAGTTTGTAGACATAACTACTACATCCATTCATCCAAATTTTACTGCCATTATCACCAAATAAAGTAAATAACACATAAATAAACATATAAGTAAATAAACACTTGTTCTCCCACCCATATATCCACCACTCCCTCCGTTAGTGATCTCGTGTTGTAATTATTGCGATTATTTGTAGTGCTTGGTTCTCATGACTGCGTGTTGCAGTTTACATTAAATGTTTAATTACTTCTCTGTTAGTTTAGATGAGTTTGCACTGTCGATTTGACGAATGTATGTACAGTGCTATGGAGTAATTTGATAGTTAAATCCAGTGGCGGAAGTACACTACACTAGAATATTGACTAGTTATTGTAGAGTTCATTTTATGACCTTAATTTCAAGGCAACTAATCTGCCCCTGGTGTCATAGTTACCCATTTTAAATATCAATATATTTATATACTAAATTATCAATATATACTAAAAGGAAAAGAGAGTGGAATATAATGGATGAAGAAGGTAAATGTCAAGAGAAGGGAAAATGAAGGCAAAAGGGAGGAAGAATAATGAAAAGATAATAAAAGGTTTGTCGAGAAGAAACAAAAGGTGGAAGACGAAGGTCTATGCAAGAAGGAAAGCGAAATGTGTTTGCGATATTTTGCATTAAGACTTCAGCATAACATTAGACCTACTTTGGACATATATCAACATAAGCAATCACTGGATACCTGACATATGGTTACGTATCCCTGAGAACTAGGGTGTTTAGTTAAACATTGCCAGGATTAGAACTCGAGGAGATCCTTTGCTTCTAGTAAAAGACACTTCCAACACATTTATTATATAACAGACAATAGAGTTACATGTATGTTTGTAAATATTATTTTAATATTATTATGCCGCTTTCACACCACACAGTTTTGAAAACAGTTTTGTTGTCAAAAAACAAAATAAAAACATGTTTTCTTTTATTTAGAACAGACTGCTTTTGTTTTTATTGTTTTTTCAGACTAAAAATCAACAACAAACGTGTTTTCATTTGATCTTATCGACTCCAGATGGGAATGTGTTTTGTTTACTAAAACAGTTTTTAAAGACAAAGAACTGTCTCTTTGGTGTAAACACTGGTGTTTTTGTTCGTGTTTTATTGAACTGTCTCTGTGGTGTGAAACCGGCATTATAATAGGTTTATCATTTAGTAAATCCTAATTACTCTTGACACTTGAAATAATATATTAGTTAAAATCTTCCATAACCTTTATATCCTTCCTCCCTCCCTCTTCAAATCTAAAGGGGCCCCTGACCGTTGCATATTCACTGTTTCTTCTAAATGTTATCATATAATATTTCTGCCTAGACATAATGAAAGGTTTACTACCAGTTAAAATAATATTATGTTCTCGTGGTACAATATATGAGTGCCCCAAAATTAAATATCAAGTATGAAATTGGAGGCATTGTATGAACGTATGTAGCACATTAAAACATGTGTGTGTGTGTGTGCTTATCTTACTATCCATGTGTGTATACGAGGATGTGTTATGCTATTACAGCAGTGACAATTCATAATGCCGCTTCTAAATATTAATGAATAGTTTAGGTTTAGATATTGCGCCAGTTTCGTTGTCTCCCTTCTATTCCCCCCTCTTCTCTCACCTATCTATAAGTTCCATTTACGCTGTATGTACAGAAATATTATATACTGTATCTGTAGTACAAAGGTTTACCACGAGAGGCGCTATAGTTATATCTAACTTAAAATTAATGTAGTGTATTCCAGCGAATCCCAGAATCTAGAATGATTGTTAAATTATACACAGAAACTAATTAAGGACACCTTCATATATAATGAAGATCTTCTCGTCAACACACGTCAGACAGGGAGTTTTTAAGAGAGAAAGAGATAGATAATATAATGCACTAGAAGCGTTACATGGGAATAAAGAGATGGGAAATTTAATGATGCTGACAATGCTGTCTGGATGGGGATTAATTTAATTGAAAAATTTGAATTGTATCCTCAAGTTTTTAATGAAAAAGATTTTTATTATTCATTCAGTATTGTAGTATAAGGTACTAAGTACAATGTACGAGTACTAAGTAAAACTACTTAAATATTATCAGTTACACAGGAGTTCTTTGAAAGAAAATGTACTCGTAACTTCAAGTTTTACACAAGTGAAAAATTGTTTGAGTTGCTCAATAACCAATAATTACGTCATTTAAAGGTCCGCATGAACGCATCAAACGTATTGAATTTATTGTATGTACACAATATGTTATTTGCGTGGTCCTTATTTTTAAAGTAGAAATCATCTTATACCATCATCGTTCATCGTTATAGTGATTTTCAGTTATTTCTCAAAAATCGTTAGTCGTGAGAAAAAGTGATAGATAATAAAATATGTATTTTTAATAAATCTGAAATTTTGTATAATATTTTTTTCAATTTTCAGGCCTCTTAATACCTTTACACAGTTTCTCCTTTTATGCATTGGCAATTGGCACCAAATGGAAAGGTAGTGCAAAAAAAATTAACTTTGAAAATAAATGCCACCCGAATATATATATATATTCTTATATAGAGTATTCTTAATACATATAATATAAAGCTTGTTTCAAGAAGAATAGATTAAATAAAAATTTACTATCTTCAAAAGGTTAGCCGCTATATAAAAAACTATAAACCTTTGTAACAAAATTAAAATCACAAACATTTCAAGTAAATTTTGGTGAAGATTGACACCTGATTTTGGCGAACTTGGGTTTCTTTCTGAATTTCCTTAGATTTGGGTAATTTCACTGTAGTATATATGGGACCATTTGCATCGTTCTGCACTTCAAATAATTTTCCAAACGGAATATATAATGTTAAAAAGCAAATACTCGTAAATAGGAATTTACATTTCATCTAGAAGAATTTGGTATTCAATAAATTATATTTGATTAAAATAAATAAATAGAAAAATCAAGAATGTTTACCTTTTAACGTTGGGTAATGTTATACTCATATAACATACACCCCCGAGCAATCAACTAGGGGTAGTAGCTTTAGGGGATGCGATATGGTTAGTCTTTAAATTCCATACTAGTAGAACTCATCCTGTGTAGTATTTCGTACGCACAACATGCGTCTAACCACAAATTCTAAAATTCCGCGGGCACCATGATTGACAGATTCCTTGACAATGTTTGCATATAAATTTAAAATTATTTTGATGTATTATTTATACGACTAAACGCACTAAATCTAGAGTTGAATATAAAAAATACCATAAAAATGCGGAAAAACTTGATTTTAATCTTTACTCGATTTACCAAACTCCTGAGGGTTAGGCAACAAATTGTGTATATTTTATGAACATTGCTTTTCTTCAGTGACCCTTTGTAATAAAACTAGAAATTTATTTTCTTTACCTTTATTTATTTCTTTAACGACATTTTTAATAGCAAATCAATATCCTAGCCCGATCATATTTTATTTATGAAAGTACAAACGAATGAAGAAGGAATGTACGAGCGGACTTGAAAGATTTAGTAGAATAAATATCGCTGGACTTAGAATTTATAATAATTATATACATTATTAACAAAATAGATGATTTGTATAGGACAGGTGGGAAAAGAACTCACAATCGTCCGGAGACAATGGAGTTGTGAACCATGTCAAATAGGTCGCAATATTATAGAAGATATTAACATAATCCTTTAATCAGGGCAGGGCATAAAATTTCCGCCGCGAAAAAAATAACATTTTCAATTTTAATTTTATCACTAATGACCCTTGAACAAAAAGCAATTGGATTATATAGAGGGCATATTCTATTACCTGCAATATACATTGTAAGCAGGGGCGGCCTCAGCCATTTAATTAATGTAAATTGTAAGTAGTATTTTTCATGATAATTGACGAGAAATAAAATTTTACATTGGAAGTTTTATAAAAGTTAACAAGCACAAAGATGACAAATATGAATGATGATAAACTAAGGTACCTGAATACCTAGTAAAAGAAGACGCAGTGATTCGAGTGGGATTTCTAGAGAGTGAAGCGCGAGATTCATATAGATATATAGTAATGAATTTTTCTACTTGGGTTGTTGCGCGAGAATGCGAGGCCCCGGGCGGTTGCCCTGCTTGCCACTCCTAAAGCCGCTTATGCTTTTAATAATTGAAGGAAAAATCTTCAGTTCTTCGACGTCATGTATGTTTCGTACCCTCAATGTTACCAAATATTCTCGTATATCACGTTTTGTGACCTATGCTTTATTATAATTATAAATATGTAATGTGAACTTTTTTTCGAATTAATAGAATTAAAATTAAATTTAAGGAAAAACCTATGTTTTGTGAAGAAGTACATTTTAGCGCAATCGTCCAATCGGCCTATATATTAACCTAGTAAACAATGTGAAGCTTTTCAAAACTCATCAATCTAAATAAAGTAATTCTTTTGTTTCAGGAAGTCCTACTGATGCTAAGCGGGATCACTGTAACAAGACTGTTGATATATACGAAGATGTATCCTCCCCGGAATTGACCCCAATGAACCGGGGCCGCCCACTTACATGTTGGTATCGGTTCCGGTCATTCCGGGGGGCTCCAAGGGATTGGGTGCTACGCTTAAGGTTTAAACGATTTAAAGTAGGAACCCTACTTAACGCTACTCATTGTTCCGGAGGCTATTTACAGGTAAGGAAATTAACTATTATCTTTTGGGTCGTATTTTGTTTTAATTTTATTCTAGTCTTTCACCATAAACTAACCTTGAGATTATTTGGTTTTATCTTTAATTGGCGAGTTCTATGATTATGTAGAATAATTGAAGTTATAATTAAAATTTTACACATCTTTTCTTCCTAGTCCATCTAGTGCTTCCAATATTTTATCATCACCGTATTACAAATGTAATGTTTATTGCAGTAGCTATTTTAATAGTCCTTTGAAAAATTGTCAGAAGTTAACGGATACCAGCTAAATAGTTACAAATGGTTGTAATGAATGTACAAAATCCAATTAAAATTAAAAAGAAAATAAGTAACATATATATTAAGCATTAAAAAACATCATATTTCTTATGGGAGGACGTTTTAACTTTATAACACATCTAAGAGGAAAAGTAAATGAAAAAGGAGAAAAAGATTGCTCAACCTAATTAGTTCAACATTTACGTAATAGTTCAAAGTAATCTACATTACCTAAATCGTTTTAGATAAGTCAGCACACGCTACAAATTAAAATCAAATATATTATTACAAATTAAATAATAAAAAATCATTTATATCTATAGTAGTTGTTGAGATTCATAACAGATGCTTTGAAAATGGTACTTAAAAACCGATTTATCACACCTCGTAGCATCCGCATCCGGTGCGGTTGTAATCAGTTACGGATTTACTAAAGTCAGATCTTTTTTTCTGAATAAGACATTTAAATTATGAAACAGAAATGTTGAATTATGAATTGTTATCAATTTAAGCATCATTGTAAGCATCGTATCGTCGACATTGCTGACGGGCTGTTCCGTTGAGCAACTTTTCCAATATATGCCGATGATGTCACTCAAAAGCCAAAGAGCCCATGCATCATCATCTACTAACTATGCCCAATATTATTCAACTGCAATGTGCATTAGTGCTTGAACAACGTATTTTAATAGTGGGATGTTTTTTCGACTCGGATCGAGATTTTCCAACTAGATGCGAACCAGTCTCAATAGAAGTGGAGTTACGTCTGTTTAAGGTGTATCTAACATAACAAAAGTTACCTGTTACTTAAACAATGTTCTTTAAAATACAACGTTTTGTACTATACCCCCAGTAAACATTTTGGAGTCACTTTGCCATCATATTGAAGATGCGTATGATTTTTATGTCATGAAAGAGTTCATTTACAGTTCAGTTTCTCACAGCTGTCGTTCATATGAAATGTCTGTTTTATCGGCAGCAAATGGCGAAACCACTCCACATGTCGGGATACAAATAAAGATAAAGTTGATGTGAACTATAATTAAAGTATAATAGTGGAAAAAACGTCACAAAACAGGACACTTCACCAAATTCTCTACTGGATTGTGTTTTGAAAACTTTTTAGGTAGACTGTTTTAAAGGTTATAAAATCTTAAGAAGTCTTTTTGATATATAAAATAGTATTCTTATTTAGACCCTTCTTTTGTATTTAGTTTTGATTAAGATCTTACTATATTATTAATAAATTAATTATAAGTATTTTCAATCAAAAGATTGATATTTATATTTAACGTGTTGTAATGTACTCGTATATTGCACAGGTACTAATAGTTTTTTTTTAATCTGTTTGCCTATACTCCGGCACTGTTCCACTACTCCCCCCACACTCTCCCAACTCCCTCGATTTCAGCATTCAGCCATGTCATATTATTTCCGTACTTTTGCTATAAATACCATTATGATATTTCTTATAGTAAAACTTTTCAAATCTCATTTCAGCAACTACGTTGTATGAATGTTCGTTTTCATGATTGATGTACCTTTCTACAACGATATGCAAACAATAACAGTTCCTTACTTCCCCTTCCCCTTCCCTTTATATCTTCCATCTCATTCACATCTGTTCTTCCTTTCCTTCTTTAACTCTTACTTTACCATCATGGTAATGTAAGTCGTATTTCTTTGCAAGATTTTAGATTATCTGACAAACTCTCTTCAAAGTTTTTACAACTCCTAAGGTATCTTTACTTTGTTCCTTTACAATGTGAATTTAAAGGTAACTTGGAATGGATTGTGGTCTATCAAACGCGAAGTGACTTCAAATTTGTTTTAAAAGTTTAACAGTTATCATTCTTAACGTGTAAAATATATAAATCAATCAGAAGGTGCTTGGAAGGCTTGGATTACTAATATTTATTAAACCAAAGCTCCAGATATTGAAGAAAACTTAGTTATAACTTGTATGAGAGATTGACGAAAAACTTCAATATTCAAGGTAGCATATATACATTAATGTATACTGTATGTCCTATGTATATGCTGGTGTTATACCCTACATGTATGTTAAATGTATGTGTTAAATATGTTAAACTCTACATGTATGTCATATGTATGTGCTAATGCAAAAGTATTTGCATATTTAAGCTTTGATGCATGTACATAGTATGTACTATTATGTTTATTAATTTCATGTATATGCAATACATATTATACAGGATATTATTTTCACATTATGGAGCATATATGAATATACAGGAAATATCTAATGTTATGTGGATATGCTTTATATTAAACGTTGATATTACGAATAAAAAACAAAACGTACAATTTCAAAACATCGGACTGTTAAACCCGGAGCAATGGGCTTGTGTCCTCATTTTTTAGTGGTCGATTTTTCAATTGTTGATTGAAATTGATGTTAATAAATGTGTATTGGCGTGTCTATTTTATTAAATATCTAAATATTGACGGAGATATAGCAATTAAAAGTATTAATTGCAGTTTTAGCGCTAGAAATGGTTGGCCATATTTGTATGACGTGAAATGCATTTTAACGTCAGTTATTTGTTGAGTAGGTCAATGCTGTGATAATTTTCTGTAGCTGTTGGTAGTCAAATAATCAAGTCAAGTCAAAGAATAATAGGTTTTTATTTGGTTGTTCATTGCACTTGGAATGTGTACAACGTTGAATCCCTTTAATAATTAAAGAGACAAAATGACTTTTTTAATTTTTAACATCTCTTAACATATATAAGAAGTTATTAAAAAATAATTGAACATTTGAGGTTCTAGTAACCCACTTTATCAATATATAGTACACTTTTATAAAAATTAAGACCCTATGTATTACCGCATTGGATTTTTAAATGAAACGTGAAAAATAAAGGAAACAAATTCCTATAAATATGTTGTTGCCGTCTAGAGATTACTGCTGACTAATCGACGATTACCATAAATCAACAAAAAACGTTAAATCGTTACTTAGAATAGCCACAGATTTAGCTACCCAACTTTTTCCAACTGACGTGTAGTGTTGTAATACTTGGAATAGATATTTTTACCCATTTCATATAATAAAATATTAAACTAAACAACTCCATTATGAAACCCTTGCAACACTATATTATTTATACCCCATTAGATATTAAAAAAAAGTAGTGTCCCTGTTGGGAAGAGAAATGATGTTGCAGGATAGGAAGAGAGAATCCATGGGAACATGAATACATGAATGGATAAAACAGGAATTCATAAAGAGATGGATACGTGGCTAGTGATACTGGTGCTCAATGTCATTGCCCAAAAATAGAAATATATATAGTACGGTTGCTTGTCTTAAATTATTAAATGTTTGTCCAAAGCAAAAAATATTATGATGTTAACAAAATTTAGTGTTTTGTTATGTAATTATAAAAATGACACCTGAGAAACAAAGCGCAGCAAACATTTTGCAGTTACTTTAACATCATATTGAAGATGCGTACGATTTTTTTGTCATGAAACAATTCAATTTGATTTCACTCGCTTAATGGAAATGTCAGTGATATGAACTACAAATGGCAAAATCACTGCACCTGGCCTCACTACTGTACCAGGATTGAATGAAGTTGCAAATAAACCATTAAAGTGTAACAGAGACAGATATATCTTGTTTCTTTTTCTATAATATTCTAGTAAAATGGATGCCACCATTTAAGTGTATGATGTTAGAAAGAGAAAGAATATTATTATGAAAAGATTCTGACAATTATACCACTCTATTCAATGTATGAGTACTCAATCAACATTTTTATTTTCATTCTCTTCTAAAGTTTTATTTTCTGTCAAACTCAGATTGGTTTGCAACATCATAGATGGCAGCATCGGTACCGTAAAGACGCAGTGTTTTCATTAGGCTATTGTTGTGAGTGCTATCAAATAATAAGTGACAATATATTTTTATAGCATTTCTCTGTACCACACTATAATAGTGATAAGTACACCAACAATCTACGTCTCAACTATTTTCTGTAGAAAATTAAACTGTAATACAGCGACAACTTCACTGCTATTTGAAATATAAAAAAAAAAGTAACAAGGATATTTCAACATTTTTATGAAGGTCTGAAAGCCCTTACTGCTCCGTACTGTGTGAAATATCATTTTATTCTACGCGGGAGACACATTATTATTATTATAACTTATAAACACAGTGAAATATTGCTACTTCTTCTTTTTTCTTATTCCAATTCTTCTTCTTCTTCTTATGCTTTTCTTATGGCATAACGACAACGTTTTCTTATTCTATATATATATATCAAGTCTAAAGTCTTATACTTATAGGGATGGGAATAGGACAGAAATAACGATATTGTTTTATATCAATAATTCAACCTGGTGATAAAACTATGTGGCCATGTCATTATATTTAAGTATGTTGTTTGTTCTCTCCTGGTTTAAGTTTTCTTTCAGTTGATTTTCTTATAAGAAATGTGAACTTTAACTCCCACCTTTATTCAATCTACTATTTAGAGCTTTCTCACCTTGCAAAAGTTTTTTTTGCGACTGTTTCAATAGGGTGTAGTCGCAGTAACACACTTTATGATGAAAGGAAGTTTAAATTTTAATGTTTATTAATACACCACTGTATGTAGTTCATACGACATACTTTTCTAACTAATACCGCTAACTAAAACGGGCGGTTGGAGGGGTATTAGTTAGAAAAGCATGTCTCTCTCTCTTCTTGTGATGGCACATAGTTTTAATGAATACAAGTTTGTCATATTTAAATTATATGTTCTGTGACATTTTGTAAAAGTAATTGTTTTATATTTTTGGAAGAAATTACCTTTTCTTTGGTCTTACGGAAAAAATCTAAGAAATTACTACATAATTTTTCAGGAAGCGACCATGTTTCATTTCGACCAATATTTATTACTTTAGATTGCATGTAAAATTACAAAGCTTCTGGAAAAAGTGTACTAATGCTAAACAACTCGAGTACATCCTACTGAAAAAGTCGGCCTCGCAAGTAGTCTCCGGCTTCAGACCTTACTGTTCATAGAAGCTCTATTATTAATAAAATATTACCCTTTAAAATGTATCCTTTTATCTTTTTAAATATAGAAATGTTTTTGTTTCCAATATATGCATTATCTATGCGGTATATCATATCGATCATCTGCAAAATCTGAGTTGGGTTTGCATATATATGTAAAATCTATCTGATTTAATACTCATTTAACTCATAAATGAAATAAAAAAAAAATTATAATGCAGATAAACTTCTTAAATACTGCTTAAATAATTTAAACTCGAATATTGTTTTTGTCGTTATCCTAAAACATATTATTCGATATCGATATGTATTTTTCTTATTCTAATTCCTTTTTGTTCTTGTAAATATATTCGTTTTCATTTCGTTAGATATTTCGATGATTTCGATGATATACATTTGCTTAAGAATTCTTTCCAGTACACTTATTGTTTTATTAATTAATATTCAGGTTACAATATATTCTGCTCAAACCATATGGGCTAACAATTAGATTATTATACCACAGGTAAAATCCATCACAATAATATTGCGTTTGTGCCAAATAATCGATATTTTTGTTTCATCCATATCTTTTGTACACCACTACTTCAAACTCGATGTTTATGCTCGTTGGAGTACTGAAAGTAACTCGCGTGTTACAGGAAGGCACTGACATTTGTACAAACCCAAATATATTCTGTAATTTTTATTGAATAAAAATATGAAAAGCTTTAAAATAACATTCAATATGCGGAAGCTTTTAAACAAATTCAAAACATATTTATTATTTGTTTGTAGCCGAATTTATTTCCTTCACAAATGGGAAGAGTTAAGACTTAGCTACTTAAGGTATTATGGTTTTATTTACGAATATTTATTCATTCAAAATGAGAACGCCTGATAATACCAATGGCTTATGCAGATTATTTTATGGATTTTGGTTTATTATGTAGATGAATAACAAAGGTATCTGTCTTAGAATTTGATTAGGGGTTAAGATTGTTTGTAATTATTAACTTTAAATATATATTATCAAAATATATTTTTCAAGTATTTAACACAATTATTTAATACATTTAGTAATAGACATGTCCGTACGTCCGTACGTCCGTCCTCTCTACTTGATCTATGTTATTCTTAATTACTTAACTACTTAAGTAGTTTCCAAGTTTTCAATCGTTGTCCATTTTCCAGAATAATCCAAACTACTAACAATAAGTTTAAGTATCCGTCTCGAAGTACCAGAAATTCTAAGATAAACTTCGTTAACTAGAACCGAAGTTAAGTAAAAAGTTAATACATGGCACTACTTAAAACTTCAAATGGTCTTAAACTATTTTTGTAATTTAATTTAAATTGGTGTACGTGCATGTTAGACTTGTACTCTTGTATGTTGAATGCTGGAAGATGGCTTACGTGTTCCCGACAACAACATCTTTAAGCTCAAAGCTCAAACTTTGTGTACCGTCTAGTCGCTTGTTTAGAGAAATAACTTTACGACGGTAATGAATTCTTTTATTTCCTTTCTATGTTATTACATTAACTCAATAGTTCTTACACTGGCGGCTAAGTGTATATATATACATTTAAATGTACGTGGTGTGTTCAGAAAGCAACAGCAATTTGTAATTTAAAAGTCTCCAGATTAATATTTTAAAAAAAAAATTGTTTGTTTTAGAAAACATATGTGTTAATTTGCGTTTTATTTTGTCCATAATAAAACTACAATATAAGTCATTAATTGATACATTTGTATATTATGTAATAATATTTAAGCTAGATACTCTTATTATCTAACGTCATTTGAATTCTGGTTCAAATGCACTGATTAGTCATGTAAATTACAGTTCGATTTAATACCGAATTTATGTTGATTGACATCATTAGTCCGAATCGACTGCGTTCTTCACCGACGTCATTTTCATTTCCCCGTACAAATGACATACTGTACAAAAACTTAATTTATCATTGAAACCGTTTTTCAACGATTCTGGTTGGAATAATTCGAAACGAATTTACATTCAGTATAAAATTGGTATCTATTGGAAAACTTTATGTTAACTTAATAATTCATAAATCTCTACAGCATTTCCAAATACATCACAAAATCAAACAAATCCGCTCCGTTCCTCTATTTATCTAGTTCAGTCATTATTAACATATGACAGGATGGATGTGTGGTTTTGCTTAAATATTTATTCCATCCTAAAATAATATTTGCTGTTATTCAAGTAAAGTGCGAGTGGTGGGTGGAGATGGGAGGATGGGTCCCTCTCTATGCACCACTCATACTTCATAAGTATATAAATACAAGCACAAACAATAATATTTGGTATTTGACTTGAGTTTGTTGAAGTTGTAAATTGTACTCAATGATATCAACTGCATGCCGGTAAAAAGCGTTTCCACTGATGAAAGATAGAAGAGTTTACTGCGACATTATATCAAGTTTTTAATATGAGATACGTTGCACAAAATTTATCAAAAGTGAATTGAGAAAATTTATCGAAAAGAAAAATTGGTCGAAAAAATGTTATAGACGCCTTTCTTTAGCCTGTAGCCTTTATTCAAAAATCCATATCGCAAATTTGTATTTATCCGCGCGACTTTTAAATCAGCAATACAATTTTTATGATTCAATGTATTACAGAATTATGGATTTTTGTATGCGCTTTTCTTTTCTGCAATGCAGCCTTAGTCTAAGAAAGAGAGTTTAAAATATTTCTTCGACCCGAGGGCATTGATGCTTGATGCTGACTGTTGTGTCGTAGAGTTCGATCCTTAAACCAGAGTTATATTTTCTGAATTTGATTGTTATCAAGTTAAATTGTACAAATTAAGTACATACTTAATTATAAATTTATTAGACAGCGGCGAACATAGAACCGACGTAATAAGCCAACATTAAATAAGTTAAATTAAAAAAGGATTAGTAAAAGATTACATTTATTTAATGACATTGTAACAACATAATGTGAACTTCGATGTTTAATAAAACTTATCGTTAAGTAAAAAATATTACGTGAAATAATACATGAGTTTACGTTTTGTGTTTAACGGGTATATACCCCTACGAGGACATGTCATCTGTATTTATTTCAAAATGTGCGTTTTCGTGTGGATTGTGTAATACTCTCTCCGGTACGTTGAACATAACCT
The DNA here is from genome assembly GCA_963678705.1 of Panorpa germanica. NCBI lineage: Eukaryota > Metazoa > Arthropoda > Insecta > Mecoptera > Panorpidae > Panorpa > Panorpa germanica. The sequence continues at coordinate 11,336,006 of OY783217.1, forward strand.
CAAACTAGTTACCCACCCATAACATAGAATGTGTAAAGTTTGTGTAGGCAGCAATGTGTATAGAGAGGGGTGGGGGTAAATAAAGTGTCTGATTATATTTGAATGTATGAGTGTGTACGCGTATTGTGTTAGATAGCTATTTTAATTTGCTTGCTTTTTGGTATTGTATATATAACCACATTTGTTTTAATTGTTGCATCATTGCCGCGCTAACAGGCGATACATAATTACAACATTGGCTAATCCCTATGAGCAATATTTCGAGTAAATTATTTCATATATATAATTTAGCTTCAAAAAGTGTTCATTCTGGATGTATAGTTTTTGAAAATTATATTTTTAATGCAGCTGAAATAAACATAACAATTTTTCGAATATCCTTTTATTTATTTTAAAAATTTTTGACTAAAGTACATAATAAAACTAATATAAATATTATTATGTTATTTACAAAACATATTAATTTTAATTTATTTGAATGACATTAACATAAAATAATAATAATTCCAATCGTAGTTGAAAAAATAATACCTTACCAAATTCACATTGTCGATATACCTTTTATATTATTTTGTTTTACTTACATTTAAAGTTAAACCGGGCTTAATGAAAAACACTCTGTACAAGTCAATGTATAAATATATTGATTCAAGTTTCTTTGTGTATAAACAAGAAAACATAGGTTGATAGTTGCCAAGAATAACTTGCGAAACTCCAACCCGAACTCTCGTCCCGGTATCAGATTGTATAAATTTTATAAGTTCTCAGAAAGCTTGAAGGATAAACTTTTGTTATTCTGTTGTCATGGCAACCTATGTATTTGGTAACAGTTACCAATAAAGTACTGCAGTTTGGTAACGTACAGTGTGCTTCTAGAAGTGTTGAATTGTTAATTTCAGGGATGGACAACTCCGAAGTCAGGCATCACCGAATACTACGTTTTGAGAAAAAGGACGATTGCAATATTAAAGTTACTAACATTCCAGTGGTATTAGATAAGTCTATCTCCTTTATAATTTTATTTGATTGCATTTATTAATGGGCTTGCGTCCACATTTTTTAGTGGTCGATTTTTCTATTGTTGATTGAAATTGATGTTAATAAATGTGTATTGGCGTGTCTATTTTATTAAATATCTAAATATTGACGGAGATATAGCAATTAAAAGTTTGAATTGTAGTTTTAGCGCTAGAAATAGTCGGCCATATTTGTATGACGTGAAATGCATTTTAACGTCAGTTATCTGTTGGTAGTCAAATAATCAAGTCAAATCAAAGAATAATAAGTTTTTATTTTATTTAACCCTGTTAAGGCAGACATAATATTGAAATTAGATTGTTCCTTGAAATAGCAGTAAATAATATTTGATATTTTGATATATAAATACATATAGCAGAGATTTATGATCTGTAAGGTTGGTAACCTTACACAAGGATTGTGATGTCACATGCACTTGAAATGTGTACAACGTTAATTCCCTTTAATAATCAAAGAGACAAAATGACTTTTTTAATTGTTAATATCTCTTAACATATAAGGAGTTATTAAAAAATAATTAAACATTTGAGGTTCTAGTAACCCACTTTACCAATATATAGTACACTTTTATAGAAATTAAGACATAGCCCAGTAAACAATTTGGTGAAGTGCCCTATTTAGTGACGTTTCTCTCACTATTTCACTTCAATTATAGTTCGCATCAACTTTATCTTCATTTGTATTCCGACAGGTGGAGTAATTTCGCCATCTGTAGCCGATAAAGTAGACATTTTATATGAAAAAATGTGAGAAACTGAACTATAAATGACCTCTTTTATGACAAAAAAATCATGACGCGTCTTCAATATGATGTCAAAGGGACTCCAAAATGTTTATTGGGTGGATACAAGCCCATTATCTGACTATTGAGTTTAATTCAGGGGAAGAGTTCGTTCAGGTCTATGAGTCCCCGATATTGATAGCTACTCTGCTACTAGACCTCATGCCTTAGCTCGGTGTACCATCCTACACCGACACAGTGCTATTCTCTACTAGTCTACATTAAGTAATCATTTGTGTCTGATACCTGTTATAACGTGTTAATAACATCATAGATACAATTTTACTAATGTCTGACTAATGGACTGGAAGTTCGATGTATCGATGTAGACAATTCGATTACTTTATTTCTTTCGCTTGGAAGATTGCAAAATTCAGAATGGGAAATTAAGAGAAAGCCAGCCGGTATTGTAAAAATAAAGAAGAAAAGTTATCCAGAATGTGCTAGAAAGAAACAGAAACGTTGGGGCACATTAAGGAGACATGTGAGTGTAAAATAAACAGTAAAAAGAAGACAGAGGACCTGATGATAGAATGCAACGAAGATGACAGATGAATGGTAGGAGTACAGAGAAGAATGAAGAAAGCAATAAAGAAATTAAGGATGTCAATGAAAAGAGCTGCTGAGAAGACGCAATGAAAGAAGGAGTTGAATGACACAGGTACAGAGAAGAAAGAGGGAGAAGGAAGAAAAGAGATAAAAACACAGAGTTTGTTACTCTCATTATATGTTAGAATTAATGTAAAAGAAACATAATGCAAAAAACATTAAATAAACAATACAATTAATTTCGTCATGTCTATAGAAAGCGTTCAAAATATAATATTTAAAGAATGACTGATTATATTCTATACTACACTCATACAACAGGTTGCCAACCCGTGATACCTATCACTGTAACTATAGATTTGTTTTACTTTATAGTGTGTATTTGTTTTGTATAATACATTGCATAAATAGAGACAATAAAACATTTATTTAGACATCAAACTCTCCAAGAACTCGCCAAACTTTAAGAAACAAGACTCCAGCACAAAGAAGACGTCAGCATTCTACGACTACTCGAGTACACATGCACTGGTGTAGTGAACCAATAAGATGTACCAGAGTTATGTGAAACTCGAGATTGAGATTGAAACTTTGTATGCAGTTGATACGTAAGATTATCTGAACGAAGTAAGAAAATACTTATAGAAAGAAGATGAGAAGAATATTTGTCAAGTAATTTACTTAAATATTTTGTATTGTTAAAAGATTTTGAATTAAATAAAATGTTTCAAGATAAAATAATAAATAAGGTGCTTTAAAACATTTTAAAGATTTACGAGCATTTTAATTTTAAACATTTTAAAATCAGGATATTTTTTTATTACTTTTATCCAGTGTCGGACTAAGATAATAAAGGCACATGATCTAATAAGACTGTGAGGCTATCCCACTCCCTCTTTTCACACTCTGATATCGGAATGTACATCACAAGTAAAAAGTGTATATACATACATCATTGTAAACTTATTAGGCAGAGGTGTAGCTCACATATATAAAGCCAGAACACCACAAAAACTGCTAATATAGTAGGATATCGTCGGTGATAGGATTCAGCATCGGAAATAAATCGACATTAAATAATAGATTAAATTAGAAAAAAATTGTTAATATTGTAATTCAGTAAATTAGACAACGTTTTGTTTTTCATCATTTTAAAAGTTATAATAACTGGATGTAATATGTATTACGGACTCGTAAAAGCATCGCCCTTTCAGTACAACCAATTACGTCATAAAATTTCGAGAGGAATGCAAGAGAATAATATTGCTTCCTACTTTGTAATATTTCTATTGAACGAAACGCAATATGCACAAGCAATTTCCATATTATTGCGCATTTTATTCATGTAATACAACCAGAATAGTCACCACCCCTCCCACCACCTGATAGAAAGTGGTTAAGAAGTCCCGTGTTTACCCATACTCTTCAAAATCACCAGAGACAACATTACCCCGTAGGAGGATGGGGTAAAAACAGTAGTGGAATATAAACAGGATCGGGAATAAATGGGAACGGGAACGAAATCGGGATCTGAGTACAAAGTATTGTGAATTGTGTTTGTTGGTGTTGGTTCGGTAAAGCCATTGAATTGTATCGTAAACATTCTGATTTTTTAGTCCTGTAACGTGTTTTTATATCGAAATCCTGTCTGGTTTATATATGAGCCTGGCCAACGTATGTGGGTATTACAGGAAGGGTTAGGAGGAAAACGGGAATTTTGTAGAAAATAATTTATTAAAGGGTGAACCAAACTTTGTTATGGATTATTTTGTTAGTTTATTATTCTGTTGGGTTATGTTAGGGACTTATTAAATCGTAATATTCTGTCATTAATGAACAAAAGTCTGTAGAGGTAGAAACTACACAGGTAGAAAACTGCTTTCACACTGGATAACTAATTCCAAGGTTCACTTTTTACTTCTCGTAATGCGATAGTGGTTCAAAAGACCCTACAGTTTCAATCTTGAACTAAGATTAATGCACTATTTATAAAATGTTTGCTCCCTCTGTTTCAATACTCTGGTACTCTGTTTCACTTTGTATAATACTCTTAACTACTTCAATTTTATTCATAATTCCTAATTTTTATTGCTCTTTTTTTTTTTAATTTCAAAATGTTTGACAATGCTTTTAATAAAATAAAAAAAATGAAGAAAAAAAAAACCGTTTAAATATAATTTTATTCCATAATGTAAATGAAATTAATTTCCATGGCCATTGTTAATTCAATTTCGATTTCAATTATTTTTTGGAATTAATTTTTCATCTCGGTTGTTATTATTAAATCATCGGTACTTTCGTGGCTTTAATTTTCTACCTTCTGGCATATTTTTTTTAACTTCTGGTTTTTATATATATATTTTATTTTTTATTTTCTTTCGTAATGTATTCTGAAATAAATTATTCTGTGATTGTAGTCGAGGGAGTGATATCATCACTGACCTAACTATATACACAGCAGTACAGGGTTGCTTAGGGTGGTACCCGCTGTCACTACTTCCTCGACGAATTATATCTACAACTCATTTTTATGTTATATTATAATTTAACTTTTTACAACATAATTTTTTTCGTGAAATTAAAAAAGTAGCGCATTCCCACCACACGGGTATATGTCTACCTATTCATTTAATAATTTACATACGTCCGACCGAAGATGGAAATAATTTCAAGCATTTTATATGCACTTGCTTAATTATACCGTAAACATTTTCTCGTTTTAATATATAGCGAACACAGCGACGTTATTTACTTCGTAACTGACTAACGGACTTAATGAAATATATAAAGTACATCTCGCTAAGCACAAAACGTAAACTCATGTATTATTTAACGTAATAGTTTTTACTTAACATTGCCTTTTATTCTTTAAGGAGGAGTAAGATCAAAACGATAAAAAATAAGCATATTTTCGATAATGTTTTTTGACGACACAGTTAATATATAATTATACTACAATTACTACATGATAAAATGACATTTGAAGAATACTTTGTGAAATTTTCATAAATAAATGTCAAGCAATGAAACATTGACAGCGAATCTCCGCAGACGTCTCAAAAAAAGTGACATTGCGGTGCCACTCATAACTCATCACTGGATTTTCTGAAATCGAAATACCAAAATGATTTCATTAGTTGATAAGTTTTTGCAGGTAACGCTGTCGAGTTTTTCTTTTTTTATTGATTTTTCAATTTTTTGCAGCACTCAAAATACCGATTTCTCATGAAAAAAATCAGAAACTTTATAACTTTAAAATACGTTAAAATAAAAAAATTAAAAAAACTCAACAGCGTTACCTCGGCATTTATGTATAGAAAGAGTGTGCAAAATTTCAAAAGAATCGGTCCAGTAGATTTTGAGCGACTCTGAAAAAACTATGTTTGGGAAACCGCATTTAAAAGTTTCAAATTAACACGAAAGCAGACCAGAGAGGTGAAGACTTAAAACTTTATATCTTCGACAGTTTTACTCCAATCAACTTCAATTTTCACACAATAAACTTAATATGTTGTACAATAATATAAATAAATAAAAACAAAGTTGAAACCTTACTAATTATTAAGCTTGATCCCAAATACTCTGCTTTCGGGTTTGATTGTTATCAGGTTAGGTACGTTTTCGATCGTCTTCAATCTCTGGAAAAATATAATCTTCTACACTTGAAATATAACTTAATGCCTCCTTTTAACTATGAAGAAAGGTCATTAACATGCATGTTTTAAGAAACTCAACGAAGAACTCAACACTACAAAGTACATTCCCAAACCGCTCATTAAGAGTAATATCAGCAGTTACGTAGTCAATATGTCGGTGAGGCTTCCCCCCAACCCCTCACACCCACTACCACCCCCTTCAAACTGTCATTACCGTCTGTGTATCTGTCCGCGCTGCATGAGAACCGAGCGACATATCGAAAGTACACGACCCAACCGTCAGATAAAGAAGTTTTATAAAATAATCATTTAAAAAAAATAAAGGAGTGGGAGTAGCGGTGGATTATTTTATCTTTTTCTATTTTACGTTGTATTTTTTTATTACGCAATATGTTTTCATGATTGAACAGTACTTTATAGGATTGTTTAGGGGAATGCTAAAAAAATATGACTGGTTTCTTATATCTTGAACACATTGTGAACTGGAAAATTTCATTCATCTCCTCTTACCTTCGTTGATTCCACTAAATCTCTTGTCATTGGAACAGAAACATGAAGAAGGTATATTTTCTTATTTTATTATTTTTTATAACATTATGAAAAGAACATTTTGAAATATGTACCAGGGCTTCTGGAAATTATTATCTTGAATTATAGCTTCTGAGCTTACACGATCGTGTATATACAAGTAATATATATATATATAATATCGTGTAATGTTATATATATATTATGTAAGTATTCGTAAAATTATGAAATTTACCACCTTATAAAAAGTGAGATATTTCTTGTTATAATATTATTTACTCGATTTACCGTTAAAAATCGTTCAAGCAAAGCAATGGCTTGACAAGTGTAATTCGGACTCGGTATTCTTTCCCAATTAAAAAGCAATGCTTTAGCAACACACGAAATTCAGATTTTTCCATTTTGAAAGTAGCGTCATTAAAACTACTGTAAGTCGCAAACTAATGGTCGGAATGTCATGAAATTTTGACACATATCGTTTGAAGGTGTTATCGTTGAAGGAATATATATATATATCATCCTACGCACTACGAACGGAGATAGAAACATTGGAGCACATTAATTAATTTTTCATGTGAGAAAAAGGTAATAAGCGAAAAGAATATTAGCAGTTATTAAAGGGAAGCAGTGAAGGAAAGAGGTGGATGACGGAGATAGAGAATAGGAACGAGGAAAGAGAAGGAATGGGAGAGTAGAAACATGAGGGAGAGTAGCAGGAGGAGCGAAACAGTTTTGTTTTTACTTTTATAAGGATATTTTTATTTTCTTTTTCCTTTTGGAAGGATTGAGAATGTTTAGATATAATAAGGATCAAAATTGAAGCACAATGATATGTAAATAAATGAATTAAGGCACAAGAATGTAGTGCCATATCATCCTACGAATTTATTGATTAATGTGTTATTTGATACTAGCCTTATCTAATTCTAATTTTATTAGTTGTTATGATGCTGACCCCTCATGAATGTATACTTAAGAATGTATACACTGCATATTAGGTAATCATTATAATTATTGTACTTGATATATTGAGTGCTATAGCAGTGCTTTGAGAACCAAACTCAGAAACTCAGCGGCTGGGCATGCTATTAAAAAATTCAATTTCAAAAAAGGTGAAAAGAATTGCAGAACTGTAATAAACTCAGGCATCAGCATTAATATTTGACTGACGGCTGTGTCTTCAGATTCCATTCTCGGATCAGAATTATATTTTCTGGGTTTGGTTGTTATTAAGTTAAACTGATTTTGTGCACACATAATTACAAACTTATTAGACAGTGGTGTTGTACACGACCCCACAAACTATGCCAACATAGTAGTATAGGTGATAAGGTTCAGCATCGGAAATAGTAATTAGAATTGTTATAAAGAACCCTTTTTAGCGAATCCCCGATAATAAATTTCACCTAGTTAAAATAATATAATTGAAACGATAAGTTCTTCATATATACTAGTATTTGGTAAATTATCAATATTGGCCCAACACGGTTCTAAATTCAATATATCACTTAACTGACATCTATTTTAATAATCATTGGTTTAATTACGTAAAACTTTAGTAATAAATAGTTATTCCACAGTATAATGATTTAATTAAAGGTTTATGGTACAGCTCGGGCAGAAACTGGAATCCCACGGCGCCAGTAGCTGTAGCTGTAGCTGTAGCTGGTCATTTTATCTTCTTTGTCTCATTTTCCATGTACTAACACACCTCCGAAGCAGTGACCATGTGACCATGTGACCGTGTCGATGTCCGAAGCGTTGTTGAGCTTTTGGCGTTCGTATTGTCATAGGTTGGTATAGCACATATATACCCCTCCTCATCATCCCACACAACAAAGTCCTATGGGATCTAAATAGCTGGAAGGAGAACTTGTAACGATGCCTGTATGTAGTTCCAGGAGCCATTTGGGCAGTCCGTTGTTAATAAGTAATATTCCCAACGTCTATGCTACTAGAACGAGCTTATATTAGATGGCTCAGTCCGATGACGTCACGGATGGACAAGAACAATAACACTGTGTACATATTGTACCAAAAGCTGGTAATCCTTGGTCTGGTGGTTGCTTGTTCTTTTTATCTGATTTTTTCCCTTATAACAGTCTTTGTATTATATACAAGTATCCATTTTATTTGAATTTAGTGAAATTTAAAATTTCTTACTAAATTAAATTGGTATTATAAAATAAAGAAGAAGAAGTAGAGTTTAGATCTAATCTGACAGGATAGAAAGACCATACTAATTTAAATGTGTATAAAGGTATATATGGTTGTAAGTGCAAATAACTATCGAAAATTGATGCACTCAAATAAATATTTCTAGTTCTTCTTAATGATCAGTTGGTGCCTCAAAAATAGCAGTTGTTTCCGGTCTGACATTTTCTTTAAATATATATGTAACAGATCCAATACTCGACAGGATCTGCTTGTATTTCGTATACTCCATTTCCGTTTGATGGATTTCAAAATAAATACGTTTCCCTGAATATTAAAGAAGTTGTCTTTCTTTGAGTCAATGAATGTACCAACAATATATAACTTTTAGAATAAATTTTTATAAAAACTGAGCATCAGCTTGACAGCTGTTCCTTACAGAGAGCTACATTAAATATTCTAAAGGAAAATTCTTTATTTTCTTTGGATGTAATGTTCTTGTACGAGTATGTAATAGAAAAATGCATAAACTGAGAAATTCAAGAATATTTGTTTTTCTTCTTCATACAAACTGGAAGTGAAAATATAGATCGTTGAAACAAAGAAAATTCTCGGGAGATATTCTATTATTATTGATTGATTTAAGTAATGACTTCCCCAGTCACACACCCACAACCATACCAATAATGGAACTGCATTAGATTGATGGTTTCTGGTAAAGAAAACCCCTCGTGACTAAAAAATATTACTATTTTAATATTACTATGTATATAAAATATTTACTCTGGGGTTGTACCAAGAAAACAAAGTACTGCCTAGCAGTACCAATGCACCCTGGTAAATTAAGAGTGAAAAACTGCATCAAGATTTAAAGATGCTCACCGATCTCCTCCCACACCACCATTTCATTAAATGAGCAAGTTAATAATTATGCACAAGAAGCAATTCATTCAAGACGCATTACAGAAGAAGCAACTATTATATGTTCAGACTGAAAGAACAAAATTAAAAATGTAATAAATTGTTCATGGCAGGAAGAAACTGCTAACAAATTAAAAGAAGTGAAGCCATCAATTAGTAAACAAGGGTTACCGGTCGGATTAAATAAAGACTGGAAGTAGTATGTGAACAATGTAACAGATGACTAACAGCAAAGCATATTATTTTTCGATGCTCCAGCAATTCGTCGTACAAAGAAGGATATTTGAAAGCAGGAAAGGTCTGAAAAGTACTTATTGATTTTATCAATAAAACTAATTTAATTTCTTTATTTTAAGCACCCATACTTGTGTCTATAAGTTGTCAATTATGTATTACAAATGATTATAAATGTATATAATGTGCAAATAACTGTTGAAAGTTGCACTCAAATGCAAATGCACAAAGATTCACTCAAATAAATATTAAAAAAGAAGATGGTCACCATATACGAAAAAGTCATGTAGACAGCAAGTGAGCTCTTTTTGAGGTTACAGAACCACCAGAATCAAGGAATTCTGTGGCTACTCAATACCAGAGGAGATCTGCGCAGATTAAAGACGACAAAGCCTCTTGCGGCCTGACCCTGTGATTCTGATGCCAAACCACATAAGAAACAAGTGTTTACTAATCTTTTGGAACTAGTCAGTAGACAAAACTAAATAAAATTGTTGTAACTAAATGTAAATTACTAGATAAACGACAATAGGGTTGTGTCCTATGTCTTAATTTCTATAACAGTGTACTATATATTGATAAAGTGGGTTACTAGAAACTCAATTGTTCAATAATTTTTTAATTACTCCTTGTATGTTAAGAGATATTAACAATTAAAAAAGTCATTTTGTCTCTTTAATTATTAAAAGGATTCAACGTTGTACACATTCCAAGTGCATGTGACATCACAATCCTTGTGTAAGGTTACCAACCTTACAGATCATAAATCTTTGCTATATGTATTTATATATCAAAAATTATTTATAGCTATTTCAAGGAACAATAAAATTTCAATATTATGTCTGCCGTAACAGGGTTATATAAAATAAAAATTTATTATTCTTTGACATGATTTGATTATTTCGACTACCAACAACTACAAAACATTACGACAGCACTGTCAAATTTTTAATTGCTATATCTCTGACAACATTTAGATATTTAATAAAACACATTTATTAACATCAATTTCAATCAATAATTGAAAAATCGACCACTAAAAAATGAGGACACAAGCCCATTTAGTTATAATATCCCAATAAATAATTTAAAAAAACATTATGTGACAACATCTATAAATAAAAAATGTTTTGTAATCAGTTGAAAATGAGAAATTCTATAGTAGAGTTTAAAATACATTCAGTATACGTATAAGCAGTAAGTGCAGTCAGTATACGTATATTTTCTAATTCCATTTCACAAAGCGCATAATACTGATATTGCATACCGTTCCATATAGCTAACTTCATGTTTCTGACCCACTTGGCTCGTTCTAAGCAACGCCTACAATATTCTTGTATTCGCACGCAAACCATCACTATAGAACCCTCCACCCTGTACCGTTTTGCAAAGGGATTAAGGCTAGGGCATCGTTCTACTTGATAGCATTTGACTTCGTTCAATGTTCAGCGTTCAGCGTTCAGGCAATGTTCAGCTAGTGTTCTGTTAGTCAGCTCAGCTACCAGCTATTATTTGCTGTACATTTTTGCAATGCATTAAGTGAATGGTAAATGACTGGTGTTCCATGAATACAGAAAGCTCCATTAGCACTCCACAATGTGTTGCACTGTTGCCATCAAATTTATATGCGTTGCAAATAACTGTATAAATTTGTTAGTTTATACGAAGAGTATTCGGGTGTAGTTATAGTGTACTGTTGAATTAAATTACATTATATTTAGATACAACTAAGCGAATGTTGTATTACGAAATGTAAATATAGTTCTAATGACTCATATTAGATGTTTTGTAGGTTAGAGTAAGGCCCATTCCCACCTAATAATTTAGTTTTTATTTTGAGTGCACTTAGCGCATATGCGTAATATATATTATTTAATAAACCTTGGAATGGGCTTGTGTCCTCATTTGTAGTGGTCGATTTTTCAATTGTTGATTGAAATTGATGTTAATAAATGTGTAATTGGCGTGTCTATTCTATTAAATATCTAAATGTTGATGGAGTTATAGCAATTAAAAATTTGAATTGTAGTTTTAGCGATAGAGATTTTATATGTCAGTTATTTGTCGAGTAGGTCAGTGCTGTGGTAATGTTTTGTAGCTGCTGGTAGTCGAAATAATCAAGTCAAGTCAAGCAATAATAAGTTTTTATTTTATTTAACCCTGCTAAGGCAGACATAATATTGAAAATTTATTGTTCCTTCAAATAGCTGTAAATAATATTTGATATTTTGATATATAAATACACATAACAGAGATTTATGAGTTGTATGGTTGGTAACTTGTAAACTTGTCAGAGTTCTGTCAAGAATATATCTTTTTTAGGCTCTGTTGTATAAAAGAGATAGCAACTAGCGATTGTGATGCCCACAGGTATTTGGAATGTTGTACAACGTTGAATCCCTTTAATAATTAAAGAGATAAAATGACTTTTTTAATTGTTAATATCTCCTGACATATAAGGGGAGTTATTAAAAAATAATTGAACATTTGAGGTTCAAGTTACCCACTTTATCAATATATAGTACACTTTTATAGAAATTAAGACATAGGACACAAGCCCATTAACTTGTGGCAAGTTTGAAGGCGTGAAACTGCACTGCAAGACAAGTTGATAAAGAATTGATAAATCTATTGAATTGTTTCATACTGTTTGTCTTATTAGTTTTTAAATTACGTAATTTTTGATGGTATGCTTTCACTAGACCCAGTTCGTCATGAGCATGTAAGTACATATAGCGTATGCGGATTTCTTTTTAAATTTACTCAACTAACGCACCCTTGAAGGTCTCCAAAAACGATCTAAAACTATTACGCTTTAATATGGTTTTTAATACCCTGAGAGCAGATAAGATTTGGTTACAACTAACAAATTTAATGAAATTACCATTTTCCAATTTCCCCAACTCCAACATTCAAGACTATTGCCCCTGGAATTACATCAATACTTTTTACAATAGATATCAGTATCAGAACCATAGAAGTATGCATCTCTCGTACAAAGAATAAAATCAACACTTTAAATAACACTAACAGTAAAGTAAATATAGAACGTGGTTCGGTACGAAGTACGACGTACGTCTAGTTCGTGTCCGGATCGTTGTGCTTTCTTTGTAGAAAATAAGAGCAACTTCAAATAGTCCTTTCAGCATCACCATTGTTACTTTTATTGGCTAACACTCTTACGCTTGGCTAGGGATAGCTCTTTTCTCATTTGCCACTTGGAATCCTTTATTTGATGCACTTTTTTATTCTCGGGTTCAGACTTCTGTTGAATTTGTTTGCAAAGTACTTTACTAATATCGCAGCAGTACTAACAAATATCTTTTCTGTTCTATATATTTACCATTGTGAAGCAATGTTTCTTAATGTATACTCTAATAATGGGTTTGTGTCCTATGTCTTAATTTCTTATATGTTAAGAGATATTAATTGTTAAAGGGATTCAACGTTGTACACATTCCAAGTGCATGTGACATCAGAATCCTTGTGTAAGGTTACCAACCTAGATAAATCTCTGATATATGTATTTATATATCAAAATATCAAATATTATTTACAGCCATTTCAAGGAACACTCAAATTCCAATATTATGTCTGCCTTAGCAGAGTTAAATAAAATAAAAACTTATTATTCTTTGATTTGACTTGATTATTTGACTACCAACAGCTACAGAGCATTACCACAGCACTGACCTACTCAACAAATAACTGACGTTATAATGCATTTCACGTCATAAAAATATGGCCTACCATTTCTAGTGGTAAAACTACAATTCAAACTTTTAATTGCTATATTTCCGTCAATATTTTGATATTTAATAAAATAGACACGCCAATATACATTTATTAACATCAATTTCAATCAACAATTGAAAAATCGACTACTAAAAAATGAGGACACAAGCCCATTGCGATATTTTATTATCCGTTTACACATCGTTCTCCTCCTCCGGATATTAAGATCGTCTATGGGATTACTAGACCATTATACTTACTGGCCTGGGAATTTACAATATATATTTACCGTCACAACACATTACTTCTTAAGGTAGTTGTATCGTGGAATGACTTTTCAAAGGATTTTAATAAAACTTCATTTAATTGCTCTTTAATTAATTATAAGACATATTGACCTCAGGTCGATTAAAATTTACCACTCCATTATTGAGAAAAACGATATTAAAGTTTTGTTATTTTAACACAGGCTCTTATGGGAAATAGTAATTTCAATGTTATTTTTATCGAATAAAATAAAAACGATTCAAAGGAATTCAATAAAAATTTAATATATTATAGAAACAGTAGTTATTAATCACATAAAAAAAAATGAAAATTATTGTCCACGCCATTACAGAAATAAAATTTTCTAAACATTGAAAATTTTTATAAAATCAAGAAATGACTGTGTATGTGTATGTAGGTGTATGTACGTGTAGATACTATTTACATGTAGTGAGAACAGTGAGACTGTACTTTCACAAAAGTTTTTAACGAGACTATTTGACACTAACGTTTCAGCTACATTATAATTTTAGGTTGCTGAGTTATACTTTTGAGCATGACTATCACGATACAACTACCTTAAGTAAACATATAAACTTCAAATATAAAGAGTGAGCTAAGAAACGAGAATGATCCCAAGAATTAGACTATGAAGATTAGAACGGATGAGAAATTGGAGCACATTGGATTAAGCCTAGAAGAGGATGGATGGCAGAAGTAAGAAGAAAAAGAAGAGAAGGGGACGAGAGGAAGATAGAAGTAAAGGACATTGTAAAGCCGCAAATAAACGAAAGAAAATTCCAAAAGTTGATACTAATTTTTAGACGTAGATATGTAGATTTTACATTGCAGGTAGACGGCACTGAATTCGAATAACTTGTGGAAAATAGCTGGAGTAAAAAATGTAGAGGCCAATAAAAAATAAATCACAAATTTTCGTGTCTGTTTTAAATAAAACAACAGTAATAATACCAACGATTAAATGAATGTCTGGGGGGCAATAAAGCGTGACAGTAAATGTATAAACTAATGTTTGTCAAGCTTCAACACTGCTAAAAAGAGATAGCAAAAAGAATAACAGAGAAAGAAATAAATTGCGTTGGGAATTTCAAAAGTTCTCACCTATCCTGAAGGTATTACCTTTTTATGTGTAACATACAGATAGTAATTTCTTGTTTTATTAAATCCTAATTTATTTATAAACTGTCAATAATTACCAATAATTAAACTTACTATCTTAACATTTAGAATTTGATTTAAGATGTTCCATGCACCGGCTAAGGCATTTACGATTTATAGCACTTTTAACTTAAATCTATTCTACATAATTTCACAACACTTCATTGCTCTATTATTACAATTTACATTTTTCTGGCGAAACAAAAAAACAGCCCTAATGCGAACGAATGCTATGATTACACTGATTTGTTTACAGAAAAGAAGGCATCACGATAAACAGCAGTCGGTCGTTGGCGTTTGGCGTAAACACACTTCTTTTGTAGCAGCGTCTGTCTCGTTATTTAATAGTCGCACCTCGAAAATGCTCTCCAAAACTGTGGAGTTACACTGTATAAAGAAACTACAAACTCTTAATAAAAATATACCATTTATATATACAACATAACTATTTTCATATTAGTTTTTATATTTACTGTAACTTACATTCAAAACTTGATTATAGCAAAGCAAAGAGCGCAAACAGCGCACCAAAACAAGAAATATAAATCGACTTTAAATGAGTTTAAAATATAAATAGAAAATATAACATAAAAACATGTCCTGAACCCAATTCCCCGCATTAAAGGGTTTATAAGCCAGAGCGTAATTAGAATTTTGCGAAGTCGCGATGCCAGTTTGGGGAGAGTTAGAAATGTAGAATGGGGAGTAAACACCTCTCTCCAAACACCCTACAGCACCATAGTGTAAAGGTTTATACCCGTATATTTAAATCAAATGTTTAAGATTTAAATAAAAACATCCCAGTTGAAATCCATTACAAATTATTGTTAAACAAAGTTTAATTTTGTATTCTGTTTTTTAGATGAGATTAAAGTAAAGGTGATTTAAATAATTTAAATGACAGCTGGAAAGAAACGAGGGAGGAGAAATCTAATCAGTTACGTCAGTTACCACTGCTTTAAACACAGTTTTTCGTGGCTTGTTATGGCGTTAATAATTTAAAATGTTAATTTTGTGTTTAGATGGATGCTTAATTAACCAGCATTGTCTGTTAAGTAAGAAGTAACAAGTGAAAGCATAAAATTAACTTTTATTAGGTTATCAAATGGGAACTTCATATTTCAAATTTAAATATAAACAACGGTATAACAAATATAAAAAAGTCAAATATTTGGCAAAATTTTAGATAAAAAATTAAATAAAAACTAGATAGATTACTTCATAAGTAAGATAGGTAGTTCCGGTTCCGATAAGGTAGTTTTAAGATAAACGCAAAAGAATAAGAGTATTGTATAAGTAAACAGTAAGAAAAATTGGTGGAACAAATGGAATTTTTTGTACATTGAATTTGGGTACATTAAAGTCTTATTCCCACTCACTGTTTTGATATTTAATTTACTGTTTTTATTAAATATTCCAATCTAGATTTCACGTTTTCGTTTAAGCATTCCTTTTCACATTTGTGTTTTAATTTAAGTTTAGTTAATTTAGTTGGTGCGTATGCATCGTTAGTAATATAAATTTTGACAGTTCGACAAAATTGTGTGTGGAATAATTAAAATTAGTAATAGAAATTGATTTTATTTCTTTATTTTTGACAAACTGACATTAAACTTCTTTTAAAAGTAAATCCTACTACATTTTGACAGATTGTCACATTTTGAAGGTTATATATAATATAGTGTTTCTTAATTTAATATTTTTAATTTAAAACATTGGATCTTGTAAGGTTCTGAAAACTAAGAAAACTATATTATAAAAAATAAAAATTGTACTGTGAATGACTACGCGTATATGCTAAACAATATGAATTAAATACAAAATACAAAATTAAATTGAAGCAGTGAGTGGGAATGATACTTAATACGAATTAAAAAATTGGAATTCTTGTCAAAAAGATGATATTTTCGTTTTAACTACAAAAAATCGTTTAATTTCGTTTACGTTACGTTTCCACTTCTTCTAAATTGTTTTCCATTCCTTTGAAATATATAGCAGAGTAAAATTGAAAAGGAAACCGAATTTATCTTTAATACAATAGATTAACTTATAAACAAGAAGCTTTGATGCAATTTCCTGTCTGCAAAACATCATTGTTTTGCTCGTTATCTGTTTGTAATGTATTTATCCCTCGTATCCAGGTTTTTGCGGTCGGTTTCCCGTCATGTGGTAGCTCCCTATATAACACCATAACGTGTTGTTATACGAGAATTAGTTTATGTGTGCATAAACTTAGTTTACGTAATCTGAAGTAATGAATACATAATTAATATACCGGTATTATTACATTGTATTGTAGTAGGACGTTGACTCTACGTTAACCTGTGGTTGGTTGAAACCATCGCCGCTCTAATGACGTGATAGCCGCGGGATGGGATTTAAACTTCATATTCTGTTAACTGATTTATTTTTAATGGCTTTATTACTGATTTTAATTATAAGCATGGAGCATTATTTACTCACCTAATGAATTAAACATAATGTAGTTATCGTGTGGCTGCACGCTTTTATAAAAATATTAAATCTAATACGTTTGACTTGATTAAAAATGCTGTCCATATAAGCGCGACACCAGCGTGTGATTTCCAACTCATGTAACTTGAGTACATCGGCATCCTTTGTCGATACTACCTATTCAAAAAGTAATAAAAGTCAAGTTATTTCCTAAAGTTTTGAATCTGAGTCCACAAAAGAGATAAGAGTATTTTATTTATTTAATTTCTGTCAAGCCTTAGACTAATATGAAGTGTGGCTATTTCTAAACCAGACTTAGGCTGCTACAGACGAACTACGCATGCACCAAAGTTGTATGACCGACTGCTGTGTAGTATAAACCATTCTCTTAAGATTGCCTACTCTCCAGGGCATTTTAATTGAATGGAAACTGTGCTAGAAGTACAGTTTCATTTAAAAATAGCCTCTCCTCTTATACATGAAATTGTACCTTCTACCGACAAGCAGTCAATAAGGGAGAATATAATAAAAATACTCTGATTTATACGAATGTAGCATTGGTATGGACTATAAAAGTTAAACAAATTCAATATACTCATATCTAAAAAACGTGGACTTATGAATGAAAATATTAGAATGTTGTTTGCAGCATGCAAGAGTCGCACTGGTTTGGCCGGTACTTTAGATTCATTTTGTTTTTCAGGAACTACATGCTTAAATAAAAATATGTGTGTAAATCCATACTTGTGATTGGAAGGAATAAAATTAGGAATATGTGTCCATAAGACTTTAATGGTCTTCACTAAAAGAAAAGCAGAAAATTGAATCGACAGATTTGTATTTCAGTAGTAAAAAATACACACTCCTCAAGCGATGAGAAAGAACTACAATTCATGTTGCAAATTAACTTTATTTTGCTACCATTTTTGAACCATATACTAAGTTAGAGGCACTTTAATTTATAATACTCTACTGCAAATATAACCAAGTGTCTGTCAGCGATATCTAATATTGAAATAGGCATATATAAAATAAATAAATAATAATTAGGCTAGCAAACTTTGTAACGCTTAAAAGTTAGTTGAAATTCGACTTTACGATAGTAGCGCCACTAAAGTTACTCGGGGCGTTTCTAAACTATTATTGGTTCAATTAACAATTACAACTGGAATCTCGTTTGGTCCACTCATTATATTTGATCGGTACTCGGTATGTCTTGCAATGGACTCGTGTACATTCGGTTCGTGGTTTCCTCTGTAACAGGCTCTGAATAGTTAACCGTTATAGTCCTCTGTGTTCCATAAACCCCGCCACCCCCATAGGCGTAGATACCCCTATTTCCCCACCGATCTCTCTTGCCCCTGTCCCATACTGACGGTCCCACATGGCGCACGCTACGATGCTACGATTCAAAACGAAATGTCGTGAAACCTTGTAACCCTTCGGTGGTTCTGTGGGATGGTTACAAATATCTCCCTTAACTCCGTAGAGCTAGGCAAGGGTTCTCAATTGAAATGACTAGATCATCGCAGACACAGGGTGGCTAAGAAGGAAGTTCCGATTCGAAAACTAAATAATATAAAAAGTATATATTTCTATTCATTTAACTTCAACAACAAGAATGATCTATTTATTTCGGTTTCGCAATCAGAAAGGTGGTGTTAACAGGAAGCGTCTGTGAAGCCTGCAGCACCGCCCTTTGTAGTCCATTTCTTACTTTTGCTGTATTTCTACATTGTTACAGAATGTGGTCAGGATGTGCCTCCTCTTCACCACTTTCGCATATAGTGTTGGTAATGATTTTGTTTCTTGTTAGATGTTTCGGAGCTTAAATATGATTTGTTCTTAGTGTTGTGGTCATTGTCATTAACCTTTTTTGCCATTTTAGTTTAGAAAAACATATTAACCTTTATTATAATCAAAAATTAATAAACGACTCCTAAAAAGTGAATTCACATATCGCTTTATATCGTTTGAGAATCGCAGGACTAGTGAAGCACCGGGGGCTGCTAAATCGATATGCAACCATCCCCGAACGAACTTGTCAAGAGAGAGTCACATTGTAGAATACCAAATATAACCGTATTTAAACTAACAATTGCTACAATGTACCGGAAGCCTGAAATATTTAAATTGATGATGTACAGAGCACGGAGTACGGCGTACGGAGCACGGTAGGTACGACTAAAGTGTCTCGTAAATGAAAAGTTTATCGGCATAAATATGCAAACTAATACATTGACAATTTATCATTATTTCCGAATTAATTACGAAGTATAATAAATGGAATCAGTTTGTATATAGTCGTATATGTATTGTATTCGAACTAAATTAAAATAAGGGTTTTCTAAATTCATTCATACAATGATTATATTAATTAGAGTTGTTTTAAAGCAATTCATTAATTATTATCATAAATTACAATAGATTACAGAAAATACGTTATTCGTAATAACGTAATAAGGCGCTATACCAACCGCTAAACAACGTTACAAGTATTTAGGTTTTATCTAACACTATCAAATGTACCTGTTACATAATGGATTTTACTTAATATACATTATTTTGTTACTTATTTATAAAATAAATCTAGCGCTTTACGTATTAGCACACTCATTAAACTTTTTAAAAACACCTTTTGATAGATGATTTAGAATTTGATAAAATTAAAATATAGTGTTAATCTAGCTGTACTTAATTTGTCAAAAAAAAAAATTTTCTATCGATTGTGAAGCGAGATATTTATAATTAAAGTGTACATAATGAACATGCAACGGGCCGATACAGTATTAAAAAAAAAGACAAAAAGAGGTATTTTACGGGTAATTATTAAATTAGACGAATTTTTTTTGGTACTCCAAATTTATTTATATTCAGTCATGGTTTAGTCAGACTCAGGACTTTATTTCTGATTTTTGCTAACCAGTAATGTGCAGGAATCCTCTTCCTGTTTTCTTCAAATTTCATAAAAAACATTGAAAAAGAAGAAGAGTGGTTGTGGCATTGTCCCCTTTTCCCCTGGGACAAGAGCCAAATTAACTCAACTCTTTCCATGGATCTTAAAGGCCTTGGCTAGAGATAATATATGTGCGGTAGTAGTACATACAGACATTTAACATATTCAAAGCAAATACCCAATTAACTGGTGACTAATGTGATGTGTAATTATTGCTAATTAATGATCATACGAATTGTTGATTATTATCGATCTGCCTGACTTAAGGTAATCATTCACAGGTTCACACTGTTCGCATCGACTTTATTTAATAAAACATGAAGAGAATTAAAGTTGTGCGTTTAAGTCTAAGAAAGAGGCGTCTAAAGTATTTCTTAGACTAATTTCTTTTATAGTTTACCTTCAAAATAATAACTAATAAGTAAAGCTAAAATAGCAATATAACCAAAGAAACAAACCTAAAACATGTTTGCATGTACTCATCTCTTATCAGCCCAAGATGAAGATCATTGATACGCAGGCATACAAATCCATCATGGCGCTCATGATCTGGAATCATATTCCTAACAAAAGCATAACTAGTTCATGTAAAACATCTGAACCATGTATCACTAAGAGTGACATGGTAATCTTCATATGACATCATAACGTTATTTATTAGGGAAAAAATATCTCAGAAGTAATATTACAAAACTTACGATCCGGAAACATGAAAAAGGTAATAGGTCACTGCCATGTGCCTTGTCCCACCGTCACAAGAAACCGCGCCTCTGTCTTCAAGAACGGATACGAGCATGTGTTGAATATATTTATGAGTTTCATTTAAAAGTTGTAAATAATTTTTATATTTTTTAAACAAAAAGTTTTGTTATCGTTATAACTTTGTTGTGAACAGTGCTAGACTTAGGTACTTAGCCACTATATAGCCAGTCGCGTAAATAGAAATATCGGGCCATTATGCAAGCTTGGTCGCAATGGCTACTTTTAATGATCCTAAATTTAAATATAAAAAAATAATCTAATTTGTATTCCAATTCTAAATTATTTTCCCAAACTATTAAACTTTCAAATAGACTTTTCTAAATATCATCATTTCAATCTTCTGTCACTCTTTCTACGTGCTTCCAATTTCCTTACATATTCAGCGATTTTCCAATTTTTCTCAGTTTTGTTAAAAGTCAGCCGTTTATTTATATCATTCTAAATAAAAATGTAAATAGAAAAACCCTAGTAAAATCCTTTATACAAATTGTTTCTCATGGAAAATTTGATTTTTCCAACCCCTATTTCTGTATAACATATATATTATACACGAATAGAAAACTGCTAAAGGGGTGATTTCGTTTGTGTATTTGATATTTCGTCAGACATGATTTCCTTGAACATTTTCCTTCCTCGACATTCTTACCCTCTTCCTCCCCACGGTTTGGAGTGATGGATCAGGAGCACGTGTACATCGAAACTAATATCTGCAACCACTTACTAAGATCATTTGATATTGATTTTCCCTTTTATTCGACACGTAATCGGAAAAGTTGTGGAAGAGAGTTCATTGTTACAAAAATATATTACAATAAAAAACAACAAGAACAACTTTATAAGTTATTAGTTAATGTAATTGTTGTTTGCATCTTGAACAGTAACAAGGAAGGCAGGTGAGACAAAGAGAAAACTTTTAGTTTTGTTATTTTTAGAATGATATTAATTTAAATTTAATTAAATGTATATTTACCATATTCAGGAATTCACTAACAGACGTAATTTGTTGCTTGATAATAATGATGTTCGAAGACTCGCAGGACTAATTTCTCGGACCTATGTTAAGTAACCTAATTATGTAGAATTGTTCATTGGAGCAATCTCTACCAGACCGTGCACACTTAATGCACAAATAATTATAAACAAGTTATACATATTTCATTTGCCACAACGGCTGAGTATAGGCTTAATACTGTAGCACCATTCATTTCCAGGGCTAGTCAGTTCTACAATATAGAAACTCTTGCATATTCACAGCTAAAAACTAAACCTTTAATCCTTAGGACTTGAGTTCATAAGTACATTGCTGGAAAATCTTTCGATTAAGCATCGCACATTGCTCTTATTGGATGAACGTGGTGGCAGAGCATCGTACTTAGATATAAGTATACCCCAACATGTGTTTTCATTTTGCAATGCACTTAAGATCAGAAACATTTTTACACTCTTAAAAGGTTAGAAAAACACTATACTGCATTAAGCTCAGAGCTTAAAAGCTTTGAATAAAATCGCTTCTAAAAGTCTGTTCACCCGTCATCAACGATTATCATTTTATTAGATAATGGACATTTCTCGAAAGCTTTGAAAGCTCTTCTAATATAGACATCAGGTATTTAAGCTTCTGCTAGTACCATAATGACTAGCAATGTATTTAAATTAGGGTAATTAAACTTTTTCAACTTTTACTTCATGTTATTATCTACTTCATGTTAAGTATACTTAAGCAAACATTAAAGCTGCTATATAAATGATAAAACTCAAACAGTTGATGTATTTTTATTAAAGCTTTGCAGAGCTTTGTAAATGCTCCCTGGAGGAAGAGGGGAAACAGGACCAACGCTAGAGACGGGGCTGTAAGAAAGGTGTATTGTTAATAAGTTATGCAAATGCATGTTGGTAATAAAGATAACAAAATAAGTTTTTGGGGAAGAGAATATAAATATCATCTGATGTATAATGCTCCCCAAAGAGGTAAGGGGAGTGAAAGAACAGGTGCTCCAGGTCGTTCGGAAGGGGATTAAGAAATTAAACTTAACTCGTTAAGAAGCTTTGTAACAACACGGGTACCTGCACTTGCTGTGCATAGACTTTGTGTTATTCCAATTTAAAAATGAAATAGTATTTGTGGACTCCAATGAACATAACTAAACTGATTCCATTTCTCTAACAACAAAGCAAATGGAGCATAAAAATGCTTCCTTAATAAGATTTCATTTTGAACAGATGAAAATCCTTAAATTTATATGTTCATAACAGTCACTTATATCTACCTATCCCCTTTAATTTCTAAACAAGAGAAAGGTTGAAAGTCTTTATTCTTTAAACCGTTTAAATACGCCCCACTGACCCTCCCATCCCCATCACTCACCCCTACAACCGTTTCCCCTTTGACCGTTTCTTGATTGGAATAGAACATCGTGGGTAAACAACTCAAACCGGTTGGCTCTTCGAATCGGTTCGGTCCATTGATCAGTTTCGGTTTCAGAGTTAGTAATAAAGCAGTCACTCGTTAGTAAAACCATCTATCCTTATCCAAGGATGAATAACAGCTCTAGTTGAGTAACCACTCGCAGGATTACTGAAGGAGCTGACTATATCAACGCGAAACGAACTGAAACCACTACCACTACCACCAGAACCACTACCAACGAACAACCACAGACAAAGTCATGTGGATAATTTAATTTGACAAAATCAATTCTGTCCTCAGCAAACCCTTAAACAAATATTTACAATGTGTTGCGCGGGCTAACAGCATTAAACACACAGCAAATTTAATGTAATGTCAATTATTAATGGCCTGGTATATATAATGATACACTGTTGTTGTTAAACGGATGTTAATCCAGTGCAAAAGTTGCTCTAAATAATTATATAACAGTGTATGTCTCTGTATTAATTAAAACTTAAATACTCGTATATTCAAGAGTTATAAAAATATTATTGTTTTGTTACACATTTTTGTTTTCAGACAACGTAGCAGTTGTGGTTGATTAATGGTTATTTTCGGTTGTTATCACTTAAGCCGCTAAGTTATATTTAAGGTTTGTCGTACACTGCAAGCGAAGTCTCTCAAGTCAGGAGAACTTTCAGAGCAAGTTGTTCTTTGCATGTATTTTGTCACACTACATATTATATACCACGTACCGATACGACAGTACGCCAAGTCAAACTTGTATTGGTCAGACTTGTACAGTAGGATGTATTGGAGTTGTTTTGTACTAACATAACTTATCATGGGAGCAAACTTTTACTTTAATTTTTATCGATACACCACTGTTATAAAAGAAACTATTGCATTCCCTTCCATATCCATTCCAGTCTGAGACGGCTGATTGCATTTACCCATGTTTTTCAGTATTCGGACGACTTTGTCGATTGCAGTGTGCGAGGAATCATTACATTTACAGGTTTCGGATAGGTAAAGCGTAGTAGCGCGTATACGTCCAGTCAAAATTCGCTTAAATACGCTTAATAAAATAAAATAAACCTAACAAACAGAACATAAAATGAAATTTGGTACTAATGTTATTTTCATAAAATGGAAAGGGAGTAAAGATAAAACATTAGTAAAAACTCTTGTGTGTCATATAGTGCCTGGAAGAGAAATATTTATTTATTTAGGTACTAAGCACATATTACAATTGTCTTATTAATAGTTAAAAGTGTTTGCAGGCAAAAATATCAGTGAAACGCGTTTAACAAGAATAAGAATTTTTCATAGTTGATTTTTAATTATTATTTTGTTTTACCAATTATTTCTATATAAAAATATGTGGTTAAAAACTGCAATTCGATTCATGCTTGTGTAAGCGAAACAGTTATACGCTTTCTGTATTTCATCCTAAACCAGCCCTTACGGTTAGTTGGATTTCTACATGATTAGTTCTCGCTTTGTTCTATTAATTTACTTCTATAAGAAAAGTGAAAAAAATAGTGAAAGAAAAAAAGCAAAACTCCGTGTGCCCAGAAAATGAAATGAAATTCGTTTATAACTATAAAAGAAACGCCGCTAATGGATTTCTAATTAAAAGTCACTCTGCTAGTAATGTATGTGAGGTTATGAAAATGGAAATTCCATTAAAGCTAATTATGCTGGAAAATAGATTTAATATTATTTTTATAAAGCAGCTGACATTTCATTATACCCTTTATTAAATTTTTAATTTCATTTTATTTCAGTAATTAAATCTCTTTTTTTGTTAAATACTTTTTTATAATTAATTTTAATTTGCTTATTAATTCAGATACTTTTAAAAAAAGTAAAACGCATTAGAATCACTGGAATATAAAATAATCATCGGGAAACGCAGGTATTACTTGTAACTTATTTTACACTTAAGTTTATTCTTCTATACAATTTTTTAGGTTAACGTAATGTAAGATTACATAACAAAAATTGTCTTTTGACAATATTTGAAGATATCTCACTGAAGAACTGGATGATCGGATATATTTATATTATCTGACGTTAATAAAGCTATTTGTGCAAAATTATATATGTTCAATTAATATTTTAGTACAAAATTTGTAATATCTTTTGTATTTATTTACTTAATGGGAATGGAGCAGGATTATGTTAAACTTTAATAAATAACTACACTTAGTTTAGATAATATTAGGTAAAAAATATTACATTAACTAATACATAAGGCTATATTTTTTAAGAAATTAAGCAAGTAAACAGTAGGGGAGTATGTTTGAGCCCACCGTAAGACCCCGCAACTTTTTAACGTGTGGAAAACTTGGAAAGCACCATGCTTCTTGCTACAGAAAGAAAACAAAGCCGTCAGTGATTTATGAGTTGAAAATAGTTCGTACGTTAAAAAACAAAAAATGAGAAAAAGTATATGTTGTTAAAGTTCGCATCCTGGCTAATACGTACTTCTCCTGGTAGAAAATTGTCTTACAGTGTGCTTCAATCTTGCTAGCTTGTTTCAAGCTAATTCTTTAACTAGGTAATATAGCTACATATATCAGACTTACTAAAAAATAATCAAAACTTTAAACAACCAATATGCATCCCCGTAGAAGTCCTTAATGTTTCTGGACTGCACTTTAGCCATATAAACAGAATTAGGAGGAAGAAAATAGTAGCAAGAGGAGTAGGAGTAGGGGTAGTATCGTCTGGTGAGTGAGGGGATGCTTCATACCACGGTACATGCCAAATGTAATTAAATATAAATGCTGTTTTTTTAACTTTCGTTTCATATTCACGTCTGCCGGTATGCGCGACCACATTCCGGTGAAGCTACAGAAGTTAGGGGTTGGAAACGAGGTGTTGGGGCACGGGACAAGGGCACATAATGCTGCTGGTGGAGAATAGAGATGCTATTCTCTCTGATTGAATTTTTTATTAAAAACCTTTCTGTACAATACACATATATACCTTACATCACATAGATATTTAATATGTAACTAAATTACAACACATAGAGCTTTACAAAGCATATATACTCCTATATAAGGACAGGGTGACCTGTGATAAAATAACCAATTTTTATCTCGCTTCGGAGCTAATACCATTTGACGCGAAAATAAGTACTATGTAAAAAACCTAAACAAAAAAAAATAATTCAAATAAAATACAAAGTAAAGCTTAAATTTCATCCCGCCAAATATAAATGAGATCATATTTTCGAGTCACCCTGTACTCGTTACATATACATATTGACGTTCTTTTGTGTTCGATATAAACACATAAGTACATATATTTTTTTAGAATGGTTGGTCGTAGCCGCACAAATGAAAAATCCATAAATGTATAAAAAAAAGAGTGAAATGTTTTTATGATCTAAATGTGTTTAGTAAATATCGTAAACTGTAATACGATGAAATAAAAAATTAAACTTTGTTATACTGGTTTGTATTGCCCTTTCTCTGCCAGCTTTTAGGTTATGTTTTATTAATAAAGTGAAGTTAGGAATATACTCGTGCTCGTACAATATGTAAAGTGGTTTGATAGCTAGAATACGGACTGAATATGTATATGGAAAAATATGTAAATAAAAAACTGTATTAATTTTGTAATATACAATCGTTGTTATTTATGTAAAATAGCTGTATTCATATATTAAAGCTACAAACTTAGTTCATTGGCTGCTACTTATATTTATTTATATACTACAAAAGTAAAACGGTTGTAAAATAAAAAGCTAAAGCAGCGAGGCTTTCAGTAGTGGAGTATTTATTTAAAAGCCTATATGCAGTGTATATTTTCTAGGTTTAGTTTTTCCTAAATTAAAATTACGCTTACATTTATAGTCCAAGATCTCAGGACCGGCAGACATCACTTATTTTCTGAAGAACAAAATGTGTATGATTTAGTAGTGTTAATATGTACAATGATCGTATACCTACCTCCTAACTTGACCTGGCAGCCATTTTCCAGGTATCAGGTAATCAAGGTTTATGTCTCACTCACTCTCATGCGCACGGATAATGCTCTCTTGCTCCTACTCATAGTGGAATTAAAATTGGGTCTAGGGGATGTTT
This sequence comes from Panorpa germanica, assembly GCA_963678705.1. NCBI lineage: Eukaryota > Metazoa > Arthropoda > Insecta > Mecoptera > Panorpidae > Panorpa > Panorpa germanica. The sequence continues at coordinate 11,363,712 of OY783217.1, forward strand.
GGCCACTTGAATCAATCTCTCCTCTTGTAAAACGTTCTAAAACAGTTGTCTTGTAATACCTTGTATTACCTTGCAGACGCTTTAAAGCTGACAAAAAAATTACTTAAACTTACTTATAGTCTGATGGTCAATTTTTATATATGTTAGCGAGACAACTGTTTTAAAACGTTTTACAAGAGGATAACCCGATCAAATAGCACCCAGCTTATTCTGCGCTTTTTAGTATATGTAATTAAAACCGTGCGGAATTATTCCGCAGTGTGACCTAGGCCTTTTATGGCTACCTTTTTTATACTATAAATTATAATATATTTTTTACTTTTAATGATAATTTGAACATGTCCATGTCCTATCACTCATAATAAAATGAAATAAAATGTAATCAATATTATTATTTAAAAACTGAAATAATGTATACATTACATTTATTCTTTTCATAATACAACCATCGTAGATCTCGGGATATTTGATATGCTATAGTTAATAACAAAAATGATCAAATTCTACGAAATGAATTAATTTAATTAAACCAGTAAATGAATAATATCAGTAATTGTAATTACTGTCAGTTACATAATGGGAACTGAAACAGCTAATTGAATTCGAGTAGAGTTTAGATAAATTCTCTTGGCAACAAATCAAATTTAATTAAAGTATTATATCGAAATATACAAAGCAAATTTAATGTTTACCGTTCACCGTTTATAGCAGCAAAGTTATGAAATTTTGTTAGCTTTTAATAGGACAGGGTGTTTTATATAAAAGTCTGGCTGTATCTCCTTGTTATATTTTAAACAATATTTCTCTATTAACAATTATTTAAAAAGAGTAGTTGGATCTAGTATTAGGGGTCATCCATAAAACATCCCGCTTTATAAACTATAGCTTTAAAAAGAACAATTCAGCATAAAATTGTTTTACATTTCTAACAAAAATGGCAATAAAATTTGAGAGTCACTGTGCAATATAATATGACGTAGAAAATGATAATGCAAACGTCAATGTGTAACAGATAATTATTAAAGTGAATTGTATTGATGGAGGTACATTTCAATACAAAACCATTATAATTAACTCCATTAAGCTTTCAAAATAATGACATGTATGACGTATCACCATGTGAAATGATAATAATATAGGGTATTCCTGAATAATATATTTATGGAACACAATTATATAGAAACGAATATATGAACATTTCCATTATAGAGTGCGTCTCATAAATATCCAACTATTTCAAGATACAAAAAATCACGAGAAAACATTAGTTTTAAAATTGTTTATTGGTAACAATTAATTCGCAAAGAAACAAATTTTTATTTTTTTTAAATAACATCGTTGAGGTAATGTCCATTGCGCTGACAACATTCCTCGAAACTCAGATGTAGGTTTCTAAAAACTTTCTGAAGAAGAGGTCTGGAAATCGGTGCAATTTTGTGTGTGATCTGTGCATTATTGTACTCATTTGACTTAAGGTAACCCCAAAGAAATCTCATGGAGTGGATTGGACCAATATTCCGCAATCGATATTGAAGTCGAAACGTCTGCACACATAAAACTCTCTACCGTGTATTTTAGCAACTAAAAATTCTCGAACCACGCTACCTAGTGCCGCGCTCTCTTCTCCACTCTCGCGGTATTGCACCATCTCGTTCGCACTTGAAATAGTTGGAACTTTATGAGACATCCTGTATAATATAATATACTTTATATATACGAGTTATATTTATATTTACTCGTATATCTAAGAAACTTTATATGTTAATTATATTGACTAAACTAATTTCAAGAAAAAACCTTTCACATACAAATTATGAAGCACTAAAGTATCACTAAAGCATCACTATAAATAACATATAGCATACAGTAAACTCAATTTAATTCGGCATTTTATACTTCGGCTCAGATACAGCTGATTTTTATTAATTTTTTTATTAATTTAACAAAATAAATACTCAATGCTTGAATTATATATTGTACTCAATGTTTTTCTTTAATCTCCATGCTTGCTAGAATAACGAAATACTTTTTCGAATATTTATATCGTCTACACAGAATCAGAATGTACACACAAAAAAAACATATTTTCATCGTTTGCATTTTTATCTTGAATGATTTATCTCCATACTACTTTGACATTAAATAAAAGTACGATAATCCGTGGTCCCGTGAAACGTGCTGGATTAAAGAGAGTCTACAATAATCCATTTTTTAAATATGTATTGCGATTTGTCATATAGACATTTCACAATAGTTTTATAATAAAATTGATAGTGTATAGTGAGTGACACAGCCATCCTGAGGCACCCTTCTCTTCAGTATCCTGGAGGTGGTCCTGTGTTCCATCAGGCAGGTCATTGTAATATGATAATTCACTATTGTTTGTGTCTAAAAATAGAATTGTAGCCATATTTTTTTACAACGAAATTTCCTTAACAAAATATATTATTTTTTACTTTGTTTGAAACATAGCTCTTCTCCTGGTAATATCTATTCATCCTGCATCGCTGGACGAACGTATTTGTCGATTCTTTTATCCTCGAATACATAAAAAAAATAAAACTATAAATAATATATACCAAGTATAAGAGCACCTCTGAATACTTTACACTCAAAATTTATGCACAGTCGCAAAGCACTACAAAAAGAAAGCGTAGAAAGTCTGAAAGCTCGGCCATTTGCGGATTGACAAAGTATGTAGAACCTTTTACAAATCACAACCCCCTGCATCCCCTTTACTACTATCAACACCTATGTACCTTTATTCATAATAACAAAAAAGAAACCTTTCCAGATACATTTTTATGATTTTTTTTGTTTTATCACTATGCAATATATGAACCGTACAAAAAGCATTCTACCATTGTCAGCAACCCTTAAAATACCCCTACACGACCTCTTCGTACCTCCTTCTTCTGCCACCCCTTTATAAAGACATAAACGAACGCATACACGCTGAAGTGGAACGTGTAATTTAATTTGAATATGTATGAAATATTTTAGAGTTTTCCTTTGCCGCACGTTCTCTAGAATAAACGTGAAAGTCGTGGAGATGAGGGATGGGGGAGAGAGGGGCCGCGTACCAAAGCCCCTCTGTAAGTGTTTCGAGCTTAAAGCTTTGAGTTTCAAGTTTCGAATTGGATGATGCTTTCCACTTCTTTGGATAATACACACCACATGATATGACTGAGATCGGGTGATTGAGAGAGATGGAATGACACTTTATAATGCCGAAGGCGATTCGTTTTAATCCGGGCATGTGTTTAATATTGTAAGTATTATGAAATGGATTAATATTTTGTATATTACATTGTGTTGACGCTTTTATATTATTATTTTATACCACGCTTCGAAAAATATTATTTTGGTTGTTTAATACGTTTGGCTTAACTTGTATTTATTTCTTGAGTAACTGAATTGTATATCTAGTCTAAAATTTGTAAAATTGTACCATATAATGATGAAAATGGCTATCATTCTATAAACGATATGGATCAGAAGGATCAAATTCTAATAGGATATTCTCAGACACGACCTAGTATCAGTATCAACATTTCGATATAGTAGGGTAACTTACGACGTTTCTGATCAGAAACTGAGGTAACTATACGCCTTCTTAGATTTCAACAAAGAAACCTCCAACGTCAAGCTGGATATTTCAAATCGTGCAAAAAGGCCAAACCACATTTATAACGTTAAACTATAAAATACAAAATTTCTTTTTCTGAACATAACCAAATATATTTTCGAACTATGGCTTATAACTTTTAAAAATATTACACTCTGGATATTGGATCCGGTCACAACAAAAACAAAATTTGTAGCAATGTTTTTCGAATTCTTTGAACACTGGTAGCTTTGTTATAAAATAGAATTAAAATCTCCAAATAAAATCTCAAACATTTTGCATATAATATTAGTCAGCAATTGAAACGGAATTCAGTGTTACATAACTGAGTTTCAATGCAGCACAAATAACAGTGGAATGTTTTTTTTGTGACGGATGGAGCCGTGATAAATATCTGTCTGTTTGTCTGTTTGCCTGACCGTCTGTTCGTCCGGTAGTTCGTTTGCTTCTCATTACACCAGTGTGTTGTCAAGTAATTGAATTAAATTTGTTTGCAGTGAATACAGCGTTTTGTTTATCGACTGAATACTTTCATAAATTGTGAAAGGCTTCACAGTTCCACATCACTCTATAAACGCGTAGGATGATATATATATATATATATATATATATATATATATATATATATATATATATATATATATATATATATATATATATGCCGCTACTATTGATAAAGCCATTAGGTTTTTAGATAGTACCAACCCTTAAATGATTTGTACCAAAATTTCATGATATTCTGATCATTTTTGTAATTTTCAAAACAATGGAAAAATCTGTATTTCGTATGTTTATAAAGCATTGCTCCTTAATGGGAAAAAATACCGTTCAAGCAAAGCAATTGACAAGTGTAATTTGGGCTCAGGTTGCCCAAATTCGGCAGCTGTTCCACAAAACATAAAAAAGTGCACAAAATCGTTTTGGAAAACGTTAAGTCAAGTTGCGTTAGGTAGTAGACACCTTAAAGATATCAGAAGGCAGTGAATTCACTATTTTGCATGAATATTTGTCGGTGAGAAAGTTCTGTTTGAAGTTACCGTTCATTTGTTTCTTTACATTGGCAATTAAAGGCTTAACCCCAAGTTGCATTTCCACTACAATTTTATTTGGCAAAAAGGTACATAATAAGACCTTAAGTTAAGTTAAAAAGCGTACGTAACTAACCACTGGGGAAAACCTAAATACCCTGCAACAAATGAATTTATTTAGTTTCTAATAAAAACGAATTTTAATTTTACATGTGAGAGCATTCAATTAATTAAATTTGAGAAACCAACAGTACTTGTAATTACATTTACAAAATAACAACTGGAATTCCAAGAAAAAGAGCAAAAAAGTTTATAAAAGTTTAAAATAACTTTCATCAGAACAGTATTAGAAGTTGTAGCAAATCCAGCCGTACGAAGCCAAACTGAGCATGCATTTTTAAATTTCATTTCATTTTAATTATACTTCAAGTTGTTCCGGAGCTTCAATTTCTTAGCATAATACTACATTCTAATACAAAGTTTTGCAGTTGAATCCGTTTTACTCATTTGCAATTAAGTTTTATTCTTAGCATAGTAATTTTGCTGATCAAGCACATATCGTATTTGTACAACCATTGTAATCACCATTGTACAATTGTGCACGTCTCCTATATGTTCTATACGCAGACTTTCTAAATACAGTAGTGCTTCTAGTGAGCGGCCATTCTAATAATATAATGACTATTGATAAATATTTTTTATTACACAGCTGGAAAATGTAACGTAATGTTATACTTTAATGATTTTTTTATTTGTTGTAAGTCAATCTGAAGTAGTCTCCATATGAGAAATAGAAAATGAACCTTGGAATAAGCTTAAGCTAGAAACTGTGAAACGTCAATTGCAAAACAATTCGTGTAGTGTTAATATTAACCTAAATCACGTCACACAAATTAACTGTTTTTCAAACCCTTCATCGCTCCATTGCCACGTCTTGTCACGCATTGTAACATCGCACCTTCTTTTTGTGACGTCACACATTTGAAAAATAAGTTTAATTTTATTTTTTGGTTTTGCTTCTCGGATGTCAAACATGTAATGCAACCATGTAAAGCTTATGGCTCGTACTGGTCCCCAGACTTGTTAAGTCTTGTCACACTTCGAGGATCCCTCCGCACTGTGCATGTGACGTAATTAATGAAACGCACTTAGGGCCGGTTTTATGGTCTTTTATTTACTTCGGGGTTACGAAACCCCGAGTTAGCTTAGTTCGGTACTTATTTTTGTATCGGGTTTTATGGTCCAAATTTAATCCCGAGTTAGTTAGTAGAGACGTAAACCATATTTTAAGAAATTCGAATATTTGTTTACAGTTGTAAATCCATGGGAATGCAAGATTCAGTTTAATTATTGTTTTAAAAATGACGGATTTCTTAACTTAGTACTATATTTGTATAATAGCTGATCTTCCTCATCATTTGTTATTGATAATTGATTAAGGTCACTCACAAAATTCATAATAAACAATCATTTAATATTATAACCTAAAATATTATAATAATGATAGCTAAACTGGCTGAGATAGCATGATATTTTATCTCTGTTGCACACTTACTTCGGGTTAAATATTATTACCTTGATTTATGACGGGTATCTTACTCCGTGATTTTAGTTCCGAGTTAGCGTTAACCCTTGATGATAAAACTCATTTTTCGTTTAATTCGGGAGTTAGCTATTTAGTTCGGTAGTAAGACGAACCATAAAACCGGGCCTTACTGAATTATATTGATACGTTTTGCATATCGAGCTTTTCTTACATACCTGTCAAAAATATAATAAATAAAGTTTAATAAGAAAGTTGAACAAAAGTTTTAATATCATTTTATTAAAAAATATGGTTGCATATTAAATGTGTTGGTAGTTGGTGCCAGTGCAGCCAACCGTTGAATATGAAATCCTGAACAAGAACAAGGTTTCATAATAAAATATTTTACGAGGCAAAAAAGTATTCAGCTGTTTTTGTCTTTTAATTAAAAACAGGAGGAACTTAAATTTTTTATAATAACAATAATAATCATAATTTCTGTTTATTAAAGGAAGTTTCTTCCCCTTCACTCTTGGCTTAATTAAGCTGTAAGAACGTTTTCCCTGCATTAATTATTCTTACTAAAATCATGTCAGAAATTAAAATTACGGTAATTAACGTCATTTATACTATGTTGTTGTTTTTAGTAAACTATATAATAAATTCTCTTTAATGCTTCTCTTATTTCTTTTATTTCTGATTTCAAATTAGTGTATACGGTATAAAAACTAAATAAACCAAAACGTAATAAATAAAGAAAAATATGTTAAGTAACCGGAATTTGTAATTTAAATCTTTTTCCGTAAGTTGTTAGCACTGTACTCAATTGCTATCCCAAAGTTGAGCAAGATCTGTCAACCAGTTTGTTTGCAGTAGCTGGTTAAATCAGTCAGTATTCGTATACATTATAAAAAACGTCTTCTTAAAAGGAAACTGGTTACTGTCTACTTATACGCCTACTACACATAAACATGCAACCATTTAAGCGTTCAGCCGTGCAATGACCAATGAGCCCAAACTCCGAGACGCGTTTCTACTCTGTTGCCTTGACGACGTCTTTGGAAAGCTGATAAAATAGAAGTTTAACTAGAGGTCTTTTAAGAAGACTCAAGTCACCCACTCACTTTTCTCTTTAATCTTAATTGCAATCAAAATGCTTTATATATAATGAAAAAGCTTTTATAATTCTTTTAATATTCACAAAATATTTTGTTCCATAGATTTCAAAATCATAACGGGCAGACAAGGTATACTACCTCATAAAAAAGAAATAGTTTTTTCAGTAATATTTATTTCTTTAGTAAAATTTCGTTGATCTATCGCAAGTGGTTAAACATATGCGGATTTCACAACGTAGTACAAGACGCTAATGTTGACCTTCAATATCTACCACTATAATGTGGGGTGTGAAACGAATAACGAAACTAAATGGCTTTGTGATCTTACTTTTTGGGGGTGGTTTTTTAATTTTTGATTGAAATATTAGCTCTTCTATGTATATTGACGTTTCTATTTTATAAATATCCAAAAGTTCACGTTCTGCATATGACGTCACAGAAGAAATAAGTAATCGCACATCATCTGTGTTGTATAATAGAAAATCATCGGATTATTTGTGATTACTTTGGATTCCTTTAATGTTTAAAGGACTAAAAAATAAGTTTAATTGATAATATCTTCTATAATATTGTAATTTATTAACAAATAATTTAACCTTTGAGGTCACAGTACAGTATAGTTTAATAGAAATTAAATTAAGTCAAGTCAGAAAATTTTCTGATGTTGTGCCTTTACACGCGCGCCACACTTTAACAACCCTTGACTTTGGAACTAATTTAAACTTTAAACATTTTAATGTTTTTATTTCCTCCATATTATTTTCCTTTAGTGCTTTGCAACATATATTTTTATGTGCAACGTTTCAAATATTCAAAATATTAACGTCTAAAATCAATTTCAAATGTTACTTCCTTATATAGTATAAGTGTGGGTTCTCCCTAAAATAAGGTCAATAAATTCTACTAATATCCCCCAAGTGAGCAACAAGGCACGGGCACAAGCACAGGCACGGACGCCATGACAGTTTTAACAGTTTTGCCAACCTTGCCAAGCTACGTTTCACGTGTGTACATATTTAACGTATATTTAGTTGCTGCTTATCTTCAGAATGTTATCAAGTTATGTACGATAATCGATGTTCAAGTCCACTTCACTCCCTGTGATAATCGGAAACCAATCGATCCCTCGTGAACACGAAGCATTTTCCATTCCCTAGCACGCTTCAGAGAACCTTCCGATATCGGATTCCTAGTTTCACAGCTACAAGTATAGCAGCACTCACTTTACAAAGGACGATCTCTGTACTCGATAACCTAGTCTCAATATAGTCCCAATATTGTGCCCAATCAAAAACTTGATCTTAATTTTCCGTATTCTTTTTAACGAGTGAGCTACTTTTGCAACAGAACCTACAAGCTAATCATTACCTAACGCTTATTCTGTTCAATTAATTTATTTAATACAAATTTCATTCGTATTTTACATTCAAAGACGACACAGTGGGCGAGAGCATTGATGCTTGACGCCGACTGCTGTGTCTTCGGGTTCGATCCCCGGACCAGATATATATTTTCTGGGTTTGGTTATTATGAACTTATATTGATTATGGTCATACATAATCGTACAGTTATTAGGCAGTGGTGTATCCCACATATATGAGGCCACGACACTATAAATAATGCCAACATTGAAGGAGGTCGTCGGTGATAGGACTCAGCATCGGAAATAGGCCGACGTTAAATAAAAAAAAAAAAAATTTACATTCAAAATAATGCTCAGTGGTATTCAACATCGTAATTTTAATTTCTGACATGATTTTAGTAAGAATAATTAATGCGGCAAAACGTTCTTACAGCTTAATTAACCCAAGAGTGAGCGGGAAGGGATCAGGGACGAGGAAACTTCCTTTAATAAACAGGAATTATGACCATTATTATTATTATAAAAAATTTAAGTTCCTCCTGTTTTTAATTAAAACAAAAACAGCTGAATGCTTTTTTGCCTCGTAAAATATTTTATTATACAACCTTGTTAAGGATTTCATATTCAACGGTTGGCTGCAGTGGCTCCAAGTACCAACATATTTATTATGCAACCATATTTTTTTTAATAAATAATATTAAAAGTTTTGTTTCACTTTCTTATTAAAATTTAACCATTAGGTTTTGATAAGATCTGTTACGCAAATGGGCTTGTGTTCTCATTTTTTAGTGGTCGTATTTTCAATTATTGATTGAAATTGATATTAATAAATGTGTATTGGCGTATTAAATATGTAAATATTGACGGAGATATAGCAATTAAAAGTTTGAATTGTAGTTTTAGCGCTAGAAATGGTCGGCCATATTTGTATGACGTGAAATGCATATTAACGTCAGTTATTTGTTGAGTAGGTCAGTGCTGTGGTAATGTTCTGTAGCTGTTGGTAGTCAAATAATCAAATCAAATCAATGAATAATGAGTTTTTATTTTATTTAACTCTGCTAAGGCAGACATAATATTGAAATTTGATTGTTCCTTGAAATAGCTGTAAATAATATTTGATATTTTGATATATAAATACATATAGCAGAGATTTATGAGCTGTAAGGTTGGTAACCTTACACAAGGATTGTGATGTCACATGCACTTGGAATGTGTACAACGTTGAATCCCTTTAATAATTAAAGAGACAAAATGACTTTTTTAATTGTTAATATCTCTTAACATATAAAGAGTTAATAAAAAATAATTGAACATTAGAGGTTCTAGTAACCCACTTTATCAATATATAGTACACTTTTATAGAAATTAAGACATAGGACACAAGCCCATTAGTATTAAAAAAAATACTTCATTTTTCGGAGATAAGAAATAATTAAATAATATATATATATTAATACTATTCTGAACTATAGTTTTAAGAATAAATACTATATTTGATACTGCATGTGACATCACAATGCTTCTGAGCCCTCCCCTCCCTTTACGTGTGTAATTTATAAAAGTCCCCGTAGTATATGTTCTATTAATAATTGACCAAGTGATGAAGGCATCCAGTATTGAAGTAGACACTAAAAATATTAGGATATGGGATAACTAAATAAACATAATATTATTATTTTTGTAGTTTTGTTAGCAGTTAGATATAAATAGTAAAATATCTAGCAATAGTATAAATATAATAGCAAGCTTCAAAACAAATCAATAATTAAAAAATAATATCGTTAACCAGCAATTACAAAACATCTACACAAACATGAAAATTTATTCAATAGTTCATAGAACCCCGAACAAATTATGTTGTAAAATGTAAAAGGATTTAAATCAAACTGAAATTACAGCAAACAAATGTGTAAATGTGCCTCAGCCCCTATGGTATATACTCTATATACCATCAATTGTTCAATGGTTATGAAGGGATCATTGTATATGTTGGAACGGTTGCAGCCTGCAGGCGTTCTGTGATACAAACAATGGATTAACATTTCAATATGGAATGAAAATCATTAACAACGATAAAATGCCGTTAAATTGTAATAAATACAATGACTATAAAAGGCTTTGTTTAACTAACTGTTAGGGCTTCATAAAAAGTGGTTGTTGCGTCCGTTATGAGCGTTTATTGTTAACAAATGAAGTAATGACATATAATAAAATGCGAGCGTGACTGGAGGCTTGTTGTGGTGTATTCAGACAGTAAATATAAGATAAACAAGAACATCCTTCATTTCTATCTAGTAGTATATACTTGTCTGAGTTTTAGTGAGTTAATGCACTCCTTTATAATTTTTCAAGTTAAACTTCTTTAGCTTTGGGTAGTAAATTCGACTAGCTGAGCAACTTTACATTTTTCCTTGCGTTCTTCCTTATCAAAAATGAAATGGCGAAGCCATTAGTGTACTGGATTATTGAGCTTGCCAAATTATCGAATTTTAATATAGTTTTGAACGGAATGCTGTAGATAAATCACTCTAGATAAAAATGTGATATGTAAAAAAAACATGTATTTCATACGTTTACTCCTATAGAGGTTCGGAACCTCTGTAGACTATATAAATATCTGAAAAAGAATTTCATCATTCTAGGAAGTGCGGAGTTTAAAGAAAAACTTTAATTCAAACATTGTATATTTATTTTATTAAATATCAAATTTTTGTCGTTTAAATCCACTCTAACCCTGCTCTATAACAAGAATTTATCTAAATTGGGGCAACGGTTCAATCGGTTCCGGATTATTGGAAGTATCGAGTTAGCCATGACCACTGTAAATTGGTATTGCAGTAGACTTTTAACCCCAGAGTTTGTACTTTACATTAAAATTAAAAATAGCACCACTTTTTACGGAAATATTGCGTTTTTCTATTGATTTAAAATAAGCGCTTTTGTTGAAACATCCATAAAGTACTAAAAATTAATTATTATGAAATTACGAAATTAAATGTACAGTAAAAGTAATGCTGTAATACGAAATTAAAATACGAGAAATAAATTGATACTACAAATGAAGTTAAAATCGCGTTTTAAACATATTTTTGAAACTATTTAGCCTTCTAACTATAGTGTATTTTACGAGATATATAACATTTTTACAACTTAATATGGTACAATTGCATGCATTAAATGTAAATGACCTTTCGAATTATTATTGATTTTCTTCGACTTACTAGCGATAACCGCAATTCTTATAACGAGTTAACGATACGTTGATAATTATTATATTTTAGATCACTAACCTTACTATTTAGAAGTTATTCTATACTAACGAAACCAACAGTTGAAGTTTACATACACTCTATTGGTCGCACTCTACTAACGAACCCCCTCCACTTTATTATTCTCCGTTGCACCCGTTAACGACTGCACACCATACCGTTTCCCCCTCCACTATTTACAACCACATCGTTATAGATTCATAATTTACAGGCACTCTATTTTCTATCTCCATTGAAGAATTTGCTAATAATTTCAGTTTCATTAAATAGTTGTGGCGGCCATTCGACTTCCGCTTACTAAATTACAATAATTACAATATAAATACAAATATATTTAATGACATTGAATTGTAAATAGAGTGAGTTATTTATATATAGTGTAATTGGATATATGTATTGGAAATTTATGAGCTAAATATAATATTCTCCTTAATTGTAAATTATCCTTTCTCTTTATAACAATAGATTCAATACATTTATATTCTATACAAGTTTATTAATAAGATTTTTCTATTGAATTTAGTATATAAGTCACGTTTCTGCCGAATTTAAAGCATTGCTTGAGTTCGCTTGAGGGGAGTTGGTTAGAGCCTTTCAATTGTTCGTCTTAATATATAATAAAGATATTCTTCAAAGAGTTCAAAAAGATTCAGAGAGTTCGCTGATGTTTTATTTTATTCTTTTATTATTATTTGAACATAACAAGTAATAGAGAATGGATAATCCAATATAGATCCATTCTGGGGAATGCTCAATATCTTATGTTAGCAAAGTGGAGCTGGTAAAACGGTAAAACGAATATTATGTTAATCAAAAGATTCTTAACTGCATATATCTTATTTGCAAATTACAGACTACCATCTACTTACATGATTAGGGTCAAAATACATAAGTACACATTGTTAAATTAAAATTGCTGTTAACTGCACTAAAATTAAAATTATAAAACAACAAAAGACATTCATTTCATCAATACATGAATACTTTTTAATAATTTGATTTTTGATAATTTTAATTGAGGTTTAAATCAATTTTCTCCAATTTTGTTACACTTTCCCTTTCACCCTGTTAAGGGTGACATTAAAGAAGGGTGCTACGTCCTACAAGGTTACAAAGTAACCCTCCTACAAGGTAGCTTTTCCTACGCCCTATGGTTTAGTGTTGTTGATTCAGATCGGTTGCCTTCATAGGTTGTGCTCCTAATGAATACTGTGGAGGTTGTTTTTTAGTTCATCGCCCTTACAACTCCCTCTCATTCGTGTAAGTCTACCCCGTTAGCCGAACGAATGGTTCTTCCCTTTGCAGGTTCATTGAGCAGGAATATGAATAGAAGTAGGGAGAGGTGCAGAGTCAAAAACGTGCAGTTTCACCAATGGTTTTAATTAAAGCAAAGCACTGAAGATGTCAACTGTTTAGAATTAAAATGCCAACCAAAGAATGGATTTATAATAAACTGGTATTTATAAGATCTACTTGTGTTTTGAAGTTCTGTAAGTTAGAGTGTTGTAGTTGTAATATGTTCCTTCCATTTTAGGATTATGAGTTTCGGTGCGTGGAAAAACAAGCGTTTGAGTTCAATTAATAATACCTTTCAAAGGACTTACATTTAAGAAAATCTTTTCAAGTTTACCCAATTATTTATAAAATATCTCGTGAAAGTTGGAGGAACAGTAAAGTCCCTATACACTTACTGTTTCAGTTTTAAGATTTATTTTGAATCTTACGTTGTTCTTATTTCTTTATATATCACAAGCATTATAAGCCAAAGAATTGCATGAAGAGGAAAGCATGCAGAGAATGGAAGATGCGAAATATAATACAAGATATGGACGAGAAAGATGCCAGAGTATCTAGAAGAACAGTAAGGAAAAGAAATGAGAATGATCGCTACGTTTAGACTGGAGAATGGAGAAGGGAAAGTCTGCAGGATGTGCGGGAAAGAAGAAAAAAAATTAGAGTACATTAAGAGTAGGTGTCAGGAGAAAGTGAAATGTTAATTAGTTCTGGAGGAGATATTACAAGGAAGAGTGTATAATCGAAGTAAGGAGAAACATAAGAGAGAAAAACAAATGAGTGGAAGGCTGACAGGAGGCAGAAATTTGGGATGGAGCTAAACAAAGAGGGATAGAGAACAGATAGCCACATGAGAAGAAGAAATACTATTTGAAAATATTAACCTAATAATGGACTAACTAGACTAAGAAAAAAAAATGCAATGTAATTGATAGAATTACTGATGAAAGAACACAACAACATATATCTCAAGCTAAAACAAGAAACTAAATATAAAATTGGTGTAACTACACGTTATATGTATTTGTGCCTCATTCACTCTTCCCACTTTCATTAAATTTATGCAGAGTCCGAAACAGTCAATTGACTATCCTTTGTACAAAACACTCTACGGATGATGCTATAGCACGACAATTATGTTGAGATAACGCCAAACGCTTACACATCTCAAAATTATATACAATTGACTTATTTACCCTATTCTAAAAACTAATTGATTCATTAACAACTGACATCGATATTTCAGAAGGAATTTTTCATTAACTTCACAAAGTCATTTTAAAAATACAGCATTTCAATTTTAATAGATGATATTTTTCTTCCATTTCAGTAAATTATAAAAAATAATATCTTATTATTATCTGTTCCAATTCACTAAGCACAAAAAGTTATGAACGTCTGTAGAAAGCATCCAGGACAATGCATCGCGAAGCTGAATGGCCGTCTGGTCTGTTCTGGCCTGCGTCTGAGCTGAGGAAGTTCTATTGTAAATGAAATAAAATGCAGAAATATAAGATAACTAGCTTTTACCCCCGTCGCAAGCGACGTTTGTCTTTTGTGTGTGGCTTGAACTTCATGTAAAAATTTAAATTCCAGTAACGTTTACCCCCGTCGCAAAGCGAAGTCTTCTTGGCGTGTATGATTTGAAACCAATAAAATAATTCGTAATTACATTTCATATTTAACTGTTCTATTTTTAAATTGAAATAATAAATAAACTCGCGCACATATACATGACATATTGACTAAAAAAAATTATTTTTTTTAACAAAATAAAAAATATTTTCAATTTATGCGTTATTTGACCAACTTTTTTTCAAAATTTGGGATTTTTTTTTTCGATTCGTAAATAAGTTACCAAGATTAGCCTATATACAAAATTTCAACTTTCTGGCACAATTTTTACTCTCGGCAAATACTGCCCCCGTGCCCCCAAATAAAATTTTGGAATTTTGAATTTTTTTTTATTAATAATATACTTAATTATTCTAGAATCCAGAATATGAACTTTCTCCAAAGTTCCCTACCGGGCCCCCGAATTTCTTCAACCCCCCCTTTTTCACTTTTTGAATTTCTAATTTTTGAAAAATGTCAGCATTGAATACCTTAATACACATGCAAAATTTCAACTTTCTATCTTTTACGAATTAAAAGTAATACAGCAAAAAAGGGATCACTTTTTTTCCAGTTTTTCCAAAATTACGGGTTTCCAGGAAATTCAGGGAAAAATTCGGGGACGCCAAAAGTCTTAGAATTTTTTTCTCTACGAAATAGGAAATTTTTAAAAACTTCCCTGGAGCCGTTTTCGAGCTACCATACGAATCGCGTAAACATATAAGAATATAAGAATATAAACATATAAGAAAACAAACATACACCTCGGACATTATAATATATGACTAGCTTTTACCCCGTCGCAAAGCGACGTCTGTTTAATATATATTATTTGAATTTCATAAAGTAATACGTAATTTCATTTCAAATTTTTCATATTAAAATTAGAAAAGCACTGTCGCTATTTTTTAGATATCATCCTCGTACATGAAATAAATAAATATTTTAAAATGAAAATGTTGTATTTCATCTTATAATATGATCTACTACTTTAAAATTGCTTATTGGAACAAATATTCTACAGGATTTACTTATTATAATCATATCAAAAAATTTACAATTCTAGTTTTATAATAATTTTTAAATGTTTCATAATTAAATTTAAATATTTCTGTTAAATATATTAAATATAGATTTATATATATCGTCTTCATTTTTCGTACACTTTAATATACATAATTAAAATTATTTCTTCATTGACCAGTAAACAGTATTCTTTGTATTTTTCATGTTGTTATCATTTTTGTTGTTTCTTCATAAACGTATAGCTATTAACGCACTGTCGTTTCAGATTGTCATGCCCTAATCGGTGTGGATATAACATCTTCTGTGATAGTAGGACAGTAGTCTTGTGTGATGTTGGCGGTTATTATCTCATTACTATTCCGGGTTTAGCATTTAAATAGTAGCACTTTATTATTCCCCTCCTAAAAGAAGCATTCTTAATAAATAAATAAAGAAAATATACTGAATGCAAAACAAATAAATTATGCACTTACAGTTTGTACATGTGATGAACAGCACTAATATCTGCTTCATTGAATTGTTTATCAGAATAATAGATAATGAATTTCCCGTAAGCCGGGTCTTTGTTGTATTTTATAAATATACACGATCAACTAAAATCTTCTTATTGCCACGGCCCTTTTTTCGCTCTGTAAATTACAATAACATTAATTTACATCGTACTTGCATGATCGTCTTAAACAACATGAAGAATATATTGTATTTATTTTTAATAAAAGGATAATATAGAATAGTAATAATATTTGTAGTAGTTATTTCACAAAAATTAAACACAAAAATAATGTTTTGCAACATCAAAAGCATTAATTCATTTGTTTAAAAATCTATTTAAAAAGCATAATACCTGAGAATGCTATGTTATTTTAAAGAATCTCAGCATAATGATATGATTGTATCATCATGATAATATATATAAATGTGTCGTAAAGGTATTTTAGGTTACTTTTTAACGTATTTCAGACAAATGATTCTTCCATACTGGTAGGTCGAGACACACTTTATACACTTCTTAGTTGCAAATACCTAAAACTTAATATGTACTATATTAATATTAATATTTAATGTTAATTATTTGTAATAGCAATATTCGTATTAATAATTAATAATATGAAAGCATAATTTATAATTTAAAAAGGAAATATTCTTTTTAGTTAATTTATCTGCAAACGTTGTAATAAAAATACTGATCTGGTAACAGTTAGTACACATTAGACTACACTTAAAAATGTATTACGATTAATGATTTGTAAATAAGAGTATTTTTCTAAACGTTATCAAATAAATCATGCGACAACACCAGCGAGCAGGTAAAGAATATGAAACAAATTTTTAAAATATATTATTCATATGATAATGTAGCATGCATGTAGTTATGTAGAAGTTATTTCAATATGAATATGACTGAATTTTATAAATTTGAAACTTCGTTGTCGGGAGAGGAGAGGACCAACATAGGATTATAAAAAGGAAAGAATTCATAAAAGGATATGTGGTAATCTGAAAACAAATAAAATGCCAATAACATACAATATAATATATATAACACTTACATCTAAAAGTAAATAATAAAGTAATAATGAGTACTTAAATAATAAATCTCAATTATACCTATCTAAAAGCAATTAAATGATAATCTCACTCTCCCGATCAGAGTATTTGTTTAACAAATGACTGCTAAAAGAAAAATACGGAAAGAGAATTTAAAATTTAAGAACACTACTATTTGGCTTGAAAACAATGAAATATAACACTATTACTATTAAAACACGAAAAGCAGGTAAAATGGCAAAGAGTACATCGCTTCGTACACACAATATAATATATATAACACTTTCATCTAAGGGTAAATAATAAAATAAAAATGAGAACTCAAATAATAAATCTCAATTATATCTATCTAAAAGCAATTAAATGATAATCTCACTCTCCCGATCAGAGTATTTGTTTAACAAATGAAAGCCAATAGAAAAATACGTAAAGAGAATCTAAAATTTAAGAGTAAATAATAAAATAATAATAAGAACTTAAATAATAAATCTCAATTATACCTATCTAAAAGCAACCAAATGATAATCTCACTCTCCCGACCAAAGTATTTGTTTAACAAATGAAAGCCAATAGAAAAATACGTAAAGAGAATCTAAAATTTAAGAGTAAATAATAAAATAATAATAAGAACTTAAATAATAAATCTCAATTATACCTATCTAAAAGCAATCAAATGATAATCTCACTCTCCCGACCAGAGTATTTGTTTAACAAATGAAAGCCAATAGAAAAATACGTAAAGAGAATCTAAAATTTAAGAGTAAATAATAAAATAATAATAAGAACTTAAATAACAAATCTCAATTATACCTATCTAAAAGTAATCAAATGATAATCTCACTCTCCCGACCAGAGTATTTGTTTAACAAATGAAAGCCAATAGAAAAATACGTAAAGAGACTCTAAAATTTAAGAGTAAATAATAAAATAATAATAAGAACTTAAATAATAAATCTCAATTATACCTATCTAAAAGCAATCAAATGATAATCTCACTCTCCCGACCAGAGTATTTGTTTAACAAATGAAAGCCAATAGAAAAATACGTAAAGAGAATCTAAAATTTAAGAGTAAATAATAAAATAATAATAAGAACTTAAATAATAAATCTCAATTATACCTATCTAAAAGCAATCAAATGATAATCTCACTCTCCCGACCAGAGTATTTGTTTAACAAATGAAAGCCAATAGAAAAATACGTAAAGAGAATCTAAAATTTAAGAGTAAATAATAAAATAATAATAAGAACTTAAATAATAAATCTCAATTATACCTATCTAAAAGCAATCAAATGATAATCTCACTCTCCCGACCAGAGTATTTGTTTAACAAATGAAAGCCAATAGAAAAATACGTAAAGAGAATCTAAAATTTAAAGCACTCTTTGGGTTAAAAATGATAAAATAAAACATCATTACTTATAAAACACGGAAAACAGGTGAAATCGCAAAGAGTAAATAATTTCGAACCGTAAAGACGATGGAAGGTTTTTAAGGTTAATAGTTTAATTATGTAAAAATTAATGTGAACTATATAATAAAAAAATAATGAGAACTTAAAAAATAAATCTCAATTATATCTATCTAGAAGCAATTAAATGATAATCTCACTCTCTCGATCAGAGTATTTGTTTAACAAATGACTGCTAAAAGAAAAATACGTAAAGAGAATCTAAAATTTAAGGACACTATTATTTGACTTGAACATGATGAATTATAATATTATTACTTATAAAACTTGAATAGCAAAAGGTATTGGAGGTATCTATTCTAATAGAAGTACATTTTTATAAACAACATTGGATGTAAATATATCTTTCTTTGATTTAGTAACAGAAGTTAATGTTTCAATTTTTAAATTATTGGATGATTTAACCCTTGAAAACGCGACATATAATTGGCCATGAGTAAAAACGGGTTCCCGTAATAAAACACCTACTTTTTCAAAAGTTTGACCTTGTGATTTATTTATTGTCATAGCAAATGCTAATCGAACAGGAAACTGAACTCTTTTGAGTATAAATGGAAGATTTATATCAGAAGGAGCTAAAACTATTTTAGGAATAAGAGCGCGATCACCAGTGTGACTTCCAGTAATTATTTCTGCATCTATTACAGATGTATACATATGTTTTACAATTAAACGGGTTCCATTACAAAGTCCACTATTAGCATTCATATTTCTTAAGAGCATTATAATTGCACCTATTTTTAAATTTAATTTATGTGGAGGCATACCCGATGGTGTCAAACTATTTAAAAATTCTACTGGGAAATGATTTTGTTCTGCATCGGAATCAGTTGAAACAGAGTCATGACTTAGACAGCAAAATTGTTCCCCATCCAATAAATTTAAAATTTTTTCATTAATCTGTAATGTGTCTTCATTTAATGGACATAAAATTACGCGAGATTTTAATTCATCAACACTAACTAAATTAATATCGCCGTATATTTCATCGACTAATGGTTTGTCAGAAATGAATTTACTTGGAATTTTAACCATGTTTACTACACTATCTGGACTATCATTAATTAGTCCATCTCCAAGTTGTAATAACCATGTTTTGAAATCGATTTCTTCTTGCGCAACTCTCATATTAATTGTCAGATGCTTAATTTTGAAAAGTGACCATAAACTGCTATTTTGCATGCATGTTGAAACTATATCCGCAACCGTTCCGCGTTTAACAACTGGAAGACATTGTCGAAAATCTCCTCCTAGTAAAATGATTTTATTTCCAAATGGCTTATTATTTTTCATTAAATCGCGAAGGCACATATCTACTACATCTAAAGCAAAGTAAGGCGCCATTGTAACCTCGTCCCATATAATTAACTTAGCTGACTTTAATAATTTCCCATCAATAGAGTTGTGCCTTATGGATGAAGTTGAATTTCCATCTAGGGGAACCGGCAATTTAAACTGCGAATGGATCGTTCTACCTGATTTTAGTAACATAGCTGCTATTCCTGTCCAAGCTACAGGTATAGCAGTTAATCCCATTCCACGTACGACGTGTAATAAAGTAGTATAAAGAAATGTTTTCCCAGAACCACCCGACCCATGAATAAAGAAATATCTTTGCTCTTCATTATCGTTGTTTATGCAAAGCATTATTTCATCAAATACGTTTTTCTGATCTGAATTTAATTGACTACTAAAATTAACCCCTTGCTCAAATTCTTCTACTTGGTTAAATGTTTCCCTAACTAAAACTAAATTTGCATTACGATATTCCAGAAATCCAAAATCAGTATAATTGAAATTATGTAATTTAAAAATATCAATGATATCATTGATAGCTAACTGTTCCGCAGTTTCTTGGTTATAAGTTAAACTATAATCCTCGCATAAAGTTACTTTATGATTATCCCATAATAAGTTAGGATCGCAGGGTTCGCAAAAAATACAAATAAAAGCAAATAGCTGTCGTAGCTGTTTGGGCATTTTACAAATTGAAGCATCATCTAAACAATGATCCCATTGAGTAGCATCATTCAATAAACCTAATTGTTTTGCTGTTTCGTGGAAAGTGGAATATTCGATTCCATTGAGAGTTCGCAAGTCTTTGAAACATGTAGCGCCGCGTACATGAAGCAACAATAACCTTAAATAAAACCTTTCACCTTCTTTAGGACTAACACTATACATTCTCGGAATTATCAAATGACTTATGCGCTGTCTTAAAGTCCATGTCTTTTTGCGATCAAAAATGTAATGTTCGGGTATTTCCGTATACAAATAAGTTTTAGCCTCTACCGATGTTGAATTTAATTTAAACCAAGCCGTTAATGTAGTTTCTGAAGACTTTGCTAATGCAGATTCTTCATTTCCTTCAGTAAATAAAATATTTTGCTGGTTTTCTAAATGAACTGCTAACCTATAAATAGTGTGTGTTTTATATTGCAGATCGAATGCAAATATTCTCCACATGGCTTCTGGTGGTGATACATATCGCGCGTCTAAGTAAAATGAAACTTCATCCCAGTCTAATTGTGCTTGTCCTTCAGATGTTATTTTAACATTGGCACAATCATGGCCTTTATAGATATATTTAAATAAATATTTTACGCTTTTAACCGAAGCGCAAATTTCAACATTAATGTGGCATCTATATTTCAAGGAAAGGAATCTATTGTACGGTACAACCCATCTATTATCTACTGTATGTTTTATAGTGCCTTTTGCCGTGTAAAAATCAATTTTTGAATTATTATCCCGACGTCGGTACAAAGGGTACCCGTTACTGTTATTTACTGTTGAAGCTTGAAATGATTTCGGAAAATCTTTACTGCATTTGTTGTCTTTCATGCATGGAGCGTTTAAATTATAAGGTCCACATGGTCCGTGAATCATACATTTCTTGACCACATCAAATAAAATGGGATGAGTTTCACTATCTGGAATTTCTGCAGATACAATTTTATCAATAAGTTCCGTATTTCGAATTTTATTTTGATTATTTAAAATTATTAGAATATGAATGTGAGGTAAACCGCGTTTTTGAAATTCAATAACAGAAACGATAGCTGTTACCTTACCGAAAATATGTCTTTTCAATAGATCGTCAAAGAGTTCTTTCACTTTTAATTGAAATACTCTAACAACTAAATCGGGACGATTTTCGGTTCGTTGGTTATTTAGTAAATTACTTTTAATTTCTGGCCACTCGGGATTACATGTCATTGTAATAAACAAATCCGGTGACCCATATTTACAAATAATTCCCATAGCATCAAGATAATGTTGTGACATGCTACGTGGACTTCCGACAAATGAACTTGGTAAAATAACCATTCTGCCAGGTATAATACCTTCATTTTTGGATTTATTTTTGACATAATCCATCAATCCCAAATACATTTCTGACCGCAATTTCTTTTGCGTATTTGCGTTGCGTATGAAATTAAGTCTATTACCTTCGATTTTGGAATACGCGTCAACAATATACTGTTGAGTAAGTTTTCCGGCACTAAGAAATGGATTAAAAGAGCCCGTGCATCTAAGTTTATAAGAATAAAATTGACGATGAGAAATTCTTCTTGGTAATGAAACATTTAGTAAATGTTCCGAATGGCCGAGTTCACCGGTTGGACATAACAACGGATAAGTCATTGGATCGCAATTTTCATTAAGAATATTTACGTTACGTAGAATACCATCTTTTTGATAGACACAAATGTCTCTATCAGAAGGTGGTAATCCATCCTTACTCGTAAATATTAATGCTACTTCATTAGTAGACGGAACGTTGTATCGTCGTGGATCTTTTGCGAGTTGCTGTACAATGTTCATCTGCACATCAAAAGGATTTCTTCCTTCCAAGTTAGCTTTTATAACCTCCTCTCTTTCTACTTGAGCCATCATTTTATAGGCAGCAGCGTAAGGATTTATTTTTCTTATTAAAGAATCCAATTGCTCAAATAGCTGCCTCAAGCATTTACGATTAACATCGCCTTGCATTCTATTACATATGGCCTCATCAGGATCTAGAATATACAATTGACCATAGTTTGGATGTTTTCCTTCCGTAGGGTGTGCCGATGATATTCTATGGTAAACCTGACCACATATCCTGAAACAGTACGGCCCACGTGTGCCTGGACGGTGATCAATATGTGCTCCAAATGATGCAAATGCAAGGGAACTATTGTAGTTTCTAATGTTATCCATAAAATTAGCAGAAAGAGGATGTACATTAGTCATTAGTTTCAATAACAGCTCTGGAAATGGGTTAGAAGGGCTCGGAATTGAAACTTTACCTTTTGAACAGCATAATGAAAATCTCCCATCTGTCGGCTTTTCATTTTTGAAATGACTTGCGTTGCAAAATTGACAGATGACGTTCATAGATCCACAGTGATGTTGTATTACCAATGCTTCATCGTCTATTTCTTGAAGTGCTGTACTGAATGTTTGTTGCGATATGGTGGGTGCTTTATTTTGTGTTTCACTTTCTAATACTTTATCTAATTTTCTTTGCTTTTGCAAAGCTATATTGTTTAATCTATTACGTTTTGCCTCTTCCTTTTCATTGGCTAACCTAATTCTTTTTCGAAATAACAATATTTTTTTTCTTCTATCTTTTTCTTTTGCATTTTGATGTAGTAGTCGAGTTTTACTTCTTAAAAATTGCTTTTCGAGTCGAATTTTTTTTAATTCATTTGTTTCGTTAATCAACTTATTTTTAAAAGCCGTTTTTACTTTTTGTAGCCTGTTTTCTTTTTCATTTGGCGTTTCCCTTCGAAATTTCTTCTTATCTCTCAAAGACTGTTTTTTCAAACGAATATGCTTTAATTCATTTGTCTCGTTAACCAATTTCCTCTTAAAAACAGCTTTGAGTTTTTGTAGCCTTTCTTCTTTTTCAATTGGCGTTTCTCTTTGAAATTTTTTCTTGTCTAATAAAGCCTGTTTCTTCAAACGAATATGCTTTAATTCATTTGTTTCCCTAATTAATTTCTTTTTAAAAACAGTTTTGAGTTTTTGTAGCCTATCTTCTTTTTCAATTGGCGTTTCTCTTAGAATTTTTTTCTTGTTTAAGAAAGCCTGTTTCTTCAAACGAATTTGCTTTAATTCATTTGTCTCGTTAACCAATTTCCTCTTAAAAACAGTTTTGAGTTTTTGTAGCCTATCTTCTTTTTCAATTGGCGTTTCTCTTAAAATTTTTTTCTTGTTTAAGAAAGCCTGTTTCTTCAAACGAATTTGCTTTAATTCATTTGTCTCGTTAACCAATTTCCTCTTAAAAACAGTTTTGAGTTTTTGTAGCCTATCTTCTTTTTCAATTGGCGTTTCTCTTAGAATTTTTTTCTTGTTTAAGAAAGCCTGTTTCTTCAAACGAATTTGCTTTAATTCATTTGTCTCGTTAACCAATTTCCTCTTAAAAACATCTTTAAGTTTTTGTAGCCTTTCTTCTTTTTCAATTGGCGTTTCCCTTCGAAATTTCTTCTTATCTCTCAAAGACTGTTTTTTCAAACGAATTTGCTTTAATTCATTTGTCTCGTTAACCAATTTATTCTTAAAAACAGCTTTGAGTTTTTGTAGCCTTTCTTCTTTTTCAATGGGCGTTTCTCTTTGAAATTTTTTCTTGTCTAATAAAGCCTGATTCTTCAAACGAATTTGCTTTAAGTCATCTGTTTCGCTAATCAATTTCTTCTTGAAAACAGTTTTTAGTTTTTGTAGCCTCTCCTCCTTCTCATTCGGTGTTTCCCTTTCAATTTTTTTCTTATTTCTCAAAGTCTGGTTTTGTAAATGTTTTGCTTTGTCTTGCCTTACTTTTTTCAAAAGTCTTTCGCTAATTCTTTTTTTAAATGTAGTACTACGTCCAAGGTTTTTCTCTTTTGATGATATTGTGTCACTGTTCTTAATTTTCTGTAATTCATTTAATTGAACAGTATCACTTATTACATTATAACTGTTTACACTATTTTCACTATATTTAATGACACTATCGCTTATAACACTCACTTCACTATTAAGGTTTAAGTAATTGTATTGAAATATTTCAGAAATATCAATATTTCCGGTAAAACTATCCACGGTAATTGGATTAATTGTAAAACGCGAAGAACCTCCAGAATCCCGAAAATTGTATTTAATTAAATCAACTAAATCACTTAAGTGTGTATAGCACAATAGTACTGCTTTGCCATTCGAACTCGAAAAAGATTGTCCCTTTGAACCTCTAGAATGAGAATCAAAAATCCAGAAAAGGCTGTCTTGTTTGAAAATTGAAAATGTTTGACTGCATGTAGTGAATAATCCGTTATTGAATTTTTTAAAGAAATTTTCTAAAAAGTCACCTGTCAATGAGTTAAGATCACCTTGAGCAGTGTCCATAAGATCATAACCAATTTTACATGTACCATTACCAATCGATATAAGTGTATTAATCTCTTCGATTAGTAAAAATGGGTGACAACCGGGTTTCAAATTTTTCCGATAACAATTGTCTCCTAGTATTAAAATATAATCTAATACTCGGGTGGTCCAATTATTTAAAGCAATTATTTTATGAATACATATACTAAATGTAGCTATTGCCGTGCATTGAGAATTTTTAGGAAAATTTCTAAAAACATCACTTGCTTGGTTAAAATTTGCTTGAATAATTTTATATGGTTCTGGCAATTTAAATTTAGTTAAACCTTTTTCAGAGACATTAAGATTTGGATCATTAAAAATGGAAGTTTTTACAATTTCCTCACCGTTTACAGAATTAGTAGAATTATTTATTTCTGTTAAAGTACTATTATCTTTAGTGTTTAATATATTAATAGGAGCAATAGAAAATGTTGTGTTTTTACAGCTACTATAATTAAATTTAATTAAATTTATAACATCAAAAAGGTCTTTAAAACATAAAAGAACGGATTTTCCATTTTTTTCACAAACAATTTGTCCTTTAATACCTCTTGAATGTGAATCGAACAGCCAAAATAAATTAGATTTCTTAAAAATAACAAAAGTCTCATCATTAATTGTAAACAATCCTTTTTCTTGTTCTACGAAAAATGATTCTAGAAATGAAATTGTTAATTCTATAATATCTGCCTTTGCATTTATAAAGTCGCCACACAGGGTTTTCGATTTATCACAGTATACGACGTAAGTGTAATCATTTAAAGAGATCTTTTGTTGTACTTCATCACCTAATAAGAAATTGTGTTGACTACCTTTACAATTATCTAAATAACACTGATCTCCTAATTTTAAAATGGAGTCTAAAGTCTCTGAATGCCACGTATTTAATGCAGTAGTTTCGTTTACACATATTGCGACAAAGCAGTTGAAACTACACTGCTTTCCAAGTGACTTATTACAAAATCTTTTGTCAAATTGACTAAAGCTACCTCTTACAATTGACAATGGCTTGTTTAATTCACGTGAATTAGACTTTAAACTCGCAATACGAACAGAAGACACATTTCGTTTCCTTCCAAATCCGAATAAAGATTTAGACATATTGAAGAAACAAATAAATATGTTATATATATCTATTATAAAATAAAATTTTTAGTATGAACTAAGCTATTATTAGAGATAGGAATGAATAATGATTAAATAAAGGAAGTAAGCAAATATTTTAATATAATATACTTAGCTCCTTAAAAGATCTCTGGAATGTAACATACGCCACAGAATAATATGTTCTCACGTATATTGTAATATATACTTATATAAATAAATGTCCAATGCAGGGATTTAAATTCTTATTTTTCTGAAATTCAAAAAAACAATATGATAATTAAAAATATATATGGCTACAAAAATCTATAACATAAAGGTAAATGACTATGGGCACTAAAATATTTTTTTGGAAACTAAGGGAATATGCAACAACCTAAGTTTATTTAAATTATATAAAATGTATGGAAACAAAAATAATAAAACACACTGCAATGGATCGAAAACATGCATCAGACGCCTTTTTCTTAGAATAAGGTTGCAATGCAGAAAAGAATACCGCAGAAATAATAACAATAAAAATATAAATAATTTCCGTGCTACTTAAAAATCAGCACAGTGTGTACATTTATATGATTCAAGTGAATTTTTGTGATATTTATTTTCGCAATGTACTTTTAGCATAAGAAAAAGGCGTCTAAAGCATTTTTTCGATATTTTTACAGTTTATAATATAAAATATTTATAAATAAATAAAATTAACAAACCAGTAATAAAAATTCTACTCGTATTAGCTCAATATTAACATAGAAGTAATATGTGTGGTAATAAGTATAATATTTATCTAACAGGAATCTGAAACAAATAAAAGAATTTAATTTTTGTAAAAGCAAAATTAGCCTCATGTAATTTTTACTGAATCTAAAGGTATTAAATATGTTATGAATATCTAAAAAGTATTACAAATCATTTTAATTATGTAGTGACAGGTGCAACTATGCAATGCCAAACATATTTGGTAAAACTGCAATGTCAGAATGACTTCTCTGTCTTTGATTTCAATTTCACATTTTGGTTTCAACAAAGACATGTAAACTGAGTTCTGACTGAACCACAGAGCAGAGTTTGGGCAATATCATTAATCAATTAATAATTAATATCAGTTGAAGCTAAAAGGGTTAAACATCAATAGAGGACTTTTAACTTTAACAACTACAAAACCACACTAAAATAATCCTTTTCTGATTTGAACCAATGTTTAAATATATTAGAAATAAAATAATTTTTGATAAAATTTGTCTGTGTTACTTTCTAAAGTGTGGAATTTTGAACATTTGCCTTTCTGCATCGAGCCGCAGACAAAAAAAATTTCAAAGATATACTTAATTTTGCATAAAATATAGAAATGGATTAGATTCATAACTACGAGTATAAGTTATTTATATTTTACCTTTACTAAATATATCACGGCTCAGATTACTTCGATAGTAAGGGAAACACAATATATGTCTCAAGACCTGAAAAACATAGTATAACTATTAAACCATATTTTAAATAAGTTGCATTATTAATTAAAGTATTTTGTTATTATCAATAAATAAGGTAAATATTTGAAAGATTCATACAGTTAAATTTTACCTAATATATAAATTATATATTAAAATACTGTCATAGTAATTGTTATTTACAATAGAACATTTTACACTAATAATATGTTGCCATATTTGGTACAGAAATATAACATTTTTATTGAGTATTGACTATTGAAATATTTATAAACTGATACTCATGAATCGCGTAATATTACATAGAATATTAAACAATTATTACTATCATTCAAAAAGATTTACACAACTTATATTGTAACAACAAAGAAATATAAATGCAAATATAAAATGAGATTATAAAAAGCTTACCTTATATCAATTAAACATAATATAAATCAATATGTAGATTTATTACACAAAGAAATTATTATTAACCACTTAAGAAAATAATTAATATTTATAACTTTATGCAAAAAATATAATAATCTGTAGTCATTCAACACTGCACTGACTTCAACTGACTTTAACAGACTGAAGAAATTCACTTTGTTCTATTCGCTCCAAAATATTTTCAATATATACAACATAAAAAAAACGAAACAATATGTATTCTAGAATATTCCAACAGACGGTTCCCGCCAAATATAATGTTCCCGCTGTTAACATATACAATACACACAGTACTAAACAGGCAACCAACATGAGAAATATAAAACATTGTAGTAGAGCATTAGACCCTCCTCAGTGCGAAAGGCCTTGGTAAATAATTGCCATACGCTCAGCCAGTAAAACTTATACATGCATGGCAAACATATACATTGCACATTATAATACAGCCAAATATGCATACGGCCGAGTATATAAATGTTTACATGAATCTAGCCCTAAAGTTTTATATCTATAAACTGTTAATATACGTAAATATTCATTTGTTTACATTTAAATTTTTTTAAATTTAGTATAATTACGTTGTGTAAGCATTTTGAATTGTGACGTTACTTTTATTTTCGTTATTGAAACACGTTGGGTTCTTACGCTTAAATTTTATAAAATTGTATTATTAATATGTAATTAATAAATTAAATGTAATTATTATATATTGATGAAATTAGGTGTCTAGACCTCAAATCTAAAAATAAATCTTTTTAATAATCGCATATCGTGTTATGTTATAAGTTCTTTGGATTTGAATGAACTATAATATATTGGATGAAGTATAATATTTTTGGACAACGGAATTCTAATGCGGGGTCCATACTTACGAATATGATATGCATGAACATTATGTCTACACATGCGTTTTCATACACTAAATATGAATAGTTGGCTTAAACATACAAATGTGAACCCTAAGTAACACTTATTATAACAGTTTTTGGGTGTCGGGAATAATCATTTTTAATACATTTTTACCATATTAACATTGTATATTTGTTGAAGTTTTATTTATGTGATTTAAAATTATATAGTAAAGTTTTAAGTTTGTCCAATATTTTGGTTTTCCACGAAATTATGAAAAAAATGCGATCACAATGAGAGTATTAACCAAATATTCCTAAGTACATCAAATATTAAGAAACATTGAATGATACAGCCAGTTTTTAGCGCCATTCATACTTCATTCATTTCATCAAACATTTCCTCTTGTTTAGTTATTATGTACCCCTCTACACCGTCGTGTTACCTCACCACTGAATCATATTTTAAGATGTCAAACATGAAAAACTATATTTTCTAGTTCGAGATTCTATATACATTTAATCTTATGCATTTCGTCAATATTGAGGTTTCCCATCTACCCTTAATATTATTCATTTAAATTAAACGAATTAATTTATAATTTAGGTCCCTAAATTTTCTCAACGCCTTTTTCAATTTTTTAATTTTTAAATTTTAAAAAATGTCATTAAACACCGTAATACAAATGCCAGATTTCAACCCTTTATCTTTTAATACTTAAAGTTATACAGGAAAAAGTATTATTATTTTTTTTTCCTGTTTTTCCAAAACTACTATTTCCAGAGAATTCAGGGAAAAGTCTTAGAATATTTTTCTCTACGAAATAAGAAATTTTCAGAAACATTGATGGACCCGTTTTCAAGCCACCCGAATCGCTTAAACATATAAGAATATAGCATTTACCTCCGTCGCAAGGGACGACTGTCTTTTATGTGTGAATTGAATTTCATTTTAAATTTTAATTCCATTTTTAAATTGAAATAATAAACTGGTCCTATATTAATTTTACATATAATAAAAAATAATTTTTCATAAAAACTGACTAAAAAAATATATATTTTTTATCAAAATAAAAAATATTTTCAATTTATGCGTTATTTGACCAACTTTTTTTCAAAATTTGGGATTTTTTTTTTCGAATCGTAAATAAGTTACCAAGATTAGCCTATATACAAAATTTCAACTTTCTAGCACAATTTTTACTCTCGGCAAATACTGCCCCCGTGCCCCCAAATAAAAATTTTGAATTGTGAATTTTTTTTTATTCATAATATACTTAATTATTCTAGAATCCAGAATATGAACTTGCTCTAAAGTTCCCTACCGGGCCCCCGAATTTCCTCAACCCCCCCTTTTTTACTTTTTGAATTTCTAATTTTTGAGAAATGTCAGCATTAAATACCTTCATACACATGCAAAATTTCAACTTTCTTTCTTTTACGAATTAAAAGTAATACAGCAAAAAAGGGTTCACTTTTTTTCCAGTTTTTCCAAAATTACGGGTTTCCAGGAAATTCAGGGAAAAATCCGGGGACGCCAAAAGTCTTAGAATTTTTTTCTCTACGAAATAGGAAATTTTTAAAAACTTCCATGGAGCCGTTTTCGAGCTACCATACGAATCGCGTAAACATATAAGAATATAAGAATATAAACATATAAACATATAAACATATAAGAATATAAGAAAACAAACATACACCTCGGACATTATAATATAAGATGATAAAAATAATATAAACTTAACAAGGAAAACGAGGATCTGCTTTATTATATTGTGAGAAATTCCAAGGTACTCATAATGCAGGAAGGTTTTTATAATTCCTGGATTTGTTCTCGGGATTTATGAAGTTATCTTGGATTTGTATAGCGCATATTATCCCTGTTGTTGTAGCCATCTACGTCTTCACAATAAACAATTGTTTATTCAGTTTTAAATTCTATTTATGTTAATGGTTTGAATCTCGACTTAGGGCCTTATTTTGTAACTTCCTCTGACTAGTGTGATATTCATTCTCAAATGTTTTTAAATAATCTAATCATCTATTTCATGGATTAAGTAGTCTTTATACGAGTATGATAAAGCTAGAGATTCAAAAAGTAATCTATTCCATCTTCAATTCTACAAATCCCCTTGATTAGCACACAAAATAAAGTCTTATCTAATATTTTATTTAACAGCAGTCAAACCAATTACTTTTTGAGGTTATGTGAACTCTGTGCTCCGGGCTATGGGATCAAAACACATTTGATTAATGCCTTCAATTTATTTTCATGAACAAATTTATTACAGTAATAAACAAGAGGTATCCTACACCCCCTCTCTACACCGCTAACCCTGTTCCCTTCCCATTTAGCCTCTACACCGCAACTAAAGTCTAAAGCAATGATACTCAACCTTTTTTGTCTTCGGGCCACATACATATATTTGTAAAGCTACGCGGGCTGCAGCACTAAACTGGTATTGCGAAAAAAATCATGAAACCCCCCACCTTGCGTTTCTTAGGAAAACAAATTGAGATATTAAAAATTATAAAGTAAAACGGAATAATAATACATATATCACTTATCATTATCAGCTTACGGTTCCTTAAAAATTACAATAGTGAAAAAGCAAAACTCAAAAGTAACATGTATCCAAGCGTTTATTTCAAAATTACCTAGTGTGATTTTTGACATTGAGATAAATTTTCAACAATTTTGGATAATTCGGGTTTATAATTGCTGCATGCTACCCTCAATACGTCATCAAGGTGAGAATCAGTAAGTCGATTCCTGTATACGTTTTTTGCATATTTCATTTTGGAATATGATGATTCACAAAGATATGTTGATGCAAACAATGTGAGGAGCAGGAAAGCACAATTTTTTACAGTCTTGTATTTTTCAGGAACTAATTTCCAAAAATGGATGTACTCCTTTCCCTCTCTTTTTTCTTCAAAAATAGCTTTCAGATTAGTATCGTTCTTAAATTCAATAAATTCGTCAAAAAGCCCTGCATAATCATATCCCAATGCAGCTAAATTTGTTATATTGGCTATTTCTAGGTGCCAGGGATTTTCTATAAGTAACAAACAATTCTTGACTCGACGTAAATCCTGAAATCTGCTCTTAAATTCATTAGCTAAGGCAGATAAATAATTTAAAAATATCGTATAGTTTTCTTCAGAAACATGTATACCATCTTGCTTAGCTTTTACTACAGTTGGAAAGTTATGCAATACTTGGTTCTTTATTTCTTCGTGGTAGATGCTTAATTTCTCTTCAAAAGCAAATACTTTATTCGCCATCTGCGAAATGATTTTATTTTCACCCTGTAAGCCACGATTGAGTTCATTAAGTTTTTCTGTGATATCACACAAAAAAGCTAAAAGACACCACCATCCATCATTATTAAGTTCGCTGTAAATTTTACTATTTTGCTGTAAAAACAAAATTATTTCATGCCTCAAAGAATAAAACCGTTCCAGAACTTTCCCTCGGCTTAGCCATCTCACCGAGGTATGTAAAAGAACGTCACTATAGTTACTGTTCAATTCTTCCAAAAGACTTTTAAATTTCCTGTGGTTCAGTTCTTGTGCTCTAATATAATTAACTATACTTATTGCAGTCTTCATCACGGCGTCTATTTCGGCAATGGATATACGTGCTGCTAAGTTCTCTTGGTGTATGATACAGTGGAAAGATAACAGATTTGTCAAATTATATTTCTTTTTCAATAAAGTAACAAATCCTTTTTCGGATCCCGTCATTGAAGGACATCCATCCGTGCATACACAAACCAATTTTTTTATATCAATATCATTATTTTCCAGAAATGTACTGATAGTATCGAGATAGTCCGTGCCTCTGGTTTGATTTTTCATAGGAAGAAATTTCAAAAAATCTTCATGAACTGAATTTTGTCCGGTACAATATCTAACAAAAACGGAACATTGTGATGTTGCTGAAATATCGGTGCTAGAATCAAAAGTCAAACTAAAATATTGGCATTTTTTCATATCTTCTATGATGCGATTAAATATGTGTTTTGCAATATCTTCAATGCGTCTAGCAAAGGTGGAATCAGAGAGCTGCATACTTTTGATCTGATATATTATTTGATTTTTATTGCTAAATTTATCAAATAATACGTTGGAAGCACTGAGGAAACATTCCTTCACAACCTCTGCGTCAGTAAATGGTTTCATATATTTACGAAGTATGTAACAAATTTCATACGACGCTCTTGTCACCGCTGCGTCATGTGATACCGCCATTGATATAATATTTTGTTGATGTTGTAAAGACTTCTTGAAGAATGTTAACTTTTCACGTCTTATTAAAGAGCCACGAGGAAAAGTATCATTAAATGTTTTGTGCTTCGTGGTATAATGACGAAGAATATTATATTTTTTAAATATAACACTCTCACTACAGATCAAGCATGTGGTCGAACCATGTTTATTTGCAACAACGAAATATTCTTCTTCCCATATGTCTTGAAATACTCTCTTCTCGTCGGACATTTTTCGATTGTATTTCGAAGACACTCCCGCCATTATGGGCAATTAAATTATAACAAAACAATATTAAATAAGACAGCAAAAAATGCTATTTTATCCGTATTCCGCGTTATGTTTACTTGAAATAAAGCCACAACACTATAACTCATTGACGCATTCAAGTTCGGAGCTGTCAAATATTTACGTGTTGCCACAAGCAAAATTATTTGCGCGCATACTTGTCTGTCAAATAATGTTTGTTTTTTGGTAATAAATCTAACGTGTGCAATAGCAACACTCTTATACCAGATTTGATGTTGACAGTTGACACAACAAAGACAATCCTCTTCGGGTGTCACTATCTTGTACATCAAAGTCGAAATTAATCTCAAGATATAAGAAATATAGAATTCCAGATTTTTAAAATCATGTTACTGATAATAAATGTGTTTAGGGCCGCACAAAAAAGCCTTACGGGCCGCATGCGGCCCGCGGGCCGCAGGTTGAGTATGGTTGGTCTAAAGTATTGCTAGGAGCTACAGACAAAGCTGCTGCAAATGAATTCGCCATCAAATTAATCGTCGCTGAGAGCAGACTATTTGTCAAGAGTTCAATACACCGAGGACAACGTTAAGAATCAGATATTATCTCACTTTAAACACAGATTAGCTTCAAACATAAATAATAAATAAAAATTCGTTAATTATTCAAACATATTTAATACAAGCTCCGGTGATGCAGTGGCGAGAATTTTAAAATGGCAGCTCTTGTTAAAAGACCTTTAAAATGAGAGCTCGTATTTAAAAACGCTATATTTATCAGGAATCAGGATAAGGTATACCCTATTCACACTTTTACGTTAGTTGCTCCCGCTCTTCCTCTGCTCACCGATAAATATACAGATATTTATCGCCGGCTTTTGATTCTATCCTACCGGTACAAGACCTTGTGGTTCTGGGTTCATAGAATTCGCGGTAACTTCAGGATCGCGGTATAGCAACTTAAATATTAAGGGAATTTCAAGTAAATGCATTACCGCCCTTAAGCGGGTTTGCAGAGGGATTACTGAGCAGATAGCAGGGGCCTCACAGGGGTGCAGGGCAAACGGCTTATAGAAATCATCTATAAGAAGTAGCTGGGGTTATTTGGTTCTCAATTCATTGGATTCAATGCTGAGAAAGCTGGGAAAGCTAAAGGTGCTGTGCGCTATGGAACTGAAAGTCGGAAAAAAGAAAATCTGCCATAAAGTTCTTATCGGGATATAGAACGACTTCTTCGTATATTTATATTGCATGGTTTTACAGCAAGCTTGGAATATCGATTTTCTGAAAACAAGGTTTTGTAAACGAAATTCAAATCGTTCATATTATAGAAGACCAATTTAGACAAAATTTAACAAGTAGAAAATTAAAGTAAAATTAATCAATATCCAAACATTGTTAGATATAATTTATACCAACCAAACGCAACGTAAAGTAATGTACTATTTACCGTAATACATACGTAATACTATTTTACATAACGTTATGTTTTATTTGTTACGCTATGTTGTCGATGTATAACATAATTCCTAATACTAGAAAAAAATTACTGTAAGGGCGTCCTCACATGGGGCGACTGATTGCAAACCTTAGCCCCGAATCTGCCCGAATCGAATGAGAATGAAACTGTGTTGCTAGTAAGAGAACGAACGTGTATACGAGTGAGAGAAAACACACGGCACGAATGAAACTAAACTGATTTGGAGTACGTTTTCAGCGAGTCTGTTTCTCGGTCGCAGGGCCAAGTTTGGTTGCATGTGGTTGCATGCTTTTGATGGTGACATCATGAACAGAGATGTGCACAAATACTATTCAAAAGTATTTGAATACATCCATACATACAAATACGACACAATAAAATCCCCTGTTCTGAAAAATGTTTTCTTAAAACTGGACTGAATATTTCTACCCTGTACTTTAGACTCTGGTTTCCCACACACCCAATGTTGATATTTCTTATCGAGCAACATGAAATTCTCCTAATATTTCATATATTTGTCCATTTTAAATCTTGTGGGATCGATAAATAAATGACTACATCTTTAAATTTCTAGGCTCATACACGGTGAATGTCTCAGAATCAGAATCGTGACATCACATTATATATGTATCCTCTTTACTCTTCGTCTACCTATATTCAGTCATCTCTTTCTTTTCTACTAGTTCTTGATCTTTTTTAGTTATGGATATATAGCGACGTTTTTATATTAAATTATGGTCTATTGGGGAACATAAAAAATATTGAGGGGTTGTTCTTTCTCGTTGATAGAATATTATAGCGAGAGTTGAATTTATTGAATTTTATTTTATAGAAATATGTGTGGAATTGTAAATTAGAAATAGAGATTTATAGAAAGAATCTCACGCCTATGGATGAGTGGTGATTCGAATATGTTAAAAAAACAAGGGCAATGTAGCCTACCTACATATATCATTATATAATATGTAATATTAAATACAAAATATAACTTTAATAGTTGTTTTTGATTCTATAAACATAAACCAATATTTTCATGATTTAAATGGCGTTTTAAGTCGCGTGCTATTCTTTCCATAGTAAGAACCAGGGGCGGTTTTAGCTATTGCAAGGCCCGGGGCAGCAGATCCTTGCGAGGCCCGCGAAAGAAAATAATATTTCCGCCGCGAAAAAAATAACATTTTCAATTTTAATGTTATCGCTAATTAATATATGTATATTTTTTGCGCCCCTAATGGCCCTTGAACAAAAACCAATCATTGCAATATACATTGTAAGCAGGGGCGGTCTCAGCCATTTAATTAATGTAAATTGTAAGTAAGTATTTTTGATGATAATTGACGAGAAATAAAATGTTATATTGGAAGTTTTATAAAAGTTAACAAGCACAAAAACGACAAATATTAATGATGATAATCTAAGGTACATAAACACTGATTTGTTGTAGAAGTTTAATTTGAGAAAAAAATTTGGATTGAGTAAAAAGTACTTGGTTTTATTTTTTAACACTTTATATTACACGCACAATTGAATAGTAGGATACATACAATAATACAAATACGATGATGATTAAATTAATTTAATTTGCCCTTGTTGCTGGCTTGAGAGCTATAGACAGAGTGATTTGAAAAACAAAGGAGCAAATCGAAATTACATTAAAATAACAAAAAATATAATAATAGCATAAAAGAATCAAATAATCAAATAAAATCAAAGAAAACAAATAATCAAAATAATACAATATTTCTTTTAAACTAAAAAATACAAAAAATACATTACATTAAAGGGGGATTTTGCTTTACCAAACACCTTAGAAGAAGAGGCAGTGATTCAAGTGGGATTTCTAAAGATCGAAGCGCAAATAGATATATAGTAATTAATTTTTCTACTTGCGCGAGAATGCAAGCCCCCGGGGCGGTTGCCCTAATTGCCACCCCCTAAGACTGCCTCTGGTAAGAACCCTATTATTTAATTATGATTTTAAAAAATGAACCTTATCCGTATTAACTCATTCTCTTGCACGTTTTATTCAATAAACTCAATGCGTTTGATGCAAGCAGGCAATTATTAAGATGCCAATAATGTGACTATATAGTAGTGTTTCTTATTAAGTAAGGGAGGCAAATATATTGCCATCTCTTCACCTACAAAGACCCACAAAATTGTCTAAGTATAATATAATAACAATAAGTTATGAGCGGTTTGTTTTGTGCGTCGCTAACATCGGCATAACCTTCGGCATAAATATAATTACTATTACATGATAAATGAGGGATCACGCCACGAAGACACAAATACATCCGTATCCCTTATAACTTCCGGCGCATTATTATTATGTGTTATTATATCTATCTCAAGCCCGAGATACGATACGATATCCATATTTATTGAGATACGGATGCGGATACCGTTATCTATATTAAATTTATTTTACAATGAGACAAATAATTTATCACCAAACTCGGATATCTGAACTTCGGGCAAAGAAGACATAGGACAGTCAAATTAAGGGCAATCCCTCCGGAATTCCGTTACGACAAAAGAAAACTGAAATATTGCAAGTATAAATTTCCTGGGTATATAAATAACTTTGTGTAGTGACAAAGAAAATGATGAAATGTTTCATGAAAAATCGTGACAAAGAAAGACAAAGCAGACTTTTCTGATAAAGATATGTTCTTAGCTGCAAAGCGCTGCTGCAGTAAACTGCAACATAAAGAATAGGAGCGTAGAGTTAAGACACACGAGGAATATCTTTACTTCTTATGTCATATTTTTAAAATGAAATAGGAAGAAGAAATTGTCTGACAAAATGCTTTAAAGTTCTTCTTTGCTCGGATATTTTAACGATATGGTGTTGCAATAAGAGCTGATTCTTTTATGTTTCGAATAAAAACAAATAAAATATGGAAAATATTACAGGACTTTTCATATACATTGTACATCACTGTAAACTATATAACACACAATTCTTTTTAATATTAGAAGCCGATGATTCTCATCTATAATTTGATACTATTGTTGCATATAGTTAACTTTATTAATTAACGTAGGTATTGTTATTGTTAATTATTAATTAGTTGAATATTGGAAATACAATTATTTTCTTATATCTAAACTTTCTTTTTCTATAATACTACAACTAAGTATACATTTCAATAATTACTCTGTGTGGTAGAGATTGCTCCAATGAACAATTCTACATGATTAGGTTACTTAGATCTGAGGATTTCGTCAGGCGAAGTCTTCGAACATCATTACTATCAAGCAACATTTGTGTCACGGCGATGTTTTCGTGGTTACGAAGTCTCAAATCGTGCTTTGCTGCTATAGATTTGATTTCTTCTCCGACTGTGTTAATCTTCAGATCTCTATGAATGTCCTCATTATAGATATACCACGGTGCATTAACTATTCTTCGCAGAACTTTATTTTGGAACTTTAACGTTGAATTTCTACGTACAACCCCAGAGTTGCACTCCATACGTCCATACTGGCTTGCACTTGTTTATATATGAGCAGTTTGTTTTCTATGTTTAGTTCAGAGCATCGCCCAATTAGCCAATACATATGTGGGGGTACCTGATGTATCCAAGACCAGGGTACTAATGTTTAGTTTAATAAAAACAATATGGCGAACGTTTATACACAAGTTTATGGCTTGAAAGTAAAATAATATGAAGATTCTAGGGTTAAATACTAAACCAATCATCATGAATTGTACCCTATTTCATTTAAAAGAATAGAATCCTTTATCACCAGCAGATAATCTTTGCCGGCATAAAAGCAGCATTAAATGAAACAAAGAAACCCTAAATCTATATCGCCAAATAACCGTAACCCTACTCCATTAAAAAAACATTTATTTTTACAATAAGCCGTACTAAGTTCTATCCAGTCCAATAACTATTGCAAATGACACAATTTTTTTTATCCAGTAAAAATAAAATCGCCAATAAATGATCAAGTAGCAAAATAAATTACCGGCTTCGTCCATTGTGTAGCAAGTAGAGAGTTTAACGGTCCATTTAACCGGACGTTTTGTTCCAGATAGTGGACGGCAACGCTAAGACTGACGTTTCCAATCGCCGAGAGCCGGGACAATTCTGCGGTGAAGCGGAGCAGCCACAGACATTTATTAGTGAAACGAGCTACGTCCGGGTGCTGTTCCACACCGATAACTTCACCGATCAGGTAGGTGGATGGGATGCTGCTATTCTAGGTATTCTAGGTTGCTGAGTTCAACTAGATGGATACGAATAGATACAGATAGTAAAAGAAAGGGAAACGAATGGGATGAATAGATAGGAAGGGGAGTGACGGAGGAGTAAAACAGCTCTAACGCATACACAAACATTACATTCCCTTCACTGGAGTGATGTCAGTGACTCTGGAACATCCTGCAGTGAAATCCATTTTCAAAATGATCAGAACTTTATTTCGGAGAAATTATTCTTCTTATTTATTTTGGTTTTAGCTTTTCCAGCCATCCTGCCTAAGTAAGTCAATTACAAAATATATTACACTTCTTTATGTAATATTTCATAAAATTAAAAGTTATCTTATCTAAATAATTAAATACATAATGATATTTAGTTCACTTTAACTAGGTTTAACTTATATTCCTATTAATAATACTAATTATAATATATACTAATTAACGCATTAATAATACATTTAATAATAATACATAATAATTACAATTAATGCGTCTTGTGTAGGAAACAATTTCATTTGTTTCATCATATAAAAGTCAAACCTGTATTAAAATTTGAATTCTTGTGCCCCTATTCGCCCGATAACTTGAAAATTAGTCTGTAATCAATTCTATTTGAGTATAGTAAGCCATCGACCAGTAATCCAGTAATTTCTGCGTAAGTGAAAAAAGCGTGTAATTCGAATAATAATAGTTTTTGAATTCTATGTAGTAACTAATTAATAGTAGCTTCTTTGAATTGCGAAACAATACTTATTTATTTAGCATTTTCAAATATTGATTTGATTCTGACAATCCACTGACTAGAATGTGTTAAAACCAACGTCATCCAGCTAGTAAAAATAATGGAAATTTCAAAACTATTTTGTAACTAAGCTAATATTTGTATAAAGAACGGTACGCACTCGATAACCTACCCTTCCAAATTAAATACAGACTGCCGAAAGACACAATTCTCATGCTACACAATATAGGCAGATACTTACTTCTTTTTATTAAAAAAATATGACCACAGCAAAGATCCACTTTAACACACAAGATAAAATATAATGCAAGACAACAACTACTAAAACTAGAATTCAGAAATAGATTTTGTAAACTTTTTCTAAATAATTTATAAACAACAAACTTTTTTATATTAAATATGAATTGGATTTTCTGAAAAAACTAATGCAGAATAGTTTGAAAAAGAAAGTGTTGTTATTAGTAAGAACCAATTCTAAAATGATAAAGAATAATAGATTGATCTATACAAGTACATGATCCAGAAATTTTCTACATATTAACAGGATGATGGCTCAAAGTTTGGGAGGTCCTGGTCTAAACCAATATACCATCACCTCAATCACAGATAGATGTTGGAGTTAGAATCTTATCAAAGAGATAAGATATAACTAAGCCTTTAAGGAAATGTTAGAAGGAAAACCGATTTTCTTAATAATAGTAGTTGATTTTATAAAGGAAACATGGCTGGATGTTGCCGCATGGTGTGGTAGGGCTCCCATATACGTGTATGATGTAATAGGGTGAATTTTGATTTCTTCTTATAAAAGCGTTAATTAGCATTACAGTTTGTTTGTTCTCGTTAATTACTTAACAAGCTTTTACCATTGAGCCGGAAGCGTCGGCATCGAACATCATCTCTGGTTACATTGTTGACAGAGAGACAGATTAACAAGGAGCAAAATACTCGTTAAGGGATGATGAGAGATGAGAGATTGGAGTGTGTCGACGAAGCAGAAATCAGATGCTGAATCAGCAGGATGCAGGAGTAACCGTAAACCCAGAACAGGATCAATTTGGTTCAATCGGAACTAATTATTAATATCCTGTTACACGAATTCCTTCTTATAATTAATTTATATTGCTTCTACTATATGTAAGTGCATGTGGATACAGTACATATGAGTATTGATAACACTCAGCTTTTGAAAATTAATGGTTTTATATTTAAACCATTTATAATGAAATGTAACACTTAGAGGTCATATGTAAATTACATCACAAGCAGTATAAAAAAATTAAACAATTTATTTTCTGAAAAAATATAAAATTATCAAAATTTCCGTGAGGGTAATATAGTTTTGCAAAATGTGAATAATGACTCTTTTCATTCCTTCTATTACTTATATGGTAGAAGAGTAGAGCAATATAATTGTCAAGCTCTGCTTATAAATATTAATTACAAGTAAAGCATTAAACACAGAAACTGAATAGTTTAATATTCTCGAATAATAAATATGAGTGATTTCCATAAAAAAAAGAGTTCCTCTTGAGCGCCTACTTGCTCCCATTATGATGCTTTATCTGCACATACGAGATTTCATCCGGAGTGATGTGAAGTTACTTTAGTGTCCTAGTTTCTTTATTGCGCTATAAAGTAGCTGTCTGTATCTCATTCTTTAGCTCTTCAATGCTGTATCATGTGTTTATGTAGTGAGGATGTTTTTATATTTGAATAAAAAACCTTTTTCATTGTAAATTCTATGGGATGCAAAATATTCTAGAATCAGATAACTGCTCTATAAATTGCACTAATCTTAAGTTTAAAATCACTGTTTCGAATAAAGCTATTTACTACACAAACATACGAGTATATATTGGTTGTTTGTAATTATTTAATCCGCGCCTGAATAATATGCAACATTTCTTACTTGTAAGAGATAAAACTATCCCTGCCACCTATATTTAACTTTAGGTACTAATACTAAAACAATATTTTGCAACCTTTTGCATATTCAACACTTTTACTCTCACTATCACTGTGGCGCGTCAAATGACGTAATGTTTGTCTCTTTAACTTTCGTATTTTCTTAAATGCACTTTTTGTTGTAAATATCGTAAATAAATAGCATTGCCGTTATAAACTACATTTAAGAACATAAGAAAATTGCATTGGGCTGCCATTCAGTTCATAAAATATTTAGGCAATTGTTTGCAAGTACTACTTATTTTAGACTAACAATTTTCAACACAAATATTCAACGAAAATGAAATAACTGAAAAAGAAAAACAAAGCACATAAATTTCTTTTTGAAAAGCGTACAATGTTCAGCAGTTGTTGCCACAGCAGCCGAGAGAATGATCAGAGAAAAACTCAAACACCCCTTAAATCAATGTGGGAGACAGGGGGATAGCAGATGTGAATAAAATATATTAACTACATTGCCTTGAGCAGGGGTGAGACAGAAAGAGGAGGTGAAGTGAGACTTACAAGGAATTTAGATTATCGAAATAAAATTGATTATTGAATTAAACTGTTAAATAACATAAATAAAATAATATGTACTTTGAAGTAATACTCAGACAATTATTATTATCGAATTAATAACTGAAGAGCTAAAGAGGCTAGCCGGGGATAAATGAATTAAAGAAAAGCCGGAAACTCGTTTAAGCTTAAAAGAAACTTTTGTATATTTTTTATTTTATACTCGTATATTATTTTCCTTGCTTATAAATCTTTTATGGTTCTTTTTATAAAGTTTAAGTTCTTAAGTTTATTTTAAAATATTTAATTTTCCAAGATAAAGAGTATCTATAAAAACTAACTGTTTTAAATTTACCGCCATTTTACACAAATATAATTGTGACATTTACAATTTGACATATGCAGTCTAGATTAGTATTACATCACACGTTTAAATCATGAATATTCCATTATCAAAATATTGCTATCGTTATTTTTCTTTTATATGACAAATTCGAATTGTAATAATCAAACTTTTATTACCTGTAGTAGTGTATAAAATATGTCATATACTTCTTAAATAAGAATAAAAAAGGTCACAAATAAATAGACTTAGAATTACTTAGAATAGTGTATGTTGTATTATATAACCAACACACAGAAAGCAATTATTTTGTAAAAAAATACAATTTATTTACAGTATATAAAAGTTGGAGGATTTGAGTAGAAAAAAGCTTATGGATAATAAAAATTTACAATTCCACAGACCCTTATTCCAGGAAATAGCTCAATTACTTTTAACAGAAATCTAAACTTTATCGCTGGACACTTCGTATAATAAAATATATATAAAGATGTTGGAAAAAGAAATTTTACATGCTGTCATATTTAAGAATTGTTTGCTAAATGTATTTTAAGGATATGAAAGTATATGTAAACAAAAGAAATGTTAACTCACCTGACATTCTTGGAGTTTGTTTTTCGTGATCCTGATAGAACTGGCATAACTGTCATCCTTCTTTAGGCACTGACACAATATGTTTAACAAATACAACGCTTATTCATTAAATCACTTAAAAATTCACCTGTTTTTTTAAATTTGCAAACTCAAGTCTTTCATACGATTGAATGACATAACCTTATATTCGCAACACCAAACTAATTCATTCTGATAATTCTGTAATACTTATTTAGATACTGGTACCTAAGTATATATTAAGATTTTTATAAATACAAAAACACGGTATTGTCAAACTATGAAATTCATTTGCACTTTTGCACAATTTGTAAGGTTATATTCGAGAGATGTAGTTATTATATGATTCTGCCTATTATGTTAATAATATAGATTAACATTATATTATTGCTATTAAAGTTAAATCTTATAAATCATCAGCAACTTCCACTACAAATACCCAGAACCAAAACAAATTAGTTGATAAACAAACTTTAGTAAGAAACCTTGAACACTCAAAAACAAATAAATACAAATGATGGATAGGATAAAATGTTATAACAATATATAATGTTCTTTAAATAACACATTACACACATTTTAGATCAGAAATACAACTTTTAATTATTAAAATGTAATTAAATATGCACTACACAGTCTGACACTACCTGTCAAAGTTTTGCTAACTTTATAAAAACACGAAGGCGCGACGTGACATTAGCTACAAGTTAAGACAGGTGCACCACCTGTTACAGAAAATAACTAAACATAAAAAATACTTGATAAAATTTATATTAATAATATTTATAATAATGTTATTTAGTTTTATATAAATTAAATGTTATGTTATCAACTATCATAATATGAAGATTCCATAAGCGAGGTTATAAATATGTTTATAAAAGCCAACAAACTTCACTTTTTCGTATATGCTAGTTATGAATTCAAGTTGTGTAATTTCTTTTTTCTTATTGTCTATGTTTCTTTATCTAGAACCGATTATTGTAATCCTCAAACACCCTGCAGGAATGAAGGATTACGCAAGGATTTTAATATGTATTAAAACAACATGTATTTTTGATAAAGTTCTTAATTCTTTTTCTTAGCAGTATATCATTATGCTGGTTTCTTTGT
Source organism: Panorpa germanica (assembly GCA_963678705.1). Taxonomy (NCBI): domain Eukaryota; kingdom Metazoa; phylum Arthropoda; class Insecta; order Mecoptera; family Panorpidae; genus Panorpa; species Panorpa germanica. The sequence goes on from OY783217.1 coordinate 11,408,313, forward strand.
TTCAGACTTATTTCTCATTCGACTCGCGCGCTGAGCAGCAGCTGGAGGTCTATCTGCGGTACGGACAGCATCCTGAGTTGTATCCGAACAGAAGGGGTGAGGTGGTGCCAGGGTGAGTTCAACAAACCAACCACCCCATGTTTAATTATCTGTATTTAATTTATTTGCGGTATGAAGGTCTCTAGGTGTAGTGACATTTTGCACAAAGAAATTCATTAAATTTACGAGTAGGTACCCTTTTAATTTGTTGCCAACGCACAAAATAAAAACACAGAAAGAGAAAAAAATAATGTGGTTTACCTATTTATTTGTTGCTACATTCATTCTGAAATTATGCGTTTCTTATATTATAATAATAATATATTTTATTAAATTATATATGCCATTGTTGAGCGCAAATGACAAGTATAATTATAACTGAGAAGAAATGAATTTAAGTTTACATCAATGGTCACCCAGTTCATTAGTAAGACATCTCGGAACGTTAACTTTTGAGATAACGACAAAACAAGTGCTAGTGCTACAATTTATTATACTACAAGTATTGCAGTATTCAAGCATTATGACTGTCGCACACTGTAAGCATATTGAAGCGAATTTTGACCGGACGTATAAGCGCTACTACGCTTTACCTATCCGAACCCTGTAAATATAATGAAGCCTCGCACACTGCAAGCGACAAAGCCGCCCGAATACGGGCGTAACATAGGAGTCATACTGGTAGCGAATATTAGGGAATTTTAACCTAACGAATACACTAGAATTAAAAATAACGCAATAGTCTCTTTCATAACAGTGGTGCATCGATAAAAATTAAAGTAAAAGTTCGCTCTAATAATAAATTATGTTTGTGCAAAACAACTCCAATACACCCTACAGTACACAAGTTTGACTTGGTGTACTGTCGTATCGTACGTGGTATGTATGTATTGTGACACAACACATGCAAATAACACAGGCCTTGCTTGAGAGTTGTTAAATACGCGTGGAGTGTGCGACATGCCTTATACGTCTATATTTAATCGTTGAAGTTAATGTTATTAATCGTGCCACACGAAACTTATAATACACAATGCCCCTGAACTCTAAAGCTGCATAAATAACCTACACCTGCAGAATAAGAATAAAACCACTAACGATTATTTAAAAAAAATGTCTGTTGTAGTATAGCTATAGATTTATCGTTATGAATTTAATAATTTAATTCACTTCAAAAGCATAACTTTCTCTCACGCCATCTATAAATATTTTCAAAAACTAATTCAATCGCGCAGCGCCGCGCCGTGCCTTAACGACGCACTTAACACTATAAAAAGTTTATATTTATGATTTAATTTTTTTATGTTGTTCTGAAAAACTTAACAGATGACAAAATATGCTTTGTTGATATTAAAAATCTCTCCACGTTCGCGTTTCTCCCTCTCCCTAACAAAGTCTCACACCCCTCTGTGCCTGTTCTTTTCGACCCATTATACGAGTACGTCTAAACGACCAAACTTCCTCAAAAACCCATTCCATACAATTTGCCCCATATGAATATATTCATATTGTATAATTATATTACAGTAGTGAGCTGGGGGGACCTGCGGAGAGGAGGGGTGCAGTGGTGGTGGGAATGGGTGGTCTATAGAGAGTGAGATGGAATTCTTGTGACATAACGACTCGTAGACTTTCCCTTAACTATGCTATTTAGAAATCTCTGCATGTACTCCAGCCGGTTGTGTTGAAAATGTGAAAAATCTAAATAAAATATTTATGAGATTTTTGAAAGTCCTATGGGTTTATACATCCGTCAGAAACAGTACTAAAATAGACATCGATTGTGCTTCAATTTTAATGAGAAACGTAATATTTCCGTAAAAAGTGGTGATATTTTTATTTTAATCTAAAGTACAAACTCTGAGGTTAGTAATGAAACAGAATATCTGCCAAATGTCACCGTTTGATTTAAAATTACCGCTCTGGTTGAAATATCCATTTAATGGCCACTCTTGTTGAAAGATGCTATAGTTTTCAGGCAACCCCGGATATTGGTTTTTTTACAGAATAAAATTGTAGTGTAAATGTAACTTAATACATTTACATGATCAGTTTTACACGCCGGATAACCGGATCCGGTTGTGAATCATTCAAAGAAAAGTTGCTGTTATATTGCTCGGTCGTTACACCTGCATGGTTGTACTATTATTTGAAGCAAGTTTTTAAGAAGAAACTCAAACATTTAAGTATCATTCCCACTCACTGCTTTAATTTTATTTTGTATTTTGTATTTAATTTAAATTGTTTAGCATATGGCAATACGCGTAGTCATTTAAAGTACCATTTTTAATTTAATTTATTTTTTAAGGTTCAATGTTTTAAATTAAAAATATTAAATTAGAAAAACTATATTATAACCTTCAAAATATGACAATCTTTCAAAATGCAGTAGAATTTCCTTTTAAAAGAAGTTTAATGTCAGTTATTGAAAAATATAGAAGTGAAAACAATTTCTATTACTAATTGTTATTAAAAATAGCAATTGTACGCACCAACTAAATTAATTAAACTTAACTTAAAAGACAAATGTGAAAAGGAATGCTTAAACGAAAATCTGAAATCTAGATTACAACATTAAATAAAAAAATTAAATTAAATATCAAAACAGTGACTGGATTCACACAATTAAATACATTTTTGTGTAAGTTTAATATAACTATTGATTATTGTTTTTGTACACATATTCGAAATGAGATGTCACATCTATTTATTTATTGCGAACGCGTTTTGACTTGCCTAATTATACACCCCATTATACAAGATTCCTCCAGTTGAGTTCTGTAAAGAAAGAGTGACTCAAGCTGTAATTATACCAATTATAATCGTAAATATAATCCGCAGGAGCTAACCCCTTCCACAGTACATCCACCAACCCCACTCTAAGCCTCCTTGATCCTCGGCAGCACTTAATGGCGGTAATTCATGTCAAACGTAATAATATGGAGGGGTCAAGGTCATTCGAGTCATAAAGCACCGTTTCAAAGGTGTAATTAAGAAAATGTTGAGATAATGATTTATGAATTAAAAATTAAATACACGATGGTAAAATGTTTTAGGATTAAATGTATAGAGAGGAATAAACAAACAGGATACAGTTAGAATATATATTCTGGAATTTAAATATCTTGTGTATTGAAATCCTTAAAGGGAGAACGTCTAATATTGTTAAAGCTGATGTTCTGAATGAAAAAAAACATTTCAATTCTATTCACAAAATAATATAAGTAAAATACGATACAGGGGGTTCATAAAAACCATTCCTTTAAACCGAAATTATTTCTTCTTCGTTTTTCTTTTCGTAATCCCTAATAATGTAATCGGTAAAAAGTTTTTTTTTAAATATTTATTTGAGTGCATCAACTTTCGATAGTTGCACTTAAAATGATATATATATATTTATAAACTTTTATAATACATAATTTATAATTTGTAAATACACATAAGGGTATTTAAAATATGGAGATTAAATTAGATTCATTGAAAAATTCAATAGGGTTTTTTTTAGATGTTCACTGCTTTGAAATATCTGCTGATAGTCTTCGCTACATTCGCTAAACTTATCTTCCATGTTTTTAACTATACCAGTGAAAGCAAAGTATTAACTGAAACGCCAAAAAGGAATGAAAAAGAAACAACATTTAGCTAGCTAGTATATATTCCAAGGTCACAGTTCGTTTCTGGAAAAATGCATCCGAAAAAATAAGTAGTTTTAATAATGAAATTATTAGGTAACACTGGTACTCCCTGTAAATGAAGCCTCTACATCATGGTAACTACCAGAGATGTGCGCTTTTCAAATACATATACTCAAAATGCAAATACAAAATAGTAAATAACTATTTCATATTTTGTATTTAAATATCTTTTAAATAGTATAGAATTTTATATTTTATTTGAAAACTTTTACAAACCTATTCATATTTACTATTTCATATTTGGAAAACACAAAATACTTTTTTCATTTTTGTTACTTCATAGTGGTAATCAGTAAATATTATTTTTTGTTATAAACTTAAAACCCCATCAACATTAGCACCATCTATGATCTAAAAGTATCTGCACAATTGTCTTAATAAAAAGCATTTGCTCACATCTCTCGTAACTAGCAACTTGATAGTGTTGTGTTGATAAAATAACACCCTAAATCAAAAACTAAAAAATTATAATATTTGAGATATATAGAAACGGGGAGTTTCTCAAAGAAACGTGAATATGTTTTTATGCTTAGCATCTCTACCAATTTTTGTGTATATATTTAGCATTACCGTCTTAAATAATGTGAGAAAATTATTCAAGAAGGCCATAAATAAATTCAGACAAGTGAATCGTATGGATTTAGTAATTTTTTATAACATTATAAGCTTCTACAGAGCCATCTAGCATCCAAGTGCTTAATTTAATATTTGAATTTCAATAACATTACCTCCAGGTGAAATATATGAATACGAAGAATATAAGTTAGGGGGAAATTGAAAACTTCAGTATATGAAAATACCCTTAACGTCTCACAGACAAAAACAGTTTTTATTTCCCGTAGAAAATAATATTACGAAGATATGAGAACATTTTTTCTATATAGGCCGCAATTTACGAGATCAAAGTGATATTTTGAAATGAAAAATAGATCGCACAAAGGGTGAACCAGGAACCTCCTGTACTCCTTGCACCTCCTGCAGCTGATATGTTTATGCTAGGCGGAGCACCATGTGGTGGCGACAGAGCCGGATGGAAAGTTATAAAGGTTACAGGAGAACTGTGCATTGCAGTACATCAAATTTAATAATAAAAACATTATGTAAACTTAATTTAAATGGGCTTTATTATTATCTACTATCGTCCTCAGAGTCACAACAAAATCCGCTGGGATGTCACAGTGGGCGAGAGTTTTGATGCTTGACGCTGCCAGAGTTATATTTTCTGTGTTTAATTGCAATCAAATTTAATTGATTATGTGCAAATATGATTATAAAGAAAAATACGGAAAAGAAGTCCAAGAAAACAGAAACAATTATAAGAGCAATGGAAAAGAAGAATAAAGCATATTATTTTTTATTTATTTAATGTTTTACCTTTCCCTCTACCAGAACCAAAAACAAAAACCTCAATTCTCCTAATATCTGCAAGAAAATAAATGGTTTTGCACATTTTAAAAAGATTTAAATAGCTTCAGCCTTCCTTCTTCTAGTTATTTCTGCCATCCATCTGTTCCCTTCCTTGCCCCCTTTTAAGAGCTGCTCAATATTCATCTCACTCGCTACTTTTTCCTTACAATCAAACTTAATATGCTCCAGTGTTTCGTCCTCCGTTCCGCACACTCTACACATTCTTTCCTCTCTACTTTCCCAGTATCTCTTCATTTCCCAATCTAAACCTTGCTGTCCTTCTTATGTTTTTTATGTCTTTTTCTATTAAGTACTGAGGTATATTACTTTCCCAAATCCTTTTATATCTTGTATTGTAATTGCTTTTCTCGATTTTTCCCATTCTTTCCTGTTGCTGTATCTTCTTATCCCTTCTCCTTAGCTTCTCTTCCACACTTGCTCCTCCTTCTCTTTTTCTCTCCGCCTCCTCGATCGCCATTCCATTCCTTTCAAAATACTCCTTTCTCTTTTCGGGCCTTCGCCCCCCACCCCTTCTTTATACTTTCGTCCCTTACTTTCTTTAAAATTATGCTTTCAGCACTGCTCATTTTCTCCTCATATTTTATTGCTCTTTCACCTGCACCTTCAATAAAACATGTTAATAAAAGAGATGGACATGGTTAAAAGGATAAGTTGTGCACTGGAAGGACTTAAATAGTAGATACTAGTGGAAAATAATACACAATAATAAAGTAGTAATAAGAAGTACTTAAAAAAAATCGAAAAAAGCAACGAATGCAGTAAAAGACATCGCAGCGAATGCGGTTCCTGTATCAGATCATAATGCAGTTATTGTTAAAATAAAAACAAATGAACCCATAAAGATACAAGGAAAAGGATATTGGAAGATAAACAATGAAGTTATTAAGGAAACAACGATAGAAGAATTTAAAATAGAATGGGAAATAAGAATATTATAAATTGTAAAAATTACGTATTATAAATCCCTATAAACAATTTGTATCCGACGCGTATCAAATTCGAATACGATATTCTAGAAGTCGACCTAATATAGAAATCGACATTTGGGCGATATAGCGTGGCTTATGGACAAAAAAGAATACGTTTCGAAGACATTTTGGACCTAAAACAGAGGCGAAAGCTTCAGAAACAAAAATGCATTACCCCACCCCATAAACTTAAGCTTTAAAATATCAAATTTCTTTTCCTGAACGAACCAAAATATATTTTCTACCTGTGGCTTAGAACGTGCTTTGAAAAATCTGAGTCAAACTGTAATCAGGCTATTCAACATTACTACGATACAAAAATGAAAAATCGTCGTTACAAGACGACTAATAGCGACATCTGTTTAATAAATGTGACTTTACCGTGAAAAATATACTAGTAACTTTGAATAATTATAAATATAAAAGTTAATAATCCAACATACCGAATACCACTATCTATTTGTGACAAACGAAATTACTTTTGTGCCAATCTTTTATTTAATAAAATTCGCCCCTGCATTTTGGCATACACATGCTGGTGAGATCTATTTAATTCACTATCGTCGGCGTCGGTGTTTAGATGCGTGATATACCGATCCCAGCAGGATTCTATTGTGAGCCACAAAAAATAAACAAATATTATTTACATTGAATTTTGTTCCCGCTAAACATTTTTCCGTTTAATTAAAAAAACCTCACATAGGGTGAACATTTTTGTTAAATATAAATAAAAACATTTCACGCAGAATTCCACTAGGGATACGCTTAGTAACACAATTATTGGACACACGCAGTTCCAATTAAAAAGGTGGTACAACGATTGGGAGAAAACGGGGTGGGAGTGTTATTCAGGTGCCTAGTAGGTAATAGCAGAAGCTTCTCGGCTGATTGGAGCAACAAATTATATACCTTTAATTTTATTTTATAGGTTATTTTATTTTAAATTTATTATTGTTTCCGAATGTATTAGATTCAATTTAATAAAAATATTCTATGATTCAAAATACTCGATATTATATTTAAAGAAATATATTTCAATATTATTCAATAAATTCGTAGGATGACATAAAATGGATGACATTGACAAACCCTTGAATAGTACCAACCTTCAAACGATATCTGCCGATATCAAACGATTCAACCATTGGTTCACGATTTACGGAAAAATCTAAATTTTGTACGTTGATAACCTAATAACACTATTGAAGCTATTGCTTTGCTTGAATGGTATTTTTCACCATAAAAAGGAATGCTTTATCAACACACGAAATTCAGATTTTTCCATAGTTTTGAAAATTACGAAAGTAAGCATTTATTTTAATTGTTTCAATGATGACCTCTTTGTTAAATCTAAAGCTCTTACCACCTACGTTTGGAATCAGAAAATAATCGCAGGGGGCTAACTCTGGAGAATATTCTGGATGGGGTAGCAGTCGTAGCCCAATTTATGGATTTTTGCCATGATCAATCGCAATCGCAGCATCCATCGCGTGGATAACTGGTTTCGATGCTTGCTCAAAATTTGACAGTATGTTATTAATAAATGTCAGTTGAAGGTAGCTGCGCGGCAAATTCAAAAATTCACTGAATTATCAAAGTACCCTCGGCATTGCATTTACTTTTCTTCCCGCTCCCCTTTTCTACCATTCTTGCGTTTGATGCGAGTAATATACGGACGATTACCTTAAAAGGCAACTTACTGCTTAGAGGGCCGTCGAAACGAACCCTATTTGCAACTTGTACGCCATTTTAATATTCAGTTTTCTCTATGGACATTCAATTATGTTCATAATTATTAAATAGAAATTATGTAACATAAGTCTAGGTGTATGAATCATTATGACAAAATAAATTAATTACTGGAACACAGGTGTCTCTGAATTCTTACGTCTAGCTAATTAATCGACTTCTATATACAAAACCCCATCTGTAATATTTATTTTAAAATAATGAAGCACACACTAACAAAGTTTCTCTACTCATATATTTTGGTAACGACAAGAGATTCATATAATAATACTACCCATAGATTTATTAGAATATTTTCCGTTTCATTACAGTTCATACTGCGAGCGCGAGTTCAACGACTGCCGCCTCCAGACGTGCTACGTGCAATCGCCGGCTTACCCAGGGCTTTACCCGCGAGCTCTACGGTGCCGCTACAGACTGCACACTCGTTTACCATTTATAAAGCTCTACTTGCAGAACGAACACTTTGCCGTGGACGGACAGCGCTGCGAGAACATCATGACCTGTCCGATGCGACCCATTGGATCAGGTGAGTACACGTGCACTGACGTAATACATATAAGGTTGATGTGCATTGATTTTATAGGTTATATTATAGATAGGTTTTCGTAGAGTTTGTATACAGCTATTTATATCACCAATTTGTTAATGGTTATCTTTTACACTGCAAAGTTTGTTTTTATTATACCAAATAAACAAAACTCGATGTTGGAATTGAGTCGAAGCTACCACTTGCCAACAAATTTACTAGCAACTTATTTCTGCAGTGACCTAAGATTTATGTAACAACAACATCTAAGACATTCTGTCCTTAAACTACATAATTTATTTAATTCCGGCTGAAAAGTTTTATACATTCTTCATTTTGTCCCCTCTTTTCTGTTGTTTACTCCTTTCTTTCTCGCATTCGTACCTTCTCTTTCTCTTTCCTTGTTCTCTGCATCTCCACTATCCACCTCCTTTCATCGCTGCATCCTTTCAAACTTTACTCTGTGCTTTTCACGATCTACCTTAAATTCGCATTTATATGATCCAGTGTCTTTTCTGTTTTCCTACACATTCAGCAAACTCTCCCCTCCTCTTACTCTCAATACCTATTTCCCTTCTTCTCATTGCTAATTCTAAATCTCCTACTATTCTATAGTACTTTGTCTTGTACCTTTATATGAGTATATCACTTATTGTACTTTCTCCGCTTTCTCTCCTCTCATGCTCCTGTTTCTCCACATTCCTCTCTCTCAGTTCTACCTCTACAATTCTTTATAATTCCTTCCTCCACTCTGTCTTTTCTACTGCTCCATACGCTTTGTTGCAACTGGTTAAACTTTTAAATTCCATTATTCCAAGACTGACAGTCGTTGAACGTCGTAAGGCAGACTCAATTTAGATGCTGGCACATTCTAGCATAATATCATAACTGCAAATGGACGCTGTAGAAAGCAACCGTACCGCGACACAATGTTTCCCCTGCAACCCATGGAATGAAGGGCCCCAGCATCGCATCCTTGACATATGGAAAAAAAATCGTTTAAAAATCAAAAATTTTATAAAGGAGTGTCTACACTACCTCATATTAAAATTTCAGCCCTCTATCTTTTATGGTTCATGAGATAATATCATTCGAAGCATGGTACAACACGGACGTACAGCTGTCCATGCTATCGGTGGTCACATTAGTCGGTGGGCCAATTTATTGAAAATGCTAACTTACGACTAAAATGCTAAACTAGCGACACAATGTTTGTTGCCATTGATGTTTAAAATGAAGATAATCATACAAAGCAAGATAAAAAAGTTGCAACCATGTTTTAAGGTCTACAGCTCGAACGATCCCAGTTTTTAATACTTATTAAATACTTATTATAATACTTATTAAATCAATTAGAACTACATAAATTCCATTACAATTTCAATAGCATCTATATAATTTTCAAAGTTGTTATATAGTTGATGAAAGCACATATATCATTAATATAAAAAAATCTATTCCGCAAGCAATGTTTCCAATTTATTGTAGAAAATATTCATTAAAATAAATTTTATTTAATAAAGTAAAGTAACTTTCTGACAGTCGACAAATGATTTTATGAAAATCCCCCAAAATTGAAATCATTTTCATATTTTATATCAATTTTCAATCAAACAAAATTCAACTGTCAACAGATGTAAAATCACGTCAATCAGAAAATGTAAATAAACGATTGGATTTACTTTGTGTGCATTGGAGCTAGGGAGTTGCGTCAAATCCGACGAAATGACAGCCACCGACATTCGGAAACCGGATTTAGGGGTTGAACTTCATAAGAAGACGCTCAGTGTTGGTATCAAGGCATTTTAACTTGGAAATATTTTAGGCAGTAATTAAAATTAAGATGGTATAGATTAAGTTGATTACAATTGCTAGGTAATTAGGAATACGCAACAGCAATGAAAATACGCTTGAATTTTTTTTTAAAACCATTTAGTTCTTAGCGTTATCTAATCCAGCACTGCAGTTGAACGAACTTTTCTCTTACTTTATAATTTAGAAATTTTTTAGAAAAGTTATTATTTTATTGATGTATTGTCACAGTGGCCGAGAATGTAAATACTTGATGTCACACAACTGTGTCTTCGGGTTCTACTCCCGCACCAGTGCTATATTTTCTGGTTTGGTTGTTGTCTAAGTTTAATTGATGATAGAAAAATAGAAAATCGAAAATAACCCGAAGTTACCAAAATAAATTAAAAAAAGGCTTGTGCAGAAAAATAACTGAGAAGCTCGAATTAGAAAGGGTATCTCAGATTAAATTCCAAGACATTTTCAGACGACGTCATTTTAATTATTTCAAATTACAAATTGTATCTATTCTTAATTCATAACTGCTACTTAATTCTACCTATTTTATCTTTTTTTTAATTTCATTTTAAAAATATCACTTTGATGTCTGTCGTTTCATATATTTTAGGTTCTATATCTCACAGACAAACAATTACATCCCTTTTAATTACACAGACATTGTGCTCTCATGTTGAATTGAATAGGTGGTAGATAATTAATAGGGGTAGAATTGCACGTAAACTCTGGTAGAGGGTAGATTAAACGTGTAACATTCTGTACTATTCCCTAGTAATGTACTACAGTACTACATATTAATCATGAGCGCCGGAAGGAGGGTGCAAGTAGATGCACTCCCCCCTGCCATGAAAGAAAATACACATAAAAATGTTAAGAAATAATTTTTTTTATTAAAGTCACTGTTTCAATAAAAACTTAAGGTGTCTAGGTTGTTTCCCAAATTTGCTCAAGACTTCTCCATGCTTTTCCTTTGAAAACTAAGCATGCACCTCCTTGAAAGTAATCCTGCCGGCGCCCATGAAATAATGCTTATATACAATACAATTTCTCATTATCATGCTAAATATTATCATCTACTAATATATTAATTAAATGCTCCAGATGATTGAAATCTGTCATTCTCTTGCATTCCCTAATAATAGATTCACTGAATTCCCAGATACTTGGTATGATACACTGTACCCGATACATATCCAGACATATCCCGAAACCACTGGAACATTTACTGGCTGATGACATACGCTCCGGTAGTTCTATTATTCGTCGTCTCACTATGCTGACTATTGTACCTGTTCCCAGCATCCGGTATTGCACTGTTACATATGGATGATGGAGCTAGACTAGACGGTGTTTTCAAAGGCTACTCGAGCAAATGCACGCTCCAACAACATTCTATTTCCAGAAGATGTAGACACTAATTGTTGTCAGCCAATTAGACAAACACCAATAAGAGAAATACGCAATTACTTGTATACTTAAAGGGACTTTTACTCGTTCCAGCGTGACCACTTTTTGATAGATCTTTTGTGTATAGGCTAAGAATAACGTCTACTATATGCCGAAGTTTCAGAATTTTTAACCGTTTAGAAATCGAAATAATTTATAACAAAGTTAGCAATTTTCAGCCTTACCTCCCATTTATAGCATGTAAAACTTCCTGTCCGCCCAATTATTTCTTATTATGAACAAAAAATGTCTCGATAGAATTTTGAAAAAATTTAGGAGAATAAAGAAAAATGGTTTTTAAACAAATTAAAATAGTTTTGTAATATTCGAGTTATAATAATTTAAAATTTTATATTTTTAAATTCCGACACGTATGTGTGTAGTATGTATACATTAAGGATGTAACGAATGTTCGATTTCCTATAGTTCAACTCCAACATTCACGAATACGAATGCGAATGCGAATATTGACACAAATCTTGGCATATAGCATTAAAACTTTTATTTCTGAAGTGTAATATTCCAATTAATTAAAGACAATTAAGGTTTATTTAATATAAATAAGTTTACAATTTACATAAATATTACGTAACAATAAAAAACTTTGCTATAAACAAAAAAATAAAACTTTTTATGCAACATTCTATAACACTACATATTAAAGTAATATATCAATACTAGCTGTCCCGGCCACGCGTTGCTGTGACTAAAGTTTTTGTCATATTACATTACATAGCGCCATCTATTGAATATTTACTCAATCTAGTCAACAGAATATTTACTCAATCTATTTATCAACAGATGTCGCCATCTTTTAAAATCAGATAATCTATATATATAAAAGAAAGACGGGTTTGTTACAACACTTATAACTCGAGATCTGCTGAACCAATATTCATGGTTATTGATTCGTTGGATTTGTCTCCGCCCCGAATAGCATAATACATCTTAAAAACAATGAAAACTTTGCTCTTGACCGAAGATATGTGTTCTTTAAATCCTGTTTGTATTGTTGCCTACTAATCAGGCGTTGAATGGATATTACAAAAATTTAAAATTATGAACTGCTTGCGGCAGTTTGCGGCAGTTTGTTAGTTAGGTTAGGAATGCAGCGCCAGATCGCGGAATGAATGACGCATTTAATAGAGAATTGGAATGTGAACGTGAATATGATCCACATGAACTAATCCAATCAGTCCAAACGAATGTACCTCAGTTGAATCCTAAGCAGAGGGAATTCAATGTCGCACAAACGCGCATTGGATGCACTAGACCGAATATTAAAAGATCTGCGCAATAACTCGAGATGTTTTGGTGGTGCAATGATTTTATTATCTGGCGATTTTCGACAAACACTACCAGTCATTCCAAGATCTAGTGCTGCCGACGAAATAAACGCTTGCCTCAAAGCATCAAATCTGTGGCGATATGTAAAGAAACTTCAACTGTCTGTAAATATGAGAGTTGCATTGTTGAACGATCTATCTGCTGATGATTTCTCGAAGCAATTGCTGACTATCGGTAATGGCCGTGTTCCTGTTGACAAATCGAGCGGTTTTATTTCATTTCCTCCAAATGTTTGCAATTTTGTATCATCAAAAGACGAGCTTATCAACAAAGTATTCCCGGATATCATTGCTAACCACAAAAATACTAAATGGTTAAGTGAGCGAGCAATTTTGACCGCTAAAAATAAAGATGTAGATGACCTCAATTTTATAATTCAAAATCAAATCGTAGGTACTCTGTATTCATTCAAATCTATCGACTGTGTAACAAACGAAGAAGAAGCCACTAATTATCCAAGTGAATTTTTAAACTCCTTGGATGTGCCTGGTTTACCACCGCACAATTTAAAACTTAAGGTTGGCTCGGTAGTCATCATGCTTAGAAATTTAAACAAACCAAAACTGTGCAATGGAACGCGTTTGGTGATAAAAAAACTGATGTGCAATGTGATTCACGCGTCGATACTTAAAGGAAAATTTAAAGATGAGGAAGTTCTTATTCCAAGGATTCCGATGATCCAAACGGATATGCCATTTGAGTTTAAACGAATTCAATTCCCGATTCGTCTTGCCTTCGCCATGACAATCAACAAATCACAGGGCCAATCCTTGACTATTTGTGGCCTCAATCTAGAAAATGCATGTTTTTCTCATGGTCAATTGTACGTGGCATGCTCACGTGTCGGCAAACCATCCGCTTTATTTGTTCTTGCGCCTGACAAAAAAACAAAGAATGTCGTTTACCACAAGGTGCTTGAATGCAAATCCCATTAATGAATTAATCCGAGTGTATTCCAATCTGCACAACATAGTTTTCAATCATTTTTTTCTGACATGAGTTTGAATTACTTAATTATTATTATTTTTTAAATTTGTATTCTCATTCTGTATGTTTTCATCATCATTCATCATAATAAAATACTTTTATGTTTCTATCTATATTAATATTATTTTGTATCATTGTATTACGTTCCTCAAAGCCTAAATTAGTTCAGCTAAAAGGTAACACGACATTCATTGACTGTTAGGCGGTACGAAGTTCGCCGGGTCAGCTAGTTAATAATAAATCATAATAATTAATCATAAATTGAGATGTAAGCTATCCTATCTTTCAAGTTGGATCAAACTGCACCCGGTGTACAAATTTGATTAAAATCGGTTAAGTAGTTTAGGAGTCCATCGCGAACACACAACGTGACACGTAATTTATATATATTAAGAAGATTAGATTTAAAGTCCAGTTTAAATTTACTCAATGATACTGTAAAGAAAATGTGTCAAAATATATTAAATGGACCATTCGTTAATTATGTCACATGCAAAGTGGGGTGGGGGATACAAATTGGAACAAAATGTCACAATGGGTGGAGGGGAGGGGTCGGAGGCTTTGTGACGTCACATGCAATCTAGTAGGGCGCTCCCTGAAATACCACAAAATGTGAAAAGGACGAGGGGGCTCAGAATAGCACAAAATTTGTGTGACATTATTTATGAATGACCCCTAAATACAAAAAATTGTGTAGTTTCTAGTTCTTAAATTTTAATAATTCTATTATAAGCAGGGTTAAGAGATGTCGCCGTGATAAATGTTTGTTTATCCAAAATAAAATGGTTATTTACCTCACCAGAAAACTACAACATTACTTCATGCTATTAACATTAACATTAACAAACTACTACAATTTTTACGAAACACAAAATTAATAAATAAAATACATATAGGATAAATGATTTTTTTAACTAAATTTACAAAAAAAGGAAAGAATTTGAAACCGATTTAAATCAAGGCACATTCTTTGTATATCCGAATTTATCCTAAGAGTGAGCGCACATTAGAGGCAAGACTATCTAAAAACAAATAGCGTTCACATCAAATAACAGTCTGAGTGAATGAGCGCTTGCCCTAAAACTAATACATACTCGTAGATTTCTATTAACTAAACACAGAAACGGAAAACAAATTCGTAATTAACACGTAACCTAAATAACAATTTGACCCTACAGGTGCAGAGCATTGCCCCTACGACTATCTCAGCGTGTACGACGGCCGGGATGTTCAAGCCCCATTGATTGGCACTTTCTGCGGCATGGGGAAGTTCCCCCATAGCATCATCGGCACGTCTCAACACTTGTACGTTGAATTTGTGTCATCTCCAGCAGGTCCATTACTGAATACTGGTTTCCACTTCAACGTGGGAAATTGGCCTGGTCACGTGGAGACGGCAGGTACAAGAGAAGGTCCTTGTGATTGGTTGCTTAGCTCTGACAGTCTTAAAAGTGCTGGTGCTTCAGAGGGCATCTTCCTCAGTGTTGCTCATTGGTATCCACCTGATACCACCTGCAGCTATCATATACAAGGGAGAGTGGGGGAAATTGTTAGACTATATTTTCCAAGGTATGTGTGCACAAATGACGTAGTTAATTTTTATATTTAAATCATCATAGAATAAAATACAAAGAAGAAAATTACATTATTTAATTACATTGTACATAAAAATTAAAGTGTCGCGCTGCTTTAAATGCATTTCCTAAGAAATGCAGATAAAGAAGGTATATTATATCTTACCGCAGTTTCAAAAACGACTGCTCATTAAATAGTTCAACCTAATACGAAACCTAATTTTTGTTTTTTATATTTTGTAATAAAAATGAAATATCTTTTAAACCGAATTCAGCGTTGCTAAATGAGTGTGCTATTCGACTTCTATAACTTACAATTTACATAAGACAATATTTTGATAAAAGATTTTCTTTTCTAGTTTCCGCATCAACCGTGTGGAAGCTGCAATAGCTCCAGCAGAAGGAGATTGTGCTGAGTCATTGACCCTTTATGATTCTAATGGTCCTGACGATGCGAAAATCATCAAAACATTTTGTGATACTTTTTCCAGACCTATGGAAAAGGTTGATTTTGTCAGCACTGGGAGATCCCTCTTCGTTCGATTTGAAAGCAAAACGGGAAGCTACAGCGGGTAAGAGAATTCACGTACATAAGCAAGATAACAAATAGGGAGCCATTCTCGACTACTATTTGATATTATGACTTTGTATATACCTTTTTGATATCCAGACCTTTGCTCTTTAAATAGAACTTTCAACAACTTGGACGTTTCAACATGAGCTGTCATTTAAAATCAACAGAAAGACGTAATATTTTCGAGAAAAGAGGTTATATTTTTATTTTAATCTGAAGCATAAACTCTAAGATTAGTAATGGAATATAAAATCTGCAATTAAAAAATTGTACGAAATTTAAAATAATAACTCCGGCTGAAAGAGCTATAGTACTGACTATAGTATGACCTATAGTACTGACGCACTTTTTCGTACAGTCCTTTAAATATAAATTACTAACTAGTTCAGCATTTCGATTATAATATTCTTTCCTTCTTTTTCAGTTCTTCACTGTACTATTGGGCCCACTATGACTTCTTCAACGACACCCGCTGGGGAGTACCGGTAGCGAACACCGCTTGTGATGAGACATTTCCAGCTTGGCGAAGCCCTAGGGGGTATCTCAGATCACCGCTCAACTCTCTGGTGTACAAAAGAGCTAACGGTGCCGATGTCAGATGTCGGTACAGATTTGTGACAGATAGAAGATTGTATTCTCGAGTCGTCTTAGACATTACCAACGTGGCATTTAAGGTAAATTAAAATGTTATGTCTTAAAGGACAAATGCCTGGGGGAAATATACGAAATCGATAGAAGTATAGTCAGTTGAGATAACATTGAATGAATATTCAAATTGCTATGCTGCTAAACGTATCTGCTAGAAATAGTTTGCATATTTATGTGTTCTTATTATTTTTAGGATCACCCGTACAGTCAGGGTCCTTGTACCCGTTGTGCAGAAGATCGCGTTGACAAACTACTCATCTGGGAAGGTCCAGGTGTGGACCAGGGTGGCATCATGTCTTGCATCTGTGCCCCTCCACCCCGTCCAGTTCGCATTGTGTCATCCGGAGAACAACTCTCCTTAGAAATGTTGGTTCAGGGAACACACGCGGCTGCCAGTTATTTCAAACATCCTGGAGCACTATTCGAAGCTCGCTACGAATTCGCGCACGGCCCATTATGCGGTCCACCGACGATAGGCCCGACCTCCGATGGAGAACTAGTATTCCCTTATCGCGGAGCTTTAGGGCTTCCACCACCAGATCCACCGCGCAGGGAACGTTGTATATGGGCCATTCGCGTAGCTCCCCAACGGGACTTATGGCTCCATCTAGATAAAGCTAGATTTGCGGGACGGAACTGTGAAGAAGGAAAGATTGAAATAACTCTAGCTGGTAAACCAGAACCGAGATTTGTTGTTTGTGGCGATAACATAAGCCTGGCTAGAGATCTACCTATATTATCAGCGGCTGAATTAGGGGCTGTTGAAGGTAAGGATGGTGTGGAACCACCACCCGTGATGATTCAGTTCGTAGGAGATGGTAATCCGGCAAGGGTGGCTTTCAGAATGGTGTGGACGGAGTTGTATCACCTCCCTCGCAACGCTGATGGAACTTTAGCAACGTCACAGTACAACGAAGGGTTGGAAGTTTGTGAATTCGCGTGTCCAGGAAATGCGGGGTTGTGTATACCATCTAGATTAGTGTGTAACCAAGAGGAAAACTGTCCTAACACCACTTCACTGGATTTGCAGAACACGGCTTACATAGAACAGAATCTGAAACGAATGAATCTCTGGGAGGTTGAGGAATTGAGGAACTTGAAATATCTTAACGACGAATCACCGGAAATCTGCAACAGATCTGAAAACGGTGATCTTCAGTGGTTGGTGTTGATCCTTGGAGCTGCTGTTGGAGCTCTACTAGCTATTGCTTGTCTTCTAGTTATTTGTAGAGCTTGTCGACGGCGCAGGTACTGACAACAGACCTCTACTGATATGCTTTATTGCAACCACAACTTTTAAGTCTATTAAATAAATGATTATTTGAACATTACACCGTGAGCTTGAGTTAAGCGTTTATTTCATTAATTAATTTAAGAAGTAATTATAACAATATATCTAGAATTGGAACGAGTTTTCAGTGTTCAAAATTATGTTGGTAATTTAATAAAGCAATAAAATATTATTTTGTGAAATAATTTCAAAGTCAAATACTGAAATTATTGGTGATAAATATTTGTACACAAACTCGTACGTCAGGAAGACATTTTTATCAAACTTTTAAATACTATGAATTTTAATCTTAAGCGGAATATAAATTAATGCTCACAAAAATAAGAAAAAAACATTGATATGAAGGTAATTATTTAATTGATGATACTTTATGGGTAAGTTGTTTTATCGTACATTTATTTCTATCATGGTCCTGTACACAGTTCTAACAAAAGGAAGGTTTAAGGTCACGCTCTTAATGGAAATTCACGGTTCGAGTTTAGTTCACCGTTTATTTAAAAATGCTTGCGTTTTCTAACCTAAGTTTTGAAAATGTCTGAGCATCAAAGAAACGTGTTCTTACTATTGGTGTAATAAAGTTTTTAATATTTTTATTCATACAATAATATTTAAAATGCCAAGAAAGTTTATTTTATCTTTGTTTGGTATGTGCATATGATTGTGCCGTTAAGGGCGTCACTTTTATTTTCAAGATCGTTCCGTCGTTGCCAGATCTGAGTACAGGACTATGATTTCTATCAACAGTGGCGCACTGGCCCGATTGTAAAATAGGTGGTAATTAATTAATTACTTACAATACAAAATAAATTAGTACGTTTCAATTTTTGTAATAAATATGATGAAATTCATATAATTTTAAATTTCTCCCTATAAATAGCTGTTGAAATCTAGAACTTAATAGATATTCTTAGTGTAGGAGCTGATAATTTTGATGGTTTTTTTTAAATCGTCACATTTACGTGTACATTGTCAACATTCGACTTGACTAACATTGTGATAACAATATCTATTTGATATCTGCGAACACTTTTATATTTTTCATATTCTAAAAGAAATTGCAAACATTTAATAAAAGACTATGTTTACAGAGGCGCATTGAGGCATACACTGCATTGATACGCCTCTGTCTTTACAAGTTCTAACATTTTCATTTTTTTTTAATAATCACGTAATACTAAGCATGCACGTTCTTATATACAGATCTGAAAAATTTTATAAGGTTTTAAAGATATAGTCTGGAAAATCTATCGTTAAAAAAGAGGCGAACCGTACATTTTGGATGGGCATCATTCTTTTTCTTTAACATGTAAAAAGGTCAAACCTATATTTAAATTTAAATTTTCGAGGTGTGCCGCATCCAGGTTTGACCTATTTATGTAATGAAACAAACCGCGGTTTGATGACTATGAATCAAAATCAGTCTAAATTAATTTATGTATAACCTGTAAATCTGTATCGTCAAACCTCTTTTATTGCTGTTTATTTGCGAGCGATTTGCTTGCTGCGTGGTTGGTATATTTGGCGACAACAGCAAGTCATTTCAGTAGAACAAGGCGTTAACATTTAAACGTTTTTAATACAGTTAATAATTAACCTACAATTGAGTTACACACAGATCGATAAATATAAAGTTAGCGAATAAGTTAAGTTAAGGTAATTACATATAATAATTAACTATTCCTTAACGTTGTCTAAAACGACAATACGAACAAAATAATATTTTTTTTAAAGACACAACACACTCAACACGATACAGCACCCATAACAAGATCTTGTAATCTTGTAAAATGATAAAATGCAAATGATATTACATAAATAACTGCACAAAAATGATGTTCTAAATATTATTTTAGCACTGGGGTTTACTGGGACCCGATTTGTAATGGTCAGACAATGCAAAAGTTGCTGTGTACTTTTTATAAATCCTTCCTATTTATTTTCTCCAATAAATACGAAACGCATCTGCAACGTAACTCTTACGTATCATATTACATAACTTATTTTCACACTAACTTATTATGAATATTTTTTTTAAAAGCTTGTGCTCGGTTTCGAACCGAGCATGCTCGTAGTTCCCAATACATGATCCAACCATACGTGTTCAACATCAGTTAGTTAAAATACTTTTTAAATAGAAATAATGAAACTAATTGATATGAGTGCGTGCAAATAAAAACATTAGGTTGTGTTTTCATGTGAAATTAATTGTTATTATGAAATTAGTAAAAATAGAGATTCTATTTTAGCTTTATCGTATTTCTAATTAGCGGAAGAATTAATTGCATTTATTTTTTTGTTTATTATCAAATTCACATTTAACTATTACAAAATAATAAAAATTTAGGATAATTTTGAGGACACTAGTATAAAGACCAGCCTGTTTTTGTGGTAGTACAGATTCTGGCTTATATTGAGAAGTATACAAATTCAATAATTGTAAAAGAAATAATATGGAGAAACTCGTCCTAAACTTTTCAAGCCAGTAAACGTCGTACAATTTGTAACATTACTGTGATATTAAATAACACTAAAATGTCACAAAAAAATCACAATAACGTTTAAAAGTCACGTGAACACTGAATCACCAACAAAAGCAACTTTTGCAATATCTGGCTAAAATGTAAAACAAATAGATAACTATTAATAGAAAATGACAAAGTTTATAAATAATAAAAGAAAATGTTTAAAAAATGTTCATAAAATATTTTATAATTAAAAAAAGCTGTTGAATAGAACGATAAGGAAATTGTAAATAAATAAATAAAGGAAAATGAAAAATTAATAAAACAAAAAATAATTAAAATAAATAAAATTGAATGATAAAGATAATACGTTCAAATATAAAATGCATGCGATAAGATGTGTATCAAGAGTTCAGTTGATTAGTGTTATAGATCTACTCTATGTAAATACTCGTATCATGTATATATATTTTTCATAATAAAGAGAATAATAATAATGAAAATACCACTTTGTTTACCTAAATTAATTAAAAAATAAGCACAACAGTGAGGATGAAACAGGAATAATATATAACACTTCATTTTATTATTTAATTATTTTTTTTATTATAATTTGATAGGCTTCTTGTAGCCACTACCCTTTTCCGCTTTTAAACTACAATTAAATTAATTTCCTCGCTTGATTCTTTCTGGTAACCTCCTTCCCTATCCCTTTTCCCATTTTATCCTTTTTGTTTCACCCTCTGATTCCTCTTCGTCATCATCTTCCTCTTCCTTCTTATTATCTAGATCATCTTTATCTCCTCTTCATTCTCTTTCATCACCACTTCGTTATTTTGCTTTAGTCTTAACTTTGACTATTAGGTGTTTTATTTCTTTCTTACCACTTCTGGTCATTTTTAGATTTGTATTTACTGTTTTTATATTAAACTTAAAAAATTAGATTTTTACAAGCGAGCCACAATCTTTATTCTCTATTTTAGAATTAGGTAAGTCTAAGGTTTACGCAAGCTTTGCACAATGAGTTTGCTGATACATAGTTTGAGAAATACAATCTACTTTGCGGCAACACTAATCATTAAGCTTACAATACGATAACACATTACGCAGTTAACTTACTAAAATCTAAATCCAATGTTTATTTTCTATCTGCATTATTAACAAAGTATGAAATCTTCTAATATAAAATTTCAAAAATCTGCACAAATATATTTTAAATAATAATTTTTGTGTCCATATATATTTAAAAGAATGTTCATTTGTTTTTCGTTTGTAAAGATTTTTAATAAATTTCCAAAAACAATCAAAATTATTCTATAAAAATTAATTAGGATACGATAAATGTTAATATGAATTGTTGCACGTATAGAAAAGAGTTCTCCGAATCGCTGAACTACGTCGCTTACCATGCTACTACGTTGACAGATCCTTACGGTATTACTTCATCTTTAATGTTTTGACATTTGAACCGATATACTATATATATATATTAAGTCTAACTGACATACCTATTCTATGAAAGAGTCCCTTAAAATGGCAAACTACTATTTTTCTGGTACAGTAAAGATGCAACCAGTGGCGGATCATACACTTACAAGTGCCCCTAATGACTTCTAATTTTGAGGCCTCTATGCTCAACGTATATCTGATGTTAATTTAAGTTAATGATTACTGAATGAAAAACATACTTATGAATAAACAAGTAAACCAAATTCCCCTGAACTTCTCAATTTAAATATTTAAAGATAGCATCTAAGAAACGGACTTAAATGGGCCTAAATGATAAGGGCCAATGCATCTCGAATTATATTAATGCCTCCGTCACATCAACGCGCGGACCATACGTCTGATACGATTTACCTCCATGTACTTTTATATGATTCCATGTATTTCAGTTTTGGGGATTTAATTCCGCACGATTTTTTTTTTCAACTATTTTTTTTTACATTGTATAGTTCTTATGAAAATTTTACATAAGGATTATTTTATATGAATATAAGAGTGATGGTATTGACAATTCAGATTTAGGTCCGTACGCCCTAATATTATATACTTCCTCATAGATCGCATAAACTGCGCCGAATGGCTTCGAAAACTAGCAACATCAAAAAACAACGATTTGAACGGCTTGAAAATACGAAACGAGTACGTCCAATACTTAAGGACTATGATGCCAATGGGTAAAATTTACTGTTCTATCATATTATATGTCCTTTCTTGTCATAATAAACCATACATATCATCTAGGATTTCTAAGTGGTCCATTCAAGCAATCCCCACCTGAAGGAAATTTAAGACCACTTGCTGAAGTATTATGCAACTCACTTGCAGATCAAATTAAAGAACTACCTCGTACTGGGGCCATATTTCCAGTGGTGACACAACAAACTCCTGATGGACTGGGGTCATTACATTTCAAATGCACGGATCAGGGACTGCTCTGCTACATGGCCATCAGTGGGAACACAGATTTAGATGCGCAGCAATAAACTTACCATAGCAATTTCAATATGTTAATATACTTAAACTTTTATATGATTTATTTTGTTTGATTTGAAGATTTGGAAAGATTTGAGGACATGTTTAATCGCTATATCTCCGTCAACATTTAGATATTTATTCAAATAAAAACGCTAATATTGAACAGTTGCAAAATCCACCCCTAAAAAATAAGTACACAAACCCATTATTGTAATATTGTTACATACAAAAGAATGAAAAAGGAAATTTAAATCACGAGATATATGGTAAGGGATTTACATTTTAAAATAACAGTTTCAGAAAGACAAATCTGATGCTTTTAGGGGGGGGCAAAATGCTTATATAAATCAAGCTGTGGATATTACGTTTCTAGCTTTACGACACGTCATGCAAGATATTTTTACTTATTTTTTTCAATGTGTTAATTACTAGATCGTGTCCGTTGTAATTCATCGCAGTTGTTCACTACTGAAATATTCGCGAGTAAATAAAGTATCTTCGCATGCTTCTTCCTTTCCTGTTATCTCTTCAACTCTAACCATCACTAATACTGGATAATCTGGTACACGATGAATAAACAATGTTGCAAAGTTTAAAACTGATTATGTGTAATGACTACAATAAATATTCCAACAAAACAGATATAAATATATTAAAAAAATAAACAAGTTAGAACAAGTCTATTAGACGTGTTAAGCGCCTATATATAGCAGTGCAAACAAGACTGAACGAGCCGTGGTGCCTGTAGAAGTGAATCTCGCGTTATGTCAACTTCAGAATTTATAGTCAAATGAAATTGCTAATTTATTGTTCAAACTTAACAACATCAAAACAAATTAATGTTAATTAAGAAAAAGTATACATGTAATAGCGCACCAGGCGAAGCGATCGCGACATGGCGACTAGGTTGAGCTGACGAACAATCCGATAATTATACCTGCGTTAATTAAATCAATTAATGGTAATTACATCAGGTTGGTAGATAACTTTGTTCAGATTCGTTTCAATTAACATTATTTGTCAATGTGAACAAATGTTTCTTATGGAATTGTCTTCAAAGAAAACAAATCCCTTTATATTTTCGTATTCACTTCATCTAAGATCTTCACGAAAATATTATTAAAAAAATAATTACTATTGGATATCCTAAAATATTATTCAACTTTAAATTAGGCATAAAGCGTTATTATATATTTAAACCTAATAAAACGTTATGCACTTCAGGTGGTTTTACACGGTCAGACACGATTTTAATTCTCATTCAGATAGATTTCTTTCGGATAAATTCTTTCAAGAAAAGTTGAGTATTACATGAATCAATTTTACAGTTACACATTTCAAGTATGTATAGACATAGATTCAAGTAATATTCAACTTTTCTTTAATAAACTATCTATACAGTAAACTTCCACATATGGCTATTACCGCATCGGATTTATCGTTCAAATATGGTAGACAAGTGGAGCAGTGGTAAAGGGCGAAGGCGCAGACACATATAAATGTGATACCGGTTATATTTCTATAGTCGATCCCAGATAGTTGATTGTAAACTAAGCGGTAAGATCTGAGTTGGTCGCTTACTCTTAAAGGCGTTTTACACGATCAAATACGATTCAGATTTCGATTCAGATTAAGTGACCGTTTATCGTATGTCAAAATACTAAAATTTGAGCGTTGAATCTGAGGTTAGGTTAGATCGTAGCGTAGGTTAGATAGTATCTAACAGTATATGAAGACAATTATTTTAATTTTTATACCCAGTAAACAATTTGGTGAAGTGCCCTATTTTGTGACGTTTCTATCACTATTTCACTTCAGTTATAGTTCGTATCAACTTTATCTTCATTTGTATTCCGACAGGTGGAGTAATTTCGCCATTTGTAGCCGATAAAGTAGACATTTTATATGAAAAAATGTGAGAAACCTAACTATAAATGAACTCTTTTATGACAAAAAGATCATGACGCATCTTCAATATGATGTCAAAATGACTCCAAAATGTTTACTGCGTAGAGTATATTTATTAAAGGTAAGAAATATGTTAACAGATTTGTATTTCTATTATATTATGTGCATTACGTTTCATTGTCATTTGTTACGTCACAAACATGGGGACAGGTTGGCACGGCCACCGACGCGTCATTGACAGCCGCAGGCTCAAGAAAACAGCCATCCACACGGCGTCATTGGTAATGTTTGTTTCTGTAAATTAGATTTAACATATTAATTAGCAGTTAACACGTCGCGTCATATTTGTCATTTTAATTTCATCATCAGAAGTGTGTTAATTGCTGGACCGTGTTCTCCGACTGATCTACACCTGGTAGCGATCGGACTAAAGTAACAAACACTTCTTCTAAGTGTTTGATAACAGTTAAGCACATTTACAATTAGAGAATTTAAGAATAAGAAACATTATGGTTCACTTTACTATTATTATTATTTATTGTTTATTGTTCTCCTTTCGGCTTTACAATCTACATTCTTAATACATACTTCAAATTACAATTAAATTTACATTATTCTCCACCAGCTTATTTATTCTCCTGTTTTTTCTTTCTTTCTTACTATTTCCGCCATCCACCTCTTTCTTTCACTGCCTCCCTTTAATAGCTGGCCGATATTCCTTTCGCTCGCTACTTTTTCCTTACACTCAAACTTAATGTGCTCCAGTGTTTCGTCCTCCGCTCCGCACATTCTACACTTTCTTTCCTCACTCTTTTCCCAGTATCTGTTTCCAATTCCCTCATTTCCCAATCTAAACCTTGCTGTTCTTCTTATGTGTTTTATGTCTTTTTCTATAAGGTACTGAGGCACATTATTTTCCCATAACCTTTTATATCTTTTATTGTAGTTACTTTTTTCTATTTTTCCCATTCTCTCCTGCTGTTGTATCTCCTTATCCCTTCTCCTTAGCTCCTCTTCCACACTTGCGCCACCTTCTCTTCTCCTCTCTGCCTCCTCGATCGCCATTCCATTCCTTTCAAAGTACTCCTTTCTGGTTCACTTTACTATTTTTAATTTATTATTTTTACTGTTATCACACTAGACGCACAAAGGTCGAGAGAGTTGATACCTAATTCTAGACAGCTGTGTCTTTGGGCTCGATTCCTGAACCTGAACTATATTTTACAAGCTTCGCTGATGTCAATTTAATTTATCGACACGTAAATAACTTAAAAATTACAATTCAACTTATATTTTTTCTTTAGCTTAACGATACATTTTTACAATTATGTAGTTTAGCTTTATGGAATATAACATCTATAGCTTATCACATAAAATCGCGATAAGAAAATGAAATTTTCATATCGTTACTTTAAGTTATTTTTCCGGTCTCTGTTTATATGTTTAATAAATATCCATTCATTATCCCGTGCTACAATGCTATACCCGTCACTGTCGAACAACATCTACTGTATTTTGCAAAATATATACAGCCATCTGAGAAAAATGCACAACATCAAAATACTGGGAAAGAGAGATCGCATCATGATTTGGCAGACAACCTAATCAATAACATATTAAAAGATTCGGCTAATAAAACCTACATTGTTGAAATTGCCGTATTTCACATTAATTTTATAATTCTACTTTCGGAGCACATGAGTAATAAATTGTAACTAGATACAATTGAATTTTCCTTTCGAATAAAACCTCTATGGAGCCTCGAGATATCTTGATCTGCCACTGGCAACATTCAAAATCGTTTGTAAACTACGCTATAATTAGTTACATATATTTTTTATTTCAATTATGACTCTATCACATGATTTGACTAATTTTTCCTTTAAATAAACAATTTAGCTAAATAAAAAATAAACACCTTATTAAATTTTAATAACTAACACATGCATTCTGCCGAGAAGGATTTCAATCAGTTCGGATTTATCAGTTGGTCCAGAGAGTTCAATCGTGAAAAATAACTTTAAAAATTACTTCAAAATTTGAACAATAATAATGAAATAATTTTGTACTAGTAATCTTAATGGACTATTAGATACAACAAGGACAATTTTATTAGGAAGATTTAATTATAAATTGTTCAAAATGTCTTCACCACGAGAAGATCGAAAATTGCTGACGGGGCAATGGAATCCAACCCCTGTTATTATAAACGGTGACGTCACTCCTGGGGGATATTATCCAAGAACCCCAACATCACTTTGTCCATCGAGGTAAGCTATACATGATTTATACATTCTTCATTTTTTGATTTGATTTTTGTCATATTTCTGAATTTCGATCAATAGTATTGTGACCCTCTTCCTCTTTTCTCCAATTATGATACGATTTTTTATAAAAAGAAGAACAGCTTTCATCAATTTACTAATGAGCCAAAATCGAGAATAGAGCCTCAGTTTGGGTAAGGGGTGATTTGTTTTTCGAAGAGGATGTAAATTTTAAGAACTATAACTTCTAAAAAATTAAGACAAATCTCATTTGTAGATAAAAATATTAGAAAGCTAGAAATTTGCTGTTGTAGTACTAGAATGCTGTTATACTAATCCATTCTACAGTTAGAGTGATAAATTAGTACTAGGGATTAAAATCCTTCGCTTAACTTTCAGAAAACGCACTGTCCGACCGGGCACCATAACCACCACTCGGAGGAGAGCTATTCTTAGAAATGGAGAATGCAACATAATGAAATCGAACATATCCCAACGCCATCTTCGATTTTTTCATGACATTTTCACATCACTAGTGGACAGTCAATGGCGATGGACACTTTTAGCATTCACCTTAAGTTTCCTTGTATCCTGGGTTGGCTTCGCGGTAATTTGGTGGTTAATTTGCTTCACACATGGTGACTTTGAACCACTTCATTTACCACCTTTCCAAAGTGATAACAACTGGTCGCCATGTGTTGCCAACGTTTTCACATTCACTTCCTGCTTCCTCTTCAGTGTCGAAACTCAAACTACGGTTGGTTATGGTGGTCGTGTCACTACGGAAGACTGCCCCGAAGCTATTTTCGTTATGTGCCTCCAGTCGATCGTTGGAGTCATCACGCAAGCATTCATGGTTGGAATTGTTTTCGCTAAAATGACCAGACCGAAGCACAGTGCACAAACGCTTCGATTTTCGAAATATGCTGTCATCTGTCAGCGAGATAGTGAACTGTGTTTGATGTTCCGAGTTGGAGACATCAGGAAGTCGCAAATCATCGGAGCTTCTATTAGGGCCCAGCTCATACGATCGCGAACAACTAAGGAAGGTGAAACCCTAAACCAATTTATTACTGAATTGGAAATTGGAGCAGACGGTTGCGGTCCAGATCTCTTCCTCATCTGGCCTATGACGATAGTACATCACATAACTCCTGATAGCCCAATTTACAATCTATCAGCATCCGATATTCAACTAGAGCGCTTTGAAATTGCAGTGATTTTAGAAGGAACTATTGAATCCACTGGACAATCCACACAAGCTAGAACAAGTTATGTCAACTCTGAAATCAAGTGGGGATGCAGGTTTGATCCCGTTGTTACTTACAACAAGATGAAGCAAGGATACGAGATAGACTACTCCAGGTTTAATGAAATGACTCATGTAGACACTCCGTTATGTTCGGCTCGGGAGTTGGCTGAGTTCTACAAGGTGCAAGAAGAATACAACGTCAATGGTAAGAGGATTTATACATTATATTTTAGGTTAGAATATTGCTTAGTTTAATTATTAAGCTAATTACTAATTTGTATTGAATTTTGCCATAAATTCATTTAGAAAAATGTAGATTCAAATAAGTGTATACCTGTAAAGCGTGTAAATCCAGTGGCGAATTCCTTCCTTGTACGAAACGTAAATATTACTTAGTAATTGTAAAATTTTTCGAAAGGCGCCTACTAATATTTACGTTTATTTATGTAAATAGAAAATTAAGTAAGAATGTGTACGGATTAGAAGAGTGAAAGTTTATTAGAAATATTTACATAACTATAACATTTCAACAGATGCTGTAGATTCCTTATCCTTGCGACCACCAGGAGATCCTCTTCCGGGACCAATTTGAAAATCTCGTAAGTCCTTTTATATTACAACTAAAAAATGATCAAAAAATCTAAAAAAAATAATTCAAAGTACCCGCTAAACATAAAATATGTAACATACATTATATTAATGTAATGTTATGTAATATACTATTTAATGTAAAAGGTTCTCATTTTATTATTTTAAAAGTTCTTAAGAAGTTTGATGATAATGCTGAGCAAAGTGGTAGATTTATTATCTAAGTATATTTTAAAAGATTAAGATAGATCACAAATTGTTGTGTATTAGGTAAAATCGCTAACGTAACTGTGTTTAGCAGGTACAGTAATTAATCTATGAATATTAGTTCGTTATTTTTTCATAACCATAATATTTTCTAATTTTTTACAGGAGGGAGATACTCCACTTAATTATAATTAAATACAGTGTCAATGCGAAGAAAATGAAAATGAACATAAACTTAATTATTTAGATAATAATCTATTGTATTTATCACAACATCATTAATAAATACACTCAGTAAATACGAGAGTAACATTTGCATTTGCGTTTACGTTAATGTGACTATTTGTGTTTACTGGAGCTTCGGTTGCTTTATTTCTTTTTAAATTATGTTTTATGTTTAGGTAATTTCAATGTTTTAATTGAATTAGTTCATCGTTTATAGATAATTAAATATAACAATAAAGATAGATTAATTATGAATATGTTATTACAGGCATTTATAACCATAAGAACAGTATTAAACATTGTATAATTAAAAATTTAAATTAAATGTGGTTGTCAAGTTAAGATGTTATAGTATTTGCAGCCGCTAATTATGCAGGCGCCTAAACTAGAAATTATAATAGTTAACATACATGAAATACAGAGAAAATATACGTATAATAAAATATTTATACCTCATGTTAAAGGTTTGATTCATACAAAAAAATTGTTGAATTAATTTTTTTTATTAATATATAACAATACACTATTACTAATATATTTAATTTCAATATGAAATGATAAAAATATTTAATAAATATTAGACGATGGGAAACTCCCTTTTAACGCAAAGTGATATAGTAAATTTGGTCAGTATTATGGTCCCACAGCTCCTCTGATACGTCGCTTCATAGACTATTTTAGCATTAGCCAATTGAGGAATTCTCGTACATTATTGAAGGTAATTCTACAAGAAGAAATATTTATTTTCAAAACTAAAAACTATGCAAAAAATATACTCGTAAAAAAAAGGCAAAACGTGTTAATACTTACTAAAATTCCATCTAAACTTCACATGCTTCGTTGGCTAATGGAAGAAACACCTCGTCTTCAGGATCTGTAATAGATATAACAAATTAATAAATAACAATTTAGGAACAAGAATTCTAGAATTCTAACCGACTGTACGCGTCGGAGTATTGAACGCACGAATCAAACTATCAAGACTCAAATGTAAGCACCTACGACTTACCAATAAATTTATATTCTTCTTGTATGACATTTAAATGTGCGAGTTCTCTGGCCGAACATAATGGCGTATCAACCTCTACAGTTGCATTAAATTTGGAATAGTCAACTTCATAGCCATGTTTATCCTTGTTATACAAAACCATGGGCTCAAACCTATGTCCCCACAACATCTCTGTATTAACGTAACTAGACCGCGCTTGCGTAGTCTGCCCAGAAGATTCAATAGTTCCCTCCAAAATAACAACAATCTCAAACCGTTCTTGAATTAAATCAGAAGCCGTCATATTAAACAAAGGACTCTCTGGAGTTATTTTATGCATTGCAATCTTCGGCCACAGGAAGAAGAAGTTGGATCCACAGCTATCAACTTCAACATCGATTTCTGTCTGGTACTGCGCCAATATTTCACCTTCTTTGGTGATGCGGGACCTAATCAGCTCTGCACGGATATTCGCTCCAATAATGTGCGACTTCCTCATATCACCAACTCGGAACATCAAGCAAAAGATTCCATCTCTTTGGCAAACAACAGCTTTCTTAGAAAACATCAGCGTCTGTGTTCTTTGCTTTGGCCTCGAGATCTTCGCAAACACGATGGCCCCCATGATTGCTATGATGAGCACCCCAACCACGGACTGGACCAGCATGATGAACACAGCTTCCGGGCATTCCTCAGTAATCGTTCGAACTCCGTACCCAATAGTTTGTTGCGTTTCTATGCTGAATGTGAAACATGATGTAAATGAATATATTTGTGATATGCAAGGTGTCCATTTGTTTATCTCTTGAAATGGTGGAAGATGTGCATCTTCTAGGTCTCCATGTGCTATTGAAATTAACCAGTAGAGCCCTCCGAATCCAAGCCACGATAAAATGAAGCTGAAGGAAAAAACTAACAACGTTATTCTCCATTGGCAGTCTAGTAAAGTTATGAAGATGTCTTGAAGGAAACGGATATATCTTCGATCTACATTCGCTTGGAGTACGTTGCATTCTCCATTCTTTTTAACGATTCTTCTTCGAACTTTGTGCAGAACGCTTTGGAATCCTCGAAATCTGTAATACAAATATCACTATTAATAAGGAAACCTATTAAAAACAAGTCGTACTAAACGTGACAACAGTTATTCATATTTCTAGATGTTTCATTAGTCGTTAAATACGATTACAGACACTGACAGCGACTGGGACACGGTTTATTTGCACAATTGCTTTCGTCAGATAACCAACACGATCTGCGTCATTCATTATGTCTGTGTTTCACAGATTAAAGATATTTAATGTACATTTTAGACACATTTATTAAACGTACAAGTGTCTTATGAAGGTTATTGTGTAAAATATGTTAAAATGTTACAAAATTATGATAAATTCAATTAGATTATTTAAATATAGACCAAGACCGACGACGACGACGACGACGACACTCATCAGTTTCATGGAACGTAGTTCTTTTTTCTTTACTGTATGTGATAACGTCAGTCAAATGTTATAATTTAATTTATATTTATTTACATAAATTATCTTAACAAAAATATGAGTAAGTAATATCTCTAGATACGTTGTACTTTGAATTCTTAATCTGCAGACGTCAGTTCTTTTTGTGGATGATAATTGGTGTTACGGACAACATTCTTTGGCAAATTAGTTAACTAAGAAAATCAACACCACTTTTATGAGAACAGCAGAACGAATATTATGTTTCACTCCAACTCATTTTGTTGCAAAAAGAGTAAGAGAAATATAAAGAATGTAATAGTGAGATGTCCACAGAATCAGATCAAATTCAGGTTCAAATTCAGACGATAAAACGGAAACCATTGATTCTATTCCTGTCTAGTAATATGAAAGAAACCTCTCATTCTATTTCGTAAATTCCATATGATTTTTGAGAGAAAAAGAATAGTTTGCGCAACATTATTTCGCTTTTTCCATGATCTTACCAGATGTTAAAATTGTATAAGTAATACATATATCTGAAGTGTAAACAAACGAACTTATGTGACAGATCCCTCACCGTCATTTCTCTTGAAAATCTGCTTCAGTGTATATGTACAACCGTCAAGCTAAACCTAATGCAATAAGACAGTGATCATTTCACTTTAAAATTGCACCTCGCACTGGCAAGAGAACTTAATGAACTGGCAACTGAGATCTGATCGAATCGCTTAAACTGAAGAGTAATAAAATAAAACTAAAATCGAATCTGATTCTGACTATAGATCTGATGTACAAGAATGACCGCGAATTTGTATTTATTTAATTTAGTAACATTGATTTATTTCCGATGCTGAATTCAATCACCAATGACCTCCTACTATATTTGCAGTTTTTGTGGTATATACATACATATATATGAACTACCACGTTGCCAAATAAATTTATGGTTATGCATCTTCATAATTGTTCATAAAACTTGATAACAACTAAACCCAGAAAATTTGGCCCACTATGTCTTGAAAACATATTTTAAAGAGTACCTTTTGCTAAAAAAAATTTTCATTTTGCAATAAAACACAAGCTCGTACTGAAAGTTAAAAAAAAAAGAATTCCTTCGTATAAAACTCTATTAATTACTGCATGAATATGTTGGTATACCGGACTATTTAAATCATAAAAGTACAGGGCCGACGAGTACGTAATAAATTTTGTAATACATGTACAAGTACTCGTATTTAGTCACAACTCACAAGTAAACTCAAGTGGGTGCAAAACATGATTAAAAAATGTGCATAACTAATAAATTAATATTAAAGGTGACCCAATGTAATGTTTATTAATTAACCTTAGAAGATTGTAAATTTATTTACTTAATTTCAAGGTCTTTCTCATAGATTTACAAAAGCTTTACTAATTTACAATAGATTAGATTTCAAATAGTTTTAAAATGCGTAATAGTTTTATTTCCTAAGTTTCATTCAAATCATTCATTAACCTCTAAAATTGTTTGTTTAGTAAATAAAATGTTGACATGTGGTAATTATCTATGTCAGTGTCAATGGCGTCCACTGAATATTTGACAAGGTCTAACAATCTAATTAGATTACATTTTATATTGTCTTGCAATGCACTTGATAGCTTACTACAAGTTAATTTAACCATTACATTTCCTGACTGTAACTTGAGAAAATATATGTTAAGGCTTCATTCTCTTTCACTGTTTTTAAATTTACTTTTCTACTGATCTGGCCTACTCCACTATTTTCCAGATAAATTTTTGGAAACAAGGGCGTCTTTTTTAGACTTGGAGACGTCCTGGGCCACCAATAACTTTATTATTGATACTATCTAATAGTCAATAAACTCGTTGGTGGTCCAAACATTAAAAAAAAAAAAAAAGAAATTAGTAAGTTTAGTTTTAAGGTTGAATTGTTAAGATAGGAATGAAATGTAACAAGAAATAGAATACGGTAGATTGTAAAGCCGAAAGGCACACACAATTAACAATAAATAATAATTTACGTTTCTATTTAATATTTTAATCTAGATTTAAAGTTTGCAGAATATACATTGCTTTAATTTGAGT
Organism: Panorpa germanica; assembly: GCA_963678705.1. Classification (NCBI taxonomy): domain Eukaryota; kingdom Metazoa; phylum Arthropoda; class Insecta; order Mecoptera; family Panorpidae; genus Panorpa; species Panorpa germanica. The sequence continues at coordinate 11,442,318 of OY783217.1, forward strand.
TGATTTATTTAGTTGGTACTCATGCGTTGTTCTTAATATAAATTTGAACAGTTCGACAGTTGAACAAAATTGAATGTGAAAAAAATAAAATTGCTGTTTATAATAATAATTAGTAATAGAAATTGTTTTTACTCCCTTATTTTTGATAAACTAACGTGAAAATCGTACTGTATTTTGACAGGTTTTTACATTTTTTAGGTTATAATATAATATAGATCTTGTATTTTAGAAACATTGAACCTTGTAAGGTTCTAAGAGAACAAAGCAATAGTAAATTATATTCTAATTATATACTTAAAGCTTGACGAGTACGAACCTAATATTTTCTTAAGACCACACCGTCAGATATTTGTTTGCAATCAGATCTTGTAGAAAATGAACGTTGAAATTAGCCTGTACCTAATACCTAAGGTACCATAAATGAAATTGCACTGCCAGACAATTTTGTCATCACGTTTTAAATGAAAATAGAATCTACATACAAACGAGACGACTATACTCCTATTGCCGTCGCACATGTCAGAAGTTCACTGTCCACACAAAAATGTTCTGTACTGATAATGGTACGTTGATATGAATTTTTGAGGTTATAGGTTACTCATTTACCCATTGGTGCTTGCTTCAATGCCGCACATTTTGCCGCACTTCGTGCTGTGTTTTTATAATCACTGAAAGGTCACATGTGTTTTTAATTCGCGGTTTGTTCATTGCTGCATATTTGTGGACATTACATAAACGCTTTGTATAAACATGTTGATATTAAAAAAAAAAGTCTAACAGCGAAATTGTCCCACGATCATTCTGCATGTCAATATGAATGATAATATATATAACATATATATATATATATATATATATATATATATATATATATATATATATATATATATATATATATATCCCAGTAAACATTTTGGAGCATTTTGGAGTCACTTTGACATCATATTGGAGATGCGTATGATTTTTTTCTCATAAAAGAGTTTATTTATAGTTCAGTTTCTCACAATTCTTCATATGAAATGTCTGTTTTATCGACTACAGATGACAAAACTACTCCACCTGTCGGAATACAAATGAAAATAAAGTTGTTGCGATCTATAATTGAAGTGAAATAGTGATAGAAACGTCACAAAATAGGGCACTTCACCAAATGTTTAGTGGGATGTGTGTGTGTGTGTGACTTCTATCTGTTTCATAAGGGGAAATCTGCATTACAAGGAACAATATTTGAGACCGTTGAAGCAGTGAAAAAGAAAGCGGCACGCGTCCTAAAGGAACTGATAGAAAAATAATTCCAGCACTGTTTCAAACAATGGAAGATTCACATTGCGTTGTAGAAATAGTGGAGGGGTGTATATTGAAGGTGATAATAAGTAAATATGTATGAATTCAAATTAAAATGTTTTACAGCATTAGTCTCGTTATTTAATAGCCGCACCTCGTATGTATATAACCAGATAATATTAATATGTCACGCTTGTTAAGTTATGGCACAATAATAATCTCTCCACCTTACTGTCAACATCATTTTGTTTTATGTAGTTACTTGTAAACAGGTAGTTAAGTATGTACATAACCTTAAATCAAAAATCTAACGTATCGAACCATTACTTCATTCTGCAATTCCGCTAACAAGAATGCTACCTTACATTCATGTAATATTTTACTTAAGAAAAACCTAGTAATATTTTATCTGTAAATGTCTAAATAAGGATACTTTATTATCATCTCATTTTTAAAAAGGACTTCATAAGATTCTATAATCCTTAAAACGATCTACTTACGAACTTTTATGGTTATGTTAAAGAGAACTAGTAAAATAAGTTACAAAATGTTATATTCTAAGTAAGATTGTTTGGGTAACAAGTAACTTTTGTTATGACAGCGATGTAGTGCACATATATCAGGCCGCGACATCATAAATATTGCCAACATAGTAGAAGTTCGTCGGTGATAGGACTTAGCATGGGAAATAAGCCAATGTTAAATTTAAAGAAAGAAGTATTGTTAGTTAAATCTTAAAGGCACATAACTGTGTTTAGCGGGACTATGTTATGTAACTGATATAGAAAGTAAGAGTATGAGTATGCTTAAAATTAGGTATCAGAAAGGGTTCAGTTTATAAAACAAAGTCTCATTCCAATCCATAACAAATGTATACTAGATAGAATTGCATCTGAAATTTTGCATACAAATCATCACTTGAATATTATATAAATTTTTATACTGGATGACATTGGTTTCTTAAACCTTCTCCCCCCTCCTCAGGAAGCGTCTTATTCTAATCATTTATAAACTCATTACTTTCTCATCAAAATTAGAATTTAGAATAATTTAAATTAAAATTTACAACGAGCCCCATGAAGCTAAAAATGGTTTTATCAATAAAACCTGAACTGAAGGATCGATATATAAGGTCACTACACCATAAAATCTGGTAGCATTACAGGAGGTCTTCGTTAATAAGACTTAGCATTGAAAATAGACCACAAAAATTAGACAAATTATATTAAAAAAAAGGTAACACTTAAAATAAACGTATATCAGCTGTGCAGCTGTAAGAATGTGAATGAATCTTACCTTTACGTTATATCACTTTATATTGAATTAATTCTGTTATAAACCAATACATAATAAACCGTAATGGTAAAAATTTAAATATAAAATCTACAAATATTTCACATAGTTCTTGTTACATTAATAAAAATATTTACAACTGCAATAAACGTTTAAAATTTTGGTTTTTTTTATTAAAAACATATATAAAATAAAGTTTGACAAGTACCTTGAACCACACGGCGAACTAGGAGTTCTAGGATAGTAAACCCCAGGCGAAGGCAACAAATTTCCTTTCTCAATAGAAGGCGCCTGGCCCCAGGACTCCGACAATAGTTTGCGATCGTCAACAGACGGAGATTCTGCCATGTCAGTTATCACCTTGTCAACTTATTAAATAATAAATTTTAATCACACGGCTTAAGCCTAACATAAAATCACTTTGGACCAACCAGGCTCCACTGGAGGCAATATTCTACTATATAAAACTTTGGAGGATTAGTTCTGGAGCAGTGCAGTCGTAAAGAGCTGCGAGCAGTGGAGTGCTGGAACTGGAGCTGGAGTGTGATCACTACATAGACGTGTTGTGTCGCCTTGTGTTGAACATGGTTTACATTTTATTTATTGTTTAATAATACTTGAACTTGTAGCACGTACTGTGAAACCAGCAACACTCGATGCGAGGAGAATCGGCTAATTGAAATATAAATCATGCATAATGATTATACGAAGAGTGAAAGGTGCATTTACATTGCATGGATTAATATAGGTATTTGCATAGAATTATATCTCCATATCATACCCTTCCAAACCGAAATAAAACTAATTGTTTTCCAGCTAAACACAAAACATAACTCATATATTAGTTAACTTAAGGTAAAAAATAACTAATATAAATATATAGTGATATATTAGAAGTGATTAAAACTTTTCCTGTTAATACTAAATTTTTGTTAAGTGATTCAAAATTAATTAGTGAATTATTGAAATATTTAGAAATGTGTAAAATTGAATTATAAATTATAAAAGATGTAAAAATATTATTTGATGGTGGCTATGACGAAAGAAAGTCAAGGCAAAGAAGTAAATAAATATAAAAAAAAAAATTAAAAAATATAAATATTATATATATAGGTTATTCATCTAACTAACTACAGCTTTAGTTTTTGATTCACATTTATAGTAACTTACATAAAACGATTTAAACATAAAAAAACATGGTTTTTTTGATAATATTTAACCTGCTGTATAGTATCGCCATCTATATATCGCGAGAAAAAATGGCCAAGTATCGTTTCACCTTAATATATTTTACCTGACGTTACTTTTACCGAAGTATACAATATGTTCAAAATCTTTTATTAATATATTGATTTAATATGTAACAATGTTATAATCTTGTATAAAAAGCTTTATTAACGTCAGAAAACATAACTTTATGTAATAAAGTAACCTTACCTAATATTAACCTATTTTCTTTTTTTTTGAAACTGCGCTGAGTGTTACCTCATTTAGAATTAAAACATTCTGAAACAAAACACGATCTATGATATTTCTATTTAAAGTTAGAATCTGTTTAATAACGTGGTTGTGTTATTAAATACAAAGTTTATATAGAAACTAAATATAGCAACTAAATTACAGCATAATTATGGAACGAATAATGAATATTCATATTTCTAAAAATAATAAATTATATGCAACAAATTGGATTTTATATAAGAGTTAAAATAGTTGCGTTTCAATTTTAGCAGGCTGTAAATCCAGTGCCACATTCAGCCAAAGCGGAGAATGTAGCAAATATTAAATAGCAGCCAGCACGGGGTCTCTAGCAAAAATATTATTGTACTTTCATCATATTTGTAGCTGTCTTGGTACAGCGAGTGCTTGTGCTTTACTCTTACAATTTACTACAACTGAAATATACCTACAATTTCGTAAAGTAGGTATATTTCACTATTTTACGAGAAATACAGTTTTTATATTTTTATTTTTTTACACTTCTGCCATATGGCTAATACAACACTGTATAAATCAATTTCAATCAGTCACAGACACAACAGGAATCGAACTTGGTGGCCTCTAGAAACTTATAGGCTATTATTATTTCAATATTATTTTAAATTATACATAAAAATGGTATAAATTGATCAATGCTTTGAACTACTAGTGACATCTTTGAAAAAATAGCTCAAAAAATAGTAGCACCTAGACAGTATGCAACATAATTAACACTCCACAGTATTGAAAAATAGGATACACAAAATAGAAAAGATCATTTAACATATTGTATCAGGAATATTCGATTTTTCAATATTTCGATGGAATTATTTCATTAATAAATATTTATTAATATTAAATAACATTGTAAAATACTAAATATGAATGTTTGTAAGTGTATACTTGTATATTATTTTCAAAATTCGTTTACATATTAAATTATCGATACAGTAACAGTAATAAATATGTTAATTAATATCTTAGGATGACAAAACTGAATAATAATAATTAATAAACTATAAATAGAACAATAAAGAAAACTATGAAAAATGAAATGTATGTTAAACTACTTGACAAAGCAAGTGCCTTCAGCAGACTTGCCTGTTTTTCAACTGAGTTCTGAAGAAAGCACTTTTTTAATAAAAGTTGTTTAAATTAAATCAGGACATATTTTAAGTCAAAAAATTTACTTAAATATAAGTAGACACAAATCAAATATTGAAGGCACAATTAGCATTGCTATACAAAAAATCAGTTTATACCTGGTATAAATTTTATAAGAGGTTTATTTGTAAGGCGGTTAATCAAAATGTGTGATTTTTTATCAAAATAGTCCTTGGTTTGATTGTCAAGATGTTTTATGTAATAAATAACGACTCCTAATGAAATAAATGTGTGGGAATCAGACATGGGACCAGCCCGGATGGGATTTTACACTATCGCTGTCCTCTTCCTTTGTCAAATGATGGTCACGTGATGGAATATGTCGATGCGATTGAGAAGCCTTGATGGACCCTCCAAGAATTCGATCTAAACTAGGATCAGCGTCGAAAACGTAGTCAATGTGATTAGCCCATTTATGTTCGTAGTAAGCCTGCTCGTCGAACTCCACACCTAGAAATTCAGAAGACATAATTACTAAGGCCCATCTACTCTTGGAATACAGCAAAATAATAATTTATTAGCATGTAGTATATAAAATTTGTAAATATATTAATCGGCAAAATCCGTCTTTTAAAAAAGAGAACAACCGTGGATTTTGGGTAGCAAGGTCAGATCTGAATTAAAATTGATGAAGAGTGCCCCCATTCAGGTGCCATCTTGAAATTAAGGGTGTTCATTACACCACTTAAATTCATATGAATTTTTGATAATAACTTTTATTATGAAAGTTAAAACAAAAAGTTGTTAATAAAATCTATAGATAAATTTATTATCTACAAAAACATACAGTAAAGTTTTTGTGTGATTTATAGTTTTCAAGATAAAGAAAATAAACTGATTAGTCTCTTCTATTCTAGATGTCGGTCGAATGTAGGCGCTCTGCACCCCGTAAATTCAAATTTCAATTCAGGTTTGATTCCCATATATTGCTACTCACAAAACTGCCCACAGTTCGATGACAAGATTCCCCGGTGATATGTATATAAGTAGCATTTACATTTAAGCGTATCTCCCACTTAAATATTATGTAAATGATACGTTTACATTTATAGGAAAAGCTCATTCACTACCATAATTAATTCTAAAGCAATCAATTCTATACTGCATTTATTTAAAATAAAAAATGAAAACATCTTACTTAATTGAAAATGGAAAAACATTCTAGACAGATACAGCAAGCGGATCAGTCACCTGACGAATCGATATGGAATCCCCAGGATCTGCAATAGACATTGACGGAACAACACACAACGAAATAAACATCACAGTAGCAAAACAATTAATAAGCTCTAGAGATATGTATGGATAAATGCACTAGATTATCCCAAAGATAATGTCTTTCTGTTAAACATGTTCGGAGAATCAAATAAAAGTGAAGAACGACATTATTTGTGGGATCACCTGTAGCCATGACAAAAGTAACATAAAGGATCAACTAAGATGATACCATTCGCAAGTATGTTAGTAACCAAAAGATCTTACTTAAGTGGCATTTTTAAAAGACAAACATTTACTACAAATTAAAGCTTATAAATGGAATTGATCCTTACCGTTTATCCTGTATTCCTCCTGCACTTTATAAAATTCGGACAGTTCTTTCCCAGAACACAAAGGTGTATCCACTTGAGTAGTTTCATCAAATCTAGAATAATCAACCTCATATCCTTGTTTGTCTTTATTATACGTGACAACATGCTCAAACCTGTGACCCCACAGGATCTCAGCGTTTACGTAACTGGATCTAGCTTGCGTGGATTGTCCTGTAGATTCGATAGTTCCTTCCAATATTACAACGATTTCAAATCGCTCTTGAATCATATCAGTTGCAGACATACCATAGAGAGGACTCTGCGGAGAAATTCGATGAACAACCGTCATTGGCCAAATGAAGAAGAGATCTGAATCGCAACCATCAGCTCCAACTTGTAATTCCGTTTGGAATTGTGACAACGTTTCACCTTCCTTGGTCGTTCTTGATCGGATGAGTTGTGCTCGGATGCAAGCCCCGATGATGTGCGACTTCCTCATGTCCCCCACGCGGAACATGAGACATAGTTCACCATCCCGTTGGCAGATGACAGCATTCTTCGAGAACAACAATGTCTGCGTCCTGTGTTTCGGTCTAGTCATCTTAGCGAAGACAATGCCGACCATGAAAGCCTGGATCATAACTCCAGCGATGGACTGGAGACACATTATGAATATAGCTTCGGGACATTCCTCAGTTGTAGTTCTAACACCATAACCAATTGTGTGTTGCGTCTCTATACTAAACAGAAAACAGGAAGTGAAGGAGTAGATGTTGTAGACACATGGTGTCCAGTTATTGCCTTCTTGATTTGGAGGTAAATGAGGATCTTCCAAATCGCCATGTGTGAATGCTATTAACCACCATATTACCCCGAAACCAAGCCATGATAAAATAAAGCTCAAGGCGAAAGCTAAAAGGGTCCAACGCCATTGGCTGTCTACTAATGTTGTGAAGATATCTTGGAGAAATCGAAGGTGCCGTTGAGATAGTCTTGATTGTACTACGTTGCATTCGCCATTCTTTAATATCGCTCTTCGCCTTACTTTGCGGATGACCCCAGAACGGTAACCACGACTTCTGAAAACAAAGATTCAATATTGAATCGGAAAATATGATGCAATGAATTAATATCTTTAGAAACATTTTTATTGGCTCGTGATTTTAATAATTCATAAGTTGATTAATCATATAAACACAACTGAGGATAATTGTATGTTGTACGAGTACAATAATAACATCTTTGAATTAAAGTTATGTCATAATTTATGCAAGATTGTCCGCTGGAAGATCTTCACGGTATTTTAAATAAATTACCAACATAAAAAATTATAATAAAGTTCGATTTATAAGTCCGTGATCAAAAGCAATATTCCAATGTTTGAAACTTTATAAACTGTGCTATGAAGATTTTCATTTGCATAATCTAATGTTTTAATAAACGCTATAATTAAGTTTCAAATTGCGTGCTTCTTTACAACATTTTTTAAATACACGAGCGTTTATTCTATTAATTATACTTATAAATAGTTTAAAATATGATATATGTTTGTCTAATCTGTTTAGTACTGAACGAGTTCTTTTTAATGATTAGGAGTATTTAATTTTAAGAATCCTTTTCCAGGGATTACAGGATATAACAATAAAATAAGATCCTTTTAGCTTAAATATTAGTAGATTTGGTTTAAGTAAAAAAATTACATAACATTTATCTTTTGAGTTTTACGGTTTTATATTTAAAGAAGCTATTCTTTTTTTTTGTGTTTTTCTCGAAAATAAATTTTTTAGACTACAGACGGAGGTACATTGTAAAATATTATATCTGGAGAACTACTCAACCGATTTCAATGAAATTTACACCATATCTTCTTTATATCATTATCTACAATCTATTATATATTTTTTATATCTTCTTGGTCAGAAATTTCCAAAAAACAAATTTTTCTTGCACTATTTTCTAGCTATTGCGTTTGTTTACAAGAGAATACTACTATTTCTTTGTTGATGATTTCTGACGATGCTACAACCTTTATCATCGGCGTCCACCCCGGCAAAGGCGTTCCACAGAAGAGCTTAATCCCTTGATAATATTTAATGCAAATATATTCATCAATGCATTTTTGTATGCAATTTTTCTTTTTATGCTAATTTTTCAGAGCAAAGTCCTGTAACCACATAAGGAATTAAACAAATTCCATAATTTTATACAAGCTTCTCTTTCTAAAATATGCACATATTTCATACCCGAATTCGTAACAACAGGGCGAGAATTTTATATTCATTTATCAAATCTAACACTGAATCATATTTATTACCTTGTAGAACTAGGAGTCCTTGGAAAGTCAGGATTTTTAGGATAGTACACCCCAGGAGACGGCGTACTATTAGCTAGCTGTCCCCACAAATAACTACGTTCACTTTTAGTTGACGGAGAATTCATTAGTTAATTCGTTCACTTTTTAATTAATTAATAAAGAAGAAACAACAATTTATAAATTAGTGAGACTTGCAATGAAATTCGTGACCGAGCATGTCTGATACCAGCGTATCACTGACTGACAATTCTTTTATTAATTATTAATGTTAAGTACCATGTTTATTTGTTGTTTTATGTGCACTTGAGATCGCATAATGCAGCTTACTTGACAATTGGTTGCTAATTAAAGGCTAATTCGTACTTATATGAACACCGGCGAAAAGACGGTTCACAATCGATTGGGTAATGTCAACGGCTACTTATTTACGAAGTATTTAATGTAGTCATCGTTAGAAAGAATTAAACTGCAATAGAGCAGATATTTGCTTACTTTTATAGAAAATTTTCAAGCAGTACAGTAGACCAGCCTCTAACTCGTAATACGAATTCTTTTGAACAGTAAAAATTAATCGGTGGCATAGTATCAAGGTGTTATATTAAACATTATAAGTGATTTTTATATTTTACATAAAAAAATTTATCATAAAACCATTATTGCACACTAGTACTATGTTCACATAGTAATTATTACTGTATATTTTAATTTCTTTATAATTCATACGTTTAAATTTACGTTAAAATCTAAAATTAAGGAGTAAGATTAAGGCTTAATTTGTATTATATTTAAAGTCAGAAATAATGATATATTTAATTTCTTACAACGTCCGTTGCATTTATGCTAAATATCAAAAATATAGATAAGATCATTACAAACAATAGGGATCATATTTCTGCATTTCTGGCGATGAAAGAAGGTTATATTCTTGTTAAAATTCATAAATATGTTATATTTTTAATTTTGGCAGAAATAAGATTTTCTACATTTCTGGAGATGAAAGAAGGTTATATACTCTTGTTAAAATTGACAAAAATTTTGTATTTTTAATTTTAGTAGAAATAAGATTTTCTACATTTCCTGATATTGAATTAAACTGCAATGGGGCAAATATTTGCTTGGTTCAATTAGAAATTTTGAAGCTGTACAATAGACCAGCCTCTAAGTCGTTGTACGAAAACTTTTGAACAGTAAAAATTAATATATGACATAGTATCAAGGTGTTATATTAAAAATTATAAGTAATGTTTATGTTTTACATAAACATTTTTATCATAAGAGTCAAAAGTTTCAGAAGTAAAATGCATCAACTTCTACATAGCCCCCTCTAAAATAATCTAGCCGTACAATAATCTAGTCTAGTTGGTAAATATATTAACTTGCGGACAATTCATAATGGCGCTAAATTCACACTTTTGACAAACTAGGTGCTTTCCGAAAGGCACTGCCTAAAAATTGTTTATTTTTAGTTTGTTAAAAAAAAATATTTTTAGGGAATATGAACTTTTTTATTAGTTCTTACGGAGATTGTCAGAAAAAAGTAACCTACTATGTTACGTTTGTTTTTACAAATGGTAAACGAAAAATTAAAAAATAATATTCGAAAAATTCAGTGTGTAGGAGTTATAAAAGTTTAAGTTATTATATTGTATAAACGTATTCCTAAACGACTCTTCATGTTTTAAGGTAATTAATAAACCAATAAGCCTTTTTTACCTTTAAATACACGCATTCATTCGGATGAGAGTAAACTTTAGTGTAAAAAAAACTTTATGCCGAGAGATCTGAGTAGATAATTAGCCTGAAATAAACAGTGGTCTCCCGCGCTAACCTGATATTAATAAAACACGATAAAGTCTCTAACACGATATACTCCAGAATAAATAAGTTACATAAACGTACCTTTACACAGAACATAGATAATATACAACAGATTAAACTATTTCGTAATAAAACTTGAATTGTCGTACACAAAACACAAATTCATTGCACACAACATAACAGACCACAATAGACAGGACCATGTGGGTTACATTATACGTACTCTTCAGATCCTGAGACAGAACTGCGTCTGCTACGGACAGCCATAAAACTTCACTGACAATGAGATAATTAAACATAAAAATAAACGTAAATAACAACAAATAAACCCGAGTAAATGGCGGAACGTAACATTTCGAGCATTCCACTTAATTACATGTACCTGTACCTCTATATACTTGTAATTGCACGCCGTGCCTACAAGTAAAGTGGTGACAAATCTGATTACGGCGTTATCTTTATCTTGGTTTGACTTTATCATTAGCGAAAGGTTTTATCAGCAACTATTTTAAATTTACTAGTTTCGATTTATTTAAAAAAAATAATAAATAAGAATTGACTACCGTTTTTGCTACTATGGCAATCCTTGTAAAATATTTCTATAAAACTGAACTATGATAAAGTTGCCTACCAGAACTTCAAATGTGCAATTATATAATTCCTTATATTTTAGGAGAAATTAACAATTAAAAAAGTCATTTTGTTTCTTAAATTATTCAGATCCAACGATATAGAAAAATCCAATGCATAGTACGTTGCGTCCGACCATTTGTCATCTCTTTTATACAACAGAGATGCATACGAGTGTGTGAGTCATCGAAAACATCGAAAATAAGCTGATGTTAAATACATATAAAAAATAAATTCATATTTACTACGTTAAGTCACTTAGTAACACTGGTTGAAAAATAGCGTTGTAAAATGCGCTCTACTTATTAAAATTTTTAGAACTACTTTAGAGATCAAACTATTTGGTGTAAATTTCCTATTATCTGACGACAACATGGATAGCATACAACATTGAAACAAAAAAGATAATGTATTTGACTTTAATAACACAAACATATTCTGCTTACAACAAGAAAATATAATGTATAATTATGTAAATATATTTCTATGATACAGATAACACTTTTGAATAAAATGAAATAAAAGCACATGTAATATGACGTCATATAAAATAAGATTTTTTTATCATTAAAACAATAAATTAATATTAAAACAAATATAAAATTATCTTACTATTTCTTTACTACATAATTCATCATTGAATATGTAGCTGTTAGTATTGTTGCCATTTTATCAGGGGCAGAATTATTTTTGCTCTTCTGTTAAAATTTATAAAAATTATAAATATTTTTAATTTTAGCAAAAATATGATTCCCTGCATTTCGGGCGATGAAAGAAGGTTATACTTTTGTTAAAATTGATAAATGTGTTTTATTTTTAATTTTAGGGAAAATAAGATTTTCTGCATTTCTGGCAATAAAAGAATGTTTTACTCTTGCTAAAATTTATAAAAATGTTGTATTTTTTATTTTAGCAAAAATAAGATTTAGTGCACTGCTTGAGATGAAAGAGGATTACACTCTTGTTAAAATTGATAAATATATTGTATTTTTAACTTCAGCAAAAATAAGATTTTCCGCATTTCTGGAGATGAAAGAAGGTTATACTTTTGTTAAAATTGATAAATTTGTTTTATTTTTAATTTTAGGGAAAATAAGATTTTCTGCATTTCTTGAGAATAAAGTTTCTCAACACAGAGCATTTTATCTTTAAAGCAATGAAGTTTGAGCGAGGTCGTTTATCACTGAACGTCGATGATTTAAATTCAATGTGAATTCGAAAAAACTCGCTTAACTAAAGAGACAACGAACGAGTCTTTACGACAACTTCCAAGAACACTGCTGAAAGTGCATAAAAATACGACTTTGTGATTGAAAATAGTACTAAGACGATTGTGTATTAGTGATTAGGGTGTTACTTTGTAAAAGATAACGCAAACAAGCGTTACGATAAAAGTCACATCATGTAACGTGAGCTACGATAAATATTGCAACAGAACTTGTACTTGTAATGTTTGTATGGGATAAAAAAATTGTTGCAAAATTGTTTGTGAAGTAAATATGTCAAGTTTTACCTTTTTCCAAAACCAGTGCAGTAATGGGAACAGAACCAGATTAACTTTTGAAATAAAAGGACCTCGTTCAAATGGGGCACCTCAAGAAGAACGTAACTTGTGACTAGATATAATTTAATGCGGCGTTAGGAAAAGAAAAATTCATTTCTTGTGCTTCAGTACTTGTATTAGGGCATGAAAATAAAAAGGCAAAATTCATTTAAATGTGCACAGAGCTTGTCCGAAAGAAATTCAAAGTAGATGTCAGATGATAATTTGACGCCCTCCTTCTATAATAGAATGGTCTACTGTGAAATTAAATTACAGTAAACACCCCCTTTACTTTGGCAACTGTTGCGACCATATCTTTCACATGCATTAGGCATTGTTACGCCTGATACAATGCAACCATTTTGCCACTTTTAATATTCTATAACCTATATTACAACTTGTACTGTTGAGCAAAGACTAGTTATATATCACTTTTTGAGAAATACTACCTTTAATATATTTGGATTGGAGAAAAAACTATTATATGGTACACTAGTAGCGTGTCCAAAAAAGGTACTCCCCTATCGTGTGCAGTACAGTATGCCCGGTTTTGAAAGAGACTAGTTACAGCGACGACTTTTTCAGCAGGATGTATTCGAGTTGTCTCACAATAGTATACATTATAATGAGATGAAGTTTCTACTTTAATATTTATCAATACACCACAGTTTATTTTCCACTCTCAATGATCTGCTGTCCGTGAAATAGTAAACACAAAGACGCCTAGACACCAAAGTATGAATCCAAGTATGTTCGGATATACACGACTGTCTTTATAACAACCGGTTTCGGACTCGCGTTGCAAACCAGCCGAGTTTCCCAGCTAAGTTTCACGTGTAATTCAATACAAAATACCCGAATTCATACAAAATTAAAACATCTGTTACTCTGGGCATCGATTTGCCTTTTCCCTCATTGTTTAAGAAGAACATTGAATAAATAATCACATACACACACACACACATATCCACATGGTACACAAATAGGCAACGTTATATACTTGCACTGCCATATCAGATGGCCCATATGGTTAACATAACTATAATAAAATAATAAAAACATTAATTTCTTTCTTGTAAAACGACAGCTATGCAAATAAAACAAATAAAGCAGAATATCTATGTAGTTTAAAGTCAGAAACGTAACGATGATTTGCGATATTTGCCGAGCAGTCACGGACGCTGCAACGGCAATATCATAATGTGCTAAGCTGGTGGTCTTTGTGCGACATTGTCGTCTTTTGAAGGACTCACAGCAGCTGAGGGGAAGGCCGTCTACATCAGTAGTCAGACACAGTCGACGCAATGAGAAACATTAACAAGAAATGTGTGAGAAGTTATAACAAAGTTTTAAATGACAACCTGTAATTTAATGTTAGTTTAAAAATTGAAACAAAAATCGTAAGTAGCTACATATATTATTGCAATTCTTTATAAACTTGTATTTAATAATGTAATAACAAATATTCTTGCTAAAGTTCTGTAACAGTTTACTATTATGTTAATTTAAACCTATACATTATATCAATACTACGGTTAGTATAATTTTTTTTTAAGTTGTTTTTTTTTTACTGAATCGATATTCATAAAGCCTGAAATTTGACCCCCATTTTTGATACTTTAATAGCTCAGTTAATTAAGATCAAAGAAAGTGCAAAGTTCTGAATGAAATTCTTTAAGCTGAATATTTTCATAAACCTTTATTTTGTAGTTCTAAAGACTAGTTAAGAACTCTCATATAATCTCGTGGACGCGTATATTCGAGGTCAAAGGTCACCAAATACGTTTTCGACGTATTTGACGTTATTATAGAACTTTATTTATTATTTTTCTAAATTATGAATGTCTTTTTTCTAAATTAAGCAACTTATACTGCTATATATACGTCTTAAAATGTTGCAAAATAGGGAGTCCTAGTATATGTTATTGTTTAAGTCGTACATACGAGTATTTTATGTTAAAATCACTCCTTGATTCTACCGAATAACAATTTGACATCCCAAAATTCTTTTTTGCGATACTTTTACTATTATGTGTTTTTCAGAAGAAGATTTTTTTAAAGTGCAAATCGGAAATATTGCTTTTTGCTTACTAGAAATAATTTTAAAAAATGTTTTCGTTTATGATTACATTCATCTTAAAATTCCTAACGTATTATAGCCATTGATTCCAATTCCGATGATTGATTTAAATTCCGGATTAACATGTTTAAATTTTAAGTCTAATGAGTTAAATGTATTTTTCTCAACTAATGCGTATTCGCATCAATTTGTCACATTTAGAGTAGGTCGGTAAGACATGATAAAAATTTATCGCAAAAAATGTATTGTGTCATAAAATTTCAAAGTGCACAAACTGTAGAATTACAAATGTGAGAATAGAAACATGTTTTATTTTTATCGCGCAAACATGATGTAAACAAAACAATCTTTAAAGAAATTTTTATTTGTTTGTTAAATCCTGTATATTTACGTTATGATTGCGTTAGTTGTTATTTTTCTAGATTTTGTCAGAACGTATATTTCTTAACGATAAACTAATAAAAATAAATTATTTATTGCAGTAAAATGATACCGCTCGATTAAAAGTTCAACAGATTTATTGTGAAATTTATTACTAAATAAGATCTAATTTGTAAGAACATTAAATTGGAATTTTATTTTTAGATTTGCAAAGTTCTGAAGCCATGAACTCCGAACTAGTTCCACCTGGAAAGCATGGTTACAAAATCAGTAGACGGAGCGGGGCAGCCAAAAATGACGGGGTTAATTTTGAAAAATACTTACAGCTGCTTGTCCTATTCAGACTATTAGAAAGTAATCAAGTTGAGGAGTTTTACATTGCCCAAAATGTTGAAGAAGTAGGAGCTTTTGATGACTTAGTCATCAGAGTTACTTATAAACCAAAAATAAGATCTGAAATCATTAGAAAATTATTTTTAGTTCAACTTAAGCACAAAGAATCAAAGACCGTTACAACAACAGCACTCGCTGATGCTGGACCAGGTAAAGGAAATTTTAAGCTCTTGAAGTACTACGAGGATTACAAGAAGTTATTGAATAAAATTGGCAAATTTAAGGACCCTATTCTCAATAGCTGTCATCTGGATGAAATGGTATTTGTACTCTACACAAATGCGGAGTGTGCTTCAGGGAATAATACATTCCCGAGAGAAGATATGTGCACGAAGTTGTTGGAGACAGGACAAGATCCAAAAATATCTAAAGTGTTTAATTTCAATAAACCAGAGAATGCGAAGTTTTATGAAGAGTTAGAAGCCAAGCAGAATCCCATTTATATGGAAGAAGACGGCATGAAATTTTTAGATAAACTAGTATTCTTTGCGGGACAGCAAAATGCTGTGCATTTACAGTTTGCGCTCGAGGAAAAGATTTCTAAATACTGTCAAGATGTTAGTATTGTTGAAGGATTTCATACAGCTGTTAACTTTATCGACAGGTACAATTTTGTATGGTTAAGCAGCAGTACAGGAGTTCTTCAAAATTTAGAAATCAAATTTCAAGATTTGAACGTCGAGCTAGAGATTAATAAGCATATTCCTACGAATTCAAAAATGCTCCGGGATATAGTTATTCAAAATATTTGCCGTGGTAGCGAGCATGGTAAGTTATCTATAGGGAAAAAATTAGCGAAACCTAAACCGTATTACGTTGCTAGAAAACTTCACAACGGAAGTACTAAGCGTCCTCACTCGAGTAATTCTTTCAAGAAAACGTCAGTCCTTTTAATCTGTGGGGGACCTGGAGTCGGGAAAAGTTTCTTCTTCACACATTTGGCGTACGAATTGAAAGCCTCAAATCCTCAGCACTGGATCATACGCGAGAATTTTAACGATTATACGGAATATTTAGAAAATTTAAACTTGGACGAGTGCGGTAAACGAGAAATGGCAATTTCTTTTCTAATGAAAATGGCTGGAGTAAAACAAAAAACAGAAAATAATGAAGTAAATGTAGAATACGATTTATTTGAAATGTATGTCAATGAAGGAACTATCATCGTCTTGTTGGATGGAATGGACGAGATTAGTCCAACCTATTATGGCAAAGTTTTACCAATCTTAAAAACCATTAAAAATAAATTAAATATTCAACTTTGGATTTCAACCAGAGCCATTTGTAAAAAGAATTTAGAACGTGATTTGTCCGTGACGGCATGGACGCTGAACGACTTCACAATCATCGAAGCGAATAAATTCATTGAAAAATATTGCTCCATCCCGAATTACCAGTTTGCCTCCACGTATAATTTACGAGTACCGATATTCTGCAAAATGATTGGAGACATAATCAACGAAAACGGAAATGCTGAGGACATTAGTGGCATTACGAACGAATATGAATTATACATCAAATTCATAAATCTGATGTATGACATATATTTAAAGGATAGAGTTAGAAACACAGACTGGACCTTAGCCGCGAGAGAAAGAAACGAAGAAAACAAGAATATCCTCTTTAGAAAATTATCCAAAGTGGCATTGTTGACAATATTTCACGATGACGAATTAAAGAATTTTCATCCAAACGTTGATAGATTCAAAGAAAAATCTAAAACTTTTCTTACTGAAATATCAACAGGCAAAGAGAAAACGGGCCTAATAATTAACATTTCCTCAGATAATAGGCCAGTCTTTGTGCATAGAACTGTTGCAGAATATTTTGCAGCAATGTGGTGCTACGAAAATAAGGATATTATTAAGGAACTGTTTGAGAGAGGGATATTTCTACCGCCGAAAGTTCAATTTTTTTTGGACCACATGATTGGTTTCGATGACCAACTGTTTAAGTTGATACTTACCAAGCGATACGGTGAGTTAGCAGCGTTTTTAAAGACAGAGTCTTGTGACGTCAATGGTTTGGATTACTTCAAACGGAATGCATTGCATTATGCCTTGATGGTGACTGATAGTTCTGAAGCTTTGCGTTTAGTCTTAAGCCGCGGCGTAAAGGTGGAAGCAGACGTTGTAAAAAACTACACACTAGGGAAAGGTCACATCAATGAATTCTATTGTTATGCAGCGGCGAGGTGGTTGCACAATCTGTTCACGAAGCATACGTCTAAATATAAGGTGTTTATCAAATTTGTAATATCCGCCAATTCAATTATATTAATTTATTTAAATCGTTTATTTACGAAGAACACAAAACTTCATACTGCTATAATAGAAGGTGATACGAGCGATGTTAGAAGTTTCATTCAACACAAAGTCAGCCAAAATATGGAAAACTCAGGAGGTTTTACACCGATGCATCTAGCTGCTATGAAAAATGATGAAACCACGATCCGATATCTGAATGAAAAGAAACTAGAATACAAAAGAAGTAGGGCTCAGTTATACCCACATCAATGTTTGTTCGGACAGGGGTTGTCCAGTTCTGATGTCTTCAGCAGAAACATTGGATATCAAACCTTCGTCGGGTATATCGATGAATTACGTTTACGAATTGCAAATAAAGTGTATGATGCAGATGAATATCGACTCCATCACTTGGTTCAAAATTTGGATTCCGTTGAAGTAAAAAATTATTTATTCCATTCTGGAAATGTTTTAAATCGTGTTGACGAAGAAGGAAGAAGTGCTCTTCATATAGCATGCGCGTTATTCCCTAAAAATAACGCTGACGATGTAATCCTAAGTATGTTGATAACTCCAAATGTGGATTATAAGCGGGATGCATTCAAATTGTATCCTCATGATTATATTTTAGAATTTGAAAGTTCGCTAGTTCAATTACTTATTGGATTCGGACTTAAGTGGCATTTAAACATGTTAAGTGGAGAGGAACAAGAAATATTGAACTTAAATATCTGTGATGTAGTAAGAGGTTTAGCTGTTGGCCAATTCAAACGTGGTTACAACATGCAACAAACAGGAGTGCAACCTGGTTACAAGATCCCTAAATCTAGTATTCAAAGAGGATATCGGGGGATACCTCCTGGACTATTAAAAGAGTGATTACTTACTTTGTGATAATTTGTTATATAAGATATCATTCAAACTGTAATAAAATAATCCTATACATATCAAACTAATCTTAATGACAATCTTTATCTATGTACAGTATTTTATTTATATATATATACATTTCTAAGAATTATGTGTTTATCTGCATATGTACATAATTAAAAAAACTGGCTAAAATGGTTCGATTCTTAACTTATTTAATGATAATAATATAGATTATATTTGTTAAGTTGAGTGTTGAGAACGTTATATTTGTTATACACTCAGTCGTTGTCGTAGAATTAATGAAATAAAACCATTAGAACACGATAAAGGACTGTCTTATTGTAATTGTGCACTATTTCGTTAAAAAAAATGAAGTAATTTCTCTTTTTAGAATTGACAATGTAAATTGTTTTAAGTTAAAGTTTTCTATTCAAAAGAATGATTCCTTGTTGTTGCACTTCTTTTTGATCTGCCGCTACGTTTCGGTTGAACGTTATTTTTATCAATAAAAGACGATAACATTCACAAGACAACATTCATTTTGTAATAGAACACAAAAATAACAAGACAACATTTTTATTAATTAATCTTTGAATTTGAGAAGCTCGGACTCCAACGCTAATGCTAGCTGGTGGGGGTCTTCACTATTTAAGAAATATTTAATTTTAGTGAAGGAGCTTACCTACAAGATTCTTGTCGACTAATATGACTGCCATGCGTAGCAACGCGCACTAAGCTAGGAACAACCGTCAAAGGCAGCAAAGGTGGGGTTGCAGGTGTATCGCCATCTTCTTCTGATTCATCTATAACTCCAGGACGTAAAAACAACCTCTGGGGTTCATCTACGCTGCTAAGACGCATCATCTTCATAGCAAATTAATTTTCAACAGCGTCTTATCATTATATTTTATTTATGTATACTCGTGTAAAGACTTATTGCGAAAAGATTTTACAAACATTGAAATTAAATAGTAACCTTACGGCGCAGGTTACAATAAATCTTTTCAGTTATATAAAATAAAGAATAGATTTAATTAAAACAACAATTTTTAATCTTAAAATTTATAAAATATCTACATATTTAGTTACATATTAATCCGCCAGAGTGTATACATTATTTCAGTAACATACTTCAAAAACATATGACTTGAAATAAAAGTCATTACATGGTACAATTACTTAGTTCATTCAACTCTGACGCACTCAAAATGTGTGGGAGGTACATACATATATACTCATTAATATAAATGTTTTTATTTTAGACACTTGTTCAAATATAAATAATTATTTAGTACATCCTGTCGGTCATAGATGGCAGAGATTTATTAATGTTTGAATCTTTGATTATATACACTTCCACTATATTATTATTATTTTATTGTTTATAAAAATTAATAAAACATTTCATATTAGTCACTGTGTACTTTTTGGTTTAATAATCACATTATTTAATTAAAATTTATTTGTTTTAAACTCGGTGACCTGAAACATAAAATATACCTCATTAATATATGTATTACAGTAATTATTTTTGTAGCTATAATAGTTGTAATAATAGGGGACTGACCATATATATCTTGCCCAAAATATCAACATTTATACCTTTATCATTAACTGGTCAATTATATTTAACAAATTCAAATGTTTTCAAGCTTCGTAAATAATAAAACGTAACGATTTGTGTTTCGCAGACATTTTATGAATGTTACTGTACCTATTATAATAATCAAAATTGAATTTCATCATTAATAATTCGTTTGGCATTATATTTCGTGGTCTGACCCAGACATTACCGTTACGTTATTAATTTATGATCAGAGTTATGATGTGAGCATTGTAAACAGTTACATCGGCTGTCAATTTAAATTGAACTTTTTGATAAAACTACAAGTACAATGGGTCACTCGCATTGTTGTTGGAACATCCAACAAACTAGAATTTAGTTATTTTATGAAATTTTTCATTTACACAAATAACCTGGTGTTCTGTTAACACAATAATGTCCCTTTTATTATACAGGGTGAGGCAGTGAAATGGCACGATTTAAAGAAATGACAAAAATTAGAGATTAAAAAAAAGTTGATTTCTTTAAACATAAATGCAGAGTACAATAATGGAAATTTTTGATTTGCATTAAATATTGCTTTTTTTAAGACGGTGTCAGTCAGATGGCGTCCTTCATTAACCACACATTGTCGGATCTCTTACCAACCAAGCCGACGTTAAATAATTATATTTAAAAAAAAGAGGAATATGTATGGAACTACATACATATATCATTTTTCGCTGACACTGAACGGCGCGGCACGGAACTGCGTACAAGCGATATATGCGTACAAGCTTTGAATGTTAAATCTCTCAAATGATATTACCATAGTGAGACTGAAGTACAGTTGATATCTAACGTTAATTAACTTTAATGATACAGATTCATCAATGGAAATTTAATTAATGATCAATGTAAAAAAAATTAAATAGCAGATAATAAAAAAAATAATTAATTGTTATCTTTGAAAAATATATGTGTAATAAATCAAGAATTTCTTTTTCACTTTTACTTCAGGTATTAATTTCTACCATAAGTATTTCGAAGACATATTATGAAACGAGCAATTGAATCAGATCAACACATTGTGTAATTGTTCAATTCACTATACTATGTTATACACGTATTATTACATCTTAATATATATAAATTACGTGTCACGTTGTTTGTCCGCGATGGACTCCTAAACTACTTAACCGGTTTTAATCAAATTTGTACACCGTGTGCAGTTTGATCCAACTGGAAAGATAGGATAGCTTACATCTCAATTTATGATTGCAATATTATCTTATTGCAAATTATTTGTCTATTAATTATCTGTTAGCTCCAAACGATTTTAAAAGATGGCGACATCTGTTGACTAGATTGAGTAAATATTCTGTTGACTAGATTGAGTAAATATTCAATAGATGGCGCTATGTAATGTAATATGACAAAAACGTTAGCCACAGCAACGCGTGGCCGGGACAGCTAGTTAACTATATATAATTTGTAACGAATAAAGAAGTCTTTTTCAACATTTTTTTTAGAGATGATAGCAAGTTAATATTATTTTACAGTATAACACTACACTAGCATTGCAGTGTATTATTTATTAATAAATAATTTTTTTTATTGATGATGTAATTTAACAATCTAATTATATCTAAATGATTCTGTGTCAAGGAGATATTGATTTGATATTGGTGGATCCAGCAATTCACTTCCACCTGTCCAATTAACTATACAACTTAGTTAAATTATTAATGTTATTAAGGTAATAAATCTGATGAAACACATCTTTGTGACCCACGAAGAAAAATATTTAATTTAAGTTTTTAGAAAATAATTAAAGGGAATTGGAAAATTAATATGTTCAAGAAATGCACTATTTCTTATTACATATGAATATAATTTCTTAAGGGCCATCCCCACCTACTGTGTCAGCTTGTAATACAAAGCAATAAAAATAATTATATTAAATATAATATTACATTAATATTAAATAAAGTATTTTACTGATGCACACTAAGTACATCCAAAATATAAATTAAAAATTAAAACTGAAACAGTAAATAGTGAGGAGCTTTACTCTTATATAATGTTTCTTATCAATAGAATTAATGGGCTTGTGTCCTCATTTTTTAGTGGTCGATTTTTCAATTGTTGATTGAAATTGATGTTAATAAATGTGTATTGGAGTGTCTATTTTATTAAATATCTAACTATTGACGGAGATATAGCAATTAAAAGTTTGAATTGTAGTTTTAACGCTAGAAATGACCGGCCATTTTTGTATGACGTGAAATGCATTTTATCGTCAATTATTTGTTGAGTAGGTCAGTGCTGTGGTAATGTTCTGTAGCTGTTGGTAGTCAAATAATCAAGTCAAGTCAAAAAATAATAAGTTTTTATTTTATTTAACCCTGCTAAGGCAGACACAATATTGAAATTTGATTGTTCCTTGAAATAGCTGTAAATAATATTTGATATTTTGATATATAAATACATATAGCAAAGATTTATGATCTGTAAGGTTGGTAACCTTACACAAGGATTGTGATGTCACATGCACTTGGAATGTGTACAATGTTGAATCCCTTTAATAATTAAAGAGACAAAATAACTTTTTTAATTGTTAATATTTCGTCACATATAAGGAGTTATTAAAAAATAATTGAACATTTGAGGTTCTAGTAACCCACTTTATCAATATATAGTACACTTTTCTAGAAATTAAGACATAGGACACAAGCTCATTACATTACTGTTGATAACAATATAAAATCACCAATACAAAAA
The DNA here is from genome assembly GCA_963678705.1 of Panorpa germanica. Taxonomy (NCBI): domain Eukaryota; kingdom Metazoa; phylum Arthropoda; class Insecta; order Mecoptera; family Panorpidae; genus Panorpa; species Panorpa germanica. The sequence continues at coordinate 11,465,672 of OY783217.1, forward strand.
AGATGATGCGATAATCAAATAAAGATTACAGTAGATAATGTGTTAGGGTAAGACGGGTAATTTCCAAATTTCTATGTTACGGGTCAACCACAAAACTACATACCTTGATGAAATATGTACTCAGATATGACCCTAAACCATTAGGTACAATTTTTCCTAAAGAAGTTTTCTCTCATATTTTTCCATTAGTATTTAAAACATAAATTAATAAGCAATAGTTAATCTTAATACAAAATCGTGAAGACTTACAGATGGAGATGTGTACTGCGTCCAACAACTGCCAGCTGTCGTTATCTCTACAATAACTACGTTTTGTTATTATTTCCATCCAAGTCACTTATTGACACATGTCGACGAGTTTTTCGAGTTCTGTCAAACCGAGAGCCCACACCAAAAACGCAACGCAAACACACCGAACGCAGACGGAACCCGGTGCTCCACTACGACGAGATGTCTCTCGTAATAAATGAATGCTCTTGCTTCGTTTGATCTCGATGATGATGGCAATTGTAATATGAATGAGTGGACAGAGGCGAACTAGTGAATAATTTATTATCCCTGGTTGGGCAAAAAATATAAATCTAAATGACCTGACAAGAGAAGCAAAATGAAAATAAGACACAAGAAACGTGACAATAAAATAAAAAAATCATTTGCGCGCCTGAAACGCGCAGTGCTGACAAGCTATTAAAGTGTAGAATTTAAAAAAACAATAAATACAAAATTGGATACCGTGAAGTAAAAATAAAAAAATTGAATAGATGTCAAAATGCATTTCTGCTCAGTAAACAATTTGTTGAAAGGGCTTTGTGAAGTTTCTGCCACTTGTTTATTTAAATTGTACTTCACATCAACTTTTTTGTCGCCTGGATTCTGTCATTGACATTGACATTTGATGTGAGCAAACTTTTTCATGACAAAAATTCATTGATTTTAATAAATATGATTTCGAACGGAGTCTATATTGAATACAGGGTTACAACACTCAGCTACGAGGTTTTACTGTAAAGAAAGCAATGAAGAAATTATTTAAAGATTTCTGAACCAAGCGCTAACACCGTGTAGGGACTTGGAAATGCAAAACACCAGAACAGACTCCAAGAACATATAAGTAACAAGTTACTCCACCTACTGGGGCGCTATTCCTGAGTTCAATCGAATCGTAAACTCTTCTTCTTTCCGTAAAAATCATTCGATTTACTGAAAAGTGCTATTCCTGAAAATTTTACGAAAATTTACGAGCAGAGAAATCGAACAAAAAAGTGAACATTTGCACGTCGACTATTTACCTTGCGAATGTACGATCGAACAGTAAATTTTAGTGATTTTTATTAGTTATCACTGTTTCAGGCAAGAGTATTCAATAAAATTTGTGTTGTTTGTTTTATTTTTCTAGAAATGTCAAAAAAATAAATATTTGTTGAAATTAACCTAACATTTTTCTATTACTTTTTATTGCGCTTTATATTAATTTAATAAAAATGACATCTCTAAGAAGTATGGCCTTAAATAATTTAGCTACGCTTGAAGAAACGGAGTTAAATTATATGGAAAATGAAATACAGTTAAGAAAATACAACCATTAGAATTAGAAACTAGACGTAGCCAAAACACTTAATTAATAGATCTTATTTATAAGAGAATATACTGTTTATTTATTAATAAAATTAAAACAGTATATTGTGTTTATTCTTAAATATACTTATTAAAATAAGTGCTGTTTTTTTAATCTATCGTAATTTAACAAATATAATGTATTCTAATATTCTATTAATTGCATATAATTTTTAAAATATAATTGTGAAATGATTAAAAGTTCTATAAAATTAATAAATAGGAGAATATATAAATTATTATGCAAACTCTGTATTCAATATTAAATTTATACAGTACTAAGATAAATGCTTCTTTTAAAATCCAGAAAAACGGTAGAAATAATAGTTTAACCAGATAATGATATCCAACTTACAAAAAATATTTAAATTAATTTATATTTCCCGGATTTTGCTGGTCTACAAAACGTTCTACACAATATATTCAATCGAATAGAGAATGTTAATTTCGATTGTATTCAGGAATAGTGTTTACAATTGTGATCGAATCTTACTTCATTCGTTTCGGTCGAATCTGTTCGATTGCGAGCATTGCTCGCAAACTTCAGGAATAGGGCCCCTGGACTAAGCATAAATAGTGCGAACTGGTTCGAACACTCGAAAGGATTCTTCTTGCGCTTTTTAAAATAATAAAAAAAACCACGGAATGTTGGTGACCAAAATGTATTCAGTAATTTGATTCGATTTCAAATTGCTTTCAGTCTTATGGTTTTGACATTAAGAATAAGAGTCCATCCATAAATTATGTCACATATATTTCTTGTTATTTTCACCTCCCTCCTCCATCCTTGTCACACCTTGTTACATTTGCGGACCCCACATTATAATTAATAGAATTTTGTTGATATTTTTTTTAGGGTTTTAAAATAAATGATCCTTTAATTTCTTTAGGGTCTCATGGGGGATTTGCTACTACTAAGATCTGCACCGATGGCGATTACAGGAAGTCTCACGACCAGACCATGACGCAAACAAATGAGGCATTACACTTAGAAATGTTACTATTTATAACTATCTCAGACAACAGATAATAATGTAATCATACAAAATAAAGTGAAGGTTTAACAACCGCAAAAATAAACATTTCCTGGAAAACAGATAATAAGAATATTTATTCTGATTTGTTTGGTTAGTTAATCTCTTGACATTCAGGAAAGTGTCGATCTAAATATTCAGGCTTTTTATTGCAGTCTGATATCATAACAGTGATAAATCAAGTTAAGACACTCGCAAAATACAAGTGACTCAACTTATAAGACGTATAAAATAATTCGCTTCGAAAAAACCATTTAAAGTAAAGTAGAGTAAAAACAATTGAAATGAAATGAGCGGCATTTAAAAAAAAAGTTTGAAGTTACAGCAAGAATGTATTGTTGAAAAAAGTATTGTAAAATATAGTCAACTCAATTAGATTGTGAACCATAACTAAATTTATATAAAATTTGCACTGTATATTGTATAAAGTTGCCTATCAAAACCTCAAAAATCCAATTATTTTTATTAAATTCGCAATATTATTGAAGTTATCAACGATTGAATTAGTCATTTTTTCCCTTTAATAATTAGTTTCATTGCTTCCTCACCTTCTTCCCCACTACCATTTGCCTACCTTTACCAGCACAGTTAAACAAGAGGAGTAGAAAAGAGATGCAGTATTAAACGTCACAGCTATAGCAGCTGTTAAAATAACAACCGGAATATTACGCAATAAAACAAAATTCAACAGTTTTCTTTAATGCGAACAAAAATAAAGAAAACAATTCTAGTAACTAAAGAAATATTTGACCCGCTCTCTACTTTAGAATTGTAATAATATTTGAGTACGGAGCTGAATTTTGATGAGCAAAATAAAGTTTGTGGAGTGAGTGTGGAGTAAAAGTATCGGTCTCTCGCGGGGGCAAGGGGAGGACTTAGGACTCAGGCGAGAGGAGATGTTATTCATTTTGTACACAATTACACATGTTTTATGGAACTCGTCTTATCTTTGCATGTGTTGTTTCTAACTGTATATGTATATACGACTAAACCCATATTGGAACAAAGTTCTTTTGTATGGAGAGGAAGAGGAAATGGTAATAGTGTTACACATACCGACAATGTTAAGTACATAAAAAATTATATTTATTTTGTTTTAGTGTTATTTTTATACATAAATCGTTTTATTTGACAATGTACGCAGTTCTATAATTAGCTCATTCAGCTAAAGTATACTAGGGGTATATACTACATCGGATTCTAATAGATACACAATCCCATTGTTGTGGGTCCACAGTAGCGCTCCAGGCCCCGTCACTATTGATACACGATCGGTAAAATATACAAATATTATCTGTAACCTATAATATGGTACACGTATCAAACAAATATTTGTTGTTTTACTTAAAATAAAGGACCACTCATTAGTACAAGGTACAAATACTTATATGTCAAAAGTATTCGATTAATTATGAATTTAAATAAGATTAATTTTTGTTATTCTTTGTCAAGGCCAAAAGTTCTTAATCCCTGTGGTGCAATAGCGTGTAGTGCTCCGGACAAATTTGAATTAGATTACCTTTTTCGGTAATAAATCCGTAATTCTGTAATATATTGAATCACATAAATGTACACGCACTCTGCTGATTTAAAAGTCGCGCGGAAATTATTATTTATATTTTTGTTATTATTATTTCTTTTGCGCAGTGCAGCCTTAGCCTAAGAAAGAGGCGCCTAAAGCATTTTTTCGACCAATTTGCAAACGCATCATATACATAAACTTATGTAAAAATACGTCACACGTATAATTAAACTTAAATGTTACACAGCTATCTTTGGTGGGAAACTATGTCACTATCAGAATATAATAATGATGATATATGAGATAATGATTTATTGTCTAAAGCCAGAACAAGCATAAAGAACAAACAAATAAAATGACTATATTATTTATATTTTGTAACTAATATTAAAAAATGTTGTTTGGTACATACAATACAATACATCAACCACAAAGGTGTATATTGTACACCACGTATCATATTACAATGATATAAACTTAACTGGTAACGGCAATGTTGTCATCAGCATAAAAAAACATCAACAAACTCAAGTAGTACATGAGCCGCATGATATTTCTTCTCAGCTTATTTAGAATCAGTGATTAAAAAGGTTTCCGAAATTTTTATTTGAACCATAAATAAGAATAATATCCTGCCTAAAAATGTAACTTTTGTGTAACCAAATGCTACAGGCCGTACGTTTCTGGAGGCCACACGACTGGAATGAAAAATGTTCAGCTTGTAAAATTTTGGTTTAAATATTTTGGTTCAGATCTAGGATTAGAGCAGCAGAGACACGTGAAATACTGGATAATTCCACCCTTAATCATTCCGATTTGTACTTACTACTCTTATTACTCTTTGATATTTGCGTTATTTAAAATAAAACTTTAAATCGCAGTAAAAATTGTATTATTTTTCGTAAAATAATTAAATACACCTACGTTACAAAAATACCACTCGGTGGTGAGAAATTAAATGAGTATAAACTGTAATTTTATAAATTGTAAGAGTAATGCACAAGCATGTAATTGTAATAAAATAAATATAATGAAATTAGAAATGAGAATTAGAAATATTTCTATTAGAAACCCCGCACCGTCTTATTGCGGCACTGCAAATTCGAATCAATGATTAAACTGCATAAGAGCAAGATACGATCAAACCACTCAAAGCAAATTTGGAACATTAACTTGAAATGTATTAAATAAACTAGTAAATACTTGTTTTTTAAAAGTTTAGAGTTACCAATTCCAGTCCTATTATTAATACCTACCATATGATTAATCTGGTTATTCATAGTGTATAAAACTTATGTTAAACATTTGATCGCACTATTCAATTAAGAAAATGTATTTCTGGATTTGATTTTTTACAGTAAAATTACATATTCCCAACAGAATTAAAACCAAATATTCCACTCGGCTCTCAGCCTACAATAACTGTTTCATAAACCTGTACATTCAGACAGTTCATACATCATCCAAAAATTGTAAAAGTCTGTGACAGATGTAACAATTAATTGCTAATTACTTTAATTATGACTAATGTCTAAAACAAAAGCATTTGGTTTCGTTTGCGTTTGCGTTTGCGTTATAGTTGCAATGTTCACGTTTATCAGTGTGTTACACTGTTTAACCTTTTGTTAGGTTATTTGGCCGTCACCGTCAAGTCAAGGGCTGCGGCAACCACAAACCGGTAATTATTAAATTTATATAAATTGTTCCCAAACCGCACGAATGGTTGGCAACATAGACCTGCCTGCCTGACTGCCTGCCTGGGATTTAATGAAAGAGAAAGACAAATCGTGTGTCATTCGTTATTTGTCTCTATTATTTATGATTAATAACACGTGTGGAGTGTGGGGACGATGATTTTAGAAACGGATGATGTACTTTATTCATTTTAATATTTAACTTGCTGTACTATGAAGTGTAGCTGTTTAAACTATACACCTATGTTAGTAATATTTTCCTATAATTATTCTAATTGCATCAAGATCTTTTCTGCGCAAATGTTTATCATTTATTTCCATGCGTTTAAGAACTGCGGAAAAGAAGAACTTCAAAAAATATTAAATGAAAATAAAGTAAAATTGAAACTGAATTGATCTAAGAACTGATATTATCATGTTAAAGGCAGAAGACTCTTAAAGATGTTAGCGATATTGCACTCTAAGACTCCCTGTCTAACCCTGGTGCTACTCTAGCCGTGCTTCAGTCTTATCTTAACATAAACAACTCTGGAATGCACATTGGCCTGCTTTGCATGGTGTAGACTACTTTGACAGTGAGGTAATCTGAGCATAAACCCGGAGAATATAAATCTAGTATTTTCATCGTACATATTGTATATTGGTCAAACAATGACAACACTAACAATTTTTTCTTTAAGACAGACTTTTGGCAGTATATCCGAGGCCACCTATTTTCCCACAGAGTAGTTTGATTGTGTTAAGACAGTCATGTCTTTCATATGTGAGTGTCCTTAGTTAAAATAGGTAAAGAAACTGTCGGATGATTAACGAAACATTATACCATATTAATTGGGGCCATCTATTAGGTACGTCACATGCTAAGGGGTCCACAAAGTATGACAAAATGTGAAAAGGGTGAAGATGGCAATCACAAGTTTTGTGTTTCAACTTCAACTTCCAAAAAAAGTAAAAACAAAATAAGACTTTTTTGAAATGTGTAACGTCAGAACAGAGAGAGGAGGGAGAGCCCACAATGTGTGACAAGACGTGACAATAGGATCGGCGGCTAAAAACCATGAAATTTGTACTCTGTTTCACAGTATACTAAAATCCGTTTAAAAGTAATGTGCACGCTGTTAATTAAGTTTAAAAATATTGACATTTCGTTTCATTCCATTAACAGTCATGTCATCTACGAGTATGTTTCATTTGCCATACAACAGTGCCACCATATTCATCGTATTCTGTCTCTAGCACACTCGTCTCTGAGTGGTTGGGTGAGCGAATGCGGGCTAATGTTTACCAGCAGCATGGTAAAGCAACATTTTGTAGATCATTCAAAAAGCTTTTAACAACGAATGGCAGAACAGCCCTCTGCGATTGTTGATGGCCCCTTGGAACTTCAAGTATACACTTTAATTTCCAATATAGTTTCAAAATTACATAAACAATACAACCCCTTGACTTTATTAGTTTAACCATTAACAATATTATGTTACGAATCAGGGGTGTATTTTCGTTTGTTTAAATCGCTGGTTCCAAATTTTCCAATGATCTTGTGACAATATTGCTTATATAATAAGTACAAAAAATTGAACTGAGAAAACTTTCAAGCTTCCTCGGGGCAGACTTTTATTGGACAGGGGAAGGATTGGCTGCGTGCCGTAATTATTAGCTGAGTGTTAGAGACAATCTAAGAAATAATGAAACAAACGCCTATTTTGAGGGCTATGAGAGAACCTATCACATGGAAGGAATAAGAAATTAGAAAACGGTGGATGTATCGAGCGCTTTTTGTCGAAAAAAATATATTTTATTGAAAAATAAAGCACTTTTTCAAAAAAGAAAACGTAATGGGCTTGTGTCCCATGTGTTAATTTCTACAAAAGTGTACTATATATTGATAGAGTGGGTTACTAGAACCTCAAATGTTCAATTATTTTTTAATAACTCCTTATATATTAAGAGATATTAACAATTAAAAAAGTCATTTTGTCTCTTTAATTATTAAAGGGATTCAACGTTGTACACATTCCAAGTGCATGTGATATCACAATCCTTGTGTAAGGTTACCAACCTTACAGCTCATAAATCTCTGCTATATGAATATATATATATATATATATCAAAATATCAAATATTATTTACAGCTATTTCAAGGAACACTCAAATTCCAATAGTATGTCTGCCTTAGCAGGGTTAAATAAAATAAAAACTTATTATTCTTTGATTTGACTTGATTATTCGAATACCAACAGCTACAGAAGATTACCACAGCACTGACCTACTCAACAAATAACTGACGTTAAAATGCATTTCACGTCATAAAAATATGGCCGACCATTTTTAGCGCTTAAACTAAAATTCAAAGTTTTAATTGCTATATCTCCGTCAACATTTAGATATTTAATAAAATAAACACGCCAATACACATTTATTAACATCAATTTCAATCAACAATTGAAAAATCGACCACTAAAAACAAGCCCATTATCAAACTAAATTTAGGCTCGCCACTATTACGTAGTTTGCCTTTACCTATTACACTTACTGCCTATAAAGATTAAGTTAGCAAGTACGCAAACCTTCTTAACTACATATAACACCTAAATTTTCAAAATATCTGCTTCGCTAAATTGACGTAGGTCTGGGATCTTAGTCTACTACATAAGTAAGTAACTGTAGCGCTATACCATAAGTAAATGTATAGATAGCTAACTAAAGTAAACACTTTCAGTTTCTATTCAATGTAATTCAATTTCATTAAGTAATTCTCTAATTATATTTAAAGTGTAACGTAATACTCATAGTGGACAGTGAACGGAGAGACAAGCTGTTGAAGCTGCTGGCCACTCGTTGTGCCAGCTGCAGTCGTTGAACGCAGAAACGGAATGCCGGGAAGTTACGAAGCTGCTGAACCACTTGACCATTTTAAACGAGACCACTCAAATGTTGCGGTTAAACTCAATTACCAGATTCAACTTGCTCTTTTTGTTATTGGATCATTTAATCAATATTATAAAACAGCACCATATGGGTTTAATAAATTGTGTTTCAATCAGCATAAATATTTGGATGTTAATTTCATTTTACTGGCATCTTACTATTTTATGCATAACATTTTAAGCATAACATGCTTTATTAATATTTCATATTCATATATTCAGTAAACGAGAATTATGTTAAACTTTACTCATACAAATTAGCTGTAACTTGATATTACAAATAAAGAAGGACATAACCTAAAAAATGTTTTATAAAAATGAGTATATTGTTACACACATTAATGATAATATAATTAATTATTTAAATTTGACATAATTGAAATGAAGCACATACTCGTACATCACTGAGAAATTGAAACAAACAGAAATTTAAGAAGTTTCTTACTTTATTAAAAAAATATATATTTAAAAAATAATTTTAATTGTGTTCTACATTATTTGTTTATATAATGTAGTTGTGTTATAAGCGTCACGAATAAAATGTTGTAGAAAGTATTAATTGTACAATCATAAACGATTGGAGCCGATTGACCATATAAAAAATGTGTGAAAACCTGTCTATAAGACAGTGTGCAAGAGCCTTTAGATAATCTACATGTTACCGTCAATAAATGAGCTGAGTTCCTGACTAAAAGTAATTTTCATGTTCAATTTAAATAAAACATTTATAACAATTACCTATTCCGCGTGGCTTGTCGTGTTTTTAGTTGCTGAAACTCCCACCACTTCCTAATTGTCGCTACTGGTACAGTACCAGGTTATTAGTCTAATCGTTATCTCACTTTCGGTCATTATATGAATTATGTTGAGTACTTCAAAGCGTCCGTCACGTGACAATGGTGAGTGCAAAGACCAGTAGTAGTTATTTATTGCTGAACTTTTCTTGCCGTACCACTATTCCTTACAATTGCAATTATTATATTTTATATTATATACTTGTTTGTAGTTCTTATTATTGTTTGTGCCTTTCGGATTTTAAATCTCCTTTACATTCCATTTAATATCATTGAAACCAAACTTAACCTAATTTAACCAAACCTAACCTAACTAATACGTTCGCCTGTTTCACTGCCTTGCTCTGTCCTTCGTCTTTCGCTTATTCCCGTGTTTATATGATATATACATTGTTTTTTAAATATCAAATTTGAATGAAAAAATAACGAGCTATATTTTTATTTATGTATGCAACACCGGCCTATTTTCAATGCTGAATTCTATCACCGATAATCTCCTACTATGTTGGCAGTTTTTATGAACATTTACACAGCAGTCTATAAGTGCTCTCAGCGACTGCGCCATTAAACAAAGTCATTACACCGTACTTATTCAATTTAATTTAGAGTTGTCAACCCAGTTGCGTGTCTTGTGACACTTCAAACCGAATTGCTGCGAATTTGGATTGGATTCCGACATCAGCGCCAGATTTTCTAGGTGTTATTGTTATTACGTTAAACTGATTATATGTATTATATATTTATTTATTTATTTGCCTTGACTTTTATTCGTCATAGCCACCATCAAACATTTTTTATACATATTTTACAATTTATAATTCTATTTTACAAATTTCTAAATATTTAAATATAGTGATTATTTAATTAATTTATTTAATTAATTTTGAATCACTTAACAAAAAATTTAGTATTAACAGGAAAAGTTTTAATCACATCTAATATATCACTATTCCATTTTGATCTTTCTAAACTATAATTTATGCATTCAAATATAATATGATCCAAAGTTCCTTCTTCACCACATTGACATCTATCGTCGGATTTAATATTAATTTTGTACAGGTGAGCTGGAGTTTTACAATGATTATTTTTCATTCTGATTATAGTTGATATAATTTTGCGGGACTCATTTCTAAACCATCTTTTCTTACTTATTTCTTTCATCTTTATTTGGATGTAACATATAATAATCTCTTCCTTTTAACTGACTCTTGTTAATGAAATCTTGGTTTATAATTATAAATGTTTTCTGCTACAGATATGAAGCCACCAACATTGAGAAAGTTATGTAGCATCGGAAATACATAGGCCTATGTTACATGTAATAAAATTAAAATCATCAAGTTACTACAACACGCTAAATAAATATTTAACCTTTTGAACTTTAATTCAACAGTTTCAGATGGAAAGGAAGTTAAAGTTTACACTGTATGTACTAACGATTTTGATTTTCATATTAAAACTTTATTAACACACTGTACTGCGAGTCCACTAACCATTTAGTTAGTTAACTGTACGTTATTTTAACGCTCCGTCGGAATGTTTCCTTTCATCCTTTTGTTATTACCACATAGTATTATTTTGCACTTTTGCATCCTGTTCTTTTGTTACATTAGTTTTTTCATACTTATACATTTTATATATGTATGTATAACGTGTGTGTGTGTATGTTTGGCATATATTTATGCAAATGTATTCCATGCAAGATAAAGATAACACATCCTACAAGATAAAATAACCTGAGGAAGTAATAATATTTTAGTCTGGGAATGTTACCCGGTTCAGTTTACTCAGAACGTGTAGTTGTTAGACACATGCAAGTTCTTTAAGTTTTAATTGGGTAGATGCAGTGGCTGTCACCGGGGACCCTGAAGCGGTTGGTTTTGTAAAAACCCTTTGTAAAATAAACATAGACAGTCGATTAAATTATTTAATAAGCAACGGTTAAAAACACACCGTAAAAAGATGCCGTCCAATCTTCCACGTTAATTTTTAATAAATTATTCAACTTTGCGACTTTTTATTTAAATACCGGTACGGTCAATCACTTTAGATTTCTTTATGCGTAAGGTATTCTCTCTTCTCAGGTATTTTTATTACAAAAACTGATGTAACTATATGTCTAATGTATTTGCCTGTCATTCACCTTTATTTCTTCATATGTAAACTATTCGACCGCTTCGAAACGACTTCAAATTTTCAAAATATGCTTTACAGGGGTACAAACATTATTAAATGGGCTTGTGTCCTCATTTTTTAGTGATCGATTTTTCAATTATTTATTGAAATTGATGTTAATAAATGTATATTGGCATGTCTGTTTTATTAAATATCTAAATATTGACGGAGATATAGCAATTAAAAGTTTGAATTGTAGATTTAGCGCTAGAAATGGTCGGCCATATTTGTATGACGTGAAATGCATTTTAACGTCAATTATTTGTTGAGTAGGTCAGTGCTGTGGTAATGTTTTGTAGCTGTTGGTAGTCGAAATATCAAGTCAAGTCAAAGAATAATAAGCTTTTATTTTATTTAACCTGTTACGGCAGACATAATATTGGAATTTGATTGTTCCTTGCAATAGCTGTAAATAATATTTGATATTTTGATATATAAATACATATAGCAGAGATTTATGAGCTGTAAGGTTGGTAACCTTACACAAGGATTGTGATGTCATATGGACTTGAAATGTGTACAACGTTGAGTCCCTTTAATAATTAAAGAGACAAAATGACTTTTTTAATTGTTAATATTTCTTAACATATAAAGAGTTATTAAAAAATAATTGAACATTTGAGGTTCTAGTAACCCACTTTATCATTATATAGTACACTTTTATAGAAATTAAGACATAGGACACAAGCCCATTAATCTCAAGTCCAAAACGGTCAAACGACTTCAAATTTTCAAAATAATAATATAATGATATGCTTTATAAAGGTACAAACATTATTACATTCGAAAATGAGGTTTATAGTAATGTGTGTACTAAGATTTAAATGTATATGCAAATGTCTTACCGTTAACAAATTGAATCCGGCGTTGCTAATATAGATGGGATCTGTTCTACCGACGTTGTAGAAGTGATGTTACCATCAATAGACTGCCTCCGCCGTGGATCAGGCGCCGGCACAGGCAATGACCCTCGATGATTCTTCGTGGTGGAATGTGAAATCTTCAGTTCTAATCGTCCGCCATCCGTTGACAGTGAATCTTCACTAGGAGGCGTTAAAGAAGCTGCGGAATAAACGCGTGGTAGAAGACCAGCTGAACTGAGATGCTCTAAGATAAGAGGGGGCCATTGAGATCATTATTTAATAAAACAATATTTTAAAACATTTTGGGGAGGGGGGCTATTTCATCGTATTTCAATTCATTTCCAAAACTTACCAAGTCCGTGCGGACTAGTTAATGCTTCCCTTAATTCATCCAGCTGTTTGGAGCTGCATAGAGGCGTATCTACTTCGTAGGTGTTGTTGAAGAGGGTGTAATTCACCTGAAATATATACCCTATTATAGTCATAATGTTAAACACAATATTTGGTTGCTAAAATATTGTACAACACTAACAAATACCTCGTATTCCCCAGTCTCTCGCCTAAATGATACGACGGGTTCAAACCGGTGGCCCCATAATATTTCAGAGGGTAAATAACTACTCCGGGCCTGTGTTGTCATTCCAGTTGATTCCACTACGCCCTCTGCAACAAATTAATGATTGAATATATTTAATGTATAAATCAGTAAATTATAGCAGAGACACACACCAAAATAATGCAGACATCTAAAAATATGGTTCCAAAAACAAATATCAAAGTTACTACAAATGAATGGCATTAATTATAAGCTAACTAAATAATTAGTTAATTACTACATAACTATTATGGTATTCAAATAAAAATTATAGCTTTCAACCTACCAAGCATAACAACAACTTCGAATCTTTCTCTCAACATATCAGAAGCAGATAATGCATAGAGAGGTGAATGTTTATCAATTCGATGAACTATAGTTGAAGGCCAAATAAACATTAATCGGTCTTCTCCTCCATCAGCACCGACTTGTAGCTCCTGCTGATAAAACTCCAGTACTTCACCTTCTCTTGTAACCTGACAACAAAACAAAAACTTTTACATTTGCCCCTAATTTATATGCAATATATTTAACATGTTAAAGTTACCTTTCTCCTAATTATCTGCGCTCTAACATGTGCCTCGATGATGTGAGACTTTCTCATGTCACCAACGCGAAACATAAGACAAGGAGTGCCGTCTCGGTGACATAAGACAGCATTGCGTGAGAATAATAATGTCTGTGCTCGTTTCTTCGGGCGTGACAATTTAGCGAAAACAATACCGACCATGAAAGCTTGAATAAAAACTCCCATAATGCATTGCAGACACATTACAAATATTGCCTCTGGACAAGACTCGGTAGTAAATCTACTTCCATATCCTAAAATAAAAATTAACTTAATTGAAAGTTACTTTGGTTTAAATCTTGACTATATTTCAATAACCTACCTATCGTATGTTGTGTTTCCACGCTAAATAGGAAACTTGCTGTAAAACTTTTAACATTAACCATACACGGCTTCCAATCTGTTAAATTTAACGGTTGATTTTCTTCGTGGTCTGATAAATCTCCGTGTGTGTATGCTATAAGCCACCATATGCATGCAAACCCAAGCCACGACAACAAGAAATTTAACGCAAAGACGAGCAGTGTCCATCTCCATTGTGCGTCTACCAATGTTGTGAAAATGTCTTGCATATATCGACGGCGACGTTTGGCAACGTTACCTGGAATACAAATTATCTATTATATAAAATCTTTAATATCTGATGTACAAACTATGAGCTATCGGAACTACATTTTGCATGGCTACTCCAGAGTAGTATTTTAAGTACATACGTACAGATTGCTATTGATTTTCTATGATAATGTTATGAGTGTATCACGTACGGAATACAATTGGTTATTTATGTGCATATTTACCTTGTACTACGTTGCAGTCGCCATGTTTGAATACTACTCGTTTCCTAACTCTGCGAGATGAGAATCTTGTTTGTCTATATCTGTAAACAATAAGACATTATATAAGAAAATATTGAAATGATTATATTGCATATATGCTATGAGAATTTTGGAGAATTATACTAAATAGGAGGAATTAATTGAGTTGTATTATAACTCAGTTTGGAATTCTCAATATTACAGAAGATATTAGCGACGAAAATTGTTATTTTGTAGGTTAGGAAAGTTAAAAGGGTAGAATGCTTGATGTCAAATCTACACTTAACTCTTTTTGTCTGTTGTCGTCTCTCTTTTACAACAGAGACGTAATTTCTGTAGCTTCGGGTTTTTGTGCACATAATCTGTGCTTATTAGACAAAGATTTATGTATTCGTACACGAAAATGAACGCTGTAGGAGCGGCAATCACCAAACATCAAAACAAACGAATCTGACAATCGACAAAGAAAACGCATGTGATATTTAGATATACATATTCGATTGGACTTTTAATCGAGTATTATATATACTTTATATATATATATATATATATTTTAAATTAGTATTATATATACGATATCTGAATCTGATAATATCTAACATTATATAACTACTACATAAAAACTTTCTACAGCTAACCATTTTCTTACTTGATGCAAAGGTTCAGCTACAACATTTACATCTGGCAATATTTTAGTTATACTGTCATTCTTATTGACGCCAGTGCCATCTCTTTTACAATACATAACATTAACAAAACATCTGGAAATTTTAGCATCCGAATTAAATATTATATACAAAGATAATATTTGTTTACTATTTTAATTGCATGGCGATGACTTGTCTCTCATAAGCAAACTCTTTAGTTGGTTGACCTCCGATTGTGATGCAACATAAATTAGATTATTACAATAGTTGGTAAAAAGTTACAAAATGATAAACAATATTATTATAAATATTACAACGTCTAAAAATATAAGTTACGTAAAATGAAACACACCCATCAATAGAGCTTATTGAATGTTGAATTTGCGTCAATCATCAGGATATGAGGAAACATTTTTATATCAGTTTATATTTTAGCCCGGAAAGTGGTCTTCTGTCGGTATGATCAACAAGCTGATATGAATTGGATTAGTTCATTTTCTAGCGGAGAATATTGCATTTCAATACTCTGGTATAGAAACAGAATTACTTGAGAAAGCCTTGTTCGGTTTTCTAAAAAAAACTATCAAAAATATAAACTTCGACCTCCAGAAAAGAAGGGGGTTAAATACTATGATATGTCTTTGTTTATGTCTTCGAGGAAATTAAACGTTGTCTCGAGGAAAGTGATAAGTGAAGAGAGTGAAAAGGGTATGACGCTTTGCCTCTGGCCCAAGGCATTTCCAACACATTCATTATAGAACGGTCAGTAGAGTTACATCTAGTTTAATCTATAGCTACATCTATTATAAACGGTTCTCAATTAATAATTACAACAAATCATAAATGTAAATGCAATTGATAAATATTTATTGAATATTTATCACAGAATGTGCTCAAGAAATTTTCCAATATAAAAAACAAAACGAAAGTCATCATTGTTTTTAGAGTTTGAATTAAAAATCACATTTCTGACTTTTTGCTTTCATGTAGTTCACAGACATCAGTTTTGGTTTCTGATTGATCTATATTTCTTAATAACCTAAAGATTTATTGCTATTAAATCATAAAATAACCTTCTTTCGATTAATGCAATCACATAAATTTCTACCCGTTCTACTTCTTTTTACAATCAAAAAGAAAGTGTTAGTTTTTAGTTGAAAATTACTATAATAAATATGCTATTTATTATACAAAGATTTATGTCGTCATCCAACAAATGTAAGGTGTAAACACGTATGATTTCAAGGATTATAAAGTTTCTTCAGAATCATAAAATAAAAGGTTTTAAAGCAAAATTGGAACCTTAAAGAATAAATATTACTAGGTTTCCTTTAAGGGAGGGATTAGGGGTTTCAGCGTAAAAAAACCACATTTTTTGCGATTTTTTTTCTCAAGTATAGATTGAGCAATTTTATTCGAACCTTTTGTACATTATTGAGCATACTTTTGACTATGTTATATAATTTTATCATGCAGCAAATATTAAAGCATAAGCCGGTAACAAAGCTTTCTCCAGAAGGTCTTGGGAAAAGGACAATTTGCGGTGTTCACTATAACTCGGCCGGAAATTATTTGAAAATGAAAAACCCTTAAAATTTAGTTAAATTATAATCAAATCTTCCCCCCAACGGTCTCTGATAAAATTTTAAAAAAAAAATTAAAACAAATTAAAAAAAGTGTGAACTGTTATTTGAAACATCCTTAATGTAAAAATTAAAAATATAAAAATGTAAAAACAATAAGATAAGACAAAAAAAAAATTGGATTTTTCGAAAGTGAAAACCCTAAACCCCTCCCTTAAGTAAAATGCTACATCTATTTAAGGTAACATTCACGTTCGGTGTCCACCATGAATTTAGCTATAATAAGAGTCTTGTTAAAACAGTCACATATGGGTAACAAAATAATACATTCTAAACACGAATTAAAATATGCAAGAAGTAATAACTTCGATAACCAAGATGCTGTGATCAGCTCGCTATATATTGAATAGTAATTTAACAGCATATTTTAATTCTTCATCGAATATACTACATTTAAAGGAATACATTACTACAAATACCGCAACATTGACATTACAGATACGTTTCTCTAATTTAAAATCCCATATATGGCTAATTAAATGTCCTATTACTTTATTACTTGAGACACTCTTCTCGCCAGGCTCTCTCGCCGCTCGAACTGGCTCGGAATACCATCATAGAAACTTGGCTGAGACATCTTTTTATTCCCGACATGCCTTCCTCGATGGTTAAAGATAATCTCCGTGAAACCAGCTTGAATGATTTTATTACACCACTATTTAGAAAAACTTGACACTCGCTGTTTATACAATCCACTTATAAATGTAAAAACAAAGTCATTTGTACCTTGTAATTCACTCACTTATTCTTTCGTATTTATTTATAAGAATTAACGCACATTAATAAAAAAGCATATGTTTTTGTTAATGTAAGAACTTATCTCACTAAATGCAGTTACATAAATATTTTATGTTAACTTAACCTTAAATATACGTAACTGTGTTTAGCGGGTGTTCTGTCAAGAATTGTTTTTTTTAATTTTTAATTATACTATAGTTGCTAAAACCTCTTAAAACTCTAAAATTATGAACCATTAATTACTAAACAAATCACAATACCTTTTACCAAACTTAATTTAAATTATATTATAAGCACATTTTTTAACACAATTTTTAGGTTAACTTCTTTTCAAATACAATTGCATATTACAAATGATTTTTCCGACTGGCTGTTTTAAATATCAGACCCTAAAGTGGACCACCGTCTAAATAGAACTGTGTCTAATTTCATTTTATTTGTTCTTGCCAATGAATTGTACTGTTTAATTATACATTTAATTATAAAGCAGTATGTATAGTTATAGTTGCTGTTGTATTAGGTGCACTATACGTCAAGATAGGATTAGAATCAACTAGAATATGTCTATCCTCTGACCTTTGCCACTAGATGAAGAATGAAACCATAAAAATGCTGTGTTAATTAACTGAAAGCTTTTAACAACATTGTCATTCAGGGAGTTGGATGTTTTTGCATGTGTCGCCGTGTCTTTTATGTAATGAGTCTGTGAATATACTCGTATAAAAGTAACCTAACCTCAAAATTTATGACAATATTAAAACAATCATCTTTAAACTTATATAAGATGATTCTAAGGCCTGTCTCAGTATGGCACCGTATTTAAGCGAATTTCTGCCGGACGTATACGGGCTACTACGCTTTACCTATCCGAACCATGTAAATGTAATGAGATCTCTCTGGAGCTCTCAGACTGCACGCTACAAAGCCGTCCGAATACGGGCGGCACTACCTCGCACATTAGAACCGTATAAAGGCGAATTTTATCCAAGCGTTACCACTACTACAACGATATCCTATCCGAACCTTTGTAAATGCAAACAGCCGCCTCAGACTGGAGGGGATACCTAAGATCGCTTGTTCTTTCGCTGCAATACGGTTCTTTTCGGGTCTATCGGCCACATCGCGTATGACGAGTATGTTCAGCATGCTTCAGTTTATGTTTGTATTTCAGTAAATCATGGACACCGATACGATAGAACTAAATTTAAATTCACGCCCTCCAGAACTCAGATATATAATAAATGCTAAAGTCCCTTTAATACCAGTAGTGTATCGATAAAAATTAAAGTTAAAGTTTGTTCTCATGATAAATTATATAAGTGCTAAAGAACTCCAATACACCCCCTAATACACGACTACAGACATCTGTGACACACATAGGCGGTTTGCTTTGTAGCTCATCCAATCCGCCGATTTACGTCCGAATACGCTGTCGGTTAAATACGGTTCCATACTGAGACAGGCCTAAGGATTATGGCATAGGTTAAAGAGCCGTAGGTCTAAAGATATTCTTGTCCCTAGTGTGTAGAAACATAGAAATCAAATTAATTTCAATGTCACGTTTTTTAATAGGAAGTGATAAGCGTGTGGCAAGCTTGACAGTTGGCTCTGTCCCATTTTTAAAGAACAATCGCTTCTTTATTCTGCAAGAACTGTAAAGCTCCTTGTTTGGGAGTCATTCTATCTGTGTCATTAAATAAATGTTGACGTAGAGGTCAGAAGATCCCAACCTTAACAGTGACTTACATAAGGAAAGTGCTAAATTCTTTGTAAGTTAATGAGGTTATCAGGAGAACGTAGAAAAGAATTCTCTATAAATAATATATAATGATAATTACTCTTTTTTATTGCATTAAGTAACTAAGCATTTGTTATTACTTTTGAATCTCGTTTCTCATTTTTGTTCGAGTCCAACATGTATGTAGCTTAACCAAAGAAAAACCTCTGTTACACTTTTCGTTACCTTTGACGAAACTAGAATTAAAAACCCCATTTTTAGGTTAAGTGCAATTTTTTTGACAATTAAAAAACGGCCCTTAAACACTTATGAAAATAAGCAAACCGAATGCGTTTCATATTGTTGTCTGTCGTAATTCCAAACATGTTTTTAATTAATGAGCTCAATGGCCAAGGATAGTCAACAATTATGATAAGTTATTAGTGTTTATGCAACAACGTAAAAAACATGTTCATGGTAATACCGACCACTAACTGAATCGTTTAATTATTACTAGTATGTGATTTAATTGGTTGATTTAAACAACCAGATTTAATTTATTACAAAAAACACAGCGTACATGTGTTAGCAGTATTGCGCTTTGTGTAAGTCAGATATTTACAACATTTTATTTTATTTTTTAACTATTTGATTTATTTGTTTAGGGTTAGACTTTATTTGTTCTTTAGGATTATTGTTAATATTATGTAGAGAAAGTCTACCTGGATATGGAATATTAAACTACATAATCTAAATTAAACTAGTCGTTCAAATATCGACTTATGAAGTTTGGTTTATTTAAAATAGCACTGTATTGGTTTTTAAGGGCACTTGGAGCACGGGTTGTATACCAATGACTTTATTTATAAACACGAATTTTTATTTATCTAGAATAAAGAAAATCTTGTACTAGCTGTTCATGCTGCAAAAGAATTAAGATATACTGTCAATAAAGACATTAAAAGTGATATATGGTTGATATAAAGAAATCTGAAATCTCTGCTTATCTAACAAGTTTACGCACATACTGAAAACAAGACTATCTTTGTCGTAGAAAAGCTGATACAATACTATTAAAAAAGGTGTAACAAAAGGAGATATTGAACAATTTTGTTAAAATAATAACAATGTAGTAGTGCTTGGTCAGTGTGTGGAGCGAATGATACTCTCGCTATGTGAATACTACGGAATCAAAATTATTTTGTTTTAAAAAATCAATATTTAAAAAGCTACGAATCTCACTTTTACATTCACATCACTTTCTCTTCTTGTTTCAATTTTTGTTTCTCTTTCCTGAATTCACTTTAGGATTAACTTTAACTAGATTAGGTGAGTCTAACTTTACGTACTTTAGTTAAAACTACAAGAGTTCGACTGTCGCTCATGCTTAAAATAGGTTAAAAGGCCGTATAAATTTACAATACGATGATGAATTTTATCTAGTGAGACAGTGCTTTTTCATTGTTTATACGACACAACTTGTTTTAAGCATGAGTCACCGCCGAACTCTCGTAGTTTCAACTATATATATGTACTTCACACTGCAAATAAAACACATACGTACTATATACGTTCTATATAGGTAATAAGGTGGATTCCCCGTTGAATACATTATATAATACTATGCAATGCTTAATTGCATCTTTGCATTTGGTGTGAGTGCATTTTCAATATGTACAAATCATTCACAGTTGTTTACTTTAATGTAAACATTACAGTCATTAATCAAAATTTAACAAGACTGCTTCCACATTGAACCGGACTACTTGTGACGTCAACTGTTCTAGTAAGGATCACCAGAAACAATATGGATTAGAAGCGTATAATATTCGAATATAACATTCTGAGACATAACCAATTATCTGAATCGACTTACGGATAACAACAAAAATTGTGATTGTTCTAACGGTGCTTCTGATCGGAAACTGAGGCAAAATGCATCCCCCCACCCCAATTAGATTTCAACCAATAAGCTTCTACATACCCCCTCTGAAATAATCTATTCGCGCAACTAGTGTCAATACCCTCTACACGTCAAGCTGCAACAAATCGGAAATGTTCGCACCTGTATCTCGAAGATATTTCAAATCGTGTAAATGGGCCACACCACATTCATGAACTTAAATTTTAAAATGCGAAATTTCTTTTCTTGAAAATAACCAAATATAATTTCGAACTGTGGCTTAGAACGTGCTTTGAAAATTTTTGAAAAATCTGAACCTGGTGTTATGTTGTGTACCCGGCTTCGATAAGTACACAAGGAACAGGCATTAGACATACACACACACATTCTCGTAATCACCTATGTATTACCAGGTACGAGTAGGTCATTTAAATTCAATAAAAAAACACGTTCAATTAACAGAAGTTGTTCACGATTCTTCTCTTTCGAGAGTCTTCATTGTGAGCAGCTCGTTGTTTACATATGAGCTATTGTGCTCTTGACGGATGATGAAATATAATGGGACAGATGTTCGTAAGACTTGGATTGTAAATGGGAAATCAGAACCGGTCGTCTGTTCTGTCAAAGTGGAAAAATGGTTCCCAATCTATGGCAGTGTGATGATTTCCTTGTCTTGAATGGTTTATGAACAAAACTGTATCCTTGATAAAGTTGGCTACCAGGGCCTCAATTGTTCAATTATTTTTTCACGTGTTAATCCAGCTCTGTAATGATGGATTCTAAGGCAGATTTTGCTGCTAAATGATAAAAAGAAATTTGAAAGTTTTAGAGCCATTTCTTTAATATCTGCTGGTGATGCCATGATGGAAATATCACGCAATAAGATGGAAGAAGAGCCAACAACGATAATCAAAAATGAGATCACGATGATGTTGATCTGGGTAGAGTACTACGCACCGGGCCCCAGCGCCGTCATAGCACCCAGCTATCATCACTCTCATCCGCTGTTAGGAGACACCATTATGAATTGTGAAATGAACTCAAAAATACACGACCTATACCAGTCCTAGGACAAGATTTGTCATGAAGATAAAGGTAAGGGACCAGGGACTAAAGAGCAGGGACCACTATGTCTGGGTCTGACGTCATTGGTCATTTTGGCCTGTTCAATAGTCACGTATAGCTGGTTGATTATTATATTTATAGAAACCTAATTCTCTTTGACATTCCTAAAATACATTTTCTGCTATTAATAAGCATTCTGACAACATATGAATCTGCACAAACGCATTGTTATGCAACAATTGTGTTTACAAGAAATACTCGTAATAGAAAATAGGAATTTAGATTACTTAAGAATTATTGTAATAACTGAAATTAAGCCAAAAATTTGTGTAGAAGTAGCTATCGTTGATGAACATTTTTAGATGTAGAATGGATTAAAATAATGTAATTCCCGCAATACACATAAAAGGTTATCGCAATAACAAAAAAAAGAAATTATACTATTTTAAAAGTATAAAACTGTATTATATATTAATAAAGATGGCTTTAATGACCTAAAATATACAATTTAGTTTTAGTATATCATTTTTATCAGTTATTATTAATATATTTTTCAACACCAAATACTGTTTATATTCTTGGTAACACTAACTGTACTGTTGAATCTCTGGCAACACCAAAGCCAGGCTCTTTGTTAGTTATCATCACCTTATCCCTTCCTGCTTAAACCTTCATACGACTCATTACGTTCACTCTAGCAAATAAATAGATCTTTCACAAAAGAATAACGTGCTTTAATTTACCAACATACAAAAACAAATATAGCAGAACTTGAGATTGAACATAGCATCAAAAGAATTAAAATCACTTCATGTCCTAAACAACATAAGAACAATAAATGTTCTTCTTTAAATGCTATATTTTTCTTACACTTAAGTACGTGTTAAACAAAACTTCATACGTGAATTTTCTATGGCTTTTATTATATTCTGGAAAAAACCAATGAAATTATTTTTTTCTGGGACTTTCTTTACCATTATGGTGAGGAATCCATATATGGAATCGATACACAATCAGGAATGAATAAACACTGCCTGTGACACCATTATACCTATTATACTATAAAATAACAATTAAATATTTATTACATTCAAATAGTCCCCACACAATCTGGATAAGTAATTACAGTTTCGCGATATGCTAATAACCTGTTTTAACGGTAATTGTTTTGATATGTTATGATTATATACACACATATGTATATAATACGTTGTATGTATTTAGATATACCATATACATAATTTTCCACGTATTAGGAGTGCTCCAGGTCAGTTTTACGTCATCCAGTCTCCCGGTTGATCACCACCCACCCGGTTCTGGAGATGTGTCATGGAAATTCACGAAAAACAACATTTGCTTATAATGATATACACTTAGAACATAATTAGTAAGAATTATACAAAAAATACTATTATTTGTAAAGTATGCAAATCATCACCTTGAATGATCACCAAAAATCATTATTATCTGGTATAAATCATAGTATCAGCGTCATGACTGGTTCAGAATATCATTCATGAATCATTACTCATAAAGTTGTAGTTTTGAGCAGTGTTATCCAAGCTGCGGTTCTTAACTTTCATTGTACACTTAACAATTTGTACTACATTTAAAAGTATATATATATTAAAATCTTTGATTTGTTGAGATGAAGAAGTTTTCTCAAAGCTGTTCATAAGAAATGTCTCTGTTATAGGTAAGCAAATGACGGAAACTTAATATAACGAGATGTTTCATCAATTTGTTTACTAAATAGTTAAAAAGTTCGTATTGATTTATGAGAAAGAATACACTGGACCAAAAATTCAGGAAAGACTAAGAAAGAACTCTTCCAAAGTAATTGGTCACATTTTATAATTTTAAGACAAGGTAAAAATGAAAAACTTCAGTGTAATGCAGGCTCTACTATTAACTTCATTTGGAGTCTATTATTTTGTTTTTTTTTCTTAACATTTACTTATCATACATTGTATATAATACATACTTTTAACATTTTACTATATTCTCCATAAAAATAAATTCAATAAACTACAATATTTTAAATTTGAATACTAGTTAAGCTCAGATCCTGTACAATTTTTATTATCAACAATTGTAACCCGGAAAACACAAAACATGAATGTTACGTTACACTCATGTATAGTTTTCTTTAAATTAAACCTACTAATATATAATCTAAAAGTATAAACCTTAAAAAAGATTCTTTGTGTGTTAGAAGAGTACATTTATTTTACACAAAGCATTGAAATAGTTCACGAAACGTATGTAATATGTAGGTAAAATCGTTTACTAACTATTCTTATGTTAGATTAACTTTAAATAAATGTAGCTGTATTTAGCGCGGTATATGATTTCATTGTTAAACAACATATAATAAAATTGTGATAAATAAACAATAATTTTTTAACCAATCTACATAACTTTCAACAAAGTTTCTAAATATTAAATTCAGTTAAAGCCAAATAATTTCATGAAAGAGAGAAGTTCTAAAAATTCATAAAAATCTTCATAAAAATTCTTTATGACTAAACTACTATTTCACGTACATCAATATAAAGAAGTTTGACTTCTCTGATAGAAATGAAACACAAGTAAAAAATATCAATATAAAAAAGTTGATTCAAATTAAAAAAACATGTTATTCTTAGTAGATCCCCAGGAAGTCATAAGCTGGTTACTGCATTTACTGGGAACACATTAGAATATAGACAGGACAACAGTTCTCAGGAAATTATAGGATGAAAAATATGTTATTCTAATTGAATGGTATGGGACGAGTTTACTTCTGCGAGTATATTAAGATTCATTTGCAGAACGAGCAAATAATTCGAAGAAGTGTTCACGTAATCTGTAAATTAGGTTACATTGGTGTCAGATCTGACGTAGATTGGTTTTCGGAGGCGGATGAACAAGTGTCTATATTGAAAATGATGTTTAATCGATCAGACGATGAATTTATAACGAGAATTAATGAATAATTTAATGGTTTAGCGCCAGAAACACCAACGCGATGGTCTCTCTTGTATGAGGGCGGAAATTCCGGTTATAAATTCCATATACATAATTGTTAATTTAATTTTAGATACCACTGAGAAACCAAGATTCACGTTTTACAGATATAGGATACATAACCTACAAAACTTTATTATTTAAACCATCTTGATTACTTCTAGCATGCTCTTATATAATCAGTACGATTTTAAAGTATACTGTAACGAAATATATTCCTAAGAAATTGGAGCAAATATTTTATTGATAAGGGACATTATCTTTATACGACGTAATACGTCAGAAAAATAGCAGAAAATGTTATTTAGTGCTTAAAAAGCAAATTGTGGGATGATGTAAAGCTAGCTGTAAATTCTGAACCAAAATGTATCCCATCTCCTTTTATTAAGAAGCATTCTCGTTACCACGGATTCACGAACGTTTGGTGGCTACAATAGAGAGTGACACCACTTATAAATAACTGTTTCACAATGGGGATAGCTGCTGGTGTACCATGACTAAATTTCTATAAAACAAAATTATGTATTGGTAAAGTTGGCTACCAGAAGCTCCAATGCCCAAATAATTTTTATAGCTGCCTATATTTTAGGGGGTTAACAATTAAAAAACTCATTTTATGCCTTTGATTATTAAAGGCATCCAAAGTTATAACAAATTTCAATTCATGGTACGTCACATCCGATAATTAACCATCTCTTTTATACAACGCATATGAGTGCGTATGTGATACGTCATTTGCTACTAACAAAGTTGTGTATCCCATGGAATATTATATTACGAAAATTGTGAAAAATAATCTGGGTTACTTATTTCTTTTATGACGTATTATGCATATCTAAATCATGCGGCAAAACTGAAATTCAAATTTAATATAGGTATAACTCCGTCAACTTATAGGTACTTAAAGAAATAAAAACGTCAATATACATATATTAATATTTATTACAATCGGAAATTAAAAAAAACGACCTCTAAAAAAAGAGTTCACAAATCAATTAAAAATCATGCAATTTATGTAATATAATTTATGGATGACCTCTTAAGACAGTCGTGCATCTAATGTGTTAACGCCCTAAGATCTAAAAGATCTTTATAATTCTCTACTTCTTTTCACAAATGTCCCTTTAGTTCTAGCTCAGACTTTAGAAAAACAATAACAGCAACTTCAGCATGAGTCGTATTTTTATGTTTCCAACAGACAGACAGTAAATCTATTTGTAAATAATGTAATTTCTTTGCCAACTATTTTAAAAATATTTACAACAATTTACAATTATATAGATTTGACATTTTGGAATATAATTACCATTTAACACAAGTTATCAGCTTCATAGTTGTGTTTCTTAAAGCGACCAAACGTACAAAACCCATACGAATATATACGAGTATCAGGCAATACTAATTTATTAATTCATAAACTATTTTCTACTCTGTCGGGTCGGCCTTGTGGAACAAAAACGACTTTGACCTTATTAATTAATGTAAGGTAATAAATATTAGAAAATCATAAAAACTAACAATTTCGGATTAAAAAGTAACAATTTTATTAGCTACAAATCATCCTAGTCCAGCTGTTGGATCCATTGCAAAATATTAGTCATTGCATAATGTCTCTATTTGGAACAGAGAGGTAGCCAAAATGTTTAACAGTACCGTACTTGGTTTGCATTTATATAATTGCGGGCATCGACAACGAACTGTTTTAATTAAATTTATGACTTTTGTGTAAATGATAAACTAACTAAATCAAAACCAATGCAGAATATATGCGCCAAACATTTATTAAACAATCAGGGACGTGTCACACGACTGCATAGGCTCAGTGTAGCCAACTTTGCTAACTGTCAGGCTTGTTATAATAGGTAAAATGGACCCACTAATCTACAGCTCGTGAAGCTTAATCCTTTTTTTAATGAAAATTCTAATCTTCTTTCATTTGTTGGTAACTTATAGATATTTTTAAACTCAGAACCATAAAAAAGTAGTGAATTAAAAACTTCGAATTCTAAAAAGACAACATCCCCAGTAAACAATTGGTGAAGTGTCCCTTTTTTTATGTTTCTATCACTATTTCACTTCAATTATAGTTCGCATCAACTTTATCTTCATTTGTATTCCGACAGGTGGAGTGGTTCCGTCATCTGTAGCCGATAAAACAGACATTTCATATGAACGATTGTGAGAAACTGAACTATAAATGAACTCTTTCATGACAAAAAAATCATACGCATCTCCAATATGATGTCAAAGTGACTCCAAAATGCTCAAAAATGTTTACTGGGTCGTGTCTAAATTTAACATTATATTTTTATTATTTCAAATATCTATTCTACGTTACCTAAAATACAAAATTAAAATCATAATATACTGCATTTCTTTGATTAAGAAGAATAGAAGGCTACCTAAATTGCCCTTATTAGAACAAGATCTATAGCAATAATAATAATTAAAGAGAAACAAAAAAGATTCCTTTTCAATTAATTAAAAATAATACTTATTTTTATAAATATAGCATAGATAGTAAAAGATATAATACAAAATTGAATTAGAAGTTCCAGGTAATTTTCTAATGAAGTTCTAGTTGGTGTCTAATCCGTTTCTGATCCTGTCTGCTGCAATCACTATCGTTAATGCTTGAAATAAGTTATGAAATATAATCTATCCCGTTGTCAAAATCTAAAATCGTTGCATACGTCATTCCATGACGTATATTATATTTAAGTAGGTATATAAGTATTTACAGATCAAAATCTAGGATGCTGCAATCCGCTCTCCCCGCAATCGCTGTCAAATTACCAAAGCCCGCAAGCAGTCTCAGGCCCATGCCCATCTCATCACCTCATTAGCTCATTAGCATAATTCCTTGTATTTATCTATTAGAATACATTTATTTTGGGAAACTTTGTTTTTGTTAAATGATTATGAATTTGATTCCAAATATCTTAGTGGTTCACACTCCAATTAAAAGTCATTTAGCGATTTTGATAACACCCTGTACGCTTGTAGTATTTATAGTAAAATAAATATAACAATAATGCTAAATAATTTTGTTGAAAATAGAAAACACTGGCAGGACATAACTTAACCTAACGAAACACAACAACGAATCAGGGCAGTGACGTCAGCAGCGGGAGCTCAACGAGCAGGGGGCAAACAACATCATCTGCTAGCCATTATCTCACTGATGGTGTTTGTTTGACAGTTGGATTAGAAAGTGAGGTTAACTGATTAATTTAATGGTATCGCACTATCCGGTTCCGGATGTTGATTGTGTTGAGCTAGATAAACACATACGATGCGAATATAATTCAATTGATGATATGTGCATAATTTTAGAGCACAGTGAAGGCGCTGGATGGAAATGACTGGGTAAAATATGACAACTAGCAACATGTTCCGATTCGTATTTATTCAATGCTTTTTGCCGTTATACTTTACATTTATTCCTTATATCAACAAAAAAACAAACTGAACACTGCAAAAAGAAAATCTGATAAATACGGGTAAAAGAAAATCTACACCATAAACTCGCTTGACAAAATATATGCCACTCAGTCCCGGATTTAACCCAGTAAACATTTCTATTACTTTTCATGAGTTTTTTTGTCATGAACGCGTTTGTTTTCTATTCAGTCGTTCATAGGGAATGTCTCTTTTATGAGCTACAAACGGCGCAAAGCCTGCTCACTGTTGAATAAAAGCGACTCCTGTGACAGGTAGGGAATCAATTTGAACTAAGGTTGATTTTCTGTGTGTTGCTCTAACTTGTAAAACGTTAGAATTGAAATGTACGAGTGACTAGAACTTCACCTAGCTGCTCTATTTCACCAAATGTTTACTGGGAAGACTGGGCAAACCTTGCAAACTTTCCCCGGACGCGCAATAAACGTGTTTTTTTATTTTATTTATTTGAAGACGACTCCATTTAAATTTTACCTTGTTCCGTAACACCGCTTTTTACAATAATTAAATTTAATTTAAAAGATAAAAAGCAGAAAGAATTAATACTGTGCATGAAAAATAGAATTACATATAAAAGGAAAATATAAATTTAAATGTTAAGTTAATATTTCTATATTTATATTAATTTTAACACAAATTTAGAAAACAATGTTTTTTAAAAAAAAAAGCAATTTGCGTTTGTTTGTGATTTGAGACAGTTAATAATACAACAGCTGCCCCAAATAATAAATACTGGCCACACTAGACAACACATCGCGCAGTGGTTACGATCTGCGTCTGCGCTTGTGTCTGCTGGCTGCTTGGAGGTTCATACGCTTGAAGGCTACAAAGAACCTGGTGATGTATCGAAATACTAACAACAAGTAATAACTTCTTTTAATCATTCTGTGAATCATAATTGATGAGACCTCTTAATATAAAAGCTGGCACCCAGCCACTAATAAAACACTTTTTAAGTTGAACCGACCAGAACTTAGGTGATGTCACTTTACTATACAAAAAAATTACGTATTCCTTTTTTTCATAATACTGGGCAACCATTATATAAAACCGGGAGCAGGAGTAATCTGCGATATAGTATTTAGGAGTCTTTATCTGCTGGTGATATATCTTTCATTAGATAGACGAAGAATATACCATAATGAAGACATCGAACTTTGTTAGCACTGATGCAAAACATTAGAATCGTTTTTCCACAAATCTTACTTTCTCTGGCAAAATATATCACGAAATCGACTGGTTTATTCATATGGAAGCAATTCCGTGCACAATTTCCGTTATTTTCGTTACCCAGGTAGACAATTGTCTTGCCGCGCAAGGTTGCTAGCTTGTTACAAACTAATTCCAAGATCCATTTTCTATATTTCAAACATAAATTATCTATCAATGCAGTATCACACTTGCTAGCTTACTACAAGCTTTGTTACTTTTCGTTACATTTTCTACCTGAAGAGAAGTTTAAATATTACAAGCAAAGCTATTGTTGCCAACGGTAAAACCAAGCAGTCATTAGTGATTCTAAGAAATTGGTCTTCAGTGGAAGATGATGTGAAGATTCCATTCATTCAACTTTCAAGGGTCAATGCATGTTTTTTATTCAATTTTTCTGAATATCTTCAAACCTGTTTCTTTCTTAGAGCATTAAATATTCACTTAGCCAATAACGAGTTTAATAACATACACGACGATACTTTCGTAAAGGCGTCAGTGTTCTAGCTACTATGAGGCACGCCGCACTGCATTCCCACTGTTACAGTGGATTGAGAGTTACATTCTTAGCAATACTAAAAGTATCTAAATACTTCATGTATCTAGATACAATACAACGGTGTCTATTAGCTAAAATATCTTATTATCATTTAGTTACTTTAAAAGCAATAAATTTAATTTTATTATAAACAAATATTATGGTTTATATCATGACCCTGTACACTGATGCCTTTTTATATCACGACATTATGGGTCGACGCAACAGCTGCTATAACTTTGACGTTTAATTCTGCATCTCTTTTTCACTTGTCATGTTTAACAGTAAATGTAAAGGTTGGCAAATGATGGCGGAGAAGAAGGTGAGGAAGAAATGACGTGGTGCACTCAGTTATTTCTTGTAAATTATTAAAAGTGAAAAGGAGTATTTCAATTGTTAATATCTTCTATAATATTGTGAATTGAATAAAAATAATTGGATATTTGAGGTTATGATTGCCAACTTCATCAGTATACAGTGCCGTTTTATATAAATTCAGTCATGGTTCACTACCCAATTACGTTAATAATTCATAACATCAATAAGAAAAAGTCAAAAGTTCTTACGATAAATATACCAGTCAGTCTGTTTATAATATTATTAAAATATACAACAGAAGAAGAGGAAAGGTTCTATAAGTATAAACAGCTATTTCTAAATCTCTATCCACTAGAATTGATGCGGGCATTCACAGCAAAGGACTAAAAATAACACAAAAGCCTAAAATAGTGCAATAAGACGTCAGCAAAGTGAAAGAGGTGCATCGTAATAAACTCCAGAGACGTTTTACAGCGTTGTAATCGTTAATTTGCTTTTTTACTTCGGCTATCATTGTTTTTAACGATGGGTACCCAACTGTCTTCAATTTATTGCCTCTCACGCTGGTAGATAGTTTACGAATATAAACAGCAGTTGTTTAGGCGATGATAAATTTATTTTACTTACTACTAATCTTAAGGGGGTGCTCTGATAATTTAGCAAATATTATTCATTGTATTTCCTCAAAGACTTGTAACTCAATTAAAATATTATGGTGAAATTGTACAAAATTACGTAGTTGGAGGATTTTTGAGTAGCAATTGTCTATACATAATAAATAATAGGATCATTTTGTCGTTACTTTGACATCATATTAAACATGTTCAAGCGAAATGTCAGTGATATGAACTGCAAATTATAAAATCAATTCACCTGGCATCACTTACGTACCAATATTGAATGAGGTTTCAAATAAACCATTAAAGTGTAACAGAGACAGATATATCTTGCTTATTTTTCTATGATATTCTAGTGAAATGAATGTGGAATGTTATCTCTACTAAAATAAATATTTTCAAATATAAAAGAAACAACGTCTATATCTCCATTTAATTGTACGATGTTAGGAAGAGAAGATTTCGGTAACAGCTATCTGAAATCTGGGTGAAAAAGAATTGATTTTTTTACTGAAACTTTACCTAGCTACGCCATTTCACCAAATGTTTACTGGGGTCACTCTTCTTCTTGTGGACCACTGTACTGTCAAGTTTGCAATTCCATGGTTGTCTCTCTTCTTCTCTATATCTCTACCATCCACCTCCTTCTTCGTTGCCTCTCCACTTTCTTTATCCTTTTTAAGCGGAAAATTGCCAACTCTAATTTCTGTACTACCTTTAATTAATTTAAAATAAATATTTTGGACGCAATTTTTGGTCAGGTCACATAATAAAGTTAATTATCGCATGATGTTCAATAAAAAATCAATTTCACTTGTATTTATCAAAATGATATTTATAAATTAACGTTGCTATAAAATAATTGTAATTTCCATTTACAATTAAACAGCTTCCTCTACATTTCCCAACTTGAAACATTCCATTTCATTTGGTAGACTTTTCATATAATAATTCTAATTTAGTAATTGTTTACTCTAGTAAAACGTGATATTGTGTCAAAATACTTCATAAAATAACCGCAAGGAGCGCTGTTGTTTTAGTAAAACAGTTCATGTCGGTTTACGAGTTTACGGGAATCGTTAATCATTAAACGGGGCTCGGGGAGCACTGGGAGTCTCAAGGTTTATTGTTTTCAAATACACAACTATACACTACTAGCATTCATGTAAATATGTGTTGGAATGTAAATAATGATAATGTTGTCTTTAAAAACTAATTTAGAAGTTAATGTCCATTAAACTACATTATTTAAATTCTTTATGAAATTCCTAAATTAAATAAATATATCTAAATTAGTTGTGATAAAAATTAGCAACAGCGTAGTTCATATAACTAACTTATGTGCAATAATAGCATATCTCCACTTTATGTTTCTTCACCCCTAAGTAAACAATTTGGTGAAGTGTCCTGTTTTGTGACGTTTCTATCACTATTGCACTTTAATTATAGTTCGCATCAACTTTATCTTCCTTTGTACTCCGACATGTAGAGTGGATTCGCCATTTGTAGCTGATAAAATAAATATTTCATATGAGCGATTGTAAGAAGCTTGACTGTAAATGAACTCTTTCATGACAAAAAAAATCATACGTATCTTCAATATGATGGAAAAGTAACTAGTTATTTTATATAAACATCATAATTTACAATCCGAGAACTCGGATAGCTATTACTAAAGCGTATTAAATTATTAATTAATTTATTCATTGTTGATCGGTGTTACGCAACGGTTTTTATTTGGTAACCTAAAGTGCGTAAGGTCCACATTAATTAGTTTAGTAATAATTCTCCAGCCTCCAGTCCCTGCATCCTTGCCTAGCGCGAATGGTTCGGTGTTTGTTGTTCTTTGCCAACTGTCATCGGTTTCCCAACCCAATTGACGTCATAGGGCCATTTCTTAAGACCTAAGCCTTAAGGTATAAGCTAGGAGAGTTATATGTTGTGCCTCGACGCTTGACTTTAAATGAAAATTGATGATCTGCCGTGGGACTAAGAGCAGGAGCACGACCAGTACGACCAGCACGACCTCCTCGACGTTCCGCACGCACTTCGTAGACGGTGCGTATACTGCTTCTACAGTTTTTTTATAAACAAAAGACCAATGGTGGCCAGAGCTTGGTTTTACTGATAATGCATTATTTTAAACTGTACAAGTGCACTAACCTAGTCCTGAGAAGCCCGTGAAGTATTAATAATAAAAAAAAAAGAAGTGCACTAACCTATGTATTGAGAACACTTGTAGGGAGCATGTGTCGATCCCCATATTTAGAAAAATGATTTATGGATATAGGGATCATAGACAACGTACCTTACATCCTCACCAAATAAGGAAATAAGAATTTACTGGTGTAATCTAAATAATGGTTGAGATCTTGAAATAAATATAAGACATCTTCAAAATTGATATTGCCATGTCTGACGTAATCATAATAAGTTATTAGAAAAACTTTTACTTTCAAATTTTACCATTGTACATTAAGGTCTCTCTCTTTTTTTAGTGCTCAAAAGTGATTGCTTCATCTTTTGATAAAAGTGAAAAAAAACATAAAACACACAGCAAATATTGTCATCTCTGAACTAACATTTTATAATGACAGAAATAACTTCAGCATAAGATTTTACAAATTTAAATTACTCTTAGAATAATAAACAGGATCTTGTTAATAAATCGTTTACCAACTTAGCAGTAGAGCGTAAGAAATCTATTTCCGCAGCAGTCGGCCTCAAGCTGCATCTCAACTGACAGCCGAATGAACTCCTAAAATAACACCAACGTGCTAATAATGCAACTACAAGTCACAGAAACAGTGATGCCGTCGTTCCAATAATACGAGTACAATACTCGAACATTTGTCATGGAAAGATCCATTAATAAATCAATAACATTAGAATTAGGAAGTCTCGGCAAGGAAAAGACTCTAAAGGTTACGACATACAGCACGAAGAAACTCTTGGAAGTAATCATAAAGGGTACAAGATTGAAGGGGTGACCTAAAGAAAGAGCAAGCCTGTGTTCCAAGAGTAACACCTGAAGAAAATGGGAATTGCAATTGAGGAAAAGAGCGGTCAATAAAAAGGAATGGCAAGTTGCGTTGGAAATTTATACTCGTTATTTCTTTTACCTGCGAACTACTTTTATTTAATAGTCTTAATTCGTTATTGAATGTAAATTTTCTCGTTAAAATTCAGGCAACTTAGTAGGTAGGGTGATCCCGCTATCGTGGGCGCTGAAGGCAGTCGTATTAACTTCTAACCTAAGAAAAGAATTGAGGTTGCGATGAGAAGTGAAACATGAAGGTCACTACAAGAAATTACTTTTAATTTGATACGCTAATAAATTTAAAAATAAAACTTGTTGATCATTGGAATATAACATGTCTGCATTCAATTTGGCCCAAATAATTCCGTTGCGGCTTCACAGCTGACGTATATAACAAAACTTACTTCACCATCAGTTTGCAATAACCGCTAATGATTACTTTACTGGATTATCTTTTATCAGAATACAAAATAAACAAAAATTAATGTTATAAAATCTGGTAGAGATTTAAAACGATGATTTGTTAAAACCATGCTATTATATACAAAACCCAATTAAATACAAGATGAAAGAAAAACGATATAATTTGTAAAAAGACCGCTAATATAATTTATGTAAATATCAAATGAACTAGAATATAGAATCTAGATTAATGCGGCTGACATGGTAGGAGAGCACGTCTTGCACGTTTATTCCTAATGCCGCGGCTTAAATAAACATCGGAGGTTGTTTAAACAAAATTATAATTTAATAACTAGAAACTCTATTAATAGAGTAGTTTAAAAAGTGAGTAGTTTTACAAACCGCTAAATGTCTATTAATAGAAAACGTGATACGCTTACAAGTCGCGAGACGAACCAAGTAACGACGCCGATTTATCCAATCCTCAAAGCGTCCAGATGACACTCCCAAAAACCAAACAGATGGTCCGCATTCTGCAAGCGGGATGACCAGTGACAGTGACTAAACCGACAAACATTTATCGATTGCAAAAGTGGATCATCAACATCAAAACTGTGTAAGTGAAGAACGAAGTGGAAACCAAGCCAATGTCAATAAAAACTTTAAAAAGTATGCTAAAAGAGTCTTAATGGAATTTAAAACTGACTTTTCGAAATGCATTTATTTTGTCTATTAAATTTATTTCGTGTGTAGGTATAGGCAGTGGTGTAAATAGGAATATGAAAAGTACCCGTTTCATAAGTAATATTACGTGTTACATAAACGTTTTTCCCAAATATTAATATCTCCTAAGATATAAGGAGTTATTAAAAAGTAATTTGAGGTCCTGGTAGCCAACTTTATCAAAATATAGTACAGTTTTGTAGAAATTAAGTCATGGTACACAAGCTTATTTAAGAGTTACTGAAAAGTGTAAGTAATATTGAAAACAGAAAGTGCAAGCGATTCCTCGAGAGCGACAACTTCTACATAAGTAGTTATTTTGTCATTACCACGTACGAGTAATTTTTTAAATTGACAGTGCGTACCAGTGCGTACGAATCAAATATATTTTTCATCATTAGTTAAATTAAAAAAACGTGAATTTTATATAACACAACATGTGATTATTTGCTATTAAAAAACATTAAAATCAAGAATATAAACTTGAACTCATTTGACCAATTTGGAAATAAACCACCCAGGAAAGATCAATAAGTCCTGGTCCTCATTACCATTTATTACTCGTCACTTGACTGCGCTGAGGAATTCAGTGTGTAATCCATTAAGTTTATAGCCTCCAATACTTTGCTCGTTCTTCTAGAATTAACCGGCTCTGCATGATATTTTTCTATATACAATGCGAATACTAGCTGTTTGCCACTGGAGAATAACAACATAATAAATAAATGATAATAGTAACTTATCATCAACAATGTTACGTCTACTTGCGTTTATCTGTCACAAGCAAAGAACGTCTGGTATCGGTCAATAGCACTCAACACTTTATTGACACCGATTAGCTTTGGTTCTGTTTATTTTATATATACAGCAACTATCACAGGTATCACATCACATCAACTAAACTGCATCTACAGCAACTTAATAAAAGCAAGCTTTCAATCATCTTATCCTGTAGCGACACTGTGTTGTGGTGTTGTCCTTTACTTACAGTGTTGCAACACTAGTGCAATGCAGTGCATTAGTTAACTAGATATAAAAAAATACTTTTTTTATATTACTGGATTTCAACAGCTAGATTATATCTCGTGTTAATGCGCTTGTGTCCTCATTTTTTAGTGGTCGATTTTTCAATTGTTGATTGAAATTGATGTTAATAAATGTGTATTGGCGTGTCTATTTTATTAAATATCTAAATGTTGACAGAGATATAGCAATTAAAAATTTGAATTGTAGTTTTAGCGCTAGAAATGATCGGCCATATTTGTATGACGTGAAATGCATTTTAACGTCAGTTATTTGTTGAGTAGGTCAGTGCTGTGGTAATGTTCTGTAGCTGTTGGTAGTCAAATAATCAAGTTAGGTAAAAAAATAATAAGTTTTTATTTTATTTAACCCTGCTAAGGCAGACATAATATTGAAATTTTATTATACCTTGAAATAGCTGTAAATAATATTTCACATATAAATACATATAGCAGAGATTTATGAGCTGTAAGGTTAGCAGCGGTTGTGATGTCACATGCATTTGGAATATTGTACAACGTTGAATCCCTTTAATAATTAAAGAGACAAAATGACTTTTTTAATTGTTAATATCTTTTAACATATAAGGAGTTATTAAAAAATAATTGAATATTTGAGTTTCTAGTAACCCAATGTATCAATATATAGTACACTTTTATAGAAACTAAGAGATAGGACACAGGCCCATTGTCATATAATCATTGTGTGTTTTGTTTAAAACATTATGTTAAATATAAATTGATTACAAAATTAACAAATAGTTGTAAGTGGGTGGTATTGAGTTATGTATGGTTACGAAAAAAGGAGTAAACTGATTAATACAAATTTATTGTAAAAGGTTAAGAGTTTTAGATTGTGAAGGTCAAGAAAGGTCATCACTTTGAGATTCAACAAATTTACGTTTTACCATCCCTGAAAAGTTTTCTTAGTTATAGAAATTATTTGCCAATAAAGTTAAAGAATGAGAAAATTAATCAGCTTTATTTACTTTTCTTGTTTACCAACAAATAAGTTATAATTTGATAAATATCTTTTAATAATTTAATTCGAAAACACCAAGACAATAAGCTTTGAAGAAAATTTAGAAACATGAACATTTTGTAAAAACAATATATTGTTAGCTCCTAGTGCATCGCTGTAGCTTTAGCCCAGGTCTGGCTATGACATCATGCAGAGGAACAGGCGTGCCCATTTACTATAGACCAGTGGATACGCGCTTGCAAGTGTTTGAGGGTTGAGAGTTCAGCACGAGACTTTGGATAACACTTAGGGTTTCGGCATTGGAACTACGACACATATAGATCCGTTATGAAACCTGACAATAGACATATTCGATTGAAATTGATTATTAATAAATGAATGTTATATAATTATTTACTTTTAATTGAAAGAGCCCAAAAAATACCGAATTGAGAATTGAGTTGGAAGGATGATGAAGCTATCATAAGAGAGAGCAAGAGAAAGGACATTTGGAATAATAACATTAAAGTTATTGGAGTTCAGCACCTCTAATGATCTAATTTGGATCTGCTTATTTCGCGTAACTAACCTGTAATCTACATAACACAATAGAACGAACTGGACACTTTAAATAAATGCGCAATATATTCAACATGTAATACATATTTATGAAAAATGAAATGATTAACATAATAATAGCGACCCATCGCGCGTTTAACGTTGACAGTTGACAGTTGACCTCGTGACCCTTACATAAAATATGAATGTTTATTTTGTCTTCATTCGGCCGACAAACAAGTCTAGTATTCAAACAGACAGTACAGGCTGTGACAGAATGGGCCTAAAATAATTGATTACCCGACTCGAGTCAATACTTCAATATTGTGGGCCCCCATTGGGTATGATGGTACCCTGACAAGTCTGACACTGAACGCATAGTAAAACAGTGTTGCCAACATTACATTTACAACGTTACGAGTATTATCAGTGTCAATGAAGTGAGGCTATTAAATTAAACAAATATTAATTAAAGTGAATCATAAAATCTAATATGCAATGATGTAACGGCCATGTGATTTATTCATTTAAATTGAACATGGTAACAAAAACAGGAGCAGGAGGTTAAACTGACGAAAGAATATATTGATTTTTTTACAGCTCATCAAACAGTTTTGGTAATTAAGTTCTTATGAGGAGTATACTGTGTAAGATTGGAATAAATATTACCACATTAATAACAAGGCTACCACCACGTTAAAAAATAAAACAATGAGGTCAATGACATCCAAGAAGTGATAACGGATTATGTTGATGTCAATAATATTATGTAAATACTTATGTTCTTCTTAAGATGTTGTTTACATTTTATAGAATTGCAGTTACAAAGTCCTTAAGCTAAATATATAAGAGTGCAATGTACATGTAAGACCAAAAAAATGTATATAGTGTTAACTGGAACAATACTTCTCTTTCCTCTTGGACAACATTCGAAATTTACGCTAGATAGAATCGAATCTATGACAATTTTGCTTTACGTAACATTAAACCTGAAGCATCATCTTATTTCATGATAAAGTGTACAATGCGAACAACTCGAATACGCCCTGCTGAAACATTCGGTAGCAGCTTTATGGATTCACGGTTAAGACTCTATTTTTGTCAAAAGTAGACTTCTTTATTTCACTTATTATAGCATAACCTTGTAACGAACTTAAGCAGACCAATTTTGGCAGAATAATACTTTGAAAGAGTTCAATACTATCCGGTGTCAGAATTTATTTGGTCTAAGGAATATTGCTGCTGGCTATGACAAATATAATTGTAAGTATGAATAAGACCATTTCGTGCTGTTAGCAACATTAGCGTGACCATTTTTGATTCATTTATCTTAAACATTGTTTAATTGTGATTAGGATAGAAGAATATCTTATTTTAATATTGTAGTGTACGTATTGTAGTGTAGTTAGTTACAAAAGTCAAGTGTATAGTATGCAATGTATGGCATATGTCTTAAAAACGGAATTTAATTAGTGTGGAATTAGAACTCATCAAGGAATCTTATTAATATTGAAAGAAATTCCAACTAGATATATATAGACAAAGTTTTCTATATCTCGAAAGTTCAAGAAAGAAGAAGACAATTATTATACAAAATTTGGAGAATTTCTCAAAAGCATTAAATAAATTTCTAGAAAATTTAGAATCGGAAAATCAACAAATTCTCGATTACATTAGTGAAAACAAATCATCAAGACAACGAGGTATTGTCAGGTAAGTTTATTTTAAAATCAATCACAACGTCATAACAAATTGGCCTCAATATAGTTAACGATGACTCAAGGCATCGCTGTGGCCGTAGATACGAGTATTACAATTTCGCTTACAATAATCGGACTGACTTCAGTGGTAGAACTGTATGAATAGATAGATATGTTATAGGCGTAAGTTCATAAATGATTGCTTTATAGTCTATTGTTATGCCAGCAGTTCACACTCGGCGAGACATTTGTCAAAACATTTCTCGATTGGTCTCATCTCTCGTTTCCTTTGACTTGTGTCAAAAGACTCCTCATCTACCGAGGCAAGCCAACGTGAGGCGAGAGCACTCGAGATAAGCCAAAACGAAGGGAGAGAGGAGACAATAGACACTCGAACTCGCCTGTCTTGGCATTACCGGCATTAACCGAAGCTACACACCAATGTTATGGATTTGATTATATCTAAAGTAATGTAAAGTGGTCTGTCGGGTCGATTGACTTGAAATTTTGACACAACATTGCATTGGAATACACGCGTATTTTCGAAAATCGAATTCATTTCTTTCCAGATGATCGTCATCTGTATATACTTATATATATATATATATATATATATATATATATATATATATATATATATATATATATATATATATATACTTTCCCATTTCAATTTAGCTAGTAATTTATAACAACTAAACCACTTTTTTAAAATGCAAACGATTCAAATTAAAACAATTTACAATGTATGAATATTTATATTTCCATTTGATAAATTCTTGAACTCATTGTATGTTTTTATTCCATAATCTCAACAAACACATTTAATTTGTTGTTTGTTTGCATTTTTATCATTTCTTCAATAAATTGTGCGACGTATCTATATCAACAACTGGCAACTGCTGATGTACAACATTCAGGCAATGTCTATGGTAAACAACAGTGTAATATTTCCGATCATGCTTTGTATTGTATTTTGCTGTGGTATTGATATCTGCAATTACTCAAACGTTTTCAAAAGATCTTATTAAATTGCAAAACACGTGATACTAGTTAGTATACTGAATCGACTGCACAGTCAGGGTTTATTTGGGCCTGGATTTGTAAACAACATGTGTTTGCTCTGCAGCGTGCAACGCACCCTGGAGAGTTGCTAATCAACGCCTCCTTTGTTGATGACCTACTTTGGACTATTGAGAACAATGTGGGTAGATTTATTTTTAAACTCAATGACAATAATAAAAAATACTTTTATGTTAAAATAATTTTCTTTTACAAGCACAAAACTGAAATAGAAATGTGTTGCATGTATAGCATTCAATTTGTTGTAATGACATATAATTTTCAGAACTGAACTCAGCTTTCAAACCTACACTTAAGTGCAATAGAAAATAAGAAAAAGATTTATCCCAAAACATTGTCTAACTTGCGCCTCCCCGTAACTAACCGAATAAAGATCCGCCCGTACTCCTACATACTGTGATTTTTTAATGCGTGAAAAAACAAATTTTAAAAAAGTTAGGTTAGTTCTGCCCAAAAATTTTCCCAAAGTTGAGACCGAAAAAGAAGGTACAAGAAGATGCGAGAGCTCTTATTTTATTGAACAAAACCTGGTAAAACATAACAAAGAATGGAATGCTTCTAGTTCTTGCAGTATGTATAATAACGACATACCAAGAACTGGTCTTGTCTACCGTCTTGTTGAAGGTAGGTGAGACAAAGTACGAGGGCGGTGTTCTCAATGCATACTGATACATATTTATTACCATATTATCCAGGGTCCAGCCTCAAGAGTCCTGGAACGCCTGTGACATTCCAAAATCAAGAACGCCAACATAAGAATCAATATGCAAATAAATGTACAGCAATAATTTCTGAGTAACCGAGCAAGGCGTTGTACGAGTACAAGACATAGTTTGTATAAATTGCAAATCTAATCATGATTTATAAGATAGAAATACTCTGGGCTAGATCTTACTTTTAGCACAAGAGGCATACAATAAATAATAGCAAAGTAATAATTAGTAGTGTAATGATATTTAGACTGGTTATACAGAGGATGAATTCGCGCACTTATATTAGAATAGTTTACTTTTGTGTTTTTTTAACCGATTGTGTTTCTTGTCCATACTGTTAAGCGCGGGAAAAATCATAATGGCCCACCATGCTGAAAATATTTGGGCCGGCACTGGTCCTTCTCTCTCTCTCTCTAACTGTGGAACGCATCGCTCATGAACATGGCGAATTATACAAGCCCAAATATATTTCTTACATTAGTAAAGTATTTTCAAGAATAATTCACAACCTAGAAGGCAGTGGAACCATGCTTAGCTATATTTCTTGCAGCAGGAGGTTCGTCCTTAGCAGTGACTGTTCAGTCATCAGACTCTGAAATTTTGCATACATGATCCTTGGTTTCAAACAAATAGAACAGGATTAGACAAGAATATCAGACAAAAGAACATTTTTACCGCATTGCAATTTGTACCGTATAACACCATAGAATAAAGATCAAATTACAATGCAGGAACTGTGTTGTAAGGTACAGGTTTATCTGACGTTTGTACCTAACCCTGTGTTTAAAATTAAATTCAATGTAACTCTGCATACGAGTATCAATGCCACTGGTTCTGTTTACTTTTTGTAGAATATTTACATTACAATAGCAACGTTCAGCTGCCGGTAACGGTATTATTAGAAACACGTTGTTCTGGAGTTAGTTCTTATGATTCTTTTTGTACTTGTCTCCCACTATTGTACCTACGCAGTACGCTTCATGAACCATCAGCTTAGTAAACTATCACAGACCTTGTATTTATTTTTTTACTTGGGCGCACAATTGCTTAACATGAAGTACTTATTCAATAAGGTAATTACGCACTTTATGTTGAAATCGTTGCTCAAATTAACATCAATAACAAGATTATGTTCTTACTGTAAAGGGTAATTCAGGTGTAATGCCTTACAGCCAGTGAGTAACACAATTAAATCTACATAACCTCCAAATCTCAGTGGCGCGTTATTTTATGGGAGCATGTGCAATTATTTAACTTATCTTCATTTGTTTTTTGGAAAGTACAAGTCAGATCAAGCAAACAATACGCAGGAACGTGATGCCTCCTGTTACCATGTATAATTCGCCGGAAGTATGTGGTTTTAGATCACACATACTTCCGCATTATGTACGCTTTGTTATCTGTTATCAGCGGTATAAATCTCAATTTGTATTACCGCACATTATAGTGTTACTATTTACATGAGCAGCTTGATTTACTGAAAGCGCTTATCACTGATAAGGTATGTGTAGAATGGTTACAATTAGTTTTACATAATACAACACAGTAAACAGGAAATATTTTATAATGTTGCGATTTAACCGAATGTTTATTAGAAAAACAAAACAACATATCAAAATGTTGAAATATAAATATCAAGCACAAATTATCTCAAACTGAAATGAATTCAGAACTTATTGTAAACATTAATAATAATATTAATGAAAGTTTGAACTAATTGATTATTAATCAATAATCATTCTAAATATATTTGAACGATAACACTCCCTAATAAATTTGATTGGATCGTATGACACATAACAAATTAAACGAAGCAATCAAGTCCAGTTAAAATATAGCGTTGTTCCTGGAATCGTGTCTAATTTATATTGAATTTATTTAAATGCGTATATTTATTTAATTATACCATTTTAAAAATAAAGATAAACTTTACATTTTGAAAAGAAACAATAAACACTGAAGTATTTGTTTCAATATTTTACCAGAATTCTCAAAACATACATACAGTATGTTGATTATTATTTTATCAAATATATTTCATTTTGGAGAATGGGATACCATATATCGTTAAAGATCATTAAAAAGTATCGTCGTGACGTCATATAAACGATTTTTCTATATTTGGAAACAAACACTGGTACGAATATAAAGAGAAATGGCAAACAATACTGAAGGAAATAATATTTTCATTTAAAGAACGATGTAGCTGACTTTTATTGACGTACGAGTATGTAGAAAACAGGGGCTATAATACAGGGCTCAAATCTAAGGTCATTTTACTCAATAATATCTAATTCTTATTTAGAGACAAACCATAAATATAATAACTACACATTTAAAAAAATTAGTTAAATAATATAGAAATAGATATTAAGTAAATACATTACATACCTAAATAAAGGTCCTCCTCCACCAAATTGAGTGGGATCTCCTTTGAAGGACAGTCGGAGATGTCTATGAAATGATCCCAACAGACTTTGTCTTCGTGGTGGTGGTG
The DNA here is from genome assembly GCA_963678705.1 of Panorpa germanica. Classification (NCBI taxonomy): domain Eukaryota; kingdom Metazoa; phylum Arthropoda; class Insecta; order Mecoptera; family Panorpidae; genus Panorpa; species Panorpa germanica. The sequence continues at coordinate 11,509,841 of OY783217.1, forward strand.
CAACATCACCATTAGCTGGAGGAATCTCCACTTTGATTGGCACTGGGGTAGGCGTTGTTCCATCCAAGAGCTTTGTCCATGGAGGAGGCTCTTGATTTTCTTCTACCATTGTCATTTTGTAAAATTAGTTTCACACTGTATTAGTTTTAATAAATTCACTTTCTGTTTGTTCACTGTTCTATGATAATTTTATATGTTTATGTAAACTGGTGCGTTGTAAACAAAGTCCAGGTTATTTAATATAAAAAATACATCACTAAAAAGATTAAAAAGATTAGTTTATATAAATACTACATCAATTATTGTTATTCGCAAATATTACATAAAATAATAGTGAAGGTTTACGTAAAAAACACATTGTAATGAAATATTATAAGACAAATACAAAATAACGACAGAAAAAGAACCCCATTAAAACCTAAAGTCTTTTCATTGCATGTTAGTAACATATATAACAGGTTAAGAACAAGTAATATTTATTCAAAATATTGGGTGTTATTTTCCTTACATACATAAACCAGAACGTAAAATTGTATTATTATTTTAACTAAGTAAATATCTATCTACATATAAAAGATATGCAAAAATGATAGGTGAAGTGAATCTAATATATTTCTCAATTGGTAATTATACCGCTAAACATATTTGTAAATATTTAAGGTTTGACTAACATAATAAAAGTTACCCGTTACGCAAACGATTATACTTAATATACAACGTTTTGTCATCTATTTTTGTTATCTAATAAGCCCTTTTTAAGTATTAAATGTTTCTGTGAATGAGGCTTCTAGATTAAATAATACTAGGTTTTGCTTCAGTTAATATTACATGAATGTAATGTAACATCCATGTTTAGTGTTTTGCGGATAGTGTACAGAAAAATTTGGATAGCTAGCGTAAAGAACAACAAACTGTCATGATATGCACGGATGACGTTGCCCCGAATTTAACGACCAATCAAAATGAATAATAAAACGATAACTGACTAGCTGAGTAATAAAAATTTCAGCAAAATGAAACATTTTTTAAAAATAATTTGTACGCGTAAGTATTAGGTAATACACATTCAATAAATTACATTCTTATTCAACATATGTGTATGTATATATACATCTAGAATACATAAACTAGATATTTAATGCACTACTTCATGTCTGCACGTAATAATATTTTAAAAATAACATTGATACGCTAAATTTCACTTTTAGTATAGTAATTTATTTACATGTTTCACTAGATTTAATAAATTTGCTTGATAGCCTGTTTTGTTTACGAATTATATCATTCAGTGTCAGCCAAAAACATCAGCCCACAGAGTTGTGTATTAAATGAAGCATTTAACTTAAAAAGCAAAAAAAACAACAACATATTATCTCTAATAAATAAAATTAAGCATTAAATTATTTTAATAACACATACTCGTACACAGAGATAACAATTTAACATTAATATTTAAATAAATAATAAAAACAACGTTAATTCAAAATAAAAAACCGTTAGTTATTTACATATAACAAGAAACGATTCGTCCGCTCCGGCTATCATAAGCAAACTGATTAATTTTCAATAATTTCCTACATTATATGCATTCGCGAACTTTAAACAAAATGTTAAAACATCATTTCACACAAAACTTCACAAACACAACACACCGCACCGCACCTCAAAGCAAAGCACAGCAACGCAGAGCAACGCACGTTCATAAATAAAACGACGCGCGTCTAACTTCCAAAAACTAATATTTATTTTTAATACTTTTTTATTTCTGCATTACTCAGAGCACGTGTAGTTTACTAGCATGCCAGTATACGTGAGAGAACAACTAGCGCACGTTTCAACGGTTATCTTAACGAGCAGAATGCTGTTTTATCGGCAGCCAGATCTTCAGACGTTTATTTAGATTACTGCGCCTGCGACATGTGACACGTTTTACACCTCCACACTTTGATAGACGTCATTTGGTGATGGGATAGATACAACGATGATCAAGCAAGTGTACGATTTGCACACCTCAGAAAAAGATGATGTATTAGGTAAAAAAGAATTATTAACTGATAAGTTGAGAGTGCAGCAGTAAAATTGTAACTGGATATAAAATAAAGGTAAATTCAAGTATATATATATTTATCACAGTAAAATAAACTCAATGCATACAGTAGATTTTAAGGACTCTGGTTGGAATGCGGCTCAAATCGGTATTAGAATGCTAAACAGTGAATTCGGCTTTGTTTACTAAATAGATTTACTTACTATTACTATTACTATTAGCTATTTCTATTACTATTACTATTACTATTTGTCAATTGTAAGCAATAATAATAATTATTATTATTTTACTTTTGTCATTAGGCATACATTCTTCTACCTTAAATAATTAAATTAGATATCATTGTGCTTAATTACATTTCATTTATGTTTCTTATTTCACCTACCCATTCTCACTCCTTCAAAAGAAAAAAAAAATTAACAAATTAAATAAACTTAATACTGCTTCTTTCTTCCTGCTACTCTCCCTTCTGTTTCTACTCTGCCATTTCTTCTCTTTCCTTGTTCCTTCTCTGTATCTTCGCCATCCATCTCTTCTCTTCACTGCACTTCTCGTTTTGTATTCCGGTATCTCTATCTCCCAAATCCTCTTGTATCTTTCATTATATTTGCTGTTAACCATTTCTCTGTTCCTTAGTTCCTCTTCTACACTTGTGCTTTCTTTTCTTCTTTTTTCTGCCTCTTCTATTCGTTCCTTTCAAAGCACTCCTTTATCCTTTTCGTTCCTTCTCTTCCACCCTCCTTTCTACTCTCTTCCATTTTTTTCCTTATGATCTCGCCTTCAGCATTTCTCATTTTCTCCTCGAATCTAATTGTCCTTCCTCCTGCTTCGATTCTTATTTTGTCCCATTTCATCTCCTCCATTACTATATATCCCGGCGTGCACCTGTCCAGCCCTAATTCCAATTTGATATACCTATCCAGAAATTTTTCCAACTTCTTTTGATCTTTCCATTCCCGTAACTCTGTTCATGAGCCTATCAAACATCCAAAGTCTTAAGCAACAATTTATTTCATGTTTTCACTTATGTAAAAATGAAGCTCTGTATTATTTAGTAATACGAAGAACTGATGGAGGTTACGCCAGCGGTTATATGACACATGTTACATCATTACATCCAACGTCAAACAATACAGGCTTTGATATATATAATGTAATATGATATTATCAATTCCTATATTTTCACTTCTATTAAAGAGAAGTTTTATTGACTAATATATTTGTGAGCAAATAAATTATTAAATATAAAAAAATATATATATATTTGTAAATAATTTGTAAATTATTACTCCTGTTACTTATACTTCATCGATAACACTTTTAAATGTTTTAGAATGAGTTCATCTGACAGGTGTATCATGTACCACTGTGTAAAACGAAGAACTAAGTACGCCTGGAGTTATACGACACGTGTTACATCTTTATGCCCAACGTCAAACAGTATAGACTTTAATAATATATTCTAAAATGAAATTATCAAGACGCTATATTTTGGTAATACTATCTATATATATAATGAACAATACTCTTATTATATGATATCACAAGTCGATGTTAATATCAAACAAAGAACCATTGTTTTCGACAAAAGGAACCGTAAAATAGAAAATTAAATTTAATTGCGCCTACGGTTACGTGGCGTCACAACAGTTGCGATGGTGTGTCACATGCCACATTACTGTAGGCGCAATTAAATTCAATTTTATATCTACTGTTGAGACGGAGTAACACATGTCACATAGTAGCAGGCGCAATTATATTAAAGCTAAATTTTGAAGTATGATTTTAAAAAACACAAGAATATGTACTGGATCTTAGATATAGAAGGAAGGGGTTTAAAAGTCGGAACGCATACCTGGTTTTATCTTTACGTGTGCATTTTTTATTTCTTAATTTCATGTACGTATATATCTTCCTGGAACCCCTACTGAATTTAAATGCGTAATAACCTTCAGTGCATTGCTTTAATTTCGAATGAGATGCATTAGCACGTAAATTGCAAGACATTAATTTTCTAAATAGATATTTTAATTATACAATAATAATGCCGTAAAGCTTTTATCATTTCGACACACACACACTCATACTTATATTTACGGGTACATATTTATGTGGTTGTTCGTTCGTTGATGGTGTTAATCATACTTGGGTTTCCCACGGCCGTCATACTGTTAGTATTTAAAATAAGCGGCCACACCCTGTGCTACGAGAATAGCAAATAAAAAATTCGATCCGTAATGATTCAGCGCTTGTTTGTTCTACACCAATTTACAGCAATTATCATTGGAATAATTAATATTCTAGACTCACTTTTTGAACGTTTCTTTAAGGTAGCTCAATAAATATTAAATATTCTGTTTAATGGACTGTTATTGCTAATATAGGAAATGTCATTAGCTCGCAAACTATTATTCATATTTCGTTTCGCATTGGACCTGCACAGATAAGTGTACAACAAAGCTGAAATGCTGACATTACACAAATTAAGGAAAGTTAAGCAAAGGGGTCATATAATTTCGCTTTCGCTTGTCACGTCTTGTCACACATTGTGATTGTCGCTCATCAGAATTTTTTTTTAGTCTTATTTTTCTTTTGTTGGGGTTTTTAAAATTATAAGATAATGAATTTATTATATGTATATTGGTCTCCTAATTGACCTGTATGTTTTGAAATTCCAAAGCTGAATCTTTAAGTGTTGTATTTTCAACGTCTAGTATTGATCCCTGAACTCCAAGTCTCAGTGTTTCAAGTGTAAGTTCGAACTGCTGGTTCGTAAGTCACAAATCAGCAATCATGAAAAATGAACACCTCTGTAACTCTGCAAGTTATCACGGTCAGGACTGGGTTGAAGTCACACTGCTTTGAATGTCGAATTTAGATTAGAAGTAACGTTATAATAAATATGACTCTATTTGACAATAATGGTTAGAGAAATATATAATTGTGACGACTAATTTGTCACAGAGAATAAATTTTATATAAATCTACTTGCTTTCTTTGATTCATATGCTTAATTCGCTTGCTTAATTTGATTCAACTCTGTCAATTGTACGAGATTTAATAAATTGTAAATGAAATTTTATAAAATTTCGTTATGTCTGGACTCAACTTAACTAAAACGCAAACAAAATAAAATGAAATCATCAAAATATTTACTTGAATATTGTATAGAATAATTTAATATGTAAATGAATACCCCTGAAATTTATTCAGCTGCTTCTACACTAACATCACAGGCCATCTTTTGTTCTTATTGGTGATTACGCATACCTCCTTCACCAACGGAATGTGATGAAATCATTTTGTTTTGTTTATTTATGCATTTATCATTAATAGAGACAATTAAAAATATCTATTTGTTACATCATTAGTTCTTTCTGTAACCTGTTCACGTTCTTTAAGCGACTCGCCAAAGTCCACTTGCCTGACAGTGTGGCGGTAGTACAAAATATAATAATACATAGTGCCGCTTCAGCTGGGGTGACAATTTATCGATTGAGAAAGGGCCCAATTATGTAGGTAATATGAACTCCCTATAGGAAATTTTTAACTGTGTAGTATTGACTTTCTTTTCTTACCTGAATCTACTGGCAGACTATATATTTAAACACAATTCGCCACTGATTATATATCTGTAGAAATATTGTTGTTAAGGAAATAGATGTCTCATGAGTAGCATGTAAATTTCTTGTTTGAACTGTCAGCAGTTGACCACAACAAAAGTGAAGTAAATATGCAAATTCAACCTAAAATTATAATTATCTTCTTATGCGTGGTGCGAATATTCACTATGATGTATTATGACTCAGTTTCAATTTCAATGGGATTGTGAACCATGACTTAATTTCTATAAAACTGTACTACATATTGATAAAGTTAGCTAGCAGAACCTCAAATGTTCAATTGCTTTTTAATAACTCCCCATATTTTAAGAGATATTAACAATTAAAAAAGTCATTTTGTCCCTATTAAAAGGATATAGATAATTCCTATACATGGTACGTTACATCTGAATGAATGCGAGCTGACAGAAAACGAGGAAGAAGTATTTGGATGACGGAAGAACAGAAAAAAAGAGCAGCGTAAATGAGAAAGGGAGGAATAGGTAACAGAAACAGGGGGTAAACAACTATGAATTTTTCAATAGCTTTAACTGTATCCTTGAAGGTTAGTTGAAGTAAGAATAAAGAAAATGTAAAAGAATGTATTGTCTGTGTATCGGCAAAAACATTAATAGAGAAATACAATTCAATATAATCCTGTTAAGTTTTTAATATTCACTTGAATGAGTATAAAAAATTGGAAACCCATAATCTAAGTTATTTATTTTTCGTCGAGCCTTCTGACCTATGAGTTCATTCGCTGTACGTATTCACATATTCAAAGACTCACTGGCAGCAGTGTAGTTTACATACATGGGTCCACCACATCATAAAACCAAATCAGAATAGGAATCAGCATCAAAAATAAGCTGACGATAAGTAAATTAAGAGAATAAATTTAAATATAAAAAAGAGAATAAATTTTTTAAAATAATCGTGTCTTGTTTTCATACAATAATATTTAATAATACAAGTCAAAAGAGAAAAGAAGATAAGGGAACAGATTTTACGTGCGCATGTTAATTAAATTTATTCATTAAACCAGTTTAACAATCCATCATTAAAACAATTCATCACAATTAATTATATAACTATTTGTAAAACTTGCACGTTAATCGAATGTCTTTTAGTTTTTAATGACAAGGTAATGGCTAATAATAACCAACGATTAATCCGTGACGATTACATAAGTAAACATTTTATATTGAAGGTAAACAGAAAACCAGTTATCCGTCAGAAAACAGCTGATGGCGTCGAAGGTAGAGAAAGAGTAACAACCAATGAAATCCAATTGACTTACAGTGCAAGTTTCAAGATTCATTTTCTACCAATCATATAGAAGTCTAACTTTGCTAGTTTAATACAAGTTAATTCCAAGATTAATTTTCTCCTTCTCATATAGAAAATTGTAACACAACGTAATTTCAAACTTACTAGCTTAATAGAAACAAATTCCAAGAGTTATTTTCTACCTGTTATTTAGCTAATTGTAACGCAACATAATTTGAAACTTCCTAGTGTGTTGCAAGATAATTTTAAGATTAATTTTCTACCTTGTGCTCTTAAAAACTTTCAAGTGGTATTTACTCTATGTTGCGAACTTTATGAGTTTGAACTTTGAGATATCATAGTTGAACATTCAAATGTTTATATATTAAAGCTCTCACACAAAATACAGTATCCCAACCTTTTGTAAAAATAATGCAATATTTGAATTATTGCCGCTGTAATTATATTATAATAATTACTGATCGTATAAAATTTTCCTTGATGTGGTCTTGATCTGTTTTCATTCTGCATAAATATTTACGCGGAACTCGTAGTTGTTTATGGTCATTTAACATTGCTTTTTAAAAACAGATCAATTGGGTTATGGACCATGTCTTCATTTCTATGAAACAGACAATTTATATTTAAAATAGCTGTTAACAAAACCTAGTAATATTTAATATAAGAAGATGCGCAAGAAGTGTGAGAGAGACCCATTATCAGATCGAAAATTAGAATAAGGGAGCCTAAAAACTATATAACCCAAATATCTTACTAAATTTTAAAGATTTTTTTTTTTTAAATCATATAAAACAGTATTCCTGTTTTTTGTATAGTGGGTATTTATTTTGTGTTTAGCTAGAAAATGATTACTCAATCTAGAAATGAGGTAGATTACGGAAATCCTCTGGACTCATAACCATCTGATCCATAAAAACGTCTGATTAGTAATTATTATTCAAAGTTCGAATAAAATGATTACTATACAATTAATTATAAACTAGTTTTATTGGAACGAAATGACTTATCATTATGGTGGTTATGATTCTGCTAGCATTGCGGTACTGCGTGCTCTGTGTTCAATATTACGCGAATCTACTAATTGACTCACGGTGACCAATATTATTCAGCGCACGGTCGCATCGTGGACTTTAATGCGCATGCGCATGACGCAGCGTCGCTACGTTAGCATCCACGGTAACCGATAAGATGATGCAACGTCAAGGTCAACCAGCTTACTGCTCGTACTGTAGGTCCAAGCCAGTCCAAGCCGTCCAAGCCATGGAGACGGTGACTTATCCGTAATATTATGTCAATGTTAACCGTTTAATACTGCTTGTGCGATGACACATTGACAACTTTATAAATTCTCTAGGAGGCCATTAAATACATTATTTTATGTTATGATTTTCCCTTACTGTAGTAGATATATGTTCTGATATGTTTTCTGTATATTCTATAATTTGAAATCTACTTTTATTGCGAATATCTTCTGAATAATTGTATAATATTCGCTATTCACAGTTACATGTGTTTAATACCGGCAAAAAATAAGAATGTATAAACAAGAGAATGGAAAGAAATACTTGAAACAAAAATGAGAAGAGCACATAGAATACGTGCAGTAGAGCCAGAGGCGGCCGTAGGGGGTGGCAAGCAGGGCAACCGCTCGGGCATCGCATTCTTGCGCACCAACCCAAGTAGAAAAATGGGCTTGTGTCCTCATTTTTTAGTGGTCGATTTTTCAATTGTTGATTGAAATTGATGTTAATAAATGTGTATTGGCGTGTCTATTTTATTAAATATCAAAATATTGACGGAGATATAGCAATTAAAAGTTTGAATTGTAGTTTTAGCGCTAGAAATGGTCGGCTATATTTGTATGCATTTTAACGTCAGTTATTTGTTGAGTAGGTCAGTGCTGTGGTAATGTTTTATAGCTGTTGGTAGTCAAATAATCAAGTCAAATCAAAGAATAATAAGTTTTTATTTTATTTAACCCTGTTACGGCAGACATAATATTGAAATTTTATTGTTCCTTGAAGCAGATGTAAATAATATGTGATATTTTGATATATAAATACATATAGCAGAGATTTAAGAGCTGTAAGGTTGGTAAACTTACACAAGGATTGTGATGTCACATGCACTTGGAATGTCTACAACGTTGAATCCCTAATAATTAAAGAGACAAAATGACTTTTTTAATAGTTAATATCTCCTGAAATATAAGGAGTTCTTAAAAAATAATTGAACATTTGAGGTTCTAGTAACCCACTTTATCAATATATACTACACTTTTATAGAAATTGAGACATAGGACACAAGCCCATTCATTACTGTATATCTATTTGAATCTCGCGCCTCACCCTTTAGAAATCCCACTTGAATCACTGCGTATATCTTTTAAGGCATTCATGTACCTTAGTTCATCATCATTAATATTTGTCATCTTTGTGCTTGTTAACTTTTATAAAACTTCCAATATAAAATTTTATTTAAGAGCACGGCGCGAGATTCAGATATATATATATATATATAGTACTTGGGTTGTTTCGCGAGAATGCGCGGTCCCGGGCGGTTGCCTGCTTGCCACCCCCTAAGGCCGCCTCCGGAAGAAGGAATCAGTGCATTAGTCAGGACAGATTAGATTTCATTCTATCCCGTGTAATTTTGTCACAGACTCCATTCTGTCTAAAATCTTTTTGACAGGACGAAAGGAGAGAGAGGCAAATTGCTTACTTTATTTTCTTTTTGTAAACATTACTCAATAAATAACCGTAGGCTAACTTGAATTTCTTTTATTGTAATAAAATCTATACCAGTATTAAAATATACATATCAGCTTTATTTGAAGGTTAGGTAAATTCGAAGACGTTTTAGGAATACAATGAAATATTTATGTAACTTGTAAACCATAAAAAGTAATAGCCGCTGGGCTCATTTCTCAACAACAAATGTTATTTGTAAAATTAGTTACAGTTACTGTTGTTTTCAACAATTTTATATTTACACAATTCTATGTCTGTTATTCTCGCAATAAAATAGTTCTTAATTCCACCGCTAGGTGTTTACCTAGCTACCTTGGTCCTTGACAGATGATCAATTGTTAACTTAACAAACCAACACCTCCTAAATATACAAGGCCTAACTGCGATTTTGTGACGTCATCACTTGTAGTCATCTGAACACCAGATGTTTTACACAATTCTACCTAAATATACTTGAAATGTACTTTAAGGGTATTGATTTAGTACAATTTAGAATCTCTCTGTGCATTACGTATTGTATTTACTTCCATGTTATTTCGGTTAAAAAAATCGTATAAAATATATAATTAATTAAAAATATAAATAATCAGTCTTAAGAGGGTGTATTTATAGTAACTGTGTTTGTGTTTTTTTTTTGTTTATATTTGGTTTAAACATTAAACTGTTTTAATCTAAAAATTAGTGTTGTGTATGAAAACCTTGTATGGTGTATGTGCTGTAAATGTTTTACTGATCATTACGTGTGTAGAATTTTAGCTAACTGTGTAATATATAAAACTAATTATAATATTCCACAATTAATAACCAGTTTGTCGAGTGAGTGACTTCTTAAAGTGTAAATTATTAGACAACAAAATGCCAAGTAGATGCTGCGTTCCACTTTGTAAGGGCAACTATCCTACGGGTCCAAAAGTATCTGTATTTGGCTTCCCTAAAGACGAATGCTTAAAAAAGAAATGGTGTTCTGCTATTCAGCGAAAGGCGTTTGTTCCGTCGAATAAATCCAAAGTAAGTAGATAATGAGAACGTATGCGTGAAAGATTAATTAGACAAACATACCGACCATCACAAGACTATTATATTAAACTATTTACAGGTCTGCGAACTCCATTTCAAAAGTGACGATATTGAAACAGAATCGAAAGCGTATGACAACAAAACTGGTGTTCTAGTTTCAGCAACTCTTAAAGTCAAAAGACTAAAGAAAGGAACTATTCCTTCTGTATTTTCAAATTACCCCAAAAGTGTTGCATATTGCTCCTCAAGCAACACCTCGCCGGGCCCTTCAACAAATAGAGTATCTCCCGATTCAAAAGCCGAAGAAAGAGAAAATAGATTATTGAATTCAGCGATCATAAACAGTATAAATTCAGCAAATGCCTATAATACCGATCGTAGAATTAATAATATAAACAACCTTCTGGATTGTATTAGAAAATACGGTGTTTCTGAGAGATGGTCACATCAGTATTTGCCAGATAAAGAGCTTATTTGCATTTTTTATTTAACTGTTGAACCTGAACCCTTAATTCAATATTCTATTACAATAGATAAACATTTGGCATTATCGGTCTTTATAAAGAGTACATTAATTAAGAAAATAGGCCCAAAATTATTACCACAGAAAATAACTAGCTACAATGAGATTACTGATATTTTAGAAACCATTGTTTTAATCAAGGCAGACAGTAAGACATGCAAAAGAAGTGCTACATTTCATTTAATCGATGAATTGTTAAAGGACGTTGTAACCAACAAGAATGAAAATATTTTACATTTCTTAAGGGGGCAAATAGAATTGTGCATATGTCCTACAAATAATTTTAGATATTCCCCTGAGTTATTAGTATTTGCTTCTTTATTAAATACAATTTCACCACATGCCTACAAGTTCTTAAGACAAAGTGGATATTTTATATTTCCGCATCCTAACACATTGAAGAAAGTATGCAATGATTTACATGTAAATCCGCAGTTAGAAACTAATGATAAAATTTTTTTGATGTACGCTAGTAATAGAGTAAGCTATCTTCAAGATTTTGAAAAAACAGTTATACTAATGATTGATGAGATACACATTAAACCATTTTTTGACTATAAGGGAGGATCTATTGTTGGTGCATCGTTTGATTCAAATACTGCGGCTACAAGTGCCTTTGTTTTTATGGTTTCCAGTTTATTATCACAATTTAAAGATGTTGTTCATATTGTACCAATTAAAACAATAAATTATGTAACTTTATACAATTTGATAAAAAAGCTTATATTAGGGTTAGAAAAGGCGGGATTCAAAGTCATTTGTGTTGTTACAGATAACAATGCAATAAATAGAAAAGCTATGAGTTGTTTCGCTGTTCCTAATAAAACATCTTTTCTTTATCAGCATCCCCAGGATGCTAATAGGCCACTCTTCTATTTAATTGATTCGGTTCATCTTCTTAAAAACATTAGAAATAACTGGTTAAATCAAAAAAATATTGGACAGTGTATGTTTTTTCCAGATTTTGAAAAAGGTGATAATTGTAGAACTGCATCATTTTCTGCTCTTAAAAAGTTATATGAAATAGAAAATACTGCAATCATTTCTTATGCACACGGGTTAACATTTAAGAGCATTGCACCTTCAAATCTTGAGCGCCAAAATGTGAAATTAGTGTTGAAAATTTTCAACCAATTTGTAGTTCAAGGTTTGAATGAAAAAGGACGTCTGCATAATATTGAGTATTATAATGATACGTCAATTTTTATTTCAATCATTTGCAAATGGTGGGATGTTATGAACGTTAAAACTGTATACAAAGGTTTACACAAAAGTAACATTTACATGACACCTTTAACAAAGGACAAATCAGATCAGAAATTTATATTTTTAAACAAATTTATTGACTGGCTCGACGCGTGGCAACAAATGAATTTTTCCAGTGGTTGCTTTACTAATCAAACGCACGATGCGTTAAGACAAACTACATACGGAATGTTAGAATTGTGTCGTTATTGCATAGACGAACTAAAATTTACTTATATATTACCAGGTAAAATTCAAACAGATTTACTTGAAGATAGATTTGGCAAATATAGGCAATTAGCTGGGTCTCAATATCACATCTCCATGAGACAAGTTCTAGAGTGTGAAAAAAAATTACGTCTTCAATCAAATTTAAAACTAGAACTAATAATTAAAGATAGAGCAATGACAGTGCAAACATTACAATGTCCAGAAAATATTCTAGATAATATTGAAGATACTAATGAAGCAATGACACCATTGCAATCGGTAGTAATTAGCGAAATGGATATAGCCAATGTAGAAGAATTATTACCTGTAATTACATATTTAGCGGGGTATTGTTGTCATGCTGTTTTAAAAAAAATTAAGTGTAGCAAGTGTAAAGAAATCTTAACAATTGATAAGACAATTTCTTTACACCAGTCATACAATTTAATAAAAAATCTTGATCGTGGAGGCCTGATTTGTCCGACACCTTCTGTAGTCAATTTAGTTATGTACAATTATTTAATAGTTGAAAAGTTGTCTCGTGATATAGATTTTTTCTCTCTCCAAAATCAGAGAAAATATATAATAGATGTTACATGCAAAACTTTAGAAGTTAAAGAAATGCTGTTAGAAGACCTTCTTGATCTCGAGTGTCATAACAACTATTATATATGCAAGTTATTAATTCATATTTCAACTAATATTATGTTAAATAATTTATCATCTCGTAAAAATGACGACTTGCAACATAATAAACAGTATAAGAAAAGAAAATTGCAAACTCTAACTACATAAATATGGTTCTAAATATAAGTATTGTTATTGTATACACTCGTATATTGTTAAAAGAAATATATGAAAAATAAAGTTAATATTTTTATATAATACATTTTTATTATTATTATTTTTATAAATATATATATATATATATATATATATATATATATATATATATATATATATATATATATATATATATATATATATATATATATATATATATATATATATATATATATATATATATATATATTATGGAAGGTATACCATTTTCCTTTTTTGCATATGTGTGTTACTAGTCTATTTATTTTAATTTTTGTAGAAATGTTACGATTTAGAAATGTTACTTAGTTTAAAATTAAATTTTCGATGTATTTTACTTCTTTAATTACTCATTATAAAACCCTTACAAAAACCAATTCATAAACAAACAATTCATTAATTGCAAACTAATTAATAATTTAAAAATGATAGTCCTTAATAATTTGTAACCAGAAACTTTGTTCAATACCCTATATGATACTAACATTTTCAAACAAACTGTCTTATACCGATAGCAGAACTCAGCAGCATATGACTACAAGTGATGACGTCACATACCATTGACTGAATCGCTGTTAGGCTTTGTATATTTAGGTCTAAGGAATATTGCTGCTGGCTATGACAAATATAATTGTAAGTATGAATAAGACCATTTCGTGCTGTTAGCAACATTAGCGTGACCATTTTTGATTCATTTATCTTAAACATTGTTTAATTGTGATTAGGATAGAAGAATATCTTATTTTAATATTGTAGTGTACGTATTGTAGTGTAGTTAGTTACAAAAGTCAAGTGTATAGTATGCAATGTATGGCATATGTCTTAAAAACGGAATTTAATTAGTGTGGAATTAGAACTCATCAAGGAATCTTATTAATATTGAAAGAAATTCCAACTAGATATATATAGACAAAGTTTTCTATATCTCGAAAGTTCAAGAAAGAAGAAGACAATTATTATACAAAATTTGGAGAATTTCTCAAAAGCATTAAATAAATTTCTAGAAAATTTAGAATCGGAAAATCAACAAATTCTCGATTACATTAGTGAAAACAAATCATCAAGACAACGAGGTATTGTCAGGTAAGTTTATTTTAAAATCAATCACAACGTCATAACAAATTGGCCTCAATATAGTTAACGATGACTCAAGGCATCGCTGTGGCCGTAGATACGAGTATTACAATTTCGCTTACAATAATCGGACTGACTTCAGTGGTAGAACTGTATGAATAGATAGATATGTTATAGGCGTAAGTTCATAAATGATTGCTTTATAGTCTATTGTTATGCCAGCAGTTCACACTCGGCGAGACATTTGTCAAAACATTTCTCGATTGGTCTCATCTCTCGTTTCCTTTGACTTGTGTCAAAAGACTCCTCATCTACCGAGGCAAGCCAACGTGAGGCGAGAGCACTCGAGATAAGCCAAAACGAAGGGAGAGAGGAGACAATAGACACTCGAACTCGCCTGTCTTGGCATTACCGGCATTAACCGAAGCTACACACCAATGTTATGGATTTGATTATATCTAAAGTAATGTAAAGTGGTCTGTCGGGTCGATTGACTTGAAATTTTGACACAACATTGCATTGGAATACACGCGTATTTTCGAAAATCGAATTCATTTCTTTCCAGATGATCGTCATCTGTATATACTTATATATATATATATATATATATATATATATATATATATATATATATATATATATATATATATATATACTTTCCCATTTCAATTTAGCTAGTAATTTATAACAACTAAACCACTTTTTTAAAATGCAAACGATTCAAATTAAAACAATTTACAATGTATGAATATTTATATTTCCATTTGATAAATTCTTGAACTCATTGTATGTTTTTATTCCATAATCTCAACAAACACATTTAATTTGTTGTTTGTTTGCATTTTTATCATTTCTTCAATAAATTGTGCGACGTATCTATATCAACAACTGGCAACTGCTGATGTACAACATTCAGGCAATGTCTATGGTAAACAACAGTGTAATATTTCCGATCATGCTTTGTATTGTATTTTGCTGTGGTATTGATATCTGCAATTACTCAAACGTTTTCAAAAGATCTTATTAAATTGCAAAACACGTGATACTAGTTAGTATACTGAATCGACTGCACAGTCAGGGTTTATTTGAGCCTGGATTTGTAAACAACATGTGTTTGCTCTGCAGCGTGCAACGCACCCTGGAGAGTTGCTAATCAACGCCTCCTTTGTTGATGACCTACTTTGGACTATTGAGAACAATGTGGGTAGATTTATTTTTAAACTCAATGACAATAATAAAAAATACTTTTATGTTAAAATAATTTTCTTTTACAAGCACAAAACTGAAATAGAAATGTGTTGCATGTATAGCATTCAATTTGTTGTAATGACATATAATTTTCAGAACTGAACTCAGCTTTCAAACCTACACTTAAGTGCAATAGAAAATAAGAAAAAGATTTATCCCAAAACATTGTCTAACTTGCGCCTCCCCGTAACTAACCGAATAAAGATCCGCCCGTACCCCTACATACTGTGATTTTTTAATGCGTGAAAAAACAAATTTTAAAAAAGTTAGGTTAGTTCTGCCCAAAAATTTTCCCAAAGTTGAGACCGAAAAAGAAGGTACAAGAAGATGCGAGAGCTCTTATTTTATTGAACAAAACCTGGTAAAACATAACAAAGAATGGAATGCTTCTAGTTCTTGCAGTATGTATAATAACGACATACCAAGAACTGGTATTTAAGACTAAGGCAACACCACGTAACTACATTTTCACATCTTGTTGAAGGTAGGTGAGACAAGGTACGAGGGCGGTGTTCTCAATGCATACTGATACATATTTATTACCATATTATCCAGGGTCCAGCCTCAAGAGTCCTGGAACGCCTGTGACATTCCAAAATCAAGAACGCCAACATAAGAATCAATATGCAAATAAATGTACAGCAATAATTTCTGAGTAACCGAGCAAGGCGTTGTACGAGTACAAGACATAGTTTGTATAAATTGCAAATCTAATCATGATTTATAAGATAGAAATACTCTGGGCTAGATCTTACTTTTAGCACAAGAGGCATACAATAAATAATAGCAAAGTAATAATTAGTAGTGTAATGATATTTAGACTGGTTATACAGAGGATGAATTCGCGCACTTATATTAGAATAGTTTACTTTTGTGTTTTTTTAACCGATTGTGTTTCTTGTCCATACTGTTAAGCGCGGGAAAAATCATAATGGCCCACCATGCTGAAAATATTTGGGCCGGCACTGGTCCTTCTCTCTCTCTCTCTAACTGTGGAACGCATCGCTCATGAACATGGCGAATTATACAAGCCCAAATATATTTCTTACATTAGTAAAGTATTTTCAAGAATAATTCACAACCTAGAAGGCAGTGGAACCATGCTTAGCTATATTTCTTGCAGCAGGAGGTTCGTCCTTAGCAGTGACTGTTCAGTCATCAGACTCTGAAATTTTGCATACATGATCCTTGGTTTCAAACAAATAGAACAGGATTAGACAAGAATATCAGACAAAAGAACATTTTTACCGCATTGCAATTTGTACCGTATAACACCATAGAATAAAGATCAAATTACAATGCAGGAACTGTGTTGTAAGGTACAGGTTTATCTGACGTTTGTACCTAACCCTGTGTTTAAAATTAAATTCAATGTAACTCTGCATACGAGTATCAATGCCACTGGTTCTGTTTACTTTTTGTAGAATATTTACATTACAATAGCAACGTTCAGCTGCCGGTAACGGTATTATTAGAAACACGTTGTTCTGGAGTTAGTTCTTATGATTCTTTTTGTACTTGTCTCCCACTATTGTACCTACGCAGTACGCTTCATGAACCATCAGCTTAGTAAACTATCACAGACCTTGTATTTATTTTTTTACTTGGGCGCACAATTGCTTAACATGAAGTACTTATTCAATAAGGTAATTACGCACTTTATGTTGAAATCGTTGCTCAAATTAACATCAATAACAAGATTATGTTCTTACTGTAAAGGGTAATTCAGGTGTAATGCCTTACAGCCAGTGAGTAACACAATTAAATCTACATAACCTCCAAATCTCAGTGGCGCGTTATTTTATGGGAGCATGTGCAATTATTTAACTTATCTTCATTTGTTTTTTGGAAAGTACAAGTCAGATCAAGCAAACAATACGCAGGAACGTGATGCCTCCTGTTACCATGTATAATTCGCCGGAAGTATGTGGTTTTAGATCACACATACTTCCGCATTATGTACGCTTTGTTATCTGTTATCAGCGGTATAAATCTCAATTTGTATTACCGCACATTATAGTGTTACTATTTACATGAGCAGCTTGATTTACTGAAAGCGCTTATCACTGATAAGGTATGTGTAGAATGGTTACAATTAGTTTTACATAATACAACACAGTAAACAGGAAATATTTTATAATGTTGCGATTTAACCGAATGTTTATTAGAAAAACAAAACAACATATCAAAATGTTGAAATATAAATATCAAGCACAAATTATCTCAAACTGAAATGAATTCAGAACTTATTGTAAACATTAATAATAATATTAATGAAAGTTTGAACTAATTGATTATTAATCAATAATCATTCTAAATATATTTGAACGATAACACTCCCTAATAAATTTGATTGGATCGTATGACACATAACAAATTAAACGAAGCAATCAAGTCCAGTTAAAATATAGCGTTGTTCCTGGAATCGTGTCTAATTTATATTGAATTTATTTAAATGCGTATATTTATTTAATTATACCATTTTAAAAATAAAGATAAACTTTACATTTTGAAAAGAAACAATAAACACTGAAGTATTTGTTTCAATATTTTACCAGAATTCTCAAAACATACATACAGTATGTTGATTATTATTTTATCAAATATATTTCATTTTGGAGAATGGGATACCATATATCGTTAAAGATCATTAAAAAGTATCGTCGTGACGTCATATAAACGATTTTTCTATATTTGGAAACAAACACTGGTACGAATATAAAGAGAAATGGCAAACAATACTGAAGGAAATAATATTTTCATTTAAAGAACGATGTAGCTGACTTTTATTGACGTACGAGTATGTAGAAAACAGGGGCTATAATACAGGGCTCAAATCTAAGGTCATTTTACTCAATAATATCTAATTCTTATTTAGAGACAAACCATAAATATAATAACTACACATTTAAAAAAATTAGTTAAATAATATAGAAATAGATATTAAGTAAATACATTACATACCTAAATAAAGGTCCTCCTCCACCAAATTGAGTGGGATCTCCTTTGAAGGACAGTCGGAGATGTCTATGAAATGATCCCAACAGACTTTGTCTTCGTGGTGGTGGTGCAACATCACCATTAGCTGGAGGAATCTCCACTTTGATTGGCACTGGGGTAGGCGTTGTTCCATCCAAGAGCTTTGTCCATGGAGGAGGCTCTTGATTTTCTTCTACCAATTGTTAACTTAACAAACTGGCGATGCCGCTGTAAACATTACCTCGTACGCAGTCAAATCGGTTAGCATAAATTAAAAAGTATCGCTTATTAAGACAGGCCACAAGCATGCTATGCGTCATAAGTTACATCAATAACATAACAATTGTAAGGAGCCTTTATTACTAGTTTCTTGAAAGATTTCGCTTGTAAATGGTTTGTTTAGTAATAAGAATTTTAAAAAGTTTCTGGATGTACTTGTTGAAGCAATTCTACAATGAAGATTGTGCTTGGGAACTAAATTAAGGGGACTCAATACTACTCCTGCATATTATATTTATTTGATAAATTATAAAGTATATTTAATACTAGTATTAGTTATGTAGGTGCTACAATAATTGACTTCATAAAATGTACGAGTAAGTGAGACACATTTATGTGTGCTTAGTATAAGAGCGAATAAAATAGCTGTAAAAGCAGGCCCTTTTTCAAACCCAGTAGCTTTATTTTTCAAAAAGGAGTGAATTGTGGCACAAAACGAAATATATTAAGTTAAATTGTTAATGTGTTTTTAAGGTGCATCTAACACAACTAAGTACCTGTTACGTAAATAATTTTATCTAATGTACAACGTATTTTAATGCCTTTTAAAAAATAAATCTACCCTTTTGCGCATTAATATACTCATTGAAACTTGTAAACCTTTTTAAAATATATACCAATCTTAAGTAGTTCCTTTTGGGGATTAAAATCTTTTAATTTTTTTTTTCTTTGATTACTAAAGATTATTACAATATGTCCTGCTTGGAGGATATTCAGTGATAGGTATGTCAAAATAAAGTGTCTTGCGCGGGATATGCCCATCGACTCATCCCTCAATTTTAATAGATCCTAGATTCTGTCTATTTGGCTAGTAGGTCCTGAGGTACCTTCTTTTTCAGTCTGCGTACTGTGGAAATATTGGACATTAGACAACTGGCCAAATTGTTTGGATGTTCAGTTATTCTCTCCTTGTATACTTTGGTTCTAAGCACTATTTCTTCTTTTCCTGTAGGTATATCCAGGTCCCGTTGTATTATGTGATTAGGTATAAACCATGGTGCATTCGTGACAATCCTTAGCATTTTGGACTGAAATCTTGTCTGAAATATTAGAGGTAGATGCAGTACCCCATAGTTGTATACTATATGACCATACTGGTTTAAGTATGGATTTGTAGAGCAGGAGTTTGTTTTCTGTGCTAAGTTGTGACTTACGTCCTATCAGCCAGTACATCTTATCTTTTAAAATAGCTAGAAAATTATAAAGGCCCTTGAATAAGTGTTTCTA
Organism: Panorpa germanica; assembly: GCA_963678705.1. NCBI lineage: Eukaryota > Metazoa > Arthropoda > Insecta > Mecoptera > Panorpidae > Panorpa > Panorpa germanica. Next base: position 11,530,154 of record OY783217.1, read on the forward strand.
TGATTTTTACGTAAAATATTACATAGATGTAAGGTAATATTCATGTTTTGTGTTTTGGGATAAGTCTACATTAATCTACGAAAGTTATTAACATATAAATAGAATAAATTTTTACTTTAAAAGGTTAAACGCTATTTGAGTCACATTTCGTATTAAAAAGATCAAGGTCTATAAGCAATTTAAAGGGAAACACTTTCCGCTAAACACAGTTACGTGTATTAAAGGTTTATTTAACATTATTTTAAATAATATAAAATGCTAAGACCTATTTCATTGGTTTTTAATAAATATATTTACCTTCAGATTAATAGAACAACAAATCGTCTCGAAAAGATCTTTAAATAAGTAAAGAATTGTAAAATCAGGCAAAATTTCAATATTTTTTGAATAAACATTACTAGTTTTCGTTTATGTAAAATATTACATACATTTAAAGTAAGATCCATGTTTTGTAAGGACTAGGTATACATATTATTAATTTAAACATAACCTTAAAAAAATAGAATTTAAAATATAGTTACAAAGAGTATGCTAGACCCTGAATTCGTCAAGTGCTTAAGCAAAGCTCACGTACCCCGCGGCATCGCGAGTCTATAAGAAGGCGTGTTCGCACGATTACACGTTTAGTCGAGCATTGAAGTTCCTATCAAGAAAATAAACAGTGTAACAACACAACCGTCACAATGCGGTTGTCAAGTGTCGTGCTATTTATGTGCGTCGCAATAACTTGTGTAACATCCCAAGAAGATCAATCATTCGAAGCTAAATTCACTGATCAGTTCCGAGTTGTTTTAGAATGGAATATCTTGGACTATGTATGGCCAACCCCACAAGCCCGCGAAGAAGCGATAGCCAGTGGAAAATACATCCCAGAAAATGTCCTAATCTCCGACATCAAACCTTATGGAAATCGTTTATATCTAACAGCTCCCAGGATAAAACCAGGAGTTCCAGCAACTTTAGTCTCAATACCATCAATCTCTTCAGGAGAAACATCACCTTTCCTGGAAGTTTTCCCAAGTTGGGAAATGAATGAACGTGGAAATTGTTCAGCGTTACAATTTGTCCAAGGAGTCGCTGTAGATTCCAAGGGAGTCATGTGGGTCGTTGATGCTGGACGTACGGAAACTTTATCAAGATCCCCAAATACAGATTGCCCGCCTAAATTAGTGTTACTAGATCTCAACAAAAATGGAACCATTCTGCGTACATTCGTTTTCCCAGACTCCATTACCAGACGGAATATTAGTTACTTGAACAAAATTGTTGTGGATGGTCCCTATGCATACATTACAGACAACAGTGGCGCAGATCCTGGAATCGTCATTTACAATGTCGAGGAAAACAAAGCGTGGAAAATCAGGGAGCCAAATTCGATGCGTGCTGCGAAGAATGCAGTTGGCCTTGTAGTTAACGGAACAGCTCTGAATTACCCGATACATATTGACGGAATAGCATTGGGAATCAGAGGGGATGGAAGCAGGATAGTCTACTACAGCCCTCTATCCAGCTACAGGCTTTACGGAATCCCGGCGTCTGCATTAAGGAACGAATCCCTAGCAACGGCAAGTCCTAGAATGGTTATGTCAACTGTCATTAATTTAGGGAACAAAACGTCACAATCAGACGGTATGGTGATGGATAACGAAGGCATTATGTACTACGGTCTACTTGCTGAACATGCCATCGCTCAGTGGGATTCTAAAACACCATTTTCATCTCACCAGAGGGTCGTAGCAAAGGATCCTACCTACATCCAATGGACAGATGGTATGGGCTTCGATGAAGACGGCAATTTATATGTTGTTGTTAACAGACTGCAGAATTTTATCGCTGGTAAACTAAATAAGAATGAGGTTAACTTTAGAGTCCTACGAGCTCATACAGGAACCAGGAGTTATGTATATGCAGCGGGCGAGGAAAGCGCTTATACGATCGTTAATCTGGAAGAACAGACCCAAGGAAATTCAACGGCAAGTTATGGAACTAGAGGAAAATTCATTGGAGCTGGCTTAATTGCCGTTGCGGTATTATCAACCATGTTATAAAGTGAACAAACGTGCGAAATAATACTTTGGTGTGTAAAATGTAAATTAAAATTCGCTTAATCAAAATTGTTGAGCTGTGAAGTTACATATAAATTATGTGAATAACTTTGATGTCAAATATTATATTGTAGATAACTCGAAAACAACATTTTTAGGTTAAGAAAACATGAATGATATAATGTGTATACTAAAAATTTAAGTCTAGGTAATATAAAACTAATAATAGTTTTTGTATTTAGCGATCTATTATTAAGTGTAAATAGTTGTTATGTAATATAAAGCCTTTCTTTGTCAGCTAAGTAACTAGACCCATAGTGTTAACGTGGTCACAGCAATTATCACATATCTAAAGATATGCGAGAGTCAAACCAATTACCAGAAGAACATGAAACGTAAATATTAGCATAAGTCAAACTAAATTAGGAATGATATCTTAAACATTTACAAAATATTTGAAAATTTTAACATAAAACTTTGACACAAATAAGCCAAAATTTTGTGTTTCGTAAAACATATTTATACGTCTATTTTATGTAATATGTAATGTAACAAATATATAATATTTATGTAATTTAATAGGCTAGTGTCATTTATTATTAAAAATTATTTAAAACTGTAAAGATTCGATCGAGTGTTTTATTTAAAATCGTTTTGAAAATGGATCCTAACAAATAAATAATTTTCCATCAAATACTCGTACTATTTCACAAGTTAAGTAATTACTATTAAACATGACTGTATACAAATTACTTTCAAATTTTAAATAACTATTTCTTCGTCAATTTTGCGGATTTCGAAAAAAATTAAAAGCAAGTGTTAATGAAATTTCATAATATAAAATAAAAGGTAGAAAGCTAAGCAATTAGTATGAGTTATATCCAAGTTTTAATTATTTTAGTGTTATACCAAAACAAACTATGAAACTTATAGCGGAAGTATATTGAGATTTAGTTGAAAATCATGAAACTAGTCTCGGAAATGTACCGTTAAAAAGGAGCAAACCACTATGAGTTCAGCAACCTGTCCATAGATTACAAAGTAAACAAAAATACTTATTATAACCTTATTTTAAAGATGGCTACCGAAAATATAAATTGACTCCTTTAGAAAAGAAAATTATACTCAAAATGCATAGCTCGCTGACGGATTTTTCTACCGTAAAAATATACATTAATTTACTAAATACTACGATATGTGATAGTTCGTTATCTTATATTAGCGTCTTATATTTAACATCTTTAAAAACCATAAATTACGCTAATTGACATTTTCTACAAAGCGTTTATCACGTAACATAGAAATGAAACAAAGAAGGTGTTTCAAGGTGTATGCGTTTAGTTTCCACAAAAAACTCTCAGTGAATTTCAATTGAACGAACCGTCCCCATATGTCATACGACTTACCTGTGCCTGTACCAACATGTATGCATGTGGGTCAGATCGTTGGCGGCCACAGCCCAATGACAGTGTGTACTAAAAAGATAATATTATGGAAGGAAACTAATGGAGATAAATGGAGAAACCTTCCTAGAGTCATAGAGGTTATGTTAATATATTCTGTAAGATAAGTGACTTGATATAGGAAGTTAAGTTTAGATTTCACATGTGGTTAGTATAAGCAAACTGCCCTATCGCTTGCACTCTCCCTTCAAAAAGTATCTGGCAACCCTTTACAAAACTGGCGCGATTTTTGACGTGTAAAAGATAAAATTTAAATTGTAAACAATTGAGGTTATTAAAAGCGTGATCTTATAATCACAATTATGAAAGGAAACCGCGCTATAAAACTGTCATTAACGGATGTTTGAAGTCTTTGGAGGCAGTTAACCTATTGTTTGTTATTATCTAAATAGTAGTTAGGTTAATTGATATTAGATAACGCGATGTGTTTTAATCACGTTGTTTTGAAATGTCAAATGGACACATAACCTCTTTTGAAATAATGATTGTTGTTGTGACGCAATGCTAATGATTTACAGCTGGTGCTTATTGTTCATTAATCGTTATTTAATACTTGAAAATCAAAACTATTGAAGGCAGCTAAGAGGTCGTGAAGTCATTAGTTATGCTTCTCGGGTATTGCTGTTCCGGTTCGGCTCCCGGTGATGACATTTATTCCCTGACTGGAAAGAAAATGACAACGGCTAACTACGGCATCTATATAGCAAAAACGAATATGGGAAGGAACACTTTCACAACTTTGAAAGAAAACATTCTATCATAAATAAGGTTTTCTTTAAAGACTTGAATCCTTACAATAAATCAGATGTAGGTAAAAGAATGATCGCGATTTATTAAATAAAGATGTCTTACACCTTTATTTTTCACAACATTCGAAAAACAATGTTTTAGGTTAAAATTCAGATATGCCATAAATGAAATTTAACTGACTATTGAAAAAGCTACCCAAATCGAAATTGCTTGCAAGCCTCATATCTGTTTCTATGCTTAATATTTTGTATATTGCATCGCATTGCATGGCAAACTGAATCGAAGGTAATTTATATTTTGCATATTTTTCCATATTTATCTCCTTTCTACATATTTTTCTTGCATATATTAATTTCATTGTCTTATTTTAGGTGTAAACGAATAATTTATCTATTTACTATGTGTTTTTTTATGTGTTACGCATTTAATAGCGAGAGATATCATGAATAGCAATGAAGCAATAAACTATAATAAAATAGTAAATTATAATCAGAATCATCAATGAACATGGTAATCCAACATTACTCAATAACCTAAGGGTCAAAGACAGTAATCTTCGGTTTTAATTTTACTTTTACTTGCATATTTCTGATGTTTTCTTTTTATACTTACATATTTCCTAAGAATAATATGTTTAAATCTGGTTACTACGGCAATGAATATAAACTATATAAATAATGTATATTATAAAGAAAACTGTAGATGCAAAATTGTAAATAAAAGGGCCCCAACCCCTGTAGTGCATGCAACACTTATTACATTTTTTTAAATAGGAAATGTTACTACACGATACAGTGGTATATATTTTCAGGTTGTTAACAATGTGTTCTGCTTTGGTTGTTAATATACCTATTAGGCAGTGATGCAGTTCATATATAAGCGTCCTGCGATTCTTGCATAATAAATAATGAACAAGATAAAAGAAAAGAATATTCTATTCTATATTGTAGCGAAAAATAGAATAAAATCACGATTTCCATCTGTATGAAGGTCATTTTAATTATACATCATCTAACAATATGAAATCACATGCGTTGTTGAGTTGCTAGCTAATACGTTATGTTACTTCATAAATTGTTCATATTTAATATTTATTTAACAGATAAAATAACTTAGCGACCTGTTTGTGTAATGTGTAATGTTGTTAACCAGTGGTTGATGTTTACTGACATGCATGGAATACAGAGATGAACTAACGATCATTTTATAATAAAAACAAATAAAAAAGTGTATGACAGATATCGAGAAATCGATATTGTGACGGAAAATAGGAACTGGGGCCCTGAGCCTTGCGAATAATGATCGTGATCGAACAGATCTGATTTCTATGAGTAAAACATTTTACGAATCACTTTTAAAAAAAGAATTCCTGTACTAATCCTGAATTTTTTTATTAAATATTATTATAGTTCAGAAATACTCTTTTAAAAGTGATTCGTAAAATGTTTCACTCATATAAATCAGATCTGTTCGATCACGATCATTATTCGCAAGGCTCAGGAATACGGGCACTGCTGAGAAACTCTTAGAAAGCAACTCCAGTGCGACATGGAAAAAGACCTAAAGAAAATGGGAGTAGCAAATTGGAAGGAAAATGTGACCAATAGGAAGGAATGACGAAAAGTATTAAAGGAAGCCAAGGTGCAATTGCGAGTGAGCAATTTCGCAAATGGGAAAAGTATCTTACTTTGCATTAGTCTTATTATTTGTTTCTTTATTATTCATATAAAATAATACCACAGTGGGATGGTTTTTACATTTCAATAATTATCTAAAAAGAGTTAAATATTAAAATTATGACTGTGTATAAGAAATGAAGATGTGGTTATAGAAATTGTGAAAGGATGGACTTTAAATTCGAGTTAGAAATCTTGTACCATATTATGTCCACCTCAGCCAGTAATTGACTAACTTAAACCCTACAGCCCCAAACTAAAATTAAATTCGCCCCAAAGTAAATTGAGTCACTTAAAAACGAAATTCGACGTCAGAGCATGAAAATATAGTCATTCTGTACAAGAAGTATAATTGTAGCGCATATTTTTGTTATATATTTTTCAGTAAATGTATAATAAAAGGAAATTGTTTATACCTTTTGCAAATGTTTTAGCCTTTACCCAGTGCCCCTATAAAGTTTCAACCTGATTTGCATATTTATTACTATTCTACAAGAGTAAAAAAATATTTCTTATTAATATTCACAGCTGATTTTCAGTTACCAGTCCGCCACTGGTTGTTTACAATTATTACGTTTATTTGTAAATAATTTTTACATAAATATTCCAGTCGCCTTCATGATGAATAGACCATGTCAACTAAAAAAAAATATGTCAAACAACAATGGTCATAACAAATGATCCAAATGAAGCAGATGGTTATCTAAAAATAACCTTGTAATTATTTCTTTTGCAAGTAAACTATCATAATTTACTTGTAAATTAAGTACTGCATGTAAATGAATACGTAGAATTGACGTAAGTTTTATGTAGCAGATGACACTTTTTATAGGACTATACTTTGATTACTTTTGATAGGATATGTTAAAACGTTATTAATAGTGCTTTACTTTATGAATCGTTTTGATATAAAACTTTTAATAGAAATATAACTGTTTATAATGGACTTGTGTCCTATGTCTTAACTTCTATAAAAGTGTACTATATATTGATAAAGTGGGTTAGTAGAACCTCAAATGTCCAATTATTTTTTAATAACTCCTTATATGTTAGGAGATATTAACAATTAAAAAAGTCATTTTGTCTCTTTAATCATTAAAGGGATTCAACGTTGTACACATTCCAAGTGCATGTGACATCACAATCCTTGTGTAAGGTTACCAACCTTACATATCATAAATCTCTGCTATATGTATTTATATATCAAAATATCAAATATTATTTACAGGTATTTCAAGGAACAATCAAATTTCAATATTATGTCTGCCTTAGCAGGGTTAAATAAAATAAAAACTTATTATTCTTTGATTTGACTTGATTATTTGACAACCAACAACTACAAAACATTACCACCGCACTGACCTACTCAACAAATAACTGACGTTAAAATGCATTTCACGTCATACAAATATGGCCGACCATTTCTAGCGCTAAAACTACAATTCAAACTTTTAATTGCTATATCTCCGTCAATATTTAGATATTTAATAAAATAGACAAGCCAATACACATTTATTAACATCAATTTCAATCAACAATTGAAAAATCGACCACTAAAAAATGAGAACACAAGCCCATTTGAATTTGTCTTCAAGTGGTAAACGGATGATAAACGTTAGATGTCATATGTGCAATGTATTTCCATAATTTAAAAAACATTTCGACGTTAAAACATAACTAACATAATTACAACGACTTAAGTTACGAATGTACGTCCTCATTATATATTAAGTATAATTATTTATAAAATCCATATCAGAATTTTAAATGCTTCATAATAAATACGTGAGCAGTTTTTACAAAGAAAGCATTGTGCAAAGATAATTTTGTATGTTAAAGACGACCAAAGAATTAAACTACGTACAAAAGATTACCTTTTAAAAATAAGTATATTCCACATTCGAAAATAACATTAAGTGTGAAGGTCAATTTACTACAAGAACATGTATTATAACTGAATAATATGGTATGTAAATAAAAAACAAAGTATACACAATTTATTTTGTAAATAAACAACTGTAGCGAACATATTCAAAATATTTCACGAGCTATTAACGTCAGATCATAAACAAGTTCCTGAAAACTAAGCGATGCTCAGTTAAATTGTATTTATTATAGATCTTGGTGGAATTTAAACTGTACCTCTGTTAATTTTGTTTCTCAGCTAACGTTTTTGTTCCAGTCAAACATAACTATAGCTTAATCAATCAAAATACCTGGGTTACATTTTTGTTTCGTTAATTGTAGTCGATCTATTGTCAAAAATCTAATTATAGTCCAAATCAGGATAGTTCGGCGGCGACTTATACTTAAAGGAGGATATAAGAGCGGTATAAATCTATAATACAATAATGAATTTTATCTTATTCGTTTCTATATGCATTATAGAAAAATAAGTGAGTTAGTGCTTTTTAGTTATATCGGCAGTTTATACCCCACAACTTGTTTTAAGTATGAGTCGCCGCCAAACTCTCGTAATTTGAATTATAAACAACCTATTTTTTATTTATACTCCAATTATGCTATAACTGAAGTATAACTGAGAATAGAAACACGGCTTCTCATCACATGCACAAACTTTTTTTTCAAAACTTATCCTAAGTTTCCATAAGTGACGTAGGTTACGAAGGAAAAGTTCTAAAGCTGTAGACTGCAGTCGAAGTTGAGACAAGAAACCCATCACTTACACCGATTCACCGTTATATAAAATTCCAATACATGTATCGTAACATCGGCTAAGTTGCCATCTCTTTTGAACAACAGAGCCTAAAACAGATAGCATACCCAACACAGAACTTTTTTACATATAATAAATAAGTGACCTATCTCTTAACAGTGCGACATGTTACGTCATAAATATGGCAGAAATCTATAGCGCTAAAACTACAATTCAAATTATTAATTGCATATCTCTGTCAACATTTAGATATTTACTAAAATAAAAACGCCAATATGCATTTATTAACATCTATTTTAATCAACAATAAAACAATCGACATAGACCCCTAAAAAATGAGTTCACAAGACCATTAAAACACACAACAGCGCCTATACCACCTGCTACTATACTTACACCTCTTGGAACTTTGTGAATGTCTCTATCAACTTTGGCATAAACATAGAATCTCTGTATTTCAAGTTGTGAAAAAATTTATTATTTTGAAAAAAAAATTGACCTTGGCTCTTTTAACTGCTAGTCTAGAAGTAGCAATTAATGTTCCTTAGATTAAGAAATTGCAGACTCTATGGGTTATGCGTACTGTGAGACACTATTCTTCTTTTGATTCGAAATTACTTTCATTTGACTCTCGCGCCAAATTCAATTCTACCCAGTCACAATTTATTTGTAGAACCTACTGGTGTACAAATTAGTTCGATAGAAATTCAATATTAATCCGATAGAAAGCAATACTGACGGATACAACTAAAAAAGAAAAATAAAACACTTCCTATCTAACCAGTGAAATATATTTAATTTTTATAAAATTTATTTATTATAATCGATGTTGAGTATATTTATAAACTGCGTATATTTATATCACTATTTTATATATAAAGGAGCAGTGGACGAATTGCACCCAATTATACGTATTAACATATTTTTTTTAATCATTAACTATTTATAATTTAATTTCATACATGATAAATAATTCAAAATTTGTGCAAATCATGCGGTCAATGAGACTAATGATTTAATAATTTCTTGTTTAACTGCAAATTCTATTATAGAAATTAATTATTCTGTTGGACAAATAAAAACTCACCCTTACATCCAGACAGAATTTGTATACTCTAAAGATCATTCATTATCTTAACAAACAAAAATAAAAAAAGAAATTTGAGCCGTGGCCCTATACCTGAGTTGCGCTCACAAGTAATGTGACGGAAACTTCTTCTTCTTTTATCCAAATTTCATACGATTTTTTGAAAAAAGAAATGTGTGTTCCTTACTAAGAGTGTCATATTACTAGTAAGCGAAACTCAAGAATAAAGGTCCAGATTTACCCCTTTTGTTTCCTGTAAACTAAACGCGTTGCTTTCGACTGCCTCGCCCAAAACTTTGGTTAAGCTATTGACTAAGGGCATAGAGGGAAAAATTGATCAGTTCGCAATAGTTGCCGGAATATGTTCTATCTTATACGAAAAGTATAACACACTGGGATATATTTTAATTATTTGTTACTATACTGGATTATTTTTAAATTGATAATTTACTGGTATAAAGCATTAAAAGTGATAACACAAAAGTTAATTTTATAATCAAGATGCTTGCTAATGTAATAGTGTATGTGAAACATTAGTAAGACCTTGGCCTTCAATCATAAAATCATTAGTCTTGACATTATTTTCTTTGTGCAGTAATTAAAAAAATATTTACTCTAAAAGTATGACATTAATATTAATAACAGTACAAATATAATTGCATTTTAATTGCATATCCCATAAAATATTTTATAATATCAATCATTTTAAAACTTAATTTTTATTTGTTTTAATATTTATTTATTTTTTAATATTTTGTAAAGCGTGATGTCTGAAATATGTATTTATATTTTTTATAAATATAAATTTGATTAAAAATAATTTTTAAAATTATTTATTTTTACAAATTTTGTATACGAAAATTCTGGTACACGTTTTTATGTAAAATTGGTTCAACCAGTAGTATAAAAGGCATTTTGAACCTAAAACTATGAATTTAGGTACATATTTTCTTAAATTTGATACAATCTATATCAAAATTTTGAACAATAAAGCCAAACTAATCTGAATATATTGCTTCTTTTTTTAGTTGTGAAAATAGAATGAATTTGTGTATTCTTAATATATCATGTTTTGTGCTAAAATATTTAACAATGAACGTAGTTATTGTATAGTATATAACGTGTTTTTCTTTTTATTTGAAAGATTATGACTATTGCATCTAAAGAACTTTCAACACCTCTTGAAAAAATTATTCTCAAGAATATAATTATTTAAAATGACTGTTAAAGCAAATAACCACATTGATACAATGTGTAAATTCACAAAAAAAAATCGTACATTAAGAATCGCAAAATATTTAAATTCACACAATATAAAATACAGAAATTGCCCTTGTTTAAATTTATAAACTTGTGCAACATGCAGGCTAAACAATTTAAAATATATAGTTGTCTAAATATACATAAGCAAAAAAATCAAATGTGATAATGTGTAGTTTTTAATTTAGTATTGAAAATTCTCTGTAATAAAATATAAAAATAACATAAATAACTATAATTTAATAAATACATTATATATTTCATTTAAGGCTCTTGTTTACGGTAGAATCTTTAGCCATGTTTTTAGATCTTATAAAATATCACTAAATATTTCTTTATTGTGATGATTTTTTTAATCATATTAATGTTTAAAAAATAATAATTTTGCATTAACAAGAGTCGACACCGAATAAATTGATATTCACTAAAAAAAAAATCGCTTTTATCAGTTGAATTACCTGATAAGCTACTTTCAGGAATTACCATTAATAAAATAGCATAAAATCTTAAAACATCGTTCTAATTACTCTACGTACTTAAATTTTTTGACTTCATGTATGGTATAATATAATTTCATTATATCATTTTTGTGCTAGAAACATTGCATGTTATTAAAGTTCAATATGATGAGCACACAAAACCGTACCAAAATAAATAAAATAATCATGAAAAACTCATGTACCAAAAACACATAAAATTGATTATATAAAAATGTGTAAATGATAAAGATAAAACTGTGCAACATTAAAAAAATTACAACTAAATCATTATATTATATAATACAAATTAAAACTACAGTAATAATATAGTACAGCTTAATTAATTAATATAACAATCATTTTTGCCTTGTTTTATATATTCTCTCTCGATTCACTTAAATAAAACGGAAAGCTAAAAGTGAAAAATTATGTTAAAAGTTATATATAAAATTTTTATATAAAACATTATTTTAAATCTGATTTAGTGTGAAAATCCTGTTTTAAAAATGCTCAAGTAGATAACATTTAACTAGCAATCAAAAAATAACAATTTAGTTACATTTAACTTATGACAAAAATATCATTAAACATATTAACCACAATCTTTCTCAAAACAATTGATATGTCAATAGACAATTCTGTGCGGGTGTAAGTTCGACAGACACTATGTGTCTACTCTACTGCAAATCCGCAAGTTTCTTCAACAGCTTGTGTTAACTTGTCACACATTAGTTGATAATTATCGTAGGGCGGTATATCAATTCTATTAAAACATGTATGTGCCTTAGGCAAATTTTGTTGAGGTACATCTTGAGTTAAATGAATTGTAAAAAGTCGAGGACCTGCAGCACCTGTGGATCCTTGTAAAGCTCTAAAACCCTGAAGAGGTACACGCGAGGAACCAGTAACAAATTGTAATAAACGTGCACGCATTTCTTCAGTGTACGATTCCACAATCTGCAATGACCAAGTATATATCAAAATATAATCAATATTTACATTCTGTGAAATATTTTAAAACTTCAATAAATTAAAAAATCAATAATTACCTGCCAGAACCATACGACTTGTAAGGAATCCAAATTGCAATGTTTAAGCCTAGTATGCGCTTTCCAATCTGCAACATCTATGCTACCAATACCGCTAATAACTAACTCTAGTTCTCGTTCATCAAAAGGCCTTAGCAACTGTGAAGGCACTAGCTCGCAGAATCCTGAACAAAACATATCAGTATTAAGAATTTCACATAATAGATGTTATTCCAACCTTTTAAAAATATTACCTTTCTGTAATGCTAAAAATTGTTGCTCAATACCTCGCATGAACCTATAATTTACGTATAATTTAACATATTCACGTTTGTTCTCTTCTGTTACTGTAATTGATGCACCACCTGGTTTTAATTCATGAACCTTTAATACACCAAAGCTATTATTTTCGACACTGAATGTGGTATCAATAACACCGTTGATATTATTTTCCCTGCAATTATAAGTAAAAATGTAAATATATTTATTAAACATAAAATATGTGTTACATAGAAATTATGAATACTTACAACATCCATGTCAAACTTCTATGCAGTTCGGGATCTACTCCTTCGATATCACCAAGAGTTGTAGGCTTATTTAATAATTGTTTATAAAATGGTGTTGTAAATCCGCCATCCAAACAATGTCCATGAAAGACAGCAATACCTAGGACTCGCCCAGCAAAGTGAAAATATGAAAGATGATCTGGATTAACCCCTGAAAATTAGAGATGAAAATTAGAGTAATTATCAAGAAATGTAATGTTTGAAAACAAAATAATATTTACCTGAGTCACCGTTAATTTGTAAAGTATAATGATCATCTCTACTATATTGAAATAATCCATATTGAGGATTCAACATTTCTCTTGATAGTAAATGTAGCCATTCCCTTGCAACTCCACCGTAATCAAGTCCTTCTTCGCCGCGAAACTTAACCATTAGTCGTTTTCTCATGTCTTTTGCACGCATTTTCATAATAAGTCTAAAAATAATGAATTTATAATAATGTACAAATAAAGTATAATGTTCAATATATGTAAACAATTACCTATAACTCTCTTCAAATATTTCAGTCCTGGACACTTCTAACCTACAATGTCCTGATTGAGGTTGAAGAGCCTGTAATTCAGCCCTCAATGCTCTCAGTTTACCAACAAGATCCCTTCTGTACTTAGGTAATAATTCTGCACCATCAGCCAACAATCCCTGTGGTAACTCTGGGATGACAGTTGGAATTGGAGCAGGAGGTTGAGGTGCATTAACTCTAGTTGAGGAACTTTCCTAGAAAGGGAATAAGACATAAATAAAATTTACAAAAAAAAAGAAAAGTATTTCTTAATGATGAGAAACCAATTCCAGTAACTAAACATATAAATAGAGCTCCTACTTGAGGTGTAGGTCTGGATTCTCCTTGTGCTCGACTTTCATTTTGAGAGCGATTTTCACCACCTGACCTTTGAGAATTTAAACTACCGTTCTGTCTTCGCATTAAACTATTTAATACAACTCCATTTAATCGAGGGTCGGTAAATTGTGTAGTTCTATTATTATGATCAACAAAATACACCTGCGATTAAAAAAATGCGTTGTAATAGCTATTACATTTCTTTTATTGGTTAAAAGTAAAAATAGTGTAAAAGAAGTATACCCTTCCAGAGTTCGTATTTCGCATTTCCCAGCCGTGTGGCAAAGCTCCTAGTGAATCCATCGGTAATCCCTGAGGATCAAAATCTCTGGGAATCCGAGGATCATGCCATGTAGACATTCCAGTTGGTATGTGGTAAAAATATACCTGCCCCTGTTGTGTTGTTCTAAGTTCTGCAACAAAAGATATATTACTGTTCTGATCAAAATAATCTAAAATTATTATAATAGATACGAACCATAACCAGCAGGAAGATCAACGGCAGGTCTGTTAGGCGGCCTAGGCGATTGTGCATTTGGTCCAGGCGCCGCTGGTCTAGGACCTCTACCAGTTCTCCTTCGATTGCCTACTACATTTTCCTCATTATTTCTTGGCGGTCTTCTAGTGCCGTCTCTGCTTCTGCTACCTTCTGCTCTGGGTGTTGACTGATTCTTAAAAACAACAGAACCGTAATTTTTGGTACATTTATTATTATAAGTCCTATTACTAATTTCTGATGAATTACTTACATTTTCTGTAGTTGGTGTTGTAGGACAATTTCTTATATTTTCACTATTTGTGGACCTATTTTGGTTGTCATTCGTTCTGTTTTCACTAGTTACTCTATCCGTATTAACCATTCTATTATCACTACTTATATTACTATTGTTATTAGTTTGTCTATCTGGAACTCCATTTGATATTACAGGACTAATATTTGCTGCATTCACTGGTTGAATAAATGATGTTCTAGGTGATTTACAATTCTGTTGTCTTGGTGGTCCCACAATAGCATTTTCAATACTAGATTTAGAACACAATGGACTTGTTGCACCACTACTAGGACTAATAGTAGGGCTTGTAGCACTAGAACTAGGACTTTGTAATCCCTCTCCGGGATCACTGCTATCGCCGCTGCCACTTTGAACTCTCGTCAGATCATTACCATTTAGATTTAAAATAACATCTGATGTACTATGACGATTATTTTCATTAGCAGTATTTCCATTTGAATGTGTAAGTGGAGGTGAATTACTAGAATCTGAAGGAGGTGCCATTTGGGAAGCTGGTTGTGTAGGACGAATCCATTGCGTAGATCGAGTTACGTGGTTGACATAATATGATCTGAAGTATGGTTAATACATTTATTCTGTCCTACACTTCATTAAAATGTAAAATTATTAAATAAACCTTATAATATACCTTCCATTATGTGTATGTCGTTCTTCCCATCCTTGAGGAAGAGTAACTGGAGGTTCGTCAGCTTCACATGGACTTCTTTCACCTGTTGGTCCCCGGAGATCGCCTCCTGGCCCAACAACAGCCAACGGATGTCCTCCGTAAGGACCGCCATCACGAGATAATAAGGATACTATAATTTGTCCTTTAACAGGTTCTGGATCATCAGCAGATGCTTTGCATAAATCTAGCCTTTGATCTTAATACGAAAACAAAAAGTCATTAAAAAATTTATATTGAAAAGATTGTGTAATTCAATCATAAAAAATGTGAGTTTGTGTATTTAAATGCCAATGGAATGTTTCCTGCTATATTCAAACATTTTTATGAAGTCACTGTAGTAAATCTAGTTAATAAAATGTTTAAAATATTTTCCAAAAACGCTTTATCTAACATAATCTCTTTTTGGTATAAAGCTAATTTTCCAACATTTTCTTCATCTCATGTTCTCGAACTTGTCAAGATTATAAACTGTTTTCAAACACAAATTCAAATCCTTTCCACTATTTAAAGAAATATATATTTACAAGTGCTCAGTGTTAGTCATGACTTTGAAGAAATGATAAATAAATTAAAAAAAAAAAGAGCAAAAAATCAATTCTGAAATGTTTGACGTTCCCTCAAAACATTCATTCTAATAATAATTTTGAAATAGTTGTACTTAACAATATATTAATATTTAAACTAAAAAAGATATAATTACATGTTAAAAAAAATGCTATATTTATATTACTTTTTAATTAGAAGTTAAAGAAACTATTTATTTACATGCATAACACAACTTTAAAATATTTAAATAATTTACCATAAATGCTAAAATCACTCAGTTACTACACACACAATAACAAATATTATCATGCATTACGTTACGTTGAATCTAGAGATAAAATAATTAATGACCTCATTCTCGAAAGCTTAAATACATTTTGTAACGTTTTATATAATTAGTTGAATGCTATATTAAATTAAATTACATACTATGAAGTACATTCAAAAATACTTACAACCAGTATCTTTCAACCTCTGCACAGTCGAATTTACAATTCTAACACAGCCTAAAAATCCACTTCCTTGTTTTTTGTGTATTTTTCTATGATTCCAAACACTAATAGTTATACCATCCGCTCTACCAAGAAATAAATCATAATGTGAATTCCATTTAGGGTCTAATGTTGCTTTACATGTTTCTGTAGAATGACTTTGTCCAGAACCATCAACAGCAATTTTAGCAAAAGGATCTGGGAGTCCTAGACAATAATAACAATATTATTGAGTAAAAATTACTAATTGACAGTGACATTAAAAAAGACAAACACTTACGAAATAAATCCTTTCTTGCTAAATTTCTCGCACAAAGTACTATAAAAATAAAACTTAATTAGTATTAATTTATCAATTGACTACAATTTGACGTATATACGAGTTGCTTGGCCCCATGGATCTTATAATATGAAGCCATGTTGGTTTCGCATGACAGACGCTGGACAGTTTCATTTTTCAAATTTAATTTTCAACACAGGATAATTTATATATTTCAATTATTTGTTTGAATAGCACTTACTTGTTATTCGAATCTTTTGTGCGCCATTCCGACGTGAAGAAGGCGTACCGGACATTGTTATTTGCAAACATTTATTATCAACACATCACTCATTTTAATTATTAGACGCCATTTTCTTATTGACGATTGTGCTGCTTTGTATGAGAAATATGAAACACTAAATTATT
Source organism: Panorpa germanica (assembly GCA_963678705.1). NCBI lineage: Eukaryota > Metazoa > Arthropoda > Insecta > Mecoptera > Panorpidae > Panorpa > Panorpa germanica. Next base: position 11,547,215 of record OY783217.1, read on the forward strand.
CCAGCGGGCAAATTTAATTCGTAATTATTAAATTTAATTAATAATTGTGAATTAATATTAATAATAACGGTAATATAAATAACGTATTCAAATATATTTGAATATACTCATGACACTTTTTTAAAACGAAAATGTTTTAATGCAGTTTCTTTTGTATTTTGTTGTAAAATGAGTGCAATCCTCTAAATTACATGTACCATGTTATATATGAAAACTTGGTCCTCTGTATCGGAAGTTCAAAAAGGCAACATTATTCTTTTAAAGAAATGTTATCATTTGAGCATAATATTTATGTAAGATTAGACTCCTCAGACTCTTTTTTTAATATGAAAAGTAATCCCTCGTAAATTGAAAAGAAAATATTATATTTACACAAATATTTTATTAAGAGATATAAATAAATCGTTTATACATTCATACATTTTAAAAATAATACATTTTTACTTAATTATAGAATACAAATAGTTGTGCTGCGCTTTAAAATATTTACCTAAAGTGATTATTTTTCAAATAATACGACTTAAAATACATTAAACTTAAGCAAGGTCATTTAAATTTTTTGTACTGATTTTCAATAAAAGATTCGAAATATTACATTAAAATTATTTATCACAGCTTAACACATCATAATTGGAAATAAAATTTTAAATATTTTTAAAGATATATTAAAGAACATACTATACTCTGAGTAAATTCCCAAATAGTATTTTTAAAAGAAAATCAGAGAATAGTTCTCATCCCTCGGACACGACAGCCCAATGATAATTGAACCTCGCAATCATTTTTAATTTGACCTAGTTGGTTTTTCATTGGAGTAACAAGTGTTCCAATTAGTTCATCAACTGTAGCGGGATAATACATATCGTCCAAGTGAGTTCTAGCAAATGTCTCCATTAAGCTAATCTCGGTAAGTATTCTGAAAAGATAAGGCCGTTTTTACAAGACTATTTTAGAAGATTAAGTGAAAAGAATATGTATATTACTCAGTGAGAACAGGAACCAAGCTGTGGATTTGCATTGGATTTGTGTAATTGTTCTGTATTTGCCATGGATTCAACCAAGTTTGAATTCTGTAAATATAAAATACTTTGATAACGATATAACTTTAATATAAGTGTTTTTAAATTAGAAAAACACAATGTAATACTTACTGGTCACAGTGAATAATGTTCTGTGATTTGACCTTTATATTTGCAATCCATTCCATAGCTATTGCTACAGAACTTCCTGGGAATAACACTGTTGGTACCAATTCATAAGGCCTTACAGGTGGTTCCAGATATAATGAATCCCCATATCCAAGCATTTTACTGATCGAACTGTTAAATAATTGATTGAGAAACTCTCTTAATTTTATTTTTGTATATTCATCTCATGGTTACCTAAGAACTACTTGTGAATAACCCCCAGAGAGCCATGTTTTCAAACAAAGAGCAAGTGATGGTAACGCTACTGGTAATATTTCGCAAAGTGTAGCATAGTGATCATATCTGAAATGGCATCGATGACAATTATATTGCAATTATAATTATTTATTTCTGTTGTAATACAAATTTTCGAACAACTTTCTCTTATATACCTAGACCAACCGGTCAACGCAAGACCTCTAAATGTGGGCATGCGGCTTCCATGTGTGGAAATTTCAATCAGCCAAGCTTCATGATTACTTACATAGTGTTTATTGTTGGGAACCACCTACAAACGAACAGAGAAACAATATAATATTACTTGCTAAGAAATAATTATTATTTGAATTTTTAATGCTTACTTGACAGCTTCCAGATGCTCCTTTAAAGGCGCTAGCAGCCCATACATGAGTGAAAACTGTAGAATATTTTTCCCATAAATCTGCCCCTAAATGGAAACGTCCTATAGGTGCGTATAACCATACCATAGGTTCTACAAGTTGACCTAAGTGTAGTTCTTAAAAATAAAAACAGTGTGAAACACAGTTATAATTTAGGAAAACAACATATGGTGCCATGATAGTCACCTAGTAATGCATTAGCGGGAACATCTCTTATCATATCTTCCCATACAATTATTTTAAGACGAGGGTATGTATCTTTCAGAAATTGAGCAACTGTACATACATGATCTAAAAACAATTGAGCTTTCCCGTGAGGCGTTTGCACTCTACGTGCACAAGCAGGACATAAACCCATATGCCAAACTTCATCACATCCTGCAATTAATAACATAGTATAAAAGCATCCAAATAAAACATATATCATCAATTTCATGAAAAAGACGTTCTAACCAATATGTATATACTGGAGCTGATCACCGTGTAAAGCAATTACTTGTTTGAGCATTGATTTAATCAACGGCAAAGCACCACTATTCGAAGGGCACATTGATGATGGAAAATCCGGGATTTCTCGAAGATCACGCCATTGTTCATGTTTTAAAACAAATTCCAAATGCCCAAAAGTTTGTATCAATGGAACCTGTTCAAGTGAAACATTTACGAAATTAAATTCCAATAACAAACAAATATAAGGGAACAATACAGATGTACATTTCTCTGTAAGTATAGCAGTAGATACATTTAACTTATTGAACGTATGGAATTGATGAACTATTTACATAAATATTAAAACAATAGAAGAATTCCATATTCGTAATAGTATTTTACATATTTTAATCAACACATACCACAAGTAATGCACAATCCTGCGCAATTGCAAGTATTTCTCTTGTTTCTTCTAAAGTATAAGGAGCATTAGTAGCAAGTGCACTTTGTGATAAACCTCCAATTGATGTCAACTCCCTGGAGTAGGGAAATGTATCTTCCCATTCTAACAAGAGTCCTGTTGCTCCCCATTCCTTCAATACTGGAAATAACTAAAATTAAAATAACGTAAATTATATATATTATGAATTATGTCAAACATTATTAAATAATTGTCTAATACCTTTTCGAAGTAGCTTACTTTTGGTGGTGCTCCTTTTAGGTCTAAATGAACCAATCTAATACAATACAATAGTTTAAAAAATAATAATAGAATACTATGTTGATTGTTGCATAAATTTATAAACTTACCTATGTGATGCTACTGTCAGAGATTCCATTATCTATATTCTTCCATATATTTAACAGATTTTAAGTAATATTAAACTTTAAATAAAGAAATCTAAACATATCACTATTATTATTAATATTTCTACATTATATTTGACGTTTCCGTAATGATGGCGAAGTAGGAAATATAGGTATATCAGGTAATATTGACAGACTGTTTGTAGTTACAATCGAAAAGATGGCACTAGTATTACTATTTCTGGATTAGCCACTGATTTTAAAAATATTTTCAAGTAATTATCAGATTACATTAAAAAAAATATCATGATATTTTGTTATTGCAATAACACAAATGTTTTAATAAATAATTTATGTCATAGAACAATATTAATCTTGAACATTATTTCTTTTTTTTCTTATCTTTCTTTCCTTTTTTTCCTTCAATTTGCTTTAAGAGTTTGGTTAAGACCAATATCCTTTCATCTTCTAAAGCTTTCCATTTTAGGTATTCGATATTATAAAATATTCTATCCACGCAATGTATTAATATTTCATAGAATTCTAATAACGTTAACTCGTAATCAATATCTGCAATTATTTCATTGCATAAAACTCCTGGGCAAATGTCCGTGCAACATTGGAGAATATCATTCAAGGTTAAATCTTTTATAACTTTTAATCCCGTTAAGTTCCAAGGCAACAGTTCTCCGACTGGTAATTTCTCAACTGAATCTTGGAGGATATTTTCTTTTGCACCTAAAAATTACACTTTTAAAAAATATTTAATGCAAAATTTTTCTGTGCATAATATGAAATCACTTAATGAAAATTACCTGGATCGAAGATAACTGTTTCTCCAATAACGCTATGAGTTCCTTCAACAATTCGTTTTGATCCCGTAATAGTTTTGGGTAATGTTTTGAGGGATTTCCCTTTCTTATCCCAAGTTTCGCGGGTAGCATTTAAAAAGTCGCGAACTGTTGGTGGATCACCAATATCTTTGTATAAGTTTTGCACTGCTTCTATCGGCACCAGATCTCGATAACGGAACAATGCACTCCCTAAATTAAATACCGTCTAAACATTAGGTTAATTTCCTAAATATCTATTCAGCTACAGCTACTTTGTTTTACCGATACGCATAGGCACCTCTTAGGGTTACACCAGGTCACTCTGAAACAGACTACTTGCAACCTTGTGACATTTTAAAAATGGTGTTGCCGCATTAGCACACTTTACAATGAGAAAAAGAAGTATCGCAGAGGTCTGTATTTGCTATTTTACGATTTCTTGGACAGCGGGTAGTTGAAGTGAAAACGATACAGATATATATCCTAATGTGGAAATCGGCATCGCAAGTAGTTTCTTCCAGTCATTCAGTAATTTGGGAAGAAGAGGCTAAGAAAATAATTACCAGCAAAATCCTGAGTCCCTGGAATAACATCAATCGTCAGGAACATATCTAGTGAAGAAGCTAGAACCCCCCTTTGTGTAGTATGGATATTCATATAACGCCCATAAAGAAGCCAAGAAACTTCCAGAATAGCGTGCAAAAACTGAAAGAACTGTATCCGCTCATAAGGCGCGTGATCATAAAGAACACAACTAGAAACATTCTCCGAAATACTACGATCCAATTGAATTAGTTTTATCCCTTTGTACGGAATTCCGCAATCTCTAAAGAACTGCCACATAAACAACCTCACTAAGACAGGTTTTTGAGACATTGGGAAATCTTCTCTCAATCCAATACTGGCGTATTTATCATATATAGACCTTAGTTTCTCCAAGCGATAAGTTATCATATTCCTCAAATAGTATTCCTCTGCTTCCACTATGTCAAAGTCACACTTAGTTGTGTAAATCGATGGCATCAGTGCGGGAGGCTTCGTTTTCACTTTAGTGTCGATTTCTGGTGATTCGCATTTTTCAAGCTCCAAGTTATAGATGTTGGAGCAGCTAGGGTCAAATGGCGCTGTGTGGAAGGACACCATAGAATCGTAGCTGATGTTCACAACATGATTTTGCTTAAATTTTATTAACAATGGATTATTGTTCTTTACTCGATTAAGGTGATATTCGAGCATTATGTGGTGGTCTGGTAGATTCAATGGGATCGATCTGTAATGTGTCAAAAATATTACTTTAGGAAAACTAAAACGGGTCTGTAGAATCGTACCTTGGTTGATATCTATCCTCGGATAACATCCTTCTTGTTTTTGAAATGTATTCCTGAATTTGATTCAGCATTCTTAATTCTTGTCTGAAATTAAAATATACGTATTAAATGTTTCGATGTAATCCGGACTAGAGCGAATGCAGTCGGGTCTAAACATATACACAATGAATGAGAGAGATAGCAATCATATACCATTGCAAATATATTTGTTGAAAAAGGATAGTCTATACTTTAGTTATACCGCTGCAAGTGACCCTGGTTTCTAGACAAAAGTATTCCTTCCTTGTCAGCTGGCAAAATCTTAGTTGCAGAGAACTCGTTGTCAAGTAAACACATATTTCTTTAAATATATAATGTTTAAAAAAGGTAGGCAATAAATTCTTTATTGGGGAATTTGAGATGAGCACCTTGAACACTTATATGTATTCCCAGGTAGAGCAAGTTTAATCTTGCACACTGTGTTACAATTTCTACTCGAGTGGTAGAAAACAAACCTAGGAACTAGATTGTAATTTGCACTGCAAGATTATTTGCAACCGATGTTTTGATACAAAATATTAATAAGAAAATTTGTAAAATGTTGACAACATTTCCAACACTATCTTTGTATGTGATAGCAATTGCAATTATGTGCGCAATGAGATATAACGAGTAGTAAAAATTGGTAACCTACTTAGTTGGTGGAAAAGCTCCTCCGGTGCCAAAGGATTCCTTTTCAGTAATCACTGAGGATGGGGTATCAGGAGGCGCAACTAGAAAAATAATTATGATTATACTTTTTATAAAATTATGAAACTTATTAATACATTTCATGAATAAGTAATATGTATCACTAGAGTTCATATACTTTTCTTAGATTTTCGTTTTGGAGATTTTGGTGATTTCATTTGCTCGAAAACCAGCTCAGGTGCAACTGTTTTACCAAGTTTCTCATCTCCTAGTACAGGAGCTGCTTGATTTAACCAAAATAATCGATCTGATTTTACAATCAACCCGTTTCTGCAAACAACTAATCCTATTCCGTGCTTTTGGTTCTTTTCCCAATTTCCATCGTAAACAACACCGCTTGTTAGAAACAGTGTACCTGTAAAACGCAATATTATATACAAATGTCAGAGTAATGCGTCAGAACAATTAAAACCGTGATTTAGAACAGGAAAATTAATGGACAAACGGTACGTCATCATCTACCATGTAAGGGATCATCCATAAATTACGTGACAAAATTTTTATGATTGAGATAGATACGTGTAGAAGTAACTACATACCGAATCCATGTCGAAAATTGGTTAGCCAGTTTCCGCTGAACATATTCTGGTTGAAGAAACAAAATTCTGGGTATTTGTAAGCCTCCCATGTATAATCCCCGTAGCCATCTTTGTAGCCGTCCACCCAACTCCCAATGTACATCTGTTAACCAAACATATTTATATACATTTCTTTTATGAGGTTATCTTAAAAGTCGAGTCTACGTAAATAAACCAGTGACGGTACTCCAATTAAAGGAGAACATCCTTCAAGGAATGGTCAACATACCCCGAGCTTTGTGTCAAAAAGTTTTCGAAAATTTAAGAGCCAGATTTAACTCAGGTTGTGGCCATTTGGACGATATTATTTTTATAATTCAAATTATGAGAATTCGGCGGCGACTCATATTTAAAACAAGTTGTGGGGTATAAACTGCCAATATAACTAAAAAGAACTGACTCACTTATTTTTCTATAATGTATATAGAAACGAATAAGATAAAATTCATTAACGTATTATAGATTTATATCACTCTCATCACCTCTTTTAAGTATTAGTCGCCGCCGAACTATCTTGATTTGGACTATAAGTAATATTTTTCGAGTATATTTTCGTTCATATAAATAAACAATTATTTGAATACAATTGCTATTTTATTCATGGTTTTTTCAAAAGTGCAAAAAATTATGGCCCACCCGATATTTTCCATGTAATCCTAGGTGTTAGATACCAGAGTAAATTAAGCCTCTCACGAGGCGATTTTACTTGACAGATCTTGGTTCATGAATAAGAAGAATAAGAATAACTGAATGTGTACGTTTGAGAGTGTAGTAATTCTAATAAATTTGGGGTTGCTTTTATTTTTTCTTACATCATTGTTTTCCCACACCATAGTACCATGATCAGTCCTAATTCCATTTGTAAAATTTCCTGTATAGACATTTTTCTTATTGTAATATCGTGTTGCAAATCCGGTTCGTTTACCCTAGAAAATAACAGCGGTAAAACAAAAATCATTAGACGCTTCATATTAAGTATTCCTTCTATGGATACTTATATATGTGCATTCACTTTCAGTATCGAAGGCGTCGAAATGGTGGCAATGCAGACAGGAATGGTTAGAACCTCTAGTACATGCGAATTAATGGCACTCTTCTAGGCAAATCGAATGATGTTGATATACATACATGCGTTTACATGCGTTACGTGCGTAATGCACGTGATACGGCGGAAACTAGTCTTATTTTTCAAAAAAATCTTTTGAAATTTGGAGTAAAGAAGAAGGATCCACGGAAGTAATATAAAAATCCATTTGGCACGACGCATTCGATGCTGATGTATAAACGCATACCTCTAACCACCATTTGTTTCCGATATTTGATCATTTTCTAATAAAAAAGATCTTGTCCGTACCAGAGCCATATTTTCTGGGTTTGGTTGTTATCAAATTAAATTGATTATGGACATAAATAATCGTAACGGTGGGGTATACTTCACATAATGAGGCCAAGACACCATAAATACTGCCAGTAGGAGTTTGTCGGTGATAATACTTAGCATCGGAAATTGAGCGATTAATTAAATAAAATTAAAAAAAATAATTTTAGCAGAAACTTTTACTTTGTACACTCGTATTCTTTGAGTTTTAAGTTTTTATAAAAATAAATACAAAATGACTTACGTTAGTAAATTCACCCTCATAAGACATATTTCCTTGCATTAATAAACCTTTACCGTGCAACTTTCCTAACTTCCAAGTTCCACTTAAGAAAATCCTTTGTTCATTAGGACCACCTGTAAATTGATTATTCGTACATTCATAAATAAATATAGGTTTAAGTTTAAAGGTAAAGTTTAATAAAATAATAACTTAAACGTATGCACTTTAAATTCTTGCAATTTTCAGATTGTCAGTTTCCTACACTTTGATGTATTTTATTTATCGCTAGTTACTAGAGCGAAAAGGTTCGTCTTCGTGTATGGGATACATGAATGTTTGCTCTGTGAATACGAATTATGTGTACAACATTCGTTTACGAACACACATATATGGACCCGGTTATAATCAACATATAGATCTGCAAATTTTCAAACGACCTTCGTAGGTAATAAGTTATTATAATTATTACCAGGAGGACCAACAAAAAATCCCTCTCCGTGTCGATATCCTTGATTGACTGATCCTATATAAACGGACATATCCGCCCACATTATGGTTCCATTTCCGTGAGGGATGTTATCAAGAAAATCTCCCTAAAATATTAATTTAACAAGTAATAGAAAAACTGAAAAAAGACAACATTTTAATACAAGGCCTTACAATAAGAATTGTCAGCTTAAATTTTGCACCAGTTTTAAACTGTCAACATAAAAGCGTCATCACATTTGGCAGATATTTGGTAATGTTTTGTAGCTGTTGGCAGTCGAAATAATCAAGTCAAAGAATAATAAGTTTTTATTTTATTTAACACTGTTACAGCAGACATAATATTGGAATTTTATTGTTCCTTGAAATATGTAAATAATATTTGATATTTTAATATATAAATACATATAGCAGAGGAATCAACGAGACATTCGTCAAAACATTTGTCGATATGTGGTGACCCGACTTTCGCTCGCCCAATGAGCTGTAAGGTTGGTAATTTGTAAACTTGTCAGAGTTCTGTCAAGAATATATCTCTTTTACACTCTGTCGTATAAAAGAGATAGCAACTAGCGGTTGTGATGTCACATGCAATTGGAATGTTGTACAACGTTGAATCCCTTTAATAATTAAAGCGACAAAATTACTTTTTTAATTGTTAATATCTCTTGAAATACAAGGAGTTATTAAAAAATAATTGAACATTTGAGGTTCTAGTAACCAACTTTATCAATATGTAGGACAATTTTATAGAAATTAAGACATAGGACACAAGCCCATTAAAATTAAAATATCATCACTTTTAATGGAAATATTGCGTTTTTCTGTTGATTTAAAATGACAGCTCTTGCTGAAAGACGCTTCATAACGACAAAAAGAATATTTACCTCGTATATGGTCCCATCAGGATATCTATACAGACCATTCCCTTCCATGCACTTTCTAGATAATCTGCCAATGTAAAGAGCTCCGTTTTTAAAATCAATTGTTGCATCTTCATCTGGAAATACGGGTTTCCATTCTGGAATGGGGTCTAGCGATGAAATATGCGAAGTAACGGATGCTGCACTGGCGGATTTGGTGGAAACTGTTATAGAACTTTCCTGCGGTTGCAAATAAATAATATATATCGTTTATGTGCTGATAGAGCTATAAGAGACTCATTGCACAATAATAATATTGCCTGTTAAGGTAGTTTTGCCGTGACAATCGGAGACAGAAGTATAGTCCAACAGTCGGTAGGAAAACTTTAAAATTCCTAATGGCAGACTAATTTATTTTTGTTGGAGACTGTACACGATACATAGAAACTTTCATATGCTGACACACATCATACAATCACACTACACTGCTGTTTTTTTCTTTTAATTTTAACTTTAAATATTTATATCTTTTCAACAAATCGATAAGAAAATGATTTTCATTTCTAAATTTTCCTAACTCATTCAGAGAATTTTAAGATCTACAACTTTGGTTTAAGGTTCTTTTTTGATAAAACTTACCGATTTCGAGAAAAATCCAAAAAACCTCAAATTTTGATCTTTGACCCCGAATAACTTTTGAAGCACACATAGAATCGATGGAGATTTTTAAAACTTTATTTGTAATGATGAACCCCTGTTTTCTCCACCAATATTTGGCTCTCCGGCAATTTTTGTTATTTCAAATGTCTATCGTTGACCGGGCTATTAATTGTTAGCCATATTTATGACCTCATAAAGTCTGTACGGTATATTTAGTAATAGAATATCTTTATCGTTCTATGCATGTTGTATATATCGTTGTGAATTGTTTATGGATACCGCAACAGCTTTTAAAAGGTGAGCCCCATTTGATTCTGCTTCGCTTTTACACTTTTCTAAACATCAAGAAGTTTGTCATTTTTTTATAAATTTTTACTCGTTACTATTTTAATTGTTAATAACTTCATTAATATTGCGAATTTAATAAAAATGATTAGATATGTAAAGTTCTGTTAGCTTTATAAATACGAGTATATTCGTACCTTGCAGTTTTATATTCAATTATGGTTCATCCATATGGTATATTTCCCTAAAATTACTTTTAAATATATAATTGTAATATACTACCTCTTTTGTAACTTCAATGGCTTCTCGACTTGATTTCGATGTTTTACTTCCTGACTTCTTTGCTTCTAATTTTTTAATTTTAATAATAGGTTTGGGTCCACCTTTTCCCATTTTCTGGCTTAATTGCGAGCTCTTAATTGATGGCTCTGCTGGCGGTGACTCCGTTTTTAATAAACTCGACGAATCCTGTGATTCGCTGTATACACTGACATCGCAATAGCCCAATGTTGGATCTGGTTTCTTGACCTGCACAGCAGCAAATTTGCCAAAAATATTGATTTATAAGCGATTGATAAGTAAGTTATCAATGAAAACCGAGAGAAAAATCAACGAGACATTTGTCAATACATTTGTCGGTATGTGGTGACCCGACTTTCGCTCGCCCAATGTCTCTGGGGCGATATATTTGCCGAGAGAGCATGTAACTGAGTGGTGCGAAGTACACACTTGCGTTTAGTCTCTCGTTTCCATTACTTGTGTCAAAATACCGCTCACGAACGAGGGAAACCAACGCGAGGCAAGAGAACTCGAGACGGGCGACAGCTACAGTACACACTCGATCTCGACGAGGCGTCTTAGACCACGCGAGAAAGTCGAACACGAGACGAGAGTTATTGTACATACTCGATTTCGCATTCTCTCGAGCGAGAGTGAACTGCCGGGTTAAGAGCATGTTGCCTGAACATTTTAGAAAGAGAGGTAACCACAGATTCCTACGGATATGTCTAATCCGCCATTGATAAAATTCATGCAAAATTTACATTGTATACAAAAGAATTCGTTTCTTCAAATACGCACCTGTATCATTATAGGAGTCGTTTCAATATCATCTGTAATAACTTTCAAAAGTTCTTCATACATGCCTAATATAACATCATCTTCAACTGTGGGTTTCTTTCTCATTTCAGAAATTATTGGTGCAGGAGTAATCTCATATTCGTCAGTTTCTTGGCGGAAGAATTTTGAAGAACTACGATGTATAGAAGAATGTGAACCCCCTCTTTTCTTTAAGAAATAATTATATCGAAACATGTCAACCTTAGACATTTCCGGTATTTCTTCCGGTATGCTAACATCCAAACTATCTCCATCCGCAAATTCCTTTATTACATCCATATTTGTAATTTTAAAAAAATCCTCTTCTAAATATTTTATATAATTTCTACACGCTCAAAATATTTTGATCATCTCGATTATCAATTGTTTTATCTTTATAAGAAAAGTGTTATCAGATAGGGTTAATTAAAAAAAATTGTTTCCAACGTAGATTTGATCAAGTTATAACTCCTTTCAAATCCGGTTCATCTAAATTGTGCAACAATATTAATAAAGAAATTATTATACTACTTATTTATGACTTAAAAAAGTTAAGGAGCTATACTACCTTTATCTATAACTTTATAGGTTGTGAACTCATTTTTTACGAGACATTTTTTAATTCTTTATTGAAATATTGGTTAATAAACGTATATTGGCGTTTTTATTTTATTGAATATCCAAAAAGTGTCAGAGTAAAGTTTAAATTGTGTTTTACTGCGTAATATTGGTTGTCATCCTAATAGTCAATGACGTCACGAACTGGTTGGAATATAATAAGTAATGTTATTTATTTCTAACAGCAACTACAGCTTTGACATTTAATTCTGCATCTCCTTTGCACTTCTCTTGTTTAACTGAGATGGTAGAGGTAGGCAAATGGAAGTGGGTGAGGAAGCAATGACGTCATGAACTGAAGTAATTTTTTGTAATTTTTGCACGTTTAATTGTTAAAGGCAATAACTTCTATATAATTGCGAATTAAAATAATTGAACATTGGAGGTCCTGATAGCCAACTTTATGAATATATTGTACAGTTTCATAAGTAATTTCTAAAAACGACTAATTTCAAAATTTAAATAGTTACATCTCCGTCAAATTTTTTGACATTTGAATTTTTATTTTGAAATTAGTTTACTATTAGTAACTTGTAATTTAGTTTATGAGTATATCAATTTTGTGAGTGGTACACAATTTTTTTTAATTAATTAGAATACTAATTATTTTAAGCGCATTTGACTAACTGCGCATCAAAGCCAGACGGTGTTTTGTTTCAAATTGCGTTTTTCTTGAGATATTGTATTTTACATTTCACCGAATTTTATATTTAGAGTTTTGAACATAATCAAAATTCAAGTTGATAATATCTGTTTTTGAACATTTTCAACCATTTTAACAATGATGGAATACAATCCCTACGACAATCGTTTCGTTAAGAAACCTAAAAGGTAAGTTTGAAAAATATTGTAAACCGTTAAAAAAATACCACGAACCTTGCTTAAAGCAAATTGGTTGCGAACCGTATTTTAAATGTTGTAAATTGTACACATCTTTATAGAAGATATTACTAGTTATAAAATATTCATTCAAGCGTTCATTAGTCAGTTTTAAATTGAACTTTAAATCGTATAGTCTTTGTTGTCAGTCACTGTCTTGTCTTAAGATTTTAGTTCTGTGGAATTCTTGTACGGAAAAATTGACTAAAAAAACACTACTTTTCTATAGTAAGTTTTATAAAAAGTAAAGAAGTATATCTGTCTGTGTTGTATGTATGTAGTATTTGTCTATAAAATTATGTCTTTAGGTAGTATGTACCTAATTTTGAATGGTAGGCTGTCGTGTGTGTATTGTCTCAGATGTTGCATTAGTGTCTCAGTTTGTTGTAATTTTCCACTACATGTTCTCATTAGACAATTGTGTTTTCAGTGACGTGGATGCTTTTGGCCACTTTGTAAGATATTTTAAATTTACTTAAATCACACGCGTAGTTAATGAAAATGGATCTAACAAACGCTAATAATTTTTAGGTTTCATTAGGAACTGGAATCATAACCATGCAGTTATCAATGATGAATGCTGGACTTGTTTTTGGAGTCTTCACCACCGTGTTCATGGGATCGTTAATGACATACTGTGTTCATATTTTAGTTATGTCTGCACAGAAACTATATTTGCGAGCCCGGGTTCCGTCTCTGGATTATGGTGAAGTTGCTACAGTTGCCTTTCAGTATGGGCCCAAAAGAATTCAAAAGCTGGCGCACTGTGCGGGGTAAATACAGTGATTAATACGGCCCTGTTCTATTGTATACGTCTGTTGTGTTGATTATGAGAGGCTGACCAAGAGGAGGAGTAGTTTTGCATTTGCTTATAAATAATTACTAAAATTGCTATATTTACTAAAGGTATTTTGTTTAAAGAAGAGTCAACCACCCCTGGTCTTTCTAACGGAGTTCCTTACTTTGCAGGTTCTTGGTGGATTTCTTCCTCATCATTAGCATGATGGGAGTTTGTAGCGTCTATCACACGTTTGCAGCAGCAAATATAAAACAAATCTTCGATTATTATTTTAAAGAATTAAAAATTCGTTTTTACATATTAATATTAATTCCGATATTAATTTTATGTTCTCAAGCTCGAAAACTAAAATATCTTGCACCTTTTTTAATACTAGCCAATGTATTTATTATACTGGCCCTCGGAATTTCATATTACTACATATTGGACGATATTCCTAACATACATAGTGTACCATTAATTGCTGAATGGTTCCAATTCCCAACATTTTTTGGAAGTATTGTTTATAATTTGGTTTATATACAATACGTAATGCCTTTGGAAAATAATATGGCCCACCCTGATCACCTGATTGGATGGTCTGGAATGTTGAATATGGCCATGACTATTCAAATATGTTTCTACACAATAACTGGATTTCTTAGTTATTTGAAATATGGAAATGCAAGGGAAGGTGTTTTATCGTTAAACCTGCCAACCGATGAACCGTAAGTAATGAATATTTAAAATATGACTATTACTGTGTTACTGTGGTAGAGTTCCATTATTTGCAGGAGTAATGTAATTACGATTTTTCAGATTAGCACAGTCTGTCAAGCTTCTTCTTGCGGCCGCATGTTTGATGACATACACTTTAAAGATTTTTATACCAATAAGCATACTGTGGCGCCGGATAAAATGTTATTTCCCAAACACAGAGATTATCGCGGAGACGATGCTGCGGGCTGCTTTTCTCTTACTCTGTGTGTTAGTTGCGATTGCCATACCCAACATCGGACCCCTAGTTTCATTGACTGGAGCAATGGGATTCTCATTCACAGCTCTCATCTTCCCTGCGATAATCCATCTGGTTACGTTCTGGAACGAGCCAACACAAAAAAGTCTATTCTATGTGATGACAGCTTTAGATTGCTTTATAATTATCTTTGGACTCGTCATTTGCGTAACTGGTATTCTTGTGAGTGTTTTGGATATTAAGAATAGTTACTTATAGGTAGGGAGTAGTCGATATTTAAATTTAAAATTGTTAATTCAAGTATATCTAAACGTAATAAATAAAGTATTGATTAACTAATATTGATTGAATTTTACTTTTAGTATTAAGGTAACCTTTCTTAAAATGTGTTAAGCTAAGCTGAATATATCCGAGTAGAGCTGCGATGCTAATATCAGTATTCTTAGAAAAGTATTAAGTTTACAATCGATTGATTTGAGACTCCCCTATTGATAAAGATCCATAGATATCGGAAATGTGCCACTGATTCGAAGTCAACCTTAACAAAAACTACTTAACTCTTTATGAATTAAATTTCGGTGACTATGATATAGTAAATCGGTTAAAGATTAAGACATGGTTAGGTCATATCATTCATTTCTTTAAATTTATTATACTCCTAATTTTAGATAGGATGAATATTTGGGACGAAAGAGAATACGTACCTTTGTTTCTACATGTAGAACTTGTCAAATTTACTATCGATTTACATAATAACATAGCCATTATTCCCAGAATTGACGTATCCAGAATATTTTCGATTGAACACCAATATGTTGCAATTAGGAAGAAATTTTATTTAATTAATTATGAAAGCTTGATTATTTTAGATACAAATCTTTTGTTTTAAATTTGTTCAATGTGTAAATTATGGTCTCGTATTTTTATAACCAAATAAATTATATTTTACAAGAGTAGTATGTAGTATACTACTCTTACTGTTTCGCCATGACCGAGCAGGATTACAACCCATTTGAGCATAGACAAGTCGACCATCCAACTAGGTAAACTATATGTTTCATCAACTATATGAAGTGACGTAGTTCTTTCATTTCAAAGAGAATTTTCCGTTCCAGCGACTTTGAAACATTTGGGCATGTCGTGAAGGCTGTCTTCGGAGTTGGAATATTGGTGATGCCCTATTCATTTCTGCACGCTGGACTTTGGTTTGGTTTATTTGCAACGATTGGTATTGGTATTATAATTACATATGCCATACATCTACTGGTGCAAACCTCCTACGTGACATGCCGCCGTGCCAGGGTCCCTTCCATGCATTATTCAGAAGTAGTGCAAGCAGTATTTGACCAAGGGCCTAAGTTCACTCAGGGATTCAATAAAGCTAGGTAGTCATTTTTGTTGCAGCATGAATGTCAATGTATGATATGATTAAGGTATTGATATTTATAGGTTAATCATGGATGTCCTTCTATGCACTGAGTTACTAATAACCTGTACTGTCTACGTTATCTTCATAGCAGCCAACTTAAAGCAAGTAATTGACTATTATACAGAAAGTTACTTGAGTATCAGAATTTACATGCTAGCTCTCTTTCCACTTTTGGCTTCGTTGTCTCAAATACGAACTCTGAAGTATCTCGCACCAATCTCTATTCTTGGCAACATCCTGATAACTATAAGTGTTGGCATTTGCTACTACTACGTTTTAACTGATATACCACCAATTTCTGAAAGACCAGTATTTGCAGATGCCATGAAATATCCAACTTTTTTTGGAAGCGTCATATTTAGTTTAGTGGGAATTGCCATAATGATGCACCTGGAGAACGAAATGAAGCATCCGGAACATTTCACAGGATGTTGTGGTGTCCTAAATTTCGGAATGGGATTTGTCATCATCTCGTATTGTCTTACTGGATTCATAGGATATTTGAAGTATGGAGAAGATACGTTGGCCAGTTTGTCATTAAATTTGCCGCAAAGTGATTTGTGCGTATTAATTTGACACTTATAATAGAATTAAATTGTGTAAATAAATAGAATTGACTTGTTTTAGCTAAAAACAAAATGTGATTACTAGTATATCCGTGGTTACATAATAAATCATTTCATTAATATTACAGTATGGCGAAGTCTGTCAATGTCTTGATGTCTTTAGCTATTCTATTGACTTTTAGTTTGGGTTTTCATGTTGCTGCCAACATGATTTGGAATAATTTTAAGGATCGATTGCCAGATCATCAAGATCTCGGAGAAAGGCTACTGCGACTCTTCCTCAGCATGTTAGTTTTCATGGTTGCGATTCTTGTACCAACTATTGGACCATTGGTTTCTCTGATTGGTGCGCTGATTTTATCTGTGGATGCTATCATCATACCCGCCTTTATACATATAATTGCAAAGTGGGACGTGCCTGAATTATTTGCAATGCGGCTCATTTTAGACTCACTTATAATTATTTTTGGAATTGTTGGTCTTATCACCGGAACATACACTAGCATGTTGGATATTATTGCATCGTACGAGCTAGATACATAATCAACATGATATTATATTTGTATACAATTTTAATTAAATAAATGTATAATAAAACTGAGTTTAAAAGACATTTATATATCCGGTAAACTATTATAGAAAACTACACAATCATCTAGTAAATTCTTCACATTTAAAGACAGGTTTAAGTTCATATCTCTATTTGTAATGCGTCCTAATTCTTTCTAATTCCATCGCACAATCAATAATCATGTTCTTAATTTTAGAAAAAAATTAAATTATTCTACATAATGTTCAATTGTTTTTAATTACGTTAACATGTAAAATTCTGTTTCATATTTTTCTTTAACAAATAAACTATTAAAGTGTATTTAATATAATACACTTTAATAGTGAATAAAATTCTATTCAAATATGTTATTCATTTAAGATTAGTATGCTTGTACATTCCGTTATCCCATATCACAATGGCTGACGATGATTACAATCCGTTCGAGCACAGAGATGTCAAAAAACCAACTAGGTAACTATGCTCGAATATGTAAAATTATTTAGTTCTTTCATTTCAAAGAGAATCTTTCATTTCAGTGATGTTGAAACGTTTGCGCATATCGTGAAAGCTTGCTTAGGAGTTGGAATATTGGTGATGCCATATTCATTTCTGCACGGTGGACTTTGGTTTGGCTTATTTGGCACTATTGTTATTGGTATTATAATGACATATGCCATACATCTACTGGTGAAAACGTCCTACGTGACATGCCGCCGTGCCAGGGTGCCTTCCATGCTCTATTCTGAAGTAGTGCAAGCAGTGTTTGACGAAGGGTCTAAGTTCACTCAGCAATTCAAAATGGCCAAGTAATCCTTCTTGTTACTGCATGTACCATATTTTAATGTATTCTATAATGGCTAGTATTAATATTTTAGATTAACCATGGATGTGCTTCTATGCGCAGAGCTACTAATAACATGTACTGTCTACGTTATCTTCATAGCAGCGAACGTAAAGCAAGTAGTTGATCATTATACAGAAAGTTACTTGAGTATCAGAATTTACATGCTAATTTTCTTTCCACTTTTGCTTTCGTTGGTTCAAATACGATCTCTTAAGTACCTTGCACCACTCTCTATTCTTGGCAACATCCTCATAACCATAAGTGTTGGCATTTGCTACTACTACGCCTTAACTGATATACCGCCAATTTCTGAAAGACCAGCATTTGCAGATATCGAGAAATATCCAACGTTTTTTGGAAGTGTCATATTTAATTTAGTGGGAATTGCCGTAATGATGCACCTGGAGAACGAAATGAAACATCCCGAACATTTCATAGGATGTTGCAGTGTCCTAAATTTCGGAATGGGATTTGTTATCATCCTGTATTGTCTTACTGGATTCATAGGATATTTGAAGTATGGAGACAATACGCTGGCCAGTTTGTCATTAAATTTGCCGCAAGGTGATTTGTACGTATTAATGACAACATGAAACTTATGACAGATTTTAATTTTATAAATATGTAAATAGTATTCGCTTGCGTTACCTAACGAAATTAGCTAATAGAAGTATTTCGGTAGTTACATCAAATATTTTATTATGCTATTTTATTAATATAACAATTTTGTATTACAGTATGGCGCAGTCTGTCAATATTGTGATGTCGGTAGCTGTTATATTGACTTATACTTTGATTTTCCATGTTGCTGTATCCCTAATTTGGTGTAATTTTAAGGATCGATATCAAGACCGCGAAGTTTTTGGAGAAAGGGTACTCCGAATTTCGCTCAGCGTGATCGTTCTTTTGGTTGCGATCGCTGTACCGGATATTGGGCCATTACTTTCTCTGCTCGGCGCTCTGATATTGTCTGTGTTGGCTATCATCATTCCCGCCGTTATAGATCTAATGGCTCAGTGGGACGTGCCTGACTGGTTTCTACTGCGGCTCATTATAGACTCATTCATGATTATTTTTGGAATTGTTGGTCTTATCACCGGAACTTACACTAGTGTGTTGGATATTATTGCAACGTACAGTCCAGATGCAGAATCAAAAATTCTCAGCTTGTAATCCTGTACATTCAACATGAAATTATATTTGCATACTTTTTTAAATGAATAAATATGTAAAACAGAATCAAAAAATAGTGCAGTTTTCTCGGATAACAGCAAAGACTAGTCGTTTAATAGTTAAAGTAGAAAATATTAAAGAACCATGACGTATTTTACTTGATTAAGCTACAGTTATGATCGACTTAAAACAAATAAGAACTGAGAACTAAAATTTGAACGGCCGAATCATTCAAAAATGTTTTTTGTAGTAGCCATTGTAAATTTAATTTTAATGTATTCCGTATAAACATTTTAAAGAAAATTCCTAACATTCTAACTGATTCTAACTGAATTTGAAAATGGCAAATTACAACATGTTCGTTCAATGCAATGAATTAATTTTCATAATTGACAGGACAATGCTTAATTTGGTCTAAGCATGGCTCCCGTCCATGTTCATTGTCATACCGAGGTATTATTTTTTGACATAAGCTTTTTTATTTTTGATCTTTACATTTAATCACAAATTTAAAATCAAAGTTAAAAATTATGTCAAGCGATTGTCTTAGTTTGACAGATTAAATTCATTACCACGTGTCCAAATGTTTTGTAAGTTTCGAAAATCTTTAAATTCAAAAACTTTTATTAAGAACGTCGTAAGAAGTGCTAATTTAGTTTCACCATGGCTGATGACTATAATCCGTTCGAGCACCGGGAAGTTGAATCGCCAACAACGTAAGTACAAAGAAAGGGAAATTACAAATCATTACAAATTTATTATACACTATTCTTAAATTTAGGCCGCTGACACATTGGTCGGTAAGGTTTCGACAAACGTCAAGCAAATGTTGCGTAACCGCAAACCACGTACGAGTCGCGTCGCACTCCTACCGCACCGACCCGTGTGCGAGAGGTCTAAACGTACGAGGTGTAGCTATTCAAAAACGAGACTGACGTTGCTACAGATGTGTGTATGCGCGAAACGCCAACAACCGACAGCTGTTTATCGTGAAGCCTTCTCTTCCAAATGCAGTGCCTCTCGTTTCTGTAAACAAATCACTATTTCGGTAGCATTTGTTCGTATTAGAGTTTTCTAAGGTAAAATCTGCATTAAAAGGAACAAGATTTGAGTCCGTTGAATCTGTGAAAAAGAAATCGGCATGCATCGCACAAGGAGCGTACAAAAGAAGACATCCAGCACTTTTTAGAACAATGGAAGATTCACATGGAGCGTTGTAGGGGTAAAGGAGGGGTGTATATTGAAGGTGCTAATAAGTAACTATGTATGTAATGTATGAGTCTCGGTATTTAATAGCCACACCCCGTATATTAAAATTAAAGAGTGGTAATTCATTATAATTAATATAGTTTGACAAAATAATTCAATCAATGAGGAAGGGAGTTATTGATGGGTAAAAAGTTTTTTACTGCATCAGTCTCTTTATATTATTCGAGTCAAGCTAATTCAAACATTCTCTTTCTCAGTGACCTCGAGACATTCGGTCATTTAGTAAAGGGATGTTTAGGCGGTGGAATCTTAGCAATGCCTTTTGCCTTCCTCAATGCTGGGATATGGTTTGGTCTAGTTGGAACTATTATTTCTGGAATTATTATGACGTACTGCATGCATATATTAATACATTGCTCTCATGTTTTGAGCCGTCGAGCCAGGGTGCCTTCCATGTTATATTCGGACATAGCAGAAGCTGCATTTCAAAACGGTCCTGAATGCAGTAAGAAAATGGATAAAGGAAGGTAATTAGATTATTCAAAGTGTTAACCCATCTACATTAGCAACTTTGTACGCCGGAAAACCCGCGCCGGTCGTAAGCATACGAATAAAAGTTGCGACCAAATTGCTCGATCGTTAAAGAATAAAAAATTACTTGCAAATACTTATTAATATGTATATAAGGTATATTTTTTAAATATTCTAAATGTAACAAATATTTGATATTCCAGGGCAATTGTGGACTCTTTACTTTGCACAGTGTTGCTAGGAACTTGCACCGTCTACATTGTCTTCATAGCTGCCAACGTGAAACAAGTTATTGATTATTACTACGATACTGACTTCAATATTCGATTACTAATGCTTGTCCTTTTTCCATTTTTGGTGTTACTTTGTCAGATACGAACGTTGAAATATCTTGCTCCATTCTCCATGCTTGCCAACATCCTAATTACTATCAGTATAATAATATGCTACTATTACTCGTTAATGGATACTCCACATATTTCCGAGAGACCTACTATCGCTTCCTTTGAACGTTTCCCAACGTTCTTTGGAACGGTTATATTTAGTTTAGCTGGGACAGGAGTTATCATGCATATAGAAAATGACATGCAGAATCCAGGACACATGATTGGATGCTGCAGCGTTTTGAATTTTGGGATGATATTTGTTACTGGCATGTATGCTGTCACTGGATTTCTGGGATATTTGAAATATGGGGATGAGACACTGGCCAGCCTCTCTTTAAATCTACCACAAAATGAGATGTACGTAACGTTTATATAGACATCTATAACAATTTTTATGCGTCATAGCTTCAAACGTATCCTTATCACGCCAAAGTGAATGTTTACACCACACAGAGTATGTCGTTGTGTTAATATACGTACATGCCATAAGGCATGTCTCAGTATGGCACCGTAATTCGACGAATTTCGGCCGGACGTATACGCGGTACAACGCTTTACCTATCCGAACCCTGTAAATGTAATGAACCCTCGCACACTGCATGCAGCAAAGCCGTCCGAATACGGGCGGTACCTACCTCTCACATTAGAACCATATAACAGTGAATTTTATCTAAGCGCTACCACCACCACCACGTTAACCTATCCGATCTTTTGTAAATGCAACCAGCCGCCTCAGACTGGAGGGGATACCTAAGAACGCTTGTTGTAACGCTCCAATCCGCTTCATTTCGGATCTATCGACGACATCGCTTTGTGAACGAGTATGTTCAGCATGCTTCAGTTTATACAAACCACCAAACAAATACGATAGAACTAAATTAAAATTCACACCAACCAGAACTCAGATATATAATAAATGCTAAAGTATCTTTAATACCAGTGGTGTATCGATAAAAATTAAAGGAAAAGTTTGCTCACATGATAAATTATGTTAGTGCAAAACAACTCCAATAAACCCCTTGCAGTACACAAGTTGCTTGGAGTACTGTTGTATCGGCAAGGGTATGTATTGTTACACACACAGTCGGTTTGCCTTGAGTGTAGTAGCCACTCATCCAACCCGCCGATTTACGTCCGAATTCGACGTCCAATAAAAACGGTGGAGATTAAACTTAAGAACCTTATGGAAAATACAAATGTCAGAGGCTAGATATGTCTTCTACTTACGACGGTGACTTTTCCAGTAGGGTGTAATTGCATTTGACCTTTGACCCAAAGTTGACTTTTTTTGTGTTATTTTCTAGCTTGGCGCAGTCTGTGAAATTGCTGATGTCAGCAGCCATCTTCATGACGTACAGTTTACAGTTCTACGTGCCAGTGAACATCATCTGGACTAGAATGAAACCGAGATTTGAAAAGAACGACATTTTCTGGGAAAGAGTAATGCGATTTCTTTTAAATATCGTATGCCTTCTGATAGCAGTCGCCATTCCGAATATTGGACCTTTAATTTCACTTCTTGGGGCATTAATATTTTCCACGGTCGCTATCATCGTTCCAGCTATTCTTGATCTTGTCACATTTTGGGGTGAAGGCAATTTTGCGCTTAGAATAATTGTAGATTTCTCAATAATTATTTTTGGATTTATTGCCTTGTTCACAGGAACATATACCAGTATTAACGATATTGTGAAAACTTATGGTTAAATTATTTCAATTAAGTAGAAATTGTAAATTATTTGTTAACATAATATTAGTAAATGAATAAAAATAAATATCCACTATTTATATTAATGAACTATTTAATTATTAATAACAAATAAAATTATAGTTATTTTTAGACCCTTTTGTTTTGTTACATGAATCTCAAATTCTCAATCTTCAATTTAAGAATATTAAAAGTATGATTCAGAAACTACAGCATTCGTTCACAACACACCGTATTAATTGTAAAACAATGTCAGACAGTAATGTAAACAATAAACAATAAACATCTGAACCATTTACATTTATTGTATTACAATTATTCCATTCTATCGGGCACCGGTTTACAGTAGCCTGATAAAAGTGTATTCATTTATACCCAAGATTGCGGTATACATAGTACTCGTACATTACAAATATTTTTCAATCATGACGATCGTGACGGCTAGTGTTATTGAATATGAATATAACCCATTTCAACATAGAAAAGTACGCAATCCTACAAGGTAAGTCATTCAAATCGTGCATCTGTGTGTATTCGGTAGTCTGTGTCATTCGGTAGTCTGTATTTGAAATACGAGAGTAGTTTGATAATGGGCTTGTGTCCTATGTCTTAATTTCTATAAAAGTGTACTATATATTGATAAAGTGGGTTACTAGAACCACAAATGTTCAATTATTTTTTAATAACTCCTTATATGTTACGAGATATTAACAATTAAAAAAGTCATTTTGTCTCTTTAATTATTAAAGGGATTCAACGTTGTACACATTCCAAGTGCATGTGACATCACAACCACTGCCAACCTTACAGCTCATAAATCTCTGCTATATGTATTTATATATCAAAATATCAAATATTATTTACAGCTATTTAAAGGAACAATAAAATTCCAATATTATGTCTGCCTTAGCAGGGTTAAATAAAATAAAAACTTATTATTCTTTGATTTGACTTGATTATTTGAATACCACCAGCTACAGAACATTACCACAGCACTAACCTACTCAACAAATAACTGACGTTAAAATGCATTTCACGATTGTCGACTAGTGGTCGATTTTTCAATTGTTGATTGAAATTGATGTTAACAAATGTGTATTGGTGTGTTTATTTTATTAAATATCTAAATGTTGACGGAGATATAACAATTAGAAATTTGAATTGTAGCTTTAGCGCTAGAAATGGTCAGCCATATTTTTATGACGTGAATGCATTTTAACGTCAGTTATTTGTTGAGTAGGTCAGTGCTGTGATAATGTTTTTGATATATGTAATTGGAATGTGTACAACGTTGAATCCCTTTAATAATTAAAGATACAAAATGCCTTTTTTAATTGCTAATATCTCTTAACATATAAGGATCCTTATATAACTCGAGTTATTAAAAAATAATTGAACATTTGAGGTTCTAGTAACCCACTTTATTAATATATAGTACACTTTTGTAGAAATTAAGACATAGGACAGAAGCGCATTACCCTCGTACGATAAAACGAAAAAAAGGATAAAATAAACCACAGTAGTTTTACATGTCTTCGTCAAATACTCTGCTAACGCTCGTGGGCAGCAGTAGATCTGGTAAAGTAATGTCAGACATCGTATGTCCGGAAAGTAAATGGTTCTTTTATTTTAAACAACTTCAATCTCTTATTACAGTGACTTCGAGACCTTCAGTAACCTAGTGAAGGGTTGTTTAGGAACTGGCATCTTAGCCATGCCCTTGGCGTTCTTCAACGGGGGTCTTTGGTTTGGTCTATTTGCAACTATTGCTGTAGGGATAATAATGACCTATAGCATTCATATATTGGTCAAGAGCTATCACTTTTTGTGTTTATATTACATGATCCCATCGATGCTGTATGCTGAACTTACAAATACCGCATTTGACCATGGCCCAACTTGCACCAATAAGATCATGAGAAATCCTGGGTAAGGAGATTTATGCCGTTACGCATTACATTCTTTTACATTAATTCCACCATATATTGTTTGAAAGTAATGAACTACTAGTTCTTCTCTCTTATCCTCTTCACCCTCATTTTTCTCTTCCTCTTTCCTCTTCCTTGTATCTTCTCAGCAGCTCTTTTCAATGGTATTCTTAATTCCGTTACTGCTATTTTTTAATTTTTTAATTTCTTTTAACTAGATTGCTTCGAAGAGCAACTCTTTCTAAGACAGTTATTGTCTCTAGTAGTCACGCTTTTCTTCTTTTCCATGTTTATTACGATATATCCAATGCATTTGATATGAGCCATATGGACCTCTGAACGCTTGCCTTAATAGATATGTCTTTGTGTTTTAGATTGGTCGTAGACACTCTGCTAGCCTTAAATCTTCTTGGAACATGCTGTGTCTACATTGTCTTCATAGCAGCTAACGTGAAACAAGTTGTAGATATGTATTCAGGTCATGATACTCATATTCGAATCTTTATGCTTGCAATATTTCCTTTCCTGGCTTTATTAGGTCAAATACGATCTCTTAAAGAACTAGCACGATTTTCAACCGTGTCCATCGTATTTATCACCATCTGTCTTGTCATTTGTTGCTACTATATTGTAAATGATATTCCTGCTGTTTCCGAGAGACCAGCCATTGCAGATATAACGAAACTTCCAACCTTCTTCGGGACTGTTATATTTAGTTTAGCTGGAATAGCAGTGGTTATGCATCTGGAGAATGAAATGAAAAATCCGGAGAACTTCATAGGATGCTGCAGTGTCCTGAATAACAGTATGACATTTGTTGTTCTCATTTATTGCATCACTGGATTTATGGGATATTTGAAATATGGAGAAGGCACTTTAGCCAGTATAACTTTAAATTTGCCGCAAGATCAAATGTGAGTAATAAAATTATAAGATGGGACCTAAAAGTTCACGGATAAGATGGACCTATCCTAGCAAGTATATCCATTTGTAAATAACATTTAAGTTTAAACCAGTTTATAAAAACATCCAAGGGGAGTGGACTCTTACTTTTAAAACTTTTCAGTAAACAATGTGGAATCCATTCGAAATCATATTTATTAGAATCTATAAATTTTTGTCATAAAAGAATTTGCACATTGTTCAGTTTCTTAGTTATTCATATAAAATGACACTGTTTTGGGTAAAAATAGCGAAACCACTTCACTTCACTAGAATCAATGCGACGATAAATTTCGATATTCGAATTACAATTTAAATAAATAAGTGACAGGAACTTCACAAACCATTAAATTTTACAAAATTACGTCTAAAGCAGATCTAACACAAGCGACGAAATAGAAATTCAAATTTTAAATAGCTATATCTTCGTCAACATGAGATATAGATGGCGCCAATATTGGCAAATCTTAAAAGTATCGATGTAGAAATCAAACTAAAAAATAAGACATTTTATTCTTCTTCTCTTTCTTTCTTTTTGTTTCTGCTCGCTTTCGTCTTCCTGCTTGAAAAAGAGATAAGTATAACAAGGGTAGACCGATATTTTTTTTATCACATGATAATACAGGGTGTCCCAAAAATGTCTGAATAATTATTTCTTCGTAATCAGTTTTCATTTGCATATAGTTAATTAATAGTTAATATTTAAATTGTAAAAGAATCTATATAAAATATGTAACTTAATATTATTGCAACATAATATAATAAGGAAAATTTTTCATGTTTCAGTTTGGCGCAGGCTGTCAAAATATTAATGTCGATATCAATTTGCCTGACTTATTGCTTACAATTTTACGTGCCTGTAAGAATCATTCGGGATAATATGAAAATTTCCCTTGAAGAACATGAAGTTTTAGGTGAAAGTATAACGCGATTTCTTCTCACACTCCTCTGCCTCTTGATAGCAATTGCCATTCCAAATATTGGCTCTCTAATTTCATTGATTGGGGCAATATTTCTATCATTGTTGGCGCTAATTATTCCTGCAATAATACACATAATCACATTTTGGAATGAAAAATATTTTCTAATTCGAATCATTGTAGACTCTCTACTTATTGCTTTCGGCATTGTAGCCCTTATCACTGGTACCTATACTAATGTTTTAGATATTATAAGGTCATACAGATAATAGAAAAAATTCATGTATGTTGTTGGAAATACATAAATAAATTGTATTAATAATGTTGTTTTTTTTTTGTTTGACTTTTCAGACTACCGTCGTATACGTTAGTGTTATTGACATGTATAAACCCGTCCATTGCGGGTGGTACAGTAGGGCGCTCCACTAATCGTGGCGATGACACACAAATGTCTCCTTTGCTGACTACATTTATCTTTCATATTTTATCACTGCCTCTTATCATATTTTATATTTTATTCATCCGCCAATGCTGAGCGAATATTCTCACATACTAATCTTATAAAAACAAAACATCGAAATAGGCTCTCCCTTTAGTCTTTACTGAGTCAATCACTAGTCTATTACATACAAAACGACTGTTTAATGACGCTAATTGTTCCGAGACCACTGTTCAGGCGACAGTTACTACTTCCAGCTACCTCGTGCAACACATAATGTTTTCATATTATGAATGCGACCAAAGAAAAATGAAATTGATTACTTATTAGTCTATGAACTTCAAAATATGTTAAAAAATTAAGAGTCTTAACAGAAATACGAATTTTAATAGCTATATCTCCGTCGACTTTTGGATATTTAAGAAATGAAATGGTTAATATGTGAAGGCACCATTTAAAAAAGCCACCCCTATAAAATATTGATTCACATTTGGCACACTTGATTTCTTTGGAGAATTGAATTGTTTTTACATATATATCTTTTTTCAGATATTTTATAACATACGTTTTTTAGGTTAAGAGCAACATCATCACTAAACATGTCATTTTCATCATACTAATAAAATTTTAAATATGGAAATTTTCCTCAAGATATTTTATATTTCAGTGTAACTTATTGTTAGACATTTCAAAATTTTTAGTAATTTAACCAGCGCATCATATTTAGTGACTCAAATCTATATACTTAAATTAATTGAGCAATGGATATAATTTCGGAGAGGTCATTTACTTTCTTGAATGACGACAAAGCATTAACCAAGTAAGATCTTAAATTAAAGTTACGTTAAGAAAATTACAGGGTGGAAGAACTAAAACACCCCCCACTAATTAACAGTAGTTTAATGTGTTACTTGCAGTGCAGACATTTGTCCAGCCAATGCTGTTTTTCTGTACTGAAACCCAACTTTTTACCCCTTATATTTGCTAATAAGAAAACCGATACCAGCGTACAAGGCGAATAAACGTTCGTCAAGCGAAGCTGTTTTTTTACCTTGGTGAATTAGAATATTGTATGTAATTGTTTGGAATCGCTACTAAAATAATTTTAGTAACAACCTAATAATAAATTTAATAAAAATAATATTCATTTCATAAATAATAAAATTGAAATAACAAACTAATTTTAGACTTGTGCTATTCTAAAAAAACAATCAAAAATAAATTTATTTCATTATGTTCTTCATGGGTTTGTGTCCTCATTTTTAGTGGTCGATTTTTCAATTGTTGATTGAAATTGATGTTAATGAATGTGTATTGGCATGTCTATTTTATTAAATATCTAAATGTTGACGGAGATATAGCAATTAAAAATTTGAATTGTAGGTTTAGCGCTAGAAATGGTCGGCCATATTTGTGTGACGTGAAATCAGTTTGCGTCAGTTATTTGTTGAGTAGGTCAGTGCTGTAGTAATGTTTTGTAGCTGTTGGTAGTTATAATAATTAAGTCAAGTCAAAGAATAATAAGTTTTTATTTTATTTAATTCTGCTAAGGCAGACATAATATTGGAATTTTATTGTTCCTTGAAATAGCTGTAAATAATATTTGATATTTTGATATATAAATACATATAGCAGAGATTTATGAGCTGTAAGGTTGGAAGCGGTTGTGATATCAGATGCATTTGGAATGTGTACTTTAATAATTAAAGGGAAAAAATGACTTGTTTAATTGTTAAAATCTCCTGAAATATAAGAAGTTATTAAAAAATAATTGAACATTTGAGGTTCTAGTAACCCACTTTATCAATATATAGTACGTTTTTATAGAAATATAGACATAGGACACAAGCCCATTAAATTTAATTAAAGATCTTTAACAATTAAATCACATTTGAAAGGAATCTTGAAAGCAAACTCAAAGCAAATCAAAGTAAAAGTAATAGGTTTGATAGAAAGCAAAATTAAAATATTTTAATGTATTTTTAAAACTTAAATTTAAAAAAATTTTGTTTCACTTCGTTATTTAAAAAAAAAAATTAAAAATCGAACCAGTTAGACGACAATTTCATTTTTTAGGACAGTGTTTGAAATTCTATTAAATATTTATTGCAAGTTACGAGGAATGTGATTTGTTAAACAGTAAAACAGCCACAGTTCGCTCAGAGACTCAGAACCTCAAATCCGGCAAGCGGTGAGGGTGTTTGAACAGACCCCCGCGGGTCGCTTACCAGCGAAAAGATAAGATTGGAAAATCACCAACCAGATCTCAACTTTTGGTACAGGCCCCGGAACAGCGCAAAGCGGAGCTAAATACAGATTTGCTAAAGCATTCAATTGAATTTGAAAACAATAAACTCAGAGCTGGGCTGTGTGATTAGGCAAAAGTTGTTCACAATCTAATTATTAATTGGTTTAATTTTTTCTCAATTTTAGTGATTTTGAGACAGCCGTGCTTCTTATCAAATACAGTGTGGGCACCGGCGTCTTGACGATTCACCACCTTTACCCATATGCTGGACTTTGGATGGCTTTGTTTATGAACTACGGGATTGGCTGTCTTATGGTTTATGCAATGCACATACTAGTCCGTTCAGCACAAGAACTTTGTTTAAGAGAAAGCCAACCGTCAATGCTGTACGACCGCGTAGCTGAAAGTGCTTTCGAACACGGACCTCCGCTTTTTCGGAAATTTTCAAAATCTGCAGGGTATATTAGTCTCATTTTTATTTGTTATAGACATATAAATAGACAACGCTAACAATTTTGTTTTCCTACCAAATTATCTAAGACATTGTGTCTTCAAGTTGTATTTAGGTGTATGCAATTAATTACTTTATTAAATTTTTTCCAGGCACGCCGTTAATGTCGTGATGTGCCTCAACGCCATGGGAATATGTTGCGTCCAAGTGGTGTTTGTCGCAAAAAATATTAAACAAGTGGTAGACTATTTTTATATTGAAATAGATGTTCGTTACTACATGGCAATTCTATTGCCTTTATTGATTCCGATGAATCAAATCAAAAGCATAAAAATATTAGCACATATATCATTGTTTGCTAATATAGCATTCTTGAGCGCTTTGGCAATGTGCTACTTTTACTTATTGAGAGATATACCACACATTAATTCAAGACCGGCAGTAGCTGACATCGATCAGATTCCTCTTTATATCGGTTGTGCCATCTTTTGCGCAGGAGGAATTGGAATAGTTTTGTATTTGGAGAAGAATATGGAAAATCCGGAACATTTGGTTACTTGGAATGGGATTTTAAACTATGGAATGTTAATTATTGTAACTATACATGCAATGACAGGATTTGTTGGATATTTGAAATATGGAGACGATTTGAAAGAAAGTATAACTTTAAATATTCCACAAGATGAAATGTATGTATTACAATATTCTATGAAAAGCGACCCAAAATGAATATTTAAAAAAAATAAACCCGGCCAAATTTGATATGTACTCTATATATCGCATGTATACGAGTATGTGCCAGTTTTTTTAAAATTATGATCGAGTCGAAGTCGATTATGATCGATCATAGAAAATGAAACACAACACTTCAAATATCACGAAATTGCAATTGATCCGTAAGCAAAGCTCGGTTTTCCTTTTGGGTCACAAATCATGAAAAATAAAAATAAAAATTAATTAAATCTTTCTTCACAAATTTCAGAATGCCGCAGTGTGTTAAATTGATAATGGCACTTGCAATTTTTCTCTCATTCAACATACAATTTTTCATAGTAATAAATATAATGTGGAGCGCACTTGAAACGAAATTTCCTAACCATGCAAATATGTGTTATACTTTCCTTACTACTATACTTATTTTTGTTGTTCTTGTTATATCAGTTGTTATACCTGACATGGGACCCCTAGTATCTTTGGTTGGTACAGTTTGTTTAAGTTATTTGGGACTTGTGTTTCCTGCTATAATTGACCTTCTTATTATCTGGAGAGGATCTGTACCCAACTTATTCTTTTACTTAAGAGTATTTGCTGATGGATTTATATTAATTTTTGGAATGATAGCTTTTGTAATAGGCACATATTTTAGTATACTTGACATTATAAAAGTTTACGGAAGTGGGGGATTTGGACAATAAAGGCACATAATTTTCATTGTTTTTTTTTTAATAACACTTATGTAAAACATTGTATTTAAATCAAATTCGGGTAAATCTCATCTGAATTTATCAATTCAAAATTCAATCAAAAACATATAAAATTCACTTTGTAAATTCATTTAATTTCTATCTCATACTAAATAACAATCTTAGTTCAATATCAATAATTTATTCTAACTGTTCAAAAACTAAAACACATCAATAAAACAATTTACTTTATCATTCATAATTAATAATATAACATTTATAATGCATCTTATATCTAACTTATGAATACATTGACTAGATATATAACTAATTTATAAACTTCTATTTTATAACCTCCTACTTATGTTTGCAATTTACTGGTGTTAAATTCCGCCTAATAAATGATATCTACATTAATCTTTGCATACATCAAGAATTCGATACAAATATTGTCTCAAGATAAAATATAGCTGACTATAAGATTTGAAGTAAGAAACAGTGACGTAAAATACAAATAATACTTTTCTTTTTCAATGTAGAAAAATACAAAAAATTACGAATTCCTATCTTCTATATATGTAGTACATAAGTCAAAATAAATATATTGCACATTTCCAAGACGTACTTCTTTTCGTTATTATAGTTGTACAAAGTTAGCATACTTGTACATTATGATACTTTCTTAAAACTAAAATACCTGGTTGAGATTTATAATCACGTTTTATAGATCTGATGACCTTATTCTTATTTTCTGATTCTAACTTCTTGTGATCTGATAAACTTATTCTTCTGATATAGAACGCGTTGCTAAACGTAAATACGCCTGGACAGTTGGCAAAGGCACTGACTTTGTGGTTGTCATAAAAGGTCATGATTCATGAAGAAGCCGCTGATAATGAGGAAATACTTCATGTGTTGGAACGTGTAATCCAAATTCCAATGCAACTAATACAGCAAATTCTGAAGTAATTAGATCCTTTCGGTTTAAACGAAATATACTTTCTGTTTTCTGTAACAAATAAAAATATAAATTCGTAGTACAATTCGTTAGATTAGATGAGAAGACTTTCATTTAAAAACATACCTCCATAATATTTTTGAGTGCTTCGCCTTTAACATCATTCAGTTTCGCAGAAAGTAATAAACAAGCACCTGCACAGAGTTTACGATTATCTTTACTTATTAAGTTTGCTAAAATAAGTTTTTCAAAATACACAAAAGCTTGTGCAACTGTTAACAAATCCACACCAGAATCGTGACGGGCTATTTTTCGCATTTCTCTTTTTATACTGTAACATTGAAAAAAATATGTGTCTTTTTGTGCTATTAAATTTTATATTGACAAAAAAAAATTGAATTACCTCCTCAATTTACTTAGAGTTAGCTGAATATGAGGAAATTTTTCTTTAAATTTATCGTTAAGTTCCTTTTTTAAGTCCGATGGCCTTACGTAATCAATCACTGAAGTTATATATGAAGTAAAAGTTAATAACGTTCTGTGTTTTCCAGCAATTAGTTCTGGATCATCAAGTAAATTAGGAGAATAGTATATCTAGAAAGTAAAACATAATTATTAATTTATTTTATAGACGGAGCCATACACTAACAAACTAATTTTAAGTTTAAAAAATTACCGCTGATGGAGAATGTTTGATATTTGGGTCATCCCAATCGAATTTGTTGTCTCCTAATAAACCAATATGACCTAAATTATGAGGTGGAGATGATGGTGGTCGTAAACCAGGCTCGTACGAAAAACACCTAAAAAGAAAAAGAAATATCAGTAATAATAAAGATTTAAACATAACCCTGTGATCTAAATTAAAAAAGTGATAAAGCCTTGTTTGCACGTGCAAATTATACATCTTATAAATATATAAAACTATAAATATTTATTCATGCTAGAAAATTATAATAAATGCACCACACCAAGTAGCATTAAATATATGTTAGTAATATTACATTATTAATTAAAATTAAATCGAAAGATCAAATTAATCTGAAAAGAATACGCAAAAAAACAGGAAAAAACAACACTGATTCAAATTTACCATTTGTCCTTTTCTTTTTGCCATGTTAATATTTTTGTCCTGAAAATTAATATATATTTTTTTAATCTGTACACATATAATTTATATAATAATTTACTTATCCACTGATATTATAATTGTCATGGCATAATTTACAAATAATTATACTTATATAAGATATATTAAATAGACACTAATGTTACTTTTTTAAGTATGTAGAATATGTTTCTTTAATTATGTTATATATGTTTAATATGTGATTTTTCAATTTCAGATTTACATTTACACATAATTTAATATATATTTATACATACCTTGCCACTGCATGGTGTTTAAGTGCAGATGGATGAGTAAACTCTATAGAATCGGCATCGTAAGTTACCTTTCTCGATGGTCTCGAAGGAACCAGGAGCTTCCCATATGACATTTCCTAAAAGCGTAATTAAAATTCTATAAAAGCCAACATACCGTATTTCTTTCATTACTATTAAACTAATAACTTTTTAAGGGTTTTTTTTTGGCTTATTAATTTCTACATCATCTCAAGAATATTATACTAAATTTTCAAGTCGATCCGAATAATAGTTTCGGAGATACAGCCTTTGGAAGGTGTGCGCTCCAAGTCAGTTTTATTGTTACTCAAAAGTTTAAACGCGTTTTTCTGGGAACCGTGTTTACAAAGTCGGTTGTCAAATTTTCTCGAAAACTACTCAACCGATCTTGATGAAATTTTACACAGGTGTTTGAGATACAATTTACTCGTGCTTAACAGAAGGATTTTTTTTTTTTCAATTGCAACTATTTAAAAAAAAACAAAATATCAAGCAAATTTACCGAAATTTTCATTTTTTTGGAAAAATGTCTGCCAAAATTCCAATTTTTACTTTTTTTTTCTTTCCTTCTGTTAAGCACGAGTTTATGGTCTTACCTAAAACACTTATTTTTGTTTTTTCACTTTAGATAATCCTGTCAGGAGTTATGCTGACAACGCGGACGCACCTTTTTTTCGAGGCGTCACCGGAAATGACGTCACAATAGAGGAGTTTTAATTTTTTTTTTTTTGAAAATTTCAGAAATTATTCTTTAAATATGTATCAATAAGACAGAAAAAAGTTTGAATTAAATAAATAATTTTTTACATAGAAAAAAAAATATTGAAAATAGGCCTTTTTTTACCCGACGAAACCCATGTAACCCCTTAAATCAAGAAATATTGAAGAAGTACCACAGTTTCTGTACTTTAAAATGTTCTTTATATTGTTACCAGTATAAATATAAGTTAAAATTACTTTAACATGTAACTTAAGTCTCGCTAAAGTGTAAATCTACAAACCTGTCCATTTTCACCCTTTTCGACACCAAGTAAATCAAATGGATCCAGTGGAACGTCGTTAATACTTGACAACGGTCGAGCACCGGATGTATTCCTACGACGCCCAACTTCTTTACGAAGTTCCGTTCTGTAAGGCCAACAATAAAAAAAATGCTGAATTTATTTAAACCTCTTATTGTGGTGTGAAGTGAAATTACCTGCCGTTCCTTTGTCCTTTACAATACGGTAATGTAGAAAATACTAAAAACGGAACCTTATTACTGGTAACTAACACAAGTCGTTCATTACGAAATTTGTGCTGTCGATTTGGTTGTACAAATCTCACTTCTTTTGATTTCGGTTCTGCTACAGATACAGTTGTGCTTCTATTTCGAACTGTGAATAATTATAAGTAACAGTTCTGGGTTATTTAGTTTTTTAACAAGATAGTGACATATGGCTTAAAATTGGCAAATAGATACGTTATCAGTAAATGTACTTATTCACAATCTTGATATTTTATTATAATATTACTTTAATAACATGAAAATATTTTAATTTCTAAAACAACAGTAGAATGTGCCATTTTAAAACGTTTCAATTAGTAAAATTAGGCTATCCTTACTAAAATTCAAACTCTCTGTACTGCTAACATTTTTTTCATTTTCACCAGCTAGACTTGCTGCTTTATTTTGTACACCGACTGTTAAGCTGTGACTTATACTGCCATGCCGTCTGGAACTAGATCCAAGACGATTTCGCTTCTCAAGTCTTCAATAAAAAATTACATATTCAATAACTTAGTACACACCAATAACAAAATGATTTGACTTTTATGTTAGTACTTACCTTTCTTTTACCGGTGTTGCACCAACATTTGCTTTACTCTCAAGTAAAGGTACTTTGGAAGGTGTTAAACCACTTTCAGAATCAGAACTAATTGAATTTCTGTCAGGACTTTTTCCAAGATTATTCTTAATATTAGGACTTCCAACTTTATGATGTTTTCTTACTTTACGATAGTTGACACTACTATTATTATTACTTAATGCTTTACTGTGTTCCAAGGTTTGGGTATCTGTAGCATTTTCTTTTTCCTCAACTTCATGTACTACACCTATTTCTTCTTTAGGTGGTTGATTTTCTGGACGAGAAACACCTAGTTTTGTATCACGATTTGTGCCATCGAGTGATATATTTGACAAAAATGACTTTGCTGCAATTCTTCTACGAAAATGAGCTCTATTTAACGCATCTGCCTGTGCCATTGAAATTAATTACGAAAATTACTATAGCTAAGAATGTCACTTAATAAAGAACTATATAGGTCACTTTAATAAAATAAAACTTTGTACACAACACTCATAGTAAGTAATATATATAAATACTAAATCGTAAATAACATGTAGATTTCAATTTCATTTACTCTATTAATAACAATTATGCATTACTTTTTTGGGTCTGTTTTGGATTGTTTCGTAATCAACATGTTTTGATTAATTGACAGGTTGAGATACAGTGTAATCTAGAAACGTACTTCCGATATGGCGGTTTATATAAAATAAATTTAAACCGCGTTTTAATGCGTTGTTATTAATATTTAAAACTTAAAAAAAAATACGGAAAATGCCTCACAATCCTTTTAAGCCCATTAACAGCAGTTAAATTCGTCAGCAAAACTTTTAGAACACCCTTCATATAAGGTATTTCATTTGTTTCCATCTCAAAATTATGCAAAATACTTCTTCACAAAAAATTCACAATGAAATATCCATTTTTAATTTATATAATATTCAAAATTTCCATGTTAAATAAAATAGAAGCTTACAGTGTCGGTGGGATAGGCCGAAGAGAAGATTATCCTTTTACGCTTTACCTTACGGAAAGGATATCTCCTGGAAACTGGCTCACTGGATGCGCTGTAGTACTGGTACATGAAAACTGGGTAATCACTTTATCGCAATGCATATTAAGGAAACAACCAAGGGATGGTAGTTATTACAGAAATATTCGAGGTAATGAAAGTTAAAAATTAATTACTTGAATCTGAGGTCTTTGACTTCCACGTGTGTAGCACGTACTGTCATACATACAGGTCTGCAAATGAACATGCTATTTTGGTGTTGACCCATATGCTGAATGAATAGTACAAACGCTTATTTACTGCATTACCTTCTCTAATCACCTTTTAATACCGGTTTAACTGTTTCAGATATACTAATATTTGATCCTTATACTGAAGAAGTATTTATTCCATCGCATATGTTGGTCCCAACACCTTCAACGTACAAAATAAATGAAATTGCACTGATAAGACTAAAAGAACCAATCAAAATCTCTGAAAGATTCGTACCGGCAAGTTTATCAAATCCACACTGCAGAGGAAATCTTCCAGTAACTTTATTCTATAAAACAGGAACTCTATTAAGCAGACGGAATCTGCATCCAAAACATACAAAAGAATCTTTGATTTATGCACCTGTAAACCTTCTGAATATTGGGGAGTGTCAAACAAAACATAGTGCGAACATTCAACTATCCGACGAAATGAATATTTGCACGTATAATAAATACGCAAGCATAAGCTATCCATTTGATTGTAATGAAACAGCTGATATACTTCTTGGTTCTCCATTGTTTTTGGGACCAATGCATTATGGACAAATTTATGGATTATTGGCACAAGCTCACAATAATTCTATTTGTGGGTGGAAAAAGAATCCTGAAGTATATGTTAAAGTATCCCCATACTTTGGATGGATACAAAAAGTTATATATGATGCAAACAAGTTTTTGTTAGGCTCTAAACAATATGATGATTACATGTCAGACGCGGCTAACAATAAAATTGAAATTGAAATTCCATTGAAAGTACATAATCCTCATAGAGATTCTACCAAACATAATGTATTTGAAATAAGACCCACTCCAACAGGTTTTACAAACTACAGACCAATTAACACTACGACAGAGCACAGGAAACATACTAAACATCATAAAAAACATAGAAAAAAGCCTCATAGACATCACCATCACAGAAGACCTCATCATCATCATAAAAATATAACTGGACTTCCTTATGTAACAACAAGAATGCATAATGTTTCTGGAATAGGAACTAACAGGTATAATATTTCTGGAATAACAACAAGAGGGCCTCATATTTCAGGAATAACAACAAATAGGTATAATATTTCTGGAATAACAACAAGACGGCATAATATTCCAGGAATAGCCACAAATAGGTATAATATTTCTGGAATAACAACAAGAGTGAATAATATTCCAGGAATAGCAACAAACAGGTATAATATTTCTGGGATACCTACAAGAGGAGATAATATTTCTGGAATAACAACAAGAAGAGACCATATTTCTGAAGGAACAACGAAATATGTCACGCAACCTTATGTTCCTACTGTATATACTGAACATACAAGAAAAAAACACAGGAAAACAAAGAAACCATTAAGTGAATATCCAGTACCTACAAAACCTGGTAAATACTCCGAAAGTGCATCTGATGAAGATTCATCTGCGTTAGATTTGGATGATGATGAAATTCTGCGAAACCCACCTCCTGTCACTCCTGATCCTTGTAAAAATGCTACCAGAGATAATTGCTTTAAGGACATGAAACTTTTTATTGTATATTATGAGAACAAAAAGTCTTTAGGAATAATTCAGTGCCCGTTGAGAATGTTAATTGTTGGCGCAACCAGCGCTAGTTTATTAAATGTGTTCATATATAGATCATGTTAAAAATTATGTTACATGATTGCATTTTTATGTAGAAACCCGTTAATTTTTAAAGCAATGCACTAGTAATTTTTTTTTGCTGCCTTTCTACTAAAACATATTTAGGCGCAAAATTTATTTTTCAGTAAAACGTAAATAAATAACATTTAATACCAAGTTAATATTTTTTGTACACAAAACAGTTTTTCATAATCCAAAACGTAAATATTACATACAAAGCTTTACGTAAGAAAACCTATTCAAATTTTACTGTATTATTTTCGTAATTATGATTATTTGTATGACTGTTTCACATTCGTTTATGTAGAGCTAGGTCCACGTACGCATTCTATCCAGTGTAAATTTATTTCGTAGATAAATTTATGATAGAATGAAACATGCAATATCTAATTTAAA
Source organism: Panorpa germanica (assembly GCA_963678705.1). Taxonomy (NCBI): domain Eukaryota; kingdom Metazoa; phylum Arthropoda; class Insecta; order Mecoptera; family Panorpidae; genus Panorpa; species Panorpa germanica. The sequence goes on from OY783217.1 coordinate 11,586,197, forward strand.
TTTTACTCGGTACAAGTAAAGGCCTGAGTCACAACGTTTTTCCTTAATCTTTTAGAAGTAAAATTATATGTGATAGAAATAGTAGAGTAACGAACGCCTATTTCACGAGCTGCATATATTGTTTCTGTAGTATTATAAAAAGATATTACCTCAAATGCAAGGTCTATTCCCTTATCGTCAAAAATTACATTTGAAAAAACGCGCGTAAATAGGATCATTTAAGGCAATACTTCACACTGGTAATAGTTAGAGTTTATTAATTAACCGCACCGGCACTGTCAACGTCATATGTCATAATACTTTATTATATTCTTTCATATAATAAAATAAATAAGTTAAAAAAGCAAAATGGGTTACATCGATATCATACCTGATTATATTACGTCAACATTTTATTCATTTCTAGAAGTTCCTAATCTCAAAATTAGAAAACCAGCAATAATTCAGAAGCCTTCCCCTACGTTTGTGTTTATGATTGTATTGGTATCATATTTTATTGTGACTGGAGGTTTGTTTATTGTATTTTAAATTTCTGGTATTATATATTTGATATACTAAATTCATTGTTTTTATTTAGGTGTTATTTATGACGTTATCGTTGAACCTCCAAGTGTTGGATCAACTACCGATGAACATGGACATTCTAGACCTGTAAGAACCTTATTAATGTTAAAATACTAGTGAAAGATTTACAAATATGTTAATTAAAAATATGTAACGAGATTTTTTTCATTTTCAAAGGTTGCTTTTATGCCTTACCGAGTAAATGGACAATACATAGTTGAGGGCCTGGCTTCAAGCTTCTTATTCACAATAGGTGGACTTGGATTCATTGTATTAGAGAAAGCTTATGATCCGTCAATTAAGGTGGGAAGAAGTAATTGTTTGATTGGATTTGGTTGTTTTATTGTTTTTATATCATTTGTTGCCATATGGACTTTTATGAGAATGAAACTCCCTGGTTACTTACAGAACTAGAATAAGTCATAAGTGTATAATCATAAAAAACATTAAACAAACAATAAATAATTGTATTACAAAATGTATTAGTTTAAATAAATTGTACAACAAATTTTTTCTATACGAGATCATATAATAATACTAATTGTTTTTGTTTACTATTCTACATCTATTTTTTTTTTCTTTCTTTATCGTAATCAATTATTCTTTATTAGTAAGAATAACAGAAAAGCCCCATTCCCAGCTACTGAGTATTATGTTTTAACCGTAAATGTAAGTTTCAGTTTTTATATGAAATATAAAGAAACAATGTTATAACGGTTTTTTAAAGTTATATACAGAGACCGAACCCCGTTATTATGTGTTCTGTTATTTGATAACGATGTGAAAATTTCATTCTACGAAACGCATTATGTTTTGATGACAAAATCAACAATTACAATATAACTAAAAAATATGACATTTATTTATAGTCTTCTTTAATTAATAATATAAATTTCACATACATGTATATTCATCAAATTAATATAATTGTTACATAAAATAAGAAATAGAGCACATATTAATATTAATCACATTTTAAGTTAAGGAAACAATATTAAAATAAATAATTAAATATAATGATTTGTGCATATTGCTAAGTCACAACAATTTTGAGATTTCATTGTGTATATAAACCACAACTAATGAGCATATTTCACTTCTACTATAGATTAGCCGGGATGTATATTAAATAAATTAAAATGTGTCTTCAAGAAAATACCACGTTTACACTCTTTCCAGCCTCAGATTAATGATTAAAAACCGTATGTCAATATCTGTAGTACTTTAAATCCTCTAGATTTACAGCAATTGCAAAATATGGTTTACTATTGTCAGTAAAGTTGCTAACACCTCCTTCACGATTATTTATCAAAATGATATTGTCTTACGATTTATAAGATAAACAGTAAACTATACCGCAATTTCCAAAAACTCCTTCTATACAATGGAAAATTATTATTCGTTAGTTCCGATTTCATGGTTTCCTTTTGTTTGCAAATTCTGATACGTTGCGTGTATATGCAAGCTAAGAATTTATTTCAAATTGAATCGACGAATTAGACATAGAACAGCGTTGAATATAATAAAAGACAAACAATAATTTTCTATCCTTATGCAAAACTAATCTCCGGATTAAAATGATATAGCAATTGGATGTGAGCAAAGTAATGTGCAACTTTACTGTAAAAATATAAACTATCATCACAACTCAATAGAGGGTATTGTACAATGTATAGAATATAGTGGCAGTTCAATAGCTACTTAAGAGTATCTTATATTTGTTAAATAATATCTATTGTTTAATGTCAATAAATTATTACTAAAAGCTACTAGATTCAGTCTTAAAAGTATAGAGATTTATAATCTTATCCGGAAAGAGCTGAAACAAAAATTAATCAGTTATTACACATATACATTACATATTATCCGTCAAAAACAGGTACGTGCTTTTAAGGTTTATCTAACATAACAAAAATTACCTGTTATGTAAACGATTTTACCTAATTATACAACATTTATTGTCCTATTTGAATGCTTTTTGAAAATTAAATGAACTCTTTTGGCGTATTAGCATATTCGTTAAACTTCTTAAGAATTAGAGAATATTAAAGAGTCCTTTCTAAGGATTAATCCTTTTAGAATAGCTATAAAATAAGACTCTTGCAGATTATGCAGATTGGTTTTGCAATAAAAATATTTAAATATTACATGAACGTTAACTAATTTAAAATATTTAATCTTCGAAAAGGTGTTCGAAAAGAAGATTTACGATTATATTAATTCAAAACCTTATCTGTGTTCAGCGGGAATAATATTTGTTATTCTAAAGCATTAAATTTCGTATTCTAAGAATGTATCAAACTATTTGTTTGAGTTTGTAGTTTATAAAACGTGAGAAGGTATTTCAAAACAAAAGTGTACTTATTATCTATACATTTTTATATATCAGTGGCGGTCACTTCATTTAAGTTTAAGAAGTAAATTACTGATTTCTTTTACTTTTGCAACATAACTGGAAATTGTCAATCTTTAAAATGGACAATTTTATTTAAAAATATAATATATTATTTATATAAATGTATCAACCATTACAAAAATATTCACTTGTAGTTAGTTAATGGACTTTATTTGTTTCTAGTAAATATGCTAGACATATAAACAACATATGTGCATTAAGTATTGTTAAAAAACAGATAAGAAATATAAATGTATTTGTTGGAATATTTATAAAAGTATTAAAACAATAATCTCATAATATTTGAAGTACTTACTGACAAAACAGACGTTGTGTGAGGCACATGTTGTTATCATTATTAAGTGATAATGATCTATTAACTGTTATCAAATTAATCAGTTATTTGATAAAATAAAGAGTCCAGAAGGTAGAGTCACATGGTCAAAGATAAAACAAATAATAAAGTATTACTTACTTTGAAAAATCTGAAGATTTATCAATAATGTGTTCAAATTCAGCAAATGATAAAGCTCCATCGTCATCTAAATCAGCTTCATCAAGAAGATTTTGCACTAATTGTTTCATATCTTGTTCACTAAGTCTTTGTTGTGGACCAACTAATCTTTCAATAACTTGACGAAGATCCATTACTCCTAACATATCATCTCCATCAAAATCTGTTGCAATTAAACATAAAAAATTAATAAATCTCCTTATTTCGTAAATGATATAATACATCAATTATTAATTAAATTAAAAAGATTACCAAATATTCTAAAAGCATGTTCCGCTTTCACTGATCTTGGAGAATTGTCACTAAAGACTGACATCATATCTAGGAAGTCTTCAAATGTGCAGTCACCATCACGACTAGAACTGAAAATATGGCATATTCTGTCTCCAAATGGGTTAACTTTTAATTCAGGATACATCAATATTTTGGACATTGGAAGTTTTGCATTCCGATTGTGTCCGACTTTTTCAGGAGCTAGTGATTTAAACTTTTGATGAGCACTGTAAACAAATAATTTTATTCTATAAGAACAGACATTATTCTAGAAGAACTCTTAAGCTGTAGCCTTGGTTGCGGTTTAAATCGGTCCACCAGCTAAGGAAGCTGTGAGAACAAAAAAAAACCTTAAAGAAAATAGAATTTAGACTAGTAAACGAATATTTCATTACCCCAAAATATTAACTGAAATAGGCCTGTATAAAAAAAAGAATCCTTTGAGAATAAATAATAATAAATACAACAGCGGGTTAAGGAAGATTTACATACGGTAAGTATAAAATTATATTTGATAAATATTATTATTTGATAGCGTAAACAGAATATTATGGAATTCTAAATTATGATTTATTATTAAAAACATGTGATATTTGCTTCTGCTCAAGGGCATTATTTTTAATTTTACAAGATTAGGAAAAGGATTTTGTTTTCCAGAATTTAACTAAAAATACATTATATGTATTAATATAACAAAATTGAATAAGAACATATTAGTTATTACTAAAATATTTTATATGCCTACAAGAAATATATATGTATATTAAATGATTACTTACTATAAAACTTCTTTCTTTGTGAAATATGTGAGATCCTGTAAATGAAATATGTATTTTATGCTGTATTGTTTCTTTATTGTCCAGACCGGATATAAAAGACAAATAACAAATTACTAACCTGGTAATCCTGTAGCTCTTCCTCTGAAAACTGACTTTTATTTTGTCCCATTGTTTAAAATAATAAAAACTGTCTAAAGTTTAATTCATAAAATATTAAAATGAAATCATTTTTCGACTAGATTTAAGCGCGGTATAAAAACCCGTATGAACACTAACAACTCATAACTTAGTTGAATAAATAATGTTTCATCTTGGTAGACTTAGCAGTGTTAGTAGGGGATATGACAGAATGAACGGCATCGGATTATCTCTTTTGTTAGCGCATGTGCTGTTCGACTGTCAGTTCTCAGCTGAGCTCGGTCAATGCCGCTAGATGACTCAGAGGTGACGAACAAAGTAGATGCGGGCTATAACATTCTTGGTTTAATATAATAATTTGATTATGTACCATTTGAATATTATTTTTTAAATATTGCTTAAGTTGGTGCTATGTATATTTTCTGTGCAATATTTTTAAATTTTTTTTTTTTATGTTATTTAAAATAAATGTTATAAAGTTTCATAAAAGTTTTGAAAACCATTTTAAACCTGTTTTATTGTACTAATATTGAGAATGAAATGTGTCTCGGAATCATGAATTGCCGCATAATTTACATTTAATCTTTAACTATATATAAAGAAATACATAAGCATAGGTTGTAAAGCTCTGCTCTTATTGTTAATATATTACAGGTACGGAAATAAATATAACCATAAATATTAATTAAAATGGGATTGACTTTTTTGCCGTTGACTGTGATCTGAATTGTTGCTGGCAAATATTCAAATGTAGCGTCATTTGTAAATCTACTTTGTGTTATACAATAATTCTAATTAGATATATAGAGTAACTATTCATGTTCTGATTTTGTTAGTAAAGTGCTTTTTTCAAGTATACGCCTACACATATTACAGATAAATGATATAATACGTTATACATTGTTGAATTATAATAAAATTGAATTGTCATTATGTTTAATTATCATTGGATATTTTGCAAGTTATATAACGTACTTTTAAAGAATATCACAAATGCGTTTCCGGTTTGGTTTAATTCTTCTATTTGCTCTTTTCTTTATATTTTCTGTAATTCGGTGACATTTTCTGCGTTCTTCTGAAAGAAAAATAAATATAATTTATTTGCGCCACAGACTTTTTTATTAGGGTGTATTCGAGTTGTTTCGCATGAGTACCCCTTATCATGGATTGATACGCAAGCAGTCGGTTTCAGTGTAAGACAAAAGTGGTGTATTATAGTGCGTATAGAAAAAATGTGCGTGGTACAACTCAAATTCTTCATGAGGTTACGATCCTTAAATGGTCTGAGTTTGGTATCAAAATGTAAGCAAGGTTATATATAAAGAAAAGTAAATTAATTTAGCATACCTCGTTTACTGAGTTGTGAGCAAGTAACATTTCCGTAAGGGTTAGATTCTTGAAAAGGTCCATTACCAAGTATCTCACAAAGAAACGGTAGCTTCTTTTCGCAACTGACAGTTCGCCATAATCTCTTATTATCCAAAGCAACGCAAATTTCTCCATGCGTCCAGTCACGAGGATGACCTGGAGCCCATGCTCTATAAGTGAAACAAGAAATTGGATCCTTCCATGAAGTTAAAAATTCTCCACTTTTAGTTTCATCATTTAAACCAATATACGCCATTTTAATATTGTTATCCAGTAAAATATTTGAAAGTCCATTAGTACGAGCTTCACTTAATATGTCAGCTAATACGCCGCCATTTTTTTTACAAATATTGGCTGCTTGTGAATAATTTGCGTTATTTATGTGTAGGAAAAATATACCGACACCCGGAACACAGCTGGTATTTATTGGAGCTGGAAAATAAAGACAGGATTTGAATTTCAATTGTTGTGATCAATATTTTTCTGATTGATTATTACAGGTTCGGCCTTTTACACTGGGGAACTAATGGGCTTGTGTCCTATGTCTTAACTTCTATAAAAGTGTACTATATATTGATAAAGTAGGTTACTAGAACCTCAAATGTTCAATTATTTTTTAATAACTACTTATATATTAGGAGATATTAACAATTAAAAAAGTCATTTTGTCTCTTTAATTATTAAAGGGATTCAACGTTGTACAAACTCCAAATGCATGTGACATCACAATCCTTGTGTAAGGTTACCAACCTTACAGCTCTTAAATCTCTGCTATATGTATTTATATATCAAAATATCAAATATTATTTACAGTTATTTCAAGGAACAATAAAATTTCAATATTATGTCTGCCTTAACAGGGTTAAATAAAGTAAAAACTTATTATTCTTTGACTTGACTGGATTGTTTGAGTACCAACAGCTACAAAACATTACCACAAAACTGACCTACTCAAGAAATAACTGACGTTAAAATGCATTTCATGTCATACAAATATGGCCGACCATTTCTAGCGCTAAAACTACAATTCAAATTTTTAATTGCTATATCTCCGTCAATATTTAGATATTTAATAAAATAGACACATTTATTAACATCAATTTCAATCAACAATTGAAAAATCGACCACTAAAAAATGAGAACACAAGCCCATTGCGAGTCATTTTTAAAACTAACATTGTTTTACATTTTGTAAAATTTAAAACTAAGGTTATGGGAATGTCCAGCTATAGTTATTTCGATATTTATTTTAATAATCAAATAAACATAATCTTTTAAATATTTTACAAAGTCTGGAGTGAATCACGCGGCTGATAATTTGATAAAGCACAAGCGTACTTACGCATTGGATTTGTAAACAGGCTGTAGTGGTCATAGCGAGAATCATTTGTCATTCCAGTAAAATTCTCAAACTCCGGACATTCCAGAATTTCACATGAACAAAATTTATCAGTTCCATTTCTTGATTTCCTCGTAAAATTATAAGGACTGAAATTAACAGCCAGACCACCACTTCCGCGCGCTAATTGGAAACATTTGGTTATATTTGTATAATTAGCCCGTCTAATAATAGTACCAGTTGATTTTTGACAGAACTTTAACGGATAAAAATTATGATTCATTTTAGTTTCATATTCTTCGCATAAGAAGTTATTTAATATTAAAACAAAATTTGGTATTAAAAATATAGAAATAATAAATACCTTTGAAAACATATTTAATAATAATTTAAATGCTGTAAATATAAATTGCAGATGCAGTTACAGTAATTTGCGGTCATTATGACTGTGATTGTCCAGTTGCACTCAACATGTATTCAAAATTAGTAAACATATGTTTCATACTAAAGAAACTAAAGAATACTTCCCAAGTAAATTTCTCAGTTTCTAGGTTCTAGGACGTCATGTCCGCTAAGTTGCAACCTCTTTTATAAAACATAGCGTAAAAGGTATAGCATACTTAACATATAACTCTTATACATATAACAAACAACTGACCTATTCCTTATTAGTGCTACATATTACGTCATAAATATGGCCGACATCTATAGCGCTAAAACTACTATTCGAATTTTTAATTGCTATATCTCCGTCAACATTTAGATATTTTATATAATAAAAACGCCATTATACATTTATTAATATCTATTTCAATCCACAATTAACAAATCGACCCCTAAAAAATGAGTTCACAAGCCCATTAAAATAATTACCCAAGTCCTACTCTCTTCTTTCCTATGAATGGCTAACAGTGTGTAAAAGAGATGCATGTTAGTCAGTTTTGATATTATGAACGTTGCAAGCAATGACTAACATTTTATTTCTTTTTTTTGCTCGTGTATGTTCACGTTCAATATATTTTTATTGATAAAACATTGATAAGTACATTTAATATACATTTTTTATTTTAAATACTGAAAGTGCTAAGTGTATCTGTAATATTATTAATTAATAATTATAATATAGTTCAGATTACACAATAATTTCCAGCGATTGGTTTGCAATTTTGCATAACTTAAGGCTGAATTAATTGAGAAACCCAGGCAGTCAATCGTCTCAATTAGTTTTATTGCAACACGCAGTTGTAGATAGTATTGTCAATTTAATCTTGTCATTTCTTTCATATGTTCAATTAATACGACGGAAGTGTCAATAAACAAAAACAATGAGTACAATCATTGTCAAAAGTTGTAGAAGTGAAATACCATAACTCCTAATGATATTGACATATTTATATAGAGATATCTATAGTAGTGTTTGATAGTATTTACATTGTGTCCTGCATATTTATTTATATATTGTGTATTATAATCTTTCTACAGTAATTTCTTTATTTACCTACAGCTCATTATTCTTTTATAGCAAAATAAAAACTGAAACTATCCTGATGTTTATATTACATTAGTTGTTAATTACTTTCTTAACTTTATGGATATGCATATAATAAGTAAATCGGCTTGTGAACCATGACTTAATTATTATAAAACGGAACTATATATTGATAAAGCTAACAGACCTTCAAATATTCAGTTATTTTTTAATAACTCCTTATATTTTAGGAGATATTAACAATTAAAAAAGTCATTTTGTTTCTTTAATTATTAAATGGATTCAACGTTATAGAAAATTAAAATTTATATATGATACGTCACATCCGACGATTTACGTGTGACATATTATGTATATCTAAAACATACGGTAAAACTTAAATTAAAAATTGATATAGATATAACTCCGTTAATAATAATGATGTCGATATAAATGTATTAAAATTTATTTCATTCGAATATTAAAAAAGACGAACATTGAAAAAAGAGTTCGCAAGTACATTATACTGCATAGTCCTCTAAACAGTTGTGATAACATTGTAGTAGGTTAGCACGAAATCATGCTCGAGAAAATCGAACTTAGCACGTGTGTACAGTACGTGCTATTATTGATAAATCGGTCGGTTGCTATCTGAGTATTTTCTTAACTATGCTACTTGTATGTATCGGAACTCTTGAGATTTGCAGGCTCTTTCGACTCCTTTAGGCCTGTAGAATTTTGACCGGATGCATACGCGGTACTACGCTTTACATTTCTGAACCCTATAAATGTAATGAACTCTCGCCACTGCAAGCGACAAAGCCGTCTGAATACGGGCTTTGCGTAGATCTCATACTGGAAGCAAATTTTAACCAAACGAATACATGGAGGGGACCAACGAATACACTGGAAGAGGTTATGAAAGATAATGCAATAGTCTCTTTCATAACAGTGGTGTATCGATAAAAATTAAAGTAAAAGTTTACTCTTATGATAAATTATGTGAGTGCAAAACAACTTCAATACTCGCCGTCCAGAATTCGTCATCGCTTAAAAACGCTTGCATAGTGCGACAGGCATATATATACATATATATCCGTCGATTTTTGGATATTTAATAAATTAAAAACGAAAAGGAGATAAGGACCAGAGGTGGATGACGGAGATAGAGACAATAATAAAAAAGTAAAGGAAGAGAGTCAAGAAGAAATAGTAAAGTAAGAGAGTCAAGAGGAAATAGGAAAGATAAAGTGTTTATGCCTGTAATAGATATAAGTGGAGAAGTGAAAACGAAGGCAGGAAGGATAGTGGAAAGATAATAAAGGGTTTGTCGAGAGGAGACAAGGAAGGCAAGAGGTGATAGATGAAGATACAGGCAATAAGGAAGGAGAAGCAGGAAACGGTGTAAATAAAGGAGGAGTAGGAGACATGAAGAGAGAGGATGAAGAAAAGAAGAAACAGAAAGTACTATTCAAAGTAGTAATAGTCTAGAATAGTTTAAGTTTAGTTTTTAACTTTGAATTTATATGAAATGCATTAAGAAATATAATAATGTAGATTGTAAAGCCGAAAGGCACACAATTAATATAATAAATAATTAAAAACGCCAATATATGTTTATTAACCAATATTTCAATAAAGAATTAAAAAATCTACCCTTAAAAATTCAGTTCACAACCCTATTGCGTATATAACATATAATATGTAAATATTTTATTTTGTTGTTTTCGATCCATCCGGTACCAAATAGTGTCATGCAATAAAAAATGTCAATAAAAAATAATCATAATTATAGAGTACAACAAATGTGAACTTCAGAATTGACTGCTAAGTTTCATAACAAACATGTGGTGTTGTTAGTCATATCCTTCAGACAGTAATATTATACAACAATTATGTAATTACATAAATAAATAAATTAAAATAAAAAACAAAAAGAACGTATCATTACTTATTTATCTTACATTTAAATTTTAATTAAGTTCTAAATGAAGATGAATTTGACATTCGCGTTCGTGTAATTAATAATTACGATAATTTAAATTTTTTAAAATTGTTACTAATTAGTGACTAATTGTGTATAATATATTAGTGTTTAGATTTATAATTAAGGTTAGAGATATTTGGCAATGTGTAATATGTAAGAAAGAACGATATTTGGAGTATATTCCGTTAGATGTTCTTCTTTTTGGTTTTATGAAAAATAATTTCAATGGGCTTGTGTCCTCATTTTTTAGTGGTCGATTTTTCAATTGTTGATTGAAATTGATGTTAATAAATGTGTATTGGCGTGTCTATTTTATTAAATATCTAAATATTGACGGAGATATAGCAATTAAAAATTTGAATTGTAGTTTTAGCGCTAGAAATGGTCGCCCATATTTGTATGACATGAAATGCATTTTAACGTCAGTTATTTGTTGAGTAGGTCAGTGTTGTGGTAATGTTTTGTAGCTGTTGGTACTCAAACAATCCAGTCAAGTCAAAGAATAATAAGTTTTTACTTTATTAAACCCTGTTAAGGCAGACATAATATTGAAATTTTATTGTTCCTTAAAATAACTGTAAATAATATTTGATATTTTTATATATAAATACATATAGCAGAGATTTATGATCTGTAAGGTTGGTAACCTTACACAAGGATTGTGATGTCACATGCATTTGGAGTTTGTACAACGTTGAATCCCTTTAATAATTAAAGAGACAAAATGACTTTTTAAATTGTTAATATCTCCTAACATATAAGGAGTTATTAAAAAATAATTGAACATTTGAGGTTCTAGTAACCCATTTTATCAATATATAGTACACTTTTATAGAAATTAAGACATAGGACACAAGCCCATTGTTGACAAAAGAATTAAAAATTACATTGTGAGCTTTGGGCACCTCGTCACTTCATCCGTGTAATTATCTCTTATTAATTAGATCCTATCCCAATTAGTTTAGTAATGGTGGTTAGAAAAATAAGTTAGCCAAATCAACAAAATTACACTCCGGCTCTGTTCAATTACTTGTATATCGGTTCAAATATCTTAACTGCATTCTTAGACAATTATTCACTTGGGTTCAATATGTAATGCACATGTTATTTTTGCAATTAGAAGCAATGCTGTATACAAAACTAATTGGTAATTAATTTGCTATGAAAATGAATAAAAAACGGTATTTTTTACCATTTAAATTGACCTAAAATTAAATTCTATTATTTGACAGAATAGCCTTGTATTTTTGATGAATTAAAACTTTCTAAAATCAATATAATATATTTTATTTATAACTACCAAGTACTTATCTGGCATTGGTAAGTAGTATATCTTATTCATAATTTGTCAACGTACTTCGATATTTACTGAAATCGTTATCTCCAATTAAAAAAGTTATAGCCAGGTGTTAATTACGTATTCTACGTCTTAAAGTGAAGTTTCAAACCATATTCTTCTTATAAAAGTAAAGTTTCAAACCTTATCTTTTAAGATAAGGATCTCTTTTAATAAGTGTAAACATACGAGTTCCTAAGTAATACCTAATTAATAGGCTTGTGTCCTCATTTTTAGCGGTAGATTTTTCAATTGTTGATTGAAATTGATGTTAATAAATGTGTATTGGCGTGTCTATTTTATTAAATATCTAAATGCTGACGGAGATATAGCAATTAAAAGTTTGAATTGTAGTTTTAGCGCTAGAAATGGTCGGCCATATTTGTATGACGTGAAATGCATTTTAACGTCAGTTATTTGTTGAGTAGGTCAGTGCTGTGGTGATGTTCTGTAGCTGTTGGTAGTCAAATAATCAAGTCAAATCAAAGAATAATAGGTTTTTATTTTATTTAATCCTGCTAAGGCAGACATAATATTGAAATTTTATTGTTCCTTGAAATAGCTGTAAATAGTATTTGATAGATAAATACATATAGCAGAGATTTAAGAGCTGTAAGGTTGGCAGCGGTTGTTATGTCACATGAATTTGGAATGTGTACAACGTTGAATCCCTTTAATAATTAAAAAGACAAAATAACATTTTTAATTGTTAATATCTCTTAACATATAAGGAGTTATTAAAAAATAATTGAACATTTGAGGTTCTAGTAACCCACTTTATCAATATATAGTACACTTTTATAGAAATTAAGACATGGGACACAAGCCCATTGGTATATTCCACGATCTATTCTTCATAATGATATTCTTCTGATTAAATTTATAATATCGCAATGGTTTCTAATTTCTACTCGACTCTCAAGAATAAAACAAATCCAAAAACTTAAAATATATATTTTTGGTATAACGTTTTTTTAAATACAATAATTATTTACAATTGTTCACCTTGGTGTACATAAGTAATTGTAGTTGTTATATTTCGTTGCCATTGTTGTGTTGTTATTTGTAAACAAGAAATACTATAAAAGGTGTAAAGAAGATTCATGTCTTGACTTGTGTCGTTTGTTTGTAATATAAAATAAAATGTTGTGCTTACAACAACAAACTTAAAAATAATTACAATTAATCTTTGATTCAATAGATGTTTGATTCTCTACAAATTATTATTTATGAATTTTCTTTTAAGTTTTTGTTATTTGGAAACCCAAAATAAGTTTGTCCAAGTGAGCCTCAACCTCCTCGAAAATTTGATCCACTGTTCTCTCAGCATTTATCTAAAATAAATATAATAGGATAATTAGGATGCATTCATATTTTTGCATTTAAACAAAATTAATTCTGCTCAGCAAGTTCACCCATTGTATCCGGTAACACAAAATAATATAGGCAACATTTATGTATTACTTATATTATACTTTACCAAATAAAATGTAAATTAAATATACGAGGCGTGTTTTTTAAGTAAGTACCGTTTTGGAATTAAAAAAAGACGTGCAAAGATATCGCAATAATTTTATTTTTACATGAAAGCCTGTGCCTGTTAATCTACTTTTCTACATAATTTCCGTGAATATTGAGGCACTTGTCATAACGTGGCACCAGTTTTTGAATACCCTCCTCATAAAATTCTGCCGCCTGACTTGTCACAATGCGATACAAAACACTACGAGAATATTGAGGAAACCAGTCGCACATTTATGAAATTGTAAAGCGTCTGTTTTCTCTCACCTTTTCTTCCACTTTCTGCACAAAATCTTCATTAAAGACCGAAGGACGCCCACTCCGTTCTTCATCCTGCACATTTGTGCGGCCATCTTTAAATGCTCTCACCCATTACCTTACCATTCCATCACTCATAATGTTTTGTCCGTAAACTTCACAGATCTCACGATGAATATCGATCGGTTTTACGCCTTTAGCACTAAGAAATCGTATAACAGCCCGTACTTCACAATCGGCGGTACTCACGATTGTCGGAGGCATCTTAAACACTCAGTAAACAACGTATACAATGAAGAATCAGACTGTAATGGCGTCAGTGCGTAGACAAGAGATGTAGGTAACCAGCGCCATTGCGCGGAACGCCGACTGTAGCGCTGCAAAGGCAGAATCGCAAAACGGTACTTACTTAAAATACATGCCTCGTATATAATACACTTTTATAATCCTTTACTAAATTAAAAACAAGGTCATACAGAAATCTGCTTATATAATCTGCATTTCTTCATTAAAATAAGACTGGCTAAAGTCAATACTAGAAATTACATAAACCGGATGACAAAACTGTGCAGAAAAGCCTATACTTTGTTAGGCATTTTTAACTAGTATTATTTCTTCACTTACTCTGAGTGTTTTTTCAGGACATAGAGAGAGTACACCATCATTGTTTTCCATAAAAGTTTTCAGTCTTAATTTAATAGTAGCTTCGTTGTCATCCGCTCGGCCTGATGTCTCAGCGCGTCCAAGAAGTCGCGTTGTCAGAGTGTCAGCAGAACATTCAAAATAAAGGACCGTGTTTACAGGAGTGATCTCCTTCTCGAAAGCAATACCTGGTTTGATTTAAATATGTTAACTTAATACTTGATAAATGTTTATTTAAATATATATATATATTACCTTGTCCTTTTTCTCTTGGATAGCCATCGATAAGAAATCCAGAACTAGTTGGTAATGCTTTTGCCATAGCTTCTCTTAATAAATCAAGAACAATACCCATTGGTACCAATTTACCACTTTCCATGATTGCTGTTAAGTCCTTTCCGCGTTCTGAACCACTTTCAACCTACGTAAAAATAACAAAAACAACATTAAAGTTTAAAATTAAATGTTTGATCTGAAACGTTATTATAGTTGCAGCTTATTTTTTTATAGGGGTAAGTGCTATATATTTGTATTTATAAAAATAACAAGTTTATGAAATTAATTAAATTAGATACAAACCTCCGCCCGTAAAAGATCACCAGTTGACAGATGAGTGAATCCATATTTTGCTACGATCTTATCACATTGAGTACCTTTTCCAGATCCTGGTCCTCCCAGTACCCAAATTACAGGTACGTTGGAAATGCCTTTCATAGCACGTTTCTGTTTTCAATAAAAAATAACTATTAGCACAGAATAAAAAATGTAATTCATAATGAAACTATTTCAGAGTTTCTTATTGTAGCATGTAATGAATTTCTAGCAAATATCCAAACCGATTAGTTAGCAGAAATCTTTTCTTGAATCTTGGGTGACATGCAAATATCATTTTATTATTAAGTATGCAAATTTGTATCAATGTTATTAAAGGAAATAACTATCTAATAAGTACTCTATCAGTAATAACTGGATAGAGAGAAAGAGATATTTGTTTTACTTTTTGGGCTCCGGTTCTAGGATAAGGTGTAATTAGTGTTGCATATCTATTTATACAAATCCACATAATTTGAAGAACGTTATTATTATGCCACACATTGTGATGAAACAGGTTGACACCATTTTGGCTGGAGTACATTGCAGGGAGTACTCTTTAGATAGTTTTCAATAAGACCCATAGAAACACATGGAGGTTCCCACATTTAGGACAAGACTATCTTTCGACAAAATGGGTTTGTCTCATTGTTAACTGTAATGCGCATCATGGTTTAAAAGGTACATTTTAAGGGATTTAAAACTCACAGCACTGCAACTACACGTCATCTCGTTGCCGCATGCACAATCAGCAGATTTAGGAGCACATTTACAAGTTCGACCTAAATTTAGACATTCGTTGCATTCCATTGTTTATAACAACATCTGTGCTAAATTATTATTTTAATTTTTATAAATAAATAAAAAATCATTACATTTTTTTGTATGTTTAAAATTTTTTTTTAATTGTTTTTTTTTTTAGATTATTTTCACTTGTTTCTGCATATTGTAAAATAAATTTTGTAACGCCTCATTTCGAAAACAGAGTTTGGTATATTTTATTTTTCGCTTTTCTTTATTATTTCCTCAAAACGAACGGCATTATAATGATATTTCGTTTTCACGAATTGAATCTGACGTATGCAGTTAGTTCAATATATAAATCCGACGTTAAAATAATACTAAACGTGCATTTTAGGTATAGGCAATTTTGTACATGTGTAAGAGTCAAACCGGAATTTAAATTAAAGGTGGGGGCGATCTCCAATTTCAACAGGGTTGCTCAGAGATTTGAACCGCAGCTCTTTCTATCGACTGATTTTAACTTGTAGTTAAGTGTTTTAATAAATAAATAAAATAAAAATAACTTATCGGGTTAGGCAACGGATCTTGACCTAATTTATGTAGTTGAATCGGAGCCAAAATCGATGTAACGTTGTGCCTTTAAAATGAGAATACTAAAATATTTTTGACAAATATAATTCACTTTTGTAGGTGTATTGTATACGGACTACACTGCTGTACAATTTTTCTGACTATTTGAGACATAATTCATTATATTTAATAAGGTACCATCTATTAATTAAGTCACATGCAAAGGAAGGAGGAGAGGGGTCCTCAAAATGTGACATAACTGCAGTGGCGTAGCTACCGCCGTTCAATGATACGGGGCCCAGGGCCACAAGGGCCCCAAATGTGTGTCTTTGTTCCTTCTTGTGAAAAATCTTTACTCATCATTTGGGCCCCCCAACAAATTTTGATACGGGGCCCGTCTAAGGCGCGCTACGCCACTGATAACTTGACAAGGGGCGAGAGTGAAGCCACAAATTTTGTGACGTCATATCCAATCTAAAATTCGACTTAAAAAAAAAGAAAAAACATGACCAAAAAACCATTTCAGGGCTAAAAGAAATAGTCTCCTTTCAAATGTGTGACGCCACACTATGAGGGTCGCGGGTGTCCAGAATGTGTGACAATGTGGACGGGGGAGTTAGAAAACCATGAAACCCAAAAAATATAGCGTTGTTCAGGGAATCGAACCTTAAGATACAGTAGTTTAGTGTCAAGTATAAAAATGTTTGTATTATTATTAGATCCGTATTATTTATGATAATGTGGTATGAAAGCAATAAAATTAATTAATTACGTTCCATAACATAATTAAAAATATTTTGTATGCTTTTTTATTAATTATTGTTTGTTTATATTAAAACTACATCTACAAATGCAATTAATAATTAATCAAGCTTACCACATCAGTCATAATTAGAAATAGTTGTTATTAGCTGTTGACTGTCTCAATTCACGACTAGAACAAGTAGCTAGCTCCTTACTCACTGCCTGATAAACCACCTCTCACAGTGATTAACAAACAACAGATACTAGATAATGAAACAATCGGAGCCCAGGTCAGGTCCTCGGCACCGAAAAACACTGTGAACAGGATTATATCACTTAGGGATACATTCGGACAGTCGGAACTCGACGAGTTCGAGCCCGACCGAGGAGTTGTATAGCGTATAGGTTATGTTTAGCTGTCACGCTCACTGGCTCACCAGCCCACGTCACGGTCGAGGCTGTGTTATATTTGCGTGCTGGGGC
Organism: Panorpa germanica; assembly: GCA_963678705.1. NCBI lineage: Eukaryota > Metazoa > Arthropoda > Insecta > Mecoptera > Panorpidae > Panorpa > Panorpa germanica. The sequence continues at coordinate 11,603,911 of OY783217.1, forward strand.
TAGCGATAATGCTGGCCAGATCTGCTGGTGTTGGTGGCCTTGTGGATCTTTAATAATTAGCTAGTTTATTCTCGGTTCTAATTTATGATGCTTAAGCTGTGGGTCGGGTCTATACGTATTGTTTGATTGTTGAACAATTTTTTTAAACAAATTCTAAAAATGCAAAGATACTACATTTTCTAAACTTATAAATATTTTATCAGAACTTGAATATTTCTTATTGCTTTTTAAATTTAAAAATATCAAAACATTGACAAAGAAATTGCTATTCAAAATTAGAAACTATTTTTCCCGGTTTCTTTTTTTATTAATAATAGTTGTACATTATGTTAGGGTAGGTCAATTCACTCTTGTTTGTGATTAAAGTATTCTAAATTCATTTCACTACTCAATTAACACCAAATTATAAATTGCAGGTTATGTAGTATTTTTAAAATATTTATTTGAGTCCATTAACTTTTAAATGATATTAGCACTTAAGAGAAGAAGAGAATAAGGCACAAGTGTGGAAGAGCAACTAAGGAGAAGAGACAGGAAGATACAACAGGAAAGAATGGAAAAAATTAAGAAGAGCAATTATAACAAAAGATATAAAAGGATTTCGGAGAGAGAGATACCAGAATACTTAAGAGAAAAAGACATAAAAAACATGAGAAGGATTGCCAGATTCCGATTGGAAAACGAGGAGAAAGAAAACAGGAAAGGATGCGGATGCAGGTGTGCGGAACGGAGGTAGAAATATTGGAGCACATTAAGTTTTCATGTGAGAAAAAGGTAATAAGCGGAAAGAATATTGGGCAGTTACTAAATGGAGGCAGTGAAGGGAAGAGGGAAGAGGAAAGAGAAGGAATGGCAGAGTAGAAACAAGTGGGAGAGTAGCAGGAGGAGCGAAGCAGTAGCAGTTTTGTTTTTGAAATCCGAGCCTGCCACTACCCTCTAACAGTAGAGTGTATTATTCTTCAATGCTCCAAATATTCATCGCACAGACAAAACTGTAAATGTCTGCAGACTATAAGCAGATATTTGATACAAAAGAAAGTTTAAAAAACCTTATTTACTTTATCAATGAAAAGAATGTAATCACTTTATTTTAAACGCCTATACTCGTGTTTATTTGTTGATAATATTGTATTAAGTACTAATAACTATCGAAAGTTGATGCAATCAATAAATATTAACAAAACAGTTTCACAGTTAACTAACTATTTTAAAAATCGGCTTTAAGTTTGGTAGAGTCTATTTCAAATTTTAAATAAAATTTCATACTCATTCATTTACATCAGTAGCGGTTTTCATTCACTAATTCGAAATTTATGACATCCCATCGTTTTAAATGATTGATTTTGGCAATATTTTATAAGTAGTTAGAGGTGTTGAATCTATCAATCAATATATCTGTCAATGTCAGTTATTATTCGCGATTCGCGGTCATTCTACCAGCGTCATCGACGGCGCGCTGCTGCAAATAGCTAAGGTCAGTGCCAGCATCACGTGCAATGATGTCAAGGTCAAAGTGTTTTGTGTTTAGCATGCAAATTAAATACATGCAATTATGTTATGTTATGTAGGTAATATGTAAACAAAGTGCAGTTTACGTAATACTATGTGTACGTAATTAATTTACATAGACATGTTATGTAACGTATTTGAAAACCAAATAACTTCTGATAAAGAGTACACCCTAGCACACAAGCAAGCTGAATCTTGAACACAATCTCTTCTTCTTGAAACTTGCACTGCAAGAGAAGTTTTCAAGTGGAGGTGTGTTCAAAAAGTAACGGGAATTTGTGGAGTGATTATAAGTGCTACGCTACTTATTTTAATTTAATTTAGATTCAAGCGATAAAGCAAAGATCGCACACTATTGTAGTTTACTGACTCAACTCAACAGATCTTGCTAATATTTGGCGTAGTAAATGAGTAAAATGCTATACAAATTTACAGAAAAATAGATTTTTATAAAATAATTAGCGGGTGCCTTTACCGTTTATGTACCAAAGTTATAGAGTTGTACAACATTTTTTGGAAACCGGCAAAAGAATTCATCATTATGGTAAAATTTATTTCAAAATTTGTAAGGTTACGCAGGATTAAAATTTCTTATTTTAAAATCACTTTTATAGTACAAATATAGACGACACACTGAGCGAGAGCATCGATGCTTGAAACTATGTATATATATAATCTATCTATATGTATAATCTTATTTATACATAATATACATGATCTATGTATATACATTATTATACAAAGTTTCACACTGAGTCTGTTTTCGAAAAACAGAATTGTTTTAAAATAACACAAAACATGATTTTGTTTTGCTTTTTGACAACAAATCTGTTATCAAAACTGTCTCTCTCTCTGCTGTGAAACCGGCATTAGAATAATAAGGAAAGGTAGTTACAATAATAAAGAAAGCAGGTAGTTAAGATAATACAGATAAACATAAAAAGTAATAAAAGGACCGTAATGAAATGGTCGGAAAAATCCCGTGGGTAGGAAAATTCCATGGACAAAACTTATTTTATTTAAACTAGTCTAGTCACTTAATTTATTTTACAACATAAGACCATAAAGAATGTAGAACATAAAAGAATTAAAAACAGAAATGTGTTTTATCTCATACCTGATATTAAAAGTAAACGGTATGAATATTTTCCGACATTTAGCGACACAAGAAAATGTTTCATACAAAATCCAAAATCCAAAGAATCCAGAGATAGAGAGGTCAAGCGATGGAAATAAACCGAGGGGAAGAAAGAATTTACTTCATTCAAATTTAATTTCCTAATACTTTTTGACCGTTCTGCGATACATTTCTATCTTTAACTGTTTCAATGTATTTTTAATGATTACTATTATTGATTTTAGTTACTTCTAAACTTTTTTGTCAAATTTTTATTATTTATTAGTAACCAAATAATGATTCATGTTTATTTGATGAAGGCCATGGTGAAGACTTGTATACCCATACATTTTTTGATGCTTAATAAATAAAATTTATGAATAATAGAAATACTAAAATTAGAAAAACGTACATGTAGAAATAATAGAGAAAAGTTGCTTTAAAATATTTAACTAAAAAGCCCCGACTTTAAGTAAATCGTAATGCTGATGTATTTTATGGCACAGATGCATAAGAATACATTCAAAGCAACTTTTACCCCGCACTTAATACACTAAATGTTAAGACTTATAAGTTGAATTAGCACCACACATGCACAATGTTATATTAGATCTATCAAATATTTTACATAAGCGAAAAGTAATAATATTTAATCTAATAAGTTCTAAATTTTGCCTAAAATCGTATTAAAGTTATCGTAGATGTTATAATCCTTAATAGTAACATTTATTATTAATAAATTACTATTAATAATAGAATAGTATGTTAGATAATATTGTTTACTTAACAAAGAACTGTTTTTATGTTAGATAAACTTTGCATACACGTAATTATGTATAGCGGGATTAATATTACAATATTTAAAAATAAAAAATTACCTCAAATTGTTGCTCGTACAGTTGCGGTATGTTTGGCAAAACCATAGAAAGACAAATCAAAAATATCGCACATTTTAAGTTTAATTTCAACCAAAACTCAAAATGAAATTCAAACTTTATAACATACATGGTAAACTGTAAACTTGTCCAACTTTTGCTATCACTTTTAACAATATTTATATCTAGTAATAAATCTACATCTTGCAGTTACTGGATTTTAGAATATCGAATGATATTTATTCCACGTTGCCAGCATTCCACAAGCCACCCAAACCATGCTGGTGTGTGCAACCACTTGTAAATTATTTTTAGGTTAAAAATAACCTCAAAAACTGACCGTTACGAGTATATTTAAATTTATTTTATTTTGTTTTGTTTTTTCTAAAGTTTTTTGACGTGTGTTTGGTTAATAGAGCACATATGTTTATTTTAAATAACAAACGTTTATTTTTAATTGTTTAAGATAAATATTATACTTTATATTCTGTCACTTTTTGTTGCATGCTTACACGCGTATGTCAGGTTTAAATATGGCTGCTTTTTGTTATCAAAAATGCTCTGCATTTCCAATCGAATTATTCACGTTGATGATAAAACAAAATAACAATTTCAATTTTCATAACGGCCGGCGCTGGTAAACAACAACGTGTTTATAAACAAATGTAATTATATTATAAAAATGCTTGTTCAGGAATATCAGAAAAATGATCAATATTTGTAAACACTTTGTTTGTTTTTAGTGACAACCAGAGGCGCATTCTACCAAATACATAGATGCATAATAAGCAACGGTTTCAAGTAGTTCATTAGGTTCTACCTATATCTTTTATCTGATCATTAGTGGGACATCTTCGAATATTGAATTTTGAAAAAAATATTACAGTTGCAAGTATTCCAGCGGTATTGGACAAGTTCATATGCATTATAGTTTTGATTGATTACATTTATGTTCATAAATCTTCCTTAAAGGGTTATGAGATTTCAAGAAGTCGTTTTAAAGAATAACTTTTTAGATTAAATATTACTAAATTTTACTTCAGTAAAATATTACAAGAATGTAAGGTAAAATCCATGTTTTATATTTCTGGGTTAGAAAAGAAATAGAAATATACAGCAATGATGAAATATTTAATGACGATGATTAAATGATGAACAGACTTTAAAAATGATGTTGATAATATCAACGAACACTGTTTAACAGAGGCGGCTTTTGGGGTGGCAAGCAGGGCAACCGCCCGGGGTCTCGCATTCACGCGCAACAACCCAAGTACAAAAATTCATTATTATATGTATTTGAATCTCGTGCCTCGTTCTTTAGAAATCCAACTAGAATCACTGCGTATATCTTTTAAGGCATTCATGTACCTTAGTTTATGATCATTAATATTTGTCGTCTTTGTGCTTCTTAACTTCCAATTTTATTTCTCGTCAATTGTCATCAAAAATATTTCCTTGTAATTTACATAAATTATACAAAGATCAAGTGCAAACTCGCAAAGATCTGCCGCCACGGGGCCTCTGAAAGTTTTGTCGCCCGGGGCCTCGCAAAGATCTGCTGCCCGGGGCCTAACAATTAAAAGTTTTTTAGAAAAAGTACTATACATTCATATCTATGTCAATACACATTTATTAACAACAAAGTTCAATCAACAATGAAAAATCGACCCCTGAAAAATAGTTGCACACGCCCATTATGAGTCGAGCTAATAGTGAAAATTGATTCAGTTGTTAATTTTAGTTGAATTGTGAAAAAAAAAAATAAGGTTAATAAGGTATTATTTCAAATAAAGAAATAATCAACAATTTTGCTTAGATTTTAGCTCGAGCTTGTGGTTAAAAAAACATCAGATGCGGACCTAAAAAACAACTATTTATTGATACAATGCAACATGGGAGTGCAATTGTTTATATTAGAATAAAAATAAAGACCTTATCATCGTTGTTATATTATTTATTTATATTTTTATATGTATTGTTTTAGAAACAGATAATACACACTGTCTATTTTTGAATCCCGATGTACGTATATAATGTAATACATACATACCGTAATATACGAGAGTATAGTTCAAATTACGAGAGTTCGGCAGTTACTCATGCTAAATTGATATTGATTGAACAACATTAAAATATTTTAAAATTTACATAACAGATTATATATGATGTAAATTAAATATAAATTTTAATATTTATTTAATATTTGCTAATGTCGTTATTTTATCTATAAAATAATTATTTATAAAATAAATCAATATTACTTAAATAATTATAATAGAATAAGTTTAAAATAAACACCAGCTACATTCTACTCCTACTTATAAAAACATACCTCAATCAAAGTAAATTAATTCAAAATGTCAAATGTATAAACGAAAACACTTGGATCTATTTTTAAATAAAATTGTCAAATTAATAACCAGTTAAAACCAGATTTATAACTTACAACTATAACCTACAACAATATACTCGTGAAGTATATTTGAGGTTAGGTTTCACAACGGGGTCTACGACGCTGCTACGGATTTGTGTCGTAGCACTGCTTACGTTATATATTATGTAATATGTTATGTGTATTATATATTTACAACACTTAAATACCGGTATGAGAGGTGAAATGGATGCCGTTTCACTTGAGTGACACCTCGCTACAAATGAAACTGAGTACACAACAGATCTAAGGCATTTGTTACTGACCTAGTTTCTGTAGTGGATCAATAATACAGACGTTGATTTTGATAAACTTGAAGTTTTAACTTTTGGTAAAAATATTTATTAAACCAAACGACTTTAAGAGGTTTAATAATTTATTTATTTAAATTCTTTACGTCTCATATCATTTTCGTTTTAGAGAAACGCAATTTCTTAAAATATTGATTATTTGGGTACATTTGAAAGATAGAAGTTTAGATAGATGATGGCCAGAAGTACAATCTGGCTTTAAAATACAAACCGATGGAAGGTGATTATTAAATTTTCTTTAAGTGGAAAATCCCGATAACCTATAGTAACTACTACGACTATCTACGCTATCTAAATAGGAATTGTAGTAGTATTTCAAGAGTTTATCCTTCACTACGATAATGCGATGGTTTTTGTTTACATTTTGTCTTCTCTTTGTTTAATACGTATGAGCATGAGCAACACTGTAAAACCCCTGTACAAAGCGACAGATGATACGTCACTGAATTAAAATAATATAACACAGGCAAATAAAAAATGAAATATGTAGTATTGCAGTATTTATTACTTTAAACATGTAACATAAATAAAGTGAATAATCTTAATGCTAAAGTAAATATAAATATTATTAAATTCTAGTTTATAGAAACAACAGTTAGTTACTTGCTATTATTGTTTTGGTACAAATTTTCATTAGTTGCATAAAACTACAGTTTGCATTAGTCTAAATTTTTTTAATTAATATTTTTTTAATCTTATTTTATAAACATTGATTATATTATGTTATTTTAACACTTGTGTTACGTTAATCTAATTTTTTTTCTTTATTGATTTTTTTGTAGTTTTTATTTTAACTTTATAAACATTTTATTAATTACCAGTTCTTGGAAAAATGTATAAAAATTATTCATCTTTGACGTAGAAAAGTAATTAAATATTTAAAGTAATATTTCTTTAATTGTATAAAATGAAATGTGTTAATATGTTCTTTTGTATACAAAGATGATAATAGAATATACATATTTCCTTTTCTAATATTATTTATTATTAATAATAATAATATAAGTAATAATATTATTATGTATAGTCTAATAGTTTATTATAGAATAACAAGAAAGTTTGTTAGAGTCATTACTATTTGATTAGACGCATAAGATCATTGTTAATAATTAATACAATAAAATGTAATGATTCAAATATTATCAGATGAATATAAGAAATTTAATATAGAGAATTAAACTAAGAAACAAATAATGATTAAGATTTTGTTTTTGTAAGATGTATCAATTGCAGCTGACTGTTTTATTTTTTGAATAAAATAAAATTGTAAAATAACATTGTATTTTTAACTTTTTAAATTTAACTGTAACAAATTTAACACGACAAATCTTGTTTGTATTTGTCGAAAATGGCGGTAAATTTAAAACAGTGAGCTTCTATTGAAACATTCTTCATTAAAGAAAGGTAATATATAGTTTTTTTTCATTTATAGTTATGAATAAATATGAAAGATATTTTAATAGAAAAACAAATAATGATATTGTTTTATGTCATGAAATAAAATTATTGATAATTGTTTAATTATTTAAATACGTTTAATTAGGTACATTTAAATTATTATCGGTTAATTACCGTTAAGTCACGTAAATGTATATCAATAAATGTTAATTATTCATAATTTAAATAATCACAGAGCAAGGTGTACAAATTATTGACCTAATTAACGTAAATGATTATTAATGGGGCCATATTTTAACTTATATTTCTCTTTTAATTAACTTTAATTCAGTTAAATATCATACTGAATTTGTGTATATTATGTATAATTAAAATATAAGATATTCCAAAATACTAAAGAGAGTTTATGTCAAGGCACTTCTCACATGAGTCTCACAAAAGCTAATGCGGTTAAGACTTAAAATCTAATCTTAGAAAAATCTAAATCTATAAGGAATATTTTTTATTTCATCGAAAAATCATAAAATTGCTTCTGAGAGACTCGCAACTATGTAAAGAAATTAAACTATTTCCAAAATAATTTTCATATTGATATCTCTGATTTTATTACTATTACTTATTCTAAAATGTGTCTTAACATAATTAACAATATTAATTTTAGGTGTTGTGATATTCTAGCACCAACGAACATTTTCGTCAATTTTATATTAATATACATTAAACTAAGTTCCTTATGTTATATTTAAATAATATAAATTACTACGATGTCTGCACAGTGCGAATGCTGCTTAATCTATGTTTATGGGTAATTTAGTTACTATTGACAGATCTCTTTTACCTGATAAACACAAAATGTAAATATTACATGACATTATTAAAAAATATGTATTATAACGATTATTATTTTTCTACTATTTCGGTAAGAAAATGTATATTTTATTACAATATTGATAACATACAATATTATATATAAGATCGCTTGGTTTAGATTAGGTAACAAAGGAAGAGGAATCAGGTATTGGGGAAAAGAGAAGAGAAAACATGCAGGATGTGTGGAAAGAAACGGGAGAAAGTGAAGCGTATTAAGAGTATCTGGTGAAGATGGAAAGTGTAGTAAGTCTAGAGAACATTTGTAAAAGGAGTAAAGAATTCAATGTAGTAGTTATATTTTAAATGTACCTTGTAAAGTGGTTAACGTTTTTTGTAAATTAGTTTAGATTAAGATTATATTTTAAATATATTAGAAAAAGTATATAAGATTAAGTAAAATGTAAGGCCGAAAAGAAAAGACAAATATTAGAACATACAAATAATAAATCATAAACTATAATATTTCATTATGTAAAATATACATAACTGTGTTTATCGGGTGTTAGAGTTTCTCCAAAGACTTCTGTAATTTTTAATATAACTTTTCTTTAACTAATCTAATTTTAAGTAAGGACTATGAGAAACATTTTCATCATTAATATTCAATAGATTATATATTCCTAAATTAACATATTATTATGATATAATCTTAGCTACTTTATAACTACTTATACTTAAAAATAGTTTATAGTTAGTATTTTAGAATTATATTGGCACTTTTTGCCACTTAAGCCATTTGCTTTATTATTTATAAATTATATAACATCAAATATATAATTATTTTAAAGTAATTTATAAGAAATTAAAGAAAGAAGAACAGTGACGTAAGTAGAACTCTAAAGCTCCACTCCCTCTCCTACTCCCTTCTTTTTGTAACTGTAGAGGAAAGTGAATAAATTTTATTCATCATCTTCATAATTTAATTATTATTTATAAATATAATTTTAATTTTTGTTGCAAGGATATCAATTTTCGATTTATTCTCATGATGGTAATACGAGGTAATCACTAACCTTTGAAGTTTGATGATTTGAATTAAAAAAGAACAGAGTCTAGATAGTTTACTGGATGCTTTAGACCAATAAAAGCAAATTTATCAAGTACACTTTAAAAGTTTTTGAAAAAAATTAAACATTTTCATGTAGACAGTAATAACAACAGTAATAATACCTTGTAAAATGTAATATCTTGCAAATAAATTGTTTGAAAATAAAAGAGTAGTCTCACCCGTTAACTTAAAGACAACTGCCAACTGCATTGAAACAATATTAGAACCTTTGAATAGAATGGGCTTGTGTCCTATGTCTTAATTACTACAAAAGTGTACTATATATTGATAAAGTTGGTTACTAGAACCTCAAATGTTCAATTATTTTTTAATAACTCCTTATATGTTAAGAGATATTAACAATTAAAAAAGTCATTTAGTCTCTTTAATTATTAAAGGGATTTAACGTTGTACACATTCCAAGTGCATGTGACATCACAATCCTTGTGTAAGGTTACCAACCTTACAGCTCATAAATCTCTGCTATATGTATTTATATATCAAAATATCAAATATTATTTACAGCTATTTCAAGAAACAATCAAATTTCAATATTATGTCTGCCTTAGCAGGGTTAAATAAAATAAAAACTTATTATTCTTTGATTTGACTTGATTATTTGACTTCCAACGGCTTCCAACTCAACAAATAACTGACGTTAAAATGCATTTCACGTCACACAAATATGGCCGACCATTTCTAGCGCTAAAACTACAATTCAAACTTTTAATTGCTATATCTCCGCCAATATTTAGATATTTAATAAAATAAACACGCCAATACACATTTATTAACATCAATTTCAATTAACAATTGAAAAATCGACCACTAAAAAATGAGGACACAAGCCCATTATACGAAAAAAAATGCGAACTTTGAATTTGAAATATATATTCAAAAACAAATATTTATTGACATCAGTTCATCGTTATAATCTGTTCCTAGTAGAACAAAGACATTGTATATAATATATATACGCAGATATATGTCTATAGACCCGTAACAGCTATTAGGAAACAGTTATGGAAGTAATTAATAAAATATTCTGGTTTGAATTATTGATGATAGTAGAATCAATACCTCAAGGCCAAATACAAACGAACTTTTTTATAAAAAAGACAGAAGTTCAACTTCTCGCATAAAGTTCCGTCATAATCGATATCGTTCTGTCATTCCATTCATCATGCTGCGGTTGCGGCTGCGGCGTGTGCATTACTTCAAACATGCATTCAAGAGTTCGATGAATAACAAATTAATAACTGATAAGAAATGGTAAGAGAACCAATCATCGATTTTGCATTTAAATCGATGTTACATGTCTACCTTGTTGAGCAAATAAATTACTTATGAAAATAGAAAAGATAACAATAAATATTGCTGGAAATAATTACGAAAATTATGTAGTTTGTTATAAATAGAATGTTTGATAATTTAATTTTAGTTATCATAATTCTAAATGTTAAATGTTGGGTTAAAAATGTTAATAATAGCAGGTTTTTGACAACTGACATGTACAATTAAATAACCACATTTTTGCAAGATATACAAATTATCAGTAATGTCGTAATAAAAACTTATGAAAAGCACTTTTTCTAAAAAAAGAAACTTTGTCTTTCCGGCCGGCCTATTTCCTATAATCTTTGCAGTTTTTGTGGTGTTGTGGCCTCACATATATATTCTACACTGCTTCCTAATTTGTTTCCTTTGAAAATGCTTAAGTCTCAAATTTATTTGGGTAGGAAAGGTTGGGACCTTTGAATGCACATTATCACTTCAGTTCTTCTTCTACAACTAATCTTTCTGAATCAAGAGTAAATTTGATTTACTCACAATATTAATATGAAATATTCATAATAAATAAATAAACTATAAATATAATAAATGATATATTCATTAACAACTTAATAATTATTATTTTGGTATTGCAGCGGCTACGTCTATTTGTTTTCACATTATGACGTCATTTATAAATTTCTTATAAGTATTACAAAGGCACATTTAAATATTTACGTATGAAAAATAAAATAACTTTAATTAAATATTTTTGATTATATAAATAAAATATTGTATATTAAAATACGAGTATATGTTATTATGACTTGCTTCATTACTTCTTTTATAATTAGAATTAAATCATAATTGTTTGTTCTCTCGAGAATGAAAATATAAATTTTTAATTTTTTAAAGACCGTAAATCTCGTAATTCTCTTTATTCACAAAGAGGAAGATCTTAAGTAACATGAATGTGAAAAATACAAAATGTACTGTGGGAGATATAGTTTTGAACAAAAACTGGTGTTACCGTATTTTACAAAGCGTTTGGACAAGAACTGCTATTCAATTTTACAAAAGTAACATTTGTAAGCAAAACTACATCAACTCAACATGAACGATTCATCGATCTTGACCAACGATGTAGACATAATAAATATTTCCTTTTTTTTAAATACTAATACGGTGGAAACGCCGGATACGTAATTTTAAATGAATGTCATATGGCATAGTTCGAATTACGAGAGTTGGGCGGCGACTCATACTTAAAATAAGTTGTGGGGTATAAACTCTCGATATAGCTAAAAAGCACTGACTCACTTATTTTTCTATAATGTGTATAGAATCGAATAAGATAAAATTGATTATCGTATTATAGATTTATACCGCTCTTTTAAGTATAAGTCACCGCCGAACTATCGTGGTTTGGACTATATTGACATAAGTATATATGGTGTATATTTATGTTTATTACTACCACTAAGATTTGCACCGATGCCGGTTCCAGGCAGCCTCACGACCAGACCGTTCTGTGCACACCACCGCGACCTTCCTATTCATTAAGACTTATAATAATTATAACGGATCTTGCCCCGACGGTATAACGTATAGGCATAACGCTTCAGCACGGACATAGTAATTATAAACACATGGGCATATACTGTATTACTTACATTGTCATTAAATAAATGCAAGAGACATTAAAAATCTATTAATAACTTATTAGTTTAATATTAAACATTAGAATTTTATTAACGTTGGAAAACTAAATTTATATCGAAAGGTAACTTTTGTTATGTAATTTTATATTGTATTAACCAAAAAATGTATGTAGAAGGTAAACTAGGTGTATATTATGTTATATTATATATAGGTGTATATTATAGAGCAAATTCAAAACCAGTGTTGAACGCAAATAAGTAGCAACAAATTGAGATTGATTAAGGAAAATACAAAAAAGTAGGAAACTTATTTATCAAAGCAATAGACAATTCGAAAAAGTCATCTTCAGACTAAGAACAGGACATACGAGATTGACGCATCAACATTTAATCAGTAAAACAACAGCTCCGCAGAGTAGCAACTGTCAGACGCAAATAACAGTCCATCATCTACTAGTAACCTGCCCCAATATCAAAGGCGAATAATAAAACACAACATCAGTGGTGAACTAAAGGACATGCTTTCAGACAATCCGGAAGAAATTAAAAAAGTGCGTGAATGGGCTTGTGTCCTATGTCTTAACTTCTATAAAACTGTACTATATATTGATAAAGTTGGTTACTAGAACCTCAAATGTTCAATTATTTTTTAATAACTTCTTGTATTTCAGGAGATATTAACAATTAAAAATGTCATTTTTTCTCTTTAATTATTAAAGGAATCAACGTTGGACAACATTCCAACTGCATGTGACATCACAACCGTTAGTTGCTATCTCTTTTGCATTTCACGTCATACAAATATGGCCGACCATTTCTAGCGCTAAAACTACAATTCAAATTTTTAATTGCTATATCTTCGTCAACATTTAGATATTTAATAAAATAGACACGCCAATACACATTTATTACATAATAAACCAAATTTAATTAAAATAAATAAACTTCAGGCGAATATGAGCTTGTCCTTGAAATTGTCTCAAATTCTAAAATAAAAAGAAAAAAAAAAAAGAAAACCTTACATATACGTAACTGTGTTTAGTGGTTTGAATAATAAGTACCTAGCATTTTTATGAATACATATTTGATTTATTTAAATCGATGTACCAGTAGGTGAGTACTCTTTCCTCACTTCGTTCTTTCTTAGAATAGTAAATCTCTTAAATATTTGACGATATAAAATCAATGAAACGATATTTAATTATAGCTTATAACAATTTTATATGAAATACTCTATCAAACATATAATTAATTTGTTCAACTTATAAAACACATGCCATTTAACATGAATTATCAAAAGAAAAAATACATAGAAATATGTGATCAAATACGTCTCGTGTAATTGTAGGTTGGCTTACGAAAGTAGAGTGTACGATTGCGGCATGACAATAAACGATTAAATATTCTGACGCAGATGTAAATAAATGATGTCTCCGGAGAACTTTGAGGACAAGAGACGCTTCTAAGAAGTGGACTGTACGACTGAGGTGGGGTAAGAGATGAGGAAGTAGATGTAAATTAGTACTCAAAACATAATAGCCTCAAGGTCAAGTACAAGCTAATGACAGTTCGTGAGGTAAACGAAAAACTTATTATTTATGTGTGTTTATATTTTGGTACTTCTCAGAGGACGTGAAGCTTAAGAGGTTAGGAGCTTTTAGGGTAAGCTTAGTCTATTCAGCAAGAGTATTTAAAAAATTTCTTTTGAGAACAATTGGCGCAAAAATTACTACACTAATATTTAAGAATACATAACAAAAGCTTTCAACTTTTTGCAAAGAATGGTGGTGCATTCTTTAGTGTTCAGAAAAATTACATTTGTCTAGTCAACTCTTTCTCTCTCTATCTACAATTTTCAGTACAAAATTTCAAAAGGTTTTTTAACAAATAAGTTGTCAAAGACTTCAAAATTTTGCTAGTATGTAAACCAATCATTTATAAATGAATTACTATAATGAGAGAATATTAAAATTAAAAATGGAGGGCTCGCTATATTAAATTTTGGCTAATGCCAACATGAAGCCTTATTTTCAGAAACTACCAAATAAACAATAAACGTAATCCTATAATTTTACGAACGAAAATCTACTAATATTTTACATAACACTGTTCAATTGTAACATAACATAACGTTGAATTCAAGATAAACTAAAATTAACGTACATTTGTAAATTATTATTAACATAGTCTGAAATTGTTTTTTTTAATGAAGTTTTTAGTTTTCTTTACGTAAAATATTACGTGAATTATACGTAAAATGGATAATATACTTTGAAATTTAGTAGAGAACAAAAAAAATTCTTCCTTGAACATGTTTCAAGTAATGTTTGATATTATAGAAGAAATAATGAAGCAATCTTTGTTAATTAGTATCTATAATTTGAAAAATTAATAAATCTATGTACAATATTATAAATACTAGATATATATGGTGCTAAAATTAAATATGTGAATCTATAGGGTAGGTATCAACCTCCGCAAACATGCTTCTAACAGAATCTTTTTTCTGTGTAATACCATTTGATATTCTTTCACCCTGCGGTGCTATTTTCGCCGTAGCTGCTGCAATTCCGTTACCAATATTGTTCTTAATATAACCGTTACCAACATGGCCATTACCGATACCATTTGAAATGTGATTCACTCCATTTGGTATGTTACCATTATGTACACCGCCATTGGCATAACTTGAAATTTGTTGACTAATTGTTGGGATAACATTTCCATTATGATTTGGGATATTATTGTTATCTGGTATAAAATTAGGTATATTACCATTCTCCATTACAACTCCTGGAGGCATGGCTTCTAGGTCGTGAATGATTGTTTCACGCTGTTTTGTCATTGGCTGTTGTAGCAATTTGGGAGCGTGATTTGATAATGCTGATCTAAGTTTATGTTTTCCTGGTATTCCATTTTGTTTTGTGTCTGTCATGTGACCGTAGATTATTCGATTAAATTCATCTTGCACCGGCCTGGTATCTGTGTCACCGTCCACCTTTAAAGATAATTTTAGTTAACTATTTCTGTATGATTTCAATAACTATCAAACCGATAACTGTAGCTGTCTTGATAACTGATAACTCTCTTAAGATTCTCCGATTTCTTAATAGCCAGTTAAACTACAACTATGGCATTAATCTAATATTATATTAATGTTTATTAACCCAGGTATTTTGCTTGGTAAAACTACTATTATCGTTCGAGTCGAACCAAAATTAGAACTATGAAACAAAAGTAGCAAACTTAACAATACTTTAAATCGTACTAGTTTTACGAGAAAGTTATTTTAGTAAAAAGTAAAAAGAAATAATAATATATATAAGTTAGATATATATAAGTAATATGACTTCCTAAGATATTGTTAATTTCTAAGATGATCACTGATAACAACAAAATTTAATGATTCCTATTGAACACCTGCTCGTATTTATAGATTTGTAGTTAAATTGTAACTTACAATCGTTAGGCGACTATCAGCATCCATTGCTTTTAGCATTGGTAGTGTTAATTCCTTAAATAGTTCTAATCTTCTTCTAAAAGCGGAGACACTGTCATCCAGACGACCACGACCTAATTGTAACTTGGAACAATCAAGAAGAACCATCGGTGGCTGTTGGTTAAACTAGAAATAAAGATTAAGAGTATTAATTAAATATTCTTGTATTTCAAATTTCAAATAGATCTTCCACAATTTCTGAATTGTTTGTATTGATTCTTAAAAGGATTTTCAATTTCATTTCTAATTATTATTTTACTCTATAAAAAACGTACTTTGTTTTCAAACATCTCGACTTGCGTCATATCACGTGGAAATCCATCCAGCAAAATTCCCGTGGCGTCTCTATTTTCTTTAATTTTCTCTTCTAGCAAGTCCATAACTTTGGTAGATGGTACCATTTCACCATTAATAATGTTCTGTTTAATTCGGTAAGCTTCGGTCAAAGGTTTCGGATCAGCTTCGGCTATAGCACGTAGCATTGTCCCAGCACTAAAATTAAATATCATATAATAAATTCACGTATATACAATATACAAAAGGACATGTAGAAAACTAACCTTAAATGTACCCATCCAGGCATTTGTTTAGCCGCTAGTTGCGCAAGATTCGCCTTGTGACTCCCTGGGCCTCCCACTACCCACAAAACAGGTGGCATCCGCTCTGGATCGTAATTGGGTGGAGGTTCCGGTATCACTTCCGCTTGGATCTGTTTCACAACGTACTAATACATTTATGTTTTTATTTATTTGCGGAAACTATCAACAAAGAGTTTGTTTTGCGGATTAATTCGTTGCCTCGGTTCTAATGTGTTTTTATGGCCTGTCATCGCATGACATTTAAATTTCAATAATGAACTTGCATAACATTGCTTGTAACATCACGATTAGTGAGTCAGTATCAATCGAATTCCATTGATATTAATAATAATGAGAGTGTGAAAGAGAAGAATAATTATGCAATAGTTGGCGTGATAGAGATAAAAGATAATTCCGCAAAGAGACAAATAATTGGAGCATGAAATATTATATAATTGCTTTATTTATGTTAATATACACCTACAGAGTCGGATTGACCATTTGACATCAAAAGCCGAAAGGAAAAAGGTCCGACTTTAAATTTATATATAAATTATTATCAGAATTTGCAAAAGATAAAAATTGTGAGATCGAGGCAATACAGGCCGTTAAAAATTCGTCGGAAGATAGCGAATGCCAGTTAAAGTGTTACAAAGGTGGGGTTTTTGTTATAGAGGAAAAATAAAGTTCGTTTTTAGGCCTACAAAGTATTGCAATGCACCAAATTAAGATGTCAAATTTCACATTTTTTGGTCAACTTCAACCCTCAATATCTTCTGTTTCTTAATAAGAAGTGGTAAAATGAGTATTACGTAGTAATTTGTACATGTTCTCAGTATACAACAAGCATAATAAAACGTACAAAAATGCAGTAGTTTCTTTACAAATTAAAAATCAAAAGGTGTAGCTATATCGAGTAATTACCGTATGCAAAACATGTGATATATTGAATAATATTTTGTTTATAGAAATTCTAATCTATATTTACTAAGTATTTACCTGTTGTTTCTGGATTCTCTTCACAGCCTGATTGAAAACGGTTCCATTGGCAACCCCATTACTGTTGGCATTTGCAGCTGCGTTGCTAATATTTTTTGCAATACTATTAACAGCTTTAGGTGGTGCAGGAGGCGCAGGTTCAACCCCAACAATTTCTCCAGGAATTCCATCAGCTCCTACTCCAACAATACCATTTGCCAATGCAGAACTGTTTTCACCTGCACCTAGTATGCGTAAAATTGCAGACCGGAAGTCTTTATACACGTCCGTAGGATCACGCTCACCATTAACCTAAAAATGAAAGATTAAGTTAAAAAATTATACAAGTAGGTTATCAGTTTAAGTTTAAAATAGCTTTTACCGTAATTAGCATATCGCTTTGATCAAAATATTCAGCTACAGGCATAACATTCTTGAAGAAGTTATTAAGTTCCATTTTAGCTAAGCTCAGAACCACATGTCCAAGTTTCACACCATATTCGATTTGTCTCTCTAGGATTTTTTGCCGCCATGATATCAGTACGACACCGTTGACTACTTGAATCTAGAACAACGAGAATGACATTTAAACATGAATAATTTGATATAGATTAATACTGACATATTTGTTTTCATATTTGGAGAGATTTTATCACATAATTGATCAGTAAATAAATTCCATGACACAGGCAGCTTGTTGTGAATTTAGATAATTAGATTTTAATTAAATTTTTACGGATCATTGATTGGTGATTCATATTTACTAGTGTTTCATTATTTACTGCAAAACAAATTAAGTTATATGGTCTAGTTATTTAACTAATGCAATATAGATAATTTTGTCGACTGTATCGATTATTCGGTATGTTACTTTCAGCCATCTTAAAATTTTACCGCTGAATTTTGAAGTGACATGTTAGTTTTTATTAAGAGTGTAAAACGGACTACTAAAAACTTTGAGTAGTACAGTGGTAGTCTCATTCCTCCCATTGATAATGGACCACTTGTTATTGAGTGCTTTCCAATTACGGCACTGGAGCGCATAAAGCGGCTCAAAACTGAATGTTTCAACTACAGCAGTGCCCTGCACAGTTGAGCACTTTAAAAAGTTCTGCTCTAGCAAGGTGTACAACATTGATACCAACTAATTAGCATAAAATGTAGAAATTTTTGATATTGTTGACAATTATATAGATTACTATTTTCAACGCCATTGTACGAAATGTTTTTTTATCTTCTTTAATAATAATCGTTATTTTATTTAAACCATAAAAATATATATTTTTTTGAATAAAATTAAAAGTAAAATCAATTTATAAAATATATAAACCACTACGAACATTATAATAGGTAGATTTTTGAGAATAAAATTAAACAAGTATGGATGAAAGTACAGATTTAAAAAGTAATGTATGTTTCAATGGGCTTGTGTCCTCATTTTTAAGTGGTCGATTTTTCAATTGTTGATTGAAATTGATGTTAATAAATGTGTATTGGTGTGTCTATTTTATTAAATATCTAAATATTGACAGAGATATAGCAATTAAAAGTTTGAATTGTAGTTTTAGCGCTAGAAATGGTCGGCCATATTTGTATGACGTGAAATGCATATTAACGTCAGTTATTTGTTGAGTAGGTCAGTGCTGTGGTAATGTTCTGTAGCTGTTGGTAGTCAAATAATCAAGTCAAATGAAAGAATAATAAGTTTTTATTTTATTTACCCCTGCTAAGGCTGACATAATATAGAAATTTGATTGTTCCTTGAAATAGCTGTAAATAATATTTGATATTTTGATATATAAATACATATAGCAGAGATTTATGATCTGTAAGGTTGGTAACCTTACACAAGGATTGTGATATCACATGCACTTGGAATGTGTACAACGTTGAATCCCTTTAATAATTAAAGAGACAAAATGAATTTTTTAATTGTTACTATCTCTTAACATATAAGGAGTTATTAAAAAATAATTGGACATTTGAGGTTCTAGTAACCCACTTTATCAATATATAGTACACTTTTATAGAAATTAAGACATAGGACACAAGCCCATTAAATATTCGTACAATGCCACACAGTACGACACTAAGTTGCATTGTAATTGGAAATCACCCATTATTAATTACAGAATTACAATTTCTTTGCGGGAGGTACAAAATAAACGTTGGAATTAGTTTGTAGCAAGCTTGAAACTATGAGATAATTTTCTACGTGTGATTAATGTTATTGCACTAAGCCTAACCTAACTTATAGATAATAAACTTGTTGAAAACTTCCAATGAATGTGCTTTTCGTTCTGTTAAAAATTAAAAAGGTTGGAATATACTACAGATTGTTTTAAAAAATCCTGCGTCAAAAGTAAAGTATTTTTTGACTTATTTATATTTACAGTGTACCTAACCATTACAATTTACCGGCATTTATTTACTTTATATAAATCTTTTAGGGTGAATGATCTTATATTATCATAAAAGAGAACATTAATCTAGTTAGCTTGTGCTCGCGTTCATTACGTGTACATTAACCAATCAACGCAAACATTTCTTCGATACAAAGTAAGCAGCAGGTAAACTCGTGTAACCGGCGAACCGAAGGTAACCATGGCAACGACGCTTGTAAACATACTTTACAAATGATATGCATATGGTATGCAAGCATTTGTACAGAAACATGTATGAGATTAATTGTCAGTAATGCACATGCAATGGTTTTGATGTTTCACTATTCATCCTGCAGGTGTAGCAGTTGTTAAAATTAGAAACGAAGAACTATACCTGAACATACAAAACTTTTGAATGAATTTGAACGAACTGCAAACGCTGGCGATTTATTAAATTATGTGTTATACAGATGTGTATGTGTCGTACAAGTTCATCCAACAAATGTTGAATGTCGCATGTTGAAGTCGCGCCTATGTTGAAGAAACATTAGAGTATGATATCTCACTGATTTTAAAAACAAGTGATAGTAAAATTAAAAAAAGGAATTTATACACTATCCAGTTGTACAAGTAGAAATCGTTATATCATATACATCCAATAACTGCCACATATATATTTTTCAATAAATATAATCTTTTCTATATATCTAGAATATTGTATTGAAAAGTCATTTGCATTTAAGTTGGGGTGAGTGAAACAGTCTAAGTATATTTCCAATTACCGCGACATAACAACATAAATATTGTACCTCAATCAACATTAAACCAAGGTCATTCAATAAGAACCATAACACATTGATAATGTTCAATACATGACCTCTCAAATACAAAGAAAACAATATTATATTAGTCACTAAAGAAAGCAAATAAAAGAAAACGTTTCATCGTTAAATTCGATTTTGTAATTTACTACTAAACGAGAGGTGGTGGAACCGCCGGGTATGACCACGTGGTCCAAAATTAAAAGCAAGTGGTCACGTGGTTATAACACGCCATATTGAAATTTACAAATATTTATTTTATCATTTCTATAAGTGAAAATAAACAATTAGTATTAAAAATATTATAAAAATTTATAATTGTTGTTAAGTTCGAAGGAAATGAACTTTGAACGTGGAAATATATACATGAAACTATTAACACGTGAAATTATGTTATTTATAATTTGTACTAACCTTGTCTGAGTATTCTACAACATCTCTCATTGATCTAGGATATCCTGAGACTAGATATGTCTTGGCTGCTGGCGACATTTTCATTTCTAACATCAGAACTTCTGTAACAGTCTTACTAGAAAGCTGGCTAAAGTCTTGCATATCTGTAAAGGAATTAAATATATAGTATGTATTTATATTGAAGGCACATGAGAAATAAAAGAGGTTCCAGCGTAGAGAAGGATTGATTCATAATAAGTAACATCTTATGTACAAGGTTGGCCATAAATTATCACTACAACTTAAAAAATTCGCTTAACAAATATTTCTAGAGATATTTTGCGCAGTTCGTATTATATTAATGAAAAACACTTCAAATATATATCAATTAAATTAAATGAATCGAAATCGGTTCATGTTCACTTTACAAATGGTAAGATCGAGAACATCTAAATATGTATCAACAATAATGTAGCAAAGCTGCACTGGACTGGAATGAACATGTCAAGAAGAAAAAAGAGCAACTCAATTTAAGATACAGAGAATTGTACTGACTGATTGAAAAGAATTCCACTTTGTCAGTACAAAATAAGTTACTACTAACAAGCAGATCCTAAAACCAGTGTGGACTTATGGTATCCAGCTAAGGGACTATACCAGTCACAGTAAGAAGAATTTAATCCAAAGTTTCTAGAACAAAGTGATAAGGAACATCGTGGAAGCACCCTGGTATATTAGAAAAAGTGACCTTCACCGGGACTTAAGATGAAAACTGTGGACATTGTAACAAGGAAATTAGCCGAGAATCATCAGGAAAGACTCCAATAACATGTTAATGTCGAGGTAACACACCTACTGGACAATGATGGAAAGACAGCGAGAAGACTGAAAAGGATTAAACCTTTTGACTGAAAAGACTGAAAAGAGAAAAGAAGACTGAAAAGTAGACCAAACGACAACAATTTTATCTAAAGACAAACTTGTTGAAACAAGTCTGTTCTTTCTTATATGCTACCACAACTCGTACTGTCATAAGAAAATCGTGTCTTCAGTGACCGACAGTGAGTGATTGTTATTTTTATAGAAGCAATTTGTATCAAGAGCGAGCTTGCGTTGTGTGATAGCTATAAAATGTATTTTACAAGAAGATGTTAAGAAACACTTGGTTTTGGAAACACTGCTTGTTGTCACCATCTTAGAAAACGTTCTTCATATCTGGATTTCTAAACAGAAGCATTATTATAATACGGGACTGTGTAACAATAGATTAGATAATATGCTTTTATCTTTTTTTTAAAATGAAAATACTTCCTATACAACAACATAACCTATGAAACCTAAGCAAACATTTAATGAGTCAAACCTGTTTTAGGCTGTTTCTAATCGGGTATATTTTGCTGTATTAAGGAAATTACTTGTCTCACTAGAATGTATTATACACCGAACACAATCTACTCAAAATAAATTTCCTATTTAATAAATGATATCTTTCACTATAACAAGCTAATTAGATACTTGCACGTGCTGTACATCATAAACCGAGTTGTATTAATACAGTACAGCACGTGCAAGTGTGCATGCAGGCTGAAAACCCGACGCTAACCACCAACTAGGAAGCGTCATAGTCAGCGTCATTCCGTCAATGTTCCATTTTATAATCTTTATTTATGATCTTCGCAATTTCCTTTTTAAACTAATATTGATTGTTGTGTTGCGCTCGTGATGAATTATAGTTATAAATTACGTCATGACAGTTCAATGAAAAGTTCAGCGGTCATTGTCCTGAGAAACGGGGTACATTGTACAGGCACAGGCAGATGACCTGAATGTTCTGAATTCCTGGAGGACATGTCAGTCACTCATATTTACTCACGTATCGTATCCATATCCGTATCGTGTCAATATAATTCAAAGAAACTAGTCAGGAATAAATAATAACCTATACTGATATAACTGCTTTGAAATCTATTTAATTTTTAATTGATGTTTGGTTAACTAATGGGCTTGTGAACTCATTTTTTAGGGGTCGTCTTTTTAATTTTCGATTGAAATAAATATTATTATATTGACCTTTTTATTTTTATAAATATCCAAAAGTTGATGGTGTTATAGCTATATCATATTTATGTATCAGTTTTGTAATAATAATCGAGATTATTATTCCTTTTTCACAAGCATCGGAGTATAATACTTGACAGGGTAAACAAGCTAGCTATTAACAGTAAATTGTATAAAAAAGAAGGAAAATCTGCGCATGTGACGCAGAATTTTCTATAACGCTGTTTCGTGAGACAAAGAGAGAAAATGCCTTTTTTGCTTATTAATATCTCCCAAAATATCAGGAATTATTAAAAAAAAATTGAGATTCTGGTAGCCAACTTTATCAATATGACAGTACAAGAGTTTTATAGAAATCAAGTCATGGTTCACAAGCCCATTGATTATCAAAAATTGACGACAATATTTTTGTAATAAATAAATATCTAATTAAAAAATCGATTTATAATAATCGAGGACAAGGACCTGAAATTATGAATGAATTTTAAATTATTACAAATGATGTATATAACAAGAAGAAGGTAACGCTTGTAATACGCTAGCAAGTTGAATCTTGCACACAGCGTTACTATTTCTATGTGAAATGAACCTTAGAATTAGCTTGTAGCAAACTAGCAAGCAGGACAAGTTTCCAATTATAATTTTGACAACATCTTTTCACTAATTTATGTACGAACACCATCTCTTAATTTGGATAAGAATGTCTAATTTAAATATTAGGCAAAAGTTGATGGCGTTTTAAGTTATGACAGCCATCCATAAAATGGGATATACTATTAAGGCAAGTGTCTACAGGACCACATGGCTCACCTCAAACACTTTGGATTTATCATATCAAACATGGAAGAGAAGGGAAGGTTTACTGATACAACAACTGATATCGTTTACCCGATAGACTATCTGAGATGGAGTTAGTCCTCGAAGGCACTCCATTTTTATTTTTATAAATCTCCAATAAATCTGTATTGATATATTCTGGTTAATATTTGTGTGATACTTTTTGGTGAGGAAAACTGAAGGTGATCTTCACCTACTCCTTCAATGATACGCCACTTATAACATCTCGAAAATTTCTCAATCAATTCAGAAACTTCTTGAATCTTTTAAGTTATTTATCAAAGAACATTCCAAACAAATAGTTAATGAATCTTTTCATTCATATTTGATGACTTGTAACAGAAGTTTCATTGCAAGTTTATACTTGATATACCATCGACGCCGACGGCGACGGTGGCGTCCTTACCCTACATCAATGCTCCTATCGTTCACACGTGGTTGTAGTCACTTGACCCTCAAAGGTCTGTTTCTATCGATTTGAATTATTGTTCGTGTCACCTATACTTATCTATCTAACCTCCAGTGCTTCCTCTGTTTCCCCTCCTTTCCCTTTTGTTCCTATGATATTGATTGTTAATCACTTAGCTTGTTTCAAATATTAATTAATAATTATTTTTTATGTAATAACTTTATGGGTATGTGGACGAGTTATTGCGATCGGATGTTTTTGTTGCAAGTCATTGTTGTTGGAAATTAATAATAAAATTAATGCTTTTTATTAGGATAATCAAGTCATGTATTATCAGAATTATGTAATAGTCACTAGGTATATGCCACTAACACCAAGATTGTCTCACGACCACACTTCCTCTGATTGAGGCTTTATAATAATTAGCCTTCGTTTTTGATCCAAAATGGTTTCGAAACGGATACTCTTTTTTTTGTCCATAAATCAACCTATATCGCCCAAATGTCGATTCCTATACGAGGTCAATTTCTACAGTATCGAATTCAAATTGTTTGTAGGGATGTAGCCTGCAAGGTAGTAGTCCAAGGCATGTTTCAGAGCAAACACGTATTATCCCACCCCATAAATTTAAGCTTTAAAATACGAAATTTCTTTTCCTGAGCGTACCTAAATATTTTTTCTACCTGTGGTTTAGAACGTGCTTCGAAAAATATTACTCATATTGTAATCAGGCTATTCAAGATTAGTACGATACGGAGAAATGTTTGTATAGTTAAAGCTTTGTGTCTCACTTGTGTGATTAGCTTATTCAGTTGTACAAGTACAACTAATTGTTTATATCAACGTTAACCCGTTATTAATTTAATTATTTAATTGATCAATTAAACTGCAATATAACTCGCCGCTCTAAGTATTTTGCAATACAAACATAACGTCATTTATAACATTATTTTCTTAATTAAATGGAAAACAAATGTTTTTTGCAAATAATGTCGAAAGACCAAGCCCATGAGACTAAAAGCTAAAAGCAAATTGACGAGCCGAGCCAAGAACACTCCCAAAGAAGCAATTCATTAGGATAAACAAACGCAATGCGGCTGGACAAATGGCCAACCCTAAATGTGATAAAATTAGAACAAAACCGCGAAATTATTTGTGTTGAATTGACTTTGTCTGACAGCAAATGCGCAAAATGTTTCTTCTCTTTTTAGGGAGTGGTTGCTAATGACGTTTCTTAGATTAACTGAAATTGATATCGTTATCAAGTTTTGTTAGCACATTTGTTAGTTCTTTAAAATTAGTGGTAGGTATTGTATAATATGTAATGGTGTGAAAACAATAGATGTCATTTTACACAACTATTTGTTGAAGTTCCCCAGTAAACATTTGGTGAAGTGTCCCTTTTTGTGACGTTTCTATCACTATTTCACTTTAATGGGCTTGTGTCCTATGTCTTAATTTCTATAAAAGTGTACTATATATTGATAAAGTGGGTTACTGGATCCTCAAATGTCCAATTATTTTTTAATAACTCCTTATATGTTAAGAGATATTAACAATTAAAAAAGTCATTTTATCTCTTTAATTATTTAAGGGATTCAACGATGTACACATTCCAAATGCATGTGACATCACAATCCTTGTGTAAGGTTACCAACCTTACAGCCCATAAATCTCTGCTATATGTATTTATATATCAAAATATCAAATATTATTTACGGCTATTTCAAGGAACAATAAAATTCCAATATTATGTCTGCCTTAGCAGGGTTAAATAAAATAAAAACTTATTATTCTTTGACTTGACTTGATTATTTGACTACCAACAGCTACAAAACATTACCACAGCACTGACCTACTCAACAAATAATTGACGTTAAAATGCATTTCACGTTATACAAATATGGCCGACCATTTCTAGCTTTCTATAATTATTATTCTAGTCATTTTTCCAGTATTATCAATTCTAAATTAATGCTTATGCATCAATACTATTGTGTTCCATTACTAACTTCAGAGTTTCAGCTTTCGCTTAAAATAAAAATATCATCACTTTTCATGGAAATATTGCGATTTTTTTGTTGATTTAAAATAACACCTATTATTGAAACACCTTTGAAATGACTGCTCTTGTTCAAAGACTCATAGAAGTAGAGCCATTGAATGTCATAAATCAGTTATTCGAAAAACATACATTTTTAAATCAGTTGGCTATGTTCACACTGGGATAGCAAACCTCCTGGAATGCGCAGGATTATAGATCATAAGAGTATTTTCTTCTGCATGTACACGAAATCCCGCACAGAGCTGGATTAACCAATAGACATAAGATACAATTGATTTTGTTTGGAACCTAAAAGAAAAATATTTGTGTCCCACAAACCTTATTTGAAATTGGGTAACTTTGTGTTCAGAGGACCCCCTATTGCTTAATTTGGGTATATTTTAAGAAGCGGATATAAACGTTAAGTGACTACATGACATATATTACAGCATCTCAAAGAGAATATAACTCGAATAATGTAAATGACATAACTTGAAAAATGATATACTTGAAATAATTAAAGTAGTACGTATTAAAATAAAATCTGTTCTTACCATTTCCAATGGCGTACTGCTGCAGGAGATCAGTCATATTGATGTGGGTGATTCCACGTTTCTCCTGCATCAGATTATCACAGTGTGTCACCTTTCCACTACCAGGCCCTCCTAGAAGAAGTTGACAATATATTGTGATTGTACTAGACTAAGAACCTACTCGACGCATTTGTTCGAGATCAGGCTTTTAAAACATTTTTGTATAATAAAAACACTGCGTAGAGTTTTAAAGAATGGCATAAGTAAAGTTTGTATTGTTGCATGTTGAGGTCGCACCAATGTGTACGAGGCATAACATCATTTAATCTTGTATAAGAATCTTTATTACCGTTGGAAAAACATACATTTATGTTGAAAATCTTTCTTAAAACGTTCTTGCTATGTATATTCTTACTTAAAAGACTTTATATAAAAGGTAAACTTTTTATGCTTAATAAACCTAACATATACATAACTGTGTTTATTGTTTAGCAATAAATATGTGGTATCTAGTGAATTTAAAGAGACCTTTACGTCACATGTATATCATGTCTATAGTGCAGAGTGTATAATTACCAAGAACAAATATAACCGGAACTTTCGGTGGTTCAAATTTAACATGCCCTCCATTTTGCATTGGAAATGAACCATCCGGTGGGGTGCTGGGGTAGGCAGCCAGTTCCTGTGGGTTCCCTGGCCCCTTCCACACTTGACTATCTTCCACGCGGGCCTCCTGCTCACGATTATATTGCTCTGAAAAGAAAATTTCAAAATGATTACAAACTTTGTTTCATTTTTTCTTATATAATGTTCTTTGAATGGTGTCTTTCTTAACCTTGTGTGAATGTGTGTTACGTGAATGAATTAATGATTTAAGAAAATGAAATTTTCATGCTCTGAATATATAAACATGTTTGTTCTTGATACCTTAGGGACCTCACGGACTGTCGACAATAAACCAAAGTTAAAGTAAAAACAACTAAAAATAGTTCCTCAATGTCATTAGTTTTTTTATGTGAAAAAAGTTATTAATTTGTGTCATTAAACAGAAGAATAATTAGAGAAAATTTACATATATGAAATAGTTGCAAGATTGGTAATAAATAAAACAGATATATATTTTTTAATTTATTAATAGTGGAGTCATATCACCGACAATCTGTTGCTATTGTTGAGAGTTTAAATTATGTCGTGGCCTTGTATACGTGCACTACACGACTGCTTAATAAGTTTATGATATTTGTGAGTTATTAATCATCAATTAAACTTTGACAACAACCAAACCTAGAAAATATAGCTCTGGTCAGGGGATCGAACGCGAAGACACAGTTGTCTGGTATCAAGCATCAGCACTCTCGATCACTGAGTCGTCAAAACAGATATTTAATTGTTTCTAACTGTTGTGAAAATTATGGTGTTACGGATAATGCTTCTTTAAATATATTTAACGACAGTTTAGTTCCAATACTAGTCTTATCACCAGGGGCGGCCTTAGCCATTGCGAGGCCTCGGACAGCAGAACTTTGCGAGGCACCGGGCAGCAGAACTTTGCGATGTCCCGGGGTGGCAAATCTTTGCGAGGCCCCTGGGCGGCAGATCTTTGCGAGGCTCTTGTTCTTTGTATAATTTATGTAAATTGTAAGTAAGTATTTTTGATGATAATTGACGAGAAACAAAATTTTATAATGGAAGTTTTATAAAAGTTAACAAGCACAAAGACGACAAATATTAATAATGATAAACTAAGGTACATGAATGCCTTAAAAGATATACGCAGTGATTCAAATGAGACTTCTAAAGCACGAATGCACGCTCAGTGTCCATAGGAAAAAGGTAGAGCAGCCTACTGAATTCATGGACAAGGTGTTAGACAAATTTGTACAATAATCTAGTCACGTTACGTTTTGTGATGGCCCAGTCATTTAAGCTTAAATTAGGTAAGAATCTCGGAATTCGAGATACCCAGCTGTAAGTCTGTAAATACTTGTATATTGACACCCTAAAGTTGTCTGAAAACCTACATATGGTTTATACTCCCTACCATATGTAGGTTTTGAGACAACTTTAGGGTGTCAATATACAAGTATTTACAGACTTACAGCTGGGTATCTCGGATTCCGAGGTGAACTTACTATAATGACTGGGCTATAACAGTTTTATGACTTAAACAGTGGCTTTAATAATAAAAACTTTATTTCTTCTGGTGCCCATACTATCACCAATAACCTTCTACTATATTGGTATTTCTATTAGTTTTTACGATGTCAAGGCTTCTTATATATGTCTACTCCACTGCTGCCTAATAAGTGTATGATTATGTAAACGAAGAATTAATTAAACTTGACTATGCCTAAATATGAAACGCTGGTCCGGAAAATTAGCCGGCGTGAAGCATCTCTGTGCCATTTTAGTTACACAGTCTGAGCGATTTATAGATGTAAATGTTATCAATGTTTTATGCAACAATATTACACAAATAACAAGAAAATTTGTTACATTTGTAAAGCGATACCAACATCTTTTATTGTCTTAACGTTTAAGAATGATTATGCATAGAAAGTAGATATTTGATCTGTTTTATTTGTTACTAATGAATAAATTTAATTAATAATATATTGTTACAATTTTACTAGGCGACGGCGTGTTTTCTTTTTAATTACCGAGTTTTTATGTGCCGTATTTCGCCTGCGACTGGGTTCTTTTAAATTACCGAGCGGAGTAATTATTTATTAGCAAATAAGTCGCGTTGTAACCTTTAATTAATTAATAATAGCCACAATTAAAAAATCCAAAGGATTCACACTTTTTATTAGACCGCTTATTTTCACCACAATTCAATTCTAACTACAAAAACAATTGAAATCAACACATGCTTTTGTTTTTGTCGCCGTGATCTATCCTGTCGCCTGTATATCATGCAACGATCCCGTAAATTCGTAACAATATATTATTATAATAATAATTTATAAATAATAAATTTACCTGTATCTAAGCAGATGCCCATATTCCGTAGACAAGCACTCTTGGTATAAAAAACTTATAAAAAAAGCACACACTATAAAAAAGTCTTTATGATTATGGCATAAATCGAACGTCTGGTTGTAGATTAAGGGGGCCCTGTGGGAGCCCTAGTGATGAAAAGGGCTTCATTGACGTACCCCCGATAACACACACATTTTTCACAACAAAGTTCGAAGTTTATTCTCTTCATCAACAAGAATTAAAATCACTACTTTTTTTATATTGTCTTCTTTAAGCACTTTTTTACTTAGTTGTTTAAAAACTGTTCCTAGAAATTGTTATTATATTATTTAATTGTTTATATTTTGTTGTTGTATTACTTTCAGCCAAATATGTCCGTTCTATTGTAATCGTGTTACATCTGTAAGCAAAACATCAATGTCAAACTCATAGGTATTGGAGAACGACTTCGTCGGGTCGAAGCTTGTAAGAGTATGTTAAGTTCAGGCTTTGTCAAATCGATTAAATTGTAATGACAGTCCTCGATATTGGAAGTACACTAAGCGCGTAATAAGCTGTGGGAAACGATGTCATGGAAAACTAGAACAACAATAATTTCAGTACAAAAAATGGACATTCCTTAATAAGTTAACCATTTAGTACTGCATGTTTCCTTATAACTTTTTGAACTAATGTTGAAAGCATTACACCCATATTAAAAATATGCTAGTTCCAAACTTGTTACAAAACAAAACAAACAAAATACAAGATTCATTTTTTATATCTCATATAGAAAATTGTAACGCAGTGTAACTTTGCTAGTTTGCTACAAGCTGATTTCAGGATTCAATTTGTACTGGAAGTACGGTTCTGTTCTTTTGTGAAACATAGGGCCGATTGCTGTATTCATAATTACCGCAAAAATTAGTCAACATGATTAGTTAAAGAGAAATAACAGTAAATCGTTCCGTCGAGCTTATAGCAAGCACTGAATCGACTGAATAGGCTTATAAAACTGTCCATAAGAAAATTATCTGAAGGCTAAACTTTACCTATTGGGTAAAATACGTTACGTAACGTTTTACGCTGTGTGATCCCTTTTATTCGTATTTAAAAATAAATTATCTACATTTATTAAAAAGACCTTTTGAAGGATTAGAAAATCTAAAGAAAATATTTTCTATGATAATAGATTGTAAAGTATGGATAAAGACAGACACAATTATGTACTACATGTATTTGGACTAATGTATTTTTATTAATGGCTTAGAATGATAATGTTCTTTACAAATTTAAACACGAAGAGTGAATGGGCCTTATTACACAATATGTAGTGTTGCATATTCTTACAAAGTGTTATTGAATACAATTTAAATTGCCACAACCACCTTACTGTTGGAATAGCATACTTCCTAAGGTTCTTGTAAAGCATGCCTCAATTCCTGATAAGGCGCTACTGAAAAATGTAATTTGCACCCCTATTTAATAACATTTTCCGACGGTATTTTCACATTTCCGGTACATTAGCTATTATTAAAAACGTCAAATGTTAAAAAGCGTCGGAAAATAGTGGTCATAGTTAGAGTAGCCTTATGAGTACCTGATCAGGATCCTCAGGAAAACTTTAATAAGGTATCCGTTGACAACGTCAGAGAGAGGACTTAAATTTAGCGACTACATTTCATTTTATTACAAGCTTCATCTCCCTTGCTCTTTATTTCACCTACTACTAACTTCTGTCATCCATTTTATACCCTCCTCCTTCTCTTGTAAGATCTCTAACAGGTCTTCACTTTCCAACTTCTCCCTACACCTACTTTTAATGTGGTCTAATGTTTCCGTTTCCTTGCCACACATCTTACTTAATTTCTTTACCTCTGCGTCTAAACTTTGCGATTTCTTTACCTCTTTGTTTTTTTTAATTTACTTTATTTAACGCCTCCTATTTCCTCCTATTTCCGATGTTCTACTACCAACGACCTCATAACATGTTGGCAGTATATTTAGCGTCGTGGCCATATATATGTGAACTACACCGCTGCCTAATAATTGTACGAATATGTATATTTATAGTCAGGGGCGGCCTTAGCCATTGCGAGGCCCCGGGCAGCAGATCTTTGCGAGGCCCCGGGCGGCAGAACTTAGCGAGGCACTGTTTCTTTGTATAATTTATGTAAATTGTAAGTAAGTATTTTTGATGATAATTGACAAGAAATAAAATTTTCTATTGCAAGTTTTATAAAAGTTAACAGCACAAAGACGACAAATATTAATGATGATAAACTAAGGCACATGAATGCCTTAAAAGATATACGCAGTGATTCAAGTGGGATTTCTAAAGAGCGAGGCGCGAGATTCAAATACATATATAGTAATGAATTTTTGTACTTGGGTTGTTGCGCGAGAATGCGAGGTCCCTACAAGAGCGAGGCCCCGGGCGGTTGCTCTGCTTGCCACCCTCAAAGACCGCCTCTGTTCATAGTCAATATAACATGATTACAAACCCAGAAAATATAACTCTGGTTCGAGGATTAAACTCGAATACACGTCTGGCATTAAGCTAATGCTGTCGTTCACTGTGTCATTAAATTATATATATATAATATTATATATATATTTATAAAATATATTATATATATTATAAAATATATATACTCGTACAATTTAATATCTAACATTATACAACTTTGCATTTTTAGCTACATTATTAACCGAGGAAATATATATATATCTCAATAGACAACATAACCTTAATCATAGTATTTGTAAAAACTTACATTATTTGTATATCAATAAAGTTTATATTTAACAATTTATTTATATAAAAGAAGTAGTAAGATTAACACAATTAGTTAATTTTAATCAACGAATTATTGTTTACGTATTGTTAGCAACAAAGCTTTTATTGTTTTCCCGAGCTTTCACAATATCGTTAACGACGTTAATTTGTTTCACTAAACGATCGTCTCGTCTACTCAACGTTTAGTCACTCACTGCCATGGTCAACAACAAACCCATAAAACTTGGACATTGGAAAACCTAGCCACTATCAATTTTCAACAACTTCATTAAAAAAATATAAAACTATTTCTATCTCTATCATACAAATACATTTATAAACTACTATTGTAGTGTAAATGACAAAGAAAGGTATATGGTATACTTGGTCGTATAACGGTTCGTTATAAATGAAAATGTGTTTGGACATTGAAATATACCTGGTATAAAGTCACGCATGTTTGTCTCTATTGGTCAAGAAAAGTATTATATAGAGTCAATATGTTAAAGCGAGATAGATGATGTAGAGCTTTTTGATGGAAATTGAAGATTATAACAATAACAGTCACGAACAGGGTGTTTACTACCATGGAGTAAAAAATTGTTTATTTTAAAAACAATAGAGAATTTCTTTTTATTCTATTTATAAAAAATGAAAACGTTGTCACCATAAAATACATGTTTGATTTTTTAAGCTAGTTGTTGCTTTTAAAAAAATTGTTAACAATAACGGCGCTATTAAAAACCGGTAAAAGATATTTTTGTCCCTGATCAATAAAGAGATCAAAATATATAAAAAATAATTACAGGTGAAGTCACATTGGAATCACATAGTTGCAGAATTGTTGGTGGTTCTTTTTTAGATTCACAAGGTCAAAAAATGACAGACATAGTCGTGCAACGTTTCTAATGAGTTCAGCTTAATCTTTTGAATAAGAATTTATTAATTATTAATTAGACTTAAATTATATTCTTACATTTAATTATCAACACCATTTTATTACGCTTTAATTTATTCTAATTGAGCAGATCATTTTTAATATGAAATATTCTTGCCCTAAATTTAAGACTATATTTACGAAAGTAGGTTAGTAGAACGGCTTAATAATTGTCTCCACATCTTGGGGTGCTGCTACTGATCTAGTTTTATATTTTTAACATAAATTGAGGACATCTTACGGTTAACGTGTAATTTGATATATTGAATGTATAATTTTATCGTGCGTAAATATATGGCCTTATTTTGTAACATATTCTGACGGAATGCGTCATGAATTGGATATTATTGGATTTGGCAATATTAACAAACAAATAAAAATCATTAACAAATAAATAGTTATCACGCTAATCCAATTCATGCTAAATGGGCTTGTGTCCTCATTTTTTAGTGGTCGATTTTTCAATTGTTGATTGAAATTGATGTAAATAAATGTGTATTGGCATGTCTATTTTATTAAATATCTAAATGTTGACGGAGATATAGCAATTAAAACTTTGAATTGTAGTTTTAGCGCTAGAAATGGTCGGCCATATTTGTATGACGTGAAATACGGTTCACGTCAGTTATTTGTTGAGTAGGTCAGTGCTGTGGTAATGCTTTGTAGCTGTTGGTAGTCAAATAATCAAGTCAAGTCAAAGAATAATAAGTTTTTATTTTATTTAACCCTGCTAAGGCAGACATAATATTGAAATTTTATTATACCTTGAAATAGCTGTAAATAATATTTCATATATAAATACATATAGCAGAGATTTATGAGCTGTAAAGTTGACAGCGGTTGTGATGTCACACGCATTTGGAATATTGTACAACGATGAATCCCTTTATTAATTAAAGACACAAAATCACTTTTTTAATTGTTAATATCTCCTAACATATAAGGAGTTATTAAAAAATAATTGAACATTTGAGGTTCTAGTAACCCACTTTTTATCAATATATAGTACACTTTTATAGAAATTAAGACATAGGAAACAAGCCCATTCATGCTTATTTAAGACAATTTGGTGAAAAACTTTGCTTACTAGGTAGTAGTTCATGAAGGAATCATTAAAACAGAACGGTATTTTATGTTTGTTAACTTATCTCTTCACTTTCTGAGTTCCAGTTTCTTTTAAAAACATAATGTAAAGTAAATTGTTTGACGCACAAACACATTTAAAATAAAGAAAATCTCATGAGCTTACTTTGCTGTTTCAACATAAATGTTTTATGTTATATCACAGTTTCAACACTTTCAAAAACTATTTAACAATAATCTCCTCGAATCTAGAACCATTTATACCTTTCTATATAAGTCAAGTACATACTAATGGAGATAACATGTCCCATATTTAAAACCCATTTATTGTTATAAAACACATATGTCAGAAAGAGACAAAAAGTGAGGTTAGGTTAAGTGGTATATAGGTTGACATATATATGACATTATTAAAGTCGTTTGAGGTCAAACTAAGGGAACAAAGTTGAACGAGAACACACTAAATTATTAACGCGTTACCTCCTTGGGAAATTGTATTTACGTGTCAAGAATTGATACGATATGACGCATGGTATAATATCAAAATTATTAACGGTGTATTCATATTTAACACAGTTTTGTTAGGTTATGGTATTCGTGTTGGAGGTGATACATTGTTACGACACCGACACCCCTAGCTAGGTTTACCTTGTGGTACTGTTAATTTATGCATGGTGAATATGAAAATAATTAATATCATGTGATATAGAATACAATGTGAACATAGGTCTCGATTTGTGTGACGTCCGTTTAGTTAAACATCCCATTAAACAATTTGGTGAAATGGTTTGGGTTAGCGATTTCTAGAATCCTGTAGTCTGAATGAAATAGCAGTCATTTAAAATGTTTAAACTCAATTATTCTTCACTCTAAAAGTGTAAACCGCATTTACCTCTGTTCGGATTACATATGGTAACACTTTTGAGATGCAGATCATATTACTGTCATATTTTGTCAAAAGCAGTGAAGTCTAAACTTTTCGTTGCGCTTTAATTTAATACAACATGACAGTACATACTATGTACATGCTGTAATGTTTAAATATACATTACTTTTGCATTTGCACATACATATGACATACACTGTAGGTTTTACATCACATCAGCATAAACTTATGATACGCAATATACATAGATATACAAAAGGTTGTCTTACGTAACAAAATTTATGTTTTGAGAAGTAGACGTATATTTGCTATATTATACGTTTACAATTGTTGCTGTGTTAAGCTTGGACAAGCTTTTCCATTTTCGTCGTTATTTACTACAAATTGCGTGCTTCCTGCTTTGGATGACTCACTGTAGGCATAGTTTCATTCACGAAATGCCTCCCCTGGGAGCTAAACGTCGTAAAACGACCAATATATTCAAGTAAATCATTTTTAGTAACGATGTGTAAATGCCTTTTGTTTATATGCATAATAATACCCCGGCTTGTAATACGCTTGCACTTGTATGTGAAAGGTAGAAAATAACCCTTTGAATTAGCTTATAGTAACCTAGCAAGCTTGAAATTAGGTTGGAAAGTGGTTAATAAGAACAAAATAAAAAATAACATCGCATTCCGGTTTTATGAAGTTACTAATACTTTTAAGACACTCAAAATCACGTGTTTCTTAATAGTATATATTAAAAAATAATTATAATAATGTTACATATACATTGCCGGATTAGCCATATAGCAGAAATGGCAAATGTTACGGGCCTTACGTTTCTGGAGACCCAACGCCTAGAACAGAAAATGAACAACGTGTAAAATTTTGGTTTAAATATTTTTCTTAAGAGCTAGCATTATTGCAGCACAGGCGCGTGATATACTGAATAATACTATCCTTAATCATTCCGGTTTTGTACTCACCTTAAAACTTATTACTACCAGGGCCGTCTTTAACCTATTGGAGGCCCTGGGCATGTTAGGATAATGGGGCCCCTATGACTTTGACAGAACACTATTTTGTTAGAATAGACAAAGAAACTAGATAAACAAGGTTAAATATTTATTTTTATTAACAATCACATGAAACGAATAGATAAATGTAATATAGTCCACAAAAGTAACTCTTTTAACATTTACAGATTAGTGCTTAAAAATCTATGTTATTTGAAGAGGAACCCTTCTAGATTTAAGATGGGCAAAATCGTTAATCACTTCTTCAAAATCTATGCTTTTTAGCACATCAGATTCTATGGACATCAGCGACAAATTGGTTAATCTCTCTTGAAGCATTGTACTTCTTAATTCATTTTTAATTCTTCTTAATTTGGAGAAGGAGCGTTCTCCACTGCAGTTAGTTACCATCATGCTTAAAAAGATTCTCAATGCGATTTCTACATTTGGAAATGTGTCTTCAATTTTGTTTTCTTTCAAAAGTTGATATATTTTTAATATACAATCCTTATTTTCACTGTCATCAATTTTCAAGTATTCTGTTAAATGCAAACATTCTATTTCTGACTCTTTCTCATTAATATCTTCATAATAAAATTCAGCAAATTCTTTGCAACTTTGTCTCAACTCTTCAGAATTGAGAGTTTTCAAGCGAAAAAATAAATCAAAACGTTTACTGATATTCTTATACGAACTTAATCGCTGTTTAGACGTCGAAAAAAAATTCTCAAGGACATCCACACATTTTGTTCATGGAAACTCAAGGTATTAAGAAGGAGGATTTGGATCCATCATACCACACTTATTTAGTACGAAAAGAATCGTCATGTTGCGAATGCCTTCTCTGTCTATATTGCGAATGGATATTTGACAAATTATTGTTTTTATGTAGAATATACGGAAGTAATAATGAAGAAGTCTTCATTTATAATAAAAAAACCTCAATGTTTTTTTAAAGGTACATTGAAAATCTTATTCGGGATGTCAAAAATTTTTTTTTGTGAAAGTTTGACCCCTTAAAATCAAAATTAACAGGTCTATCATCGCAATTTTAGATTTTTATTCTTCTTTCAAATTCTGTTTTAAGAACTTCTAAACCATCAAGCTAAAAAAATTGAACTATATTTATGCTTATAGGAAATTAAATGCTCTACAAAAAATGATGAGTGTACTACTGATGATTTTTCTTTAAAATGGGTATGTGCTTAGTATACCATTATATATTTAAATTTATCTAAGCATGCTGAAGTCGGAAAGCTTAATTTTTGGGCGAGAGTAGAATAGCTTCGCGCATT
Source organism: Panorpa germanica (assembly GCA_963678705.1). Lineage (NCBI taxonomy): Eukaryota > Metazoa > Arthropoda > Insecta > Mecoptera > Panorpidae > Panorpa > Panorpa germanica. Next base: position 11,641,879 of record OY783217.1, read on the forward strand.
TACGAGTAAAAGCGAGTAAGTTGGTATTTTAGTCAGTAATTTAGGTTCGATTTCTTCGAATCAAATAAGTTTTTTGGTAATAAATATTGGTTATCGTTTGATGATCTGACAGGAACTTTGTATTTGATCTGAGGGGGGCCCTATCGATCGCGGGGCCCTGGGCACTTGCCCAAAGTGCCCAATGGGAAAGAGGGGTCTGATTACTACTCTTTGACATTTGCGCTATTTAAAAAAACTTTAAACCACTGTAAAAACTGATCGAAAATACCACGTGGTCCGGAGAAATTTGATGAGTATAAACTGAAATTTTATAAATTGTAAGAGTAATGCACATGCACTCCTTGTAACAAGACAACTATAAATATAATGAAATTCAATAATAGTTTTGGAAAAAACCTTGCGCTGGCTACTATTTAATATTTGCTACAGGCCTTGCACACATGTTAATCCGGTCCTGCACACATATATACATTACGATCTAATTACTTTAGCAATACACATACAATCATAACATATATTTAACAAATAGCCAGTTATGTGCAAAATAATTTTATTTATGACGCACTAAAGCGGGAAACAATTATTATAAAATGTGACCGAGTATTCCAGTGAAACCTAGCGTGAGGAAAAGCCATATCTTTACTAACAAAGGTAGGGCTAAAACTAAGTGCTTCTAATTAAAGATACCATCTATAAATTTTATTTGTAATCAATTTGATATTTTATAAAGAAATAAACTTAAATTTTATTGTGTGGTACTTAAAACAAAAAGACATTTTTATTGAAACAGGTCAACGAGTCTTTAATTAAATAAAGTACTTCCGGGGTCGAATGCCACCCTGGGAATATTGAACAGTTAGTAAAGAAAACGACTTTTATTTATAACAAATAATTACTGTACAATTTGATACGAGAAACAGTTTTTAATGGATTTGTCATTAAAGGAATCCATCGAAGACTTTTGTACTATAAAAGAGTGTTTAGGTTATGTAAGTTTTTAATATTTTATAACTTCTTCTGTTGTTGAAAGTGGAATTGTAATTGGAAACTTTGAAAATGTCAGTCTGTATTGTTAGTAAATATATTAACTATGTACTTACATAAGAATGTCTTTTTAATTCTCAGAGAAACTTTAGTTATGACATTCTGAAGTTTAACCTAAAAAATAGGTTTTTCAATTCTAGTTGCGATCAAGAACGAAAAGTAACCGAGGTATTTTGCTTGGTTAATCTACAGTTATGTTTACCTTGAAAAAAAATCAGTGCTATTAGTTTAAGGTATGTAATAAACGTAAGTTAACTGATAATTGAAGAAGCCGCAATTAGTCGCTAGATAAAATTTCGCGTAATCTCTAGATTTTCGTTTCTCGCTGAAGTTTTATCAAATGTGTTTTCACATCAAACTCTTTCTTAATTCAATACACAACATTTGGTATATAATTTGCCTTTCTTCGATTCCTAATTACCGAAAAATTCACGATTTAGCATAGGTCTGTAAGTAAATGTAAGTAAATCAAAATAAGTAAATATGAAAAATTGATTCTCAGATCTCATTTCTGTTCGAATTGAATATAGGCGAAGTTTAAGTAAGCAAGATGACTAAGTAGAATACGTCACAAGAATAATTGATAATTAATTACTTAAAATATTAACTACAACTACCTATCTTTTCTACAATTAATCTATTATCGGCTCAGTTTATTTAATGAAGATCAAAGGGCTATACAAAAACCGAGGCCCCTGTTTCGTTTCATGTATTTATTGACTTTTATGAACTCGTTTTTCATGTGTTCCTTGAAGCACACATCTCCACCCCCTTCATGTGAATTTGAGCAATACTTGTACATGAATCTTTAATGTTGAATATCTTAGTAATATTAAATATTTAGTGGCTTGACCTTGAATTGAATTTGAAACTCTAACAGTGTTTGAATTAAGAAACTTTGTTTTGTGAAAAATAATATAAAGCTCTAAATAGTTCAACTAGTTTCAATTCATTGAAATTTGATTGTTCCTTGAAATAGCAATAATAATATTTGATATTTTGATATATAAATACATATATGGTTGAAGTTACGAGAGTTCGGCGGTGACTCATATTTAAAACAAGTTGTGGGGTATAAACTGCTGATATAATTATGTATATAGAAACGAATAAGACAAAATTCATTATCGTATTATAAATTTATACCGCTCTTATAACCTCTTTTAAGTACGAGTATAAGTCACCGTCGATCTATCGTGATTTTGACTATATCAGAGATTTATGATCTGTAAGGTTGGTAACCTTACACAAGGATTGTGATGTCACATGCACTTGGAAAGTGTACAACGTTGAATCCCTTTAATAATTAAAGAGACAAAATGACTTTTTTAATTGTTAATATCTCTTAACATATAAGGAGTTATTAAAAAATAATTGAACATTTGAGGTTCTAGTAACCCGCTTTATCAATATATATGTAGTACACTTTTATAGAAATTAAGACAGAGGTCACAAGCCCATTGCCAACCGTCGTTCTTCTTTAGGGTCAAGAAGGACAGGTTGTCAATTTTATTGCATTTTTATCCTGTATGGCAAATACAGGAGCTTTTTCAAGAACTTTCAGCGACCATATCTAACCGAACGTTCATAGACTCGTGTTCGTATACGAATCTTCAATATTAATGGTATGAATACGCATAAGTCATGTACATTATTATATAAATATAATAGGTCGTATAAAAAAACCAATAATTATATGAAACAGAATTTGATGTGCTCTTAAAAATCTGGGAAATACACTCAAGTCAATAAGTTATCTGCTCAAATATAGATTTCATCAAATATTTATATAATCCATATTAAATGAATTTTAAAAAAAGTATTTAATACGTACTGTAATTATCGTAATTCGAACGTCTGCCTATGTCACCATATTGTCTAGTTCACACAAGCCGGCTTATAAACGGTTACGTGAACTTATTATTTATTAATAATAAGTCACCAATATCGGAGCCGTGACGATCACAAATTGACGTGTATTCTACGAATAGACAGCAGCTTCTATAGCAAGAGTTGTTACAAAATAGACTTAAAATAGCTAATGCTCCGGATTTCTCCGTTCTTCACTAAGTCTCCTCAGTCTTCTTCTAGTTTGCCTTTATCTTCATCTCTTCTACGAATCCTTGTTTTTTTACCGTTCCATCATTTCATACTCCTCCTTCTATTCTGTAGTTTTGCCATACACCTCTTTACTCTATCTTCTTTTTACTCTGTACCTTCCCCTCACATTTCCTTTTCATATGTTCAAGTACTCTTCATTCCATTCGCAAAAATCTTTTCTCTTTCTTTCTCTCACCACCTTCTTAATCTACTTTCTTATTATTTTCAGTTTATTACTTCTCCAAGTTCCATATTTTCTTCGTACCATTTGTACCGTTCTTTGTTCCTTAACAATATTTTTTATTTACAAAAAATTATTACATAAAAAATTTCTGTAAATATATGTAACATTTTTATAACAGACTAGCTAAACTCTGAACCTCTTCTCTGTGGCTCAGTCTGATATGAAATAAAAGAAATAGGAATACGAAAGTAAATAAACACAGACGACGATCAACTGGAGAGAAATAAATGAATTCGAATGGGCTTGTGTTCTATGCCTTTAATTTCTATAAAACTGTAATATATGTTCAATTATTTTTTAATACAACAGAGCGTAAAAAAGAAAGAAACACTAACTAACTAAGTAACCTATTCCTTAATAGTGCAGACATGTTACGTCATAAATATGGCCGACATCTGTAGCGCTATAACTACAATTCGAACTTTTAATTACTATATCTCCATCAACATTTAGATATTTAATAAAATAAAAACGCCAATATACATTTATTAACATCAATTTCAATCAACAATTGAACGTAACGTTATATCAAAATCTCAAGTCAATCGTTTTGCGAGCACAAACATACGCATTTTTATAAATAAAGTAAATTTTTATAAATATGAGTAAAAATTTGATCTATATTTTTCATATTATTTACATAAAAAATGGTGATACATAGATTTATAAAAGTAACATAAATAATTAGTTAATTTAAGTAAAATTCTATCATTATATTATGTAATATTTACTTTTTATGGTCAACGGGATATGAATTTATTTATATTATTTGTTAATAAACATTCAAAGAAATATTGGCAAGTTGTAAAGTTGGTATTAAAAATGTCAGAAGCATTTAAAATTTAATGAGTTTAATAATTAAATAGTGAAAAGTCAATAGTTCACCTAAGGTACAGTCATAACTTTTTCAGAAAGCGGTTATTGTAAAGAAATATATAATTATCTATGATACAGCAAGGCATGTTAAATTAGCCGTTGACTACGTAGACATAGCTAGACAATGTCAATAAAATTGCACAGTTCAAATACCAATGTCGTAGGTACTTGTTTTTATACTGTAGGGTCGCATTACTAAATTACTAAAAAATAGATATGGAAGCTTAGTAATAAACGTGTTCGCTAAACGAAATGTATAGTATTTAAAACAAGACACGATCTAATACGAGTAGGATCGAGTATAGTCGAGTCATACGTTGAAAGAGAAAAATAAAAGTCTCATATATAAAATTTTAGTACGCGATCCGACTGTTATTTTAGTCCATCAGTATTTTTATAGTAACAGAGAAATTCCGATAAAAAATTAAAAGGGTTTGCGAAATGAAAGAGGCAGAAACTATATGTTTCCTTAAATGTATGATGTTAGAAAAAGAAAGAATTCTGACAGCCCATATAGTTTATGTTATATCGAACTCGAAACGAAGTTTGGGCGAACAATTTCAAGGTCTAACAGTTCACTTAAGTACTACGCTTCTATTATTCTTAGCTTCTATTCTTATTACTAAGCTATAACATCAAATTATATACTACTAATAAGCCATAATACTGAAATTCATTTGCAACCAATATGGTAGTCATTCGGTAAAGTATTACCTTGATAACAGGGTAATTGAATATTACGTCTTTAATGGCATAGTAGACTTGCTATTACACAACATTTTGTAACATTTCTTATTACTTACTTTATGAAACTGAATAGTTGAATAAAATCATATTTAAAAGTACTTATTTATTAGAACATTATTTTATTACCTTCAAAGCTGAAACCAGTAAACAAAACACAACTTTATTTTTTATTTGCAGGTTATGTATAGTTTCAGCAACGTAGTATATGTCTTTTTAATTAGTTTTAACATTCAAATGTCTAGATAATTGTTGCTTATTATAAAAAATTCCCCTTCTTATACAACTGCAGTAGAAAAATCGATGACACAATAAATAATATCGTAGATTCGATTGAAATATCTGACTCATATTACATTATATGAGGCCATGAGGGTTACCCGATGTGAGGGCTTCATCTGGACAACATTTAATATTAATTAATGAGTTTTAAACTAGGCCAAATAATTAAGCTTCATTTTTATTGACAGTCGCTTTACCTATAGTGATTAGGGTCACATTATTCATTTCAAGTAAACATAAAAGCTACATAATAAACATTTACTTTATACCAAATATCAATAAGTAAATAAATGAAATTAATTTGTTTTTACGCAAGAAATAATAAAGCGTAATAGGAAGTGGTTTCATTATTTTGCGTCGTCACAGAAATATAAGTATGCATCTACTTCAAAATACGATGTAATTAATAATTTGATTTAATGTGCATATTTTGAAATTCATTTAAAAATCCCGCTGTTAATCTGTCCATACAGGTGATAAGTTGCAATCTGTCTCTCGCCAGAGGCGCTAATGTTAAAATTTCAAACTTAGTTTTAAAACAAAAAGCATTTCTTTGCACTGCCTTTAAAAGTGTTGGTCAATAGTAACTGTAAAAGTAATAGCATTTCCTAATAGTAATATTAATTACGCAAGAAAACCGAAATATATTATATCATATATTTGATGTATTCCTTTCAGAATTACAGAAAATAGAGATTACTCAAACAACCTTAAATTCAACGAACTACGTATAAATGTAGTGTCACTTGATATTGAAGATTCATGGGAACGTTCAGTTGGTACGTGACATTTATGACAATAAAACTTCTGAACACATGTTAACACGCAATACTAAAAACTTTCATCAAATAAAAAAAAAATTGAAAACCTTATTATAAAATATTCAGTAAAATAATTGGAATGATCTAGAAACAAGTCTATGTCTTAGCGACATCTTTAATTATTTAAAAGTACACTGTAATAATTAATTAGAATACATGGTAATGGCAATGAAAAATATACTGGTATGAGTGTGTATTAAGTTTGTTCTTTACAAAGTCATATTGTATTAATGAACAATATAATGGGTAACACGCACGCCTCATACTGCACAATAAACCAAATGCATCCCCTTTTAAATTATGGAGTTATTAACTTATTGTTTGTCCAAATAAATTGTCTCGTTAAAACAAACAAAACTTCAATGGAGTTACGTAGATAGATAAGACATATTATTTGACGTTAATATTTTTCCCATATTACTTTGTATAATTACATTTCTTTTTACAATTAAATTAAACGTAAAACTTACCAAAATAAATTTAAACTTAATAAACTTAACATTCTAATACATATTTAGGGTAATGGCCTCTCATTCCGTTCTCGCATCCCCTCATTCTCTTACTTTCTGCTTTATACTTCTGCAATCCACGTTCTTCCTTCCTTTCTACAATTACTAGTTTTAATTTATTTCTCTCTTCTTTGCCTATCTCTTTTTCTCCTTTTCTGAACATTTTTCTATTCTTTGACTATTTTTTCAACTACACTTGTTTCCCTTTATTTTCTTGTTCGAATCTTAGTCCTTTTTCCTCTCAGTCCTTCGTTTTGTACACCACTCTTTGCCCTTCTTCTTTCTTTATACCCCTCTTCTCTGAAACACTTCTTCTATCTCTCTTTATTCCATATCCATGTCTGTCCTTCTATCCAGACATGCTTGTACCTAACGTTTACATCTTCTCCTTACTTTGCTTCGTACTATCCATACTTTCAATCTCACTTGCACCTCCTTTCCTTCTTTGTTAGGTGTTGTTCTATAAAGATTTCTGTACTCCTCATTCCATGGAATTACATTATCAGGAGTACGAGTTACGTACTTTAAATTTAAGCGGACTTTGAATATAATGTTATAATTCATACAGAATAGGCTTGTGTCTTCATTTCTTAGTGGTCGATTTTTCAATTGTTGATTGAAATTGATGTTAATAAATGTGTATTGGCATGTCTATTTTATTAAATATCTAAATATTGACGGAGATATAGCAATTAAAACTTTGAATTGTAGTTTTAGCGCTAGAAATGATCGGCCATATTTGTATGACGTGAAATGCATTTTAACGTCAGTTATTTGTTGAGTAGGGTCAGTGCTGTGGTAATGTCCTGTAGCTGTTGGTAGTCAAATAATCAAGTCAAATCAAAGAATAATAAGTTTTATATTATTTAACCCTGTTAAGGCAGACATAGTATTGAAATTTGATTGTTTCTTGAAATAGCTGTAAATAATATTTGATATTTTGATAAATAAATACATATAGCAGAGATTTATGATCTGTAAGGTTGGTAACCTAAGTATAAGGTAAATATAAGGAGTTATTAAAAAATAATTGATCATTTGGGGTTCTAGTAACCAACTTTATCAATATATAGTACACTTTTATAGAAATTAAGACATAGGACACAAGCCCATTCAATTAAATATAAGCAAACGAACTGTACGACCATTAGCACGACATTTCACCAAATGGTTTGTTTCCTGGATGTTTTACAAAACATCCAAGACTATTACAAACCATGTTGAAAAAGTGTTTCAGAAAAAAAAGAAAATTAGTAGTTAATATATTTATTTATTTTTTAATATATTAATATAGTAAAGTTATTTCTCAAGTGATATCATTTTTCTTACATAAAATTAATTTCATATAATGTGATGTATCAAAAAACTTAGGGGCACATATTTACCCCATCTTAAATTTGGAAATTATATCATTTTGTACATATGATTGACACAAATTATATTCATACATTTTTCTAATATAAAAACAGTCTTTTTAGTTTCAAAAAGCACAAATGAGAAAATGACATTGATATATAAATTGTGAACATATATAATTTACAGTAATACCTCCCGAAATTTTAACATATCTACAATTAAAGTCTAATCTCCAGACATTAAACGTGGTATTACTGTACAGATTAGTTATTTAAGTAACAACCTCTAAGATAATTGACTAATTACAGACATTAACATTATTATAAAAAAGATATTTATAAATCTACACGTTAAATTTATTTTGATAGTTTTTAGATTTACATATTTATAAAAGTTTTTTATTCAGTTTCAATTTCGAGTATTTTAATCAAAAGTCATATCACAAAATTTTTAACAATGTTTTTAAACAAAAATTACAACATTAACAATTAAAATAAAGTGTAGACAAACATTTAAAATAATTAGTTAACTTCTAGAATTTAGAATAAATATATGTGATTACAATACAACGAAACTGCCGTTCATACGTAAAAAATTAATGATATGATTATAAAAGGAAATTATTATTAGTAACAATCAAATATAATATAACTTTGTTTTAAGTAATCAAACTGCAAAATTTATTTTCTATTTTAAGTAGACTCCATAATAACATGAATAACCATATTGCGTATTGCAGTGCAAAATCTATAAATACACCATTGAATACATGTAAGTGTTCTATAATATATGGTGAAAATATATAAATTAAGATTAAACATATAGTTAATTAATTGATTATACAGACTACATTTGTACTACAGTAATGTAAAAAATGGTAATTCCTTTTCCAGTTTATTTACAAAATAAGTAATAAAATATTCTATTATTTATAATTTGGAAAGATATATGTTATTTCAATTTGCGCGAAGAACTTTGAAGACCTCCACTTATATTATCTTCAGTACATAGTTGATAAGTTTGTTATATTATTGCATTTCTAGTCAACACCCTTTTGTATATGGCAGAAGTATCACATTTAAAAAACAGCACAAATTTAAACACAATATCATTTTGGTCTAATTTTTTCATACATATATTGTTGCGGTATACCATTTGGTGTGTAAATTTTTTTCTTTAAAAAGTTAAATTGCTCAACTGCAAATTCATAAAGTTCATTTTCCATCTGCCAGATAATTGAACTTTGAATAAATTTTATTGTTTTATCAGAAGGGATTATTTTGGAAGCAGTTTGACGAAGATGTGATTTGTTACTCGTTTTAAAATGTTCTGTAGCACCTTTGAATATTCTGCGAAAAGTTGTAATTAATGAAATATAGCATATTTATGTAATTAAAATTGTTTTATGCTAAATTTACCTAGGTAATGTTGATTCTAGGACTGTTACAAATTCTTCCATCTGCTCTGTTACACCAACAACCAAATATTGAGTTATTAAATTATGTTTAGCTTGAGCCAACGCCCATTTGTTTCCAGGTTCCCTAGAAATAGATATATTATTATTATATATATCTATATACAATAAACAACGGTTTATACCTCATCATTAAAAATTTACCAGCACTGTGCAGCATGCCCGCAGAAAAAAGGAATCTGTAGCCACATATTAGTAGGATCACAATCCGATTGCTTTGATTCTACGCATTCATCAAAAGTCTAGAACATTATAAAATTAGCTTGATTAATAATAAATAACTCTTCAAATATTGTGGTGAAATAAGTACTTACCATTTTATCACCATGTTTCTTTCTAACTAAGTAAGGTCTAAAGTTATCACCAAATCGGAGGAAGTAGTAATATGATACAAGTCGATCTAATGGTTTACGTATTAAATTGATATATAAAGGTTTAGGAGACACCCCAAGTCTGAAAATATAAATATATGACCAATCTCAATGACACAAATAAAGTCTAGCTAATCTTTGAAATATTTAAATACCTTGAAAAATCTAAGAACGCCATGTGCCCATGATAGAGTGCTGGTTTTACGGCACTCCACTTAGTGATATTATGTGCAAATTTATATTGATTAGCCAATGACATTACATGCATATTAGCTGTAATATTAATATGCAAAACTTTGAAACTATTTTTCTTGCATAAATCATAAGCTACACCAACAAAACTTGTTGAACCCGTCTTAGGAACTCTATTGTAAATGACCACTAGATCATCACTATCATATGGATCCATTTCTTTTAATTTACCCTTAGTATCAATGTTATTTAATTGTATTTTGGCTATAGCGACTTCTGAAAACAAGTAAGGTTATGTTAACAAGTTTAAAACAGTACAAAGTAAGAGGTGTTATGTAAACTACCTAATTTATGTTTATCTTCTTCTAATCTTACGATTTGCATTTCAAAATACATTATTAGCAATGCAACACTAAATGCACCTATAAATATATAACTTTTTGGAAGAGCCATTTTTAATATTGTTATAAAACTTTAACTATTCTATCCTATTTTATTTTACACAACTATATGCCATTCTTAATCACTGCCTCATTATTTTAACATATTTAATTAGTTAAATATTAATAAAATCAGACAGAATGTACATGTGCAAACCATCTGTCAGATTGTGTCACATTAAGATGTCACAACTCTTTATAACAACAGTCGCCATTTTTAATATAGTAATAGGCAAAGATGATATATACTACTATATATACTACTACTATACTACTGGTAATAGGGATGAAGATTTTCATGAATTATTATCATGGAATAGATTTTTAAAACTTAAAAGGTATAACCATAAAGTTATCAAACATTTGGACAATTATTTTCTATTTCTATATTTTTTCATTTCATTTAATTTACTATTTATTATTTGTTATTAAAAAGAGCTAACTTATAACGCCATCTATTTTACAAATCCTAAGCAGAGTATTGTTGCGCCAAATTATTTTAAAAATCATCTGTTTTAAAATTTTAGTATTTATTTATGCTCTTTTAGTAAATGCTTCTTTAATTAGAGAAAATTAATGCTGATGAATAGAAAGTCATAACTATTCTGCGTCAACCAATTCCCAAAAGTTATATCTTTATCTTTAAAACAATAAGATATATTTTGTATGTAGGAGTATGAATGAATTTAGAAATCAATGTTTTCTTTTGAGTTAATTTACCTAACGTCAACCTATTTCTTATGGTAATATCTTCATTGGACACTGACTTTTTCCGACGCCGTTTAATATAAGTTTCTTAAACAATATTTTGAATAAAATAAAGCTACTTAAGTTCTAGTTACAAGACTGTTTTGCATTTTATTAAAGAGCGGGCGATAGTTTTGGTTGAGCTTAGGGTAGTTTTGGTTACACTTAAGGAGCCCCATTTTATTACATATAGTCGTTTTAATAATCATCTAATGTTAAAGGACTTCGGAGAAAATTTACAAAACGAAGACCCAAGGTAGCAAGGATTGGTTCCTAGATAAGTAAACGTTCAATGTGTAGAAGTTCACTAGCTGGTATAGGTACTTACTCCTGCACGTAGTAAATTGGAAATTTATATTGAATTGTGTAGTAAATTAATAAACACTTAAATTGAAATAAATAATTGAAATTATTTTTAGCGACATCTATTAAGGAGTTGATCAATCTTTTTACGTCAAGACAGTATGCAACCTATTTAACTCTTCAAATAATTGCATTTAAATTCGATAAAATTTTCTTTATTATTAGTAGTAAATTATTGTGTCATAAATAATTCATATAAATTAAAATAAATAATTGAAATGATTTTATGGACATCTATTAAGGAATAGATTAAATATAAGGTTTATCATTATCTCAACAGATGGCATATCAATTTATTTGCGCCGAGGTAGTATGCAACCTCATTAACACTGTCTATTTTATTATTTCTAGGCGTTCTCCAGTAAATTTTAAAAGCTGATGTTTCTTAAACTACCTAGGCTGATTCACGCTCGATTTCGCCGTCGCTTAAATAGGCTTGCAGTGAGCGACAGGCCTACCTCTTTAAGTCACCGGGCGTTGGTTTACTTAATTTATTGAATCGCGTCTAAACATGCCAGTCCTCCTTATTAAATTCTATACTGTTAAGATTCACTTTGTTAATGTACAACATCTAAGTACAAATGTAAGCATATCGCACTGAAGTGGTAATATCTTGTTTACACTGAATTTCATTTAAAATTTGAGTACTTATGGTAATTTGACTTTTGTTTTGCTCAAATATTTTTCCGGTTATAAATTAGAATATGATTATATAAGGTTTCACATATTTTGTTTGCCGTATTCATTATCTTGATGGCTAACTAAATATTTGAAGTAGAACTTGAAACGAATTTTCTGTATGCTAATAATATTGTATACACATGAACATACTCGTATTTTGACGATAGTGAAAGTGATATTTGCGAAGAGCTGTAGCGGTGTTCCTGGAAATGATTACTTTCAGAAATGAACAAGTTTAAACTCTTATGACCGTTGACATTTCTTATTCCAGTCACTTAATAAATACATGTGAACCTTAGGTACAGATTACTTGCAAAGTAGGGTGTAGTGAAGTTGTTTCGAAAAAAAAGGTCCATGAATTTCAAGAACCCTTTATAAAATCAACAAATGTTAAGGTATTTCAAATTTTTTAACACAGTTCTTCTTCTTAAATATAATTGGTTATAACTGCATCAAAAAATATTAAGAAATCAATAATTTATCTTTTTGAAAAAAAAGTCCATAATTTTTTAGAACTCCTTGTAAAATCAAAAATATTTAAGATATTTCAAATTTTTTAACGCAGTTCGTCTTCCTAAATATAAATGGACTAGAGTTTACCACCGTCACAAACGACGTCTTTTTGGTGTGTATGATTTGAATTCAATAAAATAATTCGTAATTTTATTTCCAATTTTAATTCCATTTTTAAATTGAAATATTTCTGTATAAATTTTACATATAAAAACAAATTAATTTTAATATATACTGACTAAAAAAATATATTTTTTTTTCTCTACAGAATACGAAATTTTTAAATACTTTAACGCAGCCGTTTTCGAGCCATCATACGAATCGTGTAAACATATAAGAATATAAAAAAATAAACATACACCTAGGACATTATAAATCAGAGATTTGTTGTTGACGTAAATAATACTCTGAATTTTTAATGCTCGCACTTGTTGCATGCCGAGTATTTGAGTATTTGTCTACTAAGAAACCAGTTCTCTGAGACCATTCCCATGGCATTAGCATTGAAAATGACGTGTGGCTTGATCAAGCTGCTAGTCAAGCGAATCTACGCCTGTATATATAATATGAAATATAAAATATGGAAAAAAACTAAATATAAATAAAAGATAAAAATGATGTTCCTTTGGATATCTCCTTTTGTTAGTTGTCGTAGCACTGACCGACCCTTTATTGCTTTCTTAGTGACAACAATAAAGATGATGTTAACAATTAAAATAGTCGCTTTGTGATATCACACGGGTCAAAGCAACATAAACGTCATAAGTAACCTATTTTATTTAACTTTGTATATCAATTTAATGATATCAAGACTTTATGTGTTGCTCGTGACAACTGTAAATAATGTTTAACGCATTCTTGTACAAGTATCTCTTTTGCTCTCTATTGTATAAGATATATGGAGCAATTATTTAGAAGAGTTTAATAATTAAAGGGACATAAATGACTGTTTTAGTTATAAATATGTTCTATAATATTGCGAGCTAATTAAAAAGAATTAGATAATTGGGAACCTGATACCCAACTTTATCAATAAAGTATAGAGTTATAGAAATTAGACGTCACGCAGTTATTAGTATAGTCTGTAGAATTATAGGTCAATCTAAGATAGAATAATAAGTAATCGATTTTATATTTTCTTTTTCACCACTTTTATAATATCAAAATTCAATGTAATGCTCGATACAGCTGTTAGTAGTTCCGGATATTTGAGTTGCACTGTTATGCATATCTTTTACATTCTGTTATATAGAAAGGATAGCAATTCATAGAAGGGAAGAGTGTTCTACAATATCGTTAATTATTAAAGAGTAATTGGACATTTAAGTACAGTTTATTGTAGTCTGTTTTATTGTAGTATATTTAATTTTTATAATAGTTTTACTGAATTATAACATCGCTAATACAGTCGTCGCGTTACCCGCGTGCTTGATCTCTTGATTAGTTTAGAGCAGTGTGTGGCAATCCGTCGCGACGGCAGCACCAAGTACCGACTCCTGGTGTTCAGCTCATCATGGATCGCATAGTGTGGTGTATTTGTGTGTCAGTGTCTCTACTCCAAGTTATTTCCTGTGTTGTTGAAGAAGAATCAACAACAACAACAACAACAACGAGAGTGTTACACAAGTGCTGCAAATCAGAAGAATTTCTTCATAAATTCATAAATTCTGAAGGAGAGGCAACTTACAAATGTTTGGAGCTTGATAACGACACTTCAACATTACCCAACCCTTTGGTTATGTATGGGAATGGCGTATTGCAGCATGGGTTTGTCAACTGCAACACGGAGTTAGTGGAAGTAATGCTTTACTTGGATATTCCAACCCCCTTCAATAGCTGTGTTGATAAATTGGTGTATTCAAATGAAAGTGATATTTTGTTTCCTGATGGAGTCTTAGTTGCCTTAAGATGTGATGATCCTGTTGAAGTAACGCTCCCCACGAAAGTAACCACCCTTCATATGTGCTGCCCTGATGATTTAGTGTACAACACCAGCAAGCACATGTGCGCAAATAACACAAATGCAGAACTTGTGAACAACTTCCTGGGTCCTGATCCTTTCCTAGTTGATAAGTACGTGGGATTAACTACGTGCCACAACGCAGTTTTAAGGGAATACAATTCCGGGATGCATAAATTTACTCATATTGTTAATGAGTTACGGATTGAAGGGTCTTCTGGAGCGCAATTTATTCCAGCGGGACAGTTTTGTATTAATGCGGGAACCGAAGGACAAATGGTGGCTCGCGTGTGCCATAAAGAAGTTCAAGATGTTTGCGGGAAGATACCGTGTGTTAAGAAATGCTGTCCGGATGGAAAGGTTAGTTCCAATACTATAGTTAGTGCCGCTTTTAGTGCCGTGCCTCAAAAAAAGTTTATTGAATTTATTAATTTATGTTGCAATAGTAAAAATTCCCATGAGATTCTTTTGACAAAATGAAAAATTTGAAAAAATTTCGAAAAATTCGCAGTATGTAGGGGGTAGGAATGGGGCCCGCACCATAATTTGTGGCTATAGCTCCATATATGGACCAACCGATCCTTAAAACGGCCCTGGCTATAGATGTTTCATTATAACATATTTATAAATAGAGATATATTAAAATGTGTAACCGACGTGCCATTAAAAATATATTAAATCAAATAAAAAACGAAAGTAACATTTATATAGCAAATAAGTATGTTAAATGTAAATGACATATAATTATTAACTGTGAAATGTTTTACTAGAAAATAATAATGACTGACATTTTTGCTTTATGAGTTTGGGTCTTATTTTATAACTTCTTCATGTGACGTCATTTGTCATGAATTGGATTTTTGTTGTAGCGAATAAATTGTAGTGAAAATGCAATTTAAGGTTAAACTTCTATTTTTTTATTTGATAATAATAATAAACAAATGATTGTGACATTAGACTAATTTATAAAAAATGTTCTATATTTAATTTTACATGAATAATTTCTTATAGAAAGAGAGATGAAAATTCTTTTAAGCCGCACAAATTGACAACGACATTCTTTCGAACTTGTTACAGATGTTAGAATGCAATAATGTCTTTGAGTAGCCCAGAGTAGCCATTATATCTGATGCTCTGATTCAACGCTTTTGAATTCTAAACATTTATATTCAATTATTGGCAACTTGTTTATGTCATTATTACCTTAAAGAAAATTGTATCCGTTCAAAGACTAAGTTCTTAATCATTTACGGCATTTTAATAATGGATTTAATTCTTTTCTAACGACACGATGACGTTTGTATTTATAGCTAAGAAAACAACCAGTCAGTACAACTCTTTTGCACCACAGATGGAAATCTATCCGTATAATTTTAACCTCCATTCGAAATCGTATTTATTAATATCTATGGATATTTGCCGTGATAGAATATGTCATTGTTATGAACTACAAATGGCGAAAAGACTTAACATGTCAGAATCTAAGCGAAGTAATCTAAGTTGATGCGAAACTTCACAAAGTGTGACATCTCCCCAAATTGTTTATTGGGTACCTCGTGTGTATGATAATGTGTGCTAATAAATATATCGTGGATTATCGTTGGGAAATATTATGTCTCCCACCATAGCTAAACGTCATTAACGCAACAAACATTTTGACAGCAAAATGTTTCCATAGTAAACAACATAACCTAAAATACTTCTGCAAAGTTACGAAGCTGTGAGAGCATCAATCAGTTAGGAAAATAACTTAATCTTGAATCTTTTCTTGACGAAACGTGTTCCGTTAAGACAGCTGACATTTCAATTTGATAATTATTTAGATATTTCACTCAATCAATGAAATTGTTATGTTTAGATGGTTTCACCGCGATTAAATGTTATGTCATTGAATTCAGTAAACCATTTGGTGAAATGTCATACTTTGTGACTGTCACCTTTGCACTTCAGTAGTAGTCGCATAAATAAATATGATTTCGAATTAATTTTTTTAGCTTAAATAAAATTAAAATTTGATATTGACAAGTTTGATATCCGTATAGTCTATATGTAAATTTTTATAATGTTTTTTTTATATTTTCAGAGTTACTTGGGAAAAAAGTGCAATGAATCGTATCTAGGGTTTAATCCAACCTTTCACTCGGCGATTGGAAACGAGACCTTGAACAGTACTCCTCCTATAGCTGAAGTAGATGGTACGTTTTCAAAACATTATTGGTATTGAAGATGGTTTCTTATTGTATGTTATTATTATTACAATCACTACCCATTAAACAATTTGGTGAAGTGTCCTGTTTTGTGATGTTTCATTATTGCACTTCAATTATAGTCGCACTTTATCTTCATTTGTATTCCTACAGGTGGAGTAGTTTCGCCTTTTGTAGCCGGTAAAATAGACATTTCAAATTAATAAGTCTGAGAAACTGAACTATAAATGACAAAAATCTTTCATGACAAAAAATATAATACGCATCTTCAATGTGATGGCAAAGTGACTCCAAAATGTTTACTGGGTAACAAACAGATAAGGCGCATGCGTTTTGTGGGCCTGCATTTAAAACCTTTAATTGAAATACCTCGCTCGTGATCTACGAAATTCTTACGCCCATTCTTATATGAAATCTTTATGAACTGTAACATGAAAAACAGAAGTTAGTTGTTGTTGTTTATGCCTTTAGGTTCTTCTTCTTACAGATCCGTTAATTTACATTTGCAGTTCTACTATTTCATTTCAAGCTGATTAAGTTTCAACATATTTTGGTCACTTAAAGTTAAACAATCCCCTCTAATTCTATAATTTATTATTTTTCTGTATCTAAATAGAATAAGTTCTTTCTTTGTCATTAGACAAAAACATGCAAGAAAATGAAGTTATAACATTACATAATTTTATATGTTTTTAAAAGCAAAAGTGTAAATGTACTTAGTGAGTGTCACCTGAACATTTTGATGTGTGATATGTAAAACCAGCCTTACATTCCTTGTTACTACCAATATTTTTATTACTTTATTACTACCAACAAAGTGTACTATGGATTCATCCCTTCTTTTTACTATTTTAAAATGTTAAATATATTGTACTAAAATCACCCCTTTTTAACTCAGCTCTGAACGAGATAACAACAATTAAATAACAATGCATTTTAATATTAAAATTTACATAAAGACATTCATATACATTCATTATTATTAATTATTAGGATAAGTGTTTAATTATGTAATTCTGTTGGGATTTACGACCCCGATGTGTAACTTTGTATGAAATAAATATATGTTTAAATTCATATTTAGTTCACGAATTTCAAAGACTTCCTGACTCTTTACGGTAAAACAGCCGGGCATCACATTCACGCAAACAGTCATAATCTCCCTTATTTTTGCTTTCCATCACTAGAGCCTTAGTTTCTTTACCCCTTTTTAGCTCCCTGTACTATTCTTATAATTTCGTCTCGACTTCTTCAGTAATTTTCAATTTCAATGTATGGTGACTAAGTCTTCATTTTTGCTTATGACTTTCTTCTCCGAATCCTCCTATTTCCTTTCGCCTTTCATTCCATACTCATGTTTCAGCTTCCACTCATACTTTCCTGTACCCTACCTTTACCTCTCTTCCCTTTTCTCTCTCTTCCTCTCGCCTCCTCCAGCTTTATTCCATCAGCTTTATCTGTGCCATGAAAATGAGAAAACTAAATCTTTCATTAAAGTCAGAATGTTATATTTGTTATCATAAAATACATTTTTAGTTTTGAGTAACCTCTACAGTACACGTACCACACTTTGAGAACCCCTAATCTATATCATAAAATATAAAAACATTTTACTGATAATTAATGTGTAAATAAAAAAGTTATTGAAAGTCTGTGGCTTTACGATCAATTAGTTGGAATATTAGTAATAAATTAGGCTCAATTTATAAAACATAAAAAATGTTTATCGCACGGGTAATGAACGGGGGTGCCAACCGTGCAATTAACACATGTGCCTGACTGCCTGCCTGGTGATGGTGTCATATAAAATAATCTAATCTATTTTTTAATGTAACAAAATCATTAAATAATAAATTGACCATATTTTATTTACAATCACGAAGCCAACCAACGAATTTGGTTCTGGTTCAATGAATTTACTAATAACATTATGATAGCAATAAAGCGTGTTCAAAATTAATTGAAGAATTCTCATTTTATGAACATTTATTAGAAAATAAAGCGTTGCTATCAAATTAAATATATGTAACATTTTACTTAAGCGAAATCTAGCCAATATTAAACTAAAATAAATCTTACTCTATGTGTCTAGAAAAACTTTATAAAACTTTAATCCTTAAAAGGGGTATTTTTAAGATAAGCTAAGTATATTTTATCATGTAAAAGGACTGGTTTGAGATTTATATTTTTCAACTTGTTTATATTTAAGCCAGTAGTGAACCACCAAGTCTTCCAATTGTCAATCAATTGTCTTCAATTTGCGAAGTATTGACAAAACTTTTTGTGCCCTAAAAACCATAAAATTTTTGGACTATTTTATTTATATTTCGGCGTTGGTTGTTTCTATAGTTGGTTGTTATTTTGAATCTTAAGAAGGATAAAATTGTTCTTCCCAGCTTTAATCTAAATTTAATACAAGCGCGTTGTAGCGCCAGGACACTGGTACACATCTTCGAAGTTGAAAGAAAACCACAAAATTCAATTTTTTAAATGTTATGAAAGTTATTGAAAAAAGTTGTAGATAATGGTTTCTCTACAGAAAAATTCACAAAATGTTTGTGGAAGTTATAGTTTTCAAAATAAACAAGAAAAACTGATTATATTGAAGATGGGCTGAATGGCGCCCACACCAAGAAAATTGAAATGTAAAAAATTCAATTTAAATGAACGGTAATTAAAATAAAATTTGTGAGAATATCCACTTTATTTTGAAATAATATAGAATTTTTTAGTAAACATAATGATAAATAAAAAATTGTTTAAATTAAAGTCGTTAAAGAGAGAGGTTCAAAATATTCGGCATAGACATGTAAATAAGTAGTAACGAGTGTACAGGAATAGGAGTTTGTATATCTTGTGTTAAAATAGTTGCGTCATAGTTAGATACAGGGTGGCTCAAAAAGCAAAATCGTGTATACACCCGCTAAATCAGTTATGTTTTATTTCATATGAAAAAATTGAATGCACAAAATGTTGTCTAACATATAATAATACGAATTAAAATATTTTAAAGTGTCTTTGAGGTCATCCATTAGTTACGTCTACAAAGTGTGACAAGACGTGGCAAAGGGGGAGGAGTTATAAGCTTCATACTGTCAGTACAGACACAGTGTTGTACTCTCATTTTCTTACCTCTGTTTCCTTCACACCATTATCTTCTATTTTCTTCCCTTTGTCATATTCTTCATAACATATCTTTATTTTTGCAGAGTATGGCATAATCTACGGCGATATCTGCAAAGAAATTTTTATATTGGTTCCCGAGGGAGATATTACAATGACTCATTTCCTACGGGACACTGATGGAAAAGTGGTGGCTCCTTTCTACGATGATCCAATCTACAATCACGATATGTATTGCATCGAGGAAGTGTTCTTTCCAGAATATAACATGTTTGGATCCCGCACGTTCCTGTGTTTGTACAAGTCAAAGGAACAAGTGGAGTTAGATCACAGATTGCATTTGGCTGGAATAGGTAAGTACATTCAAATCACCGATCAACTCCTTTTCGAATTTTTATGTATAAAGCCCAGTAAACATTTGGTGAAGTGTCCCTTTTTGTGACGTTTCTATCACTATTTCACTTCAATTATAGTTCGCATCAACTTTATCTTCATTTGTATTCCGACAGGTGGAGTGGTTCCGTCATCTGTAGCCGATAAAACAGACATTTCATATGAATGATTGTGAGAAACTGAACTATAAATGAACTCTTTCATGACAAAAAAATCATACGCATCTCCAATATGATGTCAAAGTCATCTAAAACGCTCCAAAATGTTTACTGGGAGTAGAAGATATACAGATTTGTTTTTCTTAATAAAATAATAGAATTCTTTAACAACAACGTTAATATTTTGGGGCTCCCCATCTAATTTTTTTTTTCGAAATTTTTTTTATGACGTATTTGGACGTAAAATTCCCCGCTGATTCCAAATTTGAAATCAATTTTCAAATCGGACCATTATTTCGCTTATCAAATGTCGATAACTCGAAAACCGGCAGTTCAAAAACCTGTATATTCTCGATTGTTCCGTTGCAAATGATTCGAACTTTGGTTAAATTTATCTCGAGCCGGAAACGACCAATCGACTACAAATTTTTACGATAATAAAGTAAATGATATACTATATAATTATATACGTTGTTTACGTTCTACCGATGGGGTTTAGGAGTCACTAACACTGCAACCGTTATATTGCGACTTTTAACACACTTTATCAAGCGATTAAGTTCCAATTCATTGTTTATTACTACACCACTTTATTGAATTTCATACTTGATGTGACAGAGATCCGAACCAAGGTAGGATACATTTACATTCGTTCATAACGCGAGCTGTACTTTGTATTTGTTGTTTCATCAGTAGTGAAACGGGAAAATAACACAGATAAATAGCAAGTATTACCCACGATACTGTCGTGTTTTGATAAACATTAAATTAGAAGGTTCATGATATGATTAAGTGTATTAATGCGACGAAACAATTCGAATATACCCTACTTAAAAGTCGAAGTTTCAAGTAGTCTGGTTCCTTCATATATTCCCATGAGCCCCACACATTACATAGGAACTAAATTGTGTAGACTATGATTAATTAAGCAATAAGAGACATTAATAAATTAAGAAAACCATTAATAAAGGTAAGGTAACTTAAGAAAGGTATTGCCATCAGATATCAGTAAATCCCGGGAGTGCTCCTTAATTCAGATTAATGTGTGCTCTTGTATACCTTTCAGCCGCTTGTGCCATTTATATAACTCGATTTACTTCACTGAAATATCATAGAAACACTTAACAGTAAGATGATTACTTAGAATGATTTAAAAGTACAAAGTAAAAGTCATTAATTTTGATTTGGGTATTCTGAAATGTATTGGATAAACCCAATGCACGTTGACTGGGAAGACTTGACACTTCCGCGTATGCAGATTTGTAAAGAGAGACACGTACTTAAGTTATGCAAATGACTCACGTAGGTGTTAAAGCAAGGTTAACCGACCGCGAAGTATGATATATATCGATAGCCAATCGATAGTTTGTTGTTTATATCGAGGACTTCACCGCTGTTCTAACGTTGCATTCTTTAAATTTTTATTGACATATTGCTAATACATGTTCTATTGACTTTTCTATTTCTTTTAAATATCCAAAAATTAACGAAGATATTTAAATTTGAATTTTTATTTTACCTTTTAATTTGGTCATATTTTTGACACGCATGTCATATTATCATGCTCTTAGTCTTAGACCATATATATATGGAGAGTGAATAGCCTATATTTCCTATAGATTAAGTGTGTACAAAATGTGTGGGAGAGAGAAAGGAATATGTCCTATTTTTTCGGTGCATGCGTCGAAAGTGACAGGTGCCTAAATATAATAAATATTAATATTCTATTAAGACATAATAAATATTAAATATGTAAAGAAATTATATTTCTTTAGATGGTACAAAGTTCGTCTCTCGGTAAATCAGTGACCGTTCAGTGAACACATATACTCATGAACGCCATAGATGTCGCGATGTAGGGATAACAGGCAACACAGTTGACATTTGGAGAGGACAGAACTCACGTTTTTCAACATTATTCTACATCAATATAATGTCATATTTAACAACTGTCACGTATTACATCTCTGATTTGACAACTGTTACTTTCGACGCATGTGCATGGAGAACAAATATTAAAATATACCTTTCTCTCTCGCACACATTTTGGACACACTTTCAGGCCCAGCATTCTCTCTCCATATATATATGCTCTAAGCCCTCAGTATGCCATATTCAAATTTACCGGTACTAGAATTACTTACAATCTAGCTCTGGACCATATGAAAGAATATTAGCGAGAGAATAGCTTCATTTAATGCATCTCATTAATAAAGAGGTTAACCACAATATTTACCCAACATCGATGGGTTTTGTTTTTGCTCTTCGCTATGATTGTTTGCAATAGAGTTTGGTAGAATTATTTGTTTTAATACATCATCACTGGGTACATGTGAATGATCACATCAACCTGACTCCGTGGCACACATGGCACCAGCATGATATGATGGTCTGTCAAGGAAAAGTTGATCAATTGTACAACTTGGTACAATTTAATTATATTTATAGTAAAACTAATCAATAAAACTAATAACCAGTCTTTGTTGACCTTGAACTATGATTGGATGTTCAAATATTCTTGGAAAAACCCATTCAACAAGTTAATTCTGCTAATCTATATGATATCGCAAAAATACAATGCGCGTTTTAGAGTGATCTCACACTGGAACAGACTACGCCCCACTTCTGACTTTTCAGTGTGGTCTATTGGAGTTTTTTGTCATAACACATTTCATCATGAGAGGAAATTTCTATGTTTTATGTTTCTTGTTATATATGTCGGACCTTTCGGATTGACAAGGTTAAAAAATGACAGATATAAATGTGCGACAATGCTACGCACATATGTTTTTGAAATGAGAGAGCCTAAAGCTTTTGCTCCCTCGAGATCTAATACTGCTCCATCGAGGTATGATATTCATTAATTTGGATCACTGTAACTTTTTGAAAACTTGGTTAATCAACTAATGAAAGTTGAAAAGCTGCAGTTCTTTATATTCTGTTGTTAGTAGAAAAGGTGTAAAAACTTGTGCAAAACACAAATCCGCAGACTTTAATCTAGCACATGGGCTGAAAAGTCCCGGGCCTAACACATAGATGGCGCTAGTTTTATTGCAGTCACCTTTTTTTCAGTTAATACTAACCTTCAAAAGACAGCTGTTAAAATTTCATGATATTCTATTCAGTAGTTTGTGAGTTATTGTGCTAAGAGTGACGCATGGATCCATCACTTCACTTCGGAATCAAAACGATCGTCATCTGAGTGGACAGCAACTGGTGAACCTCGTCCAAAGCGCCCGAAAGCACAACAATCGGCTGGAAAGGTTATGGCCTCGGTATTTTGGGATGTGCGTGGTGTAATATTCATCGACTATCTTGAGAAAGGAAATACCATTAACAGTGAATATTATATAGCGTTATTGGAGCGTTTGAAGGCCGAAATTGCAAAGAAACGACCGCATATGGCAAAGAAAAAAATTTGTTTCATCAAGACAACGCACTGTGTCACAAGTCAATCAAAACAATGGCAAAACTACATGAGTTGAACTTCGAATTGCTCCCACATCCACCGTATTCGCCAGATTTGGCTCCCAGCGACTACTGCCTTTTCGCAAACCTGAAAAAAATGCTCGCCGGTAAGAAATTTCGCACGAATGAAGAGGTTATCGCTGAAACTGAGGCCTATTTTGAGGCAAAAGATAAATCGTTCTACAAAAGTGGTATTGAAATGTTAGAGCGGCGCTGGAATGATTGCATTGCTCTTGATTGAGATTACGTTGATGAATAAAGCTAATTTTGAACCAAAAAAACCGTGTTTTCTTTGTTAGGCCCGGGACTTTTCAGCCCATGTGTTACAGTTGATATTAATTCATTTTAACAATTTTTTCCAGGTTTATGCATATCTTGTGTCTTCCTGTCAGTCACAGCCTTGGTTTACGTATTTGTCCCTCAACTGATGAACCTTCATGGGAAAACATTAACGTGTCACGTCACCAGTCTCATCTGTTCCAGTACTTGTCTAGCGTACGCGCAGTTCCACACGTCTCTTCCAAAGCAATCCTGCACCGCTTTAGGTAAACTAATCAAAATAACATAATTTCAAGGATAATTAGACTATTCTATGCGGTTAACCATCTAAAGTGTTGCCATAGGTGATAGAAAATAGTAACATCAGGCAACAATACTATTAAAGTTACGCGTTGTCAATGAAACAAGAAATTTGGTTGTGAACTAATTTTTTAGTGGTCGATTTTTTAATTATTTTGAATATTGGCGCTTGAATATTGACGGATATATATCTATTTAAAGTTTGAATTTCGTTTTGCTGCGCAATATGAAGACGCAGTGACAACGAATGTAGACAAATGGTAGTGGGGAAGAAGGTAAGGAAGGAAATGACATCAACTACTCAACAAAGGAGACTATTGCAATCTTTAACAACTTCTAATAGAATGATTGAATATTTGAGGTTATGGTAGCCAACTTTATCAAAACAGTGCAGATTTATATAAATTCAGTTATGATTCACAACGCAATTCTGCTGTAGTAATGGTAAATGTTTCATTTCGTTTGTAAGAGCAGGACTATTTGTTTAAGGGGTTAGGGGTAGTCAGAATTTAAAAAAATCGATTTTTTTTTTTTTTGCATTTTCTTAAAGTATAATATTTTAAAAATATTGTGTGAAAATTTGAAGTGAATCCGACAAATTCTTTTCGAGTTATTTAACAATGACCAAAGGTATACCAGAGTATCTCATCGGTATGCAGAAAGAATGGATGCTGCACGTATCAAAGTAGCAGATAAGCGCGCTAATGATAACACCCGAGAAGGTCGATTGCAACGTAGGCACCAGCAAATCGATATTTTGGAAGCTGCTATGACGGCTGAAGAGCTATTATATGGTCCAGGAATAGATGACTCAGTGTAAGTTATTAAATAATTCTTATAATTCGACATAAATCCATAGCAAAACTTTAAATGCGTTTTTCTGAAAACTATGTTTTCTGAACTGGTGATCACTGTAACTTAAAAACTGCTCGGTAGATTTCAATAAAATTTCTTGTACTTTTGAAATACATTAAAAACTCGTGCCTGATCGAAGGATTTCTTTTTTTTCAAAAATTTCGATTTTTTTTTAACAATAAACTGTCGGTTTTTTTCTTGAAAATTTGGAAAAAATTTCCTTAGGCCGCCATTTTGTTAATTTCGAAAAAAAAAAAAAAAGCTTCGATCAGGCACAAGATTATCTATTAATAAAAATAATTTTTCTTGTCCGATTGATTTTAGATGAATCTCCAAGGACTTATGATGATCACCGCAAAGGACTTCGGGAGGAACGGGCTCTACAAAAACAGCGATAACTTTTTAAATTATTAATTTTTTTTTTTGAAATTTTCGTGAAGTCAAATCGAAACGTGTTCTAATAAAGATATGTTTTTATTTTTGTCAAATAAAGTAATTAACTACAAAAAAAAAATTATTGAAAATCATCATTTTTTCAGGCCTCTGAGTACCCCTAACCCCTTAATAATTTGAACGAAATATTTCTGTTCATGTAAAACCACTGATTACCGTTGGCCTACATCTATATTTACACAAAGAAGCGAAATGCGTGTTACGTTTGTTTTTTGAGTAATAAAAGTATACAACCATTCTATTTTAGTTCTCTTTACTTATCCGGTCTTCTTACTGGAGCAACATTGTAACAAAGAAATTACAAATCATTGAACTTCCTTAAAAATTTAACGTAGTAATTTATCTAATTCTAAAGGCAGATGGGGTTTAACTGTCAACACAATATAACCAATGCGTTCAACACTTGCTCTTATGCCATATTTCTTTCATATCATTTCATCTAAGATAGTTTTACAATTTGTTTGTTTTATTTCAGGCTACTGCATCTACTTCAGTTTCCTCATAGCGTTCTCCTGGCTGAATGTAATGTGTTTTGACATTTGGTTGACCTTCGGGTAAGTTCATTTTTTCTTTATTATTAATTGTTCTATTTACAAAAGTACTGACATATCTTGAATATGATTTGTCATGTTTGTTCACGTTTATTGTAATGTATGTATCGGGTGTTAGATACATCGATGTGGAACTAATAATTGATATTAAATTATTTATATTGAAACTAGCTGTCCCGGCCACGCGTTGCTGTGACTAACGTTTTTGTCATATTACATTACATAGCGCCATCTATTGAATATTTACTCAATCTAGTCAACAGATGTCGCCATCATCGTCGCCAGATGTCATCGTTTGGAGCTAACAGATAATTAATAGACAAATAATTTGCAATAAGATAATATTGCAATCATAAATTGAGATGTAAGCTATCCTATCTTTCAAGTTGGATCAAACTGCACACGGTGTACAAATTTGATTAAAATCGGTTAAGTAGTTTAGGAGTCCATCGCGGACATACAACGTGACACGTAATTTATATATATTAAGAAGAAGATATGAAATTATTCATAAAATAGAACAAGTTCCGATTCTAATATAAGTGTGAGTTCACCCTCACAGGCCTCCGACATAATAGATACTTGACATAGTTCAGTTTTTCTATCAGATCACATTTATTATTTTTTCCAGTGTGTAATAGTTTTTATAAAATAAAAAGCACATGTAATTAATCTCTCTTGAAGGTAAAACGACGGGGTAGATTAGCTAGGACGATAAAGCCGATACCCTTAGGGAAGGGTGAGCCCAAGCCGTCACATTAATTAGCATTTCACAACATTATTCAATCAGGATTTACAATCGTAAATTATTTAGGATTACATTTATATAAAAATTACTTTATTAAGTTTGTTTACACTGTAAAATTTTAGCTTCAGCGTGCTTCGATTATAAAGCTTGATAGTGCGTTTTACTTATTATTTTTTACCAAATGACCTCTTCTTTTGGCCTTGCCCAAATTCTAGTGTTAGCAGTTATATAACAAGTCATTTATAGCAGGCCAACACAGACAGCTGTATCTTGTATATTATGTGCTTAATGTTGGCACTAACACAAGGATTGCTTTTTGAACCAACGGACACTGAAACGCAGCTGAACGCATTTATAAGAATAAACATAACGATGCCGCTTGCGTTGACTGTTTTTCTTGCTAACTTGGGCGCTTGTCATTAGGTTAGGGCCTATGTCTTTTCCTAGTCAGCCTACGTCAATTTTAGGTATGAGTGTATAGTCATATGTGCTGTGAATAGATTTTATATGTTATTATTAAGAATTAATAGCGTTTCTCTATCTTATGCAACTCACAAAAATAAATTTATTTAATTAAAATTTATTTCCGTCACATATTTTCTGTTTTTCTTCTTGTAATCCTGTTAATGTGTCATGCCTCATTAAATTTGAAATACTATCTGTGACTTCATTCATTTATCAATATAGGTTCATATAAAGTCGATACAAATTTTTAAGAAAGCGCAGTAGGTTAACCTCAATTCAAAAAATAGTCAGTAGCGTAGAACTGTGAAAGTAGGTCAAATTGACATCTACGGAGTATTTTCATTTCAAATATTTAGCAAAATATTTCTCCGAATACAGGAGATGAACAGGAATAGATAGCTTTCTAATACTGAGTGTTAAAATTAAGGTAAAATTTGTTAAAGTAATGTTTAATGAAAGAGTAAGTGAATGATGATTTTGTGTGAAACTTATGTATCTTTCTAAGAAGCTGTATTATTATTATT
Organism: Panorpa germanica; assembly: GCA_963678705.1. NCBI lineage: Eukaryota > Metazoa > Arthropoda > Insecta > Mecoptera > Panorpidae > Panorpa > Panorpa germanica. The sequence continues at coordinate 11,670,120 of OY783217.1, forward strand.
TGTAAATGTAAGTGAGCTTAGTTATGAAAACAAAATGTTTTTAGTTCCCACGGGAAATAAATTGTATCTATATTCAAAGCGTTGCCTTTTTTGGAGTGCCAGAAATATTAGGTTCTCCATGAAAATAAATTACATCAAATCTAAGTTTCTGCTGTATTCTTTTAAGTTCCATGCGAAATAATTGTACTTACTTTTAACCGTTGGTGTGCAAACCAGCCTTCATTATTTTCTTATCTATTGGTTAATCCGGATGTAAATGGGACATTCAAATATTTATGCGGAACAAACTACGCATGCGCCGGACAATAAACGCATTTCGGAACGTATGACATTACAGATTAAGTATGGTATAATATGAAAAAATGTTGTCAGCTAAAAAAAGATATTGACTCACTCTATTGAATTTCTATTGAATCAGAATTTTATTTTATAAATTCATTTGATAAAGTGGGGCTGTTTACAGATTTTGCTCAAGGTCATATTGCTAATGTGACGCCACTGATCAAATCAATGACTTTACATATTTGTTTTTCACATTTAGAATACACAAAACTAAAATAGGAATGCTAAGGTTATGACCGAAAGCAAGTATTGGCATTTGGAGACTTACAAAGTGTCGGACAATTGAATCCTGACAAACACAGACGCATAGACAAATAAATAACGATAAAACATTTTTACTATTTATTTAGAATTCTCTTTAAATGAATGTTAATTGATTATTATGTTTAACTTTTATTTTGTATTCTTAACAAATTTTATAGTTATGTGACGTCATATATTTATTTATCTTTCTAAAAGTATTCGCGGCTGTAAAATTGGAACGACCCATTAAATGCGACTCCTCGATTGTAGTAGAGAATTTGTTTAAGTGTAAAATAAGTATCGGTACTTCCTGTAGTAGTAACGGATGGTTCGCGTTTCTTCTACACGAAAATAGATACTGCTGTTGTTGTAGCTAATCAAGTTTTTAGGGTTACCATCTAAATCAAATCAGGCAATAGGATAGATGCAAATGCTGTTGTTGCAAATTGTTGTTCAGTGAGAGGAATCCTTTTTAGAGTATAACATGAGGAAAGTAATATCCCTACGGACAAATAAGGGCGAGACTTACAATCGGGCATATTGAAGAATACACTAATGACATATGGTAGTGGTATAATGGACTCTATGATAAATTTGTAATGGATTATAGAGAATATGGTTGGTTTCCTCTCCCTGTTAAATTATCTCTGGACGTCAATGAAGATAGCAGCTGATATTGTAATAAACACCTGCTAAACAGATCGATAGTTAAAGATGTAATATAAATATTTGATTATTGGAATTTTAATTATATTAGATTGCCATTATATAAAGATTTTTTCAAAGGGTCTGTGCAATAAACATCAACTTTGTGTTACTTTTGCAGTAATACTTTGGACGATGCATCAGATTATGGATCGAGAGAACTTTAGTTATAAATAATTGAACAAAGAAGGCTTCCTTATTTCATTATGCTGTTTACCTCACTCCACGTTGTTTCGTTTAGACTTCAACTTGTAGATGGGTCCATTTTAGGGACGCAAGGATAAAGATTCAAATTTAGATGAGAAAATTGATAAAAATGATTTCCCAATATCTGTATTTCAATAATCAATTAATAATTGTTCTTTTGCCTGACCTCAAGACTAAGAATGAATCATACTGGAGCTCCGAAACATCTAGCAAGAAACAAAATCATTCCAAACACTAAATGCGAATGTAGTGAAGAGGAGGCAGATCCTGACCACATTCTATGGCAATGTAAAAATACAGCAATGGCAAGAAATGGACTCTAAAGGGCGGTGCTACAGAATTTGGAGACGCTTCCTGTTAACACTGCCTTTTTTATTGAGAAACCGAAATTTATAACAGCAGTAGCCATTCTTCATATCTTCAGATCATTCTTGTTATCGGGATATAAAGTATAAGAAGAAGCAGGACAATATTAGGTGCGATAAAAGGCTACGTGCCTAGGAAGCCCGAGAAATTATGTATAAAAAAAAATGTTCTTTTGCAAGGTCCCTAAAAGGAAACATTCTTTTAGGACACCCTGTATTTTGTAGAGTAGCCTTATACATATGTACCCTTGAACATGTAGTATTTTTTATTACACTTTATCATGCTCATTTACCACTTTTCCACGCTGTGTGTGTGTGTCGCTTCCAATCCACTTTACTAAATGAAGGTGTCCTCCATTTGTCTACACATTCAATAATCTCCACCCCGCGGTGATTCGGTGATTCGTGTTCCATTAGTCATTACGCTTTGTATCTGTCATCAGTTTATGATGTGACGTCACAACGGGACTACTCCAACTTAGCCAGTTCGAAAAACTCTTTGTTTATTAAGCGAATGTAAACAAATCTAAAAATAATATCAAACTAAACGTTCATTTATTTAATTTTCTTTCAAAATTATGTGATTCTGTATATTTTATTTCTTGGTTATTCATTTTCTGAGAATATGAGCAAATCGTTTTATTTAAATAATTAAAATTAAAATCTTTAGTTTTTTGTACGGTTCAAAAAATTTATTTTTGTTCTGTAAAACTGTCAGCGTCTTCTTCTTCTTACTCTGCAATATTCGTCTATAATTTTATTATTTTGGGAATATTATTCATTGAGATATATTTGATATAATTGAGTTAGCACGTCTTTATTCTATATAATTATACCATTCCTCATTCATTTCATTAGTGAGGCATCTCCCAATACTATGAAGATTACGACAGAAGCATATTCGACCAGTTTATCTGTTATTATAATTTTGTTTTGTTGCATTTATCTGTTGTTGGAGTTATCTGAGTATTAAATCAGATAGGAGTACGCTTTTACATATAATTGCATATTCAACTCAAATTTTGATTTTCCAGAAATAGCTGTCTGGACATAAATTAATGATCCTTATCCATTACTATTTGAATTCCTTTTTATATTCCAAAAACAATTTCTTTATAATTTTGCATATTCTTTCCTATTGGCCGTTTAGGTCCTCCTGTAATTACTTATTTTCGCTCTGGTTCTTCACGTATTCTTGCACACTTGGTTCCCATCTAAAAGTTTCTCAGGGGTTTTGTTTCCATCAATTTGTTCTTCATGTCCTAACCATTGGAGACTTTTTCTTATAATATCGATTTTTGACTTATATTTCTATGTTTGTTTTTATACTGCTCCATAAATTTTATATATATATATATATATATATATATATATATATATATATATATATATATATATATATATATATATATATATAAGAGATCACAATCGCTCCTCCTCAAAGACCAAGGCTCGGTACCATATAGTGTCAGTAGCTTTATCACAACTTTATGTTTAACAATCTTTAGTTTAGTTTAGTTTAGTAAGCAAGTTCTGTAATACATAATAACAGTTATTTCCAGCTGTAATTTTTACTTTAATTTCAAACTTCACACTGTCTAAATCAGATTAAAGTGCACCCAGATATCCAAACTCACTTACCCTTGAAGCTACTATAAATTTTTTCAAAATCCGTAAGGAAGTGCTACGGTTCTATATTTTGTATCAAAAATCTGTTGCTATACTCGTAGATTATTATTTTTATATTTAGTTTCAATATAATACATAGAACCTTCAAGAATGCTATTTTTAAATTATACAATTTCATTATTGGATCATTCATATCAAATGAATATTAAGCGGCTATTGGACGGACGCCAATGTTTACCGCAATCACAACATTTTCATCTAAATTATCGAATACTTGCGTTCTGTAATGGAGCTGTTCAAATCTAATCCCAACGTGTTTAGATAACGAATCTAATAAACATAGTGGATCTATGGCCCGGTGCTAATATTTAACAACCACAATTGCAAATAATATAGTCACCTATAAGTAATCAATCATGCTAATATCAATAAAATATTTAAACTAACACGAAAATGTTTACTACTGTATATATACTAATGACTACCACGTTAAATTAGACGATTTAAATTTGATTTATTGAATAATAAACAAAAACAAACGTACACATGTTGGCTCAATTAGTTGGTAGCTGATCGAACACGTCAGGTGCAAATGTCAACAGATTCTTACATGACAATAATATAGTGGGTAGACAAGCCTTATTACATAAAGAAAATCTAAAAATATAACTAGTCAGCAAGACATTTAGCAAGCAACTTATAAACATTACTATTATCTGTCATAATCAGACTTAAGTATGTACTTAACATTTGGTATTTACATATAGATTTTATACTGTAGAAAACGTAGTTGAAAAAACTTTTGGACTCCTCTTTCTGCCAAAGAACCGTTGCAGTTAAGAAGGAAGCTGTGCGAGAGTTTTTCCTTGAGGCGTATTTCTTTCTTATGATCAAATTGAAAAGAACCGTGTTCAGCGAATGTTGAACGAATCAGTTGAAATCGCGGTAATCTATAAAGATAAAAAGAAAGGGTAGCAAAAACTGTAGTGTCCTTTTCTTTGATACATTTTATTTTCTAAAAATAACCAGTACTCGAATTAGCTAATTATCTAATCTCAACAGTTTTAAAAGCTTCATGTTTCTAGTTAATACTCTTGTGATACAGTGTGTAGTCAACAAAATGGCCATGTCTTAGAAGTCCAAATCTATGTTTTGGAAATAGCTCCTGTTTTGGTATGAATTTTAGGAGTGTCAAATCAGACCCATCCACCGCCACTCTGACCTCAATTTATGAACAACTGATTCAATTTAGTGATTATTATAATAACAAAACATAACCTAATTAGGCCATAGTTTACATTAAAGTCATTCAAAATGTAATCTAGCTTCTTGCGGTTTTCCTGTAATGAAATATCAACTTTAGCCAATTCCCACGATTAATCGCCATATTAAAATATCGCAAACTACTCGTTAAAGTTGTAGTTATGATAAAACGGATATAGAATCACACGCTGTGCGGAGGCGTATCCTGTGGCTTTTCCAGCTGTAGTACAATTCATATATTGAGCAAATTGTTTGAGTCATTTTACTAGGGTACGCCACAGCCAATTCGCGGACTGCTTGTTAGTCGTTGTATATATTGTATTTGCTGGTTCAGAGTGGTATGCAAGTTTTACCAGAATTCTCTCTCCTGTTCTGGATGATGTGATTTTATCTTTACAAAAGTATTTTATTTCCGAAAACTCGCCTGGCTGTATACTTCTTATATGCGTATAACATTACTGTAGGAACTTCCTTATACGGATCAAATGGAACCACTCGTGGTCCGGATGCATAAAATGGAGTAAAACTTAGTGCAAACTTTTATTATTTTCATATTTATTAAATATCGTATATGCCACAGAAGTAAAAGAAGAAGTAAAATTACGTTAACCTTATTTAACATATAATAACATAATTTTCCATAAATGAGTTAATACATAAAACAAGATTTCCAGAACAATTAATACTTTCTTATTGTTCTAACTCTATTTTTAAATATTTTAACCGATGCACCACACTGTACATTTGGTTAGTCTGTTTCACATTTTCGAAATTATTTATTTGTACAGAGTTGATGGCTTGCAGGTTGCCTACATTGTTTATTTCATTCCAGGGCTGCATCTTACATCACTGAAAGATTATTGTTTTTAATTTTTGTTTATTATAATACATATGTTTTTAACGTTATATTTGATATACGTACAAAATTTTGTATAAAATGTTAGGTTATGTGTACTTTAATATCATTTGAACGAAAACCTCTAGAAGGTACTGAACAGTAATACTTGATGAGGAAAAAGCAAAAAGTTGATGGGATGCACGACTCAGCTGTAAGTAGTAACTGACGTATGACACACACACGCTCATTTGCATCAAATGCCAACTCCATCAAATATAGTACATGGTTGACAAACCCATTGTCATAGTAAATCGTGATTATTATTTTTTTCCGCTTTCAAATTAATTGTATAAGGAATGCGAATTAAATGAAATACCAATAATTACAAATAAAGTAATGATCATTACTAATAACTATTAATTATTAAACATTTACGACCACTTAATAGTGTGTGTGATCGTGCGGCGCATTTTAATTAACATTTATTAGTCATTGGTATCAAATCTCTTCTACTGAGGATAAATATTATTAATTTTAAGATCTGCTTTAATGTTGAAAAAAAGATAACATGGGAGGGCAAGAAATTTGTTTCGCCTGATTTTTTTTTTTGGCTTTCCTGGTGTCATTTTGTTAAATGGTATATCAGACCACATGTACTCGTATCTTCTATTTACTGCCACTAAACATTAAATGTTTGCCTTATATTAGTTTAATAGTCAATACATTGCTCATCCAACACCAATTAGTACGTGATATCGTCACCAATTTATTGCGGCGCTTGTTATCGCATGATTTATGTTATTCACATAATTAACTAATGTCTTTTACATGATATGCAAATTTTTAAACGATATCTAGTTGAAATAAAAAGTACATAGTTATGTTACGTCAAATTTACGTCTTGACAAGAGACGAACTAAGACAGTTGGTGGCTCATGTCGGTAAAATACCCGAACGCTTATAACTGTTCCTATAATATGAAAAGGTCAGTTATAGGTTATGTAAATACCAAGATATTTTTATTGTTTTAAATTACAGAATTATTTACAACCAACAAACTTATGTTTAGTACACAGGTAAAGCTACTTGGTAGAAACACGATATGTTGAAGTAGTCTACAAGTTATTGCCTACAATATTGGCTACCTAAAATAGACTACTAATAATAAATTGAAATTTAAAGTAACGCAACTATGATTTACAGTAACAAAACTGTTTGATTTTCTCGTTTTCCATACAATGGCTGTGATTGCGGTAGTACGAAATGGTATGAATTGTCTCGATCACTTCTGTTACGTTGGCTAAATCTTTCTTATATTTGTCTTCGATATCATGAGCTGTAGCTTCGATTCGCATCTTGCCTGGACTCGTTTCCACTAGGATTCTACAGTCCAAGTTCGGCTTCTCATGGTTTGTCAGTCGAGATTGTGCTATGTTTGCATTTATAACTCTCTTCAATTTAATTTTCCTGCATTGTGGATACCTGGATATCTTCATGTTTATGTAATTAACCACGTGGTTTGCAAAGTATTGTACGAATGGAGCCTTAATGTCCTGATCAGATCTTGGAGCACAAGTACAGTAGCTTTCAGGAATATGAGCATGGCTACATGTTCTTCTCTCGGGAATGGATAGGAACATACTGATTCCTCGAGGCAATTTCTCCGCATCCAGTTCCTTTGTTCGTTTCTCTATTGTTTCATTATTTAAACTATAAGAATAGTTCACCAAATCCTTAAGAGTTTCATGGACGTCAAATGCAGTCGTTAACCTTCTCGTGTTGATCATTAAACTGGTCATAGCTTTAGGAAACTTCTTATGAAACCACGTTGGGAATACGAACAATAATAAAGGTCTGCGATCTTCCAATTGTCCAAGTTTTGTGTCCTTGTACTCGTTGAAGTACCTCAGAAATCCGTGGTCACTAAAAACAAGTAACACAGTTTTATTGAATGACTCGTGCGCCGTTATATTTGTCAACGAATACAAAAATGCGTCATCTTGTAACACAGGAAAGTTGAATCCTTCTTGCGTTAAACTGCATTGCCAGAAAAATCCAAAATAAGAGCGACTCGCCATAGAGAGAATAAATTTTTCCACATAAGTAAAGATGGTTTCGTAAAGTAGTCGTGGCCCTATGCAAAAATTAAGTAGATTTTTAAAATTTCCTATTTCCTTTTCTGCAGGAAAATACAAAGTAGGAGAATAATAATCAGTGGGAGCACGATTAAACCCTCTTCTTTGGGTTTCAAACATTGCATGCTCTGCAGAATCCTCGATAAACGCTGTTCGATATCCGTTGTTCTTGAAAATGTCCCAAATGAATTTACACGAATCTAAGTAGGTGTGGTTTGCCTTCAAACACGTGTCCATCAGCTCTTCCTCAAATAATCCGGTTGTGAGAGCTAACATATTGGGAAAGGTGTTGTATGCTACCTTGTGGTAACCCAGCATCTCTATTCCAGACATTTCATGCAGTAAATGATGTGAAGATCTTCTCATAGTTCGATGGAAATTTAACCTTGAAACTGAATCCATTCCCATCAACAGGACATTCACTGTGTCATTTGTTTTTGCTAAAGTGTTGCAACGGTCTTCTACTTCTTCTTTTATTGGAACGAAGAAATGAAAATCATTGTAGAAATGCTGTCTGTTGTGTGAGCAATTCACTCTTACAAACTCAACAGATATTTGCGTCTTTTCCCAGAAGGGTTTACACGTCTTTTGGTATCGATATGTATAACTGCCTCGATCTGGATCTCTAGTTGTTGGCCGATAAAGTTCAGTGTAACAGCATTTGACCTGAGAACTGTTCAAAATCCCGAAAGAAGGCAACGCCTTCTCATTGACCCACATAGTTGTTTCGTCTGATAGTATTAGAGCTTTCGTGCTGTTTTGATATTTACAAATAATTGGTGTCGGTTCTGAATTGTAATACGAGGATTTTGGGTCAATGTACACGTCGGGCATTTGACAACCTGATGTTAAAACTAAGAATTTTGGTATATACATCTTAGAAGGTTTAATGTACAGTGGCGTAGGCTTTAAAATTGCGTAGAGTGTCATCATTGCGACTAAAGCCATGCACACCGTCATCAACAAACTGAAGAAGTTCTTCTCGTCCCTCTCGCTTTCATTGGCGTATATCTCTCTCACTTGTTTTTTTATTATCATTTTGAAAATGGTGAATATCTTAAGTTAAATAATTTAGTACTAAACATTTAGCAATTTATAGTAAATCAATGTAAAAGAAATTTGAAATTGTTCAAATCATACTTACTACCAATTAACTATTTTGGAAAACAATTACATATGTACATATAATTTAATAAACAAAAGTGATGAAAACATTTTTGTTTTTTAAAATGTTTTTTTTTTTGCGTTTAATAAATTATGTTTACATTTGTTATTAATCGTATTGATTTTTATATCGATATTGTATATTGTTAATTTCTCCTAAAGATGCTACCTGCTATATTCAAACGTGGTTAAAATTTAATCTAAACTCTTTTCTACAAATATTTATTTGAGTGCATCAACTTTCGTTAGTTTAAGTTTTCAATTTTGTTAACAAATCAATTCAAAGTTCATTAGTGTACCGTCAGAACTGCAGAAGTTATTAAGATCTACAAATTAATCTAATAAGTAAAGAAATGCCTGCATAAACTTGAAAATTTTATTATATTCTACAAACTAATGAACTACATAATTTTCAGAGCAAATAGTTTCATTTCGGGAAATAAGTGCAGTAGCAAAATGGTTTGATTTTGTCGAGTTTGACACATTTGCTGTATTTGTGATACATGGACGCCGTGTGAATTGTCTCCATCACCTCCATTTCGTTGTACGATTCACTCTTGTACTTGTCTACCATATCGTCAACTGTAGCTTCGAATGTCATATTCCCCGGACTAGTTTCAATGACGATTCTACAATCAAATCTGTTATTATTGCGGAGGAGGGACAATCTGGGCTTAGCTATACTCGCATCTAGTATTCTGTTCAGGGAGACATTCGCACATTGTGGATACTTTGATATAATATTGTTGATGAACGCAATGACCTGTTTTGCAAAATATTTAGCATGAGTGTTATTCACATTCATACTATAGCGCTTGTCGCAGGTGCACAGGCTGCTTGGGATGTGAGCAGACTCGCAGGTTCGCCTCTCGGGAATGGGGAGGAATAAACTGATCCCGCGGGGCATATCATTCCGTATCAGATGTTCCGTGCGGTTAGCCAAGACATCTTCATTCAAATTGTCGTGAAATTTCATCAAATCTTTCAATGATTCGTAAACGTCAAACGGAGTGACCAAGCCCTTAGCGTTTATTCTTAAATTGTTGTAGGCTTTAGAGTATTTCTTACGGAACCATGCTGGAAACACAAAAAGCAACAGAGGCCTGCGTTCTTCCAGTTGTCCCAACTTAGTAAACTTGTAGTAGCTGTCGTACTTTTGATATCCGTGGTCGCTCATTATGACTAACACAGTGTTGTTGAAGTTTTCGTAGCTCGAAACTTTTTCAAGAAACGAAAGGTAAGTTTTATCTGCCAAGAACGGAAGATTAAAGCCTTCATGCGTTAAACTGCTTTCCCAGAAGAATCCAAAATATGGACGATAGGACATGGCTCTAACAAACTTATCAGCATAGTCTAACAACGTCTGAAAAAGTAATCTCGATCCTATGCACAAGTTTGCGTTCTCCTTACGGCTACCAATCTCTTTCTCTGCTGGGTAATAGAACGTTGGAGAATAATAATCAGTAGGAGGTCGGTTGAATCCTTTCCTCATATTTTCAAAAATCGCGTGGTCTGCAGAGTCTTCAACAAACGCAGTTTGATAACCATCGAAGGTATAATCTTTCCAAATAAATTGACATCTATCTAAGTGTTCTTCGTCTTTTTGGAAACATATTTTGCTTAACTCTTTCAACAGTAAACCAGTAAATACGGGCACCATATTTCCAATGCTGTCAGCGGCAATTTTGTTATAACCAAGCATCTCCACAGCTCCCAAATCGTATTTCAAATATCTGGACGTCTTCTTCATAGTTCGATGGAAACTCAATCTTGACACGGAATCTAACCCTAATATCAGGATATTGAGTTTTTCTCCTCCCTTTGAGAATGTTGCGCATCGTTCGTCGACATCCGCTTTTATTGGGACAAAGAAATGAAAATCATTGTAGAATAATATTTTATTATTGCTGCAATTTATTCTAATATACTCAGCATAGATGTTTTCCTTCCTCCAGAACTTCTTGCAGGTTTTCCCATAACGAACAGGATATTCCGTTTCGTTCGGATCTTTGGTCGGCGGCCGGTAGAGTTCGGTGTAACAGCAATGCACATTGCGAATGTCTGTGATTCCGTATGAAGACAACGCATCTTCGTCAACCCAGATAGACGATTCGTCTGACAGAACCAATGGTTTTGTGCTGTTTTTGTAACTACAGTTTATTGGCTTTGGTATTGATTTGTAAAAGTTGTGGTTCAATGTGTCATTATAATCAGGCATTTGACAGCCAGACGTGTGGACTAAGTAATGTTTGACAGATTTCTTAAATATTATTGCTCTCTTTACTGGATTTACAAATATATACACTGTTATACCAATAGACAACAAAATAAAGATAACTGTCAACTGGTTTACAAATCTGTTCATCCTCCTCAGAAAATTTTGTTGGTTTTTTTGTAATATATTCATTTCTGTTCTCATTTTGAAAATTGTTTAATTGGACAATTTCTATAGATTTTGGTTACGTTAAACTATTATGATTTGGCTGTACCTTTGTGTTTTTCTTTGAGTTTGGTTCTATTTCTTGTGTAACCTAAAAATTTGGGTATGATAATTTTAAATACATGTTTGGTTGGCAGTTGTTTTTAGTAGTTGTCAAACTGCCTTCAATAATAGTAGTAAAAAAAAAGAAAGTCAATAAAAATGGGTAAATTTTCGATACAAGTAATTTATTAAACCTACAATTCAAAATAGTTTCGTTTCCCAAAATGTTGTACAGTTATTTCTATATTGATAGCGTTTATTCAGAACAGATTTTTGTACACCTACAAACACTCAATTGAACCATTACTTCATTTTGCAGCTGCAACGTATTACTTAAGATGGTTTCCGTCGTTTATAATTCCCATGTAGTAGTTCGCCAGAAATTGCTGAAGATTCCGTACTGCAGTGAGAAGTACTTTTCCAAATATGTGTCATCCACATAACTGCAACAATAAAACTTCAATAAATTTAGTACACTCATGAGTAAAAAAAACAACTTATGAAAATATATGTATATTGGATGTCACATGTTGAAGTCGCACTGTTAGCACTGCCTGAACCTAGTGATTCCATTATGATGATCACTTCATTTAATGAACTGCACCTTTATCTAGTTGATCAGGAATATCAGATTTAAAAATAATTCTAAGTAATCTAACACACAAGACTTATAAAAATATAGCCAATTAAAAACAAGTTTAAACATTTCTTAATTCTTAGAATAAAAATGTTGTTTTATGTTTTATAAATATGTATATAAATATAAAGTAAAAAAGATGAAAATATACTGTACTTTATATAAACATTTGTCATTTGTTTATTAGCGTTTAAATGTCAGTCCTGATATTGAAATATTATTCCCACGACTCGCGCATCCGCAGCTGTCAATAACAGTCTGAAAAAGACATCAGAAAATGATTTACTTGATGAATCGGAGCATGCTTTGACAAGAGCATGAATGACGTGACATTGCTTGAATCACATAACTTTAAAATACTGCAAACTAAATTACTACACTTTAATTACTCCGACTACGTGTAAATAAAATACTAAGATATTTGAGTCTGCATGTAGGTAATAAAATAGGAAAACATAAATAGGAAAATGTTTATAAAGAAATAATTTAAAATATAAGTTGAAATTGAAATTCAAATAAATCTAAATTTGAACGAATATAATGATACGAATTTGTTACAGATGGATTCATTTTATTTACAAACTCTATTTTATCTAGTGAACATTTATCCTATATACAGTACAAATCTGCAACAGATTCCTTTCTATCCTGTAACCAGTCGATTTTACATCTACGATTTCTTCAAAAATGGGTAAGAATTTAACACTGTGCCCAGTGCCGCTTTCGTGATCGGTGCCTCCCCTACCCCCTACATAATTCGATTTTTTTCTTTTTCATTTATGAAAAATAAAATAGCAAGGTAGATTGCTTATTCCTGACAATCTTCATTAGAAAAAAAAATCTTTCCCCTAAAAATATTTTTTCTTAACAAACTAAAAATAAACAATTTTTTTGTGCACATAGTGAACATTGAATTTTCACAGTGAAAATTTTAGTGAAAGTTAAATGAAGTAATTAATTTGAATTAAATACCGCATTGAACAAACATGCTCCCTTGAGAGTAATAACTATTACAAAATGAGTGAGATCATAGCATGAAAACTAAAATTACAATCTAATAATCTGACAAGAGATGTCAATTAGATTGATAAATGATAGCACCAAGTAATTAAACTAACAATTTTTTTTTTTCAGAACCTTGATTATTCATTAAATAATTAGTTTAATAATTGTACTCAATGGCGTACTAATCTGAATTCTCTGCGCCCTGTGGCTTACTAGAGGAAAACAAAAACTTCTCACTTATCTTTTTAAAGATTATAAAACCTTAAGTAGATCTTTTTAAGGATAAGAGGGTTTCTACGGTATACTCATTGAGAGCTTTTTAGATGAAATATCATTAAAATAAAATATTACATAAATATAAGGTAACAATCAATTTATTATGTTCAGTGGAACTGAATATAATGTAAAGCAAATTTTTCACTAAGAAATAAAATTTGAAATATTTTTTGATTGAATCGAATGTCGTTTCTCATGATTTATTTAAAACTTCTCTTAATTTTGATTAAACTAAAGATAGAGGTACTTTGTATAACAATGTTATCGCTGTGGAGAGAGGTAACCGCCTATTCTCCTAGACACAAAATAGAAATATAATAGAATACGTAGTATATTTATGATGCGCCACTAATTGGAAATTTGATAGGTCGTTTCTTCATGTCGTTACTAGTCCAGCGACTCCAGCGACTCCAGTGACTCCAGTGACCAACGCCTCCTGTAATAAAGGACTTCCTTTGCAACACATTCATTCTCATAATCACTAAATTAATTATTTAAATTGTTTTACTTCATTACATTATTCTGCTCGTGTCACTGTCATAAATCTGTTTATTTTTGGATTTTGTTACTAAGTACTCGTAAACTGCGACTAATTAATTTTAATTATATATTAAATACACAATAAATACCGGGAAATGGTTATGTGTCGGGAAAACCATGACGTGAAATATTTTCGAATGTCGTTATGTAATGTGATAAAGTAATTCTATTTAAACTGGCACCCCTGGGTGGGCTTATTCGTAAGTTAGGACTTAATTAAAAATAATTACACTCCTACCTTAAATGACGCTAACATTTAACTCATTTTAAAAGAGTGGGAAGTCCTTTAACTGATTTTATATGAAATGTATTTATATTTTCTTTAGGTACGATCTAACTCCAAATTTTATCCTATTCCGCTAAACACAATTACGTGCATTTATAGTTAATTTAACATAACAAAAGGTTTCTGTTACGTAAAAATATTACTTAATATACAACGGATTAATAGAATCATAATACTTCTTAAGAAAATCTCTTAAAAAATTATAAGAGGCTAAGAAGTCGTTTTCAAGGATTATAAAGAGTTATAAAGTATCTTTAAAAGAATCCAATAAAGTTACTTTAATCATAGAAATCGCTTTGAAGAGTCAAATATCAATTTCTGAGTAATCTTATTTTCATGTACTAGCCGACTAATTAGTAGCTGTCAGAGAGAAGATATCTATCTCAGTTAATGTAAATTATTCTTTTATAAAGACACATTTTCCAATTCGTTAATAATGGAGTAATCTTATAGATCTTGAGAAAGACATGCACTGATTACCACATTCTCTAAAATCATCAAAGATCATTTTTTTAATATTAGTTTTTAATTTCAGATCTGTTCGACAAGTTGGTGGAATGCGAAAGAGACAAGAATGCAAACGCTTTGCTTGGTACTCGCTCTACGCCTATGGCTTCCCTGTGTTCATGACAGGAATTACGTTAATTATTGATCTAAATAATCTGTATCCAGAGTCCTATGATCCTTCATTTGGTAAAACCAAATGTTGGTTTTCAAGTAAGTTTTATTATAGGTTTGTTTCTTGGGATAAATGTCACACAATGGGCTTGTGTCCCATGTCTTAATTTCTATAAAACTGTACTATATATTGATAAAATGGGTTACTAGAACCTCAAAGGTCTAATTATTTTTTAATAACTCCTTATACTTCAGGAGATATTAACAATTAAAAAAGTCATTTTTTCTCTTTACTTACAGGTTACCAACCTTACAGCTCATAAATCTCTGCTATATGTATTTATATTTTAAAATATCAAATATTATTTAAAGCTATTATAACATTGCCACAGCACTGACCTACTCAACAAATAACTGACGTATAAATGCATTTCACGTCATACAAATGGCCGACCATCTCTAACGCTAAAACTACAATTCAAACTTTTAATTGCTATATCTCCGTCAATATTTAGATATTTAATAAAATAGATACGCCAATACACATTTATTAACATCAATTTCAATCAACAATTGAAAAATGGACCACCTAAAAATGAGGACACAAGCCCATTGAACCGGGTTTTTGGGAATCTATATTGGTTATTTTCCTCCTCCATCTCCTTGGTATGCTTCTAGCAAGTACAAAAAAATCTTTTATTTACCTTTCAGATATCAATGCCCATTTAATCCATTTCATTTTACCAATGATCCTCCAGTGCTGCTCAAACATTGGGTTTTTCTATTTCACCGCAAAACATTGCGCCGAAGTTAAATCAGAGATCAACAGGATGCAGGATCATAATGGAGAAGCTGGGCGAAAATTCAAAGCTGATAAAGACAAGATGATGATGACCCTGAAATTGTTTATTGTGATGGGCATCTCTTGGCTACCAGAGTTTCTGTCGGCAGTGATCACTAATCCTGTTGCCATGTGGTACGCATTCGACTGCGTGAACTCGCTGCAGGGTATTCCGATATTCTGCATATTCGTGCTTAAGAAGAAAGTTCTGAGTTACATTAAGCACAGGCTTGGTAAGTAAGAAATGTATTGAAAAGTAATCATCCAAAACCATTTTTAGGAGTGGTCATAATATTCTCTTTTACTTTTACACTACTAAAAACTAGCATAAAAAGTTTTTTTTTTTTGACGCAATTTTCTAATATATTGTTATTTTTTGTACATACATTGGTGAATATATTAACATAAAAAAATATGAATGAAAATTAAAAAACTGAAGTAAAAAAAAAAAATTTTCTTGGAGATCTCCTGTGTTAACTACTGAAGGGGGAATTAAAATTAAAGTAGTGATTGTGAAATTAGAAATGAAGTTTAACTATATGCTAAAAGTTTATATTTAAAATATTATCTAAATTGTACATACAGCACCTTTAAGGTCTCGAACACACTGCGATTTAAATCTCAGTGATGTTTTCCGCGTAGTTTTGTAACACATACAATCATACGAGCACACACCACGGGTTTTTAATTTTCTTTGTGTTACAAAGCCACCAGAGAAAATCCCTGAGATTTAAATCGCAGTCCCTACAAATATTTTTCCTCAATCTCGTCCGAATCTAATACAATTCTAATGCGATTCGGTTCAATCCGTTCGAATCTAATACGAATCCTATACGAACCTTGTCAACATTGTTTGTAGGGGTGTGATCTAGGTCTAACAGAAATAAAACTCTTAACAAAAATGATGTATAATTTCTTACGTTTATTTACAGGTATGGAAAAAAATCGACGAACTTCGCGGACAACAATGGCTACAGCGTCAACGTCGGTAGACTCCCACCATAGTCGCCGGATTAGTAGTTCAACAAATCTTCACGCTTTATGTAAAACACCCAGTGGCGTCACAATCAATTCTACAACAGCTAATATGCTAAGAAAGTGATTTAATAAGTTTTAGATAAGATTATATTTGAATATTATAGATGAGCTACTATAAGGCAAATGTATATATTTATTAGTTTCATTCCTATTACATTATACGTACTTATGCCATTATTATGCTATGTATTCACTTGTAAACAATGTTGCGCAGCATTCATGGTAGATATAAATGTAGGGACTTTTAACAAGAGCGGTTATTTTATATTCCGAACCGTTTCTTAACTATCAACATTCAAGCGTCATTGCGATAACATTTGGCAGATATTGTGTTCCATTACTAACGTCAGAGTTTGTACTATCGATTAAGATAAAAATATTAGCAATTTTCACGACAATATTGCGTTTTTATGTTGATTTAAAATGACAATTCTCGTTGAAATGCCCTATATATATAATATTCATCTTCAAAGCATTCCTGTGTCATATGCATTAGTTCATGCTGCTCAGCATTGTTAACAAGTGAATACGTAGCTTTATTATTAAGAATTGCTTTTGTATGTTATCATGTCGTAATGTGGATGCCCTAATTATTATGTTATATGTACTAGAAAGAAAGATACTCGAATATAACTTTTTTATAGTTCTAAAAATACCAAAATATAAGATAAGTATAGAATTTGGGTTTTCGTCTTAAACGCAAAGAAATTCTAGTCATTAGTAAATATGTACTTCATAAATGAATTGAATGATCTTGAGGACCTTGGTTAAGAGGTTAAGATAACTTAAGATTAGATTGAATAAATTGCATTCATCGAATAATTTCTATTATTTTTAAGTCTCTATATTAATGTAGCTTTTAGAATATGTTATAACAATTTCACAAGATCAGATCAGATCAGACGAGCTGTACATTTATCATATGTATAGACACTAAAATCTGAAATGCAGATCTGAACAGAGACGGAAAGTAGCTTTTACATATTATGTTTAATGAGTTAATTATGTAAATTAAGTGTAAATCATTAAATAAAACAAGTTATTGATTACGATAAGTTATATATTATATAATAAAATTTAAATGTTACATCAAGAGATATTTGAATGTTTATATTTTTCTAATAATCTTTGTTATGTATATTTTATATATATTTTCATTGTTTATTTTTACTTTTAGTGTACTATGTGTGACTGAGCCTATAACAATATGATTAGGAAAATTTGATAAAGTTATGATACAAATTCTGTTTCATCTTCTTGATCTTAACTGTAAAAATCTGCTGCATCCCGCGTAGATATTTTACCCGAGATGTGTGATGTATCAATTAGGTATCACATTGTTCTTGCCTGACAGAGACCTCATCAGGTACTCGTAAGGCTTACTGAAGTTATTAGGATGTGAACCAAAACTTGTTACATCTAGGGCAAAATTCTACGCAGGATGCTTAGAATTATAATATGTTTACTTCATAAGTTTTAGGGTCTCACCAAAAAATGTAGTCTTATTTCCATGTAATTTATAATAAATAATAAGATATATGTTATAGTATTATTTTTTTGAGATAAACAGATGTATCCAGTGCCGCATTAATAAATGAAAGGCCCCTGTGCACTTCTAGATCAAAACTAACTCTTTTGATGTTAAATACAGTCCAAAATTTGGTCCAATCATTTGTTGATCCGGCACTGGATGCTATAAGATAGAAAGAAGCATTTTTTCATTATATAAATGTTATAGAATATATAAATTAACTTGCATCTTTTTTTTTTTAAACCAAGGTTAGTCACATTAATGAATTTTTCAAAATAACAAGCTGCTTTTTGGTAACGTGCAAATAATCGATAAGTACGTGTACACTCAGAGTGTGAAACACAAGATATTTTGATAAGATTTATTGTTGTTTATAACTTCTAACGCCGGGTTCACACATGCGTGTTCGTGTACGAATCTATATACTAACACGAACTTTTTCGTTCTGATAGAAGAGGTTACTTGTTAAAGAGCATGAATAAGCGTATACGCATGTGTGGACTTCGGGTAAAATTCTGGTAATACCTTAGATTATTTATCCCAAGAGGAATCGACCTAAAACAACCTTTTACATTTGAATGCTTTGATTTTAGTATTAATGATATTACTTCAAACATTTCATTTGATAGAACCTTTCGTTATTTACTTGGCCTTAGCATCTATCCAGCATAAGTTTGGTAAAGATTGATTTGGGAGTTTTCTGTTGAAGGAGCGCTTTGGAAATTGTCAGTTTACCCGCAAAATAATCTGCTTCAGAAATAATCATTAATAAATTACAAGTAATACAATCTGCAAACCGTCACTAGACAGCCAAGTCTCTTATTCTACTGGCAAACTTAGCCAATATTCGAACCAATATTTTACTTTTGTTTACAAATACCGCAGATTCATTTTCCAATTGAACGTGGAGTAAGTCCAATTTTATAAATAAAATATGGGCAATCTAGTATCTACTATACATTTCTCTGAAACCAGCGCTCATTAAAATGAATATTTGTATAATAGCACAGAATTCTATACAGACATATTCTCGAGTAGAAACATGTCAAAGAAATATTCAGAAAAATATTTCTTCTCATTTGCACTCATTTATATAAGTTAGCGACAGAAAGAGAAAGTTAATAAATTTCACCTAAGCACAAAATTTCCAACGCCATTCGTTAGTAAGTTATTCGCCTGTTATATTTCATTTTCCATACGAAGTTTATTTTATCATTCTAATATTTAAATAATCAACTACAGGGTTGGCGAACCTTTTCTAAAGTCCTCTTGATTTCTCTTTTGTTTTAGGTGTCGCTACAAGTGTATTGGAAAGTAAATAACAATTTTTTTATTGAAAACTGTTCACGTGCCTGAAAAATGATCATACGTAGCAGAAGTGGCACGCGTGCAATAAATATGACATCCTTGAATTACTATATTAGTTGAAACAGTATGAGTCTATTCGTAATTATAATTTCATTCATAAAATTACAACATTCATTCTATACATAACCTACAATTAATTTTGAATAATTTGCATAACCTAACATATTTTGGTTTGCTACTTATACATTATTTCAATTAGGTATTTGAATTGAATGTACTCTAATGTTTTATATAATATAAGTTTATTTTCATTAATTTGTGTATATTTTGTATACCAATAAATATTCTCAATATAACACCAATTTTTAAAATGAATTCTTAATATACTTTTGAAGTTTAATAAGAAAACATCATCTAAAGTACAATATTATTGTTTTGAATCGATCCCAGTTACATGAAAAAAAATTAAAATATTTTGAATATTCTGTGAAATGCCCCACTTTTTGCTGATACAGCTCCGTATCTGTTAGACATACAAAAAAATGTTTGATGCAAAATTTGCAGGAAATTGAGTTCTCTATAAGATTGATAATAACTATTTTTGTCGTACGACCCACCTGTAAGGAGATAATACCAAAAACCCACTTTTAGTAGCTATGTTTTCAACATTTTTCTAATAAATATAGTGGTTAATAGAGGTTCTCATTAATGTCAACTTGCTGAATGTCGGTTATTAATGCTAATACTACCTTAAGTTATTATTAAGATTAATTCAATCCTATTTTCTAAGAGTGTTGGGGCGGATTAACTGGATGAGACTGCTGTCGATAAAATTTTCCAGGATCTACACAGAAATGTTCTACATTGACGTCATCATGCCGTCCTAACCCTTTCCTCTTTCCTCCCAAGTCCTTTGACATCGTCACCAACTTTAGTCCTGAACCCGCTCACCTCATCTACTATCAATCTATATAGTTGCTACTTGTTTTTATTGTAGGGTCATAGAAACCCTATCGACAGGTCCGATAATCGCTTGATCCGCCTCTTTTCAACACTATCTAATGTATTCTTTTGCTGACTTTCATTGCATCTTTTAAAATATTTATATACAGACTTAAGCTAATAAATAATAAAGTTGTTTTTATAATATGTTGATAAGTTTTTTGATTTATACATTTTTAGTGGTTTGCGACTTAAGGAGCAAGAATTTAAATAACGATAATTTCATTTATTTACCGTATGAAGTTAGTACCTACGAAATTTCAATCGTAAAAATTCGAACGAGTCACCAAGATTACTATTTCAGAAAATTAAAACTATATATTATTTAAAAACCGAATCATATTGTTATTCGGTTCATCCTTTATTATTTTTCAATTACGTAAAACTGTCCAAGCAATAAAAATGACATTAAAAAATATATCTTTGTGTATTTTTAATATAATGTAATAAAATATATTTCAAAATAATTTATTTATGTTATATTGGTATTCACGTTTGCTTTTTCATTGACAGCTGCTTTTACACATCAAATTTAAGGTTATGGAGAAACCTAAATATATGAGAGCAAATGTTTCCGGAAACGAGTGTTGTGTAATAAAATCTTGCGTAGGTACATTCTAGTGACTTTAAAAATTGATATCCGGTCTTATTGTAATATTATATACTAAGTAGAATATAAGATTAATTATATTACTGACTTTATCTACTGTCAATGTGCGTTTCACTGCCCAAATTTTGTAACTTATATTAACATTTATATAAATACTTTCTATTTTTTTCCTTAATTTTTAAATGTGTCTACACTTTTTAGAATATATATTTTTAAGCAATATAATTTTTACAAAAATATAAATGATACCGTTGTTTATTGGTTTGCTTCTTTGCTAGTTTGCTATTATGGGATTCACAGTCGAAGTCGCCGCGTGGAATATGAACTACTTTTGAACATAAGTTTCTAGTTGACATCCGTGATAATTCAATTAAATCTATTTTAAATTTATATAATATTTAGTTCAATTCTAGTTCTTGCTCTTTTCGTTTTTATACCTCTATTGCAAAATTACTTTTATACTTCTTTTAATTTTATATTCTTCTATAGAGTTTGTTTAAAACTTTTATTCTGATTTTAATTTGAATTTCCTTAAGTAAATTACGTTCTGTAGAGCAATTTCTAGCGCTCCCGTAACTACCACACCTTATTCTCTGAATACCACTGACAATAAATTTTGCTCTTTCTTCCTAATCCTCTATGTCATCTTGATTCTAATTACTTCTCTGAAAACTTCTCCCTTCTTAACTAAAATTATTTTTTTCTTTAAAACCTAGCTCTCTTTTCTTCTCGTCTCAAAATGTTGAGAGAGTGATAATTCTAAGTGCTGAATCCTTATGTCCATTGTTTCTGATCCTATTTCAAAAATATTAAAAGATATCTATATTAATATTTGAATTATCAGTAACCTTAAAATATTAAGAGAGATATAACTATTGAGACTACCTCCGAGCAACCGTGGCTTGACCACGTGGCCAAGTGCGTTAATAAATATTATAATCGTATGCATGTTTACTAATAAATTACACCGTAATTTACTGCTACTATTATACACTTACTATATATACTATACATAATACATAGTTATTTAATATGTTATACATAAGGCTTATATATTAATGTCGGAACCACTACGCTGCATATGTACAGGAGATGACGTAGTGTTTGTTCCTGGAATGTTAGTCCTTTCCAATTGCAACTTTAATTTATAATGTATTCTGTAATATTATGTCTAGTTATCAATATATTAAGTACAATTTTGCTAACATATAAGGATCATTTGAAAATTCCCGAACCTCATGTAGAGATGATGCTGATACATTAAAAATGTTATTGGTGTCATACTATTTTATCTTTTATAAGGTTAAGTTTAACGTTTTAAGTTAATAGTTTGATTAGTATGGGATTTGTGTAGATCTGAAATTTTCGATCTCGTATGTCATCGTATAATCATCATCCTCTTTCTCCTTCAATTTTTTCCCAACTCTCAATTCACTTGTTCTTTCCATCTCGCTCTGGTCTTCCTCGTACCCATTGAAGCCTCTTTCTTCTAATTTCTCAATACTTGCTCTATATTTTTTCTTATTCTCCAGTGTCCGCTTTCACATACAATAATCCTACTATTTGTATTTATCTCTATTTGTATATATCACGAGGATCTTTTAAAACGTTTCAGGACAAACTGGTAATTCCTTTTCTCGATGTATAGTCTTCTTTTAATCCTTAAAAATTTACCTAGAAGTTTTATATATTGATTTTTATATGTAGTATTTATATACCAGCGCTAACGTTCCTTACCAAAGTTGATGCACCAAAATAAATATTAGAAAAAAACATATTTACTTGAAATACCAAACTTAAACTTATGAAGAATGAAATTGTACAAACATTATTAAAGTTTTTAATATATGGAAGTTTCGAACTTATTGTATATGATACAGTGAATTACCAGCTGATAAAACTTCGATTATTTTCGTATTTCAACACGAACAACTCTAAATAGTCAATGATTGATTAGACAAACAAAGAAGGAGACTTTGTTTATCTATATACTGGTTTCTGCTTGTATGGTCCATGAGAGCTCAATATATGGCTCGGATCTTTTCAAATGAACCGTAAGGATATAGAACACAACTATATAATCTTATTGATTAAGAAAACAAAGCAGTAACAGTACTCCATAATTAGCAAAGTGGCAAAAGAAGCAAATCAGTTATACTAATACCTAATTAACTTAATATATTTCCATTATTTATTTAGTTTGACGTATATTATAAATATGAAGTCAACTTCATTGCTGATAAGCCCACTTTCAGTGTCAGGAAATCGGTACCCGGCTGGTTTATCACAAATCAGATCATCGTAAAAGAAATTTGTTGTAACACAGTCCCTCCTCATAAAAATCCTTCACGTTATCGCTTCTCGCATTTCTATTACGCTTTTCGAGTTGAAAAAATATCTCCAACGTATACAAAACCTGAGAATGACGTCATCAAAGGAGGTGATGTAACGTTTGTTATATACATTTAAAGCATTATAAGTGTGTTAATATATAAACGTAACATTTACATTTATTTAAACACAAAATTTGGGTGTATAAGCACAAAAAGTTAAAGAAATATTGTGAGTATACTGTGAGGTAGTTAATATGGAACTATTGATACGATTGAAAGACCAGTAGTTTAATAAATATCGCTTTCAGGCTAAGTATATTGAGAAGGTATTGGTTGAACTCCTTCGCGATGAATCTACGCATGTTCTACGATAATTGCTTCAACGATGAATTGCTTTGTGAGAAACTAGCACGAAACCAGAAAAATAGCCATGACATTAAAATGATTTGTTTAATAGTAACCCTTATTCAAATATATCGTCTTTCTTTATCCAAGCAGAAGAAAGTAATATTTTCGTAAACACTCGTATTTTAAAAACAAAATTCGTGAACTATGTTAAGAGATTTATAATCTTTTA
This sequence comes from Panorpa germanica, assembly GCA_963678705.1. Lineage (NCBI taxonomy): Eukaryota > Metazoa > Arthropoda > Insecta > Mecoptera > Panorpidae > Panorpa > Panorpa germanica. Next base: position 11,694,095 of record OY783217.1, read on the forward strand.
TTACTTTTATTTAATTTCATTTTTGCTCCTAAGTTGTTCACCATTTCTTCATTTTCTTTTTCTATCTATCTCTATACGATGTGAGGTTTTTCTCCAATTACTTCTTTCTGTCGTTCCCCATAGACACCTTTTTTTTCACCCACAACTTCTTATAAACTACCCTAACCTCTTTCTGCTGAATTTTGTTTGTGTCTTCTTGTCTCCTTGTAAGACCATCATCAATATAAAACTCGGTACTTTTAGGTTTGTATTTTCTAAATGCCAATCAGAAGGCTTTACATTCTTCCTATTAAATTGCTTAATTACAGTTCATTTTCTCTTATACTCGTATCTGTTTTAAACTTGAACCTATTCTAATCCACTCCTCAACGTAAAACTAAAGGCCCTCTTCCTTCTTTCGCTGTTGTCTACTCTTTATGTCTTCTACTCCTCTTATTCTCACTCCTCTTTCACTCGCTCTCTTATAGTTTTGCTTTCTTCATTTTCCTCCATTTATACTAATATTTACTCTTTTTCATAATCTTAACACTTCTTTACCCTCCGCTGCTACATTTAACTTTAACCTCCACTAATATTTATTTATATTCCAATAATCATTTATATTCAATGTTATCCTTTTGTTCTCATTCTTTTCTGATTCAAACTCAATCCTGATTTGAGTTTACTTACGTAAACATTATTTCAAATGTATCTCGTATGTGAATTTTACTCAAATATTACTTTCATAATTGCTGAATAAATAAAACACGAATATATCTTATAGATAATGTTAAGTGTTAGGTCTATCTTACTTCCAGTAGGTAGGATATTCATTTGCTTATTTACTAAAACATTTAATTTTTTCTTTAATATATCAATATTTAAGCTAAATCTAACCTAAAAATGTATTGACCACTTGTGCAATCGTATATATTTTTGTCTATATTTACTTTATACAATTTTTTAGAATCTCAAATGCCATAATATATTTCATATATTTTGATTACTATAACAATATTTAAATATTTAATTTTAGGATATATTATTATTAATAGAAGCATATACATATACATATAATGTATTTTATATTAACATTTAGATTGGAATAATTTTTTAGATAGAAGAAGATTTTTAAGGTATGTTATTAACATTTGGTAATATATATTTGTTTCTAAAGAGGTAAATTATTAGTTATATTTTGTTTATACTTAATTTATGTGTAAAAGTTCCAACCCGCTATCATTTCAGGCTACGACATGTCCCTTCCTTACGAAGTATGGTTATCTACTTACATTATATTATTTACCGTAATTCTTCGTTTAACGAAGTAGATGCGTTGTAGAACTTGAGTTTGTAATACAAAGCTTCGTAGTTGGTGTAGTCTTTTCTTTAATTTTACCTTAAGGTAGTTTGGCGGTAAACCCACTTTTCTTAAGAATTTTATAAAATTAAAATATAGTGTAAATTGTGTATTTAATTTGTCATAAAAAATTATAATTTTCCATCGATTATGAAGCGAAATATTTATAATTAAAGTGCATATAATTAACATGCAACGGGCCGATAAAATATACAAAGAAAAGACATCAAAACATATTGTCGTGTATATCTAAAAAACCGTTCTTAGGAATGCTCTAAAAAAACTAATATTTCATAAAACAAAGAATAAGGAAAATATTGAAATGAAAATCATTTGCTTTTATCGAGTTGTTGAAAAGATATAAATATTTAAAGTTGAACTTTTAAAAAACAATGTTATTGTATAGTGATGTGAAAAGTGTGATTGTATTAATGTGTGTCTGTATATGAAAGTTGCTATGCATCGAGTACAGTCTCCGACAAAAATAAATTAGCCTACCATTCAGTATTTTAAAGTCACGTATTGACTTTCGGACTATGCTTTTCTTTCCGATTGTCACGGCCAAACTACCTTAAGCACTTCACTTAAAGTTTTAGTCAGTGATAAAATGCCATCTTTTTAAACCACAAATACGCCTGTGACTCAAACGGATAGATACATTTTTTCGATTTTCAAATTAAGAGCCATCCATAATTTATGTCACATAAAATTCCTGCTATTCTGACCCCCTCCTCTCCGACTTCACCATCCTTGACACATTTTGCGGAAACTTTTTGTGATATTTTATAGTTATTAGAATGAATGACCTTTTCCTTTTCTTTAGATCTCATGGAAATTTATACTTTTTTCAGGAAATGACTCAGCCACTGACACTTTTTTTTACATCTACAACTTACAATTTCTTACTACTTCAATTAATACAATGATTTTGATATTTTATATGATTTTTTAAGGCTCTCATGCCAATTTATACGTATATCACGAAATTACCTTTCTTTTTTAATCCTTTTTTAACATTTTTTTTAAAACTACACTATTCTTCAAGGCTTCTATATTTTATACTGCATGTGACGTCATAATGCTTTTGACCCTTTCCTCACTTGTCACAATTTATTAACCTCCGCCCTGCGGTTTGAGTTATGAAATTTATGGATGGCCCTTTGTGTCATTCATTTTTAGATTTCATATAGTAAAATTATAATATTTAAAAGCAGAATTTCTTTAATCTTAAATTCATCATATCAAATCAAAATTCTACTTCTCTTCAGATTTATTCCACTAATAATTCGCTGAATCCCTACACCCCCTCCACTCCTCATCACGTATCTGTACGGAACATGTACTACTTTTTAATTTTCATTTTAATTACAATTGCTATCTGTCGCTATCTCAACTAATGCCTACAAGTAACGTTTCGTCCATTAACTTAAGTTCTTTCCCGTGGCAATTTGTTTCCTCAACTTTAACGTACTATTATACGAAGCCTGCAAAACAAACCACGGTTCTAGTTCCCAAATATTTCGTTAAACGAATAATCACAGCATTCTTAATCTAGTATATATACTCGTGTTTTTCATTATTCTAAAAATCTTATAGCTAAATTAAAAACGACTGTCACATGTATGTAGGTCTTATTTATGTAAATATAGTTATGTCAACACATTTTAGAATGTTCTATTACCTACGTCAATATTATAGCGCGGAATTCGGCCTAATTTTACACATTCTGATAAAAATGTCAAATTTGGTACAATCAGACGTTGGCGAATAATTTTATGATGTGAAACAACTTCCAATACATCCCCCCTTCACTCCACTGTTACTACTACCCGAATAGATTTTACGACGGAATCAAAATTACCAGTACTTCGTGTACATTTTCAAAAAGTTAATTTTTCTGCCCAAATACTAATTCTTATACATCAATAGCAACCTCTTTAACTTTACCAAATTGCACACATTTATCAGAAAGTGCAGAATTTTACGTTAAAAGGCGGTTTTTACTCACTTTATTTAGGCCAACTACCACTGAACTATAATAAGCAATAACTCAAAACCATTGTCGTCCGCAGAAATAGATCAAGGAGGGGCAAAGATGCAAACAAATAATGATGATGTTTCACAACTCTAGTAGACGCTTTAAATGTAACCTGTCGTCAATCGAAGTTTAATTCTACAAGTATTTACCCCCTCTGCAAACGCTTATCAAACTGCCTAACCTATGTTGACTGACTATATTTAACGCATAATCTTAAAAATATTAGATCTTTTTTCAAAATCTATTCTTATAACTAGTTCGAGACTTTAATCACCCTTTGATATAATTACAATTTCGTTCTCATTCAAGTCCATAAATTGTTCAAAATAAAGTGAAAGCATAAAATCTTTCTATTAACTAATAAGATAGCGTAAACTTTCATTCATGACAACAACCATAATGATTTCATTTTACTTTACTTTTCATTTATACTTCCAATTACAGTAAGTTTATATATGTCCGAGATCGAGTAGAATGAGGCTGCATGAGTCCCGATCAGGCGTTGTCAATGCATGCCTTACTAGAGATTGGCCGACAATACCCTAGTCGGGCTCGTAAACAGATTCGTAAAATGTTTCACTCATATAAATCAGATCTGTTTGATTACGATTATTGTTCGCAAGACTCAGGAAATACGGACCCTGGTCGTCTAAAAAGAGCTTAGGACAGAACAAATTCGGTTCCTATTTGATGAAGATAAAATTGTAAGTAGAATTCTGTGCTGCAACAAGGAAACTCTTTAACTACTGAATGAATAAATGCTTAATTATATGACGGTTGCTAATTCAATCATCAAAGGACATTTCCTTTCGGAATAATATCTAAAGTTCTCACCATAGCCGAGATCATTAAAGGATTGGTTCCAGAATTAGTAATTTAATGAATTATATTAAAAATAGGAAGGAAGCTTTCTTCAAACTTATAGGTACTAATAAATTTTAAAAATTATTTTAAAAAACGAATTAAATTAATTAATAAAACAAATTTAATTTTAATTTAAAAAACAGATAATAATTATTTAAAAAATTCTAACAGCGTTGTGTTAAAGGGGTTTGAATGTGTCCTATTCCCCCCTATTTGTGCGCCACTGTATAGAATTATTATAAAAAAAAATATTTTAAAAACTAATTATAAATATTTCGTAATGCTACCATACCCGTTAACGTGGCGTTATGGTAGCTAATATAAGATCTTTCAACAAGAGGTGTCAATTTAACTATAACATTATTTTATAACTGCCAACATACAGACGTCTTTGTGGTGATATTGTATTCCATTACTAACTTCAGAGTTTGTACTTTGGATTAATATAAAAATATCATCACTTTTACTGAAAATATTAATTGTTTCCTGGTGATTTAAATGACACCTTCTGTTGAAAGAACTTTTATAAAAACTATACTTAATTTCTTGACATTTCTTAAAATTAAAAAATCTTGAACAGTCTGTTTACGACATGGGCTCGTATTTGGCTTTATTGATGTTAGCAGCCAAGCAGCAAGACAGGATAGCTCCAACCAGCGGAAATGTGGCCACGGCAACAGCTACTGCTCCAACCATGCTGATGTTGTCCGTCAGAAAGGCAACGACTTTCTCATAGCATCCCTAAATCAAAGAAAAATCATTATTAATTAATTGGTTCTTGCGTTACTTATACATACTAAATCGGATAGATTCCTGTTTATTTAGTTTGACATTTGGCAAATTGTCTTGCTACCAATATGTTGCAAATTCGGGGATGAACTACTACTAAAAGTAGGTTTAATTTGTAGGTTAGATTTGTAACGACTGAAGCTAACGATATTGGTTACCAATATATATATGACTTAACCTCAAAGATATTTGCGTAGCGACATTAATAGCATTAGAAAGAAATATAATTTATTTCTTAGCTTAAGCTTAATCATTTGTTTTTTGTTTATTTCTTGCTTAATAAAAAGAGAGAGAATTATGTTAATAGTTACGCCATTTTGCATTATCAACGTGTGAAATTAAACAATGCAGTTAGCAATATACAATAGTATAAATAAATAAACTATTACAACTTTATCGGCTTAAATAATTTCGTTATTTAAATTCCAATTATTTTAACCAATTTTTATGAGTTACTACTTATATACGAATAATAAATTAGTAACAGCGTTTTGAAGTATTGGACTTTCTCAAATAAGTACCCGTCAAATTTTATTCATTATTATTTATAAGGTATACTTTAAGGATGTTCCAAAGAAAATCACTTTTTTTAGGATTATTGAAAAATAGGGATTCTATTTTAACTTGAACATATTTTTTATCAGATAAAATAATGGGCTTGTGTCCTATGTCTATGTATAAAAGTGTACTATATATTGATAAAGTGGGTTACTAGAACCTCAAATGTTCAATAATTTTTTAATAACTCCTTATATGTTAAGAGATATTACCAATTAAAAAAGTCATTTTGTCTCGTTAATTATTAAATGGTTTAAACTTTGTACACATTCCAAATGCATGTGACATCACAACCGCTGCCAACCTTACCGCTCATAAATCTCTGCTATATGTATTTATATATCAAAATATAAAATATTATTTACAGCTATTTCAAGGAACAATAAAATTCCAATATTATGTCTGCCTTAGCAGGGTTAAATAAAATAAAAACTTATTATTCTTTAACTTAACTTGATTATTTCGACTACCAACAGCTACAGAACATTACCACAGCACCCAGTAAACAATTTGGTGAAGTGCCCTATTTAGTGACGTTTCTATCTTTTATCTTCAATATGATGTCAAAGTGACTCCAAAATGTTTACTGGGCACTGACCTACTCAACAAATAACTGACGTTAAAATGCATTTCACGTCATACAAATATGGCCGAGCATTTCTAGCGCTGAAACTACAATTCAAACTTTTAATTGCTATATCTCCGTCAACATTTAGATATTTAATCAAATAGACACGCCAATACACATTTATTCACATCAATTTCAATCAACAATTGAAAAAGTGACCACTAAAAAATGAGGACACAAGCCCATTATATAATACACATGAGCCATGTCAGTTACCAACGACATATTCAAATGACCTTTTACATAATTAATAAGAAAGAAGATACGAAATATAACTTGATAGATACCTCAGTATAAATAGTTCCGGTGTCGCTAGTGTCACAGTCTGGTACACGGCAGCATGAGGGCGGCACATCTCTAGGGGGCGTCAATGAGCTCCAATCAGCGTATCCATGACTACCACAGCAATGGAGCTAAAATGTATATTCGTAAATGTTTCTAAAGTGTTTATTGATGACATCTGTCACTGGATGACTATCTCTTATCTTGTCACAATCATAATTAGCACTTATGGTCCATAAAATTATATAGATTGTAACGTAGCATCCCGCAAATTCATGTAATATTTTAATTAAGCAAATCCTATTAATATCTAAAAGAATCTTCTATAATTATTAAAAGCCTTTAATCCCTGAAAAGGACTTCTTAAGATTTTATTATCCTCAGCTTTATGAGTATGCATATGCGTTTTAGGAGTAAAATAGGCCATACAACGTTGTATCATAAGTAAAAGTCGTTTACAGAATACGTAACTTTTATTATGTGAGTACATCTTAAATGGATGAAAATAAACGAAACTTTAGTTAAGTAGTAAGTAAGTTATTCTTACAGTAGTTTGCATGGCGTCGAAGTCAGCGCTCTGTCCACGTGCCCCAGGTCTGTAGTGGATGATGGATTCATTCAAACCGCGATCGAAACTGTCAACCAGGTGACCCCTCATAGCCAGAACTGAAGAAGCCACGGATAGCTCCACCAGAAGAATTACACAAAGAAACGCACCATACTAGAAAGAAAACGAATGTTTCTAATTAGATTAAATTAGGTAACGGTGTTATCGAATATGCAGTAGACTACCTTGTAATGTGGTTAATATATTACGCGTTATAGGAAATCGTTATACAAATAATCAGATCAGTGACATAACATTAACTGTGTGTGGCGTTATGCAAAGCCTGTAAAGCCAGACACTTTCTACTATCAATCGCAAAATGGGTGTCCAAAAGTTCCCCAAAAGATATATAACAAGCTATACTATGTTTGCTAAAGAAAATGGGCATCTTCCCATTTTATTATGTGTTTTGTAGGAGAATAAAAAACGTGTTGTTATTTTATAACTGCAAGCATTAGGCCTGTCTCAGTATGGGACCGTATTTTAACGACGGCGTATTCGGACGTAAATCGGCGGGTTGGATGAGATACAAAGCAAACCGCCTATGTGTGTCACAGATTTTGTAGTCAGTCGTCAGATAACTAACTTGTGTACTGTAGGGGGTGTATTGGAGTTCTTTAGCACTAATATAATTTATTATGAGAGCAAACTTTAACTTTAATTTTTATCGATACACTACTGGTATTAAAGGGACTTTAGCATTTATTATATATCTGAGTTCTGGTTGTCGTGAATTTAAATTTAGTTCTATCGTATTGGCATCGGTATCGGTGTCCATGATTCACTAAAATACAAACATAAGCTGCATGCAGAACATACTCGTCACAAGCGATGTCGCCGATAGATCTCATTTGAACCGTATTGCAGCGTAACAACAAGCGATCTTAGGTATCCCCTCCAGTCTGAGGCGGCTGTTTGCATTTACAAAAGTTCGGATAGGATATCGTTGTAGTAGTGGTAACGCTTGGATAAAATTCGCCTTTATACGGTTCTAATGTGCGAGGTAGTGCCGCCCGTATTCGGACGGCTTTGTAGCTTGCAGTCTGAGAGCTCCAGAGAGATCTCATTACATTTACATGGTTCGGATAGGTAAAGCGTAGTAGCCCGTATACGTCCGGCAGAAATTCGCTTAAATACGGTGCCATACTGAGACAGGCCTTATTATTATTATCACCCTACAAACTATTTGAATCCAAAGCGTATCAAATTCGAATATGATATTCTAGAACTCGACCTAGTATAGGAATCGACATTTGGACAATATAGCGTGACTTATGGACAAGAAAGAAAGAAAGAGTATCCGGTTCGAAGGCATTTTGAATCAAAAACGGAGGCGAAAGTTTCAGAAGATAAAATGCATTACTCCACTCCATAATCTTACGCTTTACAAGACGAAATTTCTTTTCCTAAACGCAAATTGTAATCAGGCTACAAGACATTATTACGATCCATGTTAGTTGTCAGTAATCCATGTTTTACATGTTATGCATATGGGGTAAAAGAAATAAATCTAAATTAAACTCAAACGAATGTAAAAATCACGTTTCCTTAAAACAGAATAAAATGCTTATAGTTTTATATTGTTTACATATTTACAGTAAAACAAAAAATAACGCAAGAATTTATGATTAAACAATTATCATCGTGGAATGTCATTAACCATAAACAACCTGTTTATCATAACTACAGATAATAATAATTGCAAAATGTGAAGAATAATAAGTATGTTTCTAATGCAACACAAAAAAAAAATACTTTGTTTTTAAATGCCATTCCAACCCACTCTTTTAACTGTCAACAACTGTAAAATTTTATGTTTTAGTATTAGAAAGAATAGATTGTGCATACTTCTAAAATTAAAACTGAAACGTATGCAGAATATCATTATGTATATTGCCATACGCTATAGTATTCTTGCAACTAAAACACTAGGTAGTAATGATTCTGTAGAATATTTAACAAAGCCTCTTGTGTGACGCATTATTTCACAAGTTCAAACTTACATTTAAATTTAAAACCTAAAATTAAAATTAAAACTCAGTGAGTGTGAATGATACTGTAGTTTTTGAAACTGCGCATGTATCATTGCGTGATTTATTTCAAGTGTAAATCTTACATGAACGATAAAGGAATTATAAATTCAAAATCAATAATGTATTAAATTAAAATCTTACCAAATATAAAAGCGTGGGTTGACCTTTAACTGTGCAGCAACAAGCCAAAGACGCTGCGATTAGCACCAGCCCTCCAGTGGCAGCTAGAACCCAGGGGGCTGTGGTGGATAGATTACTAGACAGCTGCAAGTAGCGATGGAGCTCTAAGTGTGCCCAAAGCCCGGCGCACAGAACAGCCATACCAGACATCTGAAAATTTTACATCTTAGAATTTTTATCTATAAGTATATTTGTTCACAACGTATTTTTCCTATAGATAAATGCCATTTTTGACAGATAGTTTAGGCTTGTTTATTATTTTATTAGAAGCGAAACGGTAAAAGGGGAAAACATACAGACACTATTATACAGATGCACAGTGGTTTACATGATATAAATATTAAAGTATACTAATGCGAAACAACTTAAATACACCCTACTCAAAAAGTCATCGTCACAACCCAGTAAACATTTGGTGAAGTGTCCTTTTTTGTGACGTTTCTATCACTATTTCACTTCAATTATAGTTCGCAACAACTTTATCTTCATTTGTATTCCGACAGGTGGAGTGGTTCTGTCATCTGTAGCCGATAAAACAGACATTTCATATGAAGAATTGTGAGAAACTGAACTATAAATGAACTCTTTCATGACAAAAAAATCATACGCATCTCCAATATGATGTCAAAGTGACTCCAAAATGTTTACTGGGAAGTAGTAGGTGAGAAAGCAAGCGTCCCAGTAAACATTTGGTGAAGTGCCCTATTTTGTGACGTTTCTATCACTATTTCACTTCAATTATAGTTCGCAACAACTTTATCTTCATTTGTATTCCGACAGGTGGAATGGTTCTGTCATCTGTAGCCGATAAAACAGACATTTCATATGAAGAATTGTGAGAAACTGAACTATAAATGAACTCTTTCATGACAAAAAAATCATACGCATCTTCAATATGATGTCAAAGTGACTCCAAAATGCTCCAAAATGTTTACTGGGGTAGTAAGAGAAAATCACTAAAATATAATAGAGTATGTAGTTCCATAAGAAATACTCCTACATTAAAAAGAATTGATTAATAAAAATACTTGACTATTAATAAATTAAAATGTGGGGAATTTTCATAACATTGAAAAATGTGTTATCATATTTTGAAAACATTATTTCTTGTTTATATTTTTTAAATTTTATTTATATAAAAAGTGTCTGTAAAGAAATAACTTCGATTTGTTTGTAAACAAAATACGTACTCATTCATACAATGCACAAAACATGAATTTGAACATTGATAGTAATGTAAATGGAATCTCTTATCAAGTACTATGGTTTCATTTCTTTGTAATCAGATTTATCGCTGTTGAAGCGGAAATAGTTTCTTGGTTAACAGTTTAATAATACAATTTTGTTGTAGATATTAATAATGTACAAACAAAGGTGATATTAATAAGTCTAATTAAATTTGTTATAATCGTATTCCCATAAAAACATGTATAACATTATACGTTTAAACGTATCTGCTACATAAATGCAATGTTTATGTTGACGGGCTTATGTTTCTATGTTTCTATGTTTTTGTTCTTATGTTTTTATGTTTCAAAGTTTACTTGTTATTCATATTATTTTACATTGATGATCTGGTTAATATTTTAAGGGTAGATTTCTTAATAGACAGTTAACTGTGGTTTGTTATAAACCTTGGTTGATACTTGTCCAACCAGTGTTTGCTCTTTGAGAAAATTAGAGTTGAAAAATCCATTTTTTAGGTTATACTTCAATTATGTATTATATATTGGAAAATATAACCTATATCTTATATAAGTGAAGTTAGCAGTCGATTCATATCTATTGTTTCTTTCTATTAATACTCAGTGCCGGATTAAACCATTTTAGGCCGAAAGACTAGATATGAAAAAGGGCCGCGTAAATATTCGATAGTATATACAGTAGATAGCCAAGAAAGATTTCATACTTTTTCCAGTGCCTATGAACTAAGCCTTTTTTGCGTAATGGTTAATCCAGGCATGCTAATGATAATCTAACATCATTGATAAACTTCTACCTGCAAGTCAGTTGAATTTCTCCACCTCTCTTGCCATATCTTTGGAATTTACATCCTGGTGCAGTTTCCCTAGGAGGCCTTAACTTATTTCCATTTAAACACTCCCAGGAAAACTATGCCAAGATGCAAGTTTCTTGCCCCGATGCCGTCATGATGACAACGAATATCTCGAACTTCACAATAAGTCCAAGATGTTATGGAATACATAGTTAGATATATGGAATGTCATACTAATAACAAATAGCATGCAGTTTCTGACGCATGCGCACTTTAACAGTAACCATGACAACTAAAATACATGCCAAAATGAAAAAAAAAAGAAAAGAGAAAAGAATTTTGTTCCAAATTTTCCGGACGCCCATTATGAAAACAACCAAGAAACGCAGAAGTAATTTCAGATGAGTCTTATCCCGCTAAACGTAGTTACATATATTTAAGGATTATCTAGCATAACAAAAGTTACTTGTTACGTAAGCCGTATGACCTATTTTTACTTTTGTTTGTTCATTAAATTTTGTTTGTGAACAACTGTCATAGCAACCATCAATATTATAATTGATAAATCTATTTCGGTATTTTTTTTAAATTTAAATACTTCACTAATAAATTTATAATCACATTCAAGGAAAGGTTTTAATTTCATCTGTTAATTCAATGTTAAATTTAGATCTATGTAAACTAGAATTAATGCAATCAAATATAATATGATCTAAAGTTTCTAATTTTCCACATTCATTTATCATCAGATACCCAGTAAACAATTTGGTGAAGTGCCCTATTTAGTGACGTTTCTATCACTATTGCACTTCAATTATAGTTCGCATCAACTTTATCTTCATTTGTATTCCGACAGGTGGAGTAATTTCGCCATTTCTAGTCGATAAAGTAGACATTTTATATGAAAAAATGTGAGAAACTGAACTATAAATGAACTCTTTAATGACAAAAAAATCATGACGCATCTTCAATATGATGTCAAAGAGACTCCAAAATGTTTACTGGGAAGTAATATAGCTTTCATCTTATCTCAGTTTTATTGATGCAATGTTTCCTAAAACCGAAAAATAAACTTCTATAAATTACAAACTTCTAAAGTAGACCGATTCGATGATCATAAAATCTTACGAAGTCCTCTTTAAATATTAAATGATAATAAAGTATGCTGATTTAATACATAAACAGCAATTGTGTTTAATTAATTCATCGTTTCAGTGAATAAGTGTTAATATGGTGCATGTTTACGTGTGATCCGAGTTGATGACGCATAAAAACTATTGATTTAGCTTAGGGGTGGAAAATAATGGGGTGGATTGTTGTGGCGACAAGGAAACGAATCTACGTCGTCAGCTTCTTCGCCTCTCATCTGCTGGAAGGCGAACAATGATAAAGTGTGGGTAGAGAAAGAGATGCCAGATGCTTTACTACGTGGTATCTCGATATAAGGGTAGAACGCACGTGCGTGGGTTTTGTGTATGATGACGACATGCGAAGTACGTAGTATATACAAATGACGCAGTTAGAATATAAATCAGGACTTCGAGTCAGTGAAAAATTGTTCAAGAAGAACACTAATGTAACATTTATATATTAGATATGTTTAGCGGATAAAAATTGGTTCACTCTTTCTTAGGTTAAAAAAATTTAAATAATTTTTTCCGCGCGAATTTTAAACCATTAGAAAGCGTCTACATTTATATAATTCAATGTATTACATAAATGCAGATTTATATCCGCGCTTGTATTTTTCGAAATGCGGTCTTAGTCTTGTCAATTCCTTTTACAGTATGTTGCAGAGTTGGAATAACCAATAGACAAAAAAAAACATTTCTACAGCAATTTTGAAGTGACCCGGATTCAATTGCGACTAGATATCTTTCCTTTTTGCAGCATATACCAGGCCACAAAAAAGTGGTACCACCAAAATATAAAATTATTTTTAAATTATAAGAATATTTTATAATTTATATATAGGGGGTAGGGTAACCCGAATATTATATTCTATCCAGGACCCGTTTGAGGCTTAATCCAGGGATATTTGCAGGAATACATTAAGAATGGTTGAGAAGGGATAACTGTATGAAAATATTTCAAGGTCAATTATTAATAAGATTTAATTATTAACAGTTAAAACCGTATATATATTTACTTTAAATGTCAATACGCATATTGCTTCACTGTTATTGTTGATTAGTTATTGCAAAATTATGATAAAATGTATTTTAATAATAAGAGCAACACTTTAAAGTCAATTTATAGTCACCCATAGGTCATTGTGCATAACCCCATTGATTAGCGCAACCTTTGCAAATGTGCATTCAATTTTATTGATGTACAGATATTTTGCTAAACAAATTGTTTCTTAAAATACAATCATTGCATATAAAATTTGTTTGAGATGTTCACATTTATGTAACATTTACTTTAAACGTTTATGTTACATAAATATTATGTTTATTTGACTTTCTATATGAACTGATAGCTATGGTGTTCTATATCTTGTCTTCTTTAAATGGTGTGATGACTTCCTTAGATTCACAGATCATTTGTCCCCAGATGTGGACCAATTAGTGACCTCTGAGACCAGGGGCTTTAAGAAAATGCTAACTGCAACGGGATATAATTGAATTTGGTGCATGAGCAATAGAACATGATAATTCGATACAAAAAGTATACTACTCGTAGCCAGGAGCCTACAATATGCTATTGAGGCACCATATGTAAACTACACAATAAATTAATTCAATAAATACTATCGAGTATCATAGTCCTTAATTTAATCACCTCGACATATTTGACAGTTACTAATTTTTCGCTCCACCCAACAACTGACAAGTTGAACGCAGTTTAAACTTGTTTACTAGGGTATCTTTTGACATATATACCTATATTAACTCCTCTATTGCAAAACCACACCCTTATTAGTAGAAAATGTACCCCTATATTAATGTCATCCCATATTGTAACTCTTAATACTTAAAATAATATATAACCTGTTAAAAATAAATAACTATTTATAAAATATGTACAAGAAAATCTTTTTTATGTCGTGGTTTATTTGTGTTATGTATTAAGACTCTACAGGTCACGTACGTTTCATGCAAAATACGTTTTGGCAACTCCTAATTCATTCATAAATCGCTCGATAAACTAAAAAGTCAACTAAATATGTTTACTTATTAAAATTCAATATTTCAGGCAACATATGCTTCATTACTGACAGTTCTACCCCAAAGAAACTAACAGCGAACATATTGTTGCAAATATTTTAAATTTTATATTTGAAAAATAAACAACATATAGTAATAATAATATTAATTCATAAAAGGAGCTCAAAGTAATACATGATATACGTATCTATATTTTAAAAGCTACGCTATATAATAACAATATATATAATATTTAATGATTATATTTATAAATTACTCACCCAAAATGCAAAATTAAAAACCATTAAAAGTGATTTCATACAAGCCATAGCGGCAACAGTTTGCAATCTTTTACCCATATTTAAAAAAATATATAATATTTAAACAATTAGCTAAATACAAAAGCTCTACTAAACTACACTGCACTGTGGCAAAACTGTAACTAATAATTGTACAAGGTTCTATTTAAACGCGTAAAAAGCATTATGTCTAGACATGCGCAAAACGTATATTAATAAAAATCGATTCGAGTGTGCGCCTGATACTAGGCAACAGGCAACTACTACAACATATTACTTGTTGAGCAATGTAAATTAGGTATTATGTGGGGTGAGGAAAATTGAAAAATTACTAACTGCGTTGTTGATTTTCATGGTCATTAGAAATAGTTTTTTGTATGAAATGTATGATAAGTGCATAACATTTATAATTACTTATATATGTACATTTATGATGTAAGCCAGATAGGAATGGCCGAGCCTCACGCCCTTGAAAGAACCTCTAACTCAGAAAATTGTTACTGGATATAATTGAATTTAAAATGACTCTATAAATTTGTCCCCAACTAATGTAAATAAATTCTGAATAGATACAACAGAATTTAACGTGACATCAAATAAAAAAATCTTTTGCCCCACACTGAATATAATTCAAGTTTCATTGCATATAACAGTTTCTGATTCTAGTATCAGATAATTTATTTTTCTTACTTACAGTTACAATAAGTATGAACAATAAGTACATATGAGAGCCCTAGATGAGAAATAGTCGTCCACTAACGGCTATATCTATGACAGGCAATTAAAAACTTTACACAAAAAAGCAATATAAATAAGTCAGAATTCTTCTTAATCGTTTCATTTATAGTTTTATCTTTTCTGAAACCATTGAAAAATACTGAATCTTAGACAAGTAATATTCAAACTTTCCCGCTAAAAATAAATGGATGGTGCCACTGTGAGAACAATATAAACTAGTACTAATTATTTTAGGCATGTACGAATAGTTTAATATTAAAGTTATTTTGTAATAACTTGTAAAAACATTTCTGCATCATTATTCACGTTACTGACTCAAAAAAATTCGGTAAAATAATACCCAATGTGTAAAGATTCTGTGCGTAAAATAATTTGCTAAAACTTGTAAAAACATTTGGATAAATTTGAAATTTTAAAGACATTACTAACGCAAAGTGAACGCAAAGCCTCAAGTTTCTTATAAATCTTTTAAACTGCTTTATAACATTTGCAATGCGAACAGTAGAATATTTAAGTTCCTAATATTGTGTCGTGCGTTTAAAATCAAAGTGATAATCAGTGTAAGATACATAAGAAATAACATGCAAAGTTTCTAAATTGTGTCGTGTGTTTAAAATCAAAGCGATAATCAGTGCAACATGAATAAGAAATCACTTTTTGACGTTTTTAAAGGTACGTGGCAAATTTCTATATGCATGTATATAATTTCTTTCACATTAGTTTAAACTTTCATTTACTTTGTGAAAAAACAATTTGTTTGTTGAAAAAAGCACACTCCTCTTTACCGACTAAACCCCATTTCTCCTCCAGCACTTTTTACAAAGATATTCCATACATTTGAAAATCCAAAATCACAAAAATTATAATAAATAAAACAAGTCTTTAAATTTTTACATGGTATATTAATTCCAGCCAAGCAATGAGTTAACAATAAGTTCATATATTTACAATTACTTCTCATTATTAAATAATTCTCTTTGAAAATCACACATGATTCCTTAAGTTTTCAAAATTTCTTTATTCATTTCATTTTTAATTATTCTTTACATCAATTTTTCTAAATTACCTATTCTGTAGAAATTAGTCAGCTGAAATATTTAAGATTATAAAAAACTTACAGTGGATATTTCTGATTTCTTTAAAAGAACGATATTAAATACATTTATTTAAGTTTAAAAAGATAAGATAAAGATTAGGTACATGGGGTATTTAGAAATTTTGTAAGATATCATAATTTAATAAAATTGACAATGAATAAATAATAATATAAACATTTCAATTATTTTTATATAATAAATACATCTTATTCAAATTACGTACATAAGTATTTGAATTATTTTTAGTTAAAGTGTTTTTGAATGTAATTTTGTACATTTATTTTAAAGATTTATTTAATTTTCAAAATCTAAGCGTAATTACATATTTAATAACTAGCTATTTGGTGTCAGGTGTGCTTCTATACTAATCAGCTTAAAAGAATGATTTCAATGTAATATACTACATCGAATCATGATAATGTAAGAAGCCATCATCATTAAATTATGAAAGAAACAAAACAAATTACAAAGACCTCTATAAAAATATTACATCTTTATAATCTGTGTTTTTAAAATAATTTATAATTGTGAAATTATATGGTAGAACACATTATATAGATAAACCTTAATATTTATAGATTCAGTATAACTGTATCAATTGTTTTAACATTATCTCAATTAGTTAGCATTACAACAAGAATTTTATATTTAAATATAATATTATATTGATCACAGTAACAATAACTATTTATTTATCAAACTGCAAATAATTAAAGAATGTAACATTTATTTTAAAAAGAATATTACTTGGCCCCTAATGTAATATTATATATTCAAATACAAAAATTAAATTATATGTTAAGAAGTTTCTTTATTACCATTAGAAATTAATTTCAGAATAGAAGTAAAATAAGTTTGCAGTTCGATGTTATTATAACATTTTACCCACACAACTGTATATTAACGTATTTCATTTACAGATTTTTTATAATGTAATTATTGTAGTAAATAGACAAATAAGATTATCCAATTGAAGTGCAGAACATTCGTTCCTTAACAGTACAATGTGAACAGTTCCCAGTTGATTTTGGTATTGCTTTTAGAATATGCACAACTTTTATTTTGGATATTTTAGTTTGTTTAAAATACGAAAGAAATTTAATATAATTTTGATTCGATATAATTATTTATTTTAGAATAAAAATAACTGAAAGAAGTTATCAAACTTTTAGTTATTCAAAAATGAAAGATTCTCATATAATAATACAATATTTATTGTCTCATTTTTTCTTTATTACTAAGAGAGCGAGAATACATTTTAAAACATGATTTAAAGTTAACAATAATTATTCTCACTGTGAACATATTATTTTAATTATAATTATTTGCATGATTAGTTTTAGTTTGATATGAGATGATATATTTTATGATATTTCTTATAAACGTAATACAAAATGATTATATAAAAAATGATAACATTTATTCAATAACTACTATGTAGTTAATTTAAATACTAATAATCAAAACGTGATGAAATATATAATAATGATATAAACAATTGTAATTCTTGCAATTTTGTCATTCAAGATCAATAAAGTTGGATTTCACTAAGAATTTTTAATATTAGTAAATTAAAGTACTATTGATATCCATTGTTCTTTAATCTTATTTTTCTTAAAGAGAGATCAATAAGTATATTAGAGTAGTTTTTATAATTATTCATTAGATTAACAAATTTCATATAGCGAAAAATAAATATCATAGCCATTGTAGTCATCATCATGACAAATGTTAATTTTTGTTATACATTTACGATAATAACAAGTATTAATGTTACACACATATTATTCATATACCATTACAGTTCGGGAATATCATTTTTCAATTAGAATTTATTTTCTTTATGGACAGAACCAAGTTTTTGATTTTTTAAATAATCAATAAGATATAATACAATGTCACAAGCATATATACAAGGAAAGATACCTAAAGTAAAATATTTTTGTTTTAAAATTGATCATAACTTTTTTACAATAAAGCTGAGATTCCCGAATAGTCAGTAGGTGCTTTATAGATATCATACAGTGTGTTAAAAACAAAGACTATGCGTGCTTCATTAACAAATTTATTAACTACTTTTTAACATAATTCGAGGTATGGGTATCACATTAATATAAAAAGAATTTTTAATAAAATCTAATAAAACACAGTCTAATCAAGTTAAATTTAAATTATAAAAAACTAGTAAAGTTCGTATAAATTCAATTTAAAGTAAAAGTTATACTACATCGAAAAACAATAAGTATTGTATAGTTTGAAAGGAATAAAGTAATTGCCTCTCCAAATCAATTTAAATTTATCTGAGACTTTAAATAAAAACTAATAACGTTATATACATTCAGATAATCAATATATGTAAATTAATATGATTGATACTTTGAAGTTTATGTGATATTCATAAGAAAAGCTATACAATGATAATATTTATACATATAAACAGATAAATTAATATATATTTTGTAAAGTTATAGTTTTATTTATTATGTATAAGATAAATACTACTAATATTAAATTAAATGAAGCAAACATTTAAAAGTATAAAAGTAAACTACATAGATACATTTAAAATATATTGTCAAATATAAAATTGACAAACTAAAACATACTTGTACCCATACCAGAATTTTATAATTTTTAATTTTTTTAAAATAATTGTTCTAAAAATATTTAACTTAACCCTTGCATTCATTCATCTCCAACACAATTTTTTCTTTGGTTTTTTTTAAGTCCATATTTGTCATATTTATTTTCTGGTAATTCCAGGTATCCGTAGAAGTTTTGTGTGTTTATTTTGTTGTTGTTGGCGTGGTGGTTGTGATACTGCTGTCTTCTTTTGTTCTCGTACTGTTTGTTCTTTGGCCCCTCTGAAAATAAATATAATGAACATTGAAAGTATAATGACTCATTTGTAAATATAGCATTATATTATAAATAAGAATACTGACAAATATCTAGTAAGATCTTCAATATCAACTAGCATAGAGTCTTGCCCCATATGTAACTCATCGCGTTCCATCAAGAGACGCACCAGCTGCTCATTAAGTGTTTCAATTTGTCCATGTAATTCGCACACTACTACTTGCAACTGTGCAACATTCATCCCAGTTAATAATCGTCTTGATACTCTCCTATGCTGCTCTGGGGATGGTACACCTACTTTTTGAAGAGCATTGCGCACCACTTCCGTCACAGGTGAATTATGATGCTCCTGTCGCTCCACCTAAAGGTGGAAGATGATAGATCGTGGTTTCATTGTATATTACAGTGCATTTTTTAAATTTCAATACTGTGCATTAGCAATATTTATGACTAACCTCCATTTGCATATGAGCCATTTCCTTAGCTTGAGCTAAAGCCATTCTAGCTTCAACTTGTAAACGAGCTTGTCGAGCGAAGAAATCTGCCTCTGTCATAGGTGCAGCGGGAGGTCCAATCGATAAAGAACCAGGTCGTCCAGCTATAAACAACAAATCATATGTAAATAAATGACTAATGAGTTAAATGACAAACAAATACGTAAACATTATTATCACATAGTTTATTGTTGTTTTCTAAATCTTTGACCCATAAGTATGATTGTACTATATTATGTTCAATATAATTATTGATTTAAAAATATATATATATATCTTACCGTTTCCATTTTTAATATTTCCATTCTGTTGTGCGGAATTATTTTCATTTATATTAACAGACAAAGGTCGGCTATTGTAAGGATGATTGTCCAGTTGTGTAGGTTTCACAGGTGACACGGCTTCTAGTCCAGGAGTCCTAGGTGTAACTGGAGTGTCAGGTGAATCAGACGTTGGGCTTTCACCATCAGATACAGTCTCATTCATAAAACAAATCTGAAGATTCATCCCGCTTTGAAGACGAGCATGTAAACTGGGTTTTCTTCCAGGTTTTGTATCGTAAAAATCATCTGGATCTGGACCCATTGCTAGCCGACGTCGTATTTCTTCACGATCAGTTCGCCGCTATTAGAAAAAAAAAATTACTATTAGATTATATACAATTTATTTATGCTTAATGCATGAATAAAACCAGGTCAAGATCGTATTAAAGGGTGCACGTGCATGAACAGAATATGTTTTTATTTTTATACCGTTTCACAATGCTTTAAGAATATAAATAATGCATTGTAAATTATTTTTTATAGGTAGTAAATTATTTATAAAGTAATTTATTCACTTGTGAATGATATGTCGACTCATCGTTAATAGTAATAACCCTTATAAATTTATCCACTATATTGTCTGCATCGGTTGCTGGTTCTTTTGGCCAAGATAAATCCAAATGGGCATTTTCTTGATATGTATGGTACGCTCTTGGAGGTAAAACACCATTTTCGCAATCAGGGTCTACTTGATTCACAGCTAAATAATTTGAAACTCTTGCTAATTTATCTTTAAAACCATCAAAAGAAAGACGCACTGTATGATTCTTTAAATTTTCATAGGTTAGGTTTTCAGATACCTTATTTGTTTTTAATTTTAAACTAGTAAACATATTTTCGAACATTATGATGAATTAAAATGGCACTATTTTGAAAAAAATAAACAAAACACAATTAAATATTATATGGCACGTTAAAAATTGTATAAAAATTGTTTAAAATTATGTTATAAACATTATGGCGTTGTGTTGTAAAATAACACAAAGTGAAATCGTATCGTTGATCAGTTGACAAACAAAGAGGTAAGTGGGGGGAAGAGGAATTGTTAGTTCTTGGACGGTGCAACTTGCAGCTGTTCAATGCAGAATAGGTTGCACATGGAATTCAGAAGGCGCAGACAGGTGGATGATATTACATATCAAACACATGTCTGCAATGCTTTCCGTATGAATCAGTTATTTTTTTTTTGTGCTGAAATTGATTATAGAGTATGCAAAAATTATAAAATCAGTAGAAAAAATATGAAAAATATAGAAATGTATATATAATTTTTACCAACATATGTAAGAATTAGTACATTTTGATCTAAATGTTATTTTGGGATTGTATGACTAATTAATATTATAAATTTAACAATCATCAATATTTAAACATTTAAAATTCTTATGCATTTTTTGATAAGAATTTTTATCGTACTTAGTTTCATATCGTATTTTGTTTACCATATAAATTTGTCAACAGCAAAATGATTAATGTATTTTGAATTTCATTACTTTAAAAACTTATATTAGAAAAATACGAGTACGGTTTAAAAAGAGCGAATATTTTATTTATAAAATAACATATGATGATAGTTATAATAGTAAAACTATACTATACTCGTATGTTGATAAAGTTGGCGATTTAGATGGTTCACAACCCAATTCTACTTTGCTTTTCTAAATGATCTTTTTATAGGATTTTTCTATGGCCCCTTTACACTCAAGTACAATTCTTTCCACATTTTATGATTAATGTTCCATATTAATTAAAGTGATATGGCGTATACTTTATAATCTAAAATCTGCTAATTATAACATAAAACTCATTAATTATAATGTTTATTTTTTCATAACTTTTAGTTTTTAATGATCGCTACGCACGCACAAAAATATTTAAATAAGAATATTTTACCTACGTTCGATAAATCATTATTAGCTATTCTAAATAACCCTAACATTTTCATTGCTTATTATAAGGCTATTGGTATTCACTATGCTAAATTGTCTATTTATTAAGAATTAATTTAATTGGCTTTACACATTTTTTAAAGTAGAATTTTTTATTTTTTTATTGAAATATCTGTTAATACCAAAAAGGGACCGTGGCCTTAGGAAGCCATCCGAATTATGAATTAAAAACGTGCAATTGGCTTGTGTCCTATATCTTAATTTCTATAAAAGTGTACTATATATTGATAAAGTTGGTTACTAGAATCTCAAATGTTGAATTATTTTTTAATAACTCTTTATATGTTAAGAGATATTAACAATTAAAAAAGTCATTTTGTGTCTTTAATTATTAAAGGGATTCAACGTTGTACAAATTCCAAATGCATGTGACATCACAACCACTATCAACCTTACAGCTCATAAATCTCTGCTATATGTATTTATATATCAAAATATCAAATATTATTTACAGATATTTCAAGAAACAATAAAATTTCAATATTATGTCTGCCTTAGCAGGGTTAAATAAAATAAAAACTTATTATTCTTTGATTTGACTTGATTATTTCGACTACCAACAACTATAAAACATTACCACAGCACTGACCTACTCAACAAATAACTGACGTTAAAATGCATTTCACGTCATATAAATATGGCCGACTATTTCTAGCAATAAAACAACAATTCAAATTTTTAATTGCTATATCTTCGTCAATATTTAGATATTTAATAAAATAGACATGCCAATACACATTTATTAACATCAATTTTAATCAACAATTGAAAAATCGACCACCAAAAAATGAGGACACAAGTCCATTAACTGCAAAAATCAAACATTAAAATTTTGTTTAATTTTTTGAGGTCATGCTTCTCGAAGTAGCACAAAACATAGTAAGTAATCTGTTTTATTTACCGTTGTTTACGAATTGCATAATATCAATACTAAAGTGTTGCTCAAAACGTCTGTAAATAATAGTTGACGTATGAAAAAATGGCAATTGATTAGATAGAATGAAAACTATGATAATTCAATGATAAATCATTTTATTACAAACATTGTTGTTACGTTACATTAATGTAATATTTTACTTAATCAAAACCTAATATTTTTTAATCTAACCGGGTTTTATTTTGCTATTGTATAAATATTCAAAAAGTACTTCGTACTCTTTCGAAATGTGATTTCATGGGTAATGCGCAAAAGGGTAGATTTATTGTTCGAAAAACAATAAAATAGGTCATAACACGTTGTATATTAGGTAAAATTGTTTACGTAACGGGTGTCTGGTATTAGGTTAGATAAATCTTAAGTACATGTGTTTAACGAGTTTTAATAATTTTATTTTCAATTAAATTTACTTTCACTAATTAATTTAATATATATTTTTTTTTTTATATTTATTTACTTATTTGCCTTGACTTTCTTTCGTCATAGCCACCATCAAACATTTTTTTATAATTTATAATTCAACTAGCTGTCCCGGCCACGCGTTGCTGTGACTACCGTTTCTGTCATACTACATTACATAGCGCCATCTATTGAATATTTACTCAATCTAGTCAACAGAATATTTACTCAATCTAGTCAACAGATGTCGCCATCATCGTCGCCAGATGTCATATGTCATATACAGATAATTAATAGACAAATAATTTGCAATAAGATAATAATAAATTGAGATGTAAGCTATCCTATCTTTCAAGTTGGATCAAACTGCACCCGGTGTACAAATTTGATTAAAATCGGTTAAGTAGTTTAGGAGTCCATCGCGGAGAGACAACGTGACACGTAATTTATATATATTAAGATTTTACAAATTTATAAATATTTCAATAATTCACTAATTAATTTTGAATCACTTAACAAAAATAATTTAATATATTATAATGAAACTTACAATAACATCCAGGCTATCAAGGCTTTCGTGGTTATCATACGTCAGGGTATACAAATCCATAACAAATCTCGAATCCTTTTTATAATGTCTACGAATTATTTTGGAATTATTTGAAATAGAACCCATTGTCTCTATTAAAACCATTTAACAAAATAAGAAACACAACAAAACACAAATAAGAAGAACGGACAACCAAGCATACACACAATACACAAATTATTCCAAAAGAACAAACACTGCGAACAAACAAACGCTGACGAAGAAATACAAATCAAAACTAATACTTCACTGAAGCTATGATAAATTCGCGTTTCTAAAATTAATGGATGTCAGAATATTATTGCAACGTCAGGTACTAATTACGTGGTAAAAACTTATATATTTATTAAAGCATGGTTTATATTCTGTGGTAGATTTTTAATTATAAGAAAAATATAGGAAATGTGAAAGCACGTGTTGAGGTTTGTACAGTCTTTGGTAAATTATTATTATTATTTGATCCATTTCGGATGTAGACGTAATTAATTATTAATATATTCATCCAATTATAAATGAAGATTTTTATAAAGTGAAAGTAAGTGTTAATATATACAAAAATTATTATTTTTTTTTTTATTAATGACTAATTATATCAAAAAAATATTTATGATGATTTTAGAATGTTAATTACAATAATAATTACGATGTGCATAATAGTATTGGTGAATTTTGACGGCCTAGACTTCCATATTAAAACAATAGTTTAACTTTAAATGTAAAGGTTATTCTACTTCTTTAATATTCTTTACTTCATTGTCTGTGCGCCAGTTAACTTTGGCGATTTTTTAAAAGCCTTTATTTCCTAAATTAGGCTATTTAAATTTAACCAAAGACCAGCGGCGAAATAACGTCGGTTGAGGCATCAGCCGCAGAAGAAATATTGCCCTCTCCCACCTTAATAAAATTAGAGACAAATAGAAATAAATAAAAAAATATTGCTTACTATTAAGTATCACTTCCACTCATTGTTTTAATTTTGAAAATAATTGAAATTGTATAGCATACGGGAAAATGCGTAACCATTCCTTGCACCAGTTTTAATTTGAAATTGAATTTAAGTTCCAGGTGTCTTATTAGAACCTTATCTGATATTATTTAGAATTTAGAAAATTCGAATATAAAAGGGAGTACCGCCAAAATTTAAATTACTAACGACGCATGTCTACCAACTAAATTAAAATACGTAGAAACAGGAATGATAAGGAAAACTTATTCTGAAAATCTAGATTAAAATATTAAATTAAAGCATAAATTAATATTCAAACAGTGAATGGAAATGAGGTTTAAAACTATAAATTGTCCTAATAAAGATTTTAAAAATTAATCTGCTCTCTGCTCGGCTCTGGGCTAATAATATACATCAGCTCACATAGTTTTAATGGGCTTGTGTCCTATGTCCTAATTTCTATAAAAGTGTACTATATATTGATAAAGTGTGTTACTAGAATCTCAAATGTTCAATTATTTTTTAATAACTCCTTATATGTTAAGAGATATTAACAATTAAAAAAGTCATTTTGTCTCTTTAATTATTAATGGGATTCAACGTTGTACAAATTCCAAATGCATGTGACATCACAATCGCTGCCAACCTTACAGTTCATAAATCTCTGCTATATGTATTTATATATCAAAATATCAAATATTATTTACAACTGTTTCAAGGAACAATAAAATTTCAATATTATGTCTGCCTTAGCAGGGTTAAATAAAATAAAAACCTATTATTCTTTGATTTGACTTGATTATTTACAAAACATTATCACAGCACTGACCTACTCAACAAATAACTGACGTTAAAATGCATTTCACGTCATACAAATATGGCCGACTATTTCTAGCGCTAAAACAACAATTCAAACTTTTAATTGCTATATCCCCGACAATATTTAGATATTTAATAAAATAGACACGCCAATGCACATTTATTAACATCAATTTCAATCAACAATTGAAAAATCGACCACTAAAAAATGAGGACACAAGCCCATTCTATTCAAGCGTATCTGGAATTACATTTTATTTTAGCTCACACGCAAAGTCAATTAATTGCATTAACAGTAAACTTGTAAGAAATTAAAATTGCACCAAATTTAACTAAGAGTTAGTAAAAAAAATGTAAAGATGGATAAAGTTTTGTCTTTTGCTTCTTCAATTAAATCCGCCACTGCCGAAGCCATCAACTATAAGCCATAAGTCGTCTCATACTTTGGAGATGGCATAATAACAGCCATTTCTCTTACTAAATCCAAATCTTATTTAAATACAAAACAATTATAATTATTATTTCGAGATACATACAATAAAATCTTACTTCAGAGTGTTACAAGTTTTATTAGACAACTGGATTAAAACTGAAAGCTGCAAAACTTTAAACACTGAAGGATTAACTTTATCTATTAATGAAGATTAAAAGATTACAGTGTTCATAAACAATAAGAACACATTTATCACATTTATAATTAAGTGTAGCTGAGGTTTAAAATGTGATATTTTTATTGCGCTGCATTAAGGCCCTCTGTTATCTATTTTCTATAGATACACTGTAGTGAAGTGCAGTGGAATAAGCAAAAATAATCGCGTAGGGGTCGTATTAATGTCTTTCTCTCATTAATAATGTGACGGAAATTTCTTCTTCCTTTCTACAAATGCCATACAATTTTTTATAAAAAGAAGAAGACCAACTTAGTTCTCAACCATCCTTAGTTCACCTTAATAGCGTAAGATGGTTGTTGTGTCAATGGATTGAGTCTTTGCTATCTGAATAATTGTAAAATTTTCATAAATACATACTGTGTTTTTTTCAAGTATAAAAATATGTTATGTTAGAGCTCAGTATATTTATCGCTAAATCCATTTCATGACAATCTTGTTTTATTATTCTATATATCTATCTATTAATGTGTTTAACGTAATAGTCATGTTTTGTTTTTAGCGGGAATGTTTATTTTAGAATATACACAGAGTTTTTGCCAGATGTTGTACCATTATATTTTAAGTATCGAAGTTGCCCGAGTTAATAACAGCAACGAATACATTTGAAAACAAGCAACAAGTAATTGAGTAATGATTTTAATTAACCAACGACCACGCTCCAGCAGTCAACTGAGAAATCGGACATTAAAACTGCGAAGAAGTAAAGTAACCAAACAAAACAAAACAATAAAATATTGCAAACTGAAAAACCAACCTAAAGAAACAAAGAGAAATTAAAAAGTGGTATCTTTAATGAACAGTTCATATGAATACAATTACTACGCCTACAGAATTTAAATAGACTACTATTTTAACTTTATATACATTTATTGCTTTCTCAGTTTTAATCAAAATAACATGAATTTTGTCTCTCGTTAAGGGTTTTAATTTAAATGTTATCTGAAATACATCGCACTTTCTTCTTTTCGTTTCAATTTGCTTTCGTTCATAATTAAATTAATTTAAATATATGTAACTATAGATAAAATTACAAAAAAATATATGCCAATATAGGCAGACACATAATTTTAAATTGATCTGAATGCGTCAAATAACAAGCCCATACGAGATTTTGGAAAGTGTGATATTAGCAAATTTACACAGGTTAGAATGGAATCCGATATTTTGCAAAACAGAATTGCATTATCTGAATAATAGTGTGCAAAAAACATTAACAAGGAAGGGAGAGGCAACAACCATAGATTGTATCCAGTGCAAACAAACAGTAAAGATCACAGGCTTAGGGTGCACTCAGTGCTGTTCTTTGTATGTCGTGTTACAATAATTGCATAGTTATTAGGCGCTTAACTAATTTAGCTGAATACTTCTATAGCTGAATTATTCACGTGCATTATTTAACTGGTTGCAATCGATTACAAAAGTATAAAGAATATTTTAAGTTAGAAGACATTCCGTTTAAAAAAATGCATAAAAGTTTTGAAAAGAAAAACACACTTAAATAAGTGTTAAAATAATTGCAGTGATATCAGGCGGTAAATATTAATATATTAAAATTTCAATTTTCGCTTGCGTTATCAAATTCGGAGTATATGTATATTATTTTTAGATCTTTTAAGAACAATTTAAGCAAAAAAGATATACTTTCTTTCATAGTGTTATTACCCATCATTTAACTATCTAAATTTCCGCACGCCGGCACTGCTGGCGTATATCATGAAGATCGGTAATAATGAAAATACTAATAATAAACTATAAAAGATATAATTTACTTAATTACAACACATAAAATAAATTTGCTTAGTAATTTGCAAAGTATATTACCAAAGAATATTTATTACCAAATTCTAGTCATAAAATTATAATTACCTTATTTTCGGCAACCATCGGAGAATCCCGTAAAAATTTATAAAAAGGATCATTTACAGGCAGACTAAATTCTCTCATCATCATTAAAAACATAAAACTTGAGTATATATTAAAAAAAAAAAACAAATAAAAAATTCACACAAATTTAAATTTCACCATTTTAAAACTAATATAAAATATAATTCGATAATAATGTAGTCGAAGAAGGCAGTGACACTACCTAATGCTTGCAATTACAATTATCATAATTACAAAGCACCTGTCCTGCTGTAACTTGTTTGGCGACGGGCAGTTGTAGTCAGGTTTAATGCGATTAGTTCTTATCAGTTATCACACCGTGCAAGTCGACAAACAAATATACGACTATAGCACAACACGCATTCAAAACAAGTTACTCGCAGATAATACTCGACATTTGCCAGGTAAATAGCGGAATTAATTTAAATCGGTGACATAATATTTAGTTTACCTGTCCGTTATCTGTTGTTTGTAAAACATATCATTTAAAAATCAATATTTATATTTAAAAACCATTTATAGGTAGATTCATAATGACGATGCAGTGTGCGAGAGTATTAATGCTTGAGGCTAACTGCTGTGTCCTCGGGTTCGATCCTCGGACCAGATATATATTTTCTGGGTCTAATTGTTATTAAATTAAATTGATTATGGATACACATAATCATAAACTAATTAGGCAGAGGTGTAGTTCAGATGTATGAGGCCACGACACTGTAAAAACTGCCAACATAGTAGGAGGTCGTTAGCAATCAGCATCGGAAATAGGCCGTCAGTAAATAAATAAATTAATTAAAAATTGATGAGCGAATTGAGTATATAATAGTATATAATATAATATAATAGAATGTAAATATAATCTTAATATATATAAATTACGTGTCACGTTGTCTCTCCGCGATGGACTCCTAAATTACTTAACCGATTTTAATCAAATTTGTACACCGGGTGCAGTTTGATCCAACTTGAAAGATAGGATAGCTTACATCTCAATTTATTATTATCTTATTGCAAATTATTTGTCTATTAATTATCTGTATATGACATATGACATCTGGCGACGATGATGGCGACATCTGTTGACTAGATTGAGTAAATATTCTGTTGACTAGATTGAGTAAATATTCAATAGATGGCGCTATGTAATGTAATATGACAAAAACGTTAGTCACAGCAACGCGTGGCCGGGACAGCTAGTAGTTTATATATAGTAGTAAATGTAGTAGTTATATATGTATAGTTTTAAGTAATTTTTATATATTATAGAATGTAATATTTATTAGTATTTTAGAATGGCAAGAAGGCTGAATAAGTAAAAGCCCATAAAATAAGAAAATTGAGTAGATTCATATTTACTTATTCGGTATTTTTACGTTCTTATAATACATATACGTTGCATTTTGAATTTTTGAAGTGAAACTTCTTAGGTATACTTCTATTTTTTCAATTCTTAATTAAATTTCAATTATAGCATAACTAAAGTTTAACCTAAAAATTTGGTGTTCCATTCTAGTTTTGTTAAAGACCGACTGCAGTTACCTAACAAAAAGTCTAACCGAGGTATTTTGCTGGGTTAAGCTACAGTTATGTTCATTTACAACAAAAATGAGAGCTGAGAATATGTTTTGATTTCATACGTTCGTATTCATAATTTTGTTCATGTATATCAAAGTGCCGCACTACGCTCAATTTACAGCCGTGTATATGTGAACGTGCTTGGAGACATGCATCTTCGTACAGAACAAACGTGGTCTTCTTTTTATTTACAATTTTATATGGGCTAAGGTATATACATAATATGCACAGTTATTACCCACAGTACAGTAATGTATTGATAAACATTAAAGTAGAAGCTTAATTACATGAAACCTTATTAATTTTGTTTTCTTAACTACGTCCTTGCTATACCTATAAATAAATAGTTTGCAATAAGCGTACTGAATAAAATAAAGCAAATAATGCATTTATTGATAAATAATGAATTTAACTTGAGATAGCAGTATCTATTGGATACAGCCTCAAAGCCTTTTATCTCGAGATAAAAATAAAAATATTTAATTTGCAATGTATTCATATTAGTACATCTTTTAGAACAACTAAAGAATGCAGTATTTAATTTTCTACATAAAACTGTTGTTTAGGAGATATTGTATTTACTGAAAAACAAGTACGATGAAGATGCTCTTCATCGCGACACACATGCACATACATAGTTCAGCACTTAGTAAAGTACCTGGGGCAACTAGAAGCTAGAAGGACTAGAACAACCCTTGATAATATAAGTACCGCGTCAGCAAAGTTCAAAAATTAAAATTATGTAAACATACGAAAAATACTTGAAAATTCACTGAAGCAAACTTCAAACTTTTGCAGGTTCAAACATGTCTATTTGCAAAGGTACTTATGTATGTATGGTATAGCTATATTTAGTATGTATTATATTTTGGTTTAATATCAAAAAATATTAAAGTGATAAAATTGATTTATGTTTCACTTAATACGGTCTTTTACGATTTGTGGCGGTGTTCCACGAAGTGTATATGGAACAAGTTGTTATTTATTTTTTATAAGATGTAATACTTTCTAGTACGTAAATTTATTTATGTTAATTTATAACATGGATTGAAGTTATAGTTTATTAGATAATACACGTTCATTAAAAATGTAAAATATTTTAAAAAAATGTAAAAACAAAACGTAAATTTTATAATATTTGAAGTAGTGGATATATAACAATCTTACAAGTGTGTTACATAAAATTACTTATGTATATTTTGCAAATTAGTTACGAATATGTCGTATAGCATGTATATATGTAAAACGGTGGTCCTTAAACTTTTGCAGACTGCGAACCACCTACGGGCATTGAAAATACTACACGGGCAGATTAAAAAGAATTAAATGTAATTAATGTTAAATTACGCTATGAATTAATTCTACGCTCAAAAATTAATTTAATTAAACAAAAAATGTTTTCTAAATAATACGCACATAAACTGCGTATTTCTACTATGGCAAAATAAATCAAAATTTAAAATGGGTTTGTTTCCTCATTTTTTAGTGGGCGATTTTTCAATTCTTGATTGAAATTAATGTTAATAAATGTGTACTGGCGTGTCTATTTTATTAAATATCTAAATATTGACGGAGATATAGTAATTAAAAGTTTGAATTGTAGTTTTAGCGCTAGAAATGGTCGGCCATATTTGTATGACGTGAAATGCATTTTAACGTCAGTTATTTGTTGAGTAGATCAGTGCTGTGGTAATGTTTTGTAGCTGTTGATAGTCAAATAATCAAGTCAAGTCAAAGAATAATAAGTTTTTATTTTATTTAACCCTGCTAAGGCAGACATAATATTGAAATTTTATTGTTCATTGA
The DNA here is from genome assembly GCA_963678705.1 of Panorpa germanica. NCBI lineage: Eukaryota > Metazoa > Arthropoda > Insecta > Mecoptera > Panorpidae > Panorpa > Panorpa germanica. Next base: position 11,725,943 of record OY783217.1, read on the forward strand.
AATAGCTGTAAATAATATTTGATATTTTGATATATAAATACATCTAGCAGAGATTTATGAGCTGTAAGGTTGGCAGCGGTTGTGATGTCACATGCACTTGGAATGTGTACAACGTTGAATCCCTTTAATAATTAAAGAGACAAAATGACTTTTTTAATTGTTAATATCTCTTAACATATAAGGAGTTATTAAAAAATAATTGAACATTTGAGGTTCTAGTAACCCACTTTATCAATATATAGTACACTTTTATAGAAATCAAGACATAGGACACAAGCCCATTAAACAAAAACTAATGAACTGATGATCCCAATCCATTACTTTGAATATAAATTACTATTGAAGATACAATAAACATGATAGGTTTCAAATTAAAAAAATTAAGTTGTGTAAGTTCGTGTTTCTGGATGTCATTCTGCATGTTGTATTATTCATTGAATTGGCGAGCCGATCGGTCTTTTATTTGGTGACCAATGATGTAAAATGTAAAATGTGTTTGAAATAATCAAAATTATATCCATCTATAATAATATTCAACATGTACCTGATATAATTTCTTGAAAGTCCTGTTATCCATTTTATAGAGTTTCTGGTTTATCTAAGGTCACATTTCTTGTATTTATCTACTTCTTGTCGAAATATTATTTTATTTTCACAATAATTTAAATAATATTTTATTTGTTACTAGAATATATATATAGTTCAATTTACTATGCTAAAAACAAGTTGTGCCATACAAATCTACGATATAACGAATTTTTTTATAATGTATATACCCAGTAAACAATTTGGTGAAGTGTCCTATTTGGTGAAGTTCGAGTCACTCGTACAATTCTATTCTAACGCTTTACAAGTTCTCTACCTGTCACAGATTTTGTGTTAGTTTTTCATAATAATATTCTTTCTTTTTCCAACATCATTCATTAAGTATTTCTGTTTCTTTCCCACATGGGTATATTTTTATTATCCGGTCATAAATCATAAACCTACTCCGCTTTTAATTCAGCAGTGAACCGTCGTTGAAATGTCTGTAGCTCATAAAAAGGACCTTTCCTTTGAACGACTGAATAGAAAACGAACACGTTCCAGACAAAAAATTCATGATATGTAATAGAAATTAAGTCGAATTTACTCCAAAATGTTTACTGGGTAGGAAGGAATAAGATTAAGATCATCATCATATCGTAGATTTATACGGCTCTTATAACCTCTACTAGAGTAAATGGTCAGTTACATCTCGACTGAGTTAGAAGTATGGTAAACACTAATTATAAAATGTAAATATTACATTAAAAAAATACGTAAAAAAACCTCTTTGTTAAATAAAAGAAAATAACAAAAATACAGCACACAAATGTTAGTTTGAATTATTTTTTATATAAAATATTTAAGCGAATAAAAAGTTGCTCCTGATTTATAGGCAACAAAACTAACATGAGAATTATTTTAAATCGTTTTAAGTACTGAAAAATGATTCTGTTACATATAAATGGATTTCATTATAACTGGGTTTTAAAATAATTATCTTCGTTAATCTAATTAAAATATCATCAAAGAGATACAGTGGGTACATATATAATTTAATTAAAACCGCTTCCATATATGTAAAAGCATTAATCAAAAATGCAGACTAATATAAATTTAATTTCACTATCTGTATGTCACTTAATAAAGTAATTTCTTCATTTATAATATATGCACTAATAATTACATTTCACAATCTATATATATTTTTAAAACCATCATTAATTACTGCACTATAGTCGTATTACGCGCTGATTAACGTCTATTAGCGCAGTGAAGGACTCGTGGACCAGTCTCAGTCTCCAACGCGACACTGGGGAATACGACTACACATCGTACAGACATAAAGGATATGAAACAAAACGTTATGCAGAGGACGCCTAGGCATAGGATGCTGTTGACGTTGTTGGAGAGGCAGTCACTGGGAAATACGCCTGCGGGAACGGTAACGGCAACCGCGCGCTTTACTTGCAGACAAGAACACATGTTGATACTATAGGCGTTATGAGGCGAAAGAAAATAAAGTTATAAGGAACATGCTGGTAATAATTATATGGAATAATATATATTTATCAAAATTGAAAAGATGAAGCGTTGGAGATTCAGGAAATGTTTTAATTAAACTTAGTTTATATGTTATCGAGATGTAACTGACAAAGGCATTCAATTTATTTAATAACAATGAGTGTAACTACACGTCAAATGTATTTGCCTCTCATTCACTCTCATTACTCAACATATAAATTAATTTGTATAAGTAGCTTTCAATTATTATAAAGCCTCTATGAGGATGGGATTCGCGGTAGCTGTGCAGTAGCGTTTTAGGCCAGACGCACACTGCAAGCGTATTTCAGCGAATTTTAGTCGGAACCTATCCGAAACCTGTAAATGTAATGAACCTCGCACACTGCAAGCGACAAAGCCGTCTGAATATGGGCGTTACGTAGATCGCATACTGCGGAAGCGTATAATCAACGAATTTTAACCAAACGAATACATGCTACAACGCTAAACCTATCCAAACCTAGTAAATGCAATCAGCCGTCTCAGACTGGAGGGAACGCAATAGTCTCTTTCATAACAGTGGTGTATCGATAAAAATTAAAGTAAAAGTTTGCTCTCAAGATAAATTATGTTAGTGCAAAACAACTCCAATACACCCTACAGTACACAAGTTTGACTTGGCGTACTGTCGTATCGGTACGGGGTATGTATGTATTGTGACACAAATCATGCAAAGAACACAGGAGTCGGCTTGCTTTGAGAGTTCTAGCCGACCAACAAGGCCGCCAAATTCGCTAATGCTTAAATATGCTTGCAGTGTGCGACAGGCATTACCGTGTGACTGCATAGAGTAGCCATAGGTGGTAGTAGAAAATACAAATGAAATTCGAGCTTTGATTTAATGTATCTCGAGATCGAAACGGTCAATCGACTTTAAATATTCATGGTAATTAGATAATGATATCCTTTATAAGTTTATAAAATTTCATTGATAAGGCTTGTTATTATAACTACTTCAATACCATTCAATAGTATTTATTTCTTAACCATCTGTGGTATGAGATGAAGTGAAATAGCAAAATAAAAATAAAACAGCACTACTTCATTATAGGTAAATGCCTATGTAAGACATTTGTATATATGTAGCTGCTGTAAGAATCTGCAAACAATTTCAATGCAAATTTATTTTTTTAAAGATATGCTTTCATCATCATCAGCCGTGGGCATGCGTAGTGATAAAAGTTTATATAAATATCGGAAACTATGCTAACAAAACAGCTCACTAACTTATATATACGACTGTGTCATGTATATCAAATATCAGTCTGTCTCTTTCATTTACATAAATAATAAAAAGAGACAAGACATATTATTTTGTATATGATGTATGACAACATGGTAAAAGATATGAGAAAATATAAAATGCAATATGTAAACAGTAGAGGCATTGTGCTTTGAATATAAGATGGAAATATAAATTGTATGCAGATGAATTAGAGCACTCGCAAATCATTTTTTGAGTGTTCAATTTGTTTTGTTGTATATCTTTATTATATTTTAGTTGATGCATTAGTTTTTATATTTATAAACTTGTAATTTATTGGATCTAGTTCATTGCATTTAGTTCATTATGTGCGTTTCCGTATGTCCAGTTCAACTGCTAATGAAATAATATTACGTGTTTGCATATTTGCATACTAATCAGGGGTTAGCATAGAACGCAGTTTTTTTTGTTGTAATGGGCTTGTGTCCTATGTCTATGTATAAAAGTGTACTATATATTAATAAAGAACCTCAAATGTCCAATTATTTTTTAATAACACCTTATATTTCAGGAGATATTAACAATTAAAAAAGTCATTTTTTCTCTTTAATTATTAAAGGGATTCAACGTTGTACACATTTTTTATACAACAGAGCGTAAAAGAGATAGCATATTCAAGAAAGAACTCTGGCAAGTTTACAGGTTACCAACCTTATAGCTCATAAATCTCTGCTATATGTATTTATATATCAAAATATCAAATATTATTTACAGCTATTTCAAGGAACAATCAAATTCCAATATTATATCTGCCTTAGCAGGGTTAAATAAAATAAAAACTTATTATTCTTTGACTTGACTTGTTTATTTCGACTACCGACAGTTACAAAACATTACCACAGCACTGACCTACTCAACAAATAACTGACGTTAAAATGCATTTGACGTCATACAAATATGGCCGATCAAATTCAAATTTTTAATTGCTATGTCTCCGTCAACATTTAGATATTTTATAAAATAGACACGCCAATACACATTTATTAACATCAATTTCAATCAACAATGGAAAAATCGACCACTAAAAAATGAGGACACAAGCCCATTATAGAAAGCGAATAAAACTAATTAAGGACTTGGATAAATCTTATGTTAACTTATAAATAAATTTTACAAAGCAGACGATGTAACATGTGCGATTCTTGTTAGAATTTAAATAAATAACGTGTTAAGAAAATAAAGGTCGAATGTAAGGAAGAAAAAGTGGCGCAAAATTGAAAAAAATCCAGACCAATTCAAACAGTATTACGTTTTAATAAATTAAACTCAACACTTTCTAAAATTATTTCTACCAAAACTTATTTAATTGGAAATTATAAAAAAAATAATGAAGCCCAACATCTTAAGCATGAATATCAAGTTTTTGCTATGAATCTCTTTTTTTTGGAAACACTCTAAAGCAAAATAGAAAATCAAAGATGCGAGTAAGTTTATCTTTCCCACAATTTTATAGTTAGGTCATATAATCTGTTATTAACAGGCTCTTGAAGTTACTCTAATCTGAAATACGTTATCAAAGCAATTAAAACTTAATAGTTTTTTTTATATCAGCTTATATTAGATGCGAGTAAATAAACCGAAAGCTGATTCCGGATATCCTTTACGATCCTTACGTTTTCGTTTAGTCCTTCCCCATATTTTCAGATTTAGTCTACTTTTATTAGTTACTGCGAGTTATATAGCGAGTTAAGTAGATAATATATCAAAAATCCTAAGGACAGACCTCCTTTTTGGATTGAGATTATAAGTGGTTTAACTACATACAATTTGATAGACCCGTCGCCCAGGTCAGTGAGAGATGTCCGATATGTAAAGTTTTATTCTCAATCTGATTCAATACTCAGATGACTCACAAATGCAACAAAAACATTCGAAAATTAGAATGCAGATAAACTTGTCGAAACTGTTGGAATGCTTGAAAGTCAAATATTGCTTTCGTCGTTATCTCAAAACTCAATATTTGGAGAGAAGATTTCTTGCTAATTAACTGCACGATGTACTTATTAAAGATAGTCTGCTTAAGATAGTTTCAGGACAAGATTGTTTAATGGCAAAATTGTGAGCGTTATCTATGTTTGTTTATATAGATGTCTATCTTCGCTGTCTAGATCGGTATATATCTACGGCAACAATAACATTGAAATTGAAATGCTTATTTGGAGATTCTATTAGACTTGTGTTTTCAAATTTCTAATACTATATCTATTCCTATATATTTAGAGAATGTTATGTTATGTGGAAATAAGTTTCCTTATAACATAAATTAATACATGCTAACCTTTCACTGACATTATGGTTTGTCACCTGAATATTTTTCAAAGGTTAAAGGTTGAGCAAATTGTGTTTTGCATTGTCGATCTATAAATATAAATAAGTGTATGTAAGTATTTTCTATACGCTGGTCGTTTGTTTCCGCCACCTAAAATTAATTAACGAGCACTCGTTGCTGATTGGTTCAGTATTCTTAACTTCTAAGTACCAAGCAAACATTTTGGAGTCGCCTATTGAAGATGCGTATGATTTTTTTGTCATGAAAGAGTTTTGTATTTACAATTCAGTTTCTCACAGTTGTTCATATGAAATGACAAATACAACAAATGGCGAAACCACACCACCTATCGGAATACAAATGAAGGAAAAGTTGATGCGAACTATAATTGAAGTACAATAGTTACAGAAACGTCACAAAACAGGACACTTCTCCAAATTGTTTACTGGGTTACTTCGGTTGTTTAAGGGCATGGTGCGCCGTAATACCACCCGCAATGAACGGGTAGTCCAATTTCCTTCTAGTTTAAACTATAAACCTTATCGGTAAGTTAATGATATTGTTGCCAGATGTAAGACTTTTAAAGCATTTATAGAAAAAAGTTATTGACAAATCACTACCGTTGGTAACACTTTTAGGCGTTGGGAGTATAGGTTAGCTATCAATAAACTTTGGGTATTTGATGACCAATTCCTTAATTATTTTTACAACAACTGATAACATTAAGTTAACATTAATATTGCCAAGTATAGATATGTTCAATAATTTACGGAATAAAAATATTTACAATTACTACTTCTGGTAACATTAACGTCGGGACGGTTTTCAATGCCTATTAAATTTGGTTAAAAACAATCTAAGATTTCGGGCGAGCCAAAATGAGTGGTGCTAATGTTTTATAAAAACGGGCACCCAGTGCAAATGAATTTAGCGGTAGGCTATTCTAAGAGGGAGAGAAACAAGACGGTGAATTTTTAAAATACAATCTATTTGAAAGATAGCGCGCGAAACCAACATTTCGCATTTGTAATAAGATCGGCTCTGTTCCGGACCAAAGTTACACGCTAGTTAAATTATTCTATTACGAACACATGTTTAATTATAATTAAATTAATTTTAAGGATTACCATATTCTGTTCAATATAACGTTAAATATGTTCATAATTATTTGACGTATATTTATTAACGTCAGTTAAGTATTTTTATGACACGATGATGAATGAATAGCATGTTGTACTCACCCTTCTCTCTTCCTCCCTCGCAGCTTTCAGATGTGACTCTATGGCGTCCAAGTCGATAACAGGCATAGCAGTTTCGATGTTGTACACGTCAAAATCAGCTGAAATAATAATCACATTTAGTACGACTATTTTTGACAAGAATTCATGTTGGAATAACTGATGATTTAATCCATTTTCCTGGGTTTTGAATGTCCATCAAATGGAATAAAATCGTCAAGTTATAATATATGGTATATGGGAAATTTCATTTTTAAATTTTATCCTCATTTGGTATAACTCCTGGTGCATCGTCAGAGGCAGTGATTAGCACTATTACCAAACCAAATTACAATGGGATTGTGTCCTATGTCTTAACTGTACCATATATTGATAAAGTTGGTTACTAAAACGTCAAATGTCCAATTATTTTGCCGGTTTGCCTAATAAAATATGACTGTAATTTCAATTAAAATTTAATTCATTAATTATTTTAAACAATCTCGTTCCTTATTTTAAAGATAAAATATAATTCATTTCAACGACAGATATGTAAAAACTTAAAAAGTTCACTTTTCCGCAACATTTTGCCACCCGACTGATCTCTTTCTATTGTATCTTACATGTTTCAAAATTGTACAACCTTTTCACTTTTTTGAATTATTGGCTAAAAATTGAATTACGTATTTTTTAATCTTTAATCTTTGAGACAGCGCAAAACACGTAACAGATCTGAACAAAAATACGCTTTTAATGCTATCCTATAAAATTTATATACAGGATGTCTCAATATTCAACGATAAGCGGGCACCAGAGGGTGGTCCTGCTCATGACTACACAAGAAAAAAAAAAAAACAAAAATTTATCTCATTTTGTTTAGGAATTAGAAAAATTGTTAACCTTAAGATGTTTTTAACTACCATCACCACAATTTTTCTAATATTTCTGATTTTTTTTTTGTATCGGCAACCTAAATAGCAGTGCTATCCACCACAACCATTAAAAATCCTAGAATACTAGTAGTTTTTACACAAAAATCAATCCAAATTATTGTTTTTCCTAAAATTTTTAAAGATTTTTACTTTCTGTCCACTTTAACTCATCGTGGTGTAAAAAAAAAGTATGAACACTACTATGGCAAGTTTTTTTTTAAAATTGGCGCAACTCTTCAGGATTCCAAAATGGTATAATACTCCAGGAAAACTAGAAATAAAAAAAAATTATGCATACTATTTCTAAACAAGAACCATATTTCATAAATTGTTGTTGTTTAGTTAAAGAGGTTTTTTATTGTTGAATGAATTAAAACAAATGGTACAAACAGAATAGAATTAGGTAGAAACAGGTAGAATATTGGGACACCCTGTATACTCCTCTTTGGTACATGTTTTGTACATACATATATAATATAAAAGAATAAAAATAAATGTAATAGAATACTTTTCAGCTCCATATAGCGATTACGAGAATATTTCTATTTAAAAAACGACAACAATGCTTCCATTCATCGGTTACGCGGTTATCTCTTCCCGACTATGTTTCCACACATACAAAACTTTCAAATGGAAATGTTTTGTACAAACTTCCACTAGTATTGAAACTCATCCAGTAATTGGATCGAATAATGACGGAAAATATTGTATAAACTATGTTACTAACTTTGAAATGCATCACATGCTTTTTAAACTTCGACATTACATTATTAAACTTTAAAAAAGATGTTTAAATAAAAAACTCTGAAAAGTACATGACATTATTAAAATATTCTTTCAAAAAAGAAAATAGGTTACAAGTAAGAACCTTAAGTATGTTTTACAAAAAAAATGTGCGATATTATTTTTGAGTTACATTTGAAATAAAGTAAAAAATAAAACGAATAATTTTTTTTAAAGTAATTCTAGTGTGAAACCAGTTCAATAGAATTTGAAAAATGTTTTTTAAACAAATTTACCGTTTTGTATTCGAGATATAGCAATTTAAAATACCATTCTTTTTAAATTTCAACACGTTCTTTTTATGATCATTTATAATCCGGCAATGCTGCACGCAATATTACCTCGAGTAGTGTAGAATAAAGACGAGAATTTAAAATCATTGATGGTACTAATGCATTTTTAACATTTCATGCATTTGCCAACGTTGGCGTAACGGAAAATATTTGGTAGTATGTGGGAGATTCAGAATTTCTGACAGTAGTAAATGTTCTAAGTATGGTGTACCACGCTGAAACTATCTTAAGATGATTGTCTCATTAACGGAATTTTATTAAAAACGAGATCTTTATTTAGAAGAATGTAGAAAAGTCATTTAAATAAGGAAATGTTTAAACACACGTTGCCAACCTCTGTTATAATGTAATGCCCTTAATTTCTTGTGTAGTTACATGCATTATAAATGTTACTAATGGATTATATTGGGAAGCCATTAGGCGACCATCTGCTTAGTACTACATATATTGTATATAGAACAAAACTTCATATTACTTTTTCTATAACTAAAACTAAAAGTTTTCCTCTTTGATGCACCCAGCATCCTAGTACCAGCTACGAAGCTTTAGAGCTAGACCTTCAGATAATCACTTTAACTTTGTCGCATCTTAAAACTAGTTGTGAAAACTTTAAGATTACAGCAAGAGAGAGAGAGAGAGAGAGCGAGAGAAAGAGATAAAGACATTCAGTAGCGTAGTAATATCAAATAATCTAATGGCGGACGCACACTGAGTAGCAAAACACAAAAAAGGACCTCACAATGATGTAATATTTCAGTTAGGCTAAACCTAGAAATATTTAATCTAAGAGTGTTTTATTTCAATATTTTATGGCTATTCTAAAAGCTTTTAATCCTGAAAAAGAATTTCTTTATATTTATAATCTTTAAATGATATTTGTAAGAAGTTTTACGATTACTTGTAAGCGTATGCATAGTAGATAAAGACATTTACGTAATAGGTGTGGCTTGTGTGCTATGTCTTAATTTCTACAAAACTGTACTATATATTGATAAAGTGGGTTACTAAAACCTTCAATGTTCAATTATTTTTTAATAACTCCTTCTTATATGTTAGGAGATATTAACAATTAAAAAAGTCATTTTGTCTCTTTAATTATTAATGGAATTCAACGTCGTACACATTCCAAGTGCATGTGACATCACAATCCTTGTGTAAGATTACCAACCTTACAGTTCATAAATCTCTGCTATATGCATTTATATATCAAAATATCAAATATTATTTACAGCTATTTTAAGGAACAATCAAATTCCAATATTATGTCTGCCTTAGCAGGGTTAAATAAAATAAAAACCTATAATTCTTTGATTTGACTTGATTATTTGACTACCAACAGATACAGAACATTACCACAGCACTGACCTACTCAACAAATAACTGACGTTAAAATGCATTTCACGTCATACAAATATGGCCGATCATTTCTAGCGCTAAAACAACAATTCAAACTTTTAATTGCTATATCTCCGTCTATATTTAGATATTTAATAAAATAGACACATCAATACACATTTATTAACGTCAATTTCAATCAACAATTGAAAAATCGACCACCAAAAAATGAGAACACAAGCCCATTTTTGTTATGTTAGAGAAAGTGCATACACATGAAACAAGTATGTTGTCTTTGTTTATTCACTATGTTCGTATGGTGTTATATTTGCATCTCAAGACATACAAAATTCAGATCTACCAGTCACTAAATGAATTTGATTATGTTTTAAGATTGCATTTGAAATTACCTGGAAAGGTCATTTGAGCCCACAGCCCAGACCCATGCGAATTTTTTCTTTTGAGTTACCACAAGTCAAATATGTACGACAATGACCAACAAACTTTATCGGAGTTGAGAGCAAACTTCTTCAGAAAGTTTTTAGAAAACTAAATTTGATATAAGAAATTACTTTAAAACGCATGTTGTTCCTACGGCACTGGAGAAACATTTAAAAGTTGAGTGAAGTTTGAAAGTTGTATTTAAATAAATGGATAATCCGAATAATGACGTCACCGTACAGACAAACCACGTAATCAGTTGGCCTCGTTAGTGGACTTGTAATTTGATTATTATCTCCATCGGAAGCTGTGTTGATTGAACGGGGTTTACTGGATTTAGAGGTTAATAAGATCAGTTCGAGCCATTTATAAAACAGATGTTTCAAACATGGGAAATTTGTATAAAATACACGTTTTCGTGTTATTACTCAAAGAGTTTCAAAATGTATATAGTTTTATATGTAGAAAATTAGTTACTATCTTTATTGGAGGATTAAATGCGATTGAGTGCAATTGGTACCGCGAATTTTTGTCATATTGTCTTACGGGTATCTCAAGCTCGCTTCTGATAATGCATTAGTATTCTTTTAAAAGACTATTAGTAATAAATAAAATAATAATCTTAATAAAAACATACTCATTTGGTCAAAAAAAGTTTCTATCTATTTTAAAAAAAGAAAGATAAATTATTTACTCATATAAGTTATATAAAAAATTGGGAAAATTAATATTTTTTAATACATATAGGAGGATCAGTAAATTCTCTAATTTGAAGGGAAAATTGTCCTTCGTTTTCTAGTTCTCCCATAGAAATTGTAACGCAGTGAGCGAGATTCAACTTGCTAGCGTACTATAAGCTAAATCAAGCGTTACATTTCACCCAGAAAATAATAAAAATAAAGTAATTTATTTCATAAAATTTACAAACGGCAGAAATTAAAAAAAAATCACTTAACCGGATTATTAGATCATTGATTTTTAATTGTATTATTTAATTTAATATAAAAATATTTGATATAAAATTTGGAATATGATACTCATTGAAAATCACCACATGGATCATCCCCTAAAGAGAGTCAACAGCCATTAAAGCATAAATTATAAGTCTGTAGAACTTGGAAATATTTCTAAAGATTCTTTCGTTTTATTAAACGCTGACTTTTCTATTTTTAATTGAACACTTGAGATTTTTAATCTCTAACTATTTCCCAACACTTCAGTTTATGTAAAATTATTCCACATCTCTTTTGATATGATAATCAGTCATAAATATCAACCTCCTGCCTCCCATAAAGCTACGTCAACAATTTTTGCATTTTTTTTATTTTCTGCTTACCTATGTCATCAGGAGATGTCCTTCTTCTTTCCCTTCTTCCTTGTTGTGTCTGGTTTGTGCACCTGCCTCGTTTTACACCCATGTTGATTTGCATCTTCTCCTTTTTCCTTGGCACCATGCTGTCTGCTTCCTTTTCCGGTGCTCTGGTTGTCAATGGCTCCTTCTCCTTACTGACGACATAACGGTTGTCCTTGTGGGGCAATTGATCCGTAGCACATGATAGAAATGCATCCGCCATCTTAAATTTACAAAAAAAGAAAATATGATAAGATTGATTTATATGCATGTGAAAATGTGGATAATATTTTTCTTATTTTTGTTGAATAGAAATGGGTCTTTAAATATAAAATAATGTTATATTTTCTTTGTAACTTATTTCCAAAGTACTTGAGACTAAATCTAGATCACGAATAAAAGTGGCAATAAGATATACAGACTATAAGTAACACATAACTCAATAAGGTCGTAGGATGACATATAGATGGCGCTACTACAGACAAAGATTCCGTTCAAGAAAAGCAATAGCATGACAAGTGTCATTCGGACTCGGTATTTTTTCTCTGTAAAAGTAAATGCTTTATCAACACACAAAATGGGCTTGTGTCCTCATTTTTTAATGGTCGATTTTTCAATTGTTGATTGAAATTGATATTAATAAAGGTGTATTGGCGTGTCTATTTTATTAAATATCTAAATATTGACGGAGATATAGCAATTAAAAGTTTGAATTGTACTTTTAGCGCTAGAAATGATCGGCCATATTTGTATGACGTGAAATGCATTGTAACGTCAGTTATTTGTTGAGTAGGTCAGTGCTGTGGTAATGTTCTGTAGCGGGTGGTAGTCAAATAATCAAGTCAAGTCAAAGAATAATAAGTTTTTATTTTATTTAACTCTGCCAAAGCAGACATTATATTGAAATTAAATTTTTTCTTGAAATAGCTGTAAATAATATTTGATATTTTGATATATAAATACATGTAGTAGAGATTTATGAGCTGTAAGGTTGGTAACCTTACACAAGGATTGCGATGTCACATGCACTTGGAATGTGTACAACGTTGAATCCCTTTAATAATTAAAAAGACAAAATGACTTTTTTAATTGTTAATATCTCTTAACATATAACGAGTTATTAAAAAATAATTGAACATTTGAGGTACTAGTAACCCACTTTATCAATATATAGTACACTTTTATAGAAATTAAGACATAGGACACAAGCCCATTCAGATTTTTACATTGTTTTGAAAATTAAAAGAAGTAGCGTCACTGAAACCAATGTAACTTGTAAATTAATGGTGGGAACGTCATGAAATTTTGCTACTATCTAAAAATCATATGGATATGTCATTCCACGAACTTATTGAGTGTGATATGTTACATAATTAAGCACCAAGTTTAACAAAATGTACTAATTGATGGGTGGTTCGTCCCAAGTATCGATGGAAAGCAAAATGGTGTTATATAAGTCATCCATCTTAATACCAATCTGGTCATATTGCATTGAATTATAGGAAACTGGCAAGTAATTCTAGCATAGAAATCCTAGAGAGATTTCAGGAAAAATGTTTAAGATCAACAGCCAATGTTGATTAAATTGATTGACAAAATTACCAACATAGCGGAGGTTGTAGGTGATAGGACTCAGCGACGGAAATAGGCCGACGTTAAATAAATTAAATTAAAAATATATATCCTTTGAATATAAAAATTAGAACAAAAGTAGTGTCACTAAAACTACTGTAACTCATAGTCTATTACTGTAATGTCATGAAATTTTGACACATATCATTGAAGGTTGGTACTATCTAAAAATCATATGATTTATTGTCATCCTACGAACTTATTGAGTGATGTGATATAGCTATCGTCAAAAGCAAATAAAAAAATCATCAAAAATTTATCAGATGCCCATAAAAAGTGACAAAATAGGAGTCTAAGTCAAAATATGGCCAGGAAACACGGCCAATAGTTTAAAGCTATCGCAGTCTGTATCGTTGAAAATATTTAATGTTATACTTGTTGCATACACTGTATCAAAAATAATTTTATACTTCATATTTATATGCGTAACATGAATTTCCATTACGACATTTTTGTTCCACGGTTATTTTTAACATTCGTTTACATTATTTCTTAATATAATTTTTCTTTGTTTATTATTTCTCTGCCTAACACATATTTCACGATATTTAAAAGTTAGACGTCTTTGTATGTTCGGCGCGGTTCGACGTTATACTTGACGGTTATGTGGCTGATGACGCCTGAATAGCTGGCTGAACCCGTTGCTTTTGCTAGTGCCGGTGCCCCTGCCCCTACTCTAATTCAACAGACTTTTGTAATGAGATCACGAAAGCCGGCATTTCTAACCCACACCCAAATGTAATACCAAGTTGACTCGACGAGCAAAAGTAATGATATCATTTCCTTATAACGTATATACCAGTAATATAACAAATGGACACAGGGTTTCTAAGAATAAACGATACAAGGTGATATTTCATGGATTATAGATTACTTATATATTATTCCCTTCCATATCCCTTCCAGTCTGAGACGGCTGATTGTATTTACAAGGTTCGGATAGGTTTAGCGTTGTAGCACGTATACGTTCGGTCAAAATCGATACAAAAAAGCATGTTTTCGATAATGTTTTTTGACGACACAGATAATATATAATTATTTCTATAATTACTACATGATAAAATAACATTTAAAGAATACTTTGTGAAATTTTCATAAATAAATATCAAGAAATGAGTTAATGGCAGCGAATCTCCACAGATGTCACAAAAAAAAGTTTCATTGCGGTGTCCTTCATAACTCATCACTGGATTATTTGAAATTAAAAAACTAAAATGATTTCATTAGTTGATAAGTTTGTGCAGGTAACGCTGTCGAATTTTTTTTGTATTAATTTTTCTACCTCGGCATTTATGTAAAGAAAGAGTGTGCAAAATTTCAAAAGGATCGATGCAATAGATTTTGAGCTAGAGAGGACTAAGACTTAAAACACTATATCTCCGACAGTTTTACTCCAATTGACTTCAAATTTTCACACAATAAACTTAATATATTCTACATTAATATAAATAAATTTAAAAAAAAAGTTAAAACCGCAAGTTTTTGGAAAAACATTTTAAGGACATAATAATAAAAGAATTTACATAACATTGTAAAGTATAAATAGGTGCCTTATTTTGTAACTTATTCTCTAACGTTATGCGTCATGAATTGGACTATGGTATTCATTTGTTTGCTAATATTGGCAAATAAATGATTAACCTTAATTTGCAATTTGACTACAATTTTATTGTCAATATTAACATTAACAAACAAATGACCTACTAGTCTACTACCTCACTAGTCTACTAGTTCATGACATCAGAGAAGAAATACCTTATACCTATTAATTAATGGGCTTGTGTCCTCATTTTTTAGTGGTCGATTTTTCAATTGTTGATTGAAATTGATGTTAATAAATGTGTATTGGCGTGTCTATTTTAATTAAATTAAAGTTTGACTTGTAGTTTTATCGCTAGAAAAGGTCGGTCATGACGGTATGACGTGAAATGCATTTTATACGTCAGTTATTTGTTGAGTAGGTCAGTGCTGTGGTAATCTTCTGTAGCTGTTGGTAGTCGAAATAATCAAGCCAAGTCAAAGAATAATAAGTTTTTATTTTATTTAACCATGCTAAGGCACACATAATATTGGAATTTGAGTGTTCCTTGAAATAGCTGTAAATAATATTTTATATTTTGATATATAAATACATATAGCAGAGATTTATGAGCTGTATGGTTGGCAGCGATTGTGATGTCACATGCATTTGGAATGTTCACAACGTTGAATCCCTTTAATAATTAAAGAGACAAAATGACTTTTTTAATTGTTAATATCTCTTAACATATAAGGAGTTATTAAAAAATAATTGAACATTTGAGGTTCTAGTAACCCACTTTATCAATATATAGTACTGTTTTATAGAAATTAAGACATAGGACACAAGCCCCTTATCAATATATCAGAACCATTCTTTCTCATTGAAAGAGAAAACAAAACGTTGAATATTAGGTAAAATCGTTTACGTAACAAATAACTAACGGCTAAATATAATCTTCCCCTTTAATTTATTATAAATAAATGCTTTACCTTACCTTAATGAAAAACTGTATTTGAATTTATAATTACACTTCCATTAAAATATTATAGTTACGACGCGAAACTGTCACAATATTTAATTCACAGAACATCAAATACTGAATAATAATTAAACTCTTGATTAAACACAATGCCAAAACATAATTAGCAAAACTTGAATAAAAATAAACTCGAAACTAATCTCGATTAGAATGCAAATATATTCATATTAAATATTAAACAAACAAAATACTAATCATATCAGATGTACGTCACAAAAGTTAATTAAAAATAACTACACTACAACACTTAAACTACATGACTTGAATTCCAATAATAGTAAAACATTCCCTACTTTTATTCACTTTGATTTAAACACAAGTTTTTAAATAATTTATAACAACAATGTTTGGTAGGTCCTTTTAACACAGTTATATATTTTTTGGATAATTAACATTGGCACGCGCGTTGTATTACATCAGCGTGACTGACAGTGCCCGTAATTCGTTTCTGGATGCAGTTGGTTCTAAAATGTTCTGCTTCTGCCATGATCTGACTCATTTTGTTATTTCTAAGCCGTTATCGTTCCGAGACTATGACGAGTGTGTTCAGGAGTAGAGTCAGGCCATGTGGGATTTCAATTAGGATCAATTAATACCAGCATGAATGATGTACGAAGCGTAGGACCCCTGCAGGGCTGGAGTTACAAGTATGCATGCTTGTTTTTTCAATTAAAACATATTTCAGATATCACACTGATATCAAAACTTATTATTAGGATAGTTTTGATTTTTGTAAAAGTGAAAAGAAGTATATACGGTGTTTCATGAGCGTCAGCAGAATATTTGGCAGGGTGGGGCTAATCAAAAACATTCTATTTTATCTAGTGTAAATTTATTAAAGATTCAGTTCTATCAAAACCGTCAAACCGTTTGTCTTATGTAAACTTCCTAATCCAGCCTGTTAATATAAAAAACTCTTGCAATTTTTCTAATTTATAATTCAACTAGCTGTCCCGGCCACGCGTTGCTGTGACTAACGTTTTTGTCATATTACATTACATAGCGCCATCTATTGAATATTTACTCAATCTAGTCAACAGATGTCGCCATCTTTTACAATCGTTTGGAGCTAACAGATAATTAATAGACAAATAATTTGCAATAAGATAATATTGCAATCATAAATTGAGATGTAAGCTATCCTATCTTTCAAGTTGAATCAAACTGCACACGGTGTACAAATTTGATTAAAATCGGTTAAGTAGTTTAGGAGTCCATCGCGGACAAACAACGTGACACGTAATTTATATATATTAAGATTATATCCCCTAAGGGATCTTATTAATTACATTACACACAAATGGGGGGAGGATGGGGGTTGTCTACAAATTCTGAGATGACTATACCGTACGTACTTTTCTCAAATTTCACAAAAAAAAAATTGTATTACATAATTGAAAATGTATGATATCACATACAGTAGAGAGGGAGGAGGAGTCCGAAAAGTATGACAGGCAGGAGTGAGGTGGGGTAGGGGGAAGGAGTCAGAATAGCTTGAAATTTATGTGCCGTAATTTATGGATGGTTTCTAAACACAAAACTTAAACTCATGTATTATAAACTTAAACTCATTTAAAATAATTTTCTTTACATAAAGTTATGTTATTTATAGAAATTTAACATAACTTTGCTACATATGTGTGATAAAATAGCAATGCAAAGTATATTACAAGGATTTACTAATATATTTTTTAAATATGTAACATTATATAATTTTACATAAAGGGTTTTATTAATGTCTGGGACATAAATTTAAGTCAAAAGAAAACATTTGTTATATAACCTTAAAATATATTAATATAAGAGTTATTATACAACAAGTAAAATATTTTATATGAAATAAACCTTTTAATATATGTGACTGTGTTTCGAGTACCCATGAACTTTTCAACTTTAGTAAAATCTGAGATTTCGTTATATCCTGTGTAACTGTATTATATATTCAAAGAAATAATCATATTTTGCTAATTGCATCAGATAAACCAGTATATTGTATATATGTTCATGTGTACAATGCGACAGCCTTGCTGCCTATTGCCAAATCCGCCACTGAGTGCCACAGCGAACTATTCTTTTCTGCAGAATTTGCTGACGTATTCTTACTTAAAGCCAAACACGATAAAAAATTGTTTACTTTAATTGATCAGTCATGCCGCCTACATTGTTTCCACTATCACCTGTGAGTTTTAATCTTTTAACAAAAGCGTTGTTTTTGCATTATTATACTCAAACTGATGTTCCTGCAATACAGTGGCGTAACATCCACTTTATATAAATAGGACACTTCTACTTTTGATTTTATGAAAAATTGTTTTTGATTCCTTATGTATCTTTCATATTGAATTCTATTCTTTCCAGTAGCGCTTGCTATACATATTGGATTCATTTATATTAAGGCATAAATCCTATAGTGAAATAGAATCCTTAAAAACTCTGGGCCTGTCTCTAGTTAATCTATTGATTGCTGGTATATAGAAATAGTATTATTTGTTTATTTTGCTGCTCCAATACACCCTACTGAAAAAGTTGGAGGTCACAAGTAGTTCGTTCTATAATATTTGGTAATATTATAAAAGATAAAACGGCTATTCTCTTCAGATACGACTGTCTTTGTCGTAGAAAGATAGAGATAACACCATAAGAAACAGAGGCAACACTAATTGTGTGCGACGTCTTATGTCGGTCATATCTTCTATCAATAACCGGTCTTAAGTTATGAAAGATTCCCTTAAATCTTCTAATACCCAACAATTTTCGGTGACGAAACATCTTTTTCCTGTTAGTTCTTTGAATTTCGGTCCTGGTGTGAATAAAAATATTCCCTCCTTTTCCTCTTCCTCACCGTACTCTTCATCAATAAGTCCATAACATTTGATCGTGTTTTCGTCTCAACATAAATAACTTAGTGATATATACAGGTTAATTTCGAATGTGCTCCATACGAACACGAACTCTGATATTCTATTCAACTCCTTCTTTAATCGTTCTCCAGAGGATCTTATTTCACTGCTGGCCGTATATTTGCACTGTTTTATTAGACCACTAATAAAATATAAGAGCAGAATAGAAAAATGTTATTTCCAAGGTATTACCAACCTTATACGAGTATCTCTTGTTGCCGCATGCCAAACAGTAGTGTGGATATATTCTTTCTTTTGTGAATATAAATAAAATAAAAACGTATTTAATATTTTCAAGTTCTCTATGTCGAATCGAAAACTGTACTATATATTGATAAAGTTGGCTACATGAATCTCAAATGTCCAATTATTTTTTAACAACTTCTTATATTTTAGGAGATATTAATAATTAAGAAAGTCATTTTGTCTCTTTAATTTTTAGAGGTATTCAACGTTATAAAAGTCTAATGCATGATACATCACATCCGACAATTTGCCATCTCTTTTATACAACAGAGACACATACGAGTCTGTGACACATCTATACTACTAACAGTAAGTAGTGTATCCCATGAAGTAATATATTGAAGGTTGTGGAAAAAGAAAAATAATCTAAATTACTTATTTCTTCTGTGATGTATTCTTACATATTTACAAGAAACGACAAAACTGAAATTCCAAATTGATATATCTATAATACCATCAACTTTTAAATATTTAAAAAACAAAAAACGCCAATATACATTTATTAAAATTCGGCATCGTAGTCGTAATCACTGACGAAATACTACGTCATACACAGTACTATTTTTGAATGAATTACGACACGCGGTTTGCGGTGTAAATGGGAAGTTTTGAGCGGACCGGTAAATAATAAATTTATTATATATCCTCATTTTAGTACCACAGTTATTTACAAAAAAAGGTAATATGAATCTAACAATAATTGAAACGAATATATGAGTGCTACAGACACGCCAAAAGTATTTTTAAATAGGTCATAGTAAAACATATTTATTTATCGAAGTTATACCTGTTTACACCTACTTGGCAAGAAGCTGCAGCAAAAGTCAGAAACCCAAACTTCTAAAGTTTTTATTAAAAGTCATTCATAAATTATGTCATACGCATTTCCTTCTATTCTGACCCCCCTCCCTGTCACATTTCATCAAATTTTTGTAATATTTTAATTTTTTATTTGCCCGATTTTTTTTTACCTGCATATGACGTCATAACGCTTCTGACACTTCCCACTCCCTTGCTAGATCTTGTAACAATCTGGACAAGAATCTATGCAAACATATCTATGTTTGAGTCAAAGTTGAAACAGACATTCTACTTTCCCAATTTCCAAAACAATTTGGGCTTCATTCAAAATCATAGTGATTAGATTGTATGAAACTTTGCCATGGAAGACTTTGCTCACAGTTGTTCATATAAAATGTTTGTGATATAGCCTCTAAATGGAGGAACCGCTTCACTATTCAGAATCCAAGCGACGAAAAAGTTTATGCCAACAATTGAAGTGATATAATACATAGCGAGTCATTTCACCAACTTGTTTACAGGGTTTTGTAAGTTGAAATGTATCAATGCAATTACTTCAAATTTTCATCTAGAATGTGGAATTTTTGACATTGTTCTTTTTAGCTCCAAGCTTCAGATATATTCATACCCTTTTAAATTTTTAAACGGACTTCATGCCCATACCTTGAGCTTGTAAAGTTTTCTATTTTCCTTTGTGTTTTTTCGTTTTTCTTGTTGTCACCCGACGTTTTCACACAGTTTCCCGGTGACATAGACTTTTCTCGTAGGTGGTTGTGTTATACCTTATACACATATGTGTTACACGGTATCTTCATACACAAAATAGAATGTCCTGAAGTATAGAATATTATGCTATAAATTCTTATATGAAGAAATAGGTATAATATCAGCAAGATATTCTCTGTCGGAGTAACGTTTTGTACTGGATTCTAGACCGTCATTAGGTTTTATAGCTATACATATATTTTTGATAAGAAATATATATATATATATATATATATATATATATATATATATATATATATATATAAATATATCGAAAAAAAATATAAAGGCCTAAAAAATTGACACGTACATTTTTTATTAGACACCAATTCGATTGAAATTTGAATAAAAAATTGAGCGTAAAATTGATCAAAATATAAATTCATATTCCTACCTCTTTCTTGAATAAATTGTCTTACAACTTATTCATAACAAATCAGGTTTAAATTGTGATCTCTAAATCCAAGCTTTTCGTTAACTTTACTACTTTACTGGTTCACAGGGGAAGCTCTCCATGGTTTGTATCTTAATAAAGCTTTACACTGTTAAATTAAGCTTTGGTTACTTTTGAAAAGTTTTTTGAGTATATTTTACATTGTATTTTAATATCGTATGGTTTTAGAGGAACTAGTAAACTAATAAATGTAAAATACAATAAAAATTACATTTTTAGCCATTCTTGTTCAGTTGTTTTTAAATTTGTAGCCCCAAATGTAGGCCAAACGTTGCAATATATGATTGTAAAAATAACCTTATTTAACCTAGTCCGAAACTCCTCATCTGATACTAATATTATGTTATGTGAGGTCCAATGTTCCCTCTACGAGTCTAATCAATAATTAAATGAGAATTAAAATATCTTCAAAAACTGGATTCGAACTCAGATCTTCTGTTTAGTACACAGCTGCTTTTATGACTTTAGCTATTTCAGGCAAATAAGGAGGAATTACCGTGGATGTCAATAAAGTGATGTATCGCTCTACCAGCTGATTATTGAGACATCTTTGAATATTGAGTTTTGAGATAACGACGAAAAGAATATTCAAGTTTCAAACATTTCAGAAATGTTCGATAAGTTTATCTGCATTATAATTTTGTTTGGTTGCATAGTTGGAATCTCTGAATACTGAATCAGAGAGGGGACATAATTTTACAGATAACTGTATATAAATACGTCACATGAAAGGTGAAGAGAGGGGAGTGGGGTCAGAAGCTTCAAAAGTAAATATTAAGCGAAATGAAGCGTTGCGAACGTCAGTAATAGCCTAAATAAAGGTCATTTCTTCCAAAAACTTAAAAAATACTATTTAAATCTTATCTTTCGGCACTACGTACTTTTTCAGGAAAACACAAACATTCCATAAAATAATTTTGTATTTATGTGTACGAAGTGGCTATGAGACTCCAATTTTAACAAATCGACGTTTATTATTATCTGACTTGACGAATTCACATGTTGCAACTAAAGAAACAGAATCTGCACTCACCTTATTGTTAAGAGGCCGATCTACGGTGACTGCAGTCATGGTATCGCTATCACCAACTTTATTATCAGCAACTGGCTGTTCATCAACACCAACACCAACACCACCACCAGGTAAACCAGAAACAGTCTTATAATCGGAAAACTTAGCACCAATTTCCCGTTCAATTTCACCACTTAAATCTCCGACAATATCCGTCGGCGTTCGGAATGCATCGGGTGTTACAACCACTTTTGGTATAATAATACTTGTGCAACGGTCAGGTTCATTATTTTCAGCTTCCAAATCAGATTCAATCCCCTGATCTACACTTACATTTCCATCAAAATCAGGAGTTTTCTCTTCCTTCTCGATGAATATTCTTGGAGCTTCTCTGTTTATGTTTATATTTGTTGCCACGGGATTATGATTGGCGTTGTCATCGTTATTTTGATTATGATTGTCATTATGTTGATTTGTTTCGTTCGTTAGTTCACCGCTTAAAGCGCTGTCGTCGTCTGATATTTCGGAATCATCGCGGGTTGTGTCGAAGCCCAATGTGTGAGCGAATTCTTGAAATCCTGGATAATTCGGATTTATAATTCCACCGCAGGGCAAATCGAGTGATGTGTATGGAAGTGTTTCTATAACAATACATAAGCAAATATTAGTAAAACTGTCGACATAATCATATTCACTTAAAATATCTCGAAGATTAAGGATAGCTTCCTTAAGGAGGGACATGTTACAAAATTTTAGCGACCTATTGTTCATAGTTTTGTCTTTAAATGAATAAAATTAGTTAATTTCCAGATGCATCATGACCTTTACCTTAATTTTCCTATATATCATAACTTTTAACTATGAAAAATTAATGAAAAATTAATGAAAAATGTGCCGGCAACGCTGCAAATGGTAGATCGAGTGGGAAATTGAAAAAAAAGGAAATCCATATCCAAGAAATGAGTAAAGTTAAGCTAAGTTTTACACCATGATATGTTCCTTTTGACATTTTTGATTATTTATTATTATTTTTTACCAATATTTAATTCAAATTGATTAATATGAATTTGACATTAATTATAGGTAATTTCTCATTTCAAATCAGTCTCGATAAATGTTGAGAGATAAACTTTTTGCGCTGACGGTACGTCATCTGTCATGTATCTCCTTGAAACTAGTAAAGACAATTTAATCAAATTAAATGTACATACCGTCATCAATGAAGCTGTCTTCATCAGGGCTAGATTCGGAGGCGTTGCTATTATTGTTGCAGTTAATATTTCTGCTATAGGTAACCACGTGGTCAGCCCTAATGGCCACGCTATCAGTAGCGTCGTTAGAAATGTTACGCCGGACAGGAGACGACGCAACACCACGTTGAAATCTCGCCGATAGATTGTTTCCGTTGTTGGTGTTACTGTGGCTGTTATGATTTCCGTTGTCACTGGCTACCGGCGCCGTGATAGCCTGCGGGAACCGCATTTCCTGAAACAAGACAAACAGAACTTTGTTAGGGATGTATTCCTACTCAAACACTACGTAGTTGAGAAATCAATAGGATCCCTAGGGATAAATGTCAACTTGAATATTTTTAGATATTTGTTTCTATTTTTCAATGTATTATACAGTAGGATGATATTGAATTTCATGGTTCACGTGTCGACTTATAAATATAGATCGACTACAAGCAAATCCGTAATACGGTTCAGTGAATTGGAGTAATTTTAAATGTAAAGGTTCGTACCTGCTCGGTCGTATAGCAGTTATATATTTATTTATCATGCTATGGATATTACTAGAGACTAAAACCTATGTCTTCAGATCAAAAACATATATATCTTTTTTTTTGTTTTTATGAACCAATATTGAAAATCGATTAAATCTTTTTTTTAATTTTATTTGAGTGTATCAACTAGATAGTTCTTAACATTAAAAACAATATATACAATAATGAACAATACATACAATAATAAACATTTGTATTTCAATTTAATTATCAAAAATAATGCCATAACATTCATATGAATGATACCAGGACATTGTGAAATAAGAAGAAACGAAATTGCAAATAAATTGGCAAATGAATTTATAAACATGGAAATTTAAATGAATGTGAAATTATCAACTTTTAGTATAGAAGAAGTTATTAGTATAATTAAAAAATTGAACTTCAATTTGAGGCACAGAGATTTCATTAACAAAAGTCAGATAAAAAAGGGATTATTATTTGTGGCATCCAAATTTAACTAAGAAAAGATGGTTCGAAAACGAGTTCCGCAAAATTATATCAACTATAATCAGAAGAAAAATAATCATTGCAAAATTTCAGCTCACCTGTATAAAATTAATCTTAATGATGATAGACGCCAATGTGGCGAATTAGGAACTTTAGATCATATTATATTTGAATGCAATTTAATTTACAAAGATCAAAATGTAATAGTTTAATTTAATAAAATATTAAATGTAATTAAAAGATTCCCTGTTAATACTAAATTGTTGGTAGGTGATTAGAAATTAATTAGTGAATTACTGAAATATTTAGATAATGCTAAAATAGAATTATAAATCTCATGTAAAAGTATATTTTAAAAATATTAAAATGATGGGGTTTATGACGAGGCCAATTTAAATTAAAGAAAACATTTAGAAATACGAGTAATTTTGCAGCAATTTGATGTTCCAGCGTATTTAGTACGGCTCATAAAAACACATAAAGCGCACACTTACGACAAAACTATCTTAAGAAAAGCTACTAGCTTTAGTTTTATTTATTCAAAGAATTCGCTTTAATTTTCATTCATTCAGAATTAGTGGGATTTAATGATATACATATATGAATAGTGGCAATAAAATCAATGAAATATATCCAATCTAATAATTTCGTTATTGCATTCAAAAAGGAAACGAAAATAATATCCTAAACTTAATATTCAATTAGAAAAAGTTATTGATGTTGCTTTCACAATTCTTGAAGGGGTAATATCTTGAAATAATTATTTTCGTTTTATTTATAGTATACGACCAAGATGCGCATTAGTATTTTAAACTGTTTCAATAAATGGTTTTATTGAGGCATGCTCTACTTAGCTGGGAATATATGTATATATCCATAGCCTCCTATACCCTAGAGAACAAACACAAATTCTGCTGGTAAATTACCGTAGTATTATGCTATTACTGCGGCACAGTATTCAAACAATGCCTATAACCACATCTATGTAGTACAATGTACATCAGTACATGAACATGGGTCTAATAACTGGTGACATGCTGTGCAACAATTGCCTTAAGTACTTAGAGAAGAACGTACGAGTACGATTACTTGAACATTATGCTAACGACATCAGTGTTAGTATTAGTATTAGGGTTAACTATGAATAAACATTGTGGAAATTATTGGTGCAAATTGTTAAAACAAGAATACTTTTACTTTTAATGAACCGTCGCTAAAATTAGCGGAAACTTTGAAAACATTCTTGTTAAATGACAGTCATCTAAGTAAATGTGTAATGGTAGATTTTCTAATATTGCTAGCCGTAATTTCTAATATAAAGTGAAGAGTACTATAAAACCTAATTCACTTTAGCAAAATCTATTTAATCTGGGCCCATAACCTGTTGCAAATTGATAGATAATTTAATGAAAATAACACGTTGTAAGTAGAAACTGAAAAAATAACGTAACGTAATGTGAATAACTTAAAACTAACGATTCGGTAACGGTATATAACATAGTGCTAAAAAACCATAAAATAACGATGTTTCAGTCTCCAAACATAACTCTTAACTTTAGCATTATGGTAGAAAAAGTACCCTTAGATTATTGATAATATATAATTTTGTATATTTAAAGTCGGTCTATCTCCGATGCTGAATTGTATCACCAACGACCTTCTACCATTTTGGCAGTTTTTCTGTCGTGGTTCGTCAAGTTTGTAATAACAACCAAACCCAGAAAATATAACTCTGGTACCGGGATCGAACAATGCCCTCGCCCGCTGTGTGGTCAATATATAATTTCATTTGTTATTTTTAAGTTTCCTGGTTTTTTACGTCATTTTTTCCAGTCGCTAGTTATAATGTTAATTTAAAAGCTTATGGTCATAATACGAGTATAATAATAGATTAAATGTTAGTTATGAGATCCTCAAATGTCTATTTTTGTGTATTTTTTAATAAATCGCAATATTATAGATATTAACAATTAAAATAGGAATAAACATGAAAGATTGGAAAAAATTGAGAAGAGCAATTATAACAAAAGATATAAAGGATTTGGGAGAGAGATATACCAGAATACTTAAGAGAAAAATACACAAAAAACATGAGAAGGATTGCCAGATTCAGATTAGGAAACGAGGAGAAAGTAAACAGAGAAAAAGGTAATAAACAAAAGAATATTCTGCAGTTATTGAAGGGAGGCAGTGAAGGGAAGAGGTGGATGGCGGAAAAAGAGAAAAGGAGTGAAGAAAGAGAAGGAATGGCAGAGTAGAAGCAAGAGGGAGAGTAGCAGGAGGAGCGAAGCAGTAGCAGTTTTGTTTTTATTTTTATAAGGATGTTTTTTTTCTTTTGGAAGGAGTGAGAATGTTTAGATATAATAAGAATCAAAAATGAATTAAGCACAACGATATGTAAATAAATGAGTTAAGGAACAAGAATGGCAAAGATATTGAAATGAAATAATAAACAATTAAAATATCCATTGCCAAAAATTGTACCTTCTACCAAAATGTGTTATAATAAAATCATTGTAACTGTTTTGTGCAAACTTCGTACTTCCTGCAGTTTAGAATCTACTTGTAATGGTGAATGTAGCAGAAATATCAGTTAGTTTAGTTGTTCAAAATATTAATTAACTTGTTCCGAGACTTCCCACTATATTATATTTACCAAAATGGTTTGAAACTTCTCCCACTGTTCGTTGTCTATGTCAAAATAAACAACTTCCAAAGTTATTACACGTTAATAAAGGTAAAATATATGTCTGGTTTGAACCTTTCTTATCATTAATATTAACAGTGTCCGCGATGCTCAAAGTTTGTAGTTGAGTTACATTTTCATGTGCATTATACCGCATGTTGTATCGATTTCTACGGTCTCTGAAGGCTAGAAAGCCCGTCATAGCCATCAGTAGACGGCAATAGAAGTCTTACACTAGGAGCACTGGGCAGGCGGTACCTCGGAAAATCTTCTAACGTCATTTAGATTATGGATGGGAAAACATCGATGTATTATCGATATCTATTTCATTATTAATTTCTGAATTATTTTTACAACAATAAAATAAACTAACTGAAGTGTCATTCCCACTCACTGCTTGCATATGGCAATACGCGTAGTCATTCACAGTACCATTTTTAATTTAATTTATTTTTTAAGAACCTTTAATTTATATTACTAAAGACGTATGCGCACCAACTAAATTAACTAAACTCAAATTAAAACACGAATGTGACTAGGAATGCCTATTCTGAAAACCTGAAATCTAGATTAAAATATTATATAAAAATAGTAAATTAAATATCAAAACAGTAAGTGAGAATGAGGCTTAATAAATTCGTCTTATTTTGTTATGTTTTGGCCTAATTTCTCTCATGAATTGTATGTCTTCTTCACATAAAGTCGGCTAACAGAAAGAAAGGCGATTTACATTATATTTTAAAACGTGTTTAAAATAAAACATTCTGATATTCAATAAATTAATAATCACATTTAATCAATAGTCTGTAATAAAAAAAAGTATTGGTCCCGAAATCGAACCCGAGGACACACCCTGCATCAAGTATAAACGTCACTGTGTAAAAGAAAAATTCCTTTATGATTGATGTTATGTACAACACCATAGCTTTATTTATCGATGTATTGAAATATTATTTCGAATTTCGATATTTTCCAATCGATTCACATCCTTGTCTAAGTGTAAGTCTATCTCAACTCAATATCTACATGGCTGAGTGAAAAACAAACAAATAGAGTACACAGTACACACAACAAGCTATGTGCTAAAAGCTACACACCAACACTACTAACACTAGCATAGCGGTTAGATAAAAATAGAACTTATGATATCGATGATAGGATTCTATTAAAGTGGGTGAGTGTGTGTGTGTGTGTGTGTGTTTGTGTGTACATACGAGTACAGTGTTATATAGTGTGTGCTTTATAGCGTTATGAAAGGATTATTTTCTTAACACTTGAATACACACTGTATTCTATGTCCAAAAATAAGATTTGTTTGTGTCTGAGAACAACGGTTGATATTAATACGCCTTTTCTAAAAGTAACTTATACGGTCATAGAAAAAATATATTTTTATAACTGTTGTAATAGAGTGATTATATTGATAGTAGAATTTACCCCCGTCGCATCCAACAAAATAATTTGTAATTTTAAACGCGTAAACATATAAACAAACAAACATATAAACTTTCACTTGGAACATTATAATATAGGATAATTATGAGTAGGACTCGAATTTATATGTATTACTTATTTGAAAAATTTAAGGAAAATGAACATTAAATTACTCAAGAGCAAGAGATACAAGAACATATCTTATCTGAGTTAAAAAGACACTTCCGGGCAGTACCGGATCTGTGATATTTTCTAACCGGGGCAAGAACTTAACCCTACCCCCTGCATACTGCGAATTTTTGTTTTCTTTTTATTTTAGAATTTTAGGCGATTTTAACGACAAGGTAATGTTCGCTTGAAATTAATTTATTTCAATTAAATTTTTTTTATTATGTTTATTTTAATTTTTTCCGGATTGTCTGTGGGCAGGTTACTAGTAGATGATGGACTGTTATTTGTGTCTGACAGTTTCTGCAAATTTAGTATTTTTTTCTTTTTCATTGGCGAAAATTAAAATAAAGTTAACAGGATTAAAAATAACAGGATAGATCTCTTGACTGTGAGGACTAAAAAACAAAAAAAAAGCATTTCCAAATAATTTGAATTATGAATTTGTAACATTATTATAGTCATAATCTAAAACAGAATATAAGGAAGTTGAACTAAAATAAAATAATTAGTTTTGGGGTTAAAATAAAAACAGTTGTTAAATTTTCTTAATTATACTTAAAGCAGTTTTAAAACCTAATCAAAAAAAAGAAATACAACTTTTTACAGATTCACTCTATGTAAACATTATAAATATTTTAATTAGGCTGATGTACTCATTTAAAATTTAATAAAAACTTTTTATCCCCAATATAAAAATCTAAGTTAATCAACTCTTATATCACATCCCCCTCCCTCCCTTCTCCAGGTACATCCTGGAGCAGCTAAATGTGAAGGATGATGTTATTCTTTTTCTGGACATCATCGCTAAGTGCATAATCATGTTGTAATATAAACATCTCTTGTAAAGTAACGAATATAATCTAATATTCACAAACACCCTATAGGGTGGGGTGTTTGGAGTGTTGTTGGTATGAAATATACTGGTTGGATGGGAGGGAGAGACAACTCAATCCCTCAAACCCCAAAATACTACCTGATGTCGTAAAGCTCATCCTTGTCCCTACTTCCAGCTAACCTCTAACTCTAACATAATATAGATGCTCGTACCTATTTGTACGAAGCCGTATGTACCGATTACGTCACAAGGGATGGTGGCTTACTTAAAGAAAGATTCTCAAACTGTGAATCTCTTTTTTTCCATTACTTTTTATTTCAAAAAGACAGCTTGTTTGAAAATGTACAATGTTTATTTTGAAATCATATTTCTTCTCTTTTAATGGTCTGTACATAAAAGGGGACATTATATTTTTTTGAAAAATATTTATTTATTCATTAATATCTAATTTGACCCATTCAATTCCCCTCCTCCTCAGATATAACACACTTGTGCTAGCTTTTTCCAATCTTCCTTTCACATATGCGCTTTTTGGTCTTTATCTCCTCAATCGTGATATATCTCCGTCCTTCATGGGTCTTTTCAGTATTAGGAACAGAAATATAGTAGGTAGAAACTTGAAGGTAATATTCCTTATTGACTGTACGATTTAAAAGGCTTTAATCCTTAAAAAAGTCTTGTTCAGATTTTATAATCCTTACAAAGTTTTATGAGTATGCCAAAACGCACAAGGTAGATTTATTATTCCAAAAGCAAAAGAAAATAGGTTACAAAACGATTCATATTAAGTTAAATCATTTACGCAACTAGTTACTTTTGTTCCATATAAATACATATAACTGCCTTTAACGGGATAAGTGTATAAATAATAATAAAAAAGAATTAAAAATTCTAATTCATATGATATGTTATAAAGGAAAAACATAAAGCAAAGACAAATTTCTTTCCAATTCGTCATTGTTCTTTTTTTGGGAAAAAAATTTGGATAAAAATACTTCAGTAAGTCTTAGGGGTCCTGGTTTTTTACAACGTATTCCCAAATCATATTTGGGCACGTATATCTTAGTAACTTAAAATATAGATCCGCCTAAGTCCCCCTTGGGTTTGTACAATTGTCCTGGTGACCCTTGGTGACCCCCAGCCATGAGCTTAAAGGGTTTATGCTAGATAAGCTACTATACTCGTATATTTAAGAAAATTTCTAGATGAGATTATTATACTTGCAAAATTCATGATGCTAGCTGTGTCAAAGCGAAGGTGTTTCTTTCAACTCTCAACTGAGATAAATACATTCTTCATGGATTTGTGTATAAAACAAATCTGTGTTATCGTTGTGCGTTTTGCACGTTTTGTGCGCACTTATCTGCAGGACTATCTGAATATGGTCCCACTTTTCTTGTTTTAAAAATTAATATGTCACTGTGGCGTTATCCTTTAAGACCGTTATAAAAAAAAACCTGCTGTGTACCGTAGTTGGATAAAATAAACTTAACAATACAATATTTTGTGTGTCTAATCCTCTTACAAGACAAGACGTACGTTTTTTAAGCCCATCTTTGTGGTTTGTACGACAAATGTATATAAGATTTATAAGCCTCTAACAGTTTTACTAAACAAAATTTATTTTACTCTTTTATTAAAGTCTGCTAGAGCGCGGCTAGCACTCACTCCTCCGTCCTCCGTCTTTCGTCTTCCGACTTCCGTTTCCTGATTGGATTTGTTTAAATAACGTGACGCAACGTTTTAAGGAAAATATATGTTTTATTAAAGTAATGTGTCCCTTTATTACACCTTTAGCCGTAAAAAGAAGAAAAATAAAAAAATATCACTTTTATATAGTTACGCAGTACCAGTAACTTCTACTCTCACTTCTATCTAATGTCCCACTCCCTCTTACCCTACATCGACCTCCTTTACCTTTACCTACCCTACTACGTTAAGAGATAAACTAAAATTACTGTTTTATTTGCCAAAGAAAATGTGTAGTTTGTTTTTATTTTAGAGAATTACTTACGTACGGATATATTCTTGTAACAAACGCAGAAAATTTAATAAACAAAGTATTCTTTTAAATAATACATTTATTTTAATACTACGTAAGGGTTGTCGTAATCATAAATCTATTTTTTAATAGACAGTACGTTTCCCTTTTGGTATTTATATTTCGTAATATAATACGGCCAACATTGTAGGAGGTCGTTGGTGATAGTCCTCAGCATCGGAAATAAACCGACGTTAAATAAATTAAAAAAAAAAAAAATTGGTCTGAATTTTGAACTGACACACATTCTGACTTTACTGCTTAGGTACTGGCCCTTTTAACATTTCGCTTATAAACTAATAAATGAATTTCTTGTGCTCCTGTTATTCCCAATTTATAAATCTACCAATTCCTCTGTTACTAAGGGTGTAATCCATTTTTAAATAATTGAATAGAAGCTTTTTAATTAAGAAAAATGTACCTAATTGCACAGACAATGAACATTAGAGTATAAAATATGCAACACAGAGCTTTCCATGGGGTGGTGGGTTGGGTTACACTGGCCCAATAAAGCGTAAATAGCCTGTATCTTGTAATTGGGAAAAATAGATTACTTTTTTAGTATGTGGATCCGAAAACCGAAGACCGAAACCAAACATTGTAATAGCATTAGTCGATGGTTTTATGTTGTTAACGACTAAATGTGTTTTTGCTTCTCAAAGCTCTTTGTTAAAAGCTCACTGTTGTTAAAAGCTTAAATAACTTCAAGTGACGTGGTTTCTCGAGTTTGGTTTTCAGTTTATCAGGAAATTACGTGGAAATTATATGTACATATAGTATTATATAAATTATATAAGATGTATTAGATATTATACAAGAGAGTTAAGGATTGATGAGGGGGGGTAGTTCATTCATACATGTGACAACTTTCAGACAGCTTTGTTATAACGACAGGAGAGCTTTTGAGTAAAGATTCGAGATAGATATAGATATTATATTATGTGAATGTGTTAAACATGAAAGAGAATTTGTAGCTTGCTACAAACTAATATCAAGATTCATTTCCTACCTAGGTATATACATCTATAAGTAGTAAAAGTAATAAGTAGTAAATAATATGTCAGAGTTTTGATAAAAGTAGAAATATATAAATTTACTATATTTACTCATTTTTTTAAAATAGTGTAGCAAATGCCGTGGACCATAAGACTCCTCATTTAACTAAATTTTGCACCCTCTAACACTACCCCTTACCACTATGAAACAGCTTCTTGAAGCACATATTATTCTCCTAATTTGAGCTAGTTTTTTAAATTTACAATACTGGTAGTCGCATATGTATGTTGTCGCATAAACTGTATGAGTATGGGGTAATATAATCAAATTAATATTGACAATAAACAACTCTAGAAAATATAGCGCTAGTCTGGGAATGGAACAGGAAGACACAGAAGTATGGTGTATAGCATAAATGCTATCGGTCACAGTGTCGTCCCTGGGATACACCGGAGCGGCAATTTAATTTCGGGAACATAAAGAAGTTACACGGCGGCAGATCTGGTGAATACAGTGATGAATTGATGCTATTTATTCGCTCTAATCCAAGGTAGAATTCACGAATTTTTCTTCCATAAATCTGACCACTTCTGACCGATTTTCTTACGCAAATGTTTCAATGCGGCAAAATAATATTCTTTATTAACCGTCTCTCCTTCTAGAATGAATTTATGATACATCAAACCATAAATATAGAGGTAAACAATAAGCATCACCTTGACCTTCCAGCGAAGATCTCTTGGCGCTGCTTGAATGTTTTGTACCACTCCCAAGTACGTGTTTTCGATAAAGCGAATTCAGTATTGGTATTTTCTAATATTTTTTAGTCGCAATTCCGTTGGCAACACAAAATTTAAGGTTTTTGTTCAATACTTACGTTACTTTTTGAAGTCATCTCGTAACGTAAAATAAAGAATCCATCACGTGCAACAAAAGATAAACTAGAGAATTTCTGTTCTCGACTTTAATATTCTGAGATCCTTTTCATTTAAAATTCTCGCACGAACTCCAAAGAGAAAACGAGTCGATGTTTCTTGTATTTGAAATAAAAAATTCCATTCACATTAAATATTTCCAATTCTATTATATACTATGTTAACATTAATATGATTTTAATATTAATAATATTATTCTTTGCATTTAGAGTGAAATTATTCAATGATTGAAGTTATTCTTATTTTGTACACGGTTTATTAGAAATGAATATGTTTGTATTATGGTTTTCAAAACCACAAAAGATTTCTAGATAAGAGCAGAAGAAGCAACTATAACATGTTCAGACAAAATTAAAAATTTAATAAATTGTGCATGGCTGGAAAAATGGAACGAATAAGCCATCAATTTGTAAATTAATTAATAGTGCCTTAGCCATTGCGAGGCCCCGAGGAATTTTTATAAAAGTTACCAAGCACAAAGCTGACAAATATTAATGAAGATAAACTAAGGTACATGAATACCTTGAAAGAAGACGCAGTGATTCAAGTGGGATTTCTAAAGAGCTAGGCTTTATTTTCGTCGCGAAAAAAAGTATTTTCGCCGCTAAAAAATATCTTATTCTCCGCCAAAAAAGAAATATTGGCGCCGCAAAAGAAATAATATTTCCGCCGGGAAAAAAATAATTTTGTCGCCGCGAAAAAAATAATACTTCCGCCGCGAATTAATTTTTTCGCCATTGCGGGGCCCCAGGCGGCTTAATTTATGTAAATTGTAAGGAGTTATTTTTAATGATAATTGACGAGAAATAAAATTTTATATAAGTTTTATAAAAGTTAACAAACACAAAGATGACAAATATTAATAATGATAAACTAAGGTACATGAATACTTTAAAAAAAGACAGTGATTTAAGTGGGATTTCTAAAGAGCGAGGCGCAAGATTCAAATAGATTGCGCGAGAATGCGAGGCCCCGGGCGGTTGCCCTGCTTGCCACCTGAGTCGGACTAAATAGAAGGCTGAAAGTTGTAATATGTAGATTCATGATAGGTCTTACAAATCTCACACATACCTAATTATTAAAAAGAGAACCACAACCAATCTGTGAACAATGTTGCAGCTGATTATACAGCATATTATTCTTCAATGCTACAAATACTCATCACACAGACAAAACTGTAATATGCCTGAAGACTATAAGGTGTTATTTGAAAGCCTTATTGACTTTATTAATGAATCTAATTTAATCTCTATATTTTAAATACCCATACTGGTTTTTATAAACTATAAATTATGTATTACCAATGTTTATAAAAATAAATATTGTTTTAAGTGTTAATAACTCTCAAAAATTGATGCACTCAAATAAATAATGAAAAGATATTAGCAACTAAGCAGAATTCAAAGAAAAGATATTAGCAACTAATATTTATCTCACGACAATGTTGCTAACAATAATTTACATCGTCAATATAATTTACCATCGCTACTGACAATAGTTAAGTAACTACAAGCTATTGAATGATAGATTTCAAACAATAAGCAGAGGATTGACAAAGAGAGATAGTTATATATAGCAATACTAAAGAGTGAAAGAGAAGATATATTTATATAAGTCGAATGACTTAATTATTAACATCTCATACATAACAAACAGACATTGAACTCTGATCCATTGTATTCCCGTGTTCCCTACATTGGTACATGACTGCTTCCTGGAATGTCAATTAGAATCCAGCTCTCGGTTCCTGTGCCATCAAGAAACTAAATGGGGACTGTGGAACGTTAGTCTAGGGCTGATAAGAGACACTGTATTATATTCTATGTATGTATATGTTACGTTGCATAAATATATTCATATCTATGTAAATTATTCACCAACAGTCTATGTTATTTTACACTTTAAAAGATATATTATTCTCAGAAGCTGATTAAACGGTGAAATGCCGTCAGAGACCCACGAACCCATAGAGGGCCTCCTGAGAACTAATTGTTGCTGTTTTTAATTTAATTTAGTGTGAGAATAAAAAAGTAAGGTCGTTTACCGATAACTAATTGAGTCCAGACAACGTAATCCGTCAGCTGATAATTTTTTCCGATAAAAACCGAGCTTTATAGTAAGCTAATAAGTGTGAAATATTAAATAGACTTGGGAAATAGTTTGTGTCAAACTAGTAAATTTGAAACTGCACTTTATGACAATTTTTTACGAGAGCTTTTATTCTTCATTAGAGGATTTTTTGCTTGGTTTGTGTTATTGTCAAGCTTGTTTTTTTTAACTGATAACTCAAACTTGATTGTTTCTGTGTTTACATAGTCACAAATTATAGTCGTATGTCGTCTGTGTTATGGCTGGTATCTTAAAGAGGAGGACGTTAAATAAATGTACAACATGTTCGAAAACTAATTTTGAGAAGCTCTGATGCGAGAACAATGTCATGTATTATTTGACTTTAAGATATAAATTAAAGTAAGAACTTATGTATTTGTATAAGTTATTAAGTACTTTATTATGTGCTAAACGTACTCCTTTGATAACTCACCCTCTCGCCCCCTCTTCATATATTTATATCTCTTAATACTGTAATTAATGCTGTAATTCAAGTAAATGTGTTTCTAAATTCCGCGAAGACAATATAAACGCCAAGTCTGAATAATGATATTAATTTGTAAGAGGTATGGTATATTGGTACCCCTTTACCTTCCCACCTTCATATAGCCCCTCCCTGCCCCACTGACACCGTGCCCTCTTGGAATTTAATTTATTAGAATAAAAAATTGAGTACGGCAGTAAAAGTTTTTGAATACGAATTGTATAGAAGAGGAAATTACATTTCACAAATACAGAGTGCACCAAAAATCATGAACTATTATTTCAATAATAAACACTTTTCAAAATTCAAATTAATTTTATCATATTGAAAGCGTGTTCGGTCCATGACCAATATAAAGCAGAATTTATACATATTTGTATTTAGAATAATTAAGAAAATACAAATATCTAATGCGAAAAGATATATAAAATGGGTATTAGTGCTGGACAAGAGCACGCCAGGATATATGGTAATGGAGGATGTGAAAAGAGACAAAATAAGAATCGAAGCAGGAAGGAGGGCGATTAGATTCGAAGAGAAAATGAGAAATGTTGAAAGCGGGATCCTAAGTAAAATAAAGGAGGAGAGTAGAAAAGAGTGTGGAAGAGGAGGAACGAAAAGGAGAAAGGAGTACTTTTCATAAAGGAACGGAATGGCGACAGAAGAGGATAAGGCACAAGTATGGAAGAGGAGCAGAGACTGAGAGATACAGCAGCATGAAAGAAGAAAAAAATTGATAAGAGTAAATATAATGAAAGATACAAGAGGATTTGGGAGAGAAATACCGGAATACATACGAGAAAAAGACACAAGGAACATAACAATATATGCAGGATGTAGATTGGGAAATGAAGAGAATAACGGCAGATACTAGGAAAATAGAGGAAAGGATGGACAAGTTGTGCTGCAGAGAGATAGAAACCTGGAGCCAAGTAAGTATTCATGTAAGAAAAGAGTAAAAAGTGAAAAGATGATTGTGCAATTATAAAAGCTGCTTTTTATTCTAATGTATCTAGGAACGAAAAGGATATAAAATTCAACATCGTATCGTACGAATAAAACCTAAAATATCTCATAGTGTAGCTTTGAACATCGGAATCTTGATGAAGTCTAATGTTTTTGGGAAGCGCAAATTGAAGATTATCATTAGCGTATATCTAAAATAGACTATAAGTATGTTGAAGAAGAAGTATGTTTGTTGAGAACAACCGAGTATCTTTGAAATCGCACTGATATTCATGTCAAAATGTATTTTATATAATAAATAATTAATTTTTACTTATCACCAATAGTTTTGTAAACATCCTGTATTTCTAGTGTATCTTTATATATGTTTCCGAGTGTTTAGAGATTGTAAAATGGTGGCTAAGTATGTGAAAAAGTATTAAATAAATGGTTAGCATAAAGTTTTATAGTTAAAGATACAGTAGAGATACTATCTTGAAGAAGTTTTTGATGGCATATGAAGATCTTTTTGGGAAAAAAAAATGAAACTATCGTGAACTTTAGTTTTTCTACTGACGTTTTATTCTATATCTCTTATGTGAGGTAAAATATCTCAGGTAGAAAATAAACCTTGGAATAAGTTTGTGGCAAGTTAGCAAATGTGAATCTTACACTGTAATATAATTTCTTTATGAAAAATAGAAAATGAACCTGGGAATTACTTTGTGACAAACTAGCAAGTGTGAAACTTACAATGCAATATAATTTCATTAAGAAAATTAGAAAACAAACCTTGGAATTTGCTTGTGGTAAGGTAGCAAGTGAGATAGGTCCTTGCATCGAAAGACTATTTTCTACCAGAGATATATTATTATAAGATGTACCTTACCTTAATATTTATAGTTTTATACATAGCGTACACATGTTAAAACAGGTCCATTTTGCTATTGGCGCACACTGCCGCTAGTATACAAACATTGACATAGCAACTCGTATATTACTACCATATACATAGTCAGAGATTTACTGCACATAGGACATAAAATTGTTATCGAATCTCAACATTAAATCGGTTACATTTATTACCTTGAAGCAATCAAAGAACAATATAAAGTGTTTTGTTTATAAAATCAGAAACCGTGAAATAATAAAGTGAATAAATGCATCTATTGTAAAAAATCGAAAACACTTTTGTCAGAATAACAGTAATGCACCCACTAACGTCGTTTGAATTTAGTAAGCTAGTAAGTAAGTGTCATCGGGTAAAAGAGTTATATTATCCCAGGTGTGCCCCAGGTAAAAAATAAACCTTAGAATTACCTTGTGATAAGCTAGAAAGCTAGAAACCTTGAACCTTGATATTTTATATATGAGAACTAGTGAATATATCTTGTGGTGAATCAGCTTGTGGAAGGCTAACAAGTGTCACCCTTGTATTCCAAGATAATTTTATACCTGGGTGATTGTTATCAAGTTAAATTGATTAGGTATATACATAACCATAAATTGAAACAGTGTAGTCCACACCACACATATAAGTCACACTAACAAATTCTGCTAATATAGTAGGAGGTGATCTGTAAAAGTACTGAACACTGGAAATAGATATATACTATATGAGAAGTATAAGTAGTCCTTAGAATTAGCTTGTAGCAAGTTGGCATATATTAAACTACACTACAACACCATTTTCTACTGGCTATTTATATTCTTTATTGCAATTTTTGAAAATTTGTAATATTGCAAAGAAATCTAATAAAAACTTATTTACGTTGAAACTTATAAGGATTCTAAACTTATTTATAATTAAAATTTTATCCTTTGAGAGAACATTAACGATATTTTTTAAATCAAATTTTTATTAAGTAGTTAACTTTCAGTACTCTGTCTCTTGGGTGACTTAACAAAATTGAGATTTTAAATATTCAAAACAGGACTTTATAAAACGTAGGTTAAAATTCTGTAAATTGAACTGTTGGTAAATGGAAAACGAGAAACCGTTACTATTATTATTAAATAGAATCACATGAAACAAAAATAGATATGATTATATATCCCAGGAAGAAATGAGAATGATCGCTAGATTCAACCTAGCGAATGAGGAAAGAGGAAGTATGTAGGAAATGCGAGAAGGAAGCCCATTAAGGGTATGTGTCAGGAGAAAGTGCAAAGTCGATTAGATCTGAAGAAGAAGGAGAGAAAGAGGAAAAGAAGGAGGAAGTAAGTAGAAGGAAAAGAGAGAAGGAAATGAAACGAAAGATAGATTTTATTTGTAATTACATAAAGAAATGAATTGAATTAGATTTTTAGCATTTGTTAAATTGGAAAATGAATTCCGAAATATAAACATGTTTATTGTAATATTAGAAAGGTATATGCAATAAAATAACTAATTCCAAGAACAATTTTCTACCTCTAACATAGAAATTATAACGCAGTGTGCAATATTCAGCGTGCTACAAGCAAGTTCAAGCGTTATATTTCTACTTGATAATCAGAAAAATGAAGAAAAATATCTGTCGTAGAGTCTGTGTGCTTTCCATTCAGTAAACATAATGCTTAAAAGGAACACATCCTTGTCAAATAATTAATAATGTATACACAAATATAATCAAAAAGGTAGTCATTTTCTTTCACAAAATCCTTAGTTAATAATAATAAAATTCATGTTTATTAATTATATAAGCGACACTTAATCTGATTTTATCAATTTTCATCCCCTAAACATCCCTTTAAGGTTTCTAAGTTTTACAGAAGTGTACAAACTTTGTTCTACGTGCTGATAAGAAAATATACGATTCTACTTTTTAAACTGAAATAAATTTAATAGTATTAATTCATGTAATAAATTTTGTTATACGAGTATACTACTTTTATTAACTTTACGCTTATGATAAATTGAAATTGAACTTTTGGATTAATTCATGACACGGCACAAACTCAATTTTTGAAAGGATATTTTTGAAAGCAATTTTTGTTAAATGAAATCATCTGTAGGCAATTCTATCCACGCTTAAAAACCACTGCCAAAAATAAATAAAAAGTTGATACCAACGCTTGAGCTAAAATGAAAGAAGTAAAAATAACCCTTTCTCGCAAAACTCAAAATTTGATTTAACTGATTCTACACCCCTGCAGTATAGATACATTAACAAATAGGGGCCTGTTGCTACGATAGCATTAATTAAACATGACAAACCAGAACGGAACGACCTTCAAACCTTCAGGCTTTCAGGCCTTCAGACATCGAACACTTGTAGTCGCCAATGTGGGGGTGGAGGGCAGTGGGGTATAGGGTAGGGGGGTTCTAGATGGAAATGAAACGGAAATGAAACAGGAATACATAATTGTGTCTCATTTTTTATATTTATTTTTATGTTATTAGTTAAAAACTTTTTCAAGTTTTTAATTTACATTTATGTTTGAAAACAATTTTAAATTTTGCTCTGAGGGTTGTAATAATAAATTGCTAAAATGTTCAATATTTGTTTTACAAGATTATCTGGATTATTAATTGATCATTATTATTAAAAATGTTTTGTAATTTAAAGGAACATTAAGTCATGTAGCAAGAAGCCTGAATAGTATGTCTGCGTTAAATTAATTAATGATGAAGGAAATTAATCTTAACGGTTTTATTAAACGATGGGTAATTCTTGCTTTTAACCTTTAGTTAGTAAATGGAAGCTATGTTAAGGGGATCGTCTCATAGATTATTATCTTACAGGTGACTAACGCATGCGCATAGATATTAAAATGCAATTAGCATTATTATTTTTGAATTCATTACATATTTCATTATTCATGTTATAATAATTTTCTTTTAAACCGACGTAAGAGCGCTAAAACGACTTCTAAATGTTACTTAAACAAAAGTGACACGAGTTTGTACAAAAAATTTGTACAAAATGTTTTATGAATTAACGGTATCAAAAAACAAATTATGTTTAAGAATATTCGTAAAATTGGAACTACTTCGAGCTTTTTACAATTCGTAAAATTTGTACAGAGATCTATTGCCGCAAAATACTACATAACTTCATATATTATGTATGTATTTACATAAATAAAAAAGTTTCTAAAGTTTCATCATTATTGCCATATTTTTTGTTTACGACATTTTGAAAATGCTATCATATTCTCTACATCATTGATCATATATCAGCTTTTATAGCTAACCAATTTATTTTATACGTAAAATAAAAATAAATGTACATTCATGCTTGTATAGAAATATTTATGTATATTTACATACAACCTATATATATACCTTCGGAATGTCCATAAGAAAATGTAGGACAATATATCTTCAAAAATTAAAATTAGATTAAGGTAGTTGCATCATTTCCAACATTGTCTTATTATACATAGTAAGACTAATTGTAGGTTATACTACAACATACCATATAGTGACAATAATCTTAAGACATTTTTGTCTTTATCGTAGAAGGATAGAGAGAACACCGTATGGATACATTAAATAAACTGAGACAACGCTAATAACTTTATCTTAGGACCATAGAGATATAAGAATAGAGTGAGCGAAGGGTACTGTCGAATTTCCTATCACAGCCGAACCGCTGCTGCTGGCTTGGCTACGAGGTAGGTACGCAATGCTCGGCTAGAAAGAGACACAGAGGACACTCATCAGCTATATCTCTCTTTACCTTTATCGTAGTATTCAGCCTCTTGCACACTCTATTCTTATACCTCTATGCTTAGAACAGACTTGTCGCAAGTGTACATGTTTTAATATCGCACACTGAAAACATATGTAGCTCTAAACAAAAATGACGATTTGTTCTACATCGCTATTGTATGGTCAATATCTAAACATATAATTGATATTAATCATTGTAATTAGTTTTAATTAGTAGACTTTCATTAACTATTTGATAAAAGCAAATAAATAACTATTTGTTTAATAAAAAAGTATCCCTCCAAATGAATAATATGATCTCAAGGCCAGATCGTATTAAGATAACCGTATCTCCAGTGTGCGGGCACCGTAGCATTCGATTCCTGAACCTGAACTATAGTTTTATTGGTGTAATCTTTAAATTCAGGGTATAAACAAAACTTTATTGAGTAGTAGTGTAGTTTAGATATCAATAGCATGATGCTAAAAGGGCCTGAGGACATAACTCAACAGGACATAAATTCAAAATTAAAATTCCAAATTTAGCAGCGGGATAAGACTTTGTAAGAATTGAAAGTCTTTATCTAAAAATGTTTCAATTTCAATTAACATAAAGTTGAATGTCTGATTTAATTCTGGCTAAAACATAGATATATCTACATAGAATCTGATTATGTATTTCATGTATTGAAAAATTTAATAATTTTAGCAGAACCACAGATATATGAGGCCTTAAAAATTCCCAAAAACCTGCCAACATTACAAGAGGTCGTCAGTGATAGGTTTGGTGTATAGGCTAACGTTAAATAAAATTTAAAAAATTGTGTTCTATCCCTCATGAAATATATGATTAAAATTATTTGATATCTGAGGGTCTCCGCTGAAACAGGACCCCAAATTTAACTTTTAATAATTTACCAAGTACAATATTTATTTCGTGACGTGTTATAAAAGTTGTCCTTTGAGACCCTTGATGTTTTTGCTTATCTTTTTCGTAGTAGCGTGGTAAAACAGGGGCCCCAGAAAATATTTCGCATAAGGGGGTCCAAGGTTTAATTAGCTCATTAGGTGCAGATACAACCTCCTTAAGTTTTACTGCATTGTTATTGGAAATAATGTTAAAACAAGTATACAACAATCAATAAAGGACGCACGAACTTGACGCAGTGCTTACATTACCAAACATAATAAAGTAAAAAACGTTTGTCGTAAATAAATGCAGAATATCTAAAGTTTTCAATTTACATATTCGAGCTTTTTCACCTGTTCAAAAATTTAAAATTCTATACATATATAGTCGTACATTGCATATATTCATATCCAACAAATTATAACTCTTAAAGCATGCGTTAACAGCGTTATAAGGTTATGTCATAATAAAGCGATTAAAATAAAATCCTAATTAAAAATACCTGGATCAAACATTGTATAGGTTTCCATCATGTACTATCAATTAAGGAACTATTGAACCAAATCGAAATCACTAATGCACTTTTACATATATAATTGACTAAC
Source organism: Panorpa germanica (assembly GCA_963678705.1). Classification (NCBI taxonomy): domain Eukaryota; kingdom Metazoa; phylum Arthropoda; class Insecta; order Mecoptera; family Panorpidae; genus Panorpa; species Panorpa germanica. Next base: position 11,769,313 of record OY783217.1, read on the forward strand.
TAAAATAATAGATATTTATAAATATTTATTTATATAATGATTAATTGATATTTATTATTATTTAATTTGCATATGATATGTATTTTTTATTTATAAATAATGCTGTCACTGTATTATCAACTGCAATATATTAAATGCAACGCGGGTTGTATAACTTGAAGGCGTTTCACTGACAGTTCTAAATTGCGCAGGCGTTTATTTTATTAGGCTGTGCTCGAAAACAATGAAAGAGCACATGTAGTACAAAATAGAACACGTGTGTAAATATTGAACAAGCATTTTCTTTAAGTAGCGAAATTATTTAAGTAACGTTTTGGTTCCGACAGCGAACATAGTCCCTTAAATGCAGTTATATGTATTTAACGTTTTTTAATATATAGAAATTAACAATCTCTCAAGTAAGAAATTAAATGTTCAGATACTCTTTTATAGATATAACAAAAACAAATCATTTTTGACAAAATTTAAATCCATTTAGATGGATTTGTTTAAGTAAAATGTTGTCAAGTGTTTGTAAGATAATATACACATTTACAAGTCTAACAAAGAATACAATGACCTCTATTAACTATTAGACAATTTAAAATAGAATGTACATCAATCACTCTAAGGGCCAATTTTTAAATAGAGTCCATAAACTATGTAGCTATGTGGCCTATCGTGGATTGTACCATAAATCCCACCCCTCACCCTGACATGGAACGTAGTTTCTTTCACTACTAAATATAAACTGTTTTGGTATTCCCACAAAATCAATATTATTACTTAAGAAAAACTCCTGAAAAGAAAAAAAAATCACTGCGTTGATTTCTACCGAACCCCCTAACCAAACCTCGTAATTCATAGTTAAACTACGGTTAACAAATGTATTTTTCAATTCTCGTTTTGTCACAGAGCGTGTACAGTGCACTAACGGAAAATGTTATTTTCGTTATGTTGTTATTACAATTATTTTCGAATCTAACAAAAATCTTCTGAATTCTATTAACAACGCAACTTCGAGTGTATATACAAAGACCACATTGTTACATCTCGCATAAGTGCTAATATATTTCGTAAACGCCGCTGTAAAATACACAACGATGCACATTGGGAGCGGCTTTAGTTAACCACAACCAAAACGATGGCACCACGTGACTGTAAACACAAATGGTAATAATCTTGGATATGTTGAGATAGTCAAGAATCAAATGTTTGAATCCTTACTAATACTTTGAAAGCTCACCGCAAGGTGGTGGTTATGTGAAACGGTAAATTATTGAGATAAAAGCTTAACCTGTTTTAAAACATGATTATTTTTTCACGTGCTGTGTTTACTATTTAAACTCAAGTATAAATATATCTCTAATTGTTTGTCGCTTATACTACTTATAGCAATATAAACCTGGAGTAATTATTTAGATTTACTTTATTTTTGTAAATAAGTGTATAATGATCCATAGAACTATATAAACCATATGAACACATTGAACAAAGAAAGATAACGTTATCAATATTGTCTTAAGGACTAGTAAAACCACGTTTCAACAGAATTTGATAACATTTAAATATGATGTTGATATAAGTGTCCATAATTCAATTACAAAATTTCAGATATTTTCAGCGTTTAGTGAAAGAAAATGCAGTTTATGCAGTAATTTTATACGGTTTTAAAACTGTAATAACAGTGACATGAATTTATGTCATTAAAAATTTTAAATACCACATTTTTATGATAGTTTAAAGCTTATCCAATACATATTTGCAAATGAAAATCAACGAAACATAAAAAACAACAAAAATGTTTAAACATTACACAGCATTTTTCGTTATCAAAGTTTTTTTTTTAATGTGGCAATAAATTTGCTAGAATTTAATTAACGGAACGACATGTTAATAGATTAGACATGAATTCATGCCAGTGACATATCAGCACTGACATGAATTTATACTCTGTCGTGTATGCCGGTCGTTAACGCCACCGTTATGCGTTATGCGTTAACGATTTCAATCGATATAACGTTACGATAATAAATTCACAATCATTGTATTTCGTTTCGTTAAATTTTAAATGCAGTATATAATGGGTATTATATTGATGATTATAATTAATTAGACTATTTTTTACTATTTATTAATTTAATGTATGTGTCGTTATAATTTACATTCTTTCAATCTCAAATCACGTAATTTCATCTCATTGCTAACCTAAACTTAAAACTATTCTCACATTTTTAATAATTCCAACAGCAATGTTCGATTTTTATACTTTTGTCCCCTACTCCTCATTGTTTCTCACCCTTTACTATTTCTTCTCGGCTCTCTTCCTTTACTATTTCTATTTCCTTTACTATTTTCTTCTTGGCTCTATCTCTGCCATCCACCTCTTGTCTTCCTTATCTTCTCTCCGAAAATCTTTTCGTTTCTACTGTTTTGAAAGGTTCTAGTGAAGGAGTATTAGCTTCACCTCATCATGTTGATAATTTTGATATGGCATTACCAATATCTTGGATTTCCTTTCATGGGAACCGACCTGCCTCCACTGCTTGGAATGAGTGAAACACATTTGCCACCTGGATTTTCAACATTTAATTAGACTATCATAGTTGCATAAGTTGTATGACAATACTACACTGTGAAAGTACACAGCAATAATTACTATGTGTGTAAGAATGACGTCTTTGCTAAGAAACCACGACACCGAATTACCGACACGAACGAAAAACGTTCGCTGATACTTATATTCATTGCTTGGTAACACGTGAATAATGTCTTCAGATAAGATACATCATGTGTGCCAAATCAAAGACAATACTCTCTGTGTATTCGATACGTCATGCGTAATATGTAAAAATGAACATACTTGCAATGAACCTGTCATAATACATTTTTTTTAGGGTTGTTTTGATGTTGTCTCTATCTCTCTACAACAAAAACAACACGACGATAAGTGAGTAGTGTTTATAGTGTGAGACAAGGCTAACGTTAGATGTGAACTGGACATAGCAAGGATTAACTTTTTTCATACCTCTTTCTCGTAATTTTATGCAAGCACAAGCATGCATGTTTATAGTCTAATAAATCTCCAAGTGAATTACTAAAGTTACGTTTTATAAACCAAGAGTAAGAATAAAACATTTTCCATCATTAATATTCCAGCCGTCCAGCTCTTGAAGTAATACTTAAGTTGTCAACTCCATAATCAGTATTTAACTTACACAAAACTTGTCTTATAAATATTCATTACATGAAGTTTTTCCTGCAGTACATCTGCACAACACACAAATGTTTTATTTGGCGTTTTATGCTTCTGTGAATGCAGTGGTGGCGTTCAGAAAGATTGTCTTAAGAAATAAACTTTAAATCGGGACTTTACTTTAAAATCTATTTCTTTTAATTTAGGGTAGTGTTTTTTAAAAGAGTTAGCTTTTAAAGCAAGGGGGAGTATTCCTCTATGACAAGGTTATAGGTTACAAGAAGTAACAATCAAAATGTGTTACAATAATCTCACTAATTCCTATAATATAGGATAAAGAATCGTATAAAATATTATATCTTATCACCGCTACCGCTAAACACAAAACGTAACCTTATGTATTATTTAACGTAATATTTTTTTCTAACGTTATGTTTTATTATCTACCGAAGTTTATCATAATTCTCTTACAGTGTCATTAAATAAATGCAGAATACATAAACAATTAAGTGTTATCAGGCCCGGATTTGAGGGAGGGTAGGCGGGGCTACTGCCCCGGAGCCCCCACAACAGAAGGAAAATACTTGACGTAAAAAAATTGTTCCTTTTATTCGGAAAGTAATTAGGAGTCTCCGCTCCTTCGTTGCCCCAGGGCTTACACACCTCTAAATCCGGCACTGTGTGTTATTATATAATTTTAGATAAATAGCAGATAACTGTTGTTATGTTATTTTACATCATATTAACCTAAGAAGATTTATGTAAAAGGAAAACTTTTATGTCAAAGAAATATTACATATATCTCATTTCTAACTTTAACAGCTAATTATTTTGAAAAACTGTTTTAGCGGTAAATTTTATTTTTGTTCCTTTCCGAAAAACTACTTCTTTTTTACTTTTCTACTAATTAAATTAACGGCACGGTGCTATATTTTTTGGGTATGGTTTCAAACCAAAATTAATTTGATTATGTGCTGTCATAATCATAAAACTTCTAAGGCATCGGTGTATTATATATATCAGGCTGCAATCAGGGCCAATAGAGTATGAGGTTATTGGTGATAGGACTCAGACCGACGTTTTTCATCCCAAAACAAAAAGTACATATGCTACTAAAAGAGAAAACTAAGATGGTGTCTTGAGGTACAACCTGCCACGCAAGGACGCTTTCATAAAAATCTGTTTCTTGAATTAAATGTTAATGTATAGTATTTATATTACGTTTTTGCCGTGAGGTATTTCATTTATCAACAATAATTCTACCAATTACGTTGCATTTTTCTACGTTAATTTTTATTTTAGTCTAATTAGTCATTTATTAAGTTCTTATTTTCAAAAATGTTTCTTCTACTTCTCGTGTCTTTTTCCAAAATATTTCTCTTTCTTCTTTCTGTTCTCTATCTCCCATTGTTTCGCTTCGGCACCGCTTACTGTCACCTGCCAGCAATTTCTTTGTCCGCTTTTTGCAGTCTACCTTTTATACACATTCTCATCAACATTCAGCTTCCTCCCATTTGTTCTCCTTCCCTCTTATCGATCATTAATTAATGATGTTTTCCTCACCAGTAATCAGTAAATAATATTTGATTTAATTTTTCATTAAAAATACTTACTTAGTTTTATTACGAAAATAATATGTAAACCCATCGTTAAAACAAACTACCGCCACCTATGTCTCTACGATAATCTCTACAATCCAAGGATTTATTTATAGAATTACCATATTTGGGTTTAACATGTAACTCAGCTCACGCACATGTGTGACGTCACATAATGGTCAATCGTTGTACACGTAAGCGTCGTGGCGCCCGCCCCAGTCCCTAAAATTCGAACGTAGATCTAGTTTTAACTGGAATTTGTACCAACCGTAGCTTATAGCTCGTGCCTCGTAGCGCCATTGAGACGGATATGATACAGATAAATGGCTAATGGGAATAATAATTTATTTGTCTTACTGATTGGAGTCTACAGATTTTAGATTTATGTAATTTTAAGTTGTTGTAGGAACATAACATAGAATAATCGAAATGGAAGGGATTTACATCATGAATTCGGCAAATGTTATAGGACCAATAGTTTAATTTATACTTAGGGAAATGGGGTAAATATATGATACAATCTGGCACATAGCATGCTACAAATTGTAATGTTCTAGACAATTTAGTGCGTAAGTTTAGTTTATACGTAGCTTTTTGATTGTATGGTACGCTATGTCGTTTGAGTTTGATCACCGAAGCAGCGCTATATTTTCTGGGTTTAGTTGTTACCAAAATTGAATTAATTATGTGCTCAAATAATAAGCTTACTAAGCAGCGATGTAGTAGCAATTAGGAGAAATTTATTTCAATTGAAAGAATTTTTGTTTTTATAAATCACTAACAAATCTGTATTAATCTGTATTCTGGCTTATATTTGAAGAACAATATATAGCTTTTATTATAGTTTCGAAATATCCCATCAAAAGAATTAAGCAGAACAATTATTATTTAATTTATTGTCTCCTATTTTCAAACTAAATAGACAAACTTATAAATAGATTATTTTAAAGCAGATAATTTATGCAATAAAATATTTCTGTTCTCTAGTTATCAAAGGTCACAGTGATAGTCTCTTTAAGAAGCGATTTCTACCAATTTCATACATGTCTTTATATATAATACATGCTTAAAATAAATGTATATTTGTTTGAAATTTCACGTTTCTCTTCAAGCATTTTATTAGATATGTTAATTTTATTCAGTAATTTTTCCATTTTCATTCCACTCTTCTTAGAACACCTACATCAATATTTTATTATCCCCTATTTCTCATTGTACGTATCCAGACCGTACGATACATGAATTGAACAGGATTCCAAGATAGTGAAGTGCAAAAGGTAATAATATCGATACGATATCGATTTATATCGTTACAGACTTGTAACTAACTTTTGTAGAAAAGATCTGAATCATGGTGTTTAATCTAGTAATTATCATGGGCGCAAACAGAACCACTTTCAGATAGGTGCATCTGCATCGGGGAGGTGCATTCTCAATAGTCATCAAAAGAGATGCCATTGTTTTGAAAATTACAAAAGTAGTGTCACTAAATCCACAGTAAGTCATAAAGTAATGGTCGGTTTATCATAAAATTTTGACACCTATCATTTGAAGTTCGATACTATCTAAAAATCAAATGGATTTGTCAATAGTAACTTATTTAATATTGTGATATATTCTCGCTGTTTAAAATTAGTTGCAATATTTGTTAACCACTTGCGCTTCAAAGTAAAATATGCATTCAAGAGTGTAGAGAATGAATTCTCATTCTCTCAACAATGACAAACATGTGTACTACTTCGACATAGACGTACTGACGGATAAGTTGCCCATACTGTCTGCATGTTGCAATGTTATACGAAATATAACAATTAAAATAGTCATTTTTGTTCCTTTAATCATAAAGAGAACGAAATTCATTTAATATCAATATTCCGTTCGATATAATGCTTACTTCTTATCCTCTTCCCTTCTGTGAATTAACATCTCCGTTATACAACAGAGTGTAAAAGAGATGCATAATAATAAATGTCCACTAGTAGCATCCATGTTACTCCGAGACAGCAGCTGTGGGATTAACTATCTGATGTAGCAGCAAGTTTTGAAACAAGTATTGTAGATATGCTGACGATATTTGGCAGTAACATATTTATACGAGTGAACGTACGGATAACTTTGCCCTTGCTGCATAACTTCTGCTCCACGTCTTTTCTTTGTTTTAAAGAGGTTCCGTCGAAGGTGATTGTAGAGCTAAGAGGTTTCTCGAGCAAACACATAAAGTTTTGTTATTATAAAAGTGGTATATAAGAATACCCCTCGATTAATCTACTGACTTTAATAGTCCAACTTATAACTAAAATTAAGTGATATAACAGAAATTCAAATTTTAAAGTCCGTCAACCTTTGAATATATAGAAAAACAAAAAAGGATTAGAGATTTAATGCTATTAGTAATATTGACGATACATCGATGTAATCTGTACACCCCTAATCTATCCACACATCTCTCCAAAATGTCCGTTACAAGTTACCGGTTACCACAGCTACCAATACGATTTTCCGGCTACCGTGCTACTACTCTCGGTGCTGGTATACCAAACCAAACCAAACAGCATTACATCGGTAAGCCGGTACTCGTGCTTCTATACTCGTAGTAACAATCTAATTCCCGGTGAACGTGTTTTATTCATTCATTGGACTTATACCAAATTATTTCCAATAAAATAAATTGGTAAAACCGTCTGCTTTACAGAGATAGCCAATTTCGTATAAAGCTCTGACCTCTTTGTTAAAATAATGAATCTATTGTTATCTCGATAAAAGACTCGAGTGAACGCCTATATCTGCAACCATACTGACATGTTATTAAACTGAGGATAAGTATCACGAGGAACTTAATCCTCGTTATATGAATGTAAAACTTGAATTAAATCTTTTGATGAAACGGCTGCGATTTATTCATTATAAATGGAATTCTATTTCATGTCGTTATATTCGTATTCTATAATATTCAAGAAGATTCATTTAAAATAATATATATATATATATATATATATATATATATATATATATATATATATATATATATATATATATATATATATATATATATATACATCAATAATAATAAATTAGATTCGTTACTTTTCCCACTCACCACTCTCTACAATCCCACGTCAGACAATCTCATGTAATGATTTTTTTTTTATATTTTCGACGTAATGTTTGGTAGCAGACATCCTGGCGCCAGGCATTACATTATGGGGCAGCTTCTAACGTAACAGTGACTCATCGAACAGATCTAAAATATGTAGGATCTAATATTAAGCATTTCTATGGAAATAAGTCTTAATGACTTTATCATAAGAAAGAAATATATGTGTGGATAATTAAAAATACAAGATATCCAACGATAATAGCATAATGGGCTTGTGTTCTATGTCTTAATTTCTATAAAAGTGTACTATATATTGATAAAGTTGGTTACTAGAACCTGAAATGTTCAATTATTTTTTAATAACTCCTTGTATGTTAAGAGATATTAACAATTAAAAAAGTCATTTTGTCTCTTTAATCATTAAAGGGATTCAACGTTGTACACATTCCAAGTGCATGTGACATCACAATCCTTATGTAAGGTTACCAACCTTATAGCTCATAAATCTCTGCTATATGTATTTATATATCAAATATTATTTACAGCAATTTCAAGGAACACTCAAATTCCAATATTATGTCTGCCTTAGCAGGGTTAAATAAAATAAAAACTTATTATTCTTTGATTTGACTTGATTATTTGACTACCACCAGCTACAGAACATTACCACAGCACTAACCTACTCAACAAATAACTGACGTTAAAATGCATTTCACGTCATAAAAATATGGCCGACCATTTCTAGCGCTAAAACTACAATTCAAACTTTTAATTGCTATATCTCCGTCAATATTTAGATATTTAATAAAATAGACACGGCAATACACATTTATTAACATCAATTTCAATCAACAATTGAAAAATCGACCACTAAAAAATGAGGACATAAGCCCATTACCTTATTGTTTTATTCACTCTGTGTCTGTATTTACGTGATTCAGTGTAGCACTGGACAGTATTTTGTCTGAAGATATTCCATGGCAAACACTGTTGCAGTTCTCGCAAAATAAAGCTCAAATATACTTATACACTTTAATTTACTAATTTAAATAAACAATAATATAATGTTTTTTTTACAGATTACTGCCATTACGTACTTCTGATCTTTGAGGGTATATCAAGGTAAGAATTTATCTCTATTAATTTTTAATTGCATGAAATAATATATAATTATGGTCCATATAGCGCTCAGATAATTTTTCCTAATAGAAATTACTATAATGTGTACAAATATTATAACTATAAATTCCCTTAAGTACAAAATTTTGAATTTTTTCAATCGTTTCAGAGAGCGACGGTCCTAAAATTTGCGGCACGCCAAAAAAGGTTACCGGGTAACTAAAACGGTTAGATACAGTGTATTTCCCCCAATAATGTTCTAGTTCTTTTCATTTTTGTCCCGCTTGTCCTTATTTAAAATTTGGCAGGGTGTGAATTATTTTAACACAATTTTCTCTTTAACACCTTATGAACATATTGAACAAACAGAGACACCGCTAACAATTTTGACTTAAAACAGACCTGTCGCAAGTGTACCAAATAACCCAGCTGTCTTATCTATACAGCTCTTATCAAATAAATAAATCAGTATTTACATAAAAATAAAATAATATATTAACGCGTGATATCTAAAGTAATTAATCTTGTTTTTTTATTCCAAATGGATACATTTACATTCTATGTGAGCACAAGGTTTTTATTAAATAGCATATCTCTTTCACTTCTTTCTATATACATGTAGGGTGGTATATACACAATAGTCCCCTTCTTATCTTATAAGATTATACCGTCTTATGAGTTCCAAAGTCAAACTTAATAATATATCACTAATGATACATACAGAACATACAAAGAAACTTCCAATTAGGGTTGTTAATTTGTAACAGCACTAATTATATTTACACAAAATAATAGAGCGTATATAATATAACGAAATATACTTGTACAAGTGCAAACTATAAGGCTTGTCTCACTCTACATCCGTAGACTTTTTGTGTATTCGAGTTATTTTGGAGCACTTTATCATGAGATGCACCATCTACTTTAAAATATATTAATACATCACTGTACATCTGTGTTGTACTGTCACCACTGCATATCTGTATCGTTTTCTACTCTCACCGTTTCGCCGCCCAGTGAAATAATAAACTTATATGAATATACATGAATTAGATCCATATGAACCATACTATGAATACGGACGTATGAAATACGTGCAGTGGTGTATATAGAAACATTCTCTCATGATAAAGTAAACATTTGGCTAATACGCCTGCACTCTACTTGTTAGGTTGCCACAAGATAATTCCAAGGTTCGTTTGTACTTAAGGGGGCGTCCATAAATTACGTGAGGTGTTTTTTTTAAATTTTCTGTACCTCCCTCCCCCCCTGGTGAGATGTCGTGAGATTTTATTCAACCCCCTCCCCCATCCCCCAATCTCAGGTGAGATTTTTCAAAATGTGGGTGTTTTACTTGGATTGTTATTGTAAAAAGAAAAAAAATCGATACACTACTGGTATTAAAGGGACTTTAGCATTTATTATATATCTGAGTTCTGGTGGGCGTGAATTTAAATTTAGTTCTATCGTATTGGTATCGGCATCCGTGTCCATGATTCACTGAAATACAAACATAAACTGCATGCAGAACATACCCATGTCGCCGATAGATTTCATTTGACTCGTATTGCACCGTAACAACAAGCGATCTTAGGTATCCCCTCCAGTCTGTGGCGGCTTTTTGCATTTACAAAGGTTCGGATAGGGTATCGTTTGCTTTGTAGCGTGCAGTCTGAGAGCTCCAGAGCGATCTCATTACATTTAGATGGTTCGGATAGGTAAAGCGTAGAAGCCCGTATACGTCCGGCAGAAATTCGCTTAAATACGGTCCCATACTGAGACAGGCCTTAAGCATGTACAATCTAGATTAAATGGACCAAAATAGTATAATTTTTTTTTGTTTCAATCAGAAAAAAAATTGCGTGATATTTGCCGAGACCCCCCCTCTCTCCAACGGAAGATTAGATGAGATTTGACTCGACCCCCTCCCCCCCTTAAACATCTCACGTAATTTATGGACGCCCCCTAACATATAAAAATTGTTTTGTCAACATACAACTTATAACAAGCTAATTCAAATATTACATTGTGCTACATTTTTAATGTTAACCTGATGATAAAGTGTACTAATGTGAAACACACTACTCGAAAGGCCGGCATCGCAAGTAATCGCATGCAGTGTGAAATCGACGTAAGGCTCATACGAGTCGTAACTAGGAGTTGTGACGTCAGAGACAGAAATCTGTTTAATCATTATCCTTTATGTAGAAAGCTCTTACACAATACAATGCACCGCGATTAACAAAAGCAACAAAGTTGATGAGCCCGTAGCGACGCCTTCCCGTACCCCTTCCCCTTCCTCTTCTCTTCGTCGCGCGTCTACGTTCTAACACCCCTGCCTCAACACGCCTAAACGAGGGGTCGAGAGTGTCAAGTCAAGACATGTGTACAAAGGTCAGGCTGGTTATGAACTGAATGCAAAAGTAAATTTGAATGAAAGTTGAAAAAGGGCTTGACTTAAGTTTACTGAAGGAGAAAGATAAATAGTGTTTGCTTTAAAGCTGTAATTTTTATCATTGTCTTTGATAAATATGTACAGTCAATGAGAATTTGGAGCCTTTATAGCAAGTATTTTATTTAAAAATAAACATTTTGTAGTCACTTTGACATCATATTGAAGATACGTATGATTTTTTTCAATGACATTGACAATTCAATTTGATTTTAGTTGTTCTAGAGAAATGTCAGTGATATGAACTGCAAATGGCAAAATTATTTCACCTGACCTCACTACCGTGCCAGTATTGAGTGAAGTTGCAAATAAACCATGAAAGTGTAACAGAGACAGATATATCTTGTTTCTGTTCCTGTAATATTCTGGTGAAATGAATGTGGAATTTTATCTCTTCTGAAATTAATATTTTCAAATGTAAAATAGACAACAACTTAAACGTGTTGGCTTGGCAAGAAAACAATTTTGGTTTAGTGAGATGAAATAAAACTCAGTTTTTTATATAAAGCATTAGCTGTTAGTGTTGTTTCAGTGTTTCAGCAAGGTGTGTCCGAGTTGTTTTGCATAAAGACACTTTATCATAAGAGAAAGTTGCTGAGCTGTATAGATGATCTTTCTGTAGTTTAATCAACCAAAATATCCACGTTTACATTTTTCGTTAGGTAACTGTGGTCGAATTTGACCAAACTAGAATTAGAATGGGCTGGCCACATTATTAGAATGTACAGTGAACGTTCAACAGGGAAAATATTCCTGGCCAAGCCCACTGGAACAAGAACTAGGGGCCGACCCAACCTCAGATGGGCTGACTGTCTAGAACGGGATTTCGCCGCTCTGAGAGTGATCAATTGGAAGACCATGGCCAAAAAAGAGAGCCCTGGAAGAAAATTCTTGAGAAGGCCAGGGCCCACCCGGGGCTGCCGAGCCACTGATAAAGAAGAAGAAGAAGAATTAGAAACCCATTTTTTAGGTTCAATGTCATAACTGCAGTTTAACAAACTATTGAATATAATGTTTTGATATTGGTAAACTGTTTGATGTATTAAAGTTATTTGATTCGGTATACAACTAAGTATATACCCGTACATACTTCAACTTACTCAAATATTTTCAAAGTACTTCAGCCATTTTGTTGTTGTCATGACTACGAAGCCACTTATTATTTTACTTCGTATGTCTTATGTATGACGTCACAGTATCAAATCACTGTAATACACAGAAATATAATCTGGACTGTTATTTTCAAGAAATGATGGTTAGAGGGAGAGATACATATTAACAATGTTGTTGAATAAATGAGATAGAGAATGTAATGGGAGTTAAAGGTCTGTTATCAGTGTATACTCTAATCACGTGACATCAATTTAATTAATGCTTTTTGAAGTAAGGAATCACAAGTAAAGATTGAAGTGTTAGTGAAGTAATTTGATATGTAACCTCTGTATATTGTAGAATTTATTATTACGAGAGTTCGACCCTGACAGGTTATAAGAGCCGTACAAATCTACGATACGATGGTGAATTTTATCTTAATAGTTAAATTTAAAAAACAATATGTTATTGTTCGACGTAGCCTCCTTTAGCGCGGATAATAGCATCGAATGTCAATTAATCAGTTAATTCAATCAACCCAATAAATAACTTTGAAAATATATTTCTAATCTTTAAAGTCTTTGATCATCCATTGAACATAAAATCAATTAATTAATGAAATAATAAATTTTCAAATGACATTTCTAATTAATCCCTAAATGAAATACCAAATTACACTTGCTTTATATTTGAAATAACCCTTAGAAGTGTAATTAAGCTTAACACTTACAGATTATCTTAATTATAGATAATAAATCTCTTGGTTCGGTTGAAAATATAATTAAGATTTATCTCTCTTTTATACGCCGTAGTTTTAATTCTTTTTTCTCTTTTATATTACAACAGATTCATATAGAATTTTTTTGTTTTGATAAAACTGATATTTTTACTTCTAGATATTTTTTGTTGTGTATCTTTGCAATAAGGAGATAGGAACACTGTTCTTTTTCTTTGGATAGAATGTAATCTATGATAAACTTTTATTAGATAAAATAATGGCATACCAAGAGTGGTCGGGCGCTGTGGCGCTGCGCAATATGAAGGTCTACTACAGTTATCTAGTAAAATAATTACTTTTTTTAGATTTAAATGGTAAAATCAATTATATTTAGTCAAACCGTTACCTTTTCTACGTAAAACCAATTTTATTTAGTTAAACATTTACCAATTTATTTTGATTGTACAGGTTGTCTCATAAAAACTCAACTAATTCAAGGTACAAAAACAGTACAAAAACAGGTACAAAATTGTTTATTGGTAAGAATTAATGCGCAAAGAAACAAATTTTTGTACCAATCAAAATACCATCGTTGAGGTGACGTCCGTTGCACTGACAATATTATACACCTTCACCCACATCCCTCCAGAGTACGTCACTGGGATAACACTCCCGCAAACGAATACGAACCAATTACGTTTCGTCTGTTATCACGTTACATTTCAAATCATTGTCATTGTTACTGCTATTACATAATTTGTGAATTAATTGTAAATTCCATTATGACTGCGTATGTAGCGTTATAAACAGAAGCGTACTGAAAGAGGGGCTTGGAACGTCACTGGCTATAACATAATCAAATTTAAATTATTTTCTTTATAATTGCAATTATTTATATCAATAAAAATATCTAAGCGTTAATGATCTAACTATCTCGGCTACAGTTCTCAAATTTCACTGCGAATTATCTAAAATATAAGTAAATACATATTGAGCTAAAGTATTTTCTTTCTTAACGGATAGTAGCGAAATTGTTAGTTAAATTATCGTACGAAAATACGACCTTCAAACTACTAATACTCCTACTACGCACGATTCATATATAGTTCGTAGTAGGAGTATTAAATTGTCCTTGATAATTTGTCAGGTACCGATGATGGATAACTTGCGTGTCTACAAGTACAACAAAACTTATCAAGAAATAATAGTAGCCCAAAACTTAAAGTTAAAATGAGTTAAGTATAACTCACATGAGGTTCAACGTGTTAAAAAAGAGAGATGTAACAGTGCATAATGATTATATCGTTCATCTTTCCAAGCAGCTTTATATTATTAATAATTTAAACGAGTTTATTATTCATTAATATTTAAAATTCTGTAAATTTTACTGTAAATCAATGCTCAAGTAGACATTCATTAAATATTCACTATAAATGACACTTTAGTAGAAAATTTCCATAAAAAGTTCATAGCCTGTACGTTTTATTAGCACCTTAAGCACTTAAAGTGACTTTTGAAAGCAAAGATCCAGACTAGGGTAATAAAAGCATGGGAAGACAAGCGGGTGGGAGTATACCTACCAATGGACATCATTTCTAACTTTTAGAAGATATAAAACTTATAAATTTATAATTTATTTCATTTCCGTTTTGTGACATCCATCTTGTACGCGGAGAATACATTTATTATTATTTAAAAGGAACATAACTTCCTTCGCATTGATCGACATTATAGCTTTTCCTGCCAAAACTTTTATTTGTTTGTTCCTTGGCTTTATTTCCCTGAATGACGGTGATAAAGAAATAAATATAAATGTTAAAGTTAAGAAAGGGCGATTGAACACGTGAATTCCAGGAAAAACACATCAAAGAACCAATGGATCAACCAAAGAGATATATTTAGAATGAGAGGAAATATGTAACTTTGTAGATTGGTAAGTCTGAAATTATTAAATCTATCAACGCTGCATATGTATATTTCGTTTTAATCAAACATTATTAGCATTTAAGATGTGAATTATTGAATATTAATACGATCACATCAGATTCGGTTTCGCCGTTTAGATTTGAGTGTTGGAATCTGAAACAATTTGAATATCTCATTTAATCGTGTAGCAACAACAACTAATAGGACCAACATTACATCCCCTGGCTTGTAAATATTATTAAAAGCTAGTGGTATATTAATAAATATTAAAGTAGAAACTTTCTCTAATGATAAAGAAACAATTTCAATACACTCATCTGAATAATCAGAAGTCGGATGCAGTCTGTTTAAATGTGAAGTCAGCCTAAGGCTGATACGATACTGGACATTAGCAATACGCATAAAATAGATATATTACGATATATGTAATATAGGATAGATGATCATTGTAATGGGCTTGTGTCCTCATTTTTTAGTGGTCGATTTTTCAATTGTTGATTGAAATTGATGTTAGTAAATGTGTATTGGCGTGTCTATTTTATTAAATATCTAAATGTGGACGAAGATATAGCAATTAAAAATTTGAATTGTAGTTTTAACGCTAGAAATGGTCGGCCATATTTGTATGACGTGAAATGCATTTTATACGTCAGTTATTTGTTGTGTAGGTCAGTGCTGTGGTAATGTTTTGCAAGCGTTGGTAGTCGAATAATCAAGTCAAGTCAAAGAATAATAAATTTTTATTTTATTTAACCCTGTTACGGCAGATATAATATTGAAATTTTATTGTTCCTTGAAATAGTTGTAAATAATATTTGATATTTTGATATATAAATACATATAGTAGAGATTTATGAGTTGTAAGATTAGTAACCTATAAACTTGCCAGAATTCTATTTTGAATATGCTATCTCTTTTACGCTCTGTATAAGAGAGATAGCAGCTAGCGGTTGTGATGTCACATGCATTTGGAATGTGTACAACCGTAGGCCATGAATTTTGTGACACAAAGCTGTCAGTTACGATCTTTGAAATGCTACTGATATCCTAAAATCGTTTTCTCCAAGGAATAACAAAAGAAATGAGAACCTAGATGCCCTATAGATGCGCTAAATTTCGTCTCGAGTTCACAATATATTATAAAACCAAATAACAGTTTATGCTGCATATGTTGTATACCCTTACTGCCTACTTAGGATCAATAACAATAAACCAAAGCTAACATTTCTATCAAATATATTTTTATTCCGTTTTTACACTAAAAGTAATAAAACGCCTGAACTTGTGTTATTCGTCATAAAATAGTAACAATAGTGTTAATTTATTATAGGGGATGTGTTCTGATTCCCTTATATACCATACGCCCTAAAGTAATAAATGGAACCACTACACCCACTACCCCACAATCCTCACCCTATATATTAACACAAAACGAACGAATCTCACCCCATCCCATCCACTTAGATGTATATACTGTGTACCAAAGTCCTTAGAGAGCTCAGAAGATTAGAAGTAACCAGAAAAATACTCAAGCTACGAATATACTCGTACTCGTAGTATAGCTAGTACGAGTATAGCTGGAGATTGGTCTTGGGTCTTGGTTCTTAGTTGACAGCCGCTCGATGAAACGAATTTAATTAAATGTTGCTAACTTCAGTTTGTATTAGAAAGTCTCTTTGTAATAATTTGGTTTCTTGATAAGTTTTTGATAATTGGAATGGTAAATTTAAATTGTCTTGAACAGTTTCACTTGTTAGTTGTTTGTATTTGTACATAAAACTCTCTACATGTAATGTTTAATGGAGTTGAAGAGCTGTGAGATAAATAAGTTTGTAGTTGAATATATAAGTAATGAATACAGACTTCTCCAGCGTCAAGGACTGCTTCAATCTGTTATGGGCTTGTGAACTCATTTCTCATTCGGGTTAATTTTATAATATTTGAACTTATTGAGGTATAAGTTATTATATATACATTGGCGTTTCATTTTATTTAAATATCTAAAAGTTGAATTTCAGTTTTACCGCTTCTGTTAGGCTCTGCCCACATGGGGCGACTGCTTGCAAACCTTAGCCCCGAATCTGCCCGAACCGAATGAGAATGGAACTGTGTTGTTAGTGAGAGAATGAACGTGTATACGAGTGAAAGAAAACACTAGTCGAGCCGTGTTTCATGACTAGAATTTTTAACGATAGTATAATAGGGGATTCTATTGTGTCGTATTTGTATGGATGTATGTATTTAAATACTTTTGAATAGTAGTTGTGCACATCTCTGTTCATGATGTCAGCATCAAAAGCATGCAACCAAGGATGCCCTGCGACCGAGAAATAGAGTCGCTGAATACTTGCTCAAACCTAGTATACATAAGTAATATACAAACATAAGTAATCGAGAATATTTTTCTTTTTTCACAACAATCATAATATAAAACTTGATGGGATGTATTATCTAGCTGTTAGTAATAGAAGATCTGTGTGATACACTTTCACCCGTATGTATCTTTGTTACATAAAAGAGATAGCAAATCACCAGATGTGACATCCTTACAAACATTTCTTCGTGTCATAGTAATGTCGAATAGTCTGATTACAATTTGAGTAAGATATTTCGAAGCACGTTCTAAGCCACAGGTAGAAAATATATTTAGGTACGTTCAGGAAAATAAATATCGTATTTCAAAGCTTAAGTTTGAAATTTTTTAATCCAATTGCGTAATATACTCAGAATCTTATATTCTGCACACAACTGCTTGTGCTTTAAAACATAACCCTACTTCTCTTACACTTTTATAATCCATCTCTGTATATTTATACAACTAATATTTAAAGTTATTATTTATAATATTCTCTCTGCTTCTCAGCGATGCGATGCGACATCAGCGTCTGCGTCGGCGTCGGCGTCGGTCTTAACTCTTAAGTACTTTTACTATAAATGTCTTCTTTAACTTTAATATTATTATTTACGAGATACTTCGTTGTAAATATTATCGCATTGCCAGTGGTGTCTTTAAGTTTTATGGAGCCTCAAGATGTAGTAATATGTACATTATATCCTTGGAAACGATCATTTTAAGGACATAGCATAAGAAAATGAAAACGTAGCTAAAATAACAGTTCAGCATCTATTATTATGGATTAGTAAATCGATATTTTAGAATTATTTAAATAATTTTCATATTACTTATTACAGTCTTTACATACATAATGTTTATTTCCGTTAAACCACTATTTAACATAAAAAAATTACCTATTACATAAAATTGTTTTGTTAATAAGAGGTTAGATTACCAAAAAAGGTTTAAAACTTTAATGCTAATATGTAAATAATGTGTTGGTTCACACATAAGAAGAAGGACAGCAAGGTTTAGATTGGGAAATGAGGAAAAAGGAAACAGATACTGGGAAAGTAGTGAGGAAAGAAAGTGTAGAGTGTGCGGAACGGAGGACGAAACACTGGAGCACATTAAGTTTGAGTGTAAGGAAAAAGTAGTGAGCGAAAGGAATATTGGCCAGCTATTAAAGGGAGGCAGTGAAGGAAAGAGGTGGATGGGGGAAATAGTAAAAAGGAAAGGAAAAACAGGAAAATAAATAAGCTGGTGGCTGGGTTGCACAAGGAACAGGAAGAGAGAGGAAGTACTAAAAGAGGCAGTGAAGGGAAGCAGGAGAAAGAAAGAAGTAGCGAGGAAACAGTTAAACTTCAGTCAGAAAAATAGAGGATTTTCGGAAAGGAGATAAGGACAAGAGGTAGATGAAGGAGATAGAGACAATAATAACATAGTAAAGGTAGAGAGTCAAGAAGGAAAGAGTAAAGTAAGAGAGTCAAGAGGAAATAGTAAAGACAGAGCGTCTAGGCCTGTGATAGACATAAGTGGAGAAGTGAAAACGAAGAGAGAAGGCAGGAAGGACAGTGAAAAGATAATAGAGGGTTTGTCGAGAGGAGACAAGGAAGGCAAGAGGTGATAGATGAAAATACAGGCTATAAGAAAGGAGAAGCAGGAAACGGTTTGCCGAGAGGAGACAAAGAAGACAAGAGGTGAGGAAACGGTGATAATGAAGGAAGACTAGGAAAAATGAAGGAAGAGGTTCAAGAGAAGAAGAAGCAGAAAGTACTTTTGGAAATAAAAAAGTCTAGAAAAGTTTAAGTTTAATTTTAAGTTGAAGTTCTATGAAATGTATTAAGAATGTAGATTGTAAAGCCAAAAGGCGAACAATTAATAATAATAATAATAAATAATAATGTATTGGTTCAAAATTACCAGTGTATTTTACCTTTATTTAATGATTTAAAATAAGTATGTACAGATTCAGTAAATAATAAAACATAACGTTGGGTAATCATTAAATAATCCATCAAGTTACGTTTTGTGTTCAAACTTTGAATTGAATATATGTGACTAGAACCAGGAAGTAATGTTATGGTTTTGAAATGAACAATATTAATTAAAATTACAGATTGGTCATTTTATTGACATCTAACATATTCCTGATAACTTCAAACAAACAATACTGCTACATGAATGTTTTGTTTCCGTTACAGACTTCATTACAACTCAAAAACATACATCCTCTTCCTGTCATCCTCATCAAACACCTCACCCCCACTTCCACTCCCATTTCTTCGTGTTCATGACATAAGTCCTGACAGTTCTGCTTCCTTAGACATGTTTCATATATCACGTGGTTTACGTATTTTGACATTAACATTAATATATTGAGACAACAACATAATAATAAACTAAATTCGATTACGTGTACCTATACATAAGGGAACAACAAAGAGTGGGTTTAGATAGCAAACGGTTAATTGTCATGACCGGCACTGGTGCTAATAAGTAAATTACGTATTTATTAATTTAATTTATATCCCGCTAAGTTTCACATTCTTTTAATATTAAATCATAAATTCCAACACAACTCAAAAACTTAACACTATATTAACATTTTAATACTCCAAAAACTACTTTCTCATTCTTATACTCTTGTTTCTATCTCTCCTTCTTCTCCTCCTTGCTTCTATTTCGCTCTACTCTGTACCTCCGTTATCCACCTCCTTCATTCCTTGTCTCCTCTCAACAAATCCTACATCTTCCTTTCACTAACAATCCCAAACACCCATTACCCCCCCCCCCCCTATTCTCGAACGTCATTTCTTTCCAATACCTATTTCCTTTCTCCTCATTTTCAATTTTGAATGTTGCTATTCACGTTCTATGTCTTGTGTCTTTTTACAGTCGTGGGAAGAATAAAGACTTTTGGGAACCCCTATTGGCAATAAATTATAAGGCAACTATGCTAAGACGTCTATTTTGTAACTGTTTAACTGGCATAAGTTAATTTCTGATGAATTTTCAAAGGCTTATATTTTCTAAATTAGGCTACTTATCGCCATTCCGAAGTATGTGATTTATTTTGCTCTTTATTTAAGGTCGGCTGTTAATTTTGGGTAAACTTACTTAGCAAATTTGGAAAATATAGGCTTTTGAAAATTCATCAGAAATTAACTTATGCCAGTTAAACAGTTACAAAATAGACGAAATTTACAGACAAACGAAATGATGGTCTTAGTTTAATTGGGTTGTGAACTCATTTTTTAGGGGTCGTTCTTGAAATATTTTTAATAAGTTAATAAGCTATAAATTGACGGATTTATATATATTTAAAGTTTAAATTTTGTTTCACTACGTAATATTCCATTTATTATCTTGGTAGTTGATGACGTCACGAACTGAAAAGAATATAATAAGTAACGTTATTTATTTTTCGTTTTATATAACGACTTTATATGAAACATTATGGGTCGATGTAACAGCTGCTATAGCTTTGACGTTCAATACTGCTCTTTTGCACTTCGCTTGTTTAACAGTGATGGTAATAGATTGGTAAATGGTAGTGGGGTGAGGAAGGAATGACATCGTGAACTGAAGTAATTTTTTGTAAATTTTTACCTCTTTAATTATTAAAGAGAAAAACATGACTTTTCCAAATGTTTATATCTTCTATAATATTGCGAATTCAATAAAAATAATTTGATATTTGAGGTTTTGATAGGCAACTTTATCAATATGCAGTACAGTTTTATATAAGTTCGTATTAAGGTATTAAGAAATATATCATACTTTTAGTTTTCACAAGTTATTCGTAAAACGAGTGTGTGTTGTTTTGCTTTTATAAATTCAGAGTCCATATGCGATTATATCACAAAAACAAATAGTTCTCTATTAAGGATGCGTCATGCGTGTCGGGTTAATTATAATGTCAACTATTTCATACAATAAAGAACCCTATTTTCACCAGCCGTGTTACCAACAGGCAACGGTGCAAGACACTGTTAGAACTACTGAGTTAGTTACCCAGAGTGTGCTAGTGTCGTAGTGTACGTGGAAGTCGCCCCCGTGTCGTTACGGGGTAATATGGTTTCAGCTAGGGGCGCTAATGCGACCATGTAAAATGTAAATTGTTATGCAAATTAAGTGACATCACTTTGCGACTTTATAGTATTCGGTCTACAATAGAAAGCTGTACTATACAATATAGAACGAATATACTGGTGCTGGTAGAACGTAGTCGTAATGTAACAAGTGTATGCCTGTATAAAGCGAAATAATCTCTCAATAAAGGAATGAAACTAACAAGGTACAATCGGAGTTCTGGATTTTGATTTTCACGACTAGAACGGCACCGAAAATGGGTAGCCCTAGACCGTTATACAAAATAAGGTCACCCTTTTAATAAATGTAATACAGAGATAAAAGTACCAGTAAAATAAGGTCAGAGATTTGGGTAATAATTTGTCCATGTTCACGAATTATTCTTTAATTCCATTCAGTGCTAATTTTTCTCAGAATTACCATGCTCTGTAAAGCAGTGGTTGGCTAAAGGTACGCACAACTAGCATGAAACGCATGCTTTTATTGAGTAAAACATCGAAAAGAAGGACACTGGGAAAGAAACGAATGTAGCGACATCATCTTGGGTTAATGAAGATTCAAAACTAAATAAAATGTTCAAAAACTTTCAATAAAATGCATTAAGAACTTATTTATTTACAGAATGGAATTTTTATTAAATGTATCTTCTTATTAAATGTATCTATCTTCTAATATTTTGTGATTCTTTATCGTGTATATCACAACCATTTCTATTAGCTTTGAATTAGAAACTAGTAATAAACCTACAATGGGATTGTGTCCTATGTCTTAATTTCTATAAAAGTGTACTATATATTGATAAAGTGGGTTACTAGAACCTCAAATGTTCAATTATTTTTTAATAACTCCTTATATGATAAGAGATATTAACAATTAAAAAAGTCATTTTGTCTCTTTAATTATTAAATGGATTCAACGTTGTACACATTCCAAGTGCATTTGACATCACAATCCTTGTGTAAGGTTACCAACCTTACAGCTCATAAATCTCTGCTATATGTATTTATATATGAAATTATCAAATATTATTTGCAGCTATTTCAATGAATAATAAAATTTCAATATTAGGTCTGCCTTAGCAGGGTTAAATAAAATAAAAACTTATTATTCTTTGATTTGACTTGATTATTTGACTACCAACAGCTACAGAACATTACCACAGCACTGACCTACTCAACAAATAACTGACGTTAAAATGCATTACACGTCATACAAATATGGTCGACTATTTCTAGCGCAAAAACTACAATTCAAACTTTTAATTGCTACATCTCTGTCAATATTTAGATATTTAATAAAATAGACACACCAATACACATTTATAACATCAATTTCAATCAACAATTGAAAAATCGGCCACTAAAAAATGAGGACACAAGCCCATTTGTTATTTAAAAGATTTCCATGGACTTTTATTCTGCTTCACCAATCTGAAGTAATCCAACCAATCCAAATGTGAACCAATTTTCACAAAACCCAGATTCTCCATTTTGGACCGTTCGAGCCGTACCCATTTTTCAAATACTAAGATAATCCTGCTAAGTTAACAAATGAATAATGTGGTAATTACCTTATTCCAAAACCTCGAAAACTCAAAATGCTTCTTACCCAAAATACACAATTCGCCTCTTTTTGAATCCAAACCAATAGTAGTAGTACTCTTATAATTTTTTATAAAACAATTTCAAATCTTTGTCAATTTTCATCTTCCTGTGAGTGGTATTAAAATTCCCGCTTTATCAGATAACTGAATTACCATTCTATTCTAAGTTTAAATAAAATAATTAATTAATAATAAATATAATTTTTATTTAAATAGCTTCCTTGCTTTATTTCCCTATAATTCAAACGGGAATACCTGGAACATCCTTTCGGTACCCATTCCCAATTCACCAGCGCAACGCAGCGGTAAAATTGCCGCAATGGAAGGAAGTCTTCCTGTGTCTGTGCCAACCAGCAGAGCGCTAAACGAGAGACAAATTTGCATAAATGTGATTAGCTTTTATTACTTAATTAAACTGAAGTGAATTTCACAATAATAAAATTATTTTATTAAAATATTATTTATGTATTTGTATAGCAGTTATTGTTTCTTTTCGTTGAAGATTCTTTAGACGATATAAGCATTTTATAGCTGAATTACGACCATTTTTAAAGGGTGGTCTGTTTAACTCAATAATTTAGGGAAGTAAATTGTATAGTAAAAAAGTATAATCATACAAGCAGTGCTTTAACACTTTGTAACAGCCTCAGATACATATTTCCCATATAGCAAATATGAGGTTATGTAATATTCTTGTGAACAATGACATAATTTGGTGCATATTTTCAAAGGTACATGAAAAGTAGTTTTCATTACGATGTACAAAAACAAAAATTTGTGTTTTAATGTAAAAACAAATAAAAATAGACCATGACTTTAGAGAGACTTGTGTTTATGTCAAAAAGATTGAGACGACCTAACAGTCGTATCTATGTGATATATTGTTGCTAGTATGCACTACATGCTTAAATACATTCTTGCCTGTTGTATTTACTTCTATAAATTTTTTGAAGTAATATTCCATAACATAAAGTTTACGAATGCAAATCTCATAAAAGTTTATTATTTTTATTTCAGCTGTACAAACTAAATGACAACTATAACGTACCATTCCCATCTACTGTTTTAGTTTCAGTTTTATACAAACTTTCTACAATTTAAAACTTAAAACATGACGTAATATTGTTTTTCTTTTATCCAACGAGTTAACCTATAATTTGTCAACTTAGAATTATTTTTCGTGTTGCGACTTATTAAATAAAGATATTAATTAACAGAGGCGGCCTTTGGGGGTTGCAAGCAGGGCACCGCTTGGGGTCTCGCACTCTCGCGCAACAACCCAAGTACAAAAATTCATTACTATATATGTATTTGAATCTCGTGCCTCGCTCTTTAGAAATCCCCTAGAATCACTGCGTATATCTTTCAAGGCATTCATGTACCTTAGTTTATCATCATTAATATTTATCGTCTTTGTGCTTGTTAACTTTTATAAAACTTCCAATATTTTATTTCTCGTCAATTATCATCAAAAATACTTACTTACAATTTACTTAAATTATACAAAGAACAAGTGCCCCGCAAAAATCTGCCGCCCGGGGCCTCGCAAATATCTGCTACCCCGGGGCCTCGCAAAGATCTAAAACATTACAAGATACGAATGCTCTGTTCTGTGGCTAACATACATTCATAGGTTAAAACATAATATTAAAACAATAGTTGGGAATAACTCTAAATTCTTTAAACTGTAACAACTTTATTTGTTTAAATTTATTTGAATAATTTTATTTGATTGCCGGATATATAAGAAAAACTTTTATACAGCAGATTTACCGGTTTATGAATGACACAGTTGAGATAATGTAGTTTTCTAGTTAACCGACATTTTCTAACCTATTCATATATGTATATTTTTTTTTGAAATACAAAGCTAAAACTTTGTATAACTCGTTGAATGCTTTTGGAACTCGATTTGCACATGTCTGGTACTGGTACTGCTACTCGTACGTAGTTTGTAGAGAGCGAAATACCGAGCGAGTAAACAGCAAAATACACACCATGTCATATGATGTAGAGATAGAAAATGGTATTTCAAGTTTTAATTAAAAATAAAGTTGTCTCTGCAACGTTTCTGTGGTTGGAATAATCCAGCTTTTAACAAGATGGGTGTGACGTTGAAATATTTCAAATAGTTGGTACTGATTTTGTAGAAATATGTGGGATATTTATTCATTTATAGCAATTAAACTTATGTATAAGAATTGTTTTAAAACAGTCAGACTGTTTAGTACCGGCTCAAATAGAAACTCAGCATCGAAAATAGGTCGACGTAATATAAATTAATATATGATGTTCTTGAGGTATAAAATAAACAAAAAACAATTGCACGCAATGAAGATATCTTATACCTAAATTGTTATGATCATTTCTAATTTAGTCAGAGATCAAATTCGTACTGCCAGTTGCTATGTTATTATTATTGTTGTATAGTATTATCATGCCGTAACTTTAATACTGCTATAAACTAAGGAATTTGGGTCAAATTATTCCTCTTTTCTTAATATAGCTTCTCTTTCAGTGGCGTAACAAAGTGGTATGCGTTTTATCTTGGATGGAAAAGAAAAAATATATTTATCAGATTTATAGCAAAAATAAATGAAAATTTAATATCCGTATAATTCCAGAAATTAAAAGTTTTCTCTTATCTATGAAAGGATTTTTCTAAATTCCTTTCTTTCTGCATTTAACTTGGCAAAAGTTGACTACATAAAACGTTATATTATAAATATTATAAAATAAAAATGGCATTTGTCTAGAATAGTTAACTAACGGTAGATGATATGCTTTCCAGTTAAATTCCACCTGCGAATATGACGCAGTAGTTGAAATCGTCGAAAAACTAGACAAAAAGAAATATATTCATGTTCTGACGAAAAATTTCAGTTTGTAGTGACGTCACTGAACTTAGCCTTAACCCCGTATTCACATGGCGCGATTTGCACATGTTTGGCACATGAGTGCAAGTGAAAGGCATTGTGTCCTCATAATGCGTTGTCCTACTCGAATCGGTGTAAAATGCGCCACGTGGACACGTGGTAAGACGTTATAGACAGAAAGATAATAAAAATATACTGAAGTCAACCCAAGGTCTACGCCGTGGCTACGACTAGTGACTCCTGGATACTAAGAAGGAAGCAGTACGTGAAAGAAGTATTAAATTTTATGTAGTGCTTATACTTATCTCTAAGTGGTCTATATTAAATAGTTGTGACGGGGCTACTACCCTCGTCTCTTGGTAGTAAAATGTTATTGGTTTAAGAGTACACATACATACATACTCATCGTATAGTGGTCGTATAGTGAAAATAGCACATGTACGAGGAAGTGCTTTTATTTGATTCAAATGTACTTTTGTGTTGCTTGTAGTGGGCAACAGAAGCCCAGAGAACTAAGGGACGGAAGTCATTGGCTTCCCTTTGTGAGTGACGTTTTACTGTCGGTTTAACAGCCCCTATGCTCGTAAATCCAGTTTAAATACAATCCCTGCCATTACTTATTTTATTGCATTGATAATCGACTGAATCTGGGAAATAGTTGTTTGTACCAATATGTTTACATATGTAAGTAAGATGTAATGTAGATACTTGCAATATAAAGTCTTGTCTAGACATTATACGAGCACCGATAGGAGGAATACTAGTTCAAGATTGTTAGTGAAAGAAGGTAGAGGATTTGTTGAGAGGAAGAAGGTAGATTGCTGAAGTGCAGAGAAAAAGAAAGATAAAATAGGGCGAAACATTTAGTAGGTATAAGGAAATGATGTAAAGCAGGTTGAGGTTGGAGAAACTTTTGCTAAGAAAGAGAGAAAAAGGACGGTAAGGAAGAAAAAAAAAAAGGAGAAGGAGAAAATTAAGAGAAGATATTTTATAAGGTTTTTGTGGTTTATAGACTTTTTCATCATCACTGTGCGTGCTCGATATGCATTCTTTTAATTTGATTTACACTTTTTGAGATACATCAATAATTGGTTAAGTTACAATGATCTAAAAGAACACTTAGTCCGGTTTAACCAAATTTTATTTAGAGAAATGCAACACCATACAATACCATGATAGAGAGAAAAACAAATTAAAAATAAAGTATAAAAAGTCTTCTTGTAAAATTTTATAACAGTTTAGACAATACAGCAAGAACAAAATGGGATAGTGTTTGATAGATAGAGTGAGGAGAAGGAAGAAGAAAGGTGTTGGAGTGATTAAGTGGAAGAAGGAAGTGAAAGATTTAAGGAATAATTGCTGCAGATATTCATGGAAGAAGGGGAGACGGAGGAGAAGAAATGAATAAATGTGCGGTTGAAGAGAGCGACGCAGAAAAGAGATGGAGAATAGGATAGAGTTAGAGAGCAAAAGAGTGGTAGAATTAGGAAGAAAACTCAAGAGACTTAGCGAAGGACTAAGAAAGTGTTAGTTATAGTTTCTTAAAATGAAATGCAGATTGTAAAGTCGGAATACATCTTTACAAGAAAATTATTTATACTACAAAGGTGACCAGACAGTAAGAGCATTTACGACTGCTGTGTCTTCAAGTTTGATTTCCGTCTGGAATAATACTTTCTGGGTTTGGTTGTTATCAAATTAAATTGATTATGTACATACATAATCATAAACTTATTAAACAGATGTATAGTCCAAATATGTGTGAACGTTAAATAAATTAAAGAAAATAAAAACACAGAGTTACAAATATATTAATGTGTTTTCTTGAACATTTTCAACGACCAACGTATGGGTGGCAGCCGTTCCAATGCACGTAACAAAATTTCACGATAACATTTTAACAAGACATTTTTGGAATACGAGTAGAAAAATGCAAGTTAGTTTTTAACAAGTTAAACAGTTCATAAAATAGAGTGGGGCACAACTTCCCTTAGAACATAACAACTAGCAATATTAGAACACAACTACTTATATTAATGAAATGAACCCGGACGACAGTCACATGCTCCATATGCGCTACTCGTTACGATTATTAGTTAACAGCTACGGGAAAATAGTTTTTCACTTGTTTTCACGTACTTACATAATCACATTAAAGTTTTACTGCACTAGTTTCTTTGACGGTAATACACTCAACTGTAACTATTTAAATAATGAAATGCCAGAAACAGTTTTCTGTACAAATAACTCTAAACAATAAGCACAGAGGCGAACTCGAAGTTGCTCTACGCTAATATATTATATTGTGCCGTCAAACTACAACTCGACCTAGTTTTACAAAATTTTCCTTGTTGTACCCGATAATATTTCTTTTTCTCTTGGCGAGAATTCCATTTCTTGAAGTCATAATTTACTCCGTTAGGGCCCATTTGAAAAACGTGGTTTAAGGGTTAAATCATTTTATTTCAAGTATCTGCTTATGTAAATGTTACGTTTGTATTAACAAGAACGCTGTGATTACCTTTGTTAGTTACAGCATTTTTCGTTTGAGTGTAGAGAAACATCTGCTCCGCCAACCTGAATTAAAGAGGATGGCTTCAAATGCTTCAATACATCGTACTCTAGAGGAAAATATAATTGAAAATTCGAGTTAATTTTGTTAAAAGTTTTAATCAAGAAGCTTTTATGTATAAAAGCTTACGTATATAATATGTAAATATACATATTCAATATTTGTATAATGTATATAAGTCAAGTGGTGTTACTAATAATAATTTATTTTTGTATTAATTATAAATAAATATTAGATAGAACCTTAATCTGTTAAAATGTAAGATTTCATTAAAAATTAGTTTTTCCAAAAGATCGGTTTTTAACCAAATTTTGGGACAAATTTTTTTATTGTACATATTTAAGAAACATTAGTTTACTTAAGGGGATCTTTCTTTCTGTAGGTTGAGCACAACTGCTCCTTAAGGAGATCCTAGTAGTTACTTATCCTAATTTAATTTCTGATAATTTATAAACATTCAATTGATTAAAAAAAATAAAGTACTTTAAATGGCTTGGGTACATTTGATAACACCGCTAGAGTACAAACCGAATGCCTTTCGAATATTCGCGGTTACCTACGCGGCGACTAACTGTACAAGCAACGTTGCCAAATCTTTAGATGATATTTTTTATAAAAAAATGTCAATTATTTTTGTTATTTCTTCGGAAACATACTATTTGTATTGTTTTAATCAAAAGCTTAATTTTTTCTGAACCATAATCAATTGAAATAATAATTTTTTCTATTAGATACTTCCATCAAATTTTCAATTTAATGCACAATCCCCATATCGTAGAACAAATTTACAAAGTTTCAGCAAGTTCTCCATGGTTTACTACTTCACGAGGACCTCCTTAAGACCTGGAAGTCGACAATTACTTAGTTTTATTTATGGCTACCTCCGTTTAAAATTGCCACCATAATTTTAAAAAAATATATTATATTGTATAAAAGTAGAAACTAGTAATTTGAATAAACGGTAAATAAGAATCTGAAACATTGAACTAGAAAATGGAAACTACATAATTGAAACAGTAAGAAAGAAAAGTATACTCTATATACTTGATTAAATTTAGGAAGCAGCATTGTTCCAATATTCGATTTTCTTATCTCACAATATTGTAAAGTAAAATTGAAGCTTCAATTAGATTAGGCAGTGGAGGGAACGTCAGTTCCTTGTTTTTCGCATTTACTACTATATATCGAATATCCATAATCTAGTAATAGAATACCAATGCTATATTTATCAGTAATAATGTAAAAACACGCATCAGCAGAAACCTCTGACAGCTCAGTACATATTACGAGTATAGTGTAGAAATAAGAAACCAAAATAACAAAAAAACATTTTAAAAATCAATAAAAGATATATCTGTATGCAAATACGCTTTAAATTTCCAAACATCTGGTTTTTATTGGCTACGTAGGCATTTTCATTTCCACATTTTAAAACAGACCAGCTACTGATGATGGGGTGTGGAGTGTGTTGGGAAATAGAGGAGGGGTTGGAATTGGGGGTGGTAACTGACAAAGTATTTTATAAAAACAGAATGTCCTGTTTTGTTACGTTTAACCCTATAACACAGTGGTTGTTTAATGTTATTTGCATCGGGGTGTATTTATTGAGGTTATATTTTTATGATTTAGTTTATTTAACGTTGGCCTGCGCATGCTAAGATCTTTCACCGACGACCTCCTTGATATGTGGTACCTAATCAATTTAACTTGATAACAAGCAAATCCAGAAAATATATAATTCTGGTCTGGGGATAGAACCCGAAGACACAACGATCGCACCAATACTATCCTAGGAAGCCCGGCAATTGTAAATAAAATATATATATATATATATATGTACTATATGGATTGAGAATCGCTGGTATAAAAATACAAACCGTCCCTCTCTCTCACCATTCCTCACCATCCCTTAAACCAGGCTTTTGGCGTTTGCTGGCTTTTATTTTGTTTTTAGTTTTAATGAAATGGAACGATTTAAATAAATTGAATATGAACGAGTATAATAATTGTTTATTTTATTCCCTTTTACAATAATTAAAAAATAATTGAATGTTCAAACGAATCTGTTTAAAATATTATAAAAGCTAAATATAATACAAAATGTAAATGAAATATATTTTATATTCCCACTTATGAATTGAATGAATTAATGGATTTTCGCCCCATATTATGTTCATTTAATTAAAATTAAATACGGTTAGTATTGCAACGCTGATGCGTCATATTGATGTAATCAATGTAATTAAATAATTAGTTGTAATATAAATAGTAAATAACGCATTTCTCATATAAAACAAATGTATGTTTTGTCGATATTATAACTAGATCATTGAGGCATAGATATTTCAACCAGAGACTTGAAAAACTGCATTTACTATAGCAATTTTGCATATAGTATATTCTATATTAATAAAGTTGGGTACCAGAATCTTCAATGTCCAATTATTTTTTAATAACTTTCTATATTTTAAAATAAATTACCAATTAAAAAAGTCATTTTGTCTCTTGTGCAATGTTATAGAAAGTTCCTGTGTATGGTACGTCACGTCCACAGATTTTCCATCTCTTTTATACAACAGAGACACAAACTGCCTATCTCTTCTAATCCCTATTTCTTCTGGGACATCTTATGCTTAGCTAAAACATACGGCAAAACTGAAATTGAAATTTGATACAGCTACTGTGTCAACTTTTTGATATTTAAAAAAAAAAACATCAATATACATATATCAAAATTTATTTCAATCAAAAATTAAAACCGCCAAAAAATGAGTTGACAAGCCCATCGTTGTCTCTGGTATTTTCTTATTTAAATATGAATAAAAGTTTTTCAGAATGTATGCACATGTTTCCACGGATATCAATTTCGTATATATTTCAGGAGTAACACATGTGTCAAGGAAAATGACTTTATGATAACAAGCTTCTCTAAATGTGAATGAAAATCAAAATCTCTTTGTAATATATTGGATACCTAAAAAGAGGATCTTCAAATTCAAAAATCATAGATGATGTATTGTATATACACACACATATATACTACATACTATACAAATACACTAAATGTGAATATCAATCACAAGAAATTCGTGATTTAGGATAAATTTTACATGCTATAGCTGTGAGCGTTGGTTTTTTATGACCCGCAAAGTCCACTTAAAGAATCGATACGATTTTTCAAAATTAAATTAAGAGTAAGGTGAGAAGAACAGAAAATCTCCCGACTTAGAGATTATAAAAATGTACACTACTTATATAAAAATTTATCTTGCACTGCAAGTTTCAGCTTGTCACAAGCTAATTCTAAAGTTCACTTTCTACTTCTCACATAGGAATTGACTTGCTAGCTAACTAGCAGCTATTTAAACTGTTACATTGCGTTGTATTTTGTGGTGGTTTGATAATTCAGAGATTTTCTTTTTTGAAAAAGCGCTTTGTTTCTCATTAAAAGATATTTCTTTAGGCAAAAGCACTTTTTTTTGTCAACATAGGCTTCTTTAAGGTCGATTCATTTTTAGTCTAGCGTTTTTCCAATTCAAGGTACTCAAAATAGGCGTTTGTTTCAGTCCTCCTTGAGATGACCTCTTTGTTAGACCCAAATCTCTTACCGCCCTGCCATTTCTTCAGGTTTGGAAACAGGAAATAGTCGCAGGTGGCTAAATCTGGAGAATATACTATATGTGGTAACAGTTCGTAGCCTAATTTATTTCAATGCCTGTCAAACATAAACTACATATCATAGCTTGCTCAAATTTGACAGTAGACTATGGTTAGTTATATGGCAGTTGACGGGAGCTGCGCGGGAAATTCAAAAATTCACGGACTTATCAAACTACCCTCGTACTAATAAAAATTTAAATTGTCTCACTAACTTTTTCTTGGGTTCCTTATCTACTACTACTAAATTACAAAATAAAATATTGTTTTAAATTTCAAATAACAATTCCTTTACGCCAAATTAAAGCATAGCTCATAATAATTTTACTCTATCGCGAGCCCGTATGCTATTCGTATATAACAGCGCTATGAAATAGACATTAAAAAACTATGATGTAATTTTTTTTAATCAAGAACTTACAAAAGAGCAACTGAATCTTAAATACGAATGTATTGGAAAAGGCATTGTACTACCATGTACTACTCTTATAACACAAAACATTAGAAAAAACTGAAACATAAAAATGAATTATTAAAATGGAATATGAAAACAACGAGATGAAAATGGAAAACATGTTTCAGCATGCAGTTGGAATTATAATTTAAATGTGGCTTTAATACATGCGCTGCGAGTATCTCTATGATGATATTTCCTCGGGCGTAGTTAGTTTAATTGCAGAATGCATGAATGCATTTGTATGCACATTGTTTGTATTACACAGGGATTACAAACATTTTATTATATGTAATTATTTCCAATCTAAAACTAATCCTAAATTCTTGTTCCAAATATGTTATATAGAAAGTTTTGTATATTGTAGTTATTTGCGTTTGATACGATCATGATGAGAGCATAATATTTTAATCACTATTTATAAGTTTTTAATTAGAAACCACTGGATATGTTTGTCGTAAAACAACAAAGGAGGAATTAAAATTTGAAACCTTTTTGTTTTATAACGACTCATATGTAGCTACTGTGTATTATAAGAAGCTTAGTTGTCTCTACTTACACTGTTAAAAATGTTCCTAATTTTAATACATATTTAAATAGACAAATGCGTATTAAAATTAAGAATTTTTCAGATGCGTTTTTGTCTGATCCTATTTCTTTTAATATCTGGTTCTAAAATATGCTTTACAACTGTTCTAAAATTTATAAAGTTTATTTAAGAGTGTATTTTTTAGTAGTTTTACTGCTGGCGAACAAATGTTAATCAAGATTTGGATATTTCTACTACAGTTATGAATTTATAAGCGATGGATTTAAGCAAAATTTAAATTAATTTTCAAATTCAAAGATTTATTAATCGTAATTTACAATATTATTCTATTTATTTCATTTTAGACCTAACAAACTTTTGAAATTCGTACACAACGACAAACATTTTCGCTTTAGTGTCAAATAGATCAAAGACCCTAAATATTTGTGCACTCAACTCCAAACCTTCATTATACCCTCTATAATTTGCACGTTACCTAAAGATAATACCTACCATAGGGTTTTTCAACAAAAACTCTGTTTTTTAAAACAAAATAAAACAAAGAATTTAGATGAAAATGATTCAAATTTTTATTTTATTAGAAAGGGTAAGGTTTCCTCCTCGCAATTATGAATAAAAAATGAAATCTGATAAATGTCCACCACGATCACGCTGGCAGATATCGATTCTTTTAAAAAAAATTTCAATCACTTTAACCATTTTCTGCCGCATCTTTGAAAAAACGGCTCAATCACGCCTCCAGACCACATATCGGCAATTTTGCTTGTTGACGTATCCTGACAAATGAAAATGGGCTTCGTCTGAAATATGATTTTTCCAGAAAAATGTAGCTTTTACATATCCTCCATTTTCATAGTGAATTTTTATTATTTTAATGCAATTTTCAAGCGAAATTGAATTCAATGTAACAATTGCTAAGACATCTACTACTAATATGTTAAAAAACTAAATGTCAAAACTGTCATGTTGTTGTTGCCTCTATTGAAAAAACAAAGTTCTTGTTGAAAACCCCTATATAACTCTCCGACCTTGTAACAGACAATATTTATTAAAAATTGCTCATAAAAACAGCTAAATTTTTATCAGATACATGGGTTGTCAACCTGCGTTTAAGATCCCATTTAAGTATAATACGCTTGCTAATTGTTCAGCTCTCATTACCTCCCTAAATGCACGCTGCACCAATTACAAGTACCACTTTACAAGATGAATTTCGATATTTGGATTAATATGTCACCAGAAAATTCCTTAAGACATGAAAGCCTCAAATATTTTGTAATGCTTGCAGAGTATTACATTACTGAAATTCCAGTAAAGACACGAAAATAAAATACAACTCGTTCCCAAATACTGAATACCGTATCTTAAAACAAACTCGTAAAGTTCGTCATGACCTAGGAAAAGGAACTACGAATAGGAAGGTTACGCTTTACTCGTATTAGGAAACGGTGCGACGGCACGACGGTGCTCGCAGCTCGGCTCGTAACACGTTTATGCGAACTATGAACTTTATAACAAGTAAGTATATTAAACGGACGACATCGTATTACTGTCGTAAAACGACAAATGTTACTTCGGTATATTCGAGTACATTCTTTTAAACGTATTACATGTACGCAGTCAGCGTCATTTTATTAGGGCTGAAAAGTGGGGGGAATGTTTTACATAGTGAACATATGAAAATTGTTCGCTGTAATTATAACAATTAAAGGAACTTAACGAAACATTGGCAATGCAAGCGTGTGACTCACTCTTGTCGGCTTATATTTAACATCACATCCCTAAATAAGTTCATGGGATGAACTCAGAATTGAATTTCATTTATCAACATAGTCTTCTTCAAGAGTGAAGCATTCATTACAACACTTCTTAAATATTTTTACGCCTTTTTTATAGAACAATTCGTCTAACCCTTCAAAATTTGCTTTCACCGCTTGTTGTCCACTCAGCTGAGTGCATCTTTGACTCTGGAGTGTAGTGATAGATTCATATGTCATCCATTGTCACATATCTTCTTCTTCTTCTTCAATTGCTCGACAGCCCCGGGAGGGCCCTGGCCTTCTCAAGAATTTTCTTCCAGGCCTCTCTTTTTTTGGCCATGGTCTTCCAATTGATCACTCTCAGAGCGGCGAAATCCCTTTCTAGACAGTCAGCCCATCTGAGGTTGGGTCGGCCCCTAGTTCTTGTTCCAGTGGGCTTGGCCAGGAATATTTTCCGTGTTGAACGTTCACTGTTCATTTTAATAATGTGGCCAGCCCATTTTACAACGTCGGGTTCCATGAAAGCGCGGTAGAGTTCTAAATTTGAGCATTGTCACATATAGCATTAAGAAATCCTTTCATTTTGCTTAAACAGCGCTCTGAATCACCAAAACGTTGTAATTTTTGGTCAACAGTGAGCAAATGCAGTACCCACTTCCAATAGAGCTTTCTCATGGACAAATGTTCATGCAAAATAGTGAATACACTGCAATGATAACTTTAAACTTGTATCTATCGCACATAACTTGATTTTGCAGTCTTCCAAAACAAGTTTATGCACTTTCTTATGTTTTCTGAAACAACTGCTGGAATTTTGTGATCAGGTGTTTATACGATCGCGTTTTTAAATCAGCAAACCACTTCTCTACTATATGTTTCGATAACCAGAAATTTCCAATCCAATTTCCAATTTCCTAATAACAGCTTAGCTTTAACGGTATGTTTTCCCATTCAAAACCAATGCTTTATCAACGAACGTCATCCTGCGACCTTATTAAGTGACATACGAGTAAACATACATATACTTCCTTGCATTTCCCTTCTGCTACCATTCTCTTTCTTCGTTTCATTAAAAAATCGAATGCGTTGGACAAAAAGGCTACTGTAGTTAAACTTTTTCATCGCTTGCATTCTGAGAGGTATAGTGGTTTCGTCATGTGTAGCACTTAATATAAACATGTATATGAACGACTGAATTGTGGTCAAATTATTCCACGGCAAAATATCTTTATATTCAAATAAATATGAGTTTGAATAGAATTTAAATTGTTTATTGGGACGCTACTGTAGAATAACTTGACTTATACTGAACCCCTTAATATAATTTTTATAATGTTTTCACCTTCGTCAAAAAGCTTTCTAAACTTCAATAACAAAGTTATTTTTAATTGTGTCTTAATCATTTTCAAAACAAACCCTTTCTGAAGTCAATGTCTCCATAAATTTAACCACGATATTACCCTTACGTGCAGCAAGTTATCACACGAAGTTCATATCTTAGAAACAGTTTGCGCCAAGGTAAATTTAATGATAGACTTCCAAAATCGATTAAACTACACTAGAAATAATTCCTTTCTCTTTCTATCTATATATATAACTATTTCATTCAAACATGAAACACATTGTTTTATTAGTTCCATTACTTTATATACCTGTTTCAACTTTACTATGTTTATATATATAATCATCTGTTTCATTCACTCCCATTGATAAAATTACATTGATAAATATCGCATGAATAAAAGTAATATCACCCTTTTCAGATTAACATATTGTTTTGTATATCTTGTATCCCGTTCTTACAAATAGCGTTTATACCGTGTATGTATAGCTAGTTTCATCGCGCATAGCTATTATTATGATTAACACTAGATTACACAAAAACCGTGGAATTAAATTGTAGGAGAAAATTATAATAACAATATATATTTTGGAAAATAAAAACGCATAGGCGGCGGTCTTACAGGAGCTATTTTAAAAAATCGTGTCAAGAAATTTTATTAGAAAACTAAAATAAGAAACATCCAAGTATTGTTCAAATTACGAGAGTTTGGTGGTGATTCATGCTTTAAAAGGGTTATTAGACCCGTATAAATCTACAATACGATGCTAATTTTTATCTTACTCGTTCCTATATACGTTATAAAAAATTAATGAAACTTGTTTTAAGCATGAGTCACCGCTGAACTCTCTTAATTTGATCTGTAGTAATAAGTTACATTTAATTTTTCATTTATTATAATTTTACAGGCTTCTTAGCAGTAAATACATAACAACTTTTCTATTTTTTACAGAGAGAAGCCTACTTTAGACTTACTGTACAATTGGGTTCCTAGAGTTATTCAAAAAGTAAGTGTTTAAATAAAATTTTCTCTTATTAAACGATATAATTTCAGTAAAAATTTGGAAGACGGCACAGTGGCCGAGATAATTTTTGCTTGGCGCAAACCTGCTACGTCTTTACAACAATCAGTGAAACGTAGAAGAGAAGTTGTATGCAAGCGGCATCGTTTTGTAAATTCGTATAAATGCATTGTGCCTGCCATCAAAAATCAACCCGTGGCGGATGCTTGTGTAAATGCTGATACTGTCAGTCACCTTGGTATCGTCTTTTTAACTTGTGTTACTCCCTCGTTCCTTTCGAGATCAAGTATTATGGTATTTTATTAGTTGAGGGGATACATTTACTGTGTGTGGACCTTTATACGACTTCTCTCCTCCCTTCGCTTTCCTTCTCTGCTACGTTTCATTCATTAAACAGAATGCGTTATTGATTCCGTGCTGAACTGTAAACGCTACCACTTACGAGCAGTTATTTTTTAATAATACATATTGAAAGAAACGTTCCATTTGTATCGTGCGCCATTTTAAAATCAGACAAAGTACACGAGTATTACTAACCAAATTCTATAACGTGCTTCATCGAAAGGTATTCAGCTCATCCTCGTTCGCCCTCTTTATTAATTTACCTCATTATCTTAACACAACTTTGAGTAAAAGACATTTCAAAAAGTTATAACACTTACTTACTTTTTTAATAAAAATCTAAACTTTATAATTGAAAAGAAAACTCCATTATTTACAAAATTATCTGATTTTTATAATTGGAAAAACTTTAGAAATTCTTGTATATCAAATTATATAAAAGTTAGTCGAAAAATAAAATACAATAAAGTCTTTTGCTAAAAGTTAAAAAATCATTGACTGATTCTTTAGTTTAGAGGAGCTCGTAGTAGGTAGAAGATAAATTCCTAAATGCACAGGTTGAGAGTTAAACTTTCAAAGCAATTTCGTTGTCATTTATCATTCTTTCTCTGTCGCCATTATATATTTTCTTTTATTTTCCTTAACTTTTCTTTCTTTAAAGTCTAAACACTGTTACTAGCTGTTATCTCTTCATTGAACTTTTACTTTAAGTTCATACTTCCAGACATACTTTTATTAGATTATAAGATTCTGATTTTATAAATAAAAAACGTTTTTTTAAACAAAATATTACTTCTTTATTCTCTTGTGGAATGAATTTGGATTTGAACAAGTTTTTCAGTAGCTTTATGATGTTAGACAGCTTTGTCTTCGGGTTTGGTTCCCAGACCAGCGCTATAATTTCAGAGTTTGGTTGTTATCAATTTCATTCGTTGTACGTTCAATAAATATACATTCTTTACTCTCACTACTAAATCAAAATTTTGACAACCAAACTTTTCGATGTACGGAGTATAAAAAAAACTCGCTGAATATGACCGTATACATTAAAATCACCGTAAATTTGTACGTATTTTGTTTTCCTTCAAGCAGCTTTATTTTTTCACCTGCTTTTCTTAACATTGTAATTTTGAATAATTGTTAGTATTATTTTTAGTCGTCTTCGAAAAGAACCGTCCCTTTTTGGAATTCTAATTTAAAGTATACGTGTTTTTATTTTTGATTTTAAAGAGTCTAAATATGGAGATATTTTTGTTTTCAAAGCAGACCCCTTCTGTAAATTTAAAAATCATGCATTGGACATTATTTTTTATGATACTGTTTCAAAATTTATATTTTATATTAACAAGAAACTAAGGTTTCAACAATATCTTTCTATTCAGTGTTACAGGTATTTCATTTTATAAAAAAAAGTGGTAGAACGTGCTATTACATCTTATCTCGTTAATTGAATCATAGAGCTTTCTTTTTTGGATTAATCACATCTTAAGTTATAAAGTTAAAGAGATTACATATTATTAGGTAAAGTAAGTTGTTATCTTCAGTTTAGTATTTCAACAAGAGCGGTCATTTTAAATCAGTAGAAAAACGCAATATTTCGGTGACATTTGGCAGATATTGTGTTTCATAATTAACCTCAAAATTTGTACTTTATATCACCACTTTTCCCGGAAATATTGCGTTTTTCTATTGATTTAAAAGGACCGCTCTTGTTGAAAGACCCTTTATTTGAAATAATATCCATGTGTTTACGCAAAGTAATCTTTAAACACAAAATAAAGCAGCCCTCTGTGTGCAAATATGGGCCATATTTCAGAATCTTTATTATATAAATAAAAGATCAAAAAACTTTATTAAGTTAAGTTATTTAGGCAGTCCGGATAAGTTTAATTCAAATCCAACGTATACGAAGTTACTAACTTGTACACCAGAATTCACATACATATATCGTTCAATGGATCATAAATCCAATGTTAGTAATCCCTCAGCTCACCACGTAATTGCAATTAAAATATCGATAATTATATTCATGTAGTCAACTTGTATTCGAACAATACTATATAACTATTACATTATGTGTTTAACCCGCATTACGGATATATCTGTAATATCCCACCGAATTACATTAATAATCAAATATCACCGCGTCTATGTGAATCTACGAGTACGTGAAGTTATTAGCACCCGACGCCGACGCCACGGCCACACCATACCAGAGCATCGCCACCCCAATCGACCGACGCCGACGCCGACGGTGCCATAACTCAAGCGCGTAAACTATTACCCCATAATCTGTATGTCGACCATAAATTGAATGAGTATTACTACTACGACTAACTAGATGGGGCTTTGAATATACCGTAAAGACTGATATTGATATTAGGAAATACTGCTAGCAAAATTCAAGGAAGCCAGCTTGTAATGAGAACACTTCTACATCGGCGCACGCTTGAAGCTGTTTAATTTTAGAAACTACACAAAAACAAACACACACTTAAACAAGTTACTTACACTTATTTTGTTCCAAATCTGATTTTTTTATTGTTCAACAAAACACGTTTTCTATTTTCTTGTATCGTAATGAAAAACTTGGTAAAGACATTTACATATATAATTTCCAAAACCGGCAACAATTATATATCTAATTACGTCAAATTTTATTACATTCTGGTCAGGTGAGCTATGGTATATATTAGTTATAGTTACTATCATTGTAGTGTGTGTAGTGGAACGAGTAACAGCTGACAGAACTCACTGTGCATAATGTTAAGTTATTATAAAATTAGATAAAAAGGAATTGACAATTTAAATAATAAACTTTAAATACCGCTTCTTTGATTTCAGAAGCAACACATAAGTTTGATTAAAAAATTACAATTTCTCATACAATGTCTCATATAAGTTTATCTCATAATTTCAATGTGTTTTCGAAGTGTTTGAGTAACCGTTTTCAACCAATTAGCCAATTTACCAATGGTATGTTAATTATACTATTTCTCAATCTCTCATTCTTCCACTCAAGATTGATGTCGATGCAGCGGCGTAACAGCGTTTGCTCTGATGCTAAATTACTCAAAAAGAGCTACCGGTTTTTTAAATTTTAAATCCGATAATATACAGTTCAAAATCAATTTAGTAAAACCTTTTTTTAAACTTCAATATTTATTTAATTTCATATTTATTTATTAAATGGTCAGATTACACTATAATATTCCGGCAAAATAGATTTGATATCCAATAAAGTGGTTTAAGCTAATAAAAGCAGATAAAGCTAGATAATTTCAGATAGGCTACAAAACTCAACATCGGCTACTAAAAACTCGATTCAGTTATGAGTAGATACAATTGATTTCGCGTGAACGATAAAATAGGCCCACATATTGAGCAACCGCCCCAGACCCTCATTAATCTCGGTACGGCACTGATTATAATCTAAATAATAATTTAAAGTATAATTTTATAAATAATTTAAAACAATGCTATAATGTTTTTAATAATTAGTTTCTTAACTCTAACGTAGAAAATCTTTATTACCTTAACCTCACACCTTGTAACATCGTCAAGTCGTTTTTCTTTGAAATGGAACATACTTTCCACACTTTCCCATTGTTTGTTAAATGTGCCTTATCTTCCTCTCATTCCTGTACAACATTTTTCATATTTTTTGTTTAAATTAATATGTTCATTAAGATAAAAACGCCGGATCATAGAAGATTCTACCGTGCAATTCTACTGGCTGGATGC
The DNA here is from genome assembly GCA_963678705.1 of Panorpa germanica. Taxonomy (NCBI): domain Eukaryota; kingdom Metazoa; phylum Arthropoda; class Insecta; order Mecoptera; family Panorpidae; genus Panorpa; species Panorpa germanica. The sequence goes on from OY783217.1 coordinate 11,810,842, forward strand.
TGATGGTGATGCTGATGCTTATAGAAGCTAGCTAGGTCCATTACATTGTGTATGATGTAATAATTCAACTAGATAGGGTTGGTTACGTTCCTGGTAACTTCGTTTACTTCACTTCTCTTTATAGTGGTAGCATCTAACCATAGTAACTTGGTAGCTTGTTATAATGGTAGCACACACAATTACGTTTCTTATCATAACGACTTTTATAATGGTTTATTACTAACGATAAATTCTATTATTCTAAAGATTTTCTACTAAAATTCGTCTTAGATGAAATACGTTTTCCAAGCGTTAAAGTGATTCCCTTAGATAAAACTAAAGGGGCGTTAGAAATTTAGGTTATCGGAAACATATTTTTTTCTATCGTAAATCATTTTTTATTTTACATCAATATACTTTTATATTTCAGTAAATTTATACTGGTTTCTCATTTGAATACTTATCACACGTCTATTAAATATAATTTAGATTAAACATGACCGAAACTCGTTCAATAAAAATGTAGCATTTAAGTAACATTTACATTGCAGATATATCTAATTATCTAAAGTCATTTAGCAGGTTTTCTTCATTATATTACTGCGATTTCAAAACTTACCATTATTTTTAATATAATAATTTTGTTTTGTAAGTTTGTTTATTATATAGTTGGTACATTTCTTCATTTTTGACTTGTTTGTCATTTGCTGAGTTAATTATATGCCAGTCATGGAATAAATTTATTTCAACTAAGCACTAGTCTTATTACCAACCTTATTATCTCGGCCATTTAGAGGACTATTGAACAGATTTATTTATCCTTAAAATATAATATCGACTATTGCAAACAACATTAAAAAGTATTTAAATATGGTTTCTTAATCTAGAGTTCTTATATTAACATGTCTACATACAAGCCATCCTTGTTTATCTTTCTCCAGTGATGCTTTCAAATCTTACTTTCAATTTTCAATGACTTTGACAATATTGACGATTTTTAAACCAAGGTCTCTCTAAATTAAAATGTGATACTAACGATGTATAGTACATATATACGATTCTTCAACACAACAAACTTATTTGGCGAAAATGGCATTATTTGATTACAAAAAAGGCCCACGCCATAACTATAAAACATAACTACGCGATTAAAAATTAAATAAAGCTTTCTTAACGCCTGAATTAATGCAACACTTATTACATTGCTACAAATCACACTATCTATTTCTGACATGAAAATACAAATAAGAGAATCTTACTAGAATCTCTTTGTTTATTATTCTTTTAACTCTGAAAGATGTTGCCGTTAAATTTATATCCAATACAATTTTGATTGATGTTTTCAAGTTAATGACTAAACCTTTCAAGATTGGCTTTCAGATTTGATTGCATTTTAGTTATATCAGAATGACAATTGCTTTGACATTAGAATAAAGGGGTTTGGAATACGATCGCTAATGACATTGGGCAGAGCTTTTGTGAACATTACCAGTGGCGAACTGGCTATATATAAAATGTGACTAATGGCAAGAGAGCCCCAGTTACCATAAGCTTAATACCGGCGTATATGACAGAAAGAAATATAATTTAAGTCTTTAAAAAACTCTTGCTTTCGAAGTACAGAACATACTTCAGAGATATATCGTACAAAGCATCGCACGTTTATCACTGAACCTAGTTGATATAAATTGAATATGATCTCAAATGGAGTGCGTACTGTTTACTGGGAATGGTTTTATAAAAGGTTTCTTGATTTCTCAGGTTTCTACTAAAAGTTATACTGCTCCAAGTAGAAACTCCTTTCTTTTTGATTACCTCTTCGTAGTCCCCTAAAATTTCAGACAGTCTCGTAGTCATCCTCCCTTCCTTCCTTCCTCCCTCACTCTCTTGATTTTAAGACACGCATTTAAGTTGAACACGAGCAGTAAACGCGATAAAAATAAACACGTAGGTACGTTTGTACTTTTATAGTTTTTCCACAACCCCCAACCTAATCATAATAAACATGGCACTTTTCTTTACAAAATAAAATGTTAAAAATATACCAAGTGACACAAACTCTCACAATAAAAATAATATTAAATTTTATTGATTTAAAAACAAATATGTATTTTTGTACGTAGACGAGAATAGTTGTGTATAAAACAGGGATTTCCAAGACTGAACTAAAGAACTTATGGTTTTATATATTCAGAAAATTGGTGCTTTGTTTTTGCACTATAATTATTAAAGGGATTCAACGTTGTACACATTCCAAGTGCATGTGACATCACAATCCTTGTGTAAAGTTACCAACCTTACAACCCATAAATCTCTGCTATATGTATTTATATATCAAAATATCAAATATTATTTACAGCTTTTTCAAGGAACAATCAATTTTCAATATTATGTCTGCCTTAGCAGGGTTAAATAAATTAAAAACTTATTATTCTTTGACTTGACTTGATTATTTGAATACCAACAGCTACAGAACATTACCACAGCACTGACCTACTCAACAAATAACTGACGTTAAAATTGATTTCACGTCATAAAAATATGGCCGACCATTTCTAGCGCTAAAACTACAATTTAAACTTTTAATTGCTAAATCTCCGTCAATATTTAGATATTTAATAAAATAGACACGCCAATACACATTTATTAACATCAATTTCAATCAACAATTGAAAAATCGACCACTAAAAAATGAGGACACAAGCCCATTAACCCCGTAAGAGATGGCTTTGACCAACAATGCACATACGATATGCAGTATACGCTACGCCACAATAAAACTTTGATATATATATTTCGGTTTGAGATGTATTTAATAAAACCTGGGTGTACTGCATCTGACGTTTTTATTGTGTTCATATGTCGACGTGGCGGTGAGCTCGATTTATCATATCCTAATAAATAATAGGGGTTTCTATTTTCCAATTTCACCCTTGTACGATGGTAGGCACACACGGTTTCGTAAAGATTTGTTCTCTAAATCAACGCTATATGTTACATTGTTTGAGAATATCCCTTCGACTGGTTTACAAATACGTTTTACATTAACCCGATTTGAACCTAGATATTATTCTTTGAAAGATATATCAACAAGAATTAGGGAAGGAAGCATCAACATGTGTAGACAGAGGCGCACGTGCACAGGAAGCAGCAATAACCCCCCCCCCCCCTCCCCACTCTGTGGATAGCGAAATTTACACTAAATAGGACGGAGTTTGCAACTTATGTGCACTGGATTTAATCGAGTGAGGCTAATCAAATAGGAGGTCACATAAGGCATCTCTTATTAACGATGCACGACAGGGTCCTAATCGGGAACTGATGAAGTTTTTTTACCTGAAGAAATATCAAATAAGGAGCCATCTATTAATTTCATCACACTTAAAAGGGGTTTCTAAAGTATAACAAGATGTGACCCTGAGGAGGAAGAGTCAAACATGATCAAAGAAACAAAATAAGACTGTGTGAAATAATAATGTGTGACAAAGTATGACAATGTGGAAGGAGACTTTAGAAAAACCATGAAACTTATATGACGTAATTTATGAATGATTCCTAAGGTCTCAATCGGGTAGTCATGCGATTATCCTGACTAAAGCATATTTGTCTGTGCCCTAGTCAGGTACTAATGGGTGTTTATAGTATTTACGGAACTGAAATTAAAACCATATAGAGAAAATTGATAATATTTTTGCAATTTTAATAATAATTACTTTAATTAAATCATTATCACACATTATGTGATCAGTAATCACAAAACAAGGGCTAAAATAAGCAATCAATCGCTCAAATTGAAGTAAAATAAAGTAAACAAACAATTACGTTCTAAACTAACCATCCCTTAGTTTTATAACCAATAATATTGAATAAAGCATTTACAAATATTGAAATAATAAATACTAAACCCTTTTTATACCCCGTAATAAAATATAAATACATCTAATAAACCTACTACTAGTATTTCTATGTTCAAGGGTAGAGCCCTTAGGGCTTCTCATAAAATTTTACATATTTAATAATTTATTTTACGGTTTCTCCCTTCTATACAATATTCGCGATATTCTTCGGCCCTTAGGCATGTAAAAGTAGAAGTACAACTCGGCCTTTACTTACCATAACTCCTACTCAATCTTCTACCACCCAACTCCTACTTATAAACTCATACCATACTCTGGAGATGCACCAGGAGTCGCCACTTAACGGTCGCGTGATCATAAGATATCAATTTTATAAATTAAATTAAATATTTTGAAATTTATTTTATGGATTCGATTTATATCGATATATTTCTTTTTAATGGATATCGGAAAACAATCGACTTTTATGTAGACTGAAATATGAGCACGAAACATAATACTGAAGTATTTTCAATAACGTTAGTTTAATTAAGCATTATAAAATATGTTGTGTGTACTTGATATGGAAATTTGATAACAAAGCCATATTGTTTAATTTTAAGCGAGTAATATTAAATAAAATACAATTATTTTTCTTTGTGTTACAAATTCTTAAGTAGATAATTTCTTTTATGACATTAATTGTCTTGTTATCTATCATATAAAAACATGTTGTTAATGTGTAGTGATGTAGGTAATAATATGTAATTAAATATAATAAACAATGTAATTAAATAATAATACAGCGATGTATAACAAAGAAACTGATAATCTTTGTTTGCCAAAAATAGATTCATTCATTTTTCCAGTTCGAATACGAAAGTCAAAACATTATAGTATTTTAAATACGTCGAGGCGGTATACGCACATGTCTAGTACATTGTTTTTATGTAGCTATAAGATTTCACAAGTAACAGCGATTTTTTTAAAAATATATTCTGATTCTCAGTCAATTTTATATGGAGAATGTTCAAAATAGCGTAAAACGAGTTATTTTTTTTTAAATATGTCGTTTTACCACTATTTCAACTTTATGTGATAAAAACTGTAGAAGTTATGAGAATTTCTTCAGGTTTTTTTTTTATTTTTGCTCATAACTCGAATACGCTTCAATAGCAATGTGAACTTATAGATTATTTAAACAAATATCTAATTATTTTATTCTTTGAATATCGGATATGTCATTGGACACGTACCGTACAAGTCTATTCTACATTATCTCAGTACAAATATGATAACTCATATAGTTTAAATTACGAGAGTTCGACGGCGACTCATATTTAAAACAAGTTGTGGGGTATAAACTGCCGATATAACTAAAAAGCACTGACTCACTTATTTTTCTATAATGTATATAGAAACGAATAAGATAAAATTCATTATCGTATTATAGATTTAAACCGCTCTTATAACCTCTTTTACTCTCTTGAACTCTCGTGATTTGGACTATATTTAAATAAATAATCTGATTGCATAAAAGTTATCTATTTCCGTCAGTAGTTTTCCAACCTCGGGAAAACTTTCTTAGGCCTAAAAACCATGAAGTTTTTTAACTTTCTTTTGTTTCTTTTAAGTATCTTAGCATTGTTCGGTTATATAACTATGGTAATTATTATCATTCTTAAATAGGACAAAATTGTGAACAAATTTCTTCTTTTCAACTTTTCTTTTATTCAATAAAAAGTGCGGTGTAGCTTCAAGAAAATGTAACAAATTTTCCAAGTTGGATTAAGAATGCAAACTAGGTTCGTTTCATTGAGAATAAACCCCATATAGAAGCCCATTCCGTATCTCCTTCGAATGGTACCCAATTTAATTTTTCTTGTTGCGATAATAAAAATTTGAGTATCAACGAACATGACTTCTCAAATTGGGTTAATGAAAAAGGGAAAAATAGTGCAAGGAAAGAAACTGAAGCGGTAAATATTATTGGCGAAGAAAAAGATATATTTAAACTACCAGGCCCAAGAATAGAAAATAAAAGGAAAAAGAATGAGAGCACGACAACTGAAACTACAATCACCGAGTCAGATAATAAGGATGATAGCTCAGATTCAAACATGGTATTGGAAAAAGAAACATCAGACAATGACATAACAAAGAAAAATGCGAAAAAGAATTACAAGAAAACAGAAAGAGTTACTAGAGCAACAGAAAAGAAAAATAAGAATTTATAATTGAAATGTAATTATTATACATAGTGTAAGTTATGTTTTATAAGAAAAAAAATGTATATAAAAATGTAATATTGATTGAAAGTGCTAATAACTTCCAATAGTTGATGCACTTAAAAATAAATATAAAAAAAAAAAAAATCTGAGTATTGAGGCGAACATAAAAGGAGAGTGCAGTTAAACCGCCGAACTCTCGTAAATTTAGCTATATATGATAATATGCGTAATCGTTTCTTGCATATGTTTTACTTTTAATTTAGTTTCTGTTTTAGTAGCATGCATACTGCAAACTTTCTAAACCTTACTAATGAACCTAATTTCCAATCACCCAGTAGTCTAGTTACTAATTATATTTCGATCTACGTATTTCATATTTTATTCATAACATCATTTTATCACAAATAAAATCAATAAAGGTTCTCCTTCACTGATTATCAGTTTCCTGTTTCATTTCCAAGTGCGTGCCCTCTTTAGAAAGACGCCTTCTCCAGCCACCTTCAAGTATCCTAGTGAAGAACTCCACCAAAATCCTGTTGTGAGTAATTCTCTCCTTCCAAACTTCACCTCCTCCGCAATAACCCATTCCACTCTAGATTTTAGTGGTTTGGAGACGATATGAACCAAATATAACCAATACAGATAAATATATATGAGTATACGCGCAAGCACATTATGTGTACGCCTGAGTTTTCTCATGAATCATGACAGAAAGATTTACGGTCGGAAAACTCTTTACGAACTTAGTTTTCTTTTTTTTTTTTTAATTTTCACTGTATTGAACATTTTTACAAGTTATTATATTATGTTTTATTTGAAAGTATTTTTTCAGAGTTATTATTATTCATTTTTATAGGAGAAGGAATATTTTGTTCATATGATGGTTTAGTGACAGATGTGTTGTCGAAGTATTGTCTGTTTATGTGAACTACACCACTACCTAATTAATTTATGATTATATGTTATATATATTCAAAATCACTATAGTTCGGCGGCGACTTATACTTAAAAGAGGTTATAAGAGCGGTATAAATCTATAATACGATAATGAATTTTATCTTATTCGTTTTTATATACATTATAGAAAAATAAATGAGTCAGTGCTTTTTAGTTATATCGGCAGTTTATACCCCACAACTTGTTTTAAGTATGAGTCGCCGCCAAACTCTCGTAATTTGAACTATATTTTTTGTAATTTCTATAAACTGTACAATATATTGATGAGGTTGACTATCTGTAGCTCAAATGTCCAATTACATTATAATAAGTCACAATGTTATATAAGATAGATATTAATATCTAAACTATATACTTTTCACACTGTAATTATTAAAAGGCTTTGGAGTTATAAAGATTAAATCTGCGTGTGATACGTCATTTACTATTAACAGCTAGGTCATGTATAAAATATATAATCCTGATTACTTCTTTCTTCTGTGACGTCACAAGCAGCAATACCGAGATTAAAATTTTTAACATCTATATTTCTGTCCACTTTTGAATATTTAAATAAAAACACATTAAAACAAACAAATCGCGAGTTCAAACAAGCAATCGTCAATGCTTCAATACTTTATATAATTCTTTTTTGATGACAAAAAAACTGAAGTTCAATTTCCTAAACTAAGAACATTAGGGGACTAAGTGGGCAGCTCTAGCGGTTTATGCAGAGATCGGTTTGTAAGAAATTACCCCAAACGGGGTAAAAATGGAAATTTTAAGAGATCATATATGTATAAAGAATATTGTATAACTATTAATCAAATGCAATGAAAATTGATTTCGTTTCCAATAAATGTTTTAATAACTTTGTCTCTTGTTATTAGTTTTTGTACTAAATTTTTATAATTCGTTTACCCCATTTACGTAAACAATGTTACCTAATACATAATATTTAGTGTCCTATTTTATTGATAATCATTTCTTTGTTATTATTATTTTATTATACTGTTTTTGCCTTTAGGCTCTACATTCTTTGGCCTTAATTCTTAAATCGTGCTTAATTATATACTATCTACTCATTCTCACATTACTCTTTGTTAATTTTGGCAAATGTTACCTAATACAGAACGTTTTGTTTGCTTCTATTGTGAATTAATAGAAAAATAAATCTTCTTAAAAAGATCTTTTTAAGGATTAGAAAATCTGAAAGAGTTATTAAATGTTTCTACGATAAGATTTTAAGTAAAATTTAGTTAATAGCTTTCCCTTAAATAAGATCTTATATTGATGTAAGGTAATATTAACCTATTGTGTTTAGCGGGTATATCAACCGTCTAGTTCATTATCCGAAGTTTGAGTTGAGTAGTCCAATACTCAGATAGCTCATAAATGCAACCAATCAAAACTATAATGAAAATTAACTTCGAATACCGCTGGAATGCTTGTAACTCGAATATTGTTTTTATAGTAATGTGGTGTCTCACTTATAAACTGGACGATTGATATACTTTTAATATTCTCTATACGTATAAATTGTCTTTTTGTTTACCGAGTGACATATATATTTTGGTGTTATACCCAGCATAAATACGCAACCCCTGGCTTAGGGGTAGTCTGTCATCGTAAAGTGCTACATATCTTTAAATAAACAAAATCTGGTCCAAAATGCTCTGTTTGCTATGTATTATTTCATGTACCCATCATGGCATCGCGACTTTTGAAAAGATACAAAAACAACATCAAAAATGCAAAGCTTCTCTTATAAATTTTAAATCATAATTTATAGAAACTGTGAAAATACACTTAGACCCATTTTCATATCGTTTTCCACAGAGAATTTCACAAGATATATTGACAACGCATCTGACACGTTTTTCACATTTAAAAAATACATTCGAATGTATTTTTTTATTATTTATACGATCTAGTGCGATCCGATCAGTTCACAAGTTCACCACCAGAGGACTCTATAAAACACTCCTGTACAACTTTGTAATGGTTTGTGGATGTTTTAACTAAGTAATAATGTCCTTAATGTCCTGTGTAACGATACTAACACGTGTTCAAGGGACTGTTACATTTACCTGGGTCGTACTTGCTTTACCGAGGGTAAACTACCCCTACGAGGGTGCTAATGTGTGTGGAAAATGTACACAAAATTGTTTGTTTTATGATTAATTCATATTACATAGAACAAAGACTGTAATTTTGGAATCTGATGCTTCATTATCAATATAATTAATTGTCTAACACTTCATATAAATTGGGTTTTTAGATAAATATATTTTCTACGTAGTAAAAGATTATTTTGTAGAGTGTAGGGGTGAAAAGTATTTATGATTTTATCTTTATCACGTTTTTCTTCTAGGCAACATGGAATATGTTTTTCTTTTCTTTTTTTTTATAAAATTCTCATTTTACAAAGTGTTGTACGAACAACATAAATTGTTTAAAGTTTTATAAGTTTTGGGGCGTAACGAGTAACGAAGCTACCCAACGTCTGACGCCGCCAACGTCTCAAATAGATACCACAGATAATTGATGGCTTATTCTGCCTGGCATAAAATGAAACACAAATTGTCTTTGTCTTTTTTGTAACTTTAACCAAATTTTATGTACGCGTTTTATATATGCAAATATAGCATAAAGCGCTTCTTTTAGAAAATTACTACTATAACATTTAAATCAGAGCCGAATTTGCGGATAACTTAACTTTTTTCTGACGTCATGCATCTTGAATTGAACTAGTGCGATTCATTTGTTTTCAATGGGCTTGTGTCCTCATTTTTTAGTGGTCGATTTTTCAATTGCTGATTGAAATTGATGTTAACAAATGTGTATTGGCCTGTCTATTTTATTAAATATCTAAATATTGACACAGATATAGCGCTAGAAATGGTCGGCCATATTTGTATGACGTAAAATGCATTTTAAAGTCAGTTATTTGTTGAGTAGGTCAGTGCTGTGGTAATGTTTTGTAGCTGTTGGTAATCAAATAATCAAGTCAAATCAAAGAATAATAAGTTTTTATTTTATTTAACCCTGCTAAGGCAGACATAATATTGAAATTTGATTGTTCCTTGAAATAGCTGTAAATAATATTTGATATTTTGATATATAAATACATATAGCAGAGATTTATGAGCTGTAAAGTTGGTAACCTTACACAAGGATTGTGATGTCACATGCACTTTGAAGGTGTACAACGTTGAATCCCTTTAATAATTAAAGAGACAAAATGACTTTTTTAATTGTTAATATCTCTTAACATATAAGGAATTATTAAAAAATAATTGAACATTTGAGGTTCTAGTAACCCACTTTATCAATATATAGTACACTTTTATAGAAATTAAGACATAGGACACAAGCACATTTTTCAATTTAAACAGTAAGTTTTTTACGTAAAAGTAGCTGTGACTTAAAACCATTTAATTGCTGGTAAATATTAAGGCGGAATTCAAGAAGAAGAAATAAATGTTACGATTTCTTTTTACAATAAATACCGTTCCCACGAATTGAACCCAATTTCAGCGTAGTCTAGCTGCATTTTAGGTTAATATAATATCAGACTATATAAAAATATAACCTTTAAGATAAATTTACATTTGCTGACGTAAATAAAATATATTACACACCATTACAATATTACTTATTAAACTAATATATTGGTAAAAGATTTTAAATATATGTAAATAATGAAACTTAATGTAAGGTAAAAAATATTAGAATATAACGTGAAATTACGCTAAATTAATATAAGCTTTTGTGCTTTAAAAAATCTATGTCATATTCATTTTATTGTGACCCAATTCAATTGCCAATTGTTCCAGATTTTTACTAAACTAGTTCTTTATATAATATGACCTCATTTTCGAAAATATAACATAAAATTTAGTATTGAATGTACCATAATCAAGTACAGGATGTTATTGCATCGGCATATCCGGAAGTTTTGAAGAAAACTTGCTAGTTCTGTTATCTTTAATAGAATCAAAATCACAGTAGCAAAACTAATTCAACGGAAAGTTACTAGTAGAGGATAGGGTAAACCAGATAGGTTCTCTGGTTGTGTGAGTTGTATAGGGTATAGACATTTTAATGGCAGATGAAGAGAATCACAGAGCGTGGATTTCACTAGGCTATAGGGTCGAGACCCTACATCCGAGACTTAGGCCATGGGGTTAAGAGGGAGGCTTTGGATTTGCTATTGTGTGGATAGGAAGCAATTTATTGGATTAAAAAAAACTATAAATTGGTTAACTTTATAGATATAACTTCCGACTTGGTTTACCAGTTAGTAGAAATCCCAAGAAAGTTGGATTAACTTTGATGGGCGGTGATTTGTATCGGTTTTGATTTTATGAAGATTTTATGACCCTGTTGGCAGTTTGCGAGATAAGATCAGTTCCTTTGTTCTATTCTATGTTATATTTAGTTTAACTTAGCTCTATACATAGCGCACTTATTATGTATTAAGCAAGTATACTTATTTCGTACAAACCAAATAATATTTATGTAGTAAGAATTACTAAAGAGAAGCTTTGTTTGTTAGATTACATATTAGTGTATCCCTCTCAATTTTTTTGTGCTGTCATTGCTGTGACATTTGGCAGATACTGTGTTTGTTCAGTATTGCGTCGATCGACGCAAACATATTTTTATATAGTTTTTAATTTAAATGTTTCTCATTGAAAGTGTCCTCATATTCAACACCAGTTTTGTTGAATTAATACTGTTTTAACACTGTTCACATAATTTTTATAAATAAATAATTAAAATAAATTAAAATAATTTTTTTTATAAATAAAATATTAAATATTATTTACAGCTATTTCAAGAAACAATCAAATTTCAATATTATGTCTGCCTTAGCAGGGTTAAATAAAATAAAAACTTATTATTCTTTGACTTGACGTGATTATTTGACTACCAACAGCTACAGAACATTACCACAGCACTGACCTACTCAACAAATAACTGACGTTAAAATGCATTTCACGTCATACAAACATGGCCGACCATTTCTAGCGCTAAAACTACAATTCAAACTTTTAATTGCTATATCTCCGTCAATATTTAGATATTTAATAAAATAAAAACGCCAATACAAATTTATTAACATCAATTTCAATCAACAATTGAAAAATTGACCACTAAAAAATGAGGACACAAGCCCATTATACTGTAGACGTTTAAAATATATGTATTAAGCTGGCATTCGTTATTTTCTTCATAAATAAATCCCTACCCTCAGATAGAGATTTATAAAATAAAAATATATAATTAAATTAAATAAACAATAAAAATTCGCGCTCGATTAATGTCCCTTATAGAAAACCATAGGTTTTTTATAAAACTTAACAGTGTTGCATTACTAACCTCAGAGTTTGTTCTTTAGATTAAAATATCACAACTTTTTATTGAAACACCTTAAATGACCGCTCTTGTTGAAAGACTCTTTATAATAATAACACAAGTTATCGTACAAAATAAAAAATGAAACCACTTATTTCAGAATTTTTTAATATAAACATCATTGCAAAATAAATATGGTAAACATAAGAAATTTCATTAAAAAATGCATGTTCGTTATACCCGGTTGGTTTTACTCGGTTATAATGTTAATAAATAAAGGAAATGGTTGCATGCACTAAGTCGCCGCCGCCGTCGCCGTCATCGTCGCTATCTTGTTTAATTAATGGTTAAAAGAGCTACACAATGTTACCAACATTATAGTTAAGCTTACAGCTACTGGAATACCATACAAAAACGTCTTGGAACGGAAAATCTACCGCGATAGAATCTAGTGTGCAATACAGTACGTGCAAAAACTGTTAAACATATTTTTCTTTAGTTTTCCAATAGATGATAAGTAACTATAAAATAATTTTACAATTACGAGCGGAAAAGTCGTACAGTTAAGGATTATACATGAATCAAAAATGCAACTCGCATTTAGAAAACGTTTAAAGACGTTGCCAAGAAAATCACTTCTCTTGCGATCATCTCGAAAATTTAAATGTATATTTTTATTACTGTCCATTGTATGTAGAAAAAGTATCAATATCCCACTGACCTGTTTTCTTTAATTTAATTTATTTAACACAGCCTATTTCCGGTGCTAAGTACTATCACCGTCTACCGCATACTATGTTGGCAGTATTTATTGTGTCGTGGTCTAATTTCTGTTTTCAACACCGCTGCCTAATAAATTTTAAAATTATGTATGTACATAATCCATTTAATTTGTTAACAACCAAACCCAAACTCTGGTCCGGAGATCGATCTTGAAGACACAGCAATCTGGCCTCTGCCATAAATTATCTAGCCTACGGATTCATCCTGACTTATGCTGAAACGGGTGTTTTATGATATAACAATTGCAATTTTCTTACGAATATTTTAAAAAACTAAGCATCAATAATTGAAAATATTGTCCTGTAAGGATAATTAGTAACTCTTCTTCCTACTAAACTTGAATTGTAAAAATTTCAACATTGTCACCAGGTATCTCTGTACCATAGTTGGTTTTACCTGACATCCTAATATTTAATATCGTAATTTACAAGAGTTACTTGAAAGCTTTATGTCAATTTTACATCAAAAGCTACTTTGAGAGAGCTTTAAAGATTGATGTTTTGTTTTACGACTTATCAAGGTAAGCAGACGCCCCTGGTCTTGGAAGATAATTATAGAGCACATATGCATGTTCAAGAATGAGCTCCGACCTCTTAAGTAAGGCACTCAGTAAGTCATGACCTCGACGTCGACACATCCTCCCTGTAAACCTCAGTACATGGAAAGAAGGAGCTTTTCTACCTCTCTCTCTCACTCTCTCACTCTGATCCTAAAATATAATCATATTTAACGACATTTTGTTATGTTTCTCTACGATGTCAAACTTTACGTATATTCTGTCAATCACATCAATTTTTATATTCAGGAGTACAGACATACATGAACGCGTGAGAACAGTGATGGATTGGGAGTTTAAATGGGTTCTCTTATTCATATTACCTGTGTAATATAATAGAACTAGGAAAATATATTTTGCCATCTTGTAACAGTTTGAAAAATCATAATTTACTTTAAAGAATTTCTTACAAGTATTACAAAAGTGATTTAGCTATAACTAGCTGGAGTATAAACATTTAACCCTTTCTTGCCTTAACTTGTATAAAACGGAATTATATATTGATAAAATTGGCTATCAGAAGCAGAACCCCAAATGTCCAATTACTTTTTAATAACTCCTTATATTTTAGAAGATATTGACAATTAAAAAAAGTAATTTTATCTCTTTAATTATTAAAGGGATCCAATGTAATAGAAAAACAAAAAAAATGAAAGAAATGGTACGTCACATCCATGTATTTTTTAAATTTTTCTTAAAATTTATTTGAATGCATCAACTTTCAAAAGTTATTAGCACTTAAAACAATATATACATTTTTAAACATTTACAAGTTATAGACACGAGTATGGGTATTTAAAACAAAGAGATTAAATTAGTTTTAATGTTTTACTGTTATAATTTTACAACCTTCTTAAATTTTCTGTAGAAATATAAAAACTGGTGCCTAGTCTACCGTCGATCTTATCTTGCAACCGTTTTTTATATCAACTATACCTATTCAATAATATACTTCTACGTTTTCTTAGGTTTTTTATGTTATTGTGCATGTTCCCAAGTAGAACTTTACCCTAAATTTTGTAAGGATCCTGATAAAGATTATCTAATGACAATGATAGGGTTCTAGCCAAGTTAACCATATTAGATTCTAATTAATCAAATAAATGAAAACTAATTAATTTTTTTAATAGTAATTTATTTAGCATATGGTTAAGTAATGGTTATTTGGTTATCATATTAAAACCGACTCCCTCTGGCCTGTCTCACAGTCCGCCACTGTCACAAGTTACCTATACGTAAAACATATCTTCATTTTTTATTATTTTTTTGCTTGAATATACAAATTTTAAGTTTAGCAGTAAAGTATCATACATATATAATATGATATGATTTGGGAAATACTCTTTGAAATGTGAATGAACTCCGTTAGGAAAATGGAAAATGGGAAAAGGGTCGAGTAAAGAAAATTGAGAGAAAAGCAAAAAAAAAACGTCTTAGTTCAAATCGCCTGTCTGGGAAATCCGCAGCACCATCTGCTCGGAAAACAAAACAATAAGAATAACAAACAAAAAAAAAAGTATGTGAAATATCTCCAGAGTACTACCTATATCTATATACGAGCAGGAGGAGAATAGCGCACCACTAGATAAAAACTCACATAAGAAATTCTGTGTAAGTAGAAATAGTACCCCAGAAAATTCTGCAGTATTTTACGTTTTATGTAATGGTGACAGTGCTGTATTTAGAGCTTTTGGGATTTGAATTATTGCAGGAATATTAAGAGATATATGAGAGGGTCGTGAAACGCTGTAACGGAAACGCAACGGAAGGTAACCCGGACCGTGCAATGAGGAGGACTTTAGCAAACATAAAACTGATACTTAAATTTATTCTTAAAATGTTTTGTTTGAAATAATGTTGCGTATAAGACAAGCACGGGTCTACTTAATCTTGCGGATGTGTTTTTGAGGTTCTGGAATTGTTTAGCTGGATATTTATGCAGGATGAATCTGTATATAGTATGTTCCAGCTTCCAGTCGCAGCTGTTGTTTTGTTTCAATGGAAAAACAACATTTACTTTACCTCTACTCTACTCTACTGTGAGATTGTCACTAGTGTGAGAGATGAGATTGCTTTTGTTTGTATAATGCTCTGAAGTACATAAACATAAGTTGCTATATCTTTGATTGTCGTAAATAACTTTCACTATGTTAAACTTATGCGGAATAAATTAACTGTAATAAAGCGCAAGTTTAAAGATGTTGTAAGTAATACATATTCTGGGTTTTTTACCTTTACTTATGTCGTGTTACTTTTATGTAACCTGACAATTTATTAACCTAACAAAATGTATGTAAAAGGTAAATTTTATGTTAAATAAACATTAATATATGTAACCGTGTTTTGCAAGTAATTACTA
The DNA here is from genome assembly GCA_963678705.1 of Panorpa germanica. Classification (NCBI taxonomy): domain Eukaryota; kingdom Metazoa; phylum Arthropoda; class Insecta; order Mecoptera; family Panorpidae; genus Panorpa; species Panorpa germanica. The sequence continues at coordinate 11,826,886 of OY783217.1, forward strand.
AATAAAATAAGTAAAAAACCAAGATTTCGAAAGTCTCGTTTCTAAGCTTCAAATTGCACAACATAGAGTATCAAATTTCTACATTCCTTTTAAGGGGTTAGCCCACCCAGGCACTCGGAAAAACTAACACTAATATATCCTTTTGGCGCAGTTCCGGTAAACACGTTTGCCGGGAGGCTCGTCGATGATCACTATCGTAGCATCATCAGTAAGCTTAAGTGTTATATGTATTAAATTAATTAAGTATTTCGTTGTAAATAAATGTAATAAGTAAGTAAATATTTATATATACACACACACACACATATATATATATATATATATATATATATATATATATATATATATATATATATATATATATAGAATATAAAAAGAACAGAAAATTGGTAAAGTGTTTATCGCGCTAGAGACCCAGTCAGATCATGGATATTTTTCTAGTTATTTTTCAACAGTATTACACATTTCCTAGTAGAACAAAAACACTATATTAAACTATGATTTTTTTTGTTAAAATTTCGAATTGAATATAAAAAAAAATGAGATAAGCGCAAAACAAAAAAATACTGCCACGCTCAATTCAAATTGGTAAACTAAGATAATATTTTTAGGTTAGTATAGTCTCTAACTCTTTTTGTTTCTAAATTATGTGAATCTCAGGATGGGCTAATCCTTTAAGATTATTATGGATTTATGTACCACCCTGTATTATTTTTAATTTATAAGAAATTTGGATGATTTCCAAGTAAACTGTAAGATAATATACTCCAACTCAACAAAAGAAAAGCTCACTCGACAATAAATACTTCCAAATGTTATTTTAAATTAGGTCAAATTGAAAAAATATTTAAATTCCCATTAAATCCAGAAATAACGGGGCCCGTATTTTGCATATGACCTTCGAAAGGTTTATTAAAGACTTCTTTCATCTAGATTGCGAGTGAATCGCTCTCTGTAGTCTATTATCGCCGTCAACAAACGCTGCTAAATTCTCCTGCAATCTCTAAAATCTTTTTAGGGTGATTTTACATTCTCTAAAAATTGGACATTTATAAATGTTTAAAAGGAACAAATAAGTATACGGATTTCCGATTCAATTCCGTTCCGGATAAATTCATTACAGCTAGCTATTTCATTCTTTTCTTATTATTATTTTCCTTTTTACTTCCTCATATTATACTTTTAAATGTCATTAAATTGATGTTCTGGAAAACTCGAAATAAAAATATACAAGCATTTTTTCTCATTTTATTCTTTACTTTAAGGACTAATACATACTTTAAGAATGTAAAATATTTGAAAATTCATTGCGAAAGTTTTTCTGTGATAAAATTGTAATCTTCATAATAAAAAAGTTTTGTTTTAAATTTAAAGTTTATTGTAGTGGAACAGAGCTTTTAGCACTCCCACAATACGAATCGAATTTCAATTCTCTTTTGAACTCAGACATTAATGAAACAAACTCCATCTATACCACATAGCATATAACTAAAATTTTACATAATTAAAGTTTAGCGTTACATACAGATTTATATTTTCTTGTCCCCTTTTTATTATAAAAGTTACAACAAAAAGTTATAGATAATATCATAAAATCACAAAAAAGCTCTTTTCAAAAATTTTGTGGAAGTTGTGTCATGATGCACAAAAAAAACTGACAAGACATTTGTTGTCGAAATGCCGGCCGAATTCCTTCCACCCCGAAATCTCAAATGTAAAATTAGGTTTGACGCTTTTACCTACGTATAAAGGGGTGGTCCTTTTTTAACTATTAATATCCCTGTATATATACGCATAATTATATCAGTGGCTTGGCACTAAAAGGGTCAATATCAAAATTTCAAATTTGGGATTGAAATGAAAATTTGAAAGAAACGATTAATTGACTAAAGCAGATAAACAGTAGCGTTTGGAAGGTCGCAATTTAAAGCTTAGTCGCAAAAAGCTTAAAGCAATATTGATGAATTTAGCGCTATGCTGGTGTATTTTGTGTTACTTCTTTATGCTAAATAATCTTTTTTCTGGTAAAATGTGCTTAACGGAACAAGGTTATATCATTTGATTTTTAGTAATATTACGCAGATGAAGTCATCTATTGACTTTTATATTTAAGATACAGAATTTTCATTTCTATTGAACGAAGATATACCTTCTGGCTGGTGTAACTGTGGCAAATATACAGACGTTTTCTCAACACGTTTCACACGTTATTCGAATTTTCCCATAAATTTCCGCAGCTGGCATAGGACGTCCGCAACTTCGGCCTCCACATTTCTCCGGGTACGGTTTGACAAGGAGTCGACATTGACTTTTAATGCCACACTCGGTATTGATAAACCTGACGTGAAGGTTTGATTTACAGGACAATTATCTTTGCTAAAATCTTATTCTCTCGTCGAAGTCCAATGCATGATACTGATACGGGTAAAGGATATTCATCCAGTATGTGTGAGGGAGAGAGAGAGATAGTGAGTAAAACTAAAGTGAGAGAGAAGCTTTTAGACTTTAACATCAAAGATCTTCTGCTCTAAAACGTTTTGATTCAAGTTCAAAGGAAATTTAAAAGTAGGTAGTTTTAGATATATTTGGTAATGGTGTTGTATATTTGGTAGAAGGGTGGGGATGGAAAGGGTAGAAGAGGGAAAGGAGGTTGCGTCACGTACGGTTGAATTCAATATTACATGAAGTATTAGCATTTTGTCGTGTAAGCATTATTTATGAAATATATATATTTTATATAGTCCCGTACATACTCTTTCACAGACCAGGGGTGCAATTTGGTTGTGTCCTAACTCATAAACCTTGAATTCTATAAAACTCTACAATATACTGATACTACAGTTCATATTCATCGCAAAGCTGTCTGTCATTTGTGTGTAAATTGAATTCAAATAATTATCTAATTCTATAAGTCACGATAAAAGTCGTAGTTACGATATAAAATCATTGACGATGTTTTTTTGCCGTGACGATGTTTCTTTATAATAAAACAGGTTATATCTTCTTCTTAATCTTCTTAATATATATAAATTACGTGTCACATGTTTGTCCGAGTTTGTCCGCGATGGACTCCTAAACTACTTAACCGATTTTAATCAAATTTGTACACCGGGTGCAGTTTGATCCAACTTGAAAGATAGGATAGCTTACATCTCAATTTATGATTAATTATTATGATTTATTATTAATTATCTGATTTTAAAAGATGGCGACATCTTATGACTAGATTGAGTAAATATTCTGTTGACTAGATTGAGTAAATATTCAATAGATGGCGCTATGTAATGTAATATGACAAAAACGTTAGTCACAGCAACGCGTGGCCGGGACAGCTAGTATATGTATATATATACATAAATATATATTTATATATTTACATTTCTATGCAATTAAGGACTTGCGTCATCTTCGCGTAAAATAAATAAAAGGCTTTTCCTTTTTCCATTTTATTAGATTTTTAAAGCACAAGCAAACCCTCTTCCTATGTCGAGTATACATTTTTGTATGTGTGTGTGTGTGTATTGTATTGTGATCTACTAGTATTTTGTTTGGTGACTTCACAGTTCCTTAACTCAGTACAAGTCAAACGCCCTTCATTTGAAATCCAGAAATGCTGCGGTGCAGAGTCCAATAAGAATCAGACTATTGTATTGTATTTTATCGGGGTGACAACAGGGTTGAATAAGGGTTCAATATATGTTATATGGGTATACATGTTTAAAAATTATATAAATATTACATATGTGGTAACATACCGCACACTTAATTATACCCAAAACGTAAACTCATGTATTATTTAACGTAATATTTTTTACCTAATGTAACGTTTCGTTATTTACAGAAGTTTAACATAATTCTGTTATATTGTCATCAAATAAATGAAAAAGGGACGACACTGTGGGCGGGAGCATTCATGCTTGACACTGATTACTGTCTTCGGGTTCGATCCCCGAATAAAAACTACCAACAAAGTACAAGTACGTCAGTGATAGGAAATAGGCCGACGTTAAATAAATGGAATTTAAAAAAATATTAAAAGTACATAAAAAATATTATGTTACATTATATAATCTTGTATAAAAAACTTTATTAACATCAAAAAACATAAAATTATGTCTATAGATAGCTTTTCTGTATACATGAAAATGTATGTAACAGCTAAATGTTTTAATGTTACATTAACATCAAATGTATGTAACTATCTATTTAGTGTGTAGATTGTAAATTAAATTACCCAAAAACGATAAAGTCTAGACAACAATCCGGCTCTGAGAGAGCAGAGATGAAAGATGCTGGAGAAATGATCTCTTTAGAAAATCAATATGGTTCTAATTGGTTTTTCCAACCATGCCTCGATCTGCCAGTACATATAAGGAGTTTTTATATTCACTGAACAAGTTCTGAGAAAATTAAAGAGTTCTTTATGAGCTAATTACATTCCCACACACTGTGCTGATGCATTTTGCTAGTGACAGTAATTTAAAAACATGTTCGTTGCCAGAAATATAAACTGTTAAGAACAAAAAAACGCTGGTTTATTGAAAGTACTTTGTCAATATGAATATATACAGTCTTAGTGACTCGGGGTCGCTAAGTATTTCTTGACCGCTCAATATTTCTTGACGCCAACTTCTCAATAGAATATAAAAAGTAATCTTATTTAATTAGCGGTGTTTCTGTTTTTATTTTATACTTAAGCTTTGGCTTTAGTTTTTACTGAATAAGGTTTTTACGAAAAGAAAAATTAAAATATTTATCCGGGAAAATTAGAGAATTGTGTAAAAACTGAAAGTGCTTTTTTCTATACAATTTTTGCTACAATGCGCGCAAATGTCGTTTGACAGCCAACTGTCAAATTGTGAATCAGGCCAAATCAGGCTAATAGTGACGAAAAAATGATTCACTTGTTTATTTTCAGCTCAATTGTGATGTTTGATTTGAAATTATTGATGTTTGGACAGCACAATGTCTATCGTGTGCTAGCTTTTTATAAATATTTACCACTTTAATTATTAAAGAGACAAAATAACTATTTCTATTGCGATCTGAATAAAAATAATTGGATATTTGAGGCTCTGATTTTGATATAAATTCTAAATTCAGTTATGGTTCTCAACCTAATGGGCTTATGTCCTCATTTTTTAGTGATCGATTTTTCAATTGTTGATTGAAATTGATGTTAATAAATGTGTATTAGCGTGTCTATTTTATTAAATATCTAAATATTGACGGAGATATAGCAATTAAAAGTTTCAATTGTAGTTTTAGCGCTAGAAATGGTCGGCCATATTTGTATGACGTGAAATACATTTTAACGTCGGTTATTTGTTGAGTAGGTCAGTGCTGTGGTAATGTTCTGTAGTTGTTGGTAGTCAAATAATCAAGGCAAATCAAAGAATAATAGGTTTTTATTTTATTTAACCCTGCTAAGGCAGACATAATATTGAAATTTGATTGTTCCTTCAAATAGCTGTAAATAATATTTGATATTTTGATATATAAATACATATAGCAGAGATTTATGAGCTGTAAGGTTGGTAACCTTACACAAGGATTGTGATGTCACATGCACTTGGAATGTGTACAACGTTTAATCCCTTTAATAGTTAAAGATACAAAATGACTTTTTTAATTGTTAATATCTCTTAACATATAAAGAGTTATTAAAAAATAATTGAACATTTGAGGTTCTAGTAACCCACTTTATCAATATATAGTACACTTTTATAGAAATTAATACATAGGACACAAGCCCATTACTTAATTCGAAACACATAAAACATAAAACAAATATTTCGATAAATGTTACTTATTTTTAAATGAAACCAAGTGAAAAAAAAACAATGGAACAAAAACGTATTTTATTATTTATTTTGAATTCGTAACGTTCCGTTTGATACCATAAGATGGCGTAAGATGGCGTGTGATGTTGTACTACGCTTGAAAGAACTCAGATATATATTATTTTCGTAGGTTTGTTCAGTGTTCTGTTAAATGAACCAAATCTTGAGTATTTTTTAAATGGAGCACGTTTTTTTGATAAGATTTATGTTTAAATACGAATCGTTGCGTTTTACCGTTTTACGTAACCATTGCCGATACGTACTACGAGCAGTAACGATTTCGTTAAGACCGGGGTAAATCGTTTTCGTTGGATATGGGATTTTCTTTGGTACTTGGTACTGAGGGTTGAAGTAAATATCTCTGTGTGTGTGTGTGTGTCTGATCTCACCAATAGTACCAGGTTCTTACAGGATGTGAGATCATTTCATTGGATTCTTATTAGAGATTTAGGTATTAGTACTAGACCTTTGATATTTAAAGATATTATCGGGTCGATGGATAATTGGTTATAGATGCTGTACAAGTATATGTCCGACATAACTTATTACAGACATAAGCTTCCGATGTTATTGCTATATACAGTGCCGGATTTAGCACTTAAGAAGTCTTAGGCGCAATTTCATATTGAAGGCCCCCTCCAAATATTCTCTCTACACCTACAGTGTGCATTCCACGCAATTGTTTCTTTAATACTGCACCAGTGTTCCAAAAAAAGTTCTACATACGGAATAGCATGGTCTACAAAAGTGATGCATACGAGGTGAAATATATATTTAAACTAGCTGACCCGGCAAACGTTGTTTTGCCATATACGTTATTTCTAGGAAATATTTTTTTTTAAGAAATATTTTTAAAAATAGCTAACACTATAAGTGTGTGGGGATGTCATTATAATTCAAAGAGGAATGAAGCGTTGTAGACAATTAAAGTATACTTTATTTAAGTTAATAAATTATTCTTTATTAAAGTAACAAATATATATTAAATTACAATTATTGATAGCTATCTATACATCGAAAATTAAATCTGTGGATGGAACAGAATAATATAAAAATCGCGATTAAAAATCAGGGGTTGATCGTATAAGGATAAAAATATAGATTTAAATGTATTTTTCGATGCTAAATCATGATAGAATAAAAACAAATAATTTTGTCCAAAAATTAAAAAAAAAAAATTTGGGGTGGACCACCCTTAACATTTGGGGGTATGAAAAATATATGTTGGCCGATTCTCAGACCTATCCGATAAGCACACAAAATTTTATGAAAATCGGTTCAGCCGTTTCGGAGGAGTTTGGGAACAAACACCGCGACACGAGAATTTTATATATTAAAAGATAAACTTTTTCTTTTGCATTTTTAGAGCTGAAATTTGAGACCCCCCAAATTTGTGATGCCTGAGGCGTGCCTCATGTGCCTTTATGAAAATCTGCTTCCGGTTATATCAATTTCACACTACAACTGTTTTCTTGCGACTATAGATTTCTTCTGGAGGGTGTAAAAATTTAGTGTTTATTAATACACCATTGAAATGCTGAAAAGGGATCTACTACATGTCATATAGATCCGAAAAATATGGGAGGCACGCATATCCGTAAGATTGTGTTTATTAATTTATAGGAGCGAAGGGGAAATGAAGTACAGTGCTAGAGTACAGTGGTGTGTTTAATAATATTAAAGTAGACGAAATGAATCGTAGGTTGACCTTATGATAAAGTGTACTAACACGAAACTAGTCAAATACATCCTACTGAGAAAATCGGCGTCACAAGTACCCAGTAAACATTTTGGAGCAATTTGGAGTCACTTTGACATCATATTGAAGATGCGTATGATTTTTTTGTCATGAAAGACTTCATTTATAGTTCAGTTTCTCACAATCGTTCATATGAAATGTCTGTTTTATCGGCTACAGATGACGAAACCACTCCACCTGTCGGAATACAAATGAAGACAAAGTTGATGCGAACTATAATTGAAGTGAAATAGTAATAGAAACGTCACAAAATAAGGCACTTCACTAAATGTTTACTGGGTAGTCTATTCCAATCTGAATAAAATTAAATTGATTTGAGAACCATAAATGAATTTCCGTAAGGTTCATTAATAGTAAAATTTCTACAAAAAAAATTTCTAATCCTAATACATGAAGTATTAAAAATCATTTTTCACTTTTCTTCCCACTGATTTTCAAATGTCAACAAGGAATGTAACAATGAGGCCATTACTGGAAAGGTCAGTTTGTTTGCTTTTAAAATATTATCGAATGTAACTTCCAGCTCCAGGAAACTAAGTGTCAGCCCGAGCTTCAACACCAGTCACGTGGTTGTTTAATTTTTTACACCGCGTAATGGATATCTGTCATTCGTCACACAGTGGGATCGCATCGTTGGATTCTCCAATGTCCGCGACCATGTCCACCATGAAATCGATTACCTCCGTCGCGGGTATTGACTCGCCACCAATAAATAGTATTTTGTATTAACATTCAAGTATTTCGCGTAACAAATATGTGTAACTTCTATTGCGACCGTGCGTAGTACAGAGTGGGGAAATACAACTGATAGCAGCGTACGCTAAGGAGGTTATTTTGTACATATTTAATTATTGTGGGCTTGTGAACCATGTCTTAATTTCTATAAAACTGTACTATATATTGATAAAGCTGGCTACCAGGATCTCAAATGTCCAATTATTTTTTAATGACTCTTATATTTTAGACAGATACGGTTTAGCCATTGCGAGGCCCCGAGCAGTAGATCTTTGCGAGGCCCCGGAGCGGCAGATTTTTGCGAGGCACTTGTATAATTTATGTAAATTGTAAGGAGGTATTTTTGATGATAACTGACGAGAAATAAAATTTTATATTGGAATATTTATAAAAATTAACAAGCACAAAGATGACAAATATTAATGATGATAAACTAAGGTACAAGAATACCTTAAAAGAAGACGCAGTGATTCAAGTGGGATTTCTTAAGAGCGAGGCGCGAGATTCAAATAGATATACGATATAGTAATGAATTTTTCTACTTGGGTTGTTGCGCGGGAATGCGGTGCCCCAACAAGAGCGAGAACATTTAAAAGTCATTTTTTCGTTATAGAAAGTTTCAATGTACCACAAGTACGTCACATGTAGCAAATATGCTATCTCTTTCATACAACAGAGGTATATACGAGTGTGTGTGTGTGTGACACGTAGTTTATAAGTAACTGCTGGATTTGTATATCCCATGAAGTATTATATAACGAAGGTTCCCAACAAGGAAAAATAAGCTCGATAACTTATTACTACCTATTTCTTCTAAAACAAGCGGCAAAACTGAAATTCAAATTTGATATAACTATAACTTCGTAAACATTTGGATATTTGATACATATTCATATATTAACATTTATTTCAATCAAAAGTTAAAGAAACGACGCTCACAAACCCATTTATTGGAATCCTTACTTGTCCCTAAGCATTGTAATCCATAGAGTACACATTATGAGGGGGAGGAATAACAAGTTTCGTGACGTCACATGTAATCAAAAATTTAACTTCCAAAAAGTAAAGAAAAGAAGGCCAAAACAAAAAGATTTAACTAAGAAATTTAAGAATGGTTGAATCCACAAAATATAACGTTGATCCGTCAATCGAACCCGAAGACACTGTGTCTATATACATGCAGAGGTATACAGATGGGGAAGGTCCGTCACAGACCATTCGGTTTAATTATGACTAGATACAAAAAAGAGTAATTTCAGAAATATAAAAAGCAGTTATAACTAGCTAAAAAAAAGAAAAACCCATGGCTGAAAGCCCCCATATTGAGTACCGCACCAGAATACCACCCCAGGCCCCCATTACTCATGATTTGCCCCTGTCTACATGTATTATTTCTAGACATCTAACTACTTTCCCTAACATGAAGAAAAAACCCATAAAACCACTCAGTTCTTCCTGTTTCTTGTAATACACATTCTTCTTAGATCTCCTGTCAAATCGACTTAATTCCTTCCTTAATTTACTGCAGAACCATCTACGTATACGGGTACGTACTACGTGTATTGCTCTACCAGCTGCCTATCTCCACCTAAAACTATCCCTTAGCATCCATTCCGACCAATTCCGACCAAGACCCACTCTCTGGAGACGACCTGCCACTGTCCATTTCGGTTGTTTTATTTTGAATAAAATATCTATTACCTTGCGAGTATATTCACCTCTATATATCTTTTTCTCTTATATTATGTTTTGTTACCTGCTTTAGTGTGTTCTATCCAGAAACAAATATTATCTGATATATGTATATTCACTTCTACACTAAATTATGATTTCTTGATATAATATTTCATATACACAGAATTGGTACACACAAAAACATAACGACTTATTTAGATTTGGATTTTACATTTTAAAATTAGGTAATCTACATAATATAGGTTTGCTATGACGTAGTTCACCTCATTTTTTTAAGACCTTTAAAGCGTCTGGCAGAAGCTTGGGCACACGGGAAGGATCTGGTAATACTGATTTTTCCTGCAAAACATGTGAGGTTTCTATGTACCTTTGCACTTGCAACCTGCAAAAGCGTCCCGCTTTCAAGGTAGCAAGTATGCTTACGTTCTTAACTACGTATTACATTATTTATTCTAAAAGTTGATACTGTGACCCAGACCGTTGAGGCAGCGTCAACTCTCAGAGTTCAAATCTCAGACTGTTATTCTATAGTTGGCATAAAAAAACAAAGTGTTTATTTTCTTATAAGTTTGGTACTAAATTTTGCATTCCTGGATTTTCCACTGAATTTCCTGAGACCCGTAATTTTAGAAAAACTGAAAGAAAATTGTTCAAACTTTTTGCTCTTTGACTTTTAATGCGTAATAGATAGAAAAGTAAAATTTTGCATACGCATTTCACTATTGATTGTGAAAATAATTCTTAATTTAAGAATTAAAAAAGAGGGCGTTGAAAAAAGTAAGGGGACCTATTGGAAAAAGTTAAAATTTTGGATTATGTAATAATTGAGTATTTAGTTAATGAATAAAGTTAAATTTGAAAATTTTGATTCGACGGCACGGGTGCCGTTTTTGAAAATTAATTTGGAATTAGTTTATTAAATTTAAATCAAATGTATTAAGCAAATATCGGTTTACGATGGTTATATTATTATATGGTCATATTAATCAAACAAATTTTAGAGCTGCCTGTTAGATCTTAAATGTCCCGCTTTAGTGGGGTGAACCCGTTGTCCACGGCCTACGTTTTGACCCATTTCGAATGATCTACCTTGTTTCTCCGATTTTCTGTGACCCTTTTTTCAATACTCGTATTACCAGATATTTTACTATCCAGTCAAAATTCTGTTTTTTAAATTTTTCCTCCGATGTTATTTAAGCCCTTTTATATCCAAAACCATTTTGTACATACCTTAATGATTACTTTATTAATACAAATAAAACAGTAATTAAGTATCTTTAATTAGGAATTAACAATTAAAGGTATCATAGTGTTATAATGATTATTATATCACTCGTGTCATTATCACGAGTTATTGCAAAATACAATATATCATTCACACATTCACACTTCATGACGAAATAAAACTATCAGCCATGTACTTGTATGTACAGTCAATATAAAAAGTAATAAATTATTCATTATCCAAGCACTTACAGTTGGCGTTATAAATTCTCGTAGAAGTTGATCAGAAGTCGAGGTATCGACCAGTCTGGAGTTGATTCTTCTTTTAAAACTAGTTGAACAAATTTTTAATCATTTCTCACTGTTTTAAATGATGTACCGAATTATTTATTTGCAATTAATATCATAAAATAATTAAATTTACGAAGTTATTTTTAATTATTAGAATCAAGCAGGGTAAAGTTCATCCCTTAACATTTGAATTCAAACTAACGTAACCATGCAGCGTCGCGGCGCTTAGCGTACAACTTTTAGAGGAAGAAGGGATCACGTGGGAGCGAGATGGGGGCAGTTGTACGCCTGCGTTACAAGAACTTATAAATATATATATATTTATATATATATATACATATATATATATATATATATATATATATATATATATATATATATATATATATATATATATATATATATATATATATATATATATAATACGTGAATTGAAGATTTAGGTTTTGGCTTCTTTAACATTTCGGAAAGTTGACCGGCGTAAATAGAATATTTAATCTTTTCGAATTACTACAATCTTAAGAATATCACTTTATGTGTTAATAGGATTATAAAAGTACCCTTATCTCCACCTTTAGTATCTTTATAATCATAGAATAACATTTTAGCCAATCAAATCTGTTTAAATAAAATATTACTAGGTTTCACTCGTTTGTTTGCTTATGTACGGTAAAAATTCTTAAGCTGGTCCTCCCTAAATTGCACTCAAATTATGTTTAGCAGATAGTTATAAATAGGAGTAGTTTTGTTTTCGTAACAACGTTGAAATACGTTGGTTTGTTAAATATTTTACTATAGGTATAGTACGAAAAAGCACAATTTAAACAATAATGTACTAGATAAAATAAATTGTTTTACTTTTCTGTTATTGAAATAAAACACAATGTGATAATGTCAATATTATTTATTTGTATAATACAATATTACATTAAGATAGCAATGTTGTTTTTATTTACAATTTTTTTTATATATAAAAGCATTTTTAGGTATTTCTTCTTATGGATTAACCATGAACACAATCTAATGAATAGAACGTTAACCAAAATTGACTGAAACATTTTCTTAAATTTGAATTATATGTGAGAGAAGGTATCTAAACTTATTAAAAAAAAGCCATCCATATTACGACTATATTATTATAAAATATTTCTTTAAATATTGTCTATATATTCAAATATTTTTTTATAATTTAGTGCATTGATTTATCAATTTTTTAATGTGAAATAAGGGCCATAAATACTCAATACTTTTGTAATGGTTTCTTTTCTAATTGCAAAATAATTTATGATATAAAGCTAGTCTTTTTACTATTTATCGTAATTCCTGGTAATTCCCAATGTTTTACTCATCCGAACCGAAACATTGCAAATTGTAATTCTAAAAAAATAACTAAAAACTAGTAACCACTTCAAACATGCTTATTTAAAGAAAACAAACAATAATTATTCATAAATAACGCAATACCCAAAAACTAGAAGAGATCAATATTCTTCAGTAAATATTGATAATTGTTCGAAAAGGCAGAACAAAAATTATTAGAAACAATACAATATTTTTTTATATATTTTTTAAAGTGCAAGTTAGCTTTTACAATATTTGTCTAATAAAAAAATACAATTTTTAACTAAACTACAAGATTAATATTATATTAACAGTAACTAATAACTATACTATAATAAAATAGTCATAATTTTCTAACTTCAATCTTTAAACAAAATATTTCTTTGCAAATTTAAACCATTTTAACTAGTGCTAACAAAGAAATATCATTTCTTTCAAAGAAAATGTACGTTTAAAGTGGATACCTAAATTTTATTTGATTTTATTATATTATTTAAATAATTTAATTCTCTGCAGTTGGCGGTTGATGTAGTTAAAGTGTTCTATTTAGTTATTTTATTTTGCATATGTCTTGGCACCGCTATTGCTATTGCTGTTCCGGGGCTGGCTTCAACTCCTTAATTTGTTTAATCAAATATGCTTTCTCATCATTAAACTGTTCGTCCTCTGATCTATCTGTATGAAACTTAGTCAAAAAGTCAACCAGTTTATCTTGATTGCGCAGTAATATGTCCAATATAGGCTTTGGTTTATTTGGATTAGCAACGAAGACCTATAACGAGAAATTACTATAACTAGAATAAAATTTCACTCCAAACTAATATTCTATTTTACGATGTACAATATTTGTTGTGCTAATTACATTCTTATTTTGTTACAAAAATTTATTTTACAGATTTTTAATATCATCTATAAAATATTACTTAACGCAATACAACTTATTTAAACAAACCTTGAACACATGGAAAGCCTCAAACTGAATATTCCTTGATTTTTCTTTCAACATATTCATCATGAGTTTCAAATTATCTGGATTTGAGATATATCTGGTCATTACCTTTAAACACATTCATTCAATTATAAATACATAAACAGTAATTAATAAAATGTTATTAACTATAAGTAACAGACTCAATAATTTTTAAATTTAGTTTAGAATTAAATTATTACCCTACAGCAAGCTGTTTTTATTAATAACTACATTAAATACTGCAATAAATAGTTTGTTACTACAGTATTCAAACCTATAACTTCAATAAGATAATATGCCAATCCTAAAACCGTTCTCCTTACTAAATCATAGAAAAGAGATACAGATAAGTAACAAACCGTAAAGTTATGTCTATCTAAAAGCAATTCCCCAAGAAGTTTCAAACTTTGACGTCTGGTAACATAATTCTCTGAATTTAGTAGTCGCTGATAGTGATTGAAAACCTTGTCATAGTTCGTTTCAAGAAATTCAGCACAAAGAATTTTATGACGTGTTAGTAATTCCTACAACAAAACATTTTAATTGAATATATCGTAAAAAAATGTAATAAAGCAGCTAATGTATTGTATTTGATATTACCTTGAATGTGGAAAAGGCATCTGAAGCTATATCGAATGTGGAAACTTCCACATACCTAAAGAAATTGAAAAAATCATCCGAATGCAACATTATCTTAGCCAAAGCTTCGTATCGGGCACACTCTCGCAACATTGTTCCACAATTTAATGCTATTTCTTGATGTTCGTAGCTGAAAAATATATTTAAATGAATAGTTACTAATAATAATAGTTAACATACTAAAATAGAAAAAAATACTAAAATTTCAATAGCATGTAAATATGTACTTGTACTCCACACACATACAATTAAATTAAATATTCACATAATTATATTTTATTACTAGATGATCTAAAAACTTTACTTGTTTTATGTAACTTTTATTTTTATAAATTATTTATATACTTTCATTTTAACTTATAAATATTTAATTCAGACATTCACAGTGTTTTTGTAACCATACTCTTACATTAAAGTATCCTTTCTCGCGCATTAGTAATCATTTATAAAAGGTAAATCTACAATTTTTCCTTTAAAATGAACTTTTTATAATATTAATTATAAAAAACGCAATAAAAATTTAATTTACATACCCAGTCATAAGTGTAAATAAAATTTCCGGTTTCGTACAAATATATTCAACAGTAGGGGATCTGGTGCCGATTTGACGACGAAGAACATTGTTAAAGACTTGAGCCACATCTTTTTTTCCTTCGAAGTCAATCCGATTCAAATTCTGGAAAATTATTTATAGAACATGATATTTTTATAATTCTAATTTCATGTAATAACGTAAGGTAAATATATCTACCTGTATCAGCAGCAAAAGCAAATTACTATTATAAAGCTCTTGTGCAAGTTGTGCAACAATTATGTCAGTCTGAGGTTCTGCATCTGATGTACCATATAACATATTCTTGATAAGAACCTATAGAATCAATAGTAGTTATTAAAAAAAATTGAAAGACCAAGAGTTCCTGAGCTTATATTTTCAGCCTACATCTATTAAGTGATGCATCTAAATTATCGATAATTTATGTTAAAATAAACATATGAATGAGATGTTACGGAATTGCAACATGTACTGTAATAAACCTTTGTAAAAAATATAATCGACGAGAATCTGAATTATAATTATTATTAAAAATATATAGAAATAAGAATATAATGTAATGCTTATGAAACTAATAAATATTTTTTTATATTACGCTTCAACTATTTATTTACTTTAATTCAATAAAAACTTACTAATTTTAAGGAAGAATTTGCATATAATGCGAACTATATCTTTGCAAAGAAAGCAATTTAATTCAATCGCTAGTTAATTATATAGACAATCATTATGAAAATATATACTGACCAAATTTTTGCTGACATCGTCCTGTGCTTTTTCAGCCTTTTTGTCACCTCGTTCTAAAGAATTGACAGCCTCTTTCAATGCTTTTACCAACTCAGCAGGACTTTTCTGTGATTTTCCAAACAGCGGCATTTTCACAAGTGTTTTAGGCAAATGTTAGCAATTAAAACCCCCGATGTCTGGTCAAGATCACGACTTCTGTCAAAATATATTTTTATTTTCTATATATGTAAAACTAACCACTGTCACAATATAGGAATGCACGACTGTTCTATACAAAATGTATATAAATAATGTTAATGCGTCAAAATTATTGTTAGGTAAATTTTATTTCATTAGCCATAAATATATTTACAAATATACAAAATGACGTATTGTTACACAGAACTTAAAATTTGAGTTTAAAAATTGGCAAGTCTGGTTGGTATTTTTTGTTAATGACCTGGAATATGACCTACAATATGGAAATTAGCTGTCAACTAATTTTCTTGGTTTATTTTGTAAAAAATAAACAATTATCCTATTTTTACATGTCACAAAAATTAAACTGTAACCAGACACTAACCATATGTTTTATTTTTGATTGTTTTAAAATAAATTCATGTCGTTTATGAGAACGATCTTTTAAAGCCATCAAACATAGATAACGATTAAGAACATAAGAAAGAGAATTGAGAAATTACGATAATTGGAAGTTATCTACTCTCTCAATAGATGACAGTTGTATCTTAATAATGGTATCATTGTTAGCATTGTGAACGAACGCATAATTTCAACTTTCAGAAAATGCGCTAAGGTTTGAAATAAAATAAAACTGCATCTATCGATTTCCTTACAAATGATTATAAAGATGTAGTTATCAATTAAAACCTAAATAATTTTTTTGATACAGTATGATTTATAAACTACATAAATCCACAAGCTCAATTAATGTCTTTTTTTTCTTTTAATTCAATGCTAACTTTAAATAAATGGATGGCAACGGTGCCGAGAGAAGAAAAATATCATTTAATTTAATTTGTGTTTTAAAAGAATTAAGTTGTGTTGTAAAACATTGGAGTGTGCTAGTTTACTGTTAAAGGTTTTGAGGCTTTGGAATTAAGCATAGGCGAGTAAATTTATACACATTCTGATAATTGCGGAAATTCACTTTAAAACAATAAATTATTATGAATAATGTATTTTGCAATAAATACAAAACATTTAATACAAAATCACAATTTACAATGTACAATGTTTAAATATATTTTTAAGTACAATATGTTTTTGGCGAAGTGCTCAATGTTATATTTAGTATAGAAATATAAAATATATTAATTAAATGCAGACTGAATATTTCAAGATCATTTTTTTGGAATAATTTATAAAGCTGAAGCGATACCAATCATATAAGTTGATTAAGAAATGGTATTTAACTACTACACTATATAAAACAAATAATAACTTTAAATTGACTAAATTTTATGGTTATAATAATAAATTTAATACCTAATAAACCTAAACTTAGAATAACATACTTTAACAAAATAGTAATTACAAATATAAAAAAGTATAAAAACAGTCTTAAACTAACAAGATTGATTCCTTCCTCATACAATATAAGACTATTGAGAATACCCATGCAAGTTATGCAATTTATGTAAGTGAGTTATTTAATTTACTTATTTATAATAAGTTTCTAACTTATTTATTTTTATCCATTCAGAAAATAAAATAAATGTATGTATCATTCGCACTGTGAAACCTTTTTGTGAATGCAGGTAGATATTTCAAGCATAAATTAATAATATCAAGATCTATTAGGTTTGACTTATAAGATTAAAGAAGACTTTATTCAGAAGGCGTTAAATCCTTTTCCTGCTCTCCCTCGTTAAGAAGCTGCGTGAGAAGATCAAATACTGGTTCAAACGCTTTTTTAAATCCAGCGTTTGTTAAAAGCAAATAATCATGCATATCGTGGTGACTAATCGTTCCATCGAGTTGTACCAAGCCCCAGTCTATCGAAACCATCTGAACTCGAGTCATAGATATTGTCTCAGCTTTGACCAGTTCGTTCACTTTAGCAACTAGAGTTCTCAAATGGTTTGGATATTGTCCACGGGGTAATAATGGCTGAAATTAGATTGTTATTAACATTGCTTAATGAAGTTGCATATATTCTGGTACACCGTAAAAAATAAATGTTACTTACTAATACGACAATATAAGCCTCGGGAAGTTTTGTTCTAATTAATTTTATAATTTCTACCACCCCCTCCGATATATACATCGGTTCATCTTTGATATTATTGTTACCAACTTGTAAAACTACAGCCTGCAAAAGAGCAGACACATACTATATACTAAAGTTCATTTTAAACTGATAATTTTAATAAATGCAGTACACACTTTTGGTTTGACGTTATCCAGTTCGCCATTCTCAATTCTCCAGAGAACATGTTGAGTACGATCTTCATGAATACTAAAATTTAGACAATGTAGAGGAGCAAAGCATTGATGCCACATTTCAGAGTGCTGTAAAGCCTGAAGAAGGCAGTCACCTATAAAGATTACATCAGGATCCTTTTCTCGTGTTTCTGAGACAAATCGATTATGCTGAAAGACAAAAAATATTAAAATTTCTAATAGATGTTGCATAAAGCATTTTATAAATTAATTAAGTAGAAGTATTTTGGATGGAATAATTAATGTATTTCGTGTAGTTAACCACATATAATTTATTTGAGTTAAAATATAGATGTTTCAACTTACTATGCTTATCCAACGATTATCCCCATCGGAATCTATAACTTCAGTTGCTATAGCACATGGATTCATTTTAAATAAAAAATAACTAATTTTAATTATGAAAAACAGATTCTAGTTTGACATTGCCTGTCACGCTTTAGTGTACTTTCATCAACAAATGTATTTTATTAAAAATACCGCTGTCAATAAATTTCAATATTTGGTAACACACGATGGTAGCTTAGGAATCTTGTCTTTTGCCGAACTCAATCGAACAGGCTATACTACGTTAAAACTTCTAGTTTTTGTATTATGCTGGGCTGGTATAAATCTAATATTTAATGAAGCGCTTTGTAATTAGTATTAATGATTTTATTTACATTTTAGACCTAAACAAGGGCATTTCTATTTGCATAGTACTAATTAAAAATAAGGGTCAGGTAGAACAGCAATGGTTGGTTAGTATTTGCAGAATTCTTCCTCTAGTGATCTCTGGTAAACATAATAATATTATTTTAAATTGAGTAAAAATCTAGTAGCGCAAGTGGATTTCATTTGTTGTGTTTATTCGTAAGTAAACAATGATTACAACTTAAATGACTAATATTATTAGAAATAATTTTTATCTGCCACACAAAAGACAAAAAACGCGCATCGCGCGTTTTAACTTCAAATCCTGCACTGCGTGAACACGCATGTGTCGTGTATCTCTGGTGTCGTGTATCTCTGGTGTCGTGTTTTCGTGAAAAAGAGAGGAAAAGAAACATCAAGCTGCATTAAAAATGGTTGCTTAGTTGCTATTTTTAATGGCGTCGGTTTCTGTTAATGTCATACTGTTAGCATTATAGTTCAATTAGTAGATATTTTATTCAAATACCTATAGCATTTCAATAAGTGATAAAGAAATAAATTGGAACAATTGTATATCTGACAGTCAAACATGTTATATACATTTTGGTCATGAATTTTGCATTCGGTAGGTTATCGAGAAGTAGGACGTTTCCTTTTAACAATCTTTATTAAAATGAGTTTCCTCAAAAAGCTTTTTGCTAAAATTTTTGGATTGGATGGTGAAAATGAAATAGTTAATGGAGATCCAAGTGTAGAACGAGTATCTCGCAAAAGATCGTAAGTTTCCTTCAATCGAAGTTTTTTATAGAAATAAATTAACAATATTTATATTATTTGTCTTTAGCAGTACGTCTGTATTGGATAATGATATAGAAACAATAGAGCCTCAAAATAAACGACCGAGGACAATAACAAGCTTACAAAATATATCTAATATTAATATGTCAGAAAATGGTATGTAAAATATTGACCTATAATTTACATAAATATTTAAGGTTATGTTTTTGGTTTTTAAATTGTTACGTTTATTTATAGATCCTTCTGCAAGACGCTCTACAGGAGCTATTAAAAAAATTAAGAAACCTAATGAGGATATTTCATCTACTAGAGTAAGTACTTTTAATTTTATATTAACCGGTTAAGGAAATGATGCATTAATAAGAGTGGTTTCTTTGTTATGTTGTATATCATTGTATATATAGACATAAAATATTTTGGTATAGTTACAAGAGACATTATATGCTGATTTTTTTTATTATTGCATTTCAAAGTGAATTTTAAAAATCAGTAGGTTATTACTGGAACAGCAATTTAAATGGTTTGTTTTATTGATAGATATGGATGACTCCAATGCAGCTAGAACGTAGCAGATATCCAAACATGTCTTCAGGACATCGTTCTGTTGAACAACCAGCAGAAAATGGTATAAACGTTTCATGTGATAAAAGATGCTCATCACAGAAGCGAAGATTTCGTTCAATTTTACCCGATAGACTTTACCAAAGGAGATTATCAAATCACAAGATATCAAATACAAGCTGTGTCAACCTTGAGGAACGCATTATGTATCAAAATCTTCTAAAGCAGTTTACTCCAGCTTCTAGTTCTAGATTGTCCAACGGATCATCTTATCATAGCTTAACTGGAAGTCATAAATCTGCATTAGATATAGTAGACTTAACATCAGAAAATAAAACGCGCCTTCTTTCATCAATTAGACTTCCTTCACCAAATATTGAAAAACCTATTGAATTAACAGATTCTGAAGAAGATGTCGTAGAAGTTTTACCACCAAAACAAGTAAATTCGTTAAGAAAAACATTGGAGATGCAGCCATTATTCAGTTCTCAATGGATTGATGAATTGTAAGTATTTGTATAAAAAAAATATACACCATTAGAATACATTTGAAAAAATATTTGTCTAATAAATGTGTCTGTTCAATTTTTATTTTCGTTAAAAATTTTCTTATTTCAGGACAAAGAAATTCAGTGAAGCTGACCTTGAGAAACGTCATACGATTAAGCAGGTCGACTCGTTAACAAAAATACTCAGCGAAAATAATGAGGAGCTTGTAAAGACAACAGATGAACGACTAAGGAAGCATTTAAAACAGAGAGAAGCCATTATCATAGATGACGAGAGTGAAGACGATGATGTACAAGAAGTACTGCCAGAATTAACACAACAGCAACTGGATAAAATAAATAATGCATTACATTCAAAATCACCAAATGCGTTTATTACGAAATTCGGTCTATCGATTGGAAGAAATGATATACAAACATTACATAAATTAAATTGGTTAAACGACGAAGTCATAAATTTTTACATGAATCTTTTAAACCAAAGAAGCGAGCGAAATAATAAATTGCCCAAGGTATAATCAATATATTTACAAATCCATGTCTCCATAAATTTTATATTATAATACATTTTTTATTGCAGGTTTATGCTAAAAATACATTTTTCTACCCAAAATTACTACAAGCTGGTCATTCAGGTGTCAGAAGATGGACACGAAAAATCGATATTTTTTCGTTTGATATAATTTCAGTCCCAATACACTTGAGAGTTCATTGGTGTATGGCTGTGATAGACTTTCGTCATAAAGCTATTCGATACTACGACAGTATGGGTTCTCCAAATGATACTTGTTTGGATGCCTTAGAAAGATATTTAAAGGATGAGTGTTTGGATAAGAGAAAGACTGAATTTGATATGAGCAATTGGAAGAAAGAAAATGTAAAGGTAAGGTTTTACAAAAGATGTACATCAAATATTTGGCTTTCTTTTAAATTTATTATATAGTAAGAAATATTGAGGTTTATTACATCTATAATTCTCAGTCATTAGATTTCAATTCAGTGGGTGGAGTAATACTCTGTAATTTAGTGGCTTTATGCTAAAAGGATCGGTTATTTTTTTCTTCAAAATATTAAACCTTCCAAAACATGAAATAACGTCATGAGATACTATGTCATTTAAATTAAAGTAATTTTAGATAAAAACTTTCAATGCAATTCTTTCAAAATATTTACAAGATTGTCCTTTTAGTAGCAAGCTACTAAATTAGTGTGGGTTCTATAACTATATATATCTGTAATAATAAAAAAATATTTTTTCTTTCCCAAAAGTCCTGGGGAGTGATGCAGTTGATTCATTTTAAATATTGCATATTGTTCTATAGTTGAAAATTGTTCCTCTTTTTGAGGTCTGTTAGAAAATATTGAAAAGGGTATATGTCATGGTTAAATGTAGCACGGTTTGCTGAATAAAATTAGTATATCAATAATTATAATAAAAAAAAGTTAATGTTTTATATTTCAAGAAAGAAATTTCCACTGTAGGCATATATTAAAACTAAAATCACATTTTATGAGTATTTGTATCTTGGCAGGAACAGGAGATGAAAAATCGTATGAAATAGTTTTTCTAGTTAATTAGATTTCTTTTTTGTTTTATTCTATTTTAAATGATTGTCTTCGCATTTTAATGATTGTATTGGATATAAGCATTCCTCGTCGAGCTAAATCCTCATAAGAAGAGATCATCGTAGTGTGATATAGTAATTTATCACTAAGATAAAAATCTTGTGTGTTCTAATAAATATTTTATTTTTACAGAACATTCCGCAGCAAATGAATGGTAGTGATTGTGGGGTATTTTCATGCATGTTCGCAGAGTACTTATGTAGGAATGCTAAAATAACATTTAGCCAAAGCGAGATGCCGTACTTCAGAAAGAAAATGATACTCGAAATTTTACAAGGAGAACTTATTACGTAAACTATTTGAATAACAGGAAGTTGTGATTACAGTTGTTGATTCAAATGAAGTCATTGCGAAGGTTTTTTGTATATTTTTTTATAATTATTTTTTATTTTTTATTTATAATTTTCTGATGTAATAAAAAAATATCGAGTCCGTTTTGTTTCATTCATTATACTTTTAAAAAGTATTAACTATTGACGTTATAAGTTATTATTAGTTATTGTATCTTAAATTAGTAATTAATTATTTCTATTTTGTTAAAGCTAATTGTTATCTATTTCGAATATATGTTTTACACCTATAGAACAATTTTATGTTCAATGTTAAAAACATTACATATTTTTTTACAGCTTTACATATGAATTAAAAACTTAATGAATTATAATGAAATGTTTGTTATTTAAATATCTTTTTGCAAAAAGCAGTTTTGATGCCTTTGGGAAATAATTTAATTAAATAATATTTTTAGAGTTAGAAACAAAAAACATTGCTTAGGTTAATATTATTCTTAAGTATTCACAGATTTAATTAAATAATTAAAGTTTAATTTATGATTAGCAAATAACTAGCCTCTTAGAATAATAGGTTGATATATAAATTACCCTTTAAATATATTTACGCGTATTTAATGTTAATATAATATAACAAGAGGTATTATAAAATCTCAAGAAATTACTAAAATGAATAAAATATGACTTATGGATTAATTATTACTAGATTTGTAAGTAAAATATTATTTCAATTAAACATTAATGTTTATTTTGAGGTATTCTTGAATATATTATTTTATTTGGTTTATTTATGTTAAAGTAGAAATCATGTTAATAAATAATTTATATTAAAAATATATCTAGTCAATAACAGATGGTGCTGCTATATCATAATTTGCAAAAGGAATTTTATCTTGAATACTGACAGCGAATACTAGATGGCAGAACGTGTTTATAAAATATTGCGCCTGAAATATAGTCTAGCAGAGTAACATTTATATATGTAATGAAAAATTAAATGATTTTGTAGTGATATAATAGTCTGTGGTGATATACATAAAACTTATAAAATTAAAATTAGACGTTTAAATAGCTGCCATGATCCAGACTATGTAAGACATTTGGTCACTCTATAAGAAGAAAATTCAGCTTGCATTTTATAGAACATAAATTTCCATTTTTAACAACAGAAGCTATTTAAACGAACGGAAATTACAACTCAAGAAACTCATCTAACATCCAATTTATTAATTAAATACTTATCATTTACTAATTTATAAAATATGGATAAATGAAGTTATTAAAAACAGAGACAGTAAAGACAGAGATGTCTTTTATTATAAAGGAGACATAATAAATATTGTACATTATATAAATATAAATATTTAAATGTAAATAAAATATATGTGTGTTCTGAATTTTAATTAAAAAAAACTGCTTAAATTTAATAATATGTGTTTTATTACATGACATATTTTGATTTTGGAAAAGTTTCCAACATAACATTTAGTATTATTATTTCCTTCTTTCGTTGAAAAAAACCACTAAAAATTGATAGATTTTAAAAATAAAATTGAATGTTTTCATGAATTTTAACAAGATTATTGTCTTCTTTCGTTGAAAAAAACAGCAAAAAAATTGATAAATTTAAAAACTAAAATTAAGTGTTTTTAAGAATTTTAACAAGAGTATAGTCTTCTTTCGTTGAAAAAAACCACTAAAAAATGATAGATTTTAAAAATAAAATTGAATATTTTTTAGAATTTTAACAAGAGTATAGTCTTCTTTCGTTGAAAAAAACCACTAAAAAATGATAGATTTTAAAAATAAAATTGAATGTTTTTTAGAATTTTAACAAGAGTATAGCCTTCTTTCGTTGAAAAAAACCACTAAAAATTGATAGATTTTAAAAATAAAATTGAATGTTTTTTTGAATTTTTACAAGATTTTTGTCTTCTTTCGTTGATAAAATCAGCAAAAAAATTGATAAATTTAAAAACTAAAATTAAATGTTTTTAAGAAATTTAACAAGATTATTGTCTTCTTTCGTTGAAAAAAACAGCAAAAAAATTGAATATTTTTTAGAATTTTAACAAGATTATAGTTTTCTTTCGTTCAAAAAAAAAACAGAAAAAATTGCTATATTTTAAAATTAAAATTAACAAGAGTCATAACTCTTCTGTCGTTGTAAAAAAAAATAAAAATAATAAGAAATGGGTATAAAGTAAAGTATAGTTATTATTGTTGCAGAATATCAGGCGTTAATTTAATGGAAGAATTAGCGAAAATGGTTATAAAGCAAAGTTATTAGTGTTGCAGAATATCAGGCGTCAATTTACTGTAAAATTATATATTTTCTTGAGTTAATTAAGTAAACACACAGCAAAAAATTTATAGAAATATCTAGCTAATAATACTTAATTTTTAACAAATTTACTGTATTCACTGATTTCAACTCAATGTGAGACAATGTGTACCAGCAGATCAAAAGAAAAAGCCATAAAAAATACCTTAAATGTCTTATTTAATAGGTGATAGGTGATAGGTAATATATTTATATATAATCAAAATAACAATTTATACTTTTTATTTTTTTATTAGTAGTAATAAAATAATGTTTATAATATAGCATAATATTAATAACAAATAATTGCTTTACCAATTGCAAAACTAATATCTTTATGTACAGAAATGATTATCAAGCAATAACATCGCACAATCATTGGAAGATTAAGCCGCTGGCTTACTATGTAGTGCAATTCTTCTGGTATTGTGTGGTGATAAGAGCATTATTATCTCTAATATTGTGATGTTGGTGGGTCTCGGTTGAATGTGGTTTACTAGATGACTCTCCTGTAAAAAAAATAAAGATGTATGAATAAAAGGTCTCAAGTAAAACATATACAGTGAGTGTAAAAAGTATTCGTACACCTCGGTATGCAGAAAGAAAAACGAATATTCTAGGCTTCCTGGTATATATTTTCTAAAAAACAAAATAGTATCAAACACTTCAAAGTTACAGCATTGTATTTATTAAAAAAAAAAAAGATTAAAAGAAAGACTGAGTGCGTGGTAAAAATAAATACGCACAATATATTCGAAATCACAAACAAAAAGTATTCGTACATTTCATAAATTAGTGATAAAATATAAATAATTAGTGATGAAATAACAAAAAAAAATAGTAATTAATATTTTGTTGGTCCACCTCTTGCATTAATAATAGCTTGGAGTCTTCGTGGCATAGAATCAACTAGTTTAGAAGTGTAAGAAGACGGTATCAGAGCCCATTCCTCGCGAAGCGCGATTTTTAATGTTTCTTTATTCGAAATGTGTCGTGTTCGAATTTTTTTATCAAGATAATCCCACACATGCTCTATAACATTAATATCGGGTGATTGAGGAGGTATTTCAAGGTGTTTTGAAGTGTTAAAAGGATCCACATCTTGGTATTCCATGCTGTGTGCTTTGGATAATCATTACTAAAACCCATTTCTGTTACACTTGCGGGAAGATTCTCTTTTAAGATATTAATATACACTTTTTGATCCATGATTCCATCAATAAATGCAAGTTTCCCCACTCCAGTAGCACTCATACAACCCCAAACCAAAACAGAACCACCGTATTTCAACCATCAGTGTAAATATAATAGTGTATAACAGTGTCTAAATATAATATTTTTAAATACGGTTTGGGTTGGGGTTGTATGAGTGCTACTGGAGTGGGGAAACTTGCATTTATTGATGGAATCATGGATCAAAAAGTGTATATTAATATCTTAAAAGAGAATCTTCCCGCAAGTGTAACAGAAATGGGTTTTAATAATGATTATCCAAAGCACACAGCATGGAATACCAAGATGTGGATCCTTTTAACACTTCAAAACACCTTGAAATACCTCCTCAATCACCCGATATTAATGTTATAGAGCATGTGTGGGATTATCTTGATAAAAAAATTCGAACACGACACATTTCGAATAAAGAAACATTAAAAATCGCGCTTCGCGAGGAATGGGCTCTGATACCGTCTTTTTACACTTCTAAACTAGTTGATTCTATGCCACGAAGACTCCAAGCTATTATTAATGCAAGAGGTGGACCAACAAAATATTAATTACTATTTTTTTTTGTTATTTCATCACTAATTATTTATATTTTATCACTAATTTATGAAATGTACGAATACTTTTTGTTTGTGATTTCGAATATATTGTGCGTATTTATTTTTACCACGCACTCAGTCTTTCTTTTAATCTTTTTTTTTTTTAATAAATACAATGCTGTAACCTTGAAGTGTTTGATACTATTTTGTTTTTTAGAAAATATATACCAGGAAGCCTAGCAAATTCGTTTTTCTTTCTGCATACCGAGGTGTACGAATACTTTTTACACTCACTGTATGTAAGCATTTAACAACTCGGAACGACATCATTAAAAACTCGGAATTTTTAGTTCTAGAAAACATGTTTATTTTATCACGCTATCGATCTATTTCTGATACTTGTTCTATTATCGACGGTTTTCACAGTCTTTACACTGTAATTAAAATATTTATAAATATGCGTTATAATTTTAAAGTGTTCCTTTCTAATGAAATAATATTGTGCAATATTTGAGATTGAGATTCCCAATATGCGAGTATTTATTATTATAATGACTCATCAACATTCTGTTATTCCCGAGCATGTTTCAGCTTGTTTACGTTACACAATAGTAGAGGTTATATGTACACGATATAGTACATCAGTCAATTAGTTTGAAAGTAACAAGAGAGAAAACAGTGCTACGCAGAAATCTCCTTCGAATTATTTCGATTGACGGCGTTTAAAGGAAGTATGCAAATATATTATTTAATTTTAAGTATTGGTTTCTTGGTCCTGTCGTGTAAACGTATCTCTTTATCAATGGGGCTGATTGTGATATTTAGTGTATGATTTAAACTTACATTCATTATTGGGTTTGTATTTAACTATAAAATTATTACGTTTACAGGATCTTGCAAATAATTTTAGGCTTAAGTTAAGATGCCACCAAAAAAAGAAGGAAAGGAAGTACAGCAATCAACTCAAAAGTCTTTTGGAGCAGAATTTCCTTTAGAATGGCCTAAATGTTTACCTGATTATAAAAATAATAAACATGTTTTATCTTGCAAAAATGTAAAGCGACCAGAACCAATAACAATTAAAACATTATTTGCAAATTCCAGAAATTTTTCAATTAAATTTCCAATAGAAACGGTCCGTCTCTCAGCTATGAAATCATCATCAAAAGAATTAGAATATTTTATAAATTCTACCTACCCTATTATTCATGAACGTGTTTTGCTATTGTATTCAAAGTTCTTAGAACATAAAGTAAGAAACGGAAGTAAAACTGAACAAGAATTTTACAAAGATATGACAATCATCGGATTAGTTCAGCGTTTGTTAGAAAAACGAGCCGTTAGTTTCTGGGGAAAGCAGGATAAATACAAACTTCTGAGCGGAGTAACAGGAGCTGGAGGTTGGGATTTAGTAGGAAAGGATGATGAGAAACCTCCATTACTCTTACAAGATTGTTTGAGTTATGACGAACAAAAGCTATCGGCATTGCTTTCTGTGTCATCTCACACAGAATTCATCAACAATGGCAACCGTTTTAATTGTGGCAAGCCGTCAGAAAACCCTAACAGCATTGAAAAATCCGGGGTGATTATTGGACTAATTGGAACAAGACTCAAACGAAGAGAAGTCATGGAATTTCAAGAAATAGTGATCGCTAAGAAACAAAATATTGTTGAGCGCGGTTATGGCCCAGCTAATGACAAAGCGAGTGATAAAATTAAAGCAGCACACGAATGGCGACAAATATGGGCTGATTTTTATGAGGAACCAAATCATTTATATGATAATGTTATTACAAACTTTAAAACTGATGATCGGTATTCACCATCTAAAAATAAGGAAGATGTTTTTGATAATTATTATTATAAGAAACGATTAACTTTAAGTTTCGATACATTACTAATTGAAGCAAATTCACGCGCAAAAAAAGAAAATAAATATGCTTTCATTCACGTTGTTGGAATTGGCTTAGGAGTTTGGAGAGTTGCAGAGCATCAAGAAAAACCATTTCTGGACGTCTTTGCGCAAAGAATTAAATACTTAATGCCTAAATTGCATAACATTTCAGATGTACATTTCGCATATTTTCAGGAATCTGGTTGGAACGATATTCAAAATGGTAAATTATTTCCTGACGATATACATCCCAAAGGTGGCATCAGAGTTTTTATTTCGAAAAGGGAACCTTCAAACAAATTAAGTTCTCCAGAAGATGAAGGAAAACTGCTGGTGGTATCGTATGCTTGGGATGGGAATGCTCTACCTGGGAACGAATTTTGGTTTAATAAATTAAAAAGTTCTGGAGATCCTGCTGCTGCTTGTTCGTGTCAAATTACAGAACTGCACAACCCACATATAAACAAGGACATGGTTTCCGGCAATAACTTGCATGTGGCTTCAGCTAAATATGGAGTTCTTCATATAAGTGATTACATCAAAAAAATTGATGTCTAAAATATCTAATCTAAGCATTTATTTATTTGTAATATGTATCCAATATATATATATTGATTATATATTAATCATGTAAAAAATATGTTATAATTTCTGAATAAAAGTTATAGTAAAGAATTTAGTTTTTGATACATAATAATAAAAAAAATATTTATAAAACCTAATAAAGATAATGTAATATAAAATGGTTAAAAGACATTTATTAGAAAATAAATATATAAGAAAATAAAAATGAACTCTTCTTCTACAGAACATTTATTGATTTTTTCGGGGAACTCATTATCCTTGTTACAAGAAATAAGAGGCACGAGAAAAACAGATGAAATCACTGTTGCAGCTTGATTCGATATAATAAAAAAATCTCTTATTATATTAATTACAGTGTTTGAAACATTAATTTCTCTAAGATATTATTATCAGATTGTCTGCTTATCACAAATAAATGTGTAAATAATATAAAAACTGTGAAAAATAATTCACTGTAGAAATAACCTCAAAATATTGTTTGTGCAGTTTTTAAGAATGCTCTTTTAACATTATTGTTTCAGTAAAAATGATACAGCTCCGCACATTAGAATATTTTCAATTTAGCTGGACAAATATAATTCAATAATGAAACCTGATTCTTCTTGTCAACTATTACTAAAATATGTGTGAAGATACCGGCAACGACAGGTGACGTTTCTACTTAGTCTGATTTCTACAACTTACTGAAATTCTTTAATGTATTCAATTAAATAAACATTGTTTCAATAATTGTTTAAATAAGTAGTGTCACTATCTTAATTTATATTTATAGATATAAGTTATTATTATTTTCTAACATGCTAGCTCGTTTAGTCAGAAATAACTTTACAAGAAGCGTTTCGCTATTAAAAACAAATTTATCGAGGGCTTTAATTTCAAACAGGATTAATAAGGTATTTTTTAATTTAAATGTTGAGTGAATTGATAATTTTAGTCTAAAAATGTGATCTTTTTACAGTACCACTGCATATATTTTGAACAAAATATGTTTCGGCATCATAATTTTGGGCAATACCAATTACCTTTAGAAATTAGGGATTTCCCTAATAATATGAATCATAACAGAAGGTTTCATCAGGGTAAGAAGATGGCTTTAAATTTCTTTTACTAATTTATACAAAATAAATTAAGTTATGAATATATAATAAACAAGTATTTCTTTCTTTTAAGATGTACCTTCTAATTTGCAACCTATTATTGTAAATTGTAATGAACTTAGGGAGAACTATGTCGGAAAACTAGTTCAAATATCAGGACGTACAATGAAACAAAAACATGGACGTTTCGTACAAATTAAAGATAATTACGGTGTGACACAACTTGTTGTATCTGATGATGTAAGATATTATAGTTTCTTTAAATTTTTAATCTAATTCTATATATAATTAACAATTATATTAATCTTTCAGAGGTGGGATATACTTGAGGTGTTTAGCAATATTCCACACGATTCCCACTTGGAAGTCATCGGATGGGTTTCGGCGAGACCCAAGTCCTCTGTCAACAATGTAAAATGATTAATATATTTTAAATTCATTTTGTAAAATCATTTTTTTTAATAAATAAAATATATACATTGTTAGGGTTCAGATACAGGGACAGTGGAAGTTCGAGTAGAAAAAATAGTTAATTTCATACAAAATAATACTGGTGATTTGACCGTACGCAATAATACTAATTTTAAAAATTGGGCTAAATTGACAAGTGAAGAATACAAAAAAGCTGGAGGTATGATAAATAATTACAATTAATTTTTGTTTGCATTCTAAAGAAAACCTTATTTTAGACTCTCAAGGAATAATATCTCGATTTGAAAATCGGAAAACAACGTGCGGTGATTTAAGAATTTCAAATGTAGGGCAGTTTATAACTCTTGTTGGATGGGTTGAAGATAAAAAGTTTGGAAAATTTGTTCAAATTCAAGACGGATATGGATCAGTTCAAGTTGTAATTCCTGATGTAAGAATCGAAGACTTAAAATGTATGTCTATTATTTACAGTTTAATCTGATTTAAATAATTTTACGTATTTTTAGCAAAACGAATTAACGCGTGAAGTAAATGAAGCTAAAATACACACAATTGTAGAAGTAAAGGGCCACGTTAGAGCTCGTCCATTAAATCAAATCAATCGGGTAAGAATATAATGCGTAAAAAAGGTAATTTGTAATGACCACAGTAAATATGGCTTCCATGTATCTTTAGCGACTGGACACAGGTGACATAGAAGTGAATGCTACACATTTTTCAATAATAAATCCAGATGTTGCAAATGAGATTGATAAAAATAAATCGAAGCCTAACAAAAAAAGTTTTCCTAAATTAACGGTAGATGAGGAAACTAAATGTAGTAAGTCATAAATGCTAAATTAGATTAATAGATTAATAATTCACTTACTGTATTTTAATAATATATTTTTAGATACACCAAATTTATTAGCTCGTTTTAAAGCACGTGAATACACTTGTGGAGGAGTTCGATTATATGATGTCGGAAAAACCATATCTCTTATTGGTTGGGTACATAATATAAAAATGGACAAATTTATACATATTAAAGATGGATATGGTATACTGCAAGTAGTTGCAAATACATCTGATAATGTAGGTCTCTAAAATGTTACAGTACAAACAATACGCCTAGAAATAATTTTATTCATAATTTTTAGAACAAAGAACTAGATATTTTTCGTACTGCAAAGGTTGGCACCTTAATTGAAGTATCAGGGAAAGTAACTGCAAGGCCTCCAGGACAAGTTTTTCAGGTAAATAACATATGACCTTTTCGTGCCAACACGTGCTAAAACGTAAACTCACGTATTATTTAACTTAATATATTCTTTTTACCTAAATTTCACATTGTCATTAAACAATGTAAAAGACCTTTATTAATATATTCATTTAATACATACCATTATATAGTCTTGCATAGAAGCTTCATTAACGTTAAAAAACGTAAATTTATGTCGAAAGGTAACTTTGTTATGTTACCTTACATTATATTAATCCAAAAAAGTTGTCACAGGTAATTTTTTTTATATTAAAGAAACCATTAGTATACATTTGTATTTGTATTTTGGCACTTTTAATTATCTAAAACCTATTTTTAAATTTGTGTTACTGAAATTTCAGAGGTGGTTGACAGGAGAAGTCGAATTAAGTGCATCATCTGTTAAGGAAGTTGATCCAGACGAGCATTTTGAAGTGCCACTTGCAAATGAATTTGATATAGTTTCCAAAGAAAATGATTCTTCATCAATAATTGTAGGTTTTTTTAATATTTACATTACAGAAACGGAACAACATTAACCATCGTATTTGAAAAAAAATGAAATAATGAGTATTGAGTACATATGTTTCAAATATATTTATAGGTCAATAATAATTCATTTTCTACTCGAACACACACTTGTGGGGAATTAAATCTTTCAAATGTTGGAGAATCCGTAATACTAGCAGGATGGTTAGAATTTCAAAGAATGAATAAATTTATTACACTACGAGATGGATATGGATCCACACAAATTATTATACCAAATGAGGTAAAACTATGAATGTATAAATAAACCACTCGCTAAACAGAGTTATGTATATTTTACCCAAATCATTTTATATCTAGAAATCCTTTATATTTTCCAAAAATATATTTTTGTACATGTTATATCAAATTAAGCAAAAATATTTTTTTTGCGTAGGATTTCTTATATATATTTTAGTTATATATACAGAGTTATATATTTAGTTATATATATAGAGTTGTGGGCATATTAATATATATTTTATAGCAACAACATTTTCAGTTAAGTGGAGTTTGCAATTTGGAGAATCATCCGTACGAAACAATATTAGAAGTTCAAGGAAAAGTTAGTGCTCGTCCTCAAAATATGATAAACGACAAATTAAAAACTGGCGAAATTGAGGTAAATAAAAACATCTTTTAAAGATAAAATATAAATAAAACACACTTTGAATACTAACTTTCTTCGTGTAGGTTATCTTAGAAGCAATAAAAATTATAAACAACGTAACAGAAAAGTTACCATTTGAAATACGAAATTATAGCAAAGCTAAAGAGCCCCTCCGAATGCGATATAGATATATGGACCTAAGGTATCTAAAAGATCTAATGGTATTACGTTACTTTTCCAATTTATTGAAATACATTAATATATATGTACTTGCAATTTTATCTTAATTTAAAAAAATATATCTCTAGATATGAAGTAATGCAGGAAAACTTACGATTAAGATCAAAAATGCTGATGAAAATGAGAGAATATTTAATTAATGAACATAACTTTGTCGAAGTAGAAACACCAACATTATTCAGAAGAACACCTGGTGTAAGTATTAATCAATGTACTTTTCGTGTACTTTATAAATTTCTGAAACCAGAATTATACTCAGGGTGCTCAAGAATTTGTGGTACCAACAAGATATTCCGGTCAATTTTATTCGCTAGTTCAGAGTCCTCAACAGTTTAAACAAATGCTAATGGCAGGTGCAATAGATCGATATTTCCAAATAGCTAGATGTTACAGGTAAATTAATAAATAATTTGTTGCTCTATTAGAGAAAGGAAAAACTTACTTTTACTTTTGACATAGAGATGAAGGAGCACGTCCAGATCGACAACCTGAATTTACACAATTAGATATTGAAATGTCTTTTCCACAACCAGATGGCTTATTAAAACTTATTGAAGGTCTTCTAAACCACTGTTGGCCGAATAACAAGGGCGCAATAGAAATACCATTTCCCAGATTTACTTATGCAGAAGTCATGGAAAAATATGGAACAGATCAACCAGATACTTCATTTGGATTTGAAGTAATATAACAAACGGATTTCATTTGAATAATGCTTCCATTTTGAAAGTATACCATTAATATTAATAGTTATTTGCTACTTTAAAAGTTGATGTATTTTTTCTCTATGTTTAAAAATAGAAAGCGTCATTTAGATGGGTGTATCTTTAACAATGAATCCCTTTTTTAACAAATAAATTGCGTTGCATCTGTTTTGGTATAAGTAAAAATAGCAATATGGATATGAGATAATGAGCATTTTTTTGTAGTTGCAAAACTTGACAAAGGAATTGTCTGCTAATAACAAACTAAACGAAGAGTATGATGATTTTGGTGCATATGCCATTCATATTAAAGGACTACAAGCAATTTTATCAGCGCAAATGAAAAATAAATTTGCAGAAATAGCGAAAAATTATGCATGTGTCAAATTAATTCAATCCAAATTGCCAGAAAATGATATAGACACATGGTGCAAAGGAAAGCTTTCTACATTATTTGGAACAAAAATTTTGGAAAACATTGCATTTACACTAAAGCTGCAACCACAAAATGTTGTTTTTATTGCGTTTGGAAATAAAAATAATGTGGTAAGGACCGATTATATATTTTTTTTAATGTTTTAAAGTTAATTTCGTATAGTTTGTTTAAATTTTACAATTGTAGCAAAAACTACTTGGTAAATTGCGAGTACTGTATAAGGAAGAATTAATTTCAAGAAATATAGAATTTTCGAAATCATGCAGTCCATACAACTTTTTATGGGTAACTGATTTCCCGCTTTTTACTCCTGAAGAATCATCTACTTCATCGAATAATACCGAATCTGTG
This sequence comes from Panorpa germanica, assembly GCA_963678705.1. Taxonomy (NCBI): domain Eukaryota; kingdom Metazoa; phylum Arthropoda; class Insecta; order Mecoptera; family Panorpidae; genus Panorpa; species Panorpa germanica. The sequence continues at coordinate 11,861,748 of OY783217.1, forward strand.
TTATCATCGACACATCATCCTTTTACAGCTCCTAATTCTAATGATGTTGTTCACTTATACAAAGAACCTTTAAAAGTGAGTACATATATTATTTCTTTTGTATTATTCTTTTGAATCTATTCTATTCTGTTATTTAATAAAATGTAGGTTCGAAGTCAGGCATACGATCTTGTTTTAAATGGATGGGAGATAGGTGGGGGCTCAATTAGAATACACGATCCTAAAATGCAGAAATATGTCTTATCTGATATACTTAAAATTGAACATGAACATTTAAAACATTTAATAGAAGCTCTAGGTAGTGGATGTCCTCCACATGGTGGTATTGCTTTAGGTAAGAATTTGTACTTGTTAGTTTGTAATTATTAATTATAATCATTTGTTTCATATATAAAGAAAACTGTGTTTTAGGACTTGATCGTTTACTTGCAATAATTTGTAAAGCTACATCGATTCGTGATGTTATTGCGTTTCCCAAAGGTGTGGACGGAAGAGATCCACTTTCCGGAGCACCCGTTCCTATCTCCGAAGAAGAAAAGCAGATGTATCATATTGAAACGCGTAACCACTCCATTGATTCAGTAAAACAAAATGCAAATGCATGTCATGACTCAAAAAAACGTAGTAAAAGTGATGAAGTCCAGGAAGTTACAAAAAAAGTGAAAACTTCTGTGGATGTTTAAATAAAATATTGCTTATAGGTATTATAATGTTTATTTAAGGGAAGTAACAAAAATATAAATATAGATGTATGAAATGTACTACATAAAATAAATATAAATTTTATTTGATAGCCTTTTGTAAGATTTGTAAAATAAAATATTTATATAAGATTAAGATTATCCAATCTTTTACTAAATCATTACACTAAGAGCAAATAACAAAACAATTAAAGTTACTATATATATTTTGCTATACATAGATGGTAAAAATAAATTTATTTTCAATTCAGCAGCTTATAATTAAGTGGTAATCTTAAGAAAAACACTAAATTTTAAATATTATTACTTATATATTAAAATTAAATATTTTAACAGGAGAAAAGTTTACAAAGGCATAAAGCCCTTAAGTGAATAAATTAACAATAAAATCACATATTAAGGGATTAAATTTATTAAAAAAAATTAAAACTAATATTACAATGATAATAAGTTACACACTGTTTTTGGATATATGTGTGCATTAAGACAAAGTTGATATTATGGGCAAAGTTAGCCTTTGTATTTTAACTTTTACCGTCAACTAAGCTAAAATATTTTACTTTTTAATGGAAATATTTCATACTTGAAATTCTTATAGCATTAGAAAAACTTAAATTTTTCTATAATTTATTATATATTTCAAAAATAAACGTCATCCATCATGCTAATGTTATATTTTTAAAACAACTTGAACATGATGGCGATAAGCCTTTAAATATTCACAATGTACCTAACACTAACAGATAGTAATTTGATTATTTAGAAATATTTACTATGTTACTACCGTCAGTACTAGTATATACGACTAAATGCATATTACATAGTTACAACGAAAAATACTTTGGAAGGGAATTATACATTTATATATTGAAATTACTTAGATCCTCTATTTATTTAATGAGGATTTTATTACCTTTATTTAATTGTCATCAATAGTGGGGAGCCAGAAGGCCATATTTGTACAAGCAGACACCAGCATCATGAATTTTGGATTAAATTGAACACACTGAATGGGTGCAGGATGATCACCATTAAGTACACATACTTTGTATCCTGTATCAGCATTCCAAACATGTACACGGCCATCTGTAGATCCACTGAAGATAAATTGTGAATCTGGACTGAAGGAAGCTTCTATGGGAATACCTTTGTTATTAAGATGTCCAGTAAAAGTTTGTAGTGGAGTTCCGTGAAAAGCATCAATTAAACGAATCATTGATCCGTTTGTGCTGATAAGAATTGTTTTTCCATCTCTTGAAAATTTTAGGCCTGTCCAATCACATTCTCTTTCGTGATTTAGTTTAAAAGTAACAAAGGGACCCTTATCAAAAGATCGTAAATCGTAAAGCTTAATACTTTCTGAATTTACACCTGCTGCAAATACAAGTCCCTCTGGATCAAATGCAGCTACCGGTCTTCCAGATAAGTGCATTAAACCTTGGCAACTAGGAGATCGTAAATCCCATAAACGTAATGTCTTGTCTAAAGATCCAGACAAAAATGTATCCTCTATAGGAGATAAGCACAACGATACCACTTTCTTTGTATGTCCAGGAAAATAACGTATATACTTGTTGTCATGTAAGGATAGGTATCGAATAGTGTCATCTATTTTTGTGGAACTATGTATTGCAGTATTTTTAGCATGTGTAAAATGTATTAAATCTACGCCATATTTCTTACTATTAACTGTGCGCATTTGTGTACCCTTTTCACAATCATAAATCACAATTTGATCATCTTCACTGCAGGATATTAAGGTTTCGCCATTGGATGAAAAGTCAATACTATTTATTTTATCAGTATTTTCCCGAAAAACCTTTGCAACCTTAAAACTGCGGACGACTGGATCAACGAGTTTCATTGCAGTATATAATTATGTTATTACCGAAAGTAAAAAAGTGTAATAACTTGTAAACACTTGTAAATAACAAATAACCTATCCTGTCCGCTATATTATTTTTGCAACTATTGCTTCATATTACTTCGTGAATGCAATCAACAACTAAAATGACGCTTAATTTTATTATCTTTACGTTGGTATCATGATACCCAGAATAGAGAGACCGCGAACCAGAGATAATATGAGCGCATTGCTTATGTTGCGTGCCCTGGGTAGCTGTTCCGTGCCGTTCGGTGCACAGTTCGGTACCGTTCAAAGATAAGTGCCGTTTGTGATTCTGTGTTGATTACATAAATTAACGGTTGTTTGATGTTCTGTCAATTTAAAATAATATCGGTTTTAAATTTAATTGAGTTCCTACTTGTTGAAACAATTTGGTTATTTTGAGTATATTATTTAATATTTAAAAGTCAGTTTTGTTTTGTTCGTTTTACAGTAAAATTATTGTATATATTGAATAATGTATTTATGTTTTCCCTCCAAATTAGAATGGTTCGACGTAAGAGTACATCTACAAAAAATAATACTACAAATTTGAATAAATCTAGTTATAATTCAGCTTCTAATAGTAAGAATGCATCTCATCAAGAAAGTAAAGAAATTACAGGGAAAACTCATACTATGCATACTACCAGAGTTAATCAACAATTGAAGATTTTACGAGAAATCAGACATTTGCAGAAGTCTACAAAACTACAAATTCCTAAACAACCTTTTTCACGCCTAGTTCATGAAATATTACAGGAAAGAGCCCATCATCATCTACGTATTACGTCAGAGGCATTAGCTGTAAGTGGAATAAAATTTTACTTCCCATGTTATATTTTTAACTCCAGACCAACTTTATTGTTTTAGGCTCTGCACGAGTCTGTGGAAATGTATTTAGTGCAATTCTTCGAAGATTCTTATCGATGTGCGCTACATGCCAGAAGAAAGACTTTAAAATGTCAGGATATGCATTTAGTCCGATATCTTCGAGGACCAGGAGAAATAGTTAATAAATAATGATTTGTATTAGTTGACACATTTGGTAAAAACAGTTTTGTTTAACAAATATATTTATATATTTTTTTATGTTTATTTATGTTAAGGGATCAACTATGTTTAAGTTATTTTAGAATGAAATGTTTTATTACGAAATAATATTGCTAAGCTCAAAAGGATTAATGAAATTTTAAAATTGTAACTATGACTATATTTTGTAATAAATAAATGTTTACCTATCTTGTACTAACAATCTCTATATCATAATAGGAGTATATCACAAGGTTTATATTATATATTCGCTAAACACAGTTACGTTTATTCAAGGTTTATCTAACATAAGAAAACATGTTACATTTTGTGACATATTTTAAAAAATTTATGTATCACTTTGGACATTAGCATACTCAACTTCTTAAGAACACCTATTTAAAGATTATAAAATCTTAAGAGCTAAGGCTTTTAGAAAGGCGTTAAATATTACTAGATTTGCTTAAGTGAGATATTACATGAATGTAAAGTTACTTAAAATTTAACCCAAAAAGAGTGTTTTATCGACTACTTGTTGGAATTCCAATGATTAATAATCTTAAAAATACCTAATTATTATTTAATCCTGAAAAAGAAATTTAAAAAGTTCACAGAACTAAATATTAGATAACTTTTTTTACGTAAAAAGTAACTATTTTTATGTTATGATATACCGCCTAGTTTTAAATAATCATGTTCATCGAACTTCATGTACTTGAAAAATCAGTGTGTTCTTTGGTGTGTACCAACTAGATCTGTCTTTCACTTCTATCTTTTGATCCAATTCCGGGATTTAATTTTATTGCCCCCCTACAAATACAGTATTTTTTAATAATTGTAATACTAGGTGTGTGCCGCATGTACGTATTGCATTATTTTGTATTACAGCGTATACCACTGAATTTCATCACATTTTTTAAAATTTTCTTCTAGGTTAGAGTTTTCTGATATTATACAGTGTTAAGTAAGGTAGGTACAATACAGGTTTAATTATTAAACTAATAAAAATTTAAATTTATATTATTTACTTTGGTATTGATACCATATGGTAAAATAATACAAGTCCGTTATTATGATAAACATCTTTACAAACATATTTATTAAGTTCTAAGACTAAAATAAACTAATTCTGATAAAATCAAATATATTAATAAAAGTTTTACTTTTCAGAGCAACTGAAAATTTCAAAATGTCAACTTTAACATCTAAAGAAATCCGTCTGGCTTTTATGAATTTTTTCAAAGATAAAAATCATGAATACGTGCACTCTTCGTCAACAATTCCACTAGATGACCCCACTTTGCTTTTTACAAATGCTGGTATGAATCAATACAAACCAATTTTTTTGGGAACTGTAGATCCGAACAGTGATATGGCTAAGTGGGTTCGTACTGTTAATACACAAAAATGTATTAGAGCTGGAGGCAAGCACAATGATTTAGATGATGTTGGGAAGGATGTTTACCATCATACATTCTTCGAAATGTTAGGCAATTGGTCCTTCGGTGACTATTTTAAAACTGAAATATGTCAGTGGGCTTGGGAATTACTCACAGAAGTTTTTAAGCTTCCGGGTGATCGACTGTATGTTACATATTTTGGTGGTGATGCAGCATCAGGCCTTGCACCAGATGATGAGTGTAAAAATATTTGGATAAAATTAGGAATACCAGAATCACATGTAATTCCTGGCAATATGAAAGATAATTTTTGGGAAATGGGTGAAACAGGCCCTTGTGGTCCTTGTTCTGAACTTCATTTTGATAGAATTGGTGGACGTGATGTCCCAGAATTAGTAAATATGGATGATCCAGATGTTTTAGAAATTTGGAATTTGGTCTTTATCCAATATAATCGTGAAAGTGATAGTAGTTTAAAACTATTACCAAAAAAGCATATTGATTGCGGAATGGGCTTCGAACGTTTAGTTTCTGTTATCCAAAACAAACGTGCAAATTATGATACCGATTTGTTCATGCCCTTATTTGATGTTATTCAAAAAGGTACTGGAGCACCTGCATATCAAGGACGTGTTGGTGACGAAGACTCAGATGGTATCGATATGGCCTACAGAGTACTAGCAGATCATGCTCGTACCATTACTATAGCTTTAGCGGATGGTGGCCACCCAGATAATACAGGTCGAGGATACGTATTACGTAGAATTTTGCGTCGCGCGGTTAGATATGCAACAGAAAAATTGAATGCAAAGCCCGGATTTTTCGCAACGTTAGTAAATACAGTTGTAGATCTTTTAGGTGATACATTCCCAGAATTACGAAAAGATCCACAAAATATAATTGATATTATTAATGATGAAGAAACTCAATTTCTTAAGACTTTGTCTCGAGGACGAAATCTTTTGAATAGAACAATAGCAAAATTAGGTGACATAAAAACTATTCCTGGGGATGTTGCATGGAGACTGTATGATACATATGGATTTCCAGTTGATCTAACTCAATTAATGTCTGAGGAGAAAAAATTATCTGTAGATATGGAAGCTTATGAGGAAGCCAAAAAACAAGCTCAAATTTTATCCCAAGGAAAGTCTTCTGGGGTAGAAGATACAATTAATTTAGATATTCACGCGATTTCGGAATTGCAAGACAAAAAAATACCTCCTACAGATGATTCTTTCAAATATGATTATAAAGCTGATTCAACTGACAAAAATGCGGAGTATATATTTGAACACCTTACTGCGACTGTAATTGCTTTACGCCGTGATAAACAGTTTGTAGATGAAGTGAGTTCTGGAATGCAATGCGGTGTTGTACTTGACAAAACATCTTTTTATGCTGAACAAGGTGGCCAGATTTACGATGAAGGATATTTAGTTAAAGTGGGCGATGAAAGTACGGAGTTCTCAGTTAAAAATGTTCAAGTCCGAGGAGGATACGTTATTCATATAGGCTCCGTCGAAGGGGTTTTAAGAAAGGGTGATAGTGTAGTCCTTAATATAGATGGAGCACGTAGACGACTTGTTATGAATAACCATACTGGTACACATGTCTTGAATTATGCTTTACGGTCTGTGTTGGGAACCGATGCTGACCAACGAGGGTCTTTAGTGGCCCCAGATAAGCTAAGGTTTGACTTCACTAATAAGGGAGCTATGTCCGTTAAACAAGTTAAATCTACAGAGGATCAAATAAAGGAAATGATAGCTAAAAATGAAAAAGTTTACGCAAAAGAGTCTAGTTTGGCTATTGCGAAAACTGTGCAAGGACTTCGTGCAGTTTTTGAAGAAACATATCCTGATCCCGTTAGGATCGTTTCCATAGGCGTGCCAGTTGAAACATTAGAAAGTGATCCTTGGGGTCCTGCGGGAACCAAAACGTCTGTAGAATTCTGTGGAGGTACACATTTACATCAATCAGGTCATATTGGGGACTTCGTCATTGCTAATGAAGAGGCAATTGCTATGGGAATTCGTCGTATTGTCGGTTTAACCGGCCCAGAAGCTACAAAGGCTTTGAAGAAAAGTGAGTTATTTGAAAATGAAGTTAACAAGCTTAAAAAAATCATTAACGAAGATAAAGATGGTAAAAGTTCTAAATTACATGTAAAGAATATTGTTGAACTAACTGAAAATGTTTCACATGCGATAATTCCTTATTGGAAGAAAGATGAAATTAGAAACATTTTAAAAGCTTTGAAAAAGGAACTGGATGATAAAGAGCGTGCAGCAAAAGCTTCTATTGCTACATCTGTTGTGGAGAAGGCAAAAGAATTGTGTCTATCTAATCCTGGAGTGCCTATTCTTGTAAAAGAGCTGAAAGCTTTGTCTAATACAAAAGCTTTAGATTCGGCATTGAAACAAGTGAAAACTTTAAGTCCGGATACTTCGGCAATGTTTTTCTCAATTGATGAAACCTCACGTAAAATATTCTGTTTATCTGCAGTACCCAAAAATGCTGTTAATAAGGGTTTAAAAGCAAATGAATGGGTTCAACATATTTCCAGCATAATTAATGGAAAAGGTGGAGGTAAGCCGGAATCTGCACAAGCTTCCGGAACGAACATAGATTGCTTGAATGAAGTTCTTGATCTTGCAACTCAGTTTGCTAAAGCAAAGCTGTCATAATCCTAAATTTTACACGTTTACATTCAACTAGAAAATCTAGTAGCAATAAAATTAACTTGCTTAAGTTTTCAATTTTCATTTCTTATTTATTGGGTAAAATAGGAATAGCATTTGTATACGTACATTTTTTAAAGGTGTAAATTACAAATATAATATTAAACATAATTAATAAATCCAATCTTTGTTTAAATTATTATTATTATTTATTTGAATATTTAGATAGCACGAAAATTTATACTAAAGTACTGATAAGTTTTTCAATTTCTTGCTGATGCCTTTTCAATATATTTTATGTAAAATTATATTCATTATCTATACATTAATTTTAGATTGATGGCATCGTTTAGATTCGATACCCGGACCACGGCTACATTATCATAATTAATCTGATTACGTTCTCATAATTATGAAACTTATTCGGCAGGGGTCTATTAAATATATATAAAACAAAAATTAAATTAAATTTTAGCAAAGAAAATAACCATTTATAAATAATTTCAACATTTATTTATATCTTTTAGACTGTCATACAATACTCTGATTTCCTCTAATAAATGTTGTATATTCGTACCTACTTTTGCAGAAATAGGTATAATTGGTAAATTAACATTTTCTTTTAATGAAATTAAATTTTCTTCCGCTTGTGGTAAATCCATTTTATTTGCTATAATAATTTGTGGACGTTGTAATAATTCATCACTAAATATTTTTAATTCTGTTTTTAATATATCCAAATGTTTCCAAGGTTCATCTAAAGAAACATCAAGTATAAATAACAGAGCTGTGCATCGTTCTGCGTGCTTTAGAAATTGTATTCCCAAGCCTCGGTTTTGATGAGATCCGGGGATTAAACCAGGCAAATCTGCAACTACACAAAATTGTTATGATTCAGTGATTATTTTTCTAATGTTCTATGGCCAGTTTGTACTTGGTTTTGGAAATTAATTCCCCAAGTAACCGATTGTTATAAGCAATAATACCTGCAATTTGTTCATAGTCATCGTATTGCACCATTCCTAGGTGTGGTCTCAAAGTTGTGAAGGGATATGGGGCAACTTTTGGCCTTGCACGAGATATAGCTCTAAGCAAAGTGCTTTTACCGGCATTTGGAAAGCCAATCTAAGTGTTGAACAAATGGTATAAAAAAAGTAAATTTATTTTTATAATAACTATGTACATTAGTTTTATATACCAATCCAATATGCGCCATACTTCTAATTTCCAATGTATATTTCAGTTCTTCTCCCTCAGCACCATATTCACTAATCTGGGGTGCTTGTTCGAGATCTGATGTGAAAAAGTGATTTCCTTTGCCTCCAGCCCCACCACGTGCAGCCACATACATCATGCCCTCTTCAGATAAATCTCCAACAATCTACGTAAACATATTAATGAAAAACTTCTTGCTATTGCGGAAGAAAGTTGGAATACTGCATTATTAAAAGAGAATTTTACTTTTGAATCTCCATTTTTTATGACAGTCCCAATAGGAACCTTTATCATACAGTGATGGGCATTTTTCCCATGGCAGTCCTTTCCATATCCCTTTTCTCCTGGTTCAGCTTTCAATAGAGCTGAGATGTGGTTCAGATTTGAGATGTCCGTGCTAGCTTGAAAGACAACATGACCACCATTTCCACCATCGCCACCATCTGGACCTGCGTTTTCGTTTGCCCAAAGTTGTAGAAACGATATGCATCCATCGCCTCCTTTTCCACCGATAGTGCGAACAGTACGTAAATCCACAAATTGTTGCACCTTTGTTATATAAAAATTTGTTATTTCTTTTTAAATTTTATTGTAGTTTGCTCGTGATATATTAAAAATAAAACTTCATTACCGATGCATTTGTAGATTTAGGTTTTTTGGGCCGTAAAGCAACAGCTACTCGTTTAGAATATTGTCTGGTGTTAAAGAATAGGTTAGGTTTATCTGTCACTGTTACTGCACATTTGCACAAGATCTTTATTTGAGAGAATGAAAATTGACTTCGAAGCATTGTTAATCTTAATAAATATCTTTCACCGTGATTCTGCACTTTTATATTCACAATTAATCTTAATAACGTAATAATATTCTTCCACCAGCAAAGTTCTTGTGAGTTATTATTGGTTATTGTGTCAATAATTAATAAGTAAAAATGAAATACATAATGTTAGCAGAGATAATATACAAATGTTCGTTCCTATCTCTGGTTGGTTCACAATAGTAAATTGATTTTAAAAATAATATTTTACACAACATTAAAAAAAGTGTAAGTTTGATTGAACAATACAAAATTCTTAAATAATTCTACATTATATATATACATTTTGACCAAAATATTTGCTTGCGTATATTATTAAATATAATGCAAATTAGCTTAGAAAATAATAAATTAATAAAAATGTTATTTCTGGAATTGGTTTGATGCTATATAAACCTTAAATTATCAATAATTTCTTGTGTCTGAAAACATGTTCACGATTATATACTTCTATATATTTTATAGCTTATCAAATTGCAAAATATTTTGAACTGACTTTTATTCATTAAAAATATCTAATATAGAGGTGGAACGTGGTTCTCTAACATATTTTACAAGTAGAAAATACAAATCAAAATGTTAGTATTGTAGTAGTTCGCGAGTAGGATATTGGATTCGTCGATCCTCACTTTGACTTTATTCTCTGACCCACACAGCTCGTGGCTAACCGGCACGGCTTGTCTACAATATTATGTATTGTATATTAATAATAATAAAGAATATTTGCCAAACAAATTTGATCAAATACTTTATAGAATAAAATTGAATTATTTATTCAGTTTATAATATATACTTAACGCAATGTTTAAGTGATAAACTATAACTTATGGTGTTTTGTTATATTTTTAAAGCGTTGTCATATTTATACGAAATATATTTAATTAAAAGTAAATAAAGTGAAAATGGTCAGTTTCATCTTCCGCTTTCTCCCAGTGACGAGGTGGCTTCGTGAATATACAAAACCGAAAGCTGTGTCTGATATTATTGCAGGGTTGACAGTTGGTTTGACTGTTTTACCTCAGGGGTTGGCATATGCTACGCTTGCAGGGCTTGAACCCCAGGTAGGAAAATATACAAAAAACATTACCTATAAATTAATCAATAATACTTAAATTAAAATGTTAAGTTTATAACATAATTTAATTTATTTTATGGTTTTTTATTTTTTAATTTAATTTTTACCTCATTAAATATTTACGTTATCTACTTTATTATTTTTTTGGCAGAATGAAACAGATATAGTATAGAAAGAGAAACCCTTAAGTTTTGTGTACACACGTGCTTTCGAGCCATTCACTGGCTTTACTGACACAAATAAAGAAAAATAAAGAGAGGGTGATTTCGAGCTTTAGTATTAGTTATGTTTACCTATTTGTAATTAAATGAATTTACATATGAATTTACGACTTAGAAATTTATGAAATGTGTCGGTAACGTAGCCGAAATCGTAAAGAGTTAATTTTCGATCACTTTAGACGGGGTGTAATAATAATTATTCTTTGATTTGATTGTTTACGTTAAGTGTTTATTAATGTATACTAAAAAAGTTTTAATTTTGAAACTAGCGAACTTTAGTACACTCATTGCAACAGATGACCAATTGTTCACAAAATTTTAAACTATTTACCGCGTATATGCATATATAAAACATTCAGTTGTATGTATCCATTACCTTGAAAATTGAATTATTTACATATTTTTAATTAATAAAACTGTTTAACTATTGTAAAGAAACCTGTTAAAAGCAGTAATTATTAATCACCAATTAATAATGCTAATCAAACATTTATATGAAAAAACTATTAAAGATGTTAATGAAATTATTATTACCCGTTTATTTAAGTAAATTCTACCTTTAAACTATATACTTTTGTTTAATATCGTTATTAAAGTTATTAATTTAAAAAAAATTAAAATGCTTATAATAAAAATATGTCATCAATTATTTAATTTGATAACGTAACTAATTGATAAATTAAATTGATCTCGTTATTGTAATATCCTTATGTTTGGAAAAATGTTTTTTTTTTAAATTATAAATAATAACTTAATTGTACATAATAAGTAAACTAGAGAATTTCAATGATATTTTTTTAATGAGTAAGGGAGAAGCACTCACTTGTGCGTGATATTAGAGGAAATGAAATATTATTGACAAAGTGCACTTGTTAAAATTTTAACTACTTTATGCTAATTGTCCTGCTTTTGTTAATTCTTTCTAATCAATTTACATACTTAATATGTATAGGGTCGTACAGGGTGTTCATTGGAAGATTGCATAATTTAAAAAAATCGTAACTTCTTATGATGAAAGCTATTTTTGAAGAAAAAAGATATGATATTTATAAATAAAAAAATTAAAAATTAAAAAAAACGTGCTTTTCCAGTGATCACCCTATACATCTGTTATATATCAAGTGGATCTAAATATATACGGTATTTTTTAGGCTTGTAAATTAAAACAAAAATGTAAGTAAGTACAAAATTGTAAATGTACAATATCATTACAATATTCTAGATAACATTGTATGTTTATTCAATTTTAGTTTTCTTGCAGTATGGGTTATATTCAGCTTTTATGGGGTGCTTTGTATATGCCATCATGGGTGGCATCAGGGAGTTGACAATTGGTCCCACAGCGTTGTTGGCTTTGATGACTGCTCAACACACGTCGCATTGGTCCGGTGAACAACTTGCTGTACTATTGTGCTTCCTTGCAGGATGCGTGCAAGCCCTCATGGCGTTATTCAGAATGGGTTAGTAACAATGTTTCATTTACTATAAGCTCTAATTTGTTCTACAATCGATTCTAAACTAGACAGGAGCCAAAAGCTCTGACCTAAAAGGCTCCTGACTTAACTAATTTGTGACTATTAGAAATGATGATCAATTAATACATTGACAGCCGTATCCAGTATTAGTAGTGCAGGCTCTACGTCGTACGAATCTACTACGATTCTTATACGATTCTAATACGATTCTTATACGATTTTAATACGATTCGTAAGAATTTTAAACGATTTTCGTCAAAATTGTTTGTAGGGTAGTAGTCGTTAGTTTTGGGCAGGCGTAGTGGAAGCAAAAATCATTCAAATTAATAAATAGCCTTATTGGTAAAGGTAAGTGGTAAAATAGTTGCTTTCAAATCAGTGGGGCTTCTCTAATACGATACCCGTTATAATCATATACAATAACATTTTAAGATGACAAAAGTACATAAAAATTAGATGCTAATATTTTTTCCTATACTGAGTTCGTATGATATTTTTTTCTGGAATTTTCCGGTATTCCGCTATTCTTTTTAGGAGCAAAGAACACTGAATGCGTATATCGAATTAAAGTCAAAAGGTCAAGTAAAATCACATTATTTTTATCGAGAAATAATACGACCTATTCACTCTTGTTTTTATACAACCAACAATATGTACATTTTTATATAGATAATTTTTATTATTCTTTTTTTTTAAATTGTTTTAATCATGTCATTTGATAATGCGTTGGGCAATTATGCATTTGTAAAGTAAATACACATAATTATATTTTGATCTAAATTACTTGTAATAATCATAACTTAGGCATTATAACTGATAAAGAAAAAATTATAAATTTAGTTAGAGTTACCAGCAGCGACTTAACACAGTCGTAAATACAGATCTGATTGTGATTCTACATTTTTGGTGGTAAAAGTAACGTCCCTAAAAAGGTTAATCTTTTGGTAATAATTATACTAATATTATGAAAATAATAATTAAAATTTGCTTGACATTAACAAACGTTTACAAAAAATTAATTTAAATATCGGCAGGCTGTTCATTTACGTCTTGTACATAACAAATTCCTCATCAAAATCATCCAAATTTTGCTAAGAGTACTATTGTTCCCCCAGACTATTTAGTAATAATTTACTAGATAATAGATGTTTTAAAAATGTGTATTAATTTTTATTGACAGACCGTCACTGAGTGATTTGACTATCCCTTATCTATAGTCACATTCATAATTAGCATAAGTACTTACTGGCCGCATGCTACGTATCATATTAAATGAAAATTTAAAAATACGTAATGAATCAAATTAAACGTCATTTCAGGATACTGATAAGGATAATTAAATAAAAACTAAAAGTACTTTTCTACTTTATTTTAAAGATAACCGAATAGCACTTGACGATTTCAATTAAAATGTATATTGCGCCTGTATATACTACTACTAGATCTTAATCATTTATTTTAGCACTTATTCGTTTACTTTAATGCGCCCCTGGGTATTTCCCAGAGTACTCTTCAATGCTCATTTCTAATAATTACTTTTTTCTTTTTATCAAAATTTAGAATTTTTAGAAATCCTTAATGTTTCCACATAAACATCTATCCTCTCATATTTTGTATACTCATAAGAACTCTTTGCACACGTGGATTTTCTACCTCTTTATTTCAAATAGAAGAAGTTTACGAATTTATCGGTTCACTTCTAAATTTCCAATTCTTTGTTGAAACTACCTTCAACTTCATCTCTTCAATCAGATTTAGTCCATCTTAAAGATCAAGAAGGTGTAGTCTTTTCTTAGAACACTTTCCTTTATAAGGTGTTCTAATATTCATTCATAATTATATTTAACTATTTTTCAGTGTGACCCTTTTTAAAATTTCATAAGGTTTTAAATATTTTCAGGCGCTCTTGTTGACCTAATCTCACTACCAGTGACAGTGGGCTTCACTTCTGCAACGGCTGTAATTATAGCCACATCCCAAGTAAAAGGACTTTTTGGCATTCGCAGTCTTGGTGGAGGAAATAATAGCTTTTCTTCAACTATTGTAGGAATTTTCAATAACCTTCCGAACAGCCAGCTTGGTGATTGCCTTCTAGGAGCAATCAGCATTATCATATTACTGATTTTAAAGGTAAGAGCGTTTATTAATTTTACTTTAAAACATTCAGAATTCGGATTTTTATTGGATATAATCAATCTGGAAATCGATCTTTTCTTATAAGATAATGCAGCGATCTTGGAATTTGTTATATTCTTCTGATTCTCAATGTTTGACGTAAAAAACTTGAGACAAGAAGATAATAACACCATTTCGAGTAGCAAATAATATTAAGGAAAATGATTTTACTTAAAATTTTATTTTCCTCGCTCAATATTCTTTATTTCCAAAATTTTTAGGGTCGATTCTCACTTCACTGAGATTTATTACAGACAGACCTTCGTTCAATTTTTACTGTAGTTTTGTTAATTTTGTTACACAGCTATCATTTTTTTTGCCACGGTACATTTTCGGGTCAGTTAGTTTATTGGCAAAATTAGTATTGAAAACCCTATTTTCTTTATTTAAACATCAGTTATGTCATAACTGAACTTTAGCTGAGAATTCAAAAAACGGGAATAACTATATCATGATAACATTCTTAACTAAACAGTTAACCAGTTGGGTAAATATTAGGAAAACATAACAACGAATGTAAATTTCAATGCAATACCATAATTTTTTATCAAGGACAAATCAATTGTATTATAGTCTTACATCTGTCAAATATAAAAACATACATAGCAGTACACAACATGCATGAGTTAACAAAACTATTGTATTAACATAATGTGTAGCAATACTTTATATTCGTAAACAATTACTGAGTTACGTGTCTATATTCCAATTAGTTTGATACCACATTGTACTCGCATTAGTTGCGGGATAAATAATCATATTAGATAATATAAAAAATGTAGAAAACAATGATATGCTTAAGTGATTGCAATAAGTGTGAGGTATGGGGACAATGAACGCTATAAATTTAGCGAGTCATACATATTTGATTAGGAAATTATTGATAGAGAAGGGAATGTTAATAACAATATTAATGGAGGTTAACAAAAAAAATGAGGCCTAATAGTTCATAGAGCATTAACCGCTATTGCAAATTAGGTTAACATAAAAAATTGTAATGTATTTACTGTGTTTTATTATTTGCACTTTTGATACGATGATTTATATTGTTTACCTATTATTTATATCACAAAGAATACCCTCGAAACACGTATGTGTATACATACGGTCTTTCAATAAGAGCACTCACTTTATGGATGTTTCAACAAGATCGGTTATTTTATGGATGTTTCATCAAGAGGGGGTATTTTATGAATGTTTTGACAAGAGCGATCATTTTATAAATATTTAAACAATCATTTTATGGATGTTTCAACAAGAGAGGTCATTTTATGAATGTTTCAACAAGAGCGTATATTTTATGGATGTTTCAACAAGAGCGTTTTTTTTATGGATGTTTCAACAAGAGCGTGTATTTTATGAATGTTTCGACAAGAGCGGTCATTTTATGGATGTTTCTACAAGAGTGTTTATTTTATGAATGTTTCGACAAGAGCGGTCATTTTATGGATGTTTCTACAAGAGCGTTTTTTTTATGGATGTTTCAACAAGAGCGGTAATTTTATGAATGTTGCAATAAGAGTGGTCATTTTATGAATGTTTCGACAAGAGCGATCATTTTAGGGATATTTCAACAAGAGCGATAATTTTAAATCAATAGATAAACGCAAAAAAATATTAAGGCACCATATACTGCGAAATAGAACGGAAAAAGCATATGCCACTTACTTAATATTATCTATAACATTTTTATGTTTAACTTTATTGTTTTGTTTAAAGCACAATATAGATTGTACACAATTTAAATATCTCGTATGAGTTAAAATGCATATTAGAAAAACTCCTGTATTGTTTGTTGTGTATTCATATTGCACCTGTAGTTTCAAATAAAAATATTTTCTGATAGTGCTTGCAAGCAGACGAAAGAAATATTATCTCATTAAAAGTTTCTGATTGCATATTTTCAGCACTTTGATTACCGAGTTTTAATTAAGATATATATTTAAGATATTGTTTTTAGCCTTATTGAGTAGTTATAATAGTCTTAAATTTATGTGTTATATATTTTGATAAAGTAAACTATGATTATTATTGGCAATTATTTTAATTATTAAATTTAATTTAATTATTTTTAATTGATCTATAATATTGTAGAAAATATTAACATTTTAAGAAGAAGGTTACAGGGATAGAGAGATTAAAGGGATTATTTTTAAAATTCACTGACGTCACGTTTGAGTTTCTTTGTTTAAAAACAAAATACATAGAAAAAAGTGCCTTGGAATAATTTTCCCTCCCGCCTTAAATCCGCCATTATATTTCTTATAGAAAATAATTATGTTGACCCAGATCTTCTTGAGTTGACTTGAATTCTGTTTCAATCGATTCTTACAAAATTATTAATTTTTAAGTCGACGAATCGATTCCATTAAGAGTGGTATTTAAATGGGAGTTGAGAAAATGTAAAGCTTTGTAACATTAATAATTTCAAACTTTATTGTTTATAAAAAGAATAACTGATCTTAAATTTCCCTCCTATTTTTTTGCGTTACTTCATATGATATTAGATACTTAATGAATGAAATATTATCTTATATATGGTACGCCCAGTATGTGAACGGACCTAATTAATAGAATAAACAGAAAACAAATATTTCTCCTATTTCTAGAATTGAGCTAGTACAAAATCCTATTTGTTTTATATGTTTTTAATAAAAATAAGAATTTTCTCGCTGGGCACCCTGTATATATAAACGGAAACTAACTTTCGGATGGTCTTATCACAATAGTAACATTTTAATATTGTATGTAATCTACATCTTTAGCAATACTGTGTAGTGCCAAGGTCACACACAATTGATGTGAACACATCGCGAGTGCGGAATGCGCTACCGCGCCGTAGTCGATATCGCTATGACGATACTTTGTATGTGTCAGCATATGTTCTCAAGTAGCTAGCAAGCTGTTGAACATTGCCATGAGTCAGTGCTGAATTGGGGGCATTTTTAGGAAGTAGTGGGTATCTAAATGCGACAGATATAAGCCAGTGTTTTTGGTTTATATTTCTAGCCGAAACGTTTGTTTATTTTATATAGTGTAAAAAAAGTATACCATAATGTAATGTTAGGGTTTTCTCAACTAAAAATAAATAAGTATATAACAATCGTTTATTAATAATCAATTCTAATATCTAAATCAGTGTATGTGTCGAAGTCTCAATGACGAATGTCTAAGTGTTCTGTCGCCAAAACCAGAACCCTCTTGCCCTCTTATTCTAGTAAGCAGTGCCAGATTTGGAGGTGTGGAGGCCCAGTGGCGAATAAAAGGAACAAATCCCTCAATGCCCTCAAATCCGGGCCTGCTAGTAGGTTAGGAAGTGCCCGTTGTAAATAAGTTACTACCCAGTAAACAATTTGGTGATGTGTCCCTTTTTGTGACGTTTCTATCGCTATTTTACTTCAATTATAGTTCGTATAAACTTTATCTTTGTTTGAATTCCGACAGATGGAGTGGTTTCGCTATTTGTATCCGATAAAATAGACATTTCATTTGAACAACAGTGGGAAACTGAACTGTAAATGAACTCATTCATGGCAAATATGATGGCAAAATGACTCCTAAATGTTTACTGGGTAGAACCGCCTCTGTAGGACACTTATTGCAGTTATGACAAAAGAAACAATGTATAAATCACAAGGTTCGTTTCGTTATCTTCTATGTAGCTAGACAATAAACAATATCTAATGGTACTAAATATGAATCAGTGTAAAAGAGTGACACGAAGCTTAATTGGATTGGACTTCATTTTTTCAATATTTGAAATTATGTTTAAAGTTATCTAAGTATTAAAAAAAATTAAAGAGATATAAAATTACAATTTGAATGTTTTTTTTACATTTAGTAGCTATTTAAAACGTGCTCTGACGTCATTGTTCACTGGGATATTCCCAGTATCGAACAGTGCAGCTCTGATCTAACAACACTTGTAAGAGCTGTGCAATTCGTTAATTGTTCACGATATTTATGATTGATAATGATCTTATTGCGCGTGCTGATTTATTTGTTTGGTATTTTAATATTAAATGCTTATATTAACGGTACTTGCTTGTTTGATTTTATTATTTGTACAATCTCCAGTAGTTGTTCCAGTTATTTATTTTCTCTAATATCCATAAGTTCAATGTCTCTTTTGCCAAATAATTAACAATTAGAAACCTGTTTTTTATGACACATAATCTGTATAATACTTTCATTGAGATAAATCTATTAGGTTTATTCTGAAAGTACTTCTGTGTGTTGCATTAGTTGCATACCGACTAGGTGTCTATGTTTTATAATCATAAGACAAATTAGCTTTTATGTTCGTTGGAACAATCTTCGATGTTGGGAGATACCTTGTTAATCAGGAATGTATATTTATGGTTAAAAGTTATTTATAAAAATATAAGAATTTTGTTGACATAATTTTTTTTGACATAATTTAAACGTTTATAGTGACAGTTTAACGATTAACTAATTGTTTTTATTGAAATTTAGATTGATGTAATTATAAACCAATTAAATTAATTTTTTTTAACTCTATTACTTGTTTATATTAATTTATTTTTAATATGCAAATATTTTATTAGATGTTTTTTTAATGATAAAACAAGTATATGAGCGGTTTATTTTGAAAGTGCAGCATGTTCATTTCCAAATATGTTTTATAATAATATTAGAAAAAGTAACCTTTTATAATTGTTATTTTACATATATATGAGAAACCATGTGCATCAGAAATGTATATTTATTTATAAAAATTAAGTTATTACAAAAACTTTATAATATTATTATTTACAAAAATAATAATGTTATTTACAAAAACAACGGAATTTTGTTGACCTAATTTATTTTTGAATAAACGAATTAACGATCAACAACTGATTGATTTTATTGCAATTTGAATTGATGCAATTATAAACTAATAACATTTTGTTTTTTAAATTTTAATTATTTTATACCGTGCAAATATTTTAATCGATTTTATAAGATATGATTTTAATTGGGTATTATTTTGAAAGCAGAGTAAGTCAATTGTTGTTATTGCGAAATAGTCAGTGGTTTTATTTTCAATAGAAATACATAACTTCCTTTTTTAATTCATCTAATTGCAGCAATGGGCTTGTGTCCTATGTCTTAATTTCTATAAAAGTGTACTATATATTGATAAAATGGGTTACTAGAACCTCAAATGTTCAATTATTTTTTAATAACTCCTTAATGTTAAGAGATATTAACAATTAAAAAAGTCATTTTGTCTCTTTAATTATTAAAGGGATTCAACGTTGTATACATTCCAAGTGCATGTGACATCACAATCCTTGTGTAAGGTTACCAACCTTACAGCTCATAAATCTCTGCTATATGTATTTATATATCAAAATATCAAATATTATTTACAGCTATTTCAAGGAACAATAAAATTTCAATATTATGTCTGCCGTAACAGGATTAAATAAAATAAAAACTTATTATTCTTTGACTTGACTTGATTATTTGACTACCAACAGCATAGCACTGACCTACTCAACAAATAACTGACGTTAAAATGCATTTCACGTCATACAAATATGGCCGACCATTTCTAGCGCTAAAACTAAAATTCAAACTTTTAATTGCTATATCTCCGTCAATATTTAGATATTTAATAAAACAGACACGCCAATAAACATTTATTAACATCAATTTCAATCAACAATTGAAAAATCGACCACTAAAAAATGAGGACACAAGCCAACAAAGGAGGACAAAGTAACAACTTAGTAATATATAAATAATTTTCAATAAATGAATATGTTTATTTTTTATTTAATAGAAAATAAAAGATGTTGGAGCACCACCAAATTCTTCCAAATGGCGTAAAACATTTGGCGGATTCCTATGGGTCATTGGTACTGCGAGGAATGCATTAGTTGTATTGTGTGGAGCTTTACTAGCATATACATTCGAAAGACATTCGAATAGCGTACCTTTTGTTGTCACCGGAACCGTTAGGTAAGCATCAAGTTTATAAATTAACGGAAATAATAACTGCTGTTAACTATAATTTACACAAAGGTCGTTTTTGGATGAGTATTGGGTTGCAAATTGTTTTAACTCTAATGATGTATTACACTTAAGCAAATTATTATAAAAACGCCTAATAATGTAATGCTATATAATTTTTAGAAAATAACTTACTTTATATTGCGCTCGTATATTATTATATAAATAATATGTTATTTAATTAATTAATATATTTTGCAGATCAGGGTTACCACCTCTAGCTGCACCGTCATTTAGCATGTCCAGAGATTATTGCAATATTACTACTAATACAAATAATGAACATTCAAAAAATATTTCGTTGACATCAGAAATTTTATATAAAACTTGTAGTTACTTATCTCAAAATATAACTACAAGTAACTTCAGTAAAATAATAGAAACGCCTGGGCAGCAGGTTATGAGCTTTGGCGATATGATTGAAGAATTAGGATCGTCTATTATATTGGTGCCTATTATTGCTGTTCTTGGAAATGTAGCCATCTCTAAAGCATTTGGTAAATTATTTCTTCAAAAGAAATATTTCTAATTTTTTTAAATGTATTTATAACAATGGTTTTATATTATTTATAGGTGGTTCAAATTTAAACCCTTCTCGAGAACTTTTAGCTTTATCACTAAGCAACATTTTTGGATCATTTGTTTCTTCTATGCCTGTTACTGGATCTTTTTCTCGTAGTGCTGTCAATCATGCTAGTGGGGTACAAACTCCACTGGGTGGAATTTGGACAGGTATGGAGATGATTAATATGTAATTTCAAATTTGTTATGCATTTTAAATAATAACTTTCATATTTTTTTAGGTCTTCTTGTCTTACTCGCTCTTGGTGTGCTCACACCTTATTTCCATTATATTCCAAAAGCATCCTTATCATCTGTTATCATATGTGCCGTTGTCTTCATGATAGAATATGAGGTAAAACAAGCAATGAAATATTCGTATGTTACCATGACATTAGATAACGTAAGCTGTATCATGAAAACGGCATTTAATTTTTGATAAATTTGGATTAATTTTGATTTAATGCAAATCTCGTTATCTAATATTTTTATCTTTATTCTGTTTATTTTAGGTAAATCATTATTTGAATGCTAAGTTATAAGAAACATTTATATAAATATTTAATGTGCATTTCTAATTTTTAAT
The DNA here is from genome assembly GCA_963678705.1 of Panorpa germanica. Classification (NCBI taxonomy): domain Eukaryota; kingdom Metazoa; phylum Arthropoda; class Insecta; order Mecoptera; family Panorpidae; genus Panorpa; species Panorpa germanica. The sequence goes on from OY783217.1 coordinate 11,883,599, forward strand.
TGAGGTGTAGAAATATTGACTGAAATACAGGCAACACGTTTAACACTTTTCAATATGATGTGTAACAGTTTTGTTCGTTTTGGCAGGTAGTAAAGCCGCTTTGGCGTTGCAGCCGAAGAGAGTTATTCACTTGCCTTATGACTTTTATTGTAAGTTTGGGCTATAGCGTCGAGGCTGGTCTGCTTTGTGGTGTAGTTTTGGATCTGCTTTACGTTGTTTACAAAGCTGCAAGACCTGAAATGCCAGTACTTAACTTTGCAGTACGTATTATATGAATATTTTTCGAATATATACACTCTTTTATTTTTAATTTTGATTTAATGTTATAATATTTGATTAGACGCCATCTGGATTCGAGTATTTGGTTGTTAAACCTGGACATAGCTTGCTATATTTTCCAGCTGTTGAATTTGTACGCGGAGCTGTTAGCAAAGCAGCATCAGAGAAAGAGTTACCTATTGTTATTGATTGCAGTTTACTAAATGGTATTTTGTTACTTAAAGTTATACATATTCGTAATATGAAAATATCTAATACAAATACGCCTGATATATATTCAACTACTTTAACTTTAATACTTTTGATTTAGATGTAGATTTTACGGCAGCACGAGCTTTAGGTGCTTTATCCAAAGAATTAAAAGGCCGACTAATATTACTAAAGCCCCATGACAGAATATTAACACTTATAGAAGGAGCACATGATATTAAACATTTATTAAAAACGGTACAGAATGAAGATCAACTTTTTGAAATTATTGAAGGTAATTTAAAATAATAAGGTTAATTGAATTGAATAGTTCATTTTAATATAATAATAATACTAATAAACAAACAATTAAATTTTCAGATTTATATTCCCAACAAAAGCAAATGGAATTAAAAGATGTGATATCTCCTTTACTAACACCTGAAGATCGAACTTACCAAGAATTAAATGAATGCTTTAAATAGTTTCTATTCGTCAAAATCCTGTATAAATTTTCAACTCGTATGTATTTTATTTCTGAATTAAGATTACTTCATTCTCATTGATATATTTTTATATTAAATTAATTTATTTTTAATTTAATATATTTGTGTTCAATTGAGAATATAATTTTTATGTACTTTTGTGATAAACGACACGCAAGTCAGGAAAATTAAATTTGACTTTTCCTAAAAGTTTGCATACGAATATAGTGTCTAAAATAATTTTCAGATCCGTTTATTAATTTTAATATTGTTTGACGGATTTTGAAAATAAGACTTGATGTAGGACCATTTTAAAATGCTTTATCAAACAAATAATTGTGCAAAATATTGTATTGAATGTAATTATTCCCTACAATACCTAAATAACAGCTATTATTTCAATATTTTAAGATTATCATGTATCTCTAACTAATTGTTCTCTAAATTGTATTACTTAAGTTAAGAATAGGAAATTTTCGGATTTCTATTATCTATTATTCTTTTGATATTACTTAGAAAATTGCAATTAAAAAATAGAATTTCGTTTTGAAAAATCTACTGTATAGAAATCCGTTTTAAAAAATGAATTCTAAAATGATATATAATATACATTGTATATATTTAGTTCCTTATCCTTGAAAATAAGTTTTATAATTAATATAGCTGCTTTAGAAATAGATATATTTAAAAAGAATCCTAAGTTTGAAGATACTTAATTTCTCTCTAATGATTATCGAATAAAAGATTAGAATGTACTTTTATCTCTTCGTTTTAAAATGTAGTTTTTAGTTGGGCGTTATTGAATTTTTCAATTGTCGTTTGAATGTTTTTAATGTTATTTGAATAGTTATGTAACATATTCTACAAGATTATATATATTTCACAATACACTAAATGTAGAGTAGTGTTGTAAATTCAATGTACAAAATGTATTTTTAATACAATTTAAAAATAGTGTTTATAAATGTATGATTTATTGTAAATAAGATTAAGTAATTGAAATAAAACTCATAAAAAGAGTTCACATCAGAAAACATTATTTTATTTCTAAACTTATAATGTTCTTTTACTGACTGAACTGTAAATATAATCGTAACATGTTATGAATTTTCGAAACCTAAATTTATAGTTATTAGAAAAAAAAGGAAATATAATTTTGCAAGGCGCCATTTTTGAAATATTACATATTCGTTTATAAATCATTAATAAACTACGATAAGAAAATATTACCTTGTTGCTCGTTTTCACTTGTCACAGAAGAGGATCCTGAAACATAAAATTAATAATTCACACATAAAATTAAAATTATTGTTTAAGGTAAAAGTAATGTCAACTGTTAACCAGCATATAAATTAAATATATATTTTTTTGTGGTTAAAGAGGTTAGTGATTACGAGTCTAAAAATATAAATACTTCTTTACCATTGTATATATTTTATGTCGTGTATTTCGTCTTAAAGCACAGGTTGAAAGATATCTGTCACATACATTGAACACAAACACAATATTCACGACAAGCACAAAAGAACGCTATTCACTATTTACTATTATATTTTTTTATATAATTTATTAACAATAAATTTATTAACTTAATTATTTATACACATCATGAATAGTTGAATTATTATTTTTAACACATCGAGAAACGTTAAAATTTAAAGATTGACTACTTTTAAAAAACTAGATCAAAACACTGCGGTCGCCATTTAAATTTGAAATATAAGTTGTATTTGGATTATATGTTTACGACTTTTAAAATAATAAAGAAGAAGTCACTTTATCACATAATGTAATTTAAAAAATTCGTTAATAAATACTTAGTTAGATATTCCTTAAGTAAACACCGTTTTAAACTATATTTTTCTTTACAAACGTAACTTCTACATGCGAACCACGAGCAGGAACTAACCAAAAACTAAAAATATGTGTCCCACCTGGTGGTAGAAAAATGTATTATTATTTTATTAATTACATAAATTTTTTTATTAATTACATAAACGGTGACACCGTTAAATATGAAATTTGTTATGGAAAAATAATTATGTACTTTTAATAATGTTCCATGAAATTGTTTCCTAAAATTTAAAAGTTCAGGTGCAATACAAAAAGATTCTTAAAATATAAATTCTAATAAATAGGTCTCTTATTGTTCCTCTTTTATTTACAATACAGATTCTCTTTTATAATATAAGAAAATATATTTTATTTAAAAAATATTTATACAAATAAAAATACATTTATTAACTTATTATTTAATATTGCATATATCAGAGATCAGCCAGAATAATATTAGTAATTTATAGAGAGTGAGAGCTAAAGTGAACTCTCTGTGCACCAGAAAGTTAATAGCTCTTTCCTAAAACCAACCCCAAGTTCTTTGAATAATAGACCATTAGAAATCAAAATAAACCTCGATCAAATGTATTAAACATTGTCGGATCCGGAGGAAAAGTTCAGATTCAATTTTATCCAGTGTACATTTTCTAAAAACCCTCTTCTATCCAGTGTAAATTTATCATTCGTCAGTCCTGCATCCAACTAAGTAAGAATTCATTGCCACTTTATACTTTTTAAAGCAACTTTGAAGACAGAACAAACCCTGAACTAAAACAAGCTATGAGTAATACATTTAAAAAAAATGTAACTCTTTATATAAATTATATACTTGTATAATATTTCCTATTAATATTTCAAATAGTCTATGATTAAAAAGACTCGCTACATATTATATTTCAAATATATAACTGTTAAAGATCCCAAATACCATTATTGAAGAAATATATTTTTTTGATTTAAGGAGAACTAAGCATTTAATTTTTTTTTGATCTAAGTCTACGCCTTGGACCTTGTTATATCTCTAGCTGTAATTGAAAAGTGTATTACAAATAAATAAATTAATTATTGCACATAAGAAAGAAACTTATAATTAAATAAAATAATGTAATTACTTAAAAAATGATATATAAAGATAAAATGAATAAATATTTGTTGTAGTTATTGTATTAAAATGTAAATATATAATGCTTTTATATAGTTAGTATTCTTTCTTTATAAAATCTAATAAATATATTTTTGTATGTAAATAATTTAATTGCAAACATGTGAGATGATACTTTTGATGCCTAACATCAAGGGGTATTATTATATAAATACACTTTTGGTGATATAAATTAAAAATTATATTAGAATAAACGTTTAGAAGAATAGTTAATAGCTAATATTGTAAAATAACTAAATTATATAAGGTACATAAATATTTAAAATATTAAGTAAATGAATATCATGAATAATTCTGATAAATGATAGTTACAATAATATTTAAATCAGTATAAGCCCGACGGTAAATCTGACAACTTCCCACTTTTGACATTGCCTACAAGATTACCTGAATATAAACCAGCATTTTGATTTTGTCTTTGATACAGAAATCCTCCGTTTTGCTTCGTATTAACAGTTGGTCTGACTGTGCAAACATTTGACTGTTGCGGCAAAAACATTTGTCTGACATTACTTGGGGAGCGAATTAACTTACTCTTACCTTTACTATCTTTATAATAATGTGTAGAATTTTCTGATGTAACAACAATATCAACCATAGAATCCAATCCATCATCAATCCTGTCTAAGCTTTTTGTTCGTTTTCTAGCTTCTAAAACATCATTGAAATGTTTGTTTCTCTGATATACATTTTGTAGTTGGCTTCCTAATATCATGTCATCATTTTTGTTGTCATAAGTATTTATATCAACCAGAAAAATACCATTTAATTTATTTTTATCATCAATTATACATAATTTGCGTTCTATGGATTCTGTTCGTATGATTTTCTTTGTTGGTTTGCGAATATCAGACGCTTGTCTTGCATCCATGATGACATTTAGGAGCGCTCTATTTGTACCCATATCTTGTTCTGTTTTACTTAATCTTCGAGCACATAAAGTACGCGGTTCACAAGAATCTATTTCACTGAAATGTTCACTAGATTTATTTTCATAGATCGAACGCCGCTTGGGTTCATTATTAGATACTCTTGGTATTTGAGTTAAACACTTGGAGGCACTTAATAATGAATCAGAACCTTCCTCACTGCTGTATCCCAATGCATCTTCATCGAAAAATAAATCTTTGTTCTTATTGTAACAAAATTGTTCAGATTCTGATACAAATATATGAGATAATGTTTTTGATTTTCTTGGTGGTTGTGGCAGCAGTCTTGTTGGTATTATGTCATCTTCATTGTGAATCTGTATCTCAAGATTTTCATTTATTACTTCAATTTCAGAGCATGACATGTCTTTTAAACTTTGTTTAGATATTCTTCCTTCTGCGGTCCACAGATTTGAAGTTGAATCTGTAAAATCAATACAAGTTATATAAATTGCGGCTGCACTAGGCGTCTGCAATAACAAATCCAGAAGTGAAATAAGAACTAGTATAGAAAGTGTGAGTTTAAAATAAAATAAAGACATACTGCTATTTCATTGTTAATCTAGATATTTACCTCCAACGTAGTGGGTGCTCCTATTTTCAAAAGAGTTAGTTCCCCAGCTAGGGTTCATCTCTGCGTCATTTACAATGTTATGTAGTTCCTCAATAACTTCTTCAATTGTAGTTTCATCTTCTTCAGATTGTGATTTAACTGATTTCTTAAAATGAGTTTGTACAATTTCAGGAAGTTTGGAAATGTTTTTACTATTATTAATCGTTACTTTTTCTGTGTATTTATAAATATTTTCTATTTTTGGTTCATTTTTATTATTTGATTTTGGTTTTATTACTTCTGGTGACAATGATCTGTCTGCCTCTGAACTACTTATACCCTCATCTTCGTGTCCTGAAGAATCTGCAAAGAAAAAACTATATTATAAGTATACCTTAACTAATTTTATAACTTTGTTGATTAGTTTACCCATTTTATGTGATGTAGTCCTTGGAGTTGGAACTGGAATATCTTTTATTTGCATTCCGCGTTTAAGATCATTAAATCTTTCCTTTAAGGTTCTTTCTCTGGATATTAAGATACCTTTTTCTTCTTGTAGAATTTGCACTCTTCTATCCAGCATATTTATTCGGCTTCTTAAAGCAGCTCCTTCTCTTTCTGCTCCACGAGCTCTATCCATGAGTTCAACCACATCGATATAACCTTTCTCCCATCGGGTTAACTCGGTTCGAAGACGTTCGCCCCAACTATTACTTGTCAGATTCTATAAAACGAAATCTAATGTTACTTTTGAATACATCACAAGTATAAATAAACTAAACTAAGACTGTACCTTAGATATTATTTCAGGCTCAAATCCAGCTTGCTGTAATTCCGCCTGCAAGTATAATCTTTGCTGTGCAGAATCGGCTGTTTCTAAAAACGTGTTAATAAACCTAAAGAAAAAAACATTTACAATACAATTTTTATTATAATTGTAAAACAAATTGTAATAGTATTACTTTATTCCAATGGCTTGCAGTTCTCCAGATCCACCACCACTCTGAATCATTCCAACTAGAAGTCGAAATCTCACTGGTTCACCACATTGTAGACGAAGAGTACTGAGAGCTTCAGACACAGCTCCATGAGCTCTAGATGCTGTCTCTGATTCACAGGCTGTTGTTAGTAGCTAAAAGAGCGATAATTATTCACAATTATTTGAAAAAAATTAATTCGTAAGCCAATGTTTTACCTGTAAAGCAAGTAGCCTAGCTTTTACTGTAGGTCCTGTTGCCGATACAGCTAATGGCAGGAGACCTAGAGGAGCTGCACTTAGTCGAGATCCAGCATCTCTTGATCGAGCGCAGCATAAACTGAGACATTGTCTATAAACATTTAAAATAAATATTTTATTTAAGTTTGCTTCTTTTTACTTTTAATTTACAGCTCAAGATAATTCACACATGGTAAAATATTTATAAATGTGTAACTTACAAACATGCTAGCTCATCCAAAAATGCACGCCTTTGTATAGCTGGTGATATCCTGGTGCTGTGTACAGGCATGGTTGATACTTGTCCAGGTCCATTATTGCCAACAGTATAAGGAACATTATGACTGAGTTGAACAGCTCGCAGAACTTCTAGGAGTAGTGTAATGCCTTCCAGTGGACTCCCAACAAATTCTTGTACAAAACTAAAACAGAAAGCAGTGAAATAATATAATAGGTGTTAATGCTTGACAATCCTGATATGCTTATGCACAATTAAAGTCAAGGCCATGCATAATGAGTGTACTAAATTGTATACGTTTAATACCGACTCAACACAAAACATTAATATTACCTTACATTTATGTTAAATGAAATCTAGTAACATTTAATCTAGAAAGGTAACTAAATAGGGATACTTTATTGTCGTTTAATTATTAAAAAATATTTCTTACGATTCTCTAATCCTTATATATTTTATAAGTTTTATGTTTATGATAATAGACTAAAAAATAAAAGTAAAAGAAAAAGTTGAGGTTATGTTTACTATTTCAAAAAACGAAACAACTATAGTTATAAGTCGAATAAATGGTATATCTTAATATAGTAAAGACTTTGCATTTAATTGTTGATATGTTAATTCCGTTTTCGTAATGCTAACGACCTCCTTGTTCAGGTCTCTCAATCAAGGAGGTACAGTTAATTATCAGGAAGCGTTAGGAAGCGTACTAGACTGGCCATATGTTGGACACTGCGCACTTCAAGTTGAATAACGTATATGATGGCTTAGTATCTTTAATTAAGCAAAGTACTTAACATAGTTACAACGATTTTATTACAGAACGTCTAACAGATAGAACAGAGTAATTATTCTTGATTGAAGATTGAAATAGATAATTATTTAATCTGATAAAAACAAGACATTTAGTCTGTAAACTTTAATTGAATTTTATTTGCAATTAACGCGTTTAATAAATCTGTTTCAGTCTTGATTAACTCGTTCGACATAACATTGTAGTGGCGTTATATTTACGTCCTTTATCATATGGAAGTAAAATCATAAAGAGCAAAATATGTAAAATGATGAGACGCGGGTCTGTTTATTATATATTCTTCTTTTGGTTTGTCAAGAAACGCGTTTTACTGAGATAATTTAAAATTATATTAAATCATAAGAATATTTATTTTACCTTTTATACAAATAAAAATGATTAACAGCGCCAGAGTTCAGAACGGGAGTTCGTTAAACTATAATTACATATATACTCGCAACTAACATCACACATGTCAAGGATAAGGATAATTTGTTTTGAACGCAACAACAATTTAAAAGTTAAGTGTTTCATTACTTCAAGCATTTTGAATAATATTAATCAAATTATAATTATTAATTTTACGTTCAATTTATTTATTACTATTATGTCATTCAAGTAAATTACTTTAATAGTTTATTTTTCTAAGACAATATTTCTACTCTAAATGTGAATATTACGACATACTCATATTTACCTTATGACAAATTAAAAAGTAACAGTAAATTAATTATAAAAAGAACGCCTCATTTTCATTAAAAAAAATTAAAAGCGACATTACAATCATGAGAAAGTAACGTAGTATTTTTAAAAAAAACTTTAGTTGTGATAATTTTAATTACAATTTTATTATAATCAGTTCGTTTATCGCACTTCGACGTTTTAATCGGTGGAGTAATTATAATAATTCAGTCAACGACTGGTGTGAGTGTCTAATGTCTATGAATAGATATGCATTAACAATTGCTCTTCATGTCGTACTTGTTACGAAGCCTCTAGTTATCAGCCTAGTGTGTGAAGTCCAATTAAAATTACATAAATTAAATTTGACAAAGAAAACACATAGGTAGAAGCTGTTATTTTAAACATGATCAAATTGTTCACACTGTGATTTCAACTTTGAAAGCATATAATTTATAACAATACTATAATACACGTATATTGTGCACTAATACATATGTGCTCTTCTTCATTTGAATCAAAATAAAAAAAATTGGTTGAAAACCGGGGAAATCCGTCATCAAAACTGCAATTTATTTTTTCCTCATATAAAAAGGTCAGATTTAAATGCGAATTTTCGAGATGGAGAGAATACTTTAATCCTTTTAGTTATTTATCTTGTAAACTATAACTGCCACAAAAACATTATACAGAGCTTTTTTGTAGATAATACTATTATCTACAACTCTTATTAATTCATTTTTGTTATAATTTTTATAACAAAAAAGTTATAAGCCAAATTAAGTCTTAAATATGTACAATAGCAGAATAGTCTATTCATTACGACACTTTATTTTTGCTAATAACTTTTTTGTTATAAAAGTTACCATAAAAAGTAATTAATAGAAATTGTAGAGAATATTTTTATCTACAAAATAGCTCTACACAAAATTTGTGTGAGACTTATAGTTTTCAAGATAAATTCAATTCAAGACAAAAACCAAATGGAGGAGTCTCCGACACCGAAAATTTAAATTTAAATCCAGGTAACGTTTTTAAATGATGAAACCAAAAATTGCTGGCTACCCAAAAAGCATGGTTGACCTATTTGTAATGACGAATTTCTCCTACTATGAGAGCAACATACAATTTAAAGTGCCACCCTCAAAAATGGGTTGCTTTGAGGGCGGTTCGGAAAAAAGCGTGGCACAAAAAGAATAACCTGAAATAATTTTGTAATGCAACACGTACTCAACGATTACCTAAATTGAACAAAAATTTGAATAACATAAAAATTACCTCGAGTATGCAGCTCTTAAATCTGATCTCAGTTTCGCTAGTAGTTCCGAAACGCTTCCGAATTGACGAAGAGACATCTCAGATTCTGCAGGAGGTGGTGTTGTTATAGGACTTCTGTAAAAGAGAATTAGATAATAGACTCATTTGAGCTATGAAGGGGCTCTGTGGTGCTCTTCGTTTACAATTTTTAAATAACGACTTAAATGTATACTCTATAAATTTCATCTTAATCTTGGATATATGATTAATGTAGTAGCAACCTTCATTTGGGAATTGAAAACTAAGTTTTGTGATACATGTAACATATTTGACCTTTCATTCACACTCTTTTTGTTGTAGAGAGAGTAAGTGAAACATAAAACATACTGAATGTATCTGCAAAAGCTGGTGAATAAGGAGGCTTAGACAGCTAGGCTCTAACTTTAATATGATCTTAAATAACAGCACCTGTAGTCCTTATGCTTGGCGGGAAGTGTATTTGATCTTGGTGGTTCCAATCGACTTTCCGGTGTTGGGTTTGCCATATCGTAAAGCGGAGGCGCTCCAGACGAAGGGCGACGTCCCCATTGTCGTAGGGAATGTGAATAATCTTCTGGGTTGTATACTGGAGGCCGTTGATTTTCCTAGTTGGAAGAATAAACATTTTTTCAAATGAAATGTAATTATGGAGGTAAATGTACGTAAAGGAAACATATGCAAACACTTGGTGTCCTAAAAAGGAGAAACGAGTCGTGCGGTTGACCTGATTTATTTACTATAAGCTTATTTAGAATAACGTGCTTCTGTTATGTGTTTCTTAAACGGTGAGACCTTGTTGTAAGTGTTGTTTGTCAGTATTGAATTGCGAAGACTTCACAGAAGGAGATTCTCGAACCGAAAAATGAAAAACGAGTCGAATCTAACGAAGTTCCTCACGAAAACTGATGAATATTATGAAAGTCTTAGTGCTAGAAATTGAAACTCAAATTAAAGTCCCAATTATCATAATAATTTTTCTTTTTTAAATTATTTATTGTGTATTAACTTTTCAAAAGTTATTAGTACATAAAATTTACATAATAATGAAACTTTACTTTATGAGAAAACACTGCAATTTTATAAATTGTAACAGTAATGCACATAGACTCGTTGTAACAAGAGAGCTAGAAAGTAGAGGCCGACTACTATTTAATATTTGCTACTGGCTAGTACGGCAATGCTGGACATAATATTACTTCTTGCTTTCTGCTTAATATTTATTGATAATTTTATCAATTTTACTTTGATGTCATTGCATTCTACTCTATGCAATGTATTTTAATAATTTAGTTTTGAATATTGATTGTTTTGGAATACTGCCTAAATTAATTGCTTTATTAATCATCACTTGATAATTATGAGAAGGAATATAATATATAAATTTAAACTAATCATTTTTTTAAACAATTTTTTAAAAACATTACTTTTTTTTACTTTGACAGTACAAAAACGAATATTATTTCTTTTATATTATTCTAAGATCCTCCTACACTATTTAATATTAAACGATTTTTCTAAGGAATTCTTTGTATAAAATACGGTATAACCTATCGTTACCTATTTAAAGTCACTTGAAATTCAAATGGATCTGCATTTGCCACAATTTTAGAATCGCTGCATAATTGAGAAAGACCGCAACATTACTTAATTGTTTAGACTACATATAACGTAAGAGAAGTGCGTTTCTTGTCCACGTTCTTAACGCATATCGTTTACCGCAGTTTCTAATCAATTTGAAAATAAAGGCAACTTTAATCGACTTTTAAATTAATTTTCGTAAGAATGAAATTAACTTCTTATTGTATCTTGTTGATTATATGAAGAAACTTTGAATAGATGGAATATTATGCATCATTACATAAAACCAATCACACACTTTGTATTAATTTTATTAAAGGAAAGGTATGCGACAATCTAATTAAAAAACGTAAGAGCTGAAATTAATATTATGGTTAACATTGCTATGTCGATCTCTTTCAGAATCACAAGGTCGGAAAAGGATAGACATAGTCGTGTAATAAAAACATGCTCGTATATGGTTCCATTGTGAGTCCGAAAGGGATCGGAGAAATACAGAAGGAACAACAGAAGCGAAGTGGAAGTCGTATAGAATCTTGTTTACTCGCATAAATGCGTTCTGCCTGTCATCACCAGCGCTTCACAAAGAAACCATTGAGTTAATGCTGATGTTGTCATCAGTGAACACTCTTATACGGGTGCAGTACGAATCCGAGGAAGATCCTCTAATGCGATTACACCTTACTGAAAAAGTCGGTTAGCGCAAGTAGTCGGTTCCAGTGTGAGACACTTAATCGTTCCATTCTGACTACGTTGACGAAACATAATTTCACTGTAAAAAAAGAATGTCGAAAAAATGCTTTAGATGCCTCTTTCTTAGGCTAAGACTGCACTGTGAAAGATAATAGCGAATAAATAACAAAATGAATAATAATTTCGCGCAATTTTTAAATCAGCAGAATGTATGTACATTTATATGATTCAATGTATTACAGAAGTACAGTTTTATTTTCGCGTTATTCTTTTTCGCAGTGCAGCCTGAGTCTAAGAAAGGGGCGTCTATAGTGTTTTTCTCGACCAATGTCTGTCATAGTGTTCCTAATCATATTTTCCGTGGAAGACAACATTCTTAAACCTACCTATATACTATAGTTTTCTGTTAGAAAAATATATCAAAAACAAATTCAAAGCACGTAGTCCAATTACCAATCTAACATAACTTTAATAAAAAATGTATGTAAGTATGTGTGTGAAGGTTTATTTGTATTTCGAATTCGTCCCACATCGAAAGTAATTTGTTGCATTTCGCTGAATTCACAATTTAATCTTTTGTTCAAAATACTAATGAGAAAGGCGTGGCCGTTGTTAACAAACCGACGATTGTGTTCAGGTGAATTATGTGCGGCATGGTTCCAGCTCGGGCATGAACACGCTCGCGCAGCGATTCGTGGGTGTGTTTCAGTCACCTCACTACTAGATTTACTTTCTTTGCTGGTCATCGTCATGCACGTGGACAAATTTACACCACAATTCGGCCTTGACCGCTTCATTACTTTTTTGGGAGGTGTTAGTCATTGTTTACATTAAAGTTATGTGGTTGCTTGAAGACTTTTTGGGTAGTGACACGAAATTACTTGTTTTCGGTGCATCTTCGTGACTCATAACAGCTTTATCGTCAGCTCGTTGTTATAAATTATTTATGAGTCTTATGACATGTGTTTGTAAGGGTCATTTTAGAATTTATAGATTGAAATTGGAAATCACAATGGAACGAGTTACTGACTTGCTCGCACATGACAGTAACTCGTATAATAGAGTTACTGACTTGCTCGCACATGACAGTAACTCGTATAATATTGTCACAATACCTATACTGCAGTAACTGTTCAGGATTTTAATAGATGGTAACACTGACGAGGAAAATCAAAATCTGAAAAAAGCGTATGCAGGCGGCTATTACAAACCTTCAACTTTCATTTTCTAAATTAAAATTTAAATCCAATTCTTGTGTTTTATTTCAATTAATTGATAAAAAAATCAACACTTATGTATGTGATGAGAACAAGAGCGTCTTACAGCGCTGTTGCCACAAACGCGGTTTTCTTAAATAATAACCACCTTTACAGTACATCTCTTTATCCCAAATAATTAGTTTTAGAAACGGGTTAAGGTTAATAATTGGTAATATCTAACATAAAACATGACAGAATCATATTTTAATAAATCAGTGCGTATCAAATGATCCAACAATTACACTGTCCTAAATTACATCTGTAATTAAACTCCAGTTAATTAAAATTACATTAAGTTCAATAACAAATTGGTCTAATCTGTTAACAGCACTAAAAAAGAACTAAATATAAAACTCTCTCTGCGAAGGAAGCAGTTTGTTTTGTAGATAATATGCGAGAAATATTTCCACATAGAGAAAGTACGAGTATAATTAATTCCATATAAGTTTTAATCAAAATTATTTAAATATTTCTCGTTTTTAATCATATCTAAAATATTTGAATAATACCGTATTGGTCAAATAACGGTGAAGAGAACTTTTATTAGTTTTATTTCTTTGAGTTTTACTCGTTAGTTGTATTTCTTGATTTTATATAGAGACGGAAGAATGTAAGATACGCAGCATCTTAATCGACTTTAGTTAAACCTTGTGTTTTTGTTCATGTTATGAAAAGAACAAATGCGTATTAGTTTTAACGACCACTTATACACGTGGGTATAAGGACAGGGCAAAGCACTGCTCCCCCGAAAGCTCAGTTGAATTATGACCAGATACAATTTTTTTTGAGTGGTTTAAAGATAAGTTATTTTTAGGTAGACTGTAAGACAGGAGAGATGAAAGATCATTGTGACTAGGCGCAAGTGATTTCGTGTGAGGCTTGCAACCTTTGTTTGTTAAGTGATGTTAAGCACGCATGGTTTGATCATCTATGGAGCACTTTACAATTAACAATAACAGTTTTTTTTGGGACTTGAAGTGAAACTAACCATTCTTTTCCAATTAAAACCAATTAAACTTTACATCTCAACAAAAAGAACGATCTATTCATGGCATCCCTTAAGACATATAAATGTTATATTATTTCTTACCTTAATAAATGCATCATCAGGCGGCCATGTATCTCCAGACCTTGGAGTTCTAGGGACCCTTCTAGATGCCCCCAGAGGACTGGCACTAGGAGCCATAAGACCCCCTGATCTGAACAAGAAGTCACTGAAAGAAAAAAAAAAACTTTTTAGTAAAAATAAAAAAAATACTGAACGAATAGATTAAAACTTAAATAACTGAACTAGTATAATACTTAACCTATTATTGAAGATAATAAAAATAATAGGTCATATCTGGTAACATTGTTTTAGTCCTTAAATGCCAATTTTATTGTCCGACACAAAATCAATTACTCAATCAGAAAAACTCGTTCACTTCATTTAATAATTCATTCATTAAGAAATCAGACCCAATTTTTGTTCTTCTACATCCTCCTCTCCATAATGACAATTTAAACACGGTATAAAATATATGTTTTACAGTCAATAAGGAAAGAGGGCCAACTCTACTGAAGTTTGGTATCTAAAAGGAGCAACCATTTTTGCAATCTAGTTCAACTAGGCATGTGCTATGCATGGAGGATATTTATGTCTATATATTATCTAACAGATATCTATAACGTTTCACTATCTTTTTCAGTTCACTTATTTATTCAAGCAAATCTCTGTATGCTCGATGACAGTTCGACATCCAACATCTGTCCAGATTTCAAATGCGATTTCTTGTTGAATGCACAATGTGTATGTTTTGTCATTTCGCATATTAATGATTTGTTTTTATTTCCGAGATGACGGACTAAGTTCTGGTTGTACGAGAACGACTCGTTGGTTCACTTTAACCGTTCATCCGCTCCATTACCATTCTCATTTGGGTTGTCTAACACTGCAACCGTTCTCTTTCGACTCGTGACTGTCTCAGTATGGTGTAGACCAATTAACAAGCTTTATCACGAGAGAAAATTTCTATTTTAATGTTTATTAATACACCACGGTATTGTGCATGTCCTCAAAGGGACCAATCGACCATTTACTCTGACTCGTATCTTTCCCAACTTTCTGGGAAGCATGCATAACCGTCCGTAACACGAACATGTCAAGGAAGTCCGTTGTGTTAATTATTTCAATTATGTATAATCGTGTATTCATAAATATTAAAGAAAATGAGATAAATCTCGATTTCCTCTATTCAAGAGATCTTTGTCGCAAGTATAGTAGCCTGCAGTGTGAGAGCTCCCTTATTCTCTGATATCTGGTCTGTAACTGGATACTCAACACGTACATATGTATATACCTCGGAGTACAACTGTTTTACCGGTTCATTTTATTCCTTTGGTTTTCCTACTCATACGAACCATAGAACCATACCACGAACGATAGAATCGTCTTTCTGCAGGGCTTTACATCATCAACAAACGCATTCATGTGAGATCAGGAACGTTTATAATTTAATATAAACCGTTTTGTAATTAATCTGACAAATGATGATATATTATGATCGTATCAATAGAAATTATTATTAAACATTTCTGCATTTAAACGGTTTAAAGTCAAGAAACATATTTTAACCTTAAGTAACAAAACGAAAAGTATATCCTTGCAATTTTTGAATATATACATAGAATTGGTATAAGGGTGAATTAGAGACGCTGGAACATATGAGTAGAGAATGCGAATTTAAAATAGATAATAAAAAGAAGATTGTGGAAATGTTGAAAGAAAACCGGAGGAAGAAGGTGGATGGAGAAGGTACAGAGTAGAAGATAAAAGAAATGAACAAGAGAAGAAGAAGGAAGAAGAGTCATTAGTTTTAGGATGTTAATTGCTAATATTGTTAATTAGTTTTAAGCTGAAATTAAGAAAAGGCGCAAAATATTTGGATTAGAAAATTTTTAGGTTTAAGAAGTCATCTATAAATTTCGTCACAAATTTTATAGTGTTATAATAAAATTATTGACTACTATTGATATATTGTAAGCTTACTAGCTGTCATACATCGGTTTATTTATGAGAAATTAGCAAATAGGAGTTTTTATTTTAATTAAAACAGAGGTTTATTGTTGGGTATGCTATTACAGTCTCCAGAATTGATACCTATTTTGTAACTTATTATGTCGGACATTATACTGCTTTTTCAGAAATTTTAAAGGTGTTGGACAACCTTAAATAACTTGCAAAATAGGTTGCCAGTGTTGAGTGATGAATTTAAGTAACCTAAAAGACTCAAATAATTTATTAAAAGATTAACAGAGGCTCTTCTGACATTAAATCAATACAGCTAAATTTAGTTTGGATTGCATTTTGTAAACTACAATCTTCTAATACACTAAGGCACAAAGCAGGTTCCTTTAATGTTCGATTTATCCTCAACGATTTATATGTTAGCATATATTATTCCTCCCACTATGCAATGTGTTGTTCCAATAATATTGAAAGAAGTACATGCGGTAGCTGGTAATTTATCAGTCTACAATTATGTTACAGCACTAAATGTGGATGTAAACGCACCCATAGCGTTTTACGAGTATAGTATGTTCGGACATTGAACTTGGAATATCAATAATACACCTATCTTAACTCTTTAACATATGCTGGGCTTGCTTCTGCTTTACTGCATACTGCAGCGTTCAGCAGCTGGACCTGGAGCTGCAGAAGTCCCGTGGAGAAGAGCGAATAGCGAATAGTGAATACAAGTCAACATAACCTGTACAATAATAAACATCCATGTGTTTTAAATCCCGTAACGGAACCGTCATCGCCACCGACACCGACACCGGCGGTGTAAGAAAACAACAAAAGTGTTTGCTTTACGTACTTCAAGTTTTTTGAGGTGTTTTAAAATATTAATTATAGTTATTTGCTAAGTCATGGTGTTGAGTAAAATTGTATAGTTGTAGGGAGTTGATTGAACAAATACCTTTATAATTAAATTACTTAGTAATTAATATCCAATACAATGTATGGCACAAAATATTCTTCTAGTTGTAATAACTATAATGAAATACAAAACGTAAACTTATGTATTATTTTTTACATAACGTTACGATGTATTATTTATATATTTAACATATTTTTGTTACATTGTTATTCACTAAATGCAAAAGACATTAAAAATCTTACATTAACCTAAGTAATTTTATGTAAACGTAATTTTTTTTTATCTCAAATAAATCGTGCATATACGTAATTGTGTTTAGTGGGGAGTATGTCAGTATTGCAATAATTGTTTATTTTAAACAATTAACGCTTACTGTTCATTTACTGATTTCTTTTATGTTTTAGTTTTAATTTTATGTTTTAAACTTAAATTGTATGTATTAGCCACAGAGTTCAGTTTTTGAACGATGATTATGGTAAATGAACAGCGCAAAAACGAGTGCGTAACACCATACAGAATGGTAAGGAACATTAATAAGAAATTGTTCTTAACGTGATCGAGGTGGTTGAGTTATTGACATGTTTCCATCCAAAAATTACAAAATTCAGAACAAACACAATAGCATATTACTTAGCTGCATTAGCTTCCATTGGGCCGTAGACGCAATATAAATCAGGCCCCACTTATTAAATTCAGGCTTATTTGAAATAACCTTTTTGTGACGGAACCCATAGACTGTTGGCATACGTAGCTAGTCATACATACATACATCAAATAGTTGATTCCGTGTAGGCGCTTTTTTCAACATAATGCAAAATAAAAGTTAGTGCTGTAATTTCAGAACGGTGTGGACAATCCTTTACATTTTCAACAATTGAACATTCTCAGACACTTAGTCATTTTATGCTGAAGGATTGTTTACCGATATATTTTCTCAGATAACATTGTAATCTTAAAAGGAGAATTCTTCCCAAAACCAGGAAACCATTAATTCTAAAAAATTAAGATATAAAATAAATTAAATTTTTAATTACTTAAAAGAATGCTTTGTTATTGCTTTGTAAGTAATTAACTAAATTTAAAATATGAATGTATTAAAAGTCAGCAGTGCTTCTACCCCCCTCCCCCTCGATCCCCCCATGATCTCGATAACCTGTTTCGCGGTTTCTCTATCATGAAATAGAGTTTGCAATGGCACCAGTAATAGAAGCAGCAAGAAGGAAGTCATACGATTCCCTTTTTTGTTTTGTTTCGTTTTAATTTATTTTAATTGATTACAACTAATTCTGCTTCTGTACTGCTCTGTGCACGATAGGCGGATGACGATGATACGAGGATGTTTTTAGCGTTGATTCTCATCGGATGCGATCCGGTTAGACCTGGATTTATTTGCGATACAAATGAATCGTGTAGTCATTATCTACGGGACCGTCTTTGTCCCATGGAAGACATCGAAGAACCTGATTTAGAGCCCACTGTTTTTATTCATTGTGTACAGTTCGCGTGACATGTGGTGGGTACGTAAATTGTACATAGTTTAAAATAAAGTGAGCTGTTAGGACATTTGCATTTATGAAAATTCTCTGTGACTTCAAGCTAGGCTAGCGACGACATTAGCAGCAACGGTTTGGGGACTTGTGGACCTGGACACAGTCAAGATTCTACCAAATTCTGGAGTGGTGTTTTTTTTAATATACTATAATTGAAACATGCTACTGTCGATTCTGTTTTATTAAATATCAAAAACTTGACGGATATATAACTATATTAAGAGAAGGGATAAGGAGACACAACAGCAGGAGAGAATGGGAAAAATAGAAAAAAGTAACTACAATAAAAGATATAAGAGGTTATGGGAAAATAATGTACCTCAGTACCTTATAGAAAAAGACATAAAACACATAAGAAGAACAGCAAGGTTTAGATTGGGAAATGAGGAAAAAGGAAACAGATACTGGGAAAAGAGTGAGGAAAGAAAGTGTAGAATGTGTGGAGCGGAGGACGAAACACTGGAGCACATTAAGTTTGAGTGTAAGGAAAAAGTAGCGAGCGAAAGGAATATTGGCCAGCTATTAAAGGGAGGCAGTGAAGGAAAGAGGTGGATGGCGGAAATAGTAAGAAGGAAAGGAAAAACAGGAGAATAAATAAGCTGATGGAGATTAATAGAGAGGGTCAAAAGAAGAAGAAGCAGAAAGCACTTTTGGAAGTAGTAAAAGTCTAGAATATTTTAAGTTTAGTTTTAAGTTTGAATGTATATAGGAATGAAATGTATTAGAAATATAATACTGTAGATTGTAAAGCCGAAAGGCACACACAATTAATATATATATAATAAATATAACTATTCAAAATTTCAATTTCGTTGTACCGCTTAATTTTTAGCCATATTTTTGACGTTACAAAGTCTGTAAAATATAATAAGTAATCGAATTTAATTTGTCTTGTATATCACATGATTATATGAAAACTTTATGGGTTGCCGTGGTAACTGTTAGTGCATTGGCTTTTACGCTTCTCTTGTTTAATAGCGAATGTAATGGTAGTGTGAAAAGGGGAAGGAAAGAATTGACGTTTGTCATTTTTTGTAAATTTTAACTCCTGAATTATTAGAGTGTTAAAAATGACTAATTCAATTGTTAATAATTTCTATAATATTGTGAATTGAATTAAAATTATTGGATATTTGAGGTTCTGATAGCCAGCTGTATCAAAATACAATGCTGTTTCATATAAATTTAGTTATAGTTGTACAGTAATTATTGAGATTTAGGGGTCTATTTTGTAACTGCTTACCTGTTACTGTCTGTTCATTTTTGAAGATTTTTCAAAGATATATATTTTTTAAACTAAGCTATGTAAGTTTACACAAAACTATCAGAAGACCTTAAATAAAGAGGAAAATGGATCCCATACCTTGAAACTGGCATAAGTAGCCTAATTTGTAAATTATAGGGCTTTGAAAAATCATCAGAAGTTAAGAGACGTCATTAAAGCAGTTACAAAATAGTCCCTTAATGAGGGGAATTCTAACAGGCCAATAATGTAATGCAATGTAACGCAGTTACGATATTTTATCTTAGCAAATAAGTAATCATTCACCTACCAATCTACGTCAGAGGCACTATATCATTAACCCGATATGTTAATACGAGTATCCTAATCACTTTTTAACCTGTTGCTTTTTTTTTTCTATTAATAACATCTTAGCGTTTCCGTCGTTAATAAATCAATTTCATTTTCCAAGAACCGCACCGCGATCTTCCATCTTCGACATCGGCTTGTCCATGCAGCATCCGTAACCCGGTTACTGACGGGACGCGACAACAACTCCCCCCTCGCGCCCCATTCCACCTTCCTGTACGCTGGGTGACTGCCTGCACGCTGACCTTAGCTTTTATTTTTTTGACTAATTTTACTCTCAATTGCTGAAGTAGAAATTTGACATCGTTTTACTTCAATACTGAAAGTTGTAGGAATTTGTTACGACTACACGAGTACGAGTACGAGTTTAGCGATAAGAAACGTGACAATTTTATATTAAGTTATTATAGTTATCATTATAATTATTTGTTTAATTTAATAAACGTTATGAAAGCAAAACTTACGGTTTCACATTTGTAATTATTTTATTTGTTTAATGTTCATTATTATTAAATTGTCTTAATTATTTTATATTAATATGACATGGATCCATATAATGTCACGTACCAGATTAATTCGAATTCGCTGTAAGAAATTGAATTTAAGAAAACTTTAGATGGAGGTCACATTCACACGATATTTAGAAAATAATTCCGTTAAATGCAGTTACGTATATGAAAGGTTTATTTAACATCTTTCGACATAAATTTAAGTTTTCTGACATTAACAAAGTCTTATAAAATATATTAAATTCATACATACATTTTTTTTATTGTCTCTTGCACTTATTTAATGATAATATAACAAAATTATACATTAGGTTAAGTTTTGCATTTAACAGTGAATATTATAATGTAAAATAAGAGCAGCGAGAAAGATAGAGAAGTTTATATAAAAGTCACTACATACAAGTTTTAAATGCAATATAAATAATTATATTCTTTTAAAAGATTAGACTCATATGGATAAAAATCATTTCCTCCTCCATCTCCTGGAATACCGGAAGTACTCACAGGAACTATCGAAAACACCTGTTGAAACAGCAATATTAGTAAACCTACTTCCTCTGCCATTGAATTTGGATTTAGGAAGTACTTACTGACCACGGCCACGCATTTCAAATATTATTACTTTATAGTTTATTCATTCTTTTTTTTGATTATTTATTTATAATGTATAAACTTAAATGTTATATACAATTTCAAATTGAAATACGTTAATTGGGAAAGATTTATAGCTAGGATTGGCAAGTTTCCATAGTGTTACGAAAAACAAAAAGAAGGAGAATAGAGGAATACTTATCCGGCATATTGAAAGACCATAAAAGAGAAGAGCTCTCTCATAAAACATAAAAATATACATATACGTAAAAATGTAAACAGGTATTTTGTTTTATTTTTAATGTTTTTGCCATTACGCACTACA
This sequence comes from Panorpa germanica, assembly GCA_963678705.1. Lineage (NCBI taxonomy): Eukaryota > Metazoa > Arthropoda > Insecta > Mecoptera > Panorpidae > Panorpa > Panorpa germanica. The sequence continues at coordinate 11,905,272 of OY783217.1, forward strand.
TTCTTGTGCCATTAACTCATTTATTTACATATCGTTGTGCTTAATTCAATTTAGATCCTTATTAAATTTAAGCATTCTCACTACTTCCAAATGAAAAAAAAAAAACTAAAATTATCCTTATAAAAATAAAAACAAAACGGCTACTGCTACTGCTTCGCTCCTCCTGCTACTCTCCCTTCTGTTTCTACTCTGCTATTCTTTCCTCGTTCCTTTTCTCTATCTCCGCCATCCACCTCTTTGCTTCACAGCCTCCCTTTAATAACTGCTCAATATTTCTTTCGCTTATTACCTTTTTCTCACATGAAAACTTAATGTGCTCCAATGTTTCTATCTCTGTTCCGCACACCCTGCAAATACTTTCCTCCCTATTTGCCCAGTATCTGTTTCCTTTCTCGTCGTTTCTCAATCTAAATCTGGCAATCCTTCTCATGTTTGTCATACGACGGGGGTGATTAATTTTGCCATTACATGCCTTAGTTTTAAATTAAATTGGATAAGTAATTAGAGGATTCATTACTTCTAGAAATAATTGCTCACTCTCACTGCATCGATAAATGCATATTAAAAGTATGAATCATCGATACTCAATAAAACGATAAGATTTTATAAAATAATTAAACTATTTTATTATCTTGACGAATTGTGAAAGTGTGATAAAGACAAATTTATTAAATGTTTATGTTTTACTCGTACGTTATGCTGCCAATCTAGAAGAGAAGTGAATGTTGAGAATATTAAAGAAAAATCACACAAGACGTGTTTTAAATTTTTGCATTGCTCTAGCCAGCTTTCTTCATAGACGTTAATGGTACTGAGACTAAATCTAATTGAGTTTATTAGGAAATTAATTCGATCCCTTTCATGAATAGCTGATACCTAATAAGTATTATTTTTTGTAAGCTCACTTACTATTCTTTTGGTTTTAATTATTAAGTAAAGTTAAAATTAAAGAAAGAAAAATATTTTTCCAAGGAAGAACTATAAGCAAATTTTTCAGTATCGGACCCCTTCAAAGTAAAATTCGCCACTGACTATCACTACTACACATAGAAATAAATAAGTGGGCGCTATAAATGAAAATTACTTGCAGCACACTTATCGTACAATGTAATTAGGCTATCTAACAAATAACCTGATTTAGTTTCTAGCGGATTTAATGTAATGCAGGTCAATTTAGTTGCAGATCAGTTATTAATGGTGGCTATGGCAATGGCGCTTCAAAACACTTGGACGTTGTAATTGTCATGTTAAAGTATATTGTCATTATAAATTAATGTAAGTATAAAATCTTGAAGAAAACAGGTTTCAAATTTACCGCTCACAATATCTTGAAGTACAGTTAATGTTTTGTATTTTCTGATGGTATTTGTAAGAATGTACGCAAGAAATGTTAATGATTTTCCATTGATTAAAACATTAAGCATAGTGTTTATACCTTCATGGGATCCTTAATTCTATTTCTAGTCTATCGGAGCTTTAGTAATTCCACGCGAGGTCTTGTTAAGCATATAAATGAGTCTTTATTTCCATAAATCTAAATTCTTCTTCAATCCGCACGAGACAATGACAATTTTAATGCAAATGCAATTGTTTTCTCTACAATCAGACATTATCAATACAGCGCGGCGAGATGAATCTTAATGCATCCACGTTTCTCATAGTGTTGTTACATTGTAAACATACTCATTCTATATTATTTACGATTGTGTACGATTCTATGACAATCTTCTGTGTTTACTTTTTATAGTTATTTGTACATTTACATAATTATATATTCCATCTGCATTGAATTATAATGTACAGAGCAAGTAACGTTCCAAGGTCCAGGGGTGTGCAAACTATGGTTTGTAAGCTTAGTAAAGTAAAGTTTGAAATGTTTGAATAACACTGAAAAATATTCGATAGGAGAGAAATTAAAATTGGTTCTGATCACTATCTGTTCAAATATAATAATAAAAAAAAGTAGAGAGGAGAACTGGAGATTAAAGAGGAAGAGGTGTTGATAAGAGGACTGAAGAGGAAGAAAGCAGGAAAACAAAAACCATCTGAGGGGTAGGGAAATATATAGTGAGGGAGTCTCACGTTAGGTTGAGAGTATACGAGAACAACGAGAGAAAAAAGAGAAGTAAAGCTATGTTGGCTGGGTACAGGAAAGAGTGAATGAAAGAAGAGACATGGATATGGAATGAAGAAAGAAAGAAGGTAGAAAAGAAGATGTGTTTGAGAAGTGAGTTATAAGTAAAGGGATAACTAAAAAGCGAAGTGGGAATGAGTGAGAGGAAAAGGAAAAAGGAAGGAAGTGAACAAGGAAAAGAAGAGGAAACAAGTTTAGCGAAAAAAGAAGGTAAGAATAAGGCAAGGTTCAGAAGAGAAAGGTGGTGTATGACGTATCAGTAGGTGTATGAAAAAGTGGAAAGAGCGTGAAGGAAATGTTACTAGGAGAAGAAGACGGTGAAGGGACAGGACAGGATAAAGAGAAGGACGAAGAAGAATAAAGAAAAGCAGTAGGAAAGAAGCGAGGGAAGCGAATGTGTTAATTATAGTTTAAACAAATCATGTGAATTAGATTGTGTTTAAAATCATATCTACTTAATAAAAAAAGATATTTTCTTCATTGTGCAAATTTTGTCGAGTCTACTTCTTGACTAGCAACGATTATTCGATCCCTCTTAGAAAAGTTTTCCAACCCATGAAGATTCAAGCAGTAAGAGACGGAGAGGTGTGTCATAATAAAAACTTTCATTGTCAATTAATTTATGACGAATTTTTGCATACAATGCATGATTGAAGTTGTCATGTTTTTGCAGGTTTTGCGTTGGTGTTGTACACGGAGCCTGGGTACTAAATCAAGGTTGTACGGACGGCTACACCCTCGGATGATGTAATTAAAACCTTCAAATTTCAATCAAAGTAATTAGTGGGATTATTATGCTGAATATGAAAGTGTATTTAAAATTTGAATTAATGATATAATATAAGGTATTACATATCCTTGGTATCAGTTACCAGTGCAATTTGTCATGTATTTCGAAGGAATTATTTAACAGTGGGATTTCTACATACACATAGTAATAGTTGATAATAGTTTTTGTTATTGGCAAATTAAGTTGTGTAGTTTTATTTCAAATTAATTGCTACTAGAGTATTTACAACCCAATAATATAAATAAAAACAAATTTAATCTTTCCATATATAACACAGATTACAAAACTAAATTAAATTTGATATTTTACTAAAGACCAGTTACTTGGTATTTATTAGCACTTTCAATTTTTTATAAATACCATCATATGTATACTTAAATAATTAAATTAAAAAAAATATTTGTGGTTTATAATGAAATAATTACATCAATTGAATATGGCTCGTTAATAATGTTGTAACGAGTAAACAAATTCTCGATGTGCATGGATTTGTTTACTTAGGTTCAGTGAAACCACAACAATTATAAACAATAATATTATGCGCTGTATAATGCAACAATAACCGCGATAAAATTCTACAAAAGTTCGTGTTTGTGTGCAAAAGTATACACAGAGATCCAGGTAATTATTAGAATTATATATGCAAGGTACAGGTACTAATAAGTAGATGCATGTAAATATAATTATAATTCTAATGAAAATGAAGCGAAATTACAATTTATAAAGCATGTTCCATGTAATGAATCCAATGCATAAATGAATTATATTAATAACCTGTTGTATTCGATCAGTGCTCGATTTGTTATACTTTTTTATGTAAGAGTAATGTGTATAACAACTTACTAGTAATTTAACAGTTTGGTTTAGATAGTAAACTTTTGTTTTTTCAGTTGAATGCTTAAAGATTTACGCACTACAAACAAATAATCTAATAGAAACTTATGTTAATTTAGATATTGACGAACCCAAATAGAAAATTATCTTAGCAGTAGAGTCTATAACCTGCTAGGTTCCTACAAACTAATTTCAAGGGGGAAACTTTAGAAATGTCTAGATTGCTTTTGGAATTGAAATATTGATTAAAAAAGTGAAAAGAAGATTGTGCAGTTATTAAAGAGAGACAGTGTAGAAAAAAGGTGGATGGCGCAGATAGAGAGAAGGAATGGCAGAATAACAGGAAGAGAGAAACAGTAGTGGTTTAAATTTATCTATTTCTTTTTTGAGTGAGAATGGGTGTATAGAATAAGGAACACAAATGAAATGTCTGTGAGAATCAAAATGTCTTGTGAGAATCAAAATGATATGCGATTAAATAATTCAAGGCGGAAGAATGAAGACCCTTGACTGTATATTATAGTTGACATAAAAATTACAAGTCAAATTTATGTCTAATATGCATAAAAATATGTTCATAAATGGTAGTAATATTTCCTAAACATCACAATAAATTATTTATAATTTTTTATAATATAATAACAGTAAAAATATTATGATATTCCTTATATCAAGTATAAGTTTCTTAAAGAATTCATTCTATTCAGTGTGAATTCATCACAGAGTCCAATATAGTAAAAATTTGAATTGAAACACAATAAGAGCAACTGCTCTATTTGAACCTCTGCAGATAACTACGTTATCAATATCAATATACATTTTTAAGATTATTTTTATTGCATTTGTAATTAAATTTTTCCATTTTTGTGCATTACTGAAATGTATGTCGTTTAATTTTGTTAAGTCGAATAGTTTTACTTTCTACCATCCAAATAATAGCACTCTTGTGTTTGATAGGTTAAAAATGGCGCGACATTTAAAATAATACCTCTAATTGAAATCTCGATTACTTGAGATATCGTGTATATAATTTTCATTTTATAAAACATTCCAATTCGACCACTGATGTATATGCAAAAAAACTGAAAATATAAAAAGTGAAAAATAATAACAAGATATTGTAATGTGGGTGAATGAGATGTTGGTATTTGGAAGACATACAATTATCAGTCAAACAGATAGTGAAAGCATCTTGTTATCACCTTGTAACGGGGCTGATACTATACTTGGAGTCTCTATTATCATCATTATGAGTACGAATATTGTACACAGTTTGCCATTTAGTGTCATAGCGTGATGTGCTCGCACTCGATTATTGTGCGTGGCAGTAATACGTATGATATTAGCTTTCTTTATTAAAATCTGTTAGAATATAAAAATTTAAGTACCAATTGTTGGTTATTATTGTTAATTATTAGCGAAAGGTTTCACTTTGTAATATAACTTAACCTTTAAGATATAATTTGTTTTATTTTTTCACTTTTTGTTAATTGTAAAGAAAATTTCTAAAATTACTGTTATTGGTGGATTTCCATTGACACGTTTTAACCTATAGAAAGGTCTATTGAACAAACAAAACTGTTGCAGTACTCGAAGACTCAATTCATATGAAAGTCTAACCACAAAGTGTTGTAAAATGCGTCAATGGGCTCGACCACTGGTCGCTAAAGATCTCATGTGATAGTTATTTATAAAATACATCTTAGTCTATTCTTCTATTTCTGTCCTAATTATTCCTGCTGATTATAGGTCGTTATTGTTTCCTGTCGTGAGTCCCCTGGCGGTATTTTCTCCGTACTAAGGAGAACGACAAATCTAAATCGTTTATCACAGTTCTGTACTCTCAATAACTTTCATTTATTTTACCTAATTTACTTCTTCTTGTGTTCTTTGCTTATTGAATACGTTTTATCCTACACGCACTGCGCGTTCATTAATTCATTAATTTACTTATTTACAATTAGCTACACTATTTGCTGACTTTGGATACTCAATTTTAATCTTTTAAGATGTGAATAACTGAAAAACATTATAGAAAGATTTCAGCAAAGTCAGATTAGGCAATGTGATCTTCCTCCGCTCAAAAATATGATATTTTTTATCGATTTTCTGAAAAATATTATACACATTAAACATTGTAATTTTACTTCGAATGACCGATTTTTTGCAGTCGCGTTGAATTACATTCTATCTAGTAATAATTTATTCAACTTGAGGCTGCTTTATTCCAGAAAACAAGACAGTAGACTAAAAGAAAGCGCCCTCAAATGCTTTGGCTTTATTGAATAAACGTAGCAGAGAAGAGAAGCGGGAGGGAAGACGTATGCTGCGACAACTACGGTCTTCTATAGCAACTGTGATTGGTACGCATTGCAAGAGTTGCTCTCTCGTTGGGCAATATTAACGAAAGAACATATATGTTGACTAAATGATACTCTTAAATCCGTCGAAACTGGTTGGTTTCTCTTCCACGTTTTATTCAATAAATCTAATACGTGCCAAAGGTGCTTCAACACCATATTTATAACTTATTTATAATTATTATAAGACCTAAATATTTGCTATATTCTTGTATTTTGTCACATAATTTAATTAAAACTTAAAAGAAAGTTATATTTAAATTTAAACATACGACTTATTTAATATTTAAATTAAAAATTCACAAAAACATGTAGATATTAAAATACACATACAAATACAAATACACATCTTTCTTTAATCTTAAAAATTAAAATGATTTATAGTTTTTTTATATCGCTCTAGCACGCTGAGTAATTGATGCGGTGAAAAGTAGAACTAATATTTATTTATAAAACATTTACGGTAAATCTGATACAGTTCTTTTATCACAGTTTTATTGAAATTCCTATAGAGAAAAAAAGGAGAATTATTTATTTCGTGAATGAAAACGATTTTAATAATTTTGGTATTGGTAATCAATTCAATTTAGATTAAATAAAGATTAAATTGAAATTCTGTAACCGAATTAATTGGAAATAAAGGTATTTGTGGTGAAACAGTTATTCTTGTGTATATGATGTCAATGGCTTTCAATGATCCTATTTTCAATATTCCATATGAGTTCTTCAAGAGCCAATGCGGTTATTTCTATTTTTTTTTATGTTTTCTGAGTTTTGTAAATTCTAAGGGAATAAATAATATTGTCTTTAGTTATTAAAGGATTTTCTCGTTCTTTTTATATAATTATTTCAATTTCTTTTTTTAAATCTTGAAAATTATTTAAATCAATATTGACCGAAGTTTTAAGAACGAAAACGGAAATGAAATTGAAATTTTTTTTTTGCTACAAGACAGAAAATGAAATTAATATTTTTGATAGTTTCCTTTTTGTCAGAGATATAATAATTCTGAACTATAAAAAAATTTGAGAACAAATGTAATATTAAAATTAGCAGAAATTCAATTTATACTAAGAAATAACAATTAACATAATTTTGAACGGAAATGGTTTATTTTGTTTAAAACTTGAATAAATTAACTTATATTTAAGTGTATTTACATAACATGAAAATAAAATTCCAAACAAGCTTTGTAAAAAATTTTAAATTTTAAATGACGGGGTACATCGGTTCCCATATGGCTTTAGTGGAGTTCATTATGTGACGCAACGAATAAGATTATCAAACTGTAACCCAGTGGTTCTCCAAATACATATGGGAAAGCCTAATAAATATATCTGTATGTAAGAAGAAAGATATATTAATTTCAGATTTATTTTGATTCACACAATTTTATATACTCTAAAAATTTGTAGACATTTAGCTTTTTTTTAAATGTGATTGATTTAACCATGTGGTCAATGCGGGATTAAGAGGAGGATTTAAATAACTGCAACCCAGGCACCTAGGCTTGCTGTGGTGGTATCAAAAAAAAAGAAGAAAAAGGAAACTTGAAATTTTAATATACATGATTTTTAAAACATGAGCAGAATGATTCTTTAATAGTCAACAAAGAGAACAAAAAAAAATACGGCTTTATGCAGATCATAAGGACCAAAAGTTCGCTCTATTATCGCTAAACATGGTTATGTGTATTTAAGTTTTATCTAACGCAACAAAATTAACTTGTTTCGTAAACAATATTACCTAATGTACAACGTTTTGTGACCTATTTTTCAGATTATTGATTTTACCCATTGAAATTAGGTAATAAATATAGTTAAGGACACTGTTTTAAGGATAAAACAGTTTTAAAAAAAATATATATATATAGAAAATAATCAAATAAAACCCTTTTAAATAAGATATTACTAGGTTCTGTTTAAATATGTTATTGATAAATGTTCTATCACAGATTTATTTTATGCTAATAAGCAGAACGTATTTTACTAGCAACCCAATACTAGACACGTTCGAAACTTTTTTTAAATGGAATATTACTGCAAAATTTCAACAAGATATTTTATCAGGAAGTAGTATTACCATAGGGGCAAACACCAGGACCTAGTTATGTAAAGAAAATCTGAAGCTGAACTCGTAGCACAGTATCTTAACATTTATTAATGCAGTACTATTATGTCATACAAATTATGAACTTAGGATTTTGATTGTAATAAAATATAAAAAATGTTATATTTCGGATATTTATTGCTTGATTTTTGAGAACCGCAGATGAACTAAAGTCTCGCTATAACAAGTTCCTCAATAAAGCCTAAGATGTTTTTGAACTGTTAAAGGTAACTGTTTTTTTATATTTATTTATTATTTAATTATGATTATGATTTATACTTCTACGAGCACCGGATGCTGTAATACCTGTAAATTTATTCATATCTATTTTTTTGTTGTTTCTTTTGAATTATTTATTTACATTTTTATTCTAATGAAGAAATAAATTATTTCGGGTGAGTTGCTTCTTGTACTTGCTGCACAAACTTCTGGTTAAGGTAGCCGTACAACGTATTCCTTATGTTATACATCCATGGTCACATGGATGGGGTCACACTTTACTGGCTGAACTTATTAGTAGCTATCCATCATTAATTAGACAGTTGACAACATTTTTTTAACGTATTTATATCTTTATTGTCCCCGTCGACATGTTTTCTTAGAAAATGACTGTTTCTAATTGGGACCTGTTTCGAAAATAACATGGCTTCTTGAATCAGATAATCAAACTTAATTTTTAATGTTTTATGAGTTTATATGATGTTTTTTCAGTTCAGTTTGGTTGTTCGTGCTCTTAATTTGTCTCCATTTAATGTCAAAGTCATGGGATATCAAGGCTAAATACTTGTACCAAAGAATTATATAATTTAGTTTTGATAATTAGAATAAAAACGGTTTGATCTGAATTCTCACGATGAATATTTTGAAGTGAGGAAATGAGAGATTAATTGAATATTAAATACTTCACAGTAAGAAATATGCAATAAAAATTACTGTATGACATAGTACTTGAGTGCTATAATAATTTTATGACAAAAATTCTTATAGATCCAAATGAAAATTACTATAGTCATAGTAATATAGTATAGTGCAGATAATTCAATTAAGGATCGCTCACGGCACGGACAGCCTCTTTTTAATAGTGGAAGCTTTTTTGGTAAGCTCAACACAGAGGCGGTCTTAGGGGGGTGGCAAGCAGGGCAATCACTCGTGGCCTCGCACTATCGTGCAACAACCCAAGTAGAAAAATTAAATACTACACATGTATTTGAATCTCGCGGCTCTCGCTTTAGAAAACCCATTTGAATCACTGTGTATATCTTTTAAAACATTAATACGTTAAACTAAGGTAAGTTTATCATCATTAATATTTGTCGACTTCGTGCTTGTTAACTTTTATAAAACTTCCAATATAAAATTATAAAACTCAATATTTATTTATAACTTTTGCATTTCTCGTCAATCGTTATAAAAAATACTTACTTTCAATTTACATAAATTACACAGAGAACAAGGGTCTTGCAAAGATTGACCGCCCGAGGCCTCGCAATGGCTAAGGCCGCCACTGGCTCCACACAACGGTTTTTCAACACATAGTCCTAGATAGAGATCGCTTATATCAAGACCACACATGTTCGTGTTTGTGTATGAAAAGATATGGCGAATATACGTTCACGAACCACGAATGTTCCTGTTACTAAGGAACACAATGAGCATGTGTGAATACGGCATTAAATACCGCACACCACACTTTCCAAATTGACACTAGATAATATAGCAAATAAAAAAGGCTGTTGCTTAGAGATTATGCAAATGTACACTATATAGAACGCAATTTAGGGTACCTTTGGGGGTACTCACCCCCGAATCTAGGATTTATTCGACACACGGCAAAAACTTGAAATTACTGCCTTTTTAAGTAATTATCGCCAATAGTTTCAATTAACAATAATGATTATTAGAATATAGACAATAATTTTTAATAAATTAACATTTCTTAATAATTATTATATATTTTTCTTTAATATATTAAATAGAAAAATGCACGAATTTGTATAAATCCCACTAATAATCAGTAATACGGGGTAAGCACCCCGACTCGCTCACCTTAAATTCGGGGCTGTGTGAACCACTAATAACAAAAATTTAAATGAACTACTAATAAAAAAAATTGATTTTATTCAGTCTATTAAAAGTATGTATTACAATTTTGTAATTTATTTTACAAGTAATGAGATAATATCTTCGGTTACTAATGATCCGTGGTAAACAGTCTCATAAAATTCAGGTGCTGCTCGTGCATAATAAAAGTGTTTAGTATTAACAGCAGGTGGTTGGTCCTTCGTCAATGATAGTGTAACACTATGTATTATGTAAATAGCCAATGGTTTAAGTACAAGCTTCTGCTAATCGCACCACTAAAGACCTGTTGGTTAATGGGAAAGGTGGTCCGTTGGTGCTAAGATATAACAACACAGGACCGTACTTAAGAATTTTGGAAAAAAAGATTTCAAACAATTCCTGTTTTAATTAACCAGTAAGCTGTAAGCATTATCGATCGATATTATAGTTTCATCCGCTCTTAGGAGAAGTTATTTTTAACTTTGTCAGTTACTGTAGCAATAGCGGAAAGATCTTTCTAACTTAAAAATTTTAAGAAATTATTTTAGAAATTCTACTGGAAAGGATTTAATTATTTATATCTTTCAACAAGAGAAGTTAAAATGAAAGAATAAGCGAAATTTAAGAAAGATGTATTTAGAGATTGTGAAATTTTAATATCTCCAAAATGACGACACAGTGAGCGAGAGCATTGATGCTTGACGTTGATTGCTGTGTCTTCGAGTTCGCCCTAGGACTACAGTTAAATTTTCTGGGTTCGTTATTAAGTTAAATAATCTAGGCAGCAACTTAATCTTTAAGACCCTTACGACAAAAGTCACCCTTTATTTAAAATTGCAAATTAATGCTTTAGTAGATTTACCAGCTCCATCAAATATTTCTACTTGATGAAATTTTGGATCTTTATTAGGATTATGCTATACATTTTACTGCTCATATTGATTTAGCATTTGATAGAGTAACTCACATTTGTCGAGATGTAAATTACGGAGGTCCAACTTTTCGAGTTTTGCTAACGCAAAAACGCAGGCTGATTTTTATATATAAAGAAAAGCGGTTTTTTTCATTGAGCTCAAAATTATATCTTATAGCGATAGAAATGTTTGTATTTCCGCCACTGCTTCACATAAAAACAATTTCCATTAGTCCTAATCGTAATATCGTTGAATCATCGAGATTCCAATGGCACAATTGCACTATTTTTTGTCTATTACAATTTCATAGTATAATTTAATAAAAGTAACGAAGAATTAAGTATACTTCGATGGAGTCGTATCCATTGCATAGCGATGCAAGGCGGACCTGGCAGCAACTTATATCTTTGTAATAGCTTATGGCCGACTGGAGGTGCTATTTGTTACTTCACCGGACATTGACTTTGAATAAAAACTTAGATATGTATTTGTATCTGTATTAATACGTATATCTACCTGTCTCTGTGTGTGTTTGAGTCACAGTCAGACTGGAATGCTATTATGTGTTTCTTAGATTTAATAGACGAATTAATTTGAGAAAAAAACCTGTAGTAATTGGCAATAAATTAGGCACAATGAAATGTAATTATCGCAATAGATAGAGCGCTGTATTTTGAATGTGGATGGTAATTTCTTAATTTGCGGGATAATTATAAGGTGATGGTAATGATGATGGTCGAATTAATAAGAACGGTTTGTGTTTTGTGGAATTAGGTCATTATAACACGATAAATATTCTCAGTTGGATTATTTATCGGGTCTCATGTGAAACCGGTTGACCGATTTGTATGCGTTTACAATACTCTCGAGTATAATGTTGCGTTTTACTCGGGAATACGTTTTAAAACATTAAGCGCTAAACGAAACTGCGTTTACAGTGGTATATATGTGACCAAATGGAAGATACAGTTATTAATAAATCAAAATGGATATTGTTTAAACGTTAAAATAACTATCTATGTATGGTAAAAAGTTGCATGTATTCGTACTAGTATTTTCGTAGTAGTAACAGTGGTAATTTTGAAAATAGTAGATTTCTTATAAAATAGGACGGCATTGTTTCGAATTGAATCAGAGATATATTGTCTGTCTCGTATAATAGTAAAATAATAAATCATTACAGAAGAAGAAATTTAATTTTGGTTTGAGAAATGTTATTCGTTCTTGCGGAGTTGGAGTTATTGTTACTCTAACCTTATAATCATCCGCTATAAAAGGAGATTGGAGAGTAATTGACAATTGTTTTATTGAATTAAAATTAAGTACATAACACATAAAGATTGTGATCACGGGATTAAAAATTATATGCAATGTGTCAGGGACGTAGTTGAGAAAGCAAACTGATGATAAATGGATAATGATGATGAATTCATTATCAGAGAATTAACGTGTAACACTTTTTGATTGATTCGGTTTCCATGAATAATTTTAAATATGTAGTCGTAGTTAGTTATTGATTTAAAATTCAATGTATTTATTAATTATAAGAAATAGTTGACTTCAAATATCTAATATATGTAAGAAAGTCTTCTTTAAAGTTTAGAGATCATTAAAAATAATTAAATGTTTTTTGTATTTGGTGCATATTTATGTATAACGGAGATATTCATGTCAATAGTATGCGTGTTTTCGTTGGTGTTATTCGCTTTAAGAATCGTTTCCACTCACTGTTTTAAGTTTGTATTTAATTTAAAATCTCTACATTATCATTAACTTAGAAATTAATTACGTTTACGTTACGTTTTCTTTGCTTTTTAGAGCCTTACAAGGTCCAATATTACAAAATTAAAAAAAACTATATTAAAATGCAGTAGGATTTATTTTTAAAAGAAGTTCAATGACAGTTTGTCAAAAATAAAGAAGTAAAATCAATTTACTAATCACTACTAATTGTTACACTTATTAAAAACAGCAATTTTAATTATTCCATTAAATTTTGTCCAACTGTCGAACTGTTCAAATTTATATAACTAACGACGCAACGTCACCAACTAAATTAACTGAACTCAAATTAAAACACGAATGTGACAAGACATGCCTATTCTGAAAACGTGAAATCTAGATTAAAACATTAAATAAAAACGTAAATTAAATATCAAAACAGTAAGTAGGAATGAGGCTTTAAATGTGTTATATTTTCCAAAAATTAGATTCTGTGGATACAGCAATTCGCTCTCGAGAAAGATTCTAATTTTAATCTATATATCGAGATCCAAATTGTACTTGTATAGAGGAGAAACTGAAGATCATATTATTTTAAAATTGTATACATGTTATTAAGGTTGAATAAGTCATAGCCAAAATACTCGTAAATAAAAAACAAAATATTTCTCCAATAATTTGTATAAAGAAATTCCTTAATTTATAGCTCACAGATTGAGATTCCTAATTTAATTAGATATGGTACTTCTAGTGAATCCGGTGAATTGAGAACACAATTACTCTCAACACAATTTGTAAGTCGATTTGACCATGGATTTCTTTGTGGCAACGATATGCTAATTACGAGTCCTCATTTATGAAAGTGTGATGTGCGTAATCCGCTAATCAAACAATAAACGAACGTGAAGGTTATCAGTCATCTGAAGTTAGCAGGCAACAGGTAGCAGATTGCAGATAATAGATAACAAGGGGGCGGCGTGCTGTGCTGCGTTGAACTGAATTGTAATAATTTAATGTTAATGTAACAACATACAAATTGTAATAAAGATTTAAATCTTGGAAGTTAATTAATTATAATTTGCCTACTAATTTAACTTTCACAAAAAATTATTATATTAATTATATAAAAGCCTTGGTATCTTTCTTTAAAATGTAGCAAAAAATTATGAAAGATTCTGTTGGGATCTCATAATTTACATTTTGTTCAGAAGTCAGAAGGACGCTTTACTCATAGATTATAACAGTGCGCAACATTACCAGCGAGGCCTTGGTGCAAATTGTATTAATAGGTCATTTCTACTACCGATTTTTAAAAAAGAAAATACTCTCCTTGCGGTCCTTCTTTAACTCTCACCCAAATTAGCGCCATATTTGAAATAGGTTTGAGTATTTTGCCAGTACATTTATAAGGCAAAACTATAATAACTGCTAACTAATATTACAAAATCACATTTTAAAATGAACTGCACCACTGCTTCCATAAGTTCCCATTTAAATCCTTAAGCATCTTGCTCCTCATGATGATTCAAAAACACGCAAATCACAAATTAAAATATAATTTATACGTCTATCACATTTAAATCACATAAAAACAACAATTCAGGCAAATCATACTTATTGTTATTATTAATTATAGAAATAAAAATTGTATAATTTAAGCTAATTCGCATCGTGTGAATTCCAGAAGTTTTATTTTCATATACCTAGGTGTATTCATTCTATTGTAGCGAGAGATATGATCAACAATTTGTATAAAATATGATACATTTATGGGTGTAATATATGAGAAATTCAATTGCTTCATATTTTCACGTATCTGTATTAAAATTTTATGGGCTTATGTTCTTTTATGAATTGTGTTTTAAAGCAGTGCTACTTAACCTATGTTCTGTGGAATTTTTACAAGTTTTCGAATGGGTTTGTTTCGTTATATTGGCATTTTTAATATTTTAAATATGCAAATGTTTATAGAGTTATAGCTATATCAAATTTGAGTTTCAGTTTTGCCGCTTATTTTAAAAGAAATAAATACTAATAAGTAATTGAGATTATTTTTCCTTGTATTGCAATGTCCTATAACGTTGGATCCCTTTATTAATTAAAGTGAAAAAATGACTAGTTTAATTGTTAAAATCTCCTATTTAATATACCGACTTATTAAAAAATAATTGAACATTTGGGGTCCCGATAGCCAACTTTTTATAGAAATTATGAAAGGAGCTGTACTTACTTTGTTTTATCTTTCAAATTTTTGTGAAAATCTATTATATTTACTTTGTTGGAATTTTTCGTGAAAAGGGTTAGGAACCACTGCCGTCTGAGAAGAGTTGCTCAATGTAGCCGTGGTTTGTACATTAAAATAAATTTGAATCTCTTTTCTTATGAGTCATTCTTGGCCCTACAATATTCATGTACTTGTACCGTTTTATTTCAATTGTTAATATGGTCTATGAAATGTTGCTTCATTACCCAACTAAATCACTGAAGGTCATGATATTTGAGGAAAGCGTTTACCATAAATTAAATGTAATATTTGATTACTTTATTAAATGTGTCCCTGAAACATTTTATACAAAAGAATCTCGTTGTGACCGATATTATTCGATTGCAATCAATTAAATAGATACATGAGATTAGTACACTAAAATCAACAAACGAACGTATTGCACTGATCCTACCGGTATCGGGTTGATAATTTCATTGAAAGTTGACTTGTGATTAGATAAAATTGAATTTGACGCGAGAACGTAAAGAAAGATGTTTGAAACCAAAATTAAAGTAGTGAAAGAAGCTTTACAATACTCAGAAGTCTCCCATGTGTAACTCACAATGTCTCAGCCGAGTCTACCACATTTCGCTCTTAAATCTGTCTAACTGCGTTAGAAGAAGTATCTCCGAGTCTATGACTATCAATTTATCATCTCGGCGCTACATCCCTTATAAAGCTGTAGCCTCCTTTAAGATTATTCTTTAGTTCCTCCTCCACTTGTATTTTCTACCTCCCTCGTGGTCTTCTTCGTACTCTTGCACTCTCTGGATTTTCTTCCATCTCTTTCTTAGCGGTTCTGTTTCCGTTCATTCTTTCTACATGGCTTAACCAGTTAGTCACTATTTCCCTTTCTCGATATCTGCTATATATTTCCATATTTGTTCGTAATCTTCACTGTCCGTTCTCACATACCATACTGCTCCATAAATTTTACGCAAAATTTTCATTTCCTCCAAGTCCAAAGTGTCCGAACCATGTAGTACCACTGACTTTATTATAACTTTATATATTAGGATTTTTAGTTTGGGGGTGGAAGGAACAAGAAAAGTTGGAAAGAATACAGGTGAGATATATTAAATGGGCTGGACAGGTGCACGCCAGGATACATGGTGATGGAGGAGCTAAAAAGGGATAAGATACGAATTAAAACAGGGGAAAGAGCAGTAAAATACGAGGAGAAATTGAACAGAGCGGAAAGCAAAATTTTAAAGAAAATAAGAGAGGATAGCATAAAGAATGGGGGGGAGGAGGTCCAAAAAAGAGAAAGGAGTACTTTGAAAGGAATGGAATGGCGATCGAGGAGGCAGAGAAGAGAAGAGAAGGTGACGCAAGTGTGGAAGAGGGATAAGGAGAAGGGATAAGGAGATACAACAGCAGGAGAGAATGGGAAAAATAGAAAAAAGTAACTACAATAAAAGATATAAAAGGTTATGGGAAAATAATGTGCCTCAGTACCTTATAGAAAAAGACATAAAACACATAAGAAGAATAGCAAGGTTTAGATTGGGAAATGAGGAAAAAGGAAACAGATACTGGGAAAAGAGTGAGGAAAGAAAGTGTAGAATGTGCGGAGCGGAGGACGAAACACTGGAGCACATTAAGTTTGAGTGTAAGGAAAAAGTAGCGAACGAAAGGAATATTGGCCAGCTACTAAAGGGAGGCAGTGAAGGAAAGAGGTGGATGGCGGAAATAGTAAGAAGGAAAGGAAGAACAGGAGAATAAATAAGCTGGTGGAGAATAATGTAAATTTAATTGTAATTTGAAGTATATGAAATGTATTAAGAATGTAGATTGTAAAGCCGAAAGGCGAACAATAAATAATAATATTAGGATTTTTAGTTTGTAATTTACATACGATCTAGGTAAGTTCAGTAATGTGTAATAACATATATTTCCGGCTGTAATTTTGCTTTAATATGAAGACATGAAGTCTTATATTATCGGAGTCGGCTATGAGTGTTCCTAGATATCTAAACTCTACCAAATACATTTTCCCCATATTTAAAATAACTTACACAAGGCTACTTCTTGTACTGATTATAGTTTGTTCTTTCATTATTTATATTGATATCATACTACCTATCCCGTCTGTTCTTTGTCTCCATTTCAATCCTCCTTTCAATATTTAGTGTATAAGAAAATCGGACAGTTCGACTGAAACTAAACTGGGAACTGGAATGATCGTGCAAAAGGCCCATTACTATCATTCATTCCATGACTAAAACATTTATCAGTTCTTACGTATCATTGTTCAGACCTCAAGTTCTGAAGTTGTTTATTTTCTAGAACCATTCAACTTATCAACAACAAATCACTGGTACTTGAACAAATATGGCATAATTTGTGTTTATTCAAAAGAATAATGTAGTAATATTACATGAATATAAATGTATGTAAATAAAGAAGTAAATAAATCAGTTCCTGTGAGAACCTCGTTGTAACTTTACTATGAGCAGCAGATGCAGAACAAAAGCAATGACCTCCTGGTGAAGAATAGAATAGCTATACTTTGCTACAGGAATAGGAGTAAGTATAGTTTAAGTTTACCATTGTCAAACAAAGTGGAACTAGCTATAAAACATGCTCATTACATCACTGCGTTCTGTTTGTAATTATTGCTGTTTTACGAGTACTAGTTGGTGCCGCGAGAGGGTGTTGCACTCCTCGGTACACATATAAAACTCGTTGTTATTTGTATGTGAAATATTAGACGTGATTTACGAGGAAAAGAATATAGCTAGCTAGGAAAACATTAACAATTACCGATATTCATGAGGTGGCTAGCTGTATGAATCGATATGTTTGACTGCGTTGAAGTCAAAGAACGTTAACTTTTACTAAGCTATGAAAATTTACATTTCTTTCAACACAAATTCATAGTGTAAATAATAAAATCTGTTACAAATTTATCTAATATGCAATTCGAGATTATGGAAATATAATCCAGGCAGTATTTATTAATAACATTATGTTTTTGGGATTTAACTTTTTTAAGAAATGTAATTAATGTTTTAGTGAATTTTTCTTAAAAATGTTTTTGGGGTGTATCAATAGGAGCTGCCTGTTTTGTATATTGAATTAAATTTAAAATAAGAAGAATATTTCTAAAAATTTTAGTGCATTATGAATCTACTACATGGGAGTTATTTATGGACTATACTTTTCTTGAAATAGTTGTCTCATCTTCTCAAACAGACGACCCATAAATGCCCCATCTGAAATTTTCCGAGAAAATTTTTCAAGCTCGGATATCGATGCAGAGATATTAACAAATGCTTAACTATTAAGAAACCCACGAAGTCCAAATAATTCCAAAAAGCTAAAAGATACGAAAAGCTAGTCAACTATTATTTATGTTTCTAACATTTTAAGGCAAGGTGTTGGAATAAGGCGAAGCCAAACAAAAACTAAAAAAAAAATCAAATCATATTTTAATTATAATTTTTCTCTATTTCTATTCGTTATATATTAAATATCATGTTTCGCAACTGCACTAGGGATGGTATACTTAAAATTGTCATCCCTTATTGATACACGTATCTACAACCCTTATATCTAAATCTTAAATAGCAAATCATAATTAATAAACTTTTAATGTCTATAGCTGTTGTATTTTAATATTCCTTCATACAATTATTGCTGTACGATTTATGTCTTCTTTATCGTTTTACGGATGAAACAGGACAGGGTGGGGGGAGACGATTTCCTACTAAATACGAAGTAATAATAATTATACCTTAATAATGAACGTTTCATTTTGTTATACGAGTTCAAATGATTTATGAGATAAAGTCGTGATCTTCCAGAAACCGGTATTACGTTCAGATAATAATGCGAGCGCACATCTTGCAAAGCGTACAGTTAACATTGGCGGGTGATTAACTTGAAGTTCATATGGTAGGTAGGAAAATGTTGTTTTAGTTTGATTGTTATTGTTTACAAGATTAATTATTTGTAATTAATCATTGTTTTGTTTTTATAAGCTGTGGCAGGTTCTCCAATAGGCGCAGGTTTAGACCGCTTGCCGATTCAGATTTACAGGGGCTCCGAAAGTTCGAGGAACATTTAATTATTCCCTTATTGTTCAGTATAAAATAGTAAAATGTTCAGTAAAATATACATTTGTACTCTTCATGTAGAAAAATGTCTGCAGTGCAGTTACACACATACAAGCTCCCTACAAGCTAATTCTTTTTTTTCCCCTATATATTCAACTCTTATTCACGATCAACTTTACATTGTACATTTTAAGGACAGAATTACATTACACACAAATTCTTTACCAACTATCAAATTATTACATTTCTCGTATAGAAAATTGTTTTGTAGTGCACTTCCACATTTGGTAGCTTGTCACAAGCTAATTAAACCGTTATATTGCTTTAAATTTTCTAATAGGGGTTTCGAGTTATCAAAATTAATCGTGATTAATTGATTTCCGTATGACTTAATCATCTTTATATTTATTAATGCAGAATATAATTAATTCTATTATATTTGCCGTTATTTTCTTATAAACATCATGATGAATTAAAAAATATCTATATATCTTGTATTTGAATTAACTATTAACCTCTACAATCAATCAATTTTGGTAGGCCCCAATTTTTTATTTCATTCAGTAAAAGGAACAAATCTAGATTTTATTTCAATTTTCGAAGAGTCAGCGGGTGCCCTCACACGTACCCCATTTCGAAAATACAATTCAGAATTCTCAAGAAAAGAAAGAAGCTAAAGATATTAGCATCAGGGTCACATTAACCGTTGGAGCCAATTTTGTGTGGATTAATTAAATTTGGCCGAAATGAAACTGGACTAAATATAATTTATTTTGCCAGAAGGCAATTCTATCTATATACAATTGATTTATCCCGGATGGGTTAAAAGAAAGAATTATCACAAATTTGGCGTTTTATTTTTCCACTGATTTTCGGTTTAAAAACGATAAAAACATGGAGATAAAATATTGTATTAACCATAGTTCTAACAAATAAATGACACAATTTACAGTGCATTGTTTTGACACATTTAAAATCAAAATAACATCAAGTTAGATTTTAAGTGTTTAAACTAATAATTTAATTTATCGTAAAATAATAATTTCAATAAATTTACCTTATACTTGAAATATAATAAACGCCGGATAAACGAACAAAACACTATCACCACCATAAAATGCACTGTTTACGAAGATGTATCATCAATGTTTACTTCCACATTCCCGAAATGCATCGCTCGTATTAACTTTTTGCTTTATTTAGTTCTTAGGTATTTGTTTACATCCGTCGTATTCACCTCGATGCACCAGGCACACAGACCACTTCTTTACGGAGACCGCGAATAGCTTCTCAACACCTTCACTCCAGCACCGTACAAGAAAGACTGACTTTGCTCACGGCCTACCTCGTTCCAACGGCTCGCGAAGACGGACGCCAACAATAGGGGATACCAAGGGACTTTATTGACTGTCAACTACAATATTTAAAAAAATCAAAATATTATGTGAAAAGTACATTTTTAAATTTTTATTGAAATATGTATATTTTTTAATAATAATTTACAGGCTTCCTAAGACCACGGTCCTTTTTTCGCTATTGTTAATTCATTGCATTTACATTTAACATACATTGAAATATATGTTAATTGGTTTTTCATTTCAATAATAAATATTCAAAATTTGGACATCATCGAACTTATTTTCGATGCTGAATCCTATCACTGACTGAAGCTTATTACACTATTGCGTCATAAGCTTTATGATTATCCGTATATAATCAAAATAACTGTAATAACAATCAAATCCAGAGAATATAGTGCGGTCCGTAGATGACGTCAAAGACAGAGCAGTTTGGCATCTATACTCTAACTATAAATATTCCCGGCTGTAAATTAAATAATGCGTACATTTTGTAAAATCTCAGGGGCAAATCTATCCAGTTTAAATTTTTACTGCCTCTGGACCATGTCGATCGTCCAGTTCATTAGTGACATATTACCGAATATTTAGTTTTAGGTAAAGGCAAAAATTATATTTGAGTTTTATACATCCAGCGACTTCCATTTATGAGTTATCTAAGTATTAAATCAGATAGATGTTCAATTTTACATATAACTGCAAATTCAAATAAAGTTTCGATTTATCGAAGATGTTTCGCCTGTACTACATATACATAGATTCGCCACTAGAGATAAAAGAAATATAAATAAATGTTATATTTAAGTCATGTATTCTTAATTAATATTACAGATATCGCTTGTACTACTAACAAAGTCCCTGTGTGTCCGTTCAGCCTGGAACGTATGCATATCAAATTCTGTTAAACATTTACTACATCAAATAATTTCTTATTCATCGCATTATATTACAAAATGGTAAATAATAATAATATTCGAGTTGTAAATTTAAACGTCTGAATTAAATTTATGCAAATTTAAATTTACGAGCATATTTAAAAAATTAAATTTTATGATTAGATCGAATTTAAAAAAAGTACATGGAAATTTATTTGAATACGGAAGCCTTTTTATAAAACTGCAAAACCTCTAATATCCAATTATTTTTTTTTTTTTATATTGATATTCATTTATTTCTTAATATTACAACTACAAAACAAGGATCTTAGTAAAACATTTTATAGTAGGAGTATTCTACAGTGAGGGCTATCTTCAGAAACATAAACTCTATCAATTCTTGATGCTATGTTCATTCCCCTAAAGTAAGTGAAGCCCTGTTGAGTTTTATTCTTGAGGATCCAAATATCAGATAGAATTCGTTCAGTTATTAACCTATTTAATCCAGAACAGAAGTTTAGATTCCCAAGTTGGTCTCTCTGGTTCAGCACACAGTTTAAATCGCCAGCAATGATTAGAGGTAGTCTAAAGTTAATCTTCAACAGTTATCGATAGGATACGTCCATCTTCTTCACATATGCAATCTGTAGCTTCTATTCCAGGCCTTAACAAAATCCTCTATTATTTATGCCAATGTTCGAGATATAGGAATAAGGTTTAAAGAAACTTAAATATTCTATATTAACTTCTTGTAATAAAATTATGTCCAAATCGTGGTCTATAATAAATTGTTTCAGCATAATTTTAGATGTTACAGAGGATAATCCATTGATATTAAATGTTGCAAATGTTCTTAGTACCATATTAATAAGATATTGAATAAATTAAGGTTATTCAATTGTTTTATCTTTTATATCCATTGCTTTTCCTGTCACTTTTTTTTGTTTCTTTGGTCTTTTGTTATTTTTCTTATCTTTTTTTTCCAATCCTATATCCATTTTGGATGCAGCGGAATTATCTGAGCAATCTTCAATTTCAGAATTTGCCAAAGTATCTTCATTTGACGATGATTCTACAATTTTTCTCTTAATTTCTTTGTGTGCTGTAGGAATTTTGGACAAATTATCATTATTATTTACAATCGCAATAGTATCATCATTAATAGCTGTTGAAATGATTTTTGTTTCATTTTGCGTATTCTTTGGCATTAAGGGTGGAAAAATTGAATTATTGACAAAACTTAATTCTTCATTTTTTGATTCAGTTGGAACAACACAATCAGTTACCGCTTTGTCATTCATTGTATTCCCCGCAATGGCTGCATAGCTGCGTGCGAAACCATTTGAATTTATTCTGTTGCTAATTTTAGTAGGGCAATCTTGTCCTAAATGGTCTTCTCTATCACAAAACCTACAAGTTTTCTTTTGGGTAGCATAGCTAACCCAAACCTTTCTGCCAATCATTGGTATATACGACGGGATTTCTTTCTTTAAAATCATCTTTATTGCTCTTGTTGCGTTATAAACTGGGAAAGGCATATCTCTACCCCATGTTTCTTTTTTGATGCTAATAACTGTACCATATCCTTGTAGTGCGTGTTGTATCGTTATATCTTGAATTTCATATTCTATATTGTGCATTCTTACAATTGTGAATTTATCGGCTCTTTCTATATACACATTATAATTATTGTCATCCGTACCTTTGTAAATTATTTTCCCATTTGTCATTTCAATAATGTTATCAATTAATAAATGTTCTGCAATTTTCACAATCATCTTGTTTCCATTCACTTGAATTGCCATCACATCTTCCACTGATAATTTTAAATCGTTTTTTAAAAATAAGTGTAATTCGGTAAACGTCATTCTATAAATCACTTCGACGAAGTCTACACTTAAGGTGTTTTTCCTATTATTATTTTCCATTTTTTTTAATCAAATCAAATTCTTACACCTATTTATTAATTTATGATAATTTATTTAAATTATTTAAATAATTTTTTAAATACATTTATTTTTAAATGCGCGGAAAGGATGTTTATTCCACGAAAAAACGATTATTCGCAATTACATTCGCAATGTTAAAGAAGTTATTACCGATTGAAATAGTCATCCTTATCCTTTCATAATTAAAGGAATAATTAAATGAATTTTTTGAGACCTAAGAAAAAATATATATTTTACAGAAAATCGATAGTAGAGGGTTTATAGACTTTACAGTTCGGCTCTGGATCTTGTACTTTTGGATGTTAATGTATTTTTTTTTGATTGTGTGTTTTGTAGTTATGTAGTAAATAAATAATAATTGCTTATTCAATTTCTGTACACCTCTTAATTATATTTTACTTTTTACATTTTCATTATCGGCAAAAATGATAATTGCGAGAGGTTTTTAACAATTATTCCAATACAAAATCCATTGACGAACTATCACTAAGGCGCAATATACGAGCGTATTCCCGTTGTTTTAGAGACCACGGAGTTAAAACATCGGGCTATTGCAGATAAATTGTTAAGCATATACTTAACACCATAAAAATTGTCAACATAGTTGGAGACCCTCGATAATAAGGGCATCAGTTAATAAATAGAGCGAAATTAAATAACATAAATATATATTTAATTTGAATAAAACGAAAAAAATCACGAATTTACCCTACCCTTATAAAATATATAGTTTCTACTGTAAGAAGCTTTATTCTATTTTTAACAAGGGAAAAGATTCTATTTATTAACTGGAAAAAATTATTCTAATAAATTCAAATTCAATTCTAAATTGAACATTCAATATTTTTTATTCTAAATTCATTATTTTAGGTTTGTACTCTGAGTACACATTTTTATATTAAATAAAACACAAAAATGAAAACCTACCAAAATGTATTTTTTTAAGACTTTTTTCATAATTGATCTTGAGGTTTGGTGCTTCTCACACAACACAGCCTTAATCCACCACTGACTAAACCAACGATAGCAAAGGTTCTAAAAATTTAATAACATGAAATTAAATTCTACACGTTTCAGAGTTTACACCATTATTATTACCTCTTTTTTTTAATCTTATAATTATCGTAAAAACGTTTATTAAAAGCGCGAACAAAATAATAGTAATGAGTTAATAATAATATTAATTGTATTTTCAAAAATAAAAACTTTCAAAATCATTAACACGCTATTGATTGAATACTTCTTTGCTAATTATTTTCAGTAATTTAGAAATCGGAATAGTTTTGTTTATTATTTATTTAATATTGTTAAACTAGCGCAACGTGTGAAGAACATAAGGTTTTTACATCTGAGACTTATGAGAATTAATTTTATAATAATATAAGCTTTTTAATTAAGCACCGATTGAACCGTTTTTTAAAATATTTTTTTTAATTTCTTCTTGCTGTAAAGCAGTTGTTTGAAAGTGAATTTAAATCGACAAAAGTGTGATATTCAATAAAATAAATATTCAATATACTTGAAATAAAATTTCTACTGTATGTTACTTATTTAAATCCCACGCTTGCTAGAATACTGAAATACTTTATCGTCAAACTGTCATGATAAAGTGTGTTACTTAGACTACACCCTACACCCTACGTAGGTAGTCGAATCTACTGTGAGAGAACCCTAATCCTACAGTGTATTTCAACTGTTACTAATTTTGAAACTTAATGAACAGTAACAGATGGTTTTAACAACAAAAGAGTTTCTACATTTGCGCAATGATTTACTTAACGAGTTTTAAATTAATATTTAATCTAAAACAAAGTTATTAATTAAATAATTTTTGTGCTATGAAATTGATAACAAGTGGTAAGATTGTCGGAGACCTGATTTGTTCGAATTAAAAGATTTCTCTGAACTAAAAAAACGTTATTTGTTGTTACATTTAATTATTACAACGCAATAAATATACAAACTAAATTGAAATCAGGTAATTAAACATTTTTAAAATACAATGCATTGTGGGTTGTCATTATTTGTAACAGTAAAATCTAGACACGTGGATTCTGAATATTTATTTAAATTCTTAATGAAAAATGTTTTAATTTTTTATTAGTAATAAAAATGTTTATGATTAATAAAATACGAGCACTAGTATGACTTTCTGTGAAAGTTCGAGGACTTTGAAAACACTTCAATGGGAATGTGAATTAAAATCATAAAACAAATTAATAAAGCAGAGAGTTCTTATTTTTACGCTACGTTTCAGATTATACGTTGATACATTGTCCACGATTGCTTCATTTGTAGGTTGTATACAAGATGCAAATGAAGCCAGACGTATTCTGCATCTCAGTTCTGTCCACGTAACGTCATACAAGCAAAGTTTAGCATTGAGAAAGCACGTTTTTTCATTGGGGAAAACGTCAAATGATGAAGAAGATGCGATTATAGCATAAGCTTTTATTAGAAGACGACGAATCAGACGTAGAATGGCTTCATCCATACATCGAAAAGACCATTAACTTAAGATTGTTTTTTGTCGCAAGAGAATTATCAGAGGATGATTCAGTATTTCAATCACTATACCAAGCTTGTGACTAGTTATAATTTATTTCGGCAGATGTTGCCTTGACTTTCCATTTTCAGCTGTAGGCTATAAATGGCATTAGGGGTTGGATCTTTACTTGAAAGTAAGTTGTCTTTACCTGTTAATTTAATATTGCAAAGAAAATGGTAAATATATTTGGCATAGTAGGTAAGAGTGGTGGTATGGTAAGGTCTCCATAATTCACGGCTGAGATTAAATGGCATAGCAGCAATAGATATCAGAAATGGCTTCAAAGAACGTCATTGAGAATAGGTATTATTGAATTTTATGAAAGACCGCAAAAATATTGTAAAAGCACTGTGAGCTCTGAATAAAGTACTCTTTGTGAAATCTATAGACTAATTATACCGTATTATTGCGAAGAGAGTATTTGTTTTATCTGTTACTAATTTATCAAATTATAAGCATTAATAAATGAATGAAATTAGCGTTATCTCTCTACTAGGAATTACAATGATTCCGAACGTATTTGCTGAACGGTACAATAAAGACTGTTAATGCTCCGGAACATGTTGGACATTAAAACAAATAACAGCACAGAGTCTGTTGTAAGTATCCGTAATTACTCGACCGCTCTACTAAAGCGCAATGCACCACTGCTTGGCTGACGATGGGTAGAAAGTAAATCAACCGTTTGCTGTTGTGTAAGGATCTACCGGTAACAAGTTGTCAACTGGCCAAGTCAACGGATAATAACAAGTTTTAAAAAAGCCAAAAATTGTATTAATACACCAAGTTATCATAGGGCTATTTAAGTTGTAAGTAGTTAAGATTACTAAACATCGTACTGCGTAGTTAAACATCAAATTTGATGTTGTAGAAAAATATGGCATTTGATATATATGCGTAAGAACCATATTATGAATACGAACGTATGAAATACATACTTGTATGATACAGTGGTGTCTTCATAAACAATAAAGTAGAAACTTTCTCTCACGATAAAGTATGTTAAGTCGTCTACACCCTACTGAAAAGTTGAAGCTCACAAGTACATGGTTGCAGTGTGTCAGTCCAAAAATAAAGATAAGTACGACATAGAAAAGTACACAAATACACAAGACAAAAACATAACACACGAAATCAACTATACCACTATACGGATAAAAGCATCAGCTAGGCTCCGTAAAATAAAATAATAAGAACAATGAATATGTGAAAAATAAGTACGACAATATATAAATACTAGCTTTTACCCCCGTCGCAAGCGACGTTTGTTTTTTGTGAGTGGCTTGAATTTCAAGTCAAAATTTAATTTTTAAATTGAAATAATAAATAAACTCGTCCTATATTGATTTAACATTTAATAACAATTAATTTTTCATACAAACTGACTAAGAAAATACATTTTTTATATCAAAATAAAAAATATTTTGAATTTAGGCGACAACTTTTTTTCAAAATTTGGGATTTTTTTTTCGATTCGTAAATAAGTTGCCAAGGTTAGGCTATATACAAAATTTCAACTTTCTAGCACAATTTTTACTCTCGGCAAATACTGCCCCCGTGCCCCCCAATAAAATTTTAAAATTTTGAATTTTTTTTTTATTAATAATATACTTAATTATTCTAGAATCCAGAAAATGAATTTTCTCCAAAGTTCCCTACCGGGCCCCCGAATTTTTTTTAACCCCCCCTTTTTCAATTTTTGAGTTTCTAATTTTTGAGAAATGTCAGCATTGAATACCTTAATACACATGCAAAATTTCAACTTTCTATCTTATACGAATTAAAAGTAATACAGCAAAAAAGGGATCTCTTTTTTTCCAGTTTTTCCAAAATGACGGGTTTCCAGGAAATTCAGGGAAAAATCCGGGGACGCCAAAAGTCTTAGAATTTTTTTCTCTACGAAATAGGAAATTTTTAAAAACTTCCCTGGAGCCGTTTTCGAGATGCCATACAAAATTCGAACCAAACATATAAACACATAAACATATAAGAATATAAATATACACTTGGGACTTTATAATATACTTGAGTTTACCCCCGTTGCAATGCGACGTCTTTTTGGCGTGTATCATTTGAATCCAATAAAATAATTTGTAATTAAATTTTATATTTAACTGTTCTATTTTTAAATTGAAATAATAAATAAACTCGCGCACATATACACACATATAAATTGACTAAAAAAATATTATTTTTTTATCAAAATAAAAAATATTTTCAATTTATGCGTTATTTGACCAACTTTTTTTCAAAATTTGGGATTTTTTTTTTCGATTCTTAAATAAGTTACCAAGGTTAGCCTATATACAAAATTTCAACTTTCTAGCACAATTTTTACTCTCGGAAAATACTGCCCCCGTGCCCCCAAATAAAATTTTGAAATTTTGAATTTTTTTTTATTAATAATATACTTAATTATTCTACAATCCAGAATATGAACTTTCTCCAAAGTTCCCTACCGGGCCCCCGAATTTCTTCAACCCCCCCTTTTTCTATTTTTGAAATTCTAATTTTTGAGAAATGTCAGCATTAAATAGCTTAATACACATGCAAAATTTCAACTTTCTATCTTTTACGACTTGAAAGTAATACAGCAAAAAAGGGATCACTTTTTTTCCAGTTTTTCCAAAATTACGGGTTTCCAGGAAATTCAGGGGAAAATTCGGGGACACCAAAAGTCTTAGAATTTTTTTCTCTACGAAATAGGAAATTTTTAAAAACTTCCCTGGAGCCGTTTTCGAGCTACCATACGAATCGCGTAAACATATAAGAATATAAACATACTAGCTTTTACCCCCGTCGCAAGCGACGTCTGTTTTTTGTGTGTGGCTTGAATTTCATGTCAAAATTTAATTCCATTTTTAAATTGAAATAATAAATAAACTCGACCTATATTAATTTTACATATAATAACAATTAATTTTTCATATAAACTGACCAAAAAAATATATTTTTTATATTAAAATAAAAAATATTTTCAATTTATGCGTTATTTGACCAACTTTTTTTCAAAATTTGGGATTTTTTTTGATTAGTAAATAAGTTACCAAGGTTAGCCTATATACAAAATTTCAACTTTCTAGCACCATTTTTACATTCAAAAAATATTGTCCCCCGTGCCCCCAAATAAAATTTTGAATTTTCTATTATTGATAATATACTTAATTATTCTAGAATTTAGAATATGAACTTTCTTTGACGTTTCCTACCGGGCCCCCGAATTTCTTCAACCCCCGCTTTTTTAATTTTTGAATTTCTAATTTTTGAGAAATGACAGCATTGAATACCTTAAAACACATGAAAAATTTCATCTTTTTATAATTTACGAATTAAAAGTAATACAGCAAAAAAGGGCTCACTTTTTTTACATTTTTTCCCAAGGGAAATTCAGGGAAAAATCCGGGGACGCTAGAAGACTTAGATTTTTTTCTCTTTAAAGTCTCTTTTAAAGTCTAAGGTTTACCCCCGTCGCAAAGCGATGTCTTTTTGGCGTGTATCATTTAAATCCAATAAAATAATTCGTAATTAAATTTCATATTTAACTGTTCTATTTTTAAATTGAAATAATAAATAAACTCGCGCACATATACACACATATAAATTGATTAAAAAAATATATTTTTTTTATCAAAAAAAAAAATATTTTCAATTTAGGCGTTAATTGACCAATTTTTTTTCAAAATTTGGGATTTTTTTTTTCGATTCGTAAATAAGTTACCAAGGTTAGCCTATATACAAAATTTTAACTTTCTAGCACAATTTTTACTCTCGAAAAATACTGCCCCCGTGCCCCCCAATAAAATTTTGAAATTTTGAATTTTTTTTTATTATTAATATACTTAATTATTCTAGAATCCAGAATATGAACTTTCTCCAAAGTTCCGTAACGGGCCCCCAAATTTCTGTAACCCCCCCTTTTTCAATTTTTGAATTTCTAATTTTTGAGAAATGTCAGCATTGAATACCTTAATACACACACTAAATTTCAGTTTTCTATCTTTTCTAGTTCGTCAGATATTTGCAAAAGTATTTTTTCGAATTTTCCAGTTTTTCCAGAATAATTTGTTCCAGGGAAATTCAGGGAAAAATTCAGGGACGTAGAAAGTCTTAGAAATTCGTCCTTTACATAATATCAAAATTTAAAAAACTTTGTAGGCACCGTTTAGAAGATGCCATACAGATTTTGTTACCGGAAATATATATATATATATATATAAATATCTATGAGTTCTTATGAGTTTTCCATGTTAAATTGGAACATTACGAACATTATAATAGTAGATAAGAAAACAAACATACACCTCGGACATTATAATATAGGACAGTTACAGTTCGGTTTCTAGAAAATAGAACATATTTAGTTTACCACAAGTTATTAATATTTTTATTTTAAAGAATAACTGCATAGTTGTTCTAAAAAGTGAACCTGTAAGAGGGCAATAGAACAAGTAGTTCTTAAGCAAAACAAGTAAACTAGAATTTTAGTAATTGACAACAACGCACCAGCTGTGAGTTGAACGCGTTTCTGCTGTTGCTCTGTAATTTGTCGTCCATTAAATTGGGTTAAATGTTGATACTTGTTATTTGGACGATACGGTATTAATGTAATAAGTGGTGCCTTATTGTTTGTGGCACGGAACCGCACTGACTTCAGTTACGTCCAGTCTTTAACCAATGATACATAATACAAAATCTATGTCAAAGTACTGCTTTTATTTGCATCTGCTCTAGCTTTAGTGGAGTTCAATAGTTTTAAAATGTTTAATACAAAAAATGCTTGTGAACTTATTTTTTTTTTTTTTTTATACCCATCGTTGACGACCTCCTAACTATGCATGCAGTTTTCAGGACATTAAATGAAATTGACGAATCAATGGCCACATCTGTAGCAGATTTGTTATGAGGAACTTGTTTTATTTGCAGCCGTCACAACGCAATGCAATTACGGAAACAGTTAAGAAGTAATATTTTTGTTTTAAACAGAAAGCAACTATAAAACAGTAATGTTATTAGATTTATTTACTTTGGAACACAAAATCTCTTCCGTCAAAGTTAAAGCAACAACCAAGAAAAATGTATAAATTTGCTTTGTTTAAAAAGAATTAATTTTCATATAAACTATTTTTAAATTTAATATGACTACAAATCAATCTGAATTATATGGTGAACTAATTTTTAGGGGTGGTTTATTTAAAGTAATAGAGGCGCTTTTATTTTACTAAATATACAAACATTGACGGAGATATATCTAATTAAAGTTCGAATTTTTAATATTAATTTGAGTACATCAACTTTCAAAAGTTATTAGAATTTAAAAGGATATATAAATTTATACAAATTTACAATATAATTTACAACTTATAGAAATATGAGTATGAATTTTTATTTATAAACTCAATAAGGTTTTTCAGACTTTTCCTGCTTTGAAATATCTGCATCTATTCCTGCAGCATATTACAGCCTTGTCCTTGCGATGAGTACCTTAAGCATTGAAGAATAATATGCTTTACCGAGTTTGAATTTTGTTTTACCGCGTAATATTTGTTGACATCGATTTTTCAATAGAATGTAGTTAGTAATCTTAGTTATTTATCGTTATATATCACGACATTATAGGAAAACTTAATGGGTTGCCGCAATGGATTAATTTCTTATACGTCTATCTTATTTAACAGCAATGGCAAGAGTAGGCAAATAGTAGTTGGGAAAAGGGTAAGGAGGGAAATGACGTCAACTACTCACTCATTTTTAACATATGTTTTACTCCTGTAATTATTAAAGAGGCAAAAATTAATATTTCAATCGTTAAAAATTTCTATAATATTGCAAATGGAATAAAAATAACTATATTTTTGAGGTTATGATAGTCAACTTTATCAATATATAATGGAGTTTTATATAAATTCAGTTATTTCAGCTACTTTCTGTAGAGCTCAACCGTTAAGTACAAGTATATGCTTGTGTAGGTCAAGAGGAAACGATTGACAAGTGAACCAACAAAACGAAACCATCGCGCAACGCGAAAACGCGGCCGCACTTGAGGAAAACATTTAAATGATACAATTGCATAAAACGGTACATTAGATATAGTGGTGTCAATAAACGTGATCAAGTAAATTGTGCTTCTGTATTGTAAGAGTAATTTGATATTTAAAAAGTAATTACAGACCTATTGAACTTTGATTAACAATCACCAACTATTGGTAATTATGTACACTCCCGGATTAAACTTTCACTGGGCTAAATACGAGTCATGCGTTTTTGATGTGGAGGGCGACTCGGGCGTGAATCATCTTGAGCGTCTACTCGGCCATCTTGAAAACGGTTAAACCACTCAAAAACACGTGCACGCTATAAACATTCATTTCCATACACTTTGTTCCCAACAATTTGTTGCTCTATTGTTACACTTAACATTTTTCCGACGAAACAATTTAATTTCTGAAAAACAATTTAAAAATAACGCAATTTTCTGCATAGTCGCTTAAATTCAAGAACGCTCTAACTCTATAAGCTCTTCAGAATTAATATTAGCTTGTAATATGCTGCAAACTGTTTGTTTTCTTCTTCAAATTAAATTATATTTATCATCTTTCTGTAATGATGGTTTTGAAATAATTAATTTTATTACAAAGTGTATTCAAATGAACGTAATTAAACTAAAACAAACAAAGCGAATTCGAGAATGTTGCAAACGTTATTACAAAATGTAAGTAAACATTAAATAATTATGATGAAGATGCTCAGAGATTGGAAGATAGCTCTCATGGTTTTGTAAAATTAGAGCTGAAATATTTCAAAATTATGTATTGACGCAATAAGTAAATTATTAACAAAGATGATGCTAATGATGGGTTTGTACATTACAATTTACTTGGTGGGTGGTAAATAAATTTATAGAAATTTTGCAGATCATAAAATGATAAAACGGATAAGAGTTTGAAAGAAGGACAATATGTCAGAAGAATAGTAACAGCTATTTGCATTGTCTAACGATATTATGCAAGTTACTGTCATGTGCGATTGGGTCAGTCACTGTCACTGACCTTCCCCCACCACGTCACAAAGGTGCAGGACGTCAGTACAAAACACAATTGACAACAGTTACTCGCCTATGTGATAGCGACTCATGTGTGTGTGACCGGTTAAGGTCAGTGGAGCTGCTGACCTGATAGTATACAGAGGCAGTGACTGTCTACTGGCAGGTCAGTCACTATAATAATCACTTCATATCATTTTTAATATATTGTTAAATTTATCAGAGGAACGTGCTAAATATTTCGACTTGATTGACATTTTAATAACTATGACCTTTCAAGAGAAATTATCAAAAAGAAAAAAAACTACAAATTATTTGTTTCTTGCCAGTAATGCTAATAAATTACTATAAATGCCGATTTATAATTCGCGGATTGTTGAGTTCAATAACTTCTACATAATTGTATAATTATTGAATTAATATGTTAATTGATTTAATTTCAATAATGCTGTATTCTTCTGGTTTTGAACGATATTACATCACCCTCATGTGGTCAATTATAGACAAGCAATTTCCTTTTACATAAAAACTTGAATTATATTTCCGGTACTAAATGACTATTATGTAGTTTTTGATGTTAAATAAGCAGATTTTTATATAATACATTTAAGCAAAAATTTAATGTTATATAACCGCTAGTGCTTCATAAAATAGTTGCTATGCTGTATCTATGAATATCTATAAATTTATATATTTTTATTTATTTCAAATTAAATTGAAACGTTTATATGTTAAACGTTCTTAAAAAATAATAATTAATATCGAATTAGAAACAATTACAAAACGTAGATAATTAAAAGTTTATGTAAAAAATTAAAAACGAAACGCCTGATATACTGTGAAATATTCTTACACCTCAACATGCCAGTTCAGAAACAAATTTTATTAAAACAGATTCTACTTCGGAAACAAACCAAGATAAAACACTTACCTGTAGCATTCTGACGATCGTCTAGCGGTGCGTTCCGCGCAGTAGCTGCAACTACAAAAAGAATACTGAGAGCCATATAACGAGTCATCCATGTCATGTGAAAATAATGATGATTCCGCAAAGTCTTCTGTATCCCATGGTGTACTAAGTCCATCTCCATCTCTAGGAGGATTCTCTTCGGTTGATGTATTTGCTGGAGAACGGGATCTGTAAATGATGGTTAAAATCTTTAATATAGCTAAGAAGCACATCTTAAGTTTGATCATTTGTACGTTTGACTATAGCGATCGCTGTTTTAATTAGCACTAATTTTGAAACTACTTTTATTGAAAGTAATTCTTCTATTAATTTAAGATTTTAGGCCTCTGATTCTTCAATCTTTTAAAAGAGTGTTGCCTACTTTTTTTTTACGATATAGATAAATCTGTTTGAAGACAGTCCTATCTCCAGCACTCTTAAATTCTATAAACTATATACTAAATTTATCAGAACCTCAGCTGTTACGTGTACATAAATGGTTATAAAAATGATGAATGCACTGTCTCTAAACTGTATCTTATTGTGATCTATGTATATCATCCCGCTAAACACAAAACATGGATATTACTTTACATACATGAAACATTTTTTAATATTCATAAATCTTTTTACGTAACAGAGCGTTTTATAATTTTTTGAAGTTTATCATAATTTTGTCATACATTGTCATTAATGCAAAATACACTTAAAATATTTTTCTAATATATTATTTTGATATGAAACATTGTGTAATCTTAAATAGAAAGTTTTTTTTACGTCAGAAAACAAAAAAATATGTCAAAGGAGAACTTTTTCTTATGTAATGTGGTAACAGGTAATTTTATTATGTTAAATAGTAGTTGAAGATCGGGGAGGGGGGTGCTTTGCAAAATAGAAAAAAAATTGTATGACGTAATTTATGGATTGCCCCCTACTTATGCCCGGTCCAAGCTACGGGATACATTTTGCTCTTTATTTAAGGCCAGATGAGAGTTTTGGGTAGACTTTAGAATATTTAAAAAAAATATAAGCCTTTGAAAATCGGAAGAAGTTAAACAGCTACAAAATAAAGGTCTAAATGATGAGTCTCTTTAAAATAACACATTAAATTATAACCTGCAGAAAGAAAAGAAAAAAGAGATAATTAGAAATGCTCCTCTTTTAATGAACTCATTTTTTAACTTAAATTGAAGAGTAATTAAGAAGTACTGAAGAGTGAATTAACACAAATAAAATAAATTATTTTAATATGCAAGTTAAATAAAAAAATATTAGAAAGTGATGTCTCTTGAATTGAATTAAAATGCAAAAACTATTTATAATTATTTAGAGAAATGTGCATTTTTTCCCAACTAACTAATTTGCGTTACTAATGGATTTGGCGTTTCCGACGAATCTGAGGAGTTAATAAGAATGACATTGATTGCAATTTGCATACTTTTGATTTATTAGAGAGAAAGTAGACATTAGTTTACATATGCATTGATTTTTAATGGTATATATTAAGAAATATGCAAATGTCTTGTCTGGTTCACTGTATTTTACACCATTAAGGTCTGTACGCATACATCAGTGCCAACACGTGACACGTGACGATCAGTGCATTTCCGTTCCGTGTCAGTGAAAAATGTAAATGATCAGTATGTAAGTATTTCTCATAGTAAAAAGCTACACGACACTGTTCGTTACGTGTCGATACTGATATGTGCGCAAGCACCTTCAAGATTTGTACTTACAAATCAGTGCCGACAAGTGACACTGATAAATAACGTATAGCCTGTATGGAACAATAACATTTTTCACTGATACTGAACGGCACGACACCGATATGTGTGTACATGCCTTTAAAATGATTAAACTCACCTCCTGGATCTACTGTCCACGTGTTCCACCACCACACTCCAAGTCCGGTGTATCAAATACAATAGGAACAAAGCCCCAGATGATGATTCTCCAGGAGTTGTGGAATTACGATTACCACGGTTTCGAAATTTGCCAGTCTTACTCTCTTCCGCAGGTTCAGCGACACCGGAGTTGTTAGAGCGGTGGCGGTATGTACCAAAATTATGAGAACCGAGTGAGTTACCCATTTTGTCACTTGTTTTATATAATAAGCACTTTGTTGTTGCAATCTCACATGTCTTTCTATTACGATACGAATTATCTGCAATCTGTTCTAGTTTCACTAAGTTGTATGCTGTCACTGTAGTGTTCACATTGTTTTAATTATTACAGGTTATTTATGACCTTACACAGTTCTGTACACATCTTTTGTAATTTCTAATTCAGTTGTTCTTATGAAATACTGTATATTGCAATTAATATACTGCTGAACACAGAAAGATTTTTTTATTTTGTTAAAAAAATTTAATATAATAATTCAGATAAATTAAGATATAAGGATTTGAAAAATGTTAAATATTGCATTGTTGAAACTGCTGCAAAAGTGCAGCAGATTCTACTTAATGAGGCCCTTCGGAATTTAATATTGAAGTGATGCTGAGATGTATCTAACATAACATAAGTTACCTGTTACGTAAACGATTACACCTAACTAATCTAAAACAAATTTATCCTTTCAAATCCCGTTGCCCATTAGATTACGAATAAAACTTCTTAAGAACATATTATTATAAATTTTAAGAAGTCCCCTTTAAGGATTAAATGCTTTAAGGATACCTATATGATAGTAAAATAAGACTGTTCAATTAAATATTACTAGGTTTTGTTTTAGTAAAATATTGCATAAATGTAAGGTAACATCCATGTTTTATGCTTTCCGGGAACCTTTCTGCAAAAGTTCAGAATCCATTGTATATAGTTTGAATATGTTACGGATTGATACGTGATTGTCATGTACATTTTCGTGTTCCTTTAGAACTATTCTTCCAATAGAGTTGTGAACCATATCTTAATTTCTATAAAACTACTAGCTGTCCCGGCCACGCGTTGCTGTGCCTAACGTAGCGCCATCTATTGAATATTTACTCAATCTAGTCAACAGATTTCGATTTACTCAACAGAATATTTACTCAATCTAGTCAACAGATGTCGCCATCATCGTCGCCCGATGTCATATGTCATATACAGATAATTAATAGACAAATAATTAGCAATAAGATTAATAAATTGAGATGTAAGCTATCCTATCTTTCAAGTTGGGTCAAACTGCACACGGTGTACAAATTTCATTAAAATCGGTTAAGTAGTTTAGGAGTCCATAGCGGACAACACAGTGACACGTAATTTATATATATATTAAGATACTATATATGTTGAAAAAGTTAGTCTAAACTAAGTATAGTCCAAATCACGAATGTTCGGCGGCGACTTATACTTAAAAGAGGTTATAAGAGCGGTATAAATCTATAATACGATAATGAATTTTATCTTATTCATTTCTATATACATTATAGAAAAATAAGTGAGTCAGTGTTTTTTTTAGTTATATCGTCAGTTTATACCCCACAACTTGTTTTAATTATGAGTCGCTGCCGAACTTACGTACGCCGAACTTACGTAATTTCAACTATAGTTTGAGTTCAGTGTTCGATTTTTCAATATCTTACAGTTAGAAAATTCTCATCCATTTCATTTCTCTTAGACTTCACTATGAGTTCTCTACAATTTAGGATTCTATAGGATTGTATAAAGTGTACTATTCTTTATCATATACAATGGTATACATAAGAATGTAATTCTCATTCATCGCTTTCGAGGAGTATAGAATATAAAACCGATGATAAATTTCGAATACACTACCGACGCCTGCTTATCGATGATTTTATGATGTGATTTTAAAACACTGATGATTTTAATTCTGTGTGAACTCGGAAAGAGTACATTTGATTTACTGATAACCCAATTATAATCAACAAAAGGTTTGCAAGTGACCCCAATCTGAATATAATTGTTATGGTCGTAAATATAAAAAAGATTGAAGAATTCTAAATAGTTTAAAAATTCTAAAACAGATACTTTAAAGTAATTCACATATTTGGAATATGTTTACAATTGATGAGAATTTAAACGTTACAAATCATTTGGAAGATATGCAGGTAAAATCAAAACCTGTTTGGTTCTCATCATATTTATTACATAACAGGAAAATATTTTATAAATGTAGTAATTTGGCACGTGAAACTATGACATATATATTTAAAAACTATAAAATTATATAAATAAAAAACCAATTAAGTTATTAACATTTTACAATATTTTGAAGAACAGTTATGCTGAAACGAGAAACTTCTCTAGTCAGTACACACATAACGTCTAATAATAATTGATTAGTGAATTGTAAAAAAATAAGTTATAAAAACAAAGACGGTCCTAACTCCCAAATTAAAATAATAACTGTAGAATTACATGGATTATACTAATGGCAAAGCCACCAGAAAAACTTGCATTTATAAAATTAAAAACCAGTTCGATAACAACATTGTACTAAGACGACGCTCAACATCTCTAAGTAATGAATATATTTTTGCTAAATTTGACTTGCTTGCTGCACTGTGACAAATATACAGTAAATATTACTATGTGAGCATAGTATCTGGGTGAAATAATGCTTTTATAACAAAAATTCCTATGTAACTATGACTATAGTCATTTATCATATTTATTCGAATATATAAGAATTTTTGTCATAAAACCAATATAGTAGCATTATAGTACTACTAGCTTTTACCCCCGTCGCAAGCGACGTTTGTTTTTTGTGAGTGGCTTGAATTTCAAGTCAAAATTTAATTCCATTTTTAAATTGAAATAATAAATAAACTCGTCCTATATTGATTTAACATTTAATAACAATTAATTTTTCATACAAACTGACTAAGAAAATACATTTTTTAATTCAAAATAAAAAATATTTTCAAATTATGCGTTATTTGACCAACTTTTTTTCAAAATTTGGGATTTTTTTTTCGATTCGTAAATAAGTTACCAAGGTTAGCCTACATACAAAATTTAAATTTTCTAGCACAATTTTTACTCTCGGCAAATACTGCCCCCGTGCCCCCCAATAAAATTTTGAAATTTTGAATTTTTTTATTGATAATATATTTAATTATTCTAGAATCCAGAATATGAACTTTCTCCAAAGTTCCCTAACGGGCCCCCGAATTTCTTCAACCCCCTTTTTTTCAATTTTTGAATTTCTAAATTTTGAGAAATGTCAGCTTTGAATACCTTAATACACATGCAAAATTTCAACTTTCTATCTTTTACGAATTAAAAGTAATACAGCAAAAAAGGAATCATTTTTTTTCCAGATTTTCCAAAATTACGGGTTTCCAGGAAATTCAAGTAAAAATCCGGGGACGCCAAAAGTCTTAGAATTTTTTTCTCTACGAAATAGGAAATTTTCAAAAACATTGATGGAGCCGTTTTCGCGCTGCCATACAAAATTCAGTACCAAACATATAAGAATATAAACATATAAGAATAGATTCAAACAGTTGGAACATTATAATATAAGAAAGAAGATGATGATGATGATAAGAATATAAGCAAACAAACATACACCTCGGATATTATAAATAAGATAGCTAGAGTTTACCCCCGTCTTTTTGGCGTGTATGATTTGAATCCAATAAAATAATTCATAATTAAATTTCATATTTAATTCTATTTTTAAATTGAAATAATAAATAAACTCGCACAATACATTGACACATATAAATTGACTAAAAAAATATATTTTTTTCAACAAAATATAAAATATTTTCAATTTATTCGTTATTGGAACAACTTTTTTTCAATCGTTGTACCTCTATATTGTTCTTATACTCGGTTTATCACCCCCCACTCTAATGTTGCACTTAAGAAAATGTATTTTTTTTTATATTTTTGTAATAAATATGTCAATCTGCAGATTGACGCAGATGCAGATATCTGCATACTAAATTTCAGGTTTTTATTTATATTTTAGCATTAGTACCCCCCACAAACCTCCGCTACTGAACGAGTTTGTCAAATTTTAGCACGGGGATCTATTTTGTTTGTATCTAAGAACATATATTCTAAACTATAGCCTTTCATCACTATATATTTTATATTTCTGGTTTTTGGCCCCCAGCGCCCGCCGACACTGGAAATTTGCAATTTTGTTTGATTTTCCTTTAATTACTATCTATATAGGGCCCATGTTCCAAATTTCAACGTTCTAGCTCTATTGCGACATTGCCCCCAAAAAATCACGCCGCTACTGAATTAAAATTTTGGTAATCCAATTATTGGCAAACATGCGCAATTAGTGTTTTAATACATACCCTAAGTTTAAATACTACTTTTTCAATATTTCCAGCTTTTACTGTCTAAACTCCCGCCGCCACTGGAAATTTAGGGCTGTTTATTTTTTTTCATTAATTACTGTCTACAGCGAGCCTACATATTAAATTTGAACATCCTAACTCTATTCTAACATTGCCCCCGGAAATTTGCGCCGCTACTGAACTCTAATTTCAAATTTCCAAATATCGGCAAATGTGCACAATTATGATCTCAATACACATACTAAATTTCAGTTTTTCATCTTTTCTAGTTCGTCAGATATTTGCAAAAGTATTTTTTCAAATTTTCCAATTTTTCCAAAATTACGGGTTTCCAGGAAATTCAGGGAAAAATCCGGGAACGCCAAAAGTCTTAGAATTTTTTTCTCCACGAAATAGCAAACTTTCAAAAACATTGACGGAGCCGTTTTCATTCTACCATACGAATTTCAGCAACAAACATATAAACATATAAACATATAAACATATAAACATATAAACATATAAACATATAAATATACAGTTGGAACATTATAATATAGGATACACACAGTAATTTTTACTGTCTATGTCTCACTGTGTATATTAGATAACATTATGTATATTGCTTTCTTAAGTTAAACATATAAATCAATAAGTTTGTGAACCATGTCTGAATTTCAAGACCTCATATGTCTAATAATTATTGAAGATATTAACAATTAAAATAGTCAGTCTTGTCATTTTAATCATTAAAGTCATTAAAAGATATACGAAATCAGTAATTTTTCGACATCACGCCCGATTCTTCCCTTTTCCCTGATAAAAGTTGCCATTTCTTTTATAAAATAGAGTATAAAAAAGATGCATAATAGTGGCAGTCAAACTTTAGATGTTATTTAATTATAGATGCCTCGAAAAACATATAGTTATGATATTATAAAGGTGGTAAACAAGTCCTATATACACGTTCTTTAATGCTAATTGTATGACGTCAAAATATGGTCAAATAGCTAAATAAAAAAAAATTGTTTGTATTTGAACCATGCGTTGAAATATACGTGCATAAATAACATATGGTATTTATTTGTTAGAATTATATTGTTTAACTAACTCATTACAATATATTTACCAATTGTCTAATGTATTAAGAACTATTCGCACCTACTCTTTTAGTTTTTTATTTTGAATGCACTTAGTATATATACGTCGTGCTTCAGTATATAATATACTTTATTTAATATTACTTATTATATTTAATATAACTATTTATGTTTCATAAACTTGAACTAAAAATTCAGTAGGTGAAAGTAATACTTTATAGTGCATAATAAGCATTAATACTTCAACTTCTGCTATCCCTTTATGCAAAAATATATACAGAAATATATTGAAAGAAACGAGAAAATTAGATTTTTTAACTAATTTTGGAATGTATATTACCGCGTGCACAATTTCCCGGATTTCTGAACTAATTATTTCGAATTTAAATGGCGACTTGTAAAATTTTAAAACAGTCAGTAGCTTTTGACACTACCCATGATTATATAAGGTTTCACATACATTCGCTCATTTCACAAGTTAATTTTTTCCATTCATGTTTTATGACATACATTTCTCTCACCTCACCAATACTGACAGCGACATCGCGTATTTATTAAGCTCGTCTCTAATATGTTGTACGTACCGTATAATTTACATGATACCCGTTTTATTTCATCTCCTGTTTGATAACCGTTTCCGTTGTTTACTCTTATTTATTCACGGAATCTTTGGCACCGATATATTATACAACATTTTCTTTCTGACAATTTATTTGCACTGCAATTATTGAAATTGCAATATTGTATCCAATTCATAGCTTCGGTGAATTTAATTTATATTAAATTTTGTTAAAAGTTATTACTATAACATGAATTTGCTTTTATGTAAATTAAATCTAATATGTTTTAATACATTTTGATTTTTTTTGGTTAATTCAAATTATGCATAACTTAAATGAATATATTGAAAGATATAATATTTTAAATCTACTATTAAACTTTTTGTTTAATATTTATTTTTGTCTAAGTAATAATATTGTCCACGCGAATGGGATCGAAAATTTAAATAAATCCTTTACCACAGAAGTTCACAAACTACGGCTGGGTCGTTTCATTCAGTCCGCGGTTTTTTTTGTAATAAATTAGGAAATGAAATTCTTACATTCCTGCAAGAATAGAATATGCAGAATAGGAAGTACAGCATCTACAAACTAATGCACTCACACAAATGAAAAACTTAGTTCAAAGATTAATTTATGGTAAAGTACAAAGATTATGTAATAAGTCGATGGTTTAAAAAGCTGCTTTTTTTTAATATAGCTTATTTTGGAACATACTTTTTTATTTATTTCAGTGTATTTCTTTAATTGGTGTTCTAGCTTTTGTATACCCTCCAAAAAGTATGAAACTCCTTATGTTTCGAGACTAGTGCCTAAGCTTTCAGAATAGGGTCGACGTAGAAGTAATTCATAACTAAATTTAACTAATTTCGTGTTATTATATATATAAGATTGGTATCTCTTCAATTAACATCTCTAAATGACACATAACACGGTTACCGAATTAATGTTCATAGAAAGATTGGTATAACGTTTAACAAAATAATCCATTTCTTACACCGGAGGTTTGACAGTACTTATCTGTCAATATGTCAAGCGCATCACTGTTACCAATGTTAAAACGACACTCACACTAAAAGGAAACCCATAGATGGCACTGTGTTAATTTCCAAGGTGTATGAAGATTAATACGCATCACAAACGATATGCTTCTACGATTTTAGTGAATAAACCAAAATTGTAATGTCTAATAACATCAATTAACTGAATTAACTGAATGTGTTTATAACGGCTAATTACATTAATCAGCCGTACATCGTTTCGCCGCATCATGTATTATTATTAGAGTTTTCCATTTTATTTATTATTTCTGTTTTACAAAACAAAATATGTTAGGAATTCTTTTGTGTTGAATAGTATTTTTATAACAAGCCATGTAGGATGTTTTATCATTTATTTTATAGCAAACTAATTAGTACATATTCTGTAAAAGTATGACAAATTATACTTCATGGTGGATTTAAGAATGAAAGAACATATAAAAATTGATGACTTGAATTGGGAATTTTCGCACATTCCTTTTTAATAACAATTCACGGGCTTCCTACCACGGTCGATTTTTCGCCTTTTTTAAGTTAGATGTTTGTGTATAAATACTCAACAAATCTCAATAGTAAAGCCTCATAACTGCAAGCGCTCCTGGTGGTCATTATGTCAATCACACGGAACTGCCTCTCTAAACAAATATCTGAGAATAGTAGTTATTTTACAAGAAATCTGCAGTAGCAAGTATTACGGCAGTCTCTCTTATTACACGATACGAGTACATACAGTTAGTTAGTTCTGCTGACGGACTGCACAATCTAATTGATATCTGATTATCTTTAAATAAGTTCACAGTTAGATAATATTACATAGAGGATGAAAATATACAG
Organism: Panorpa germanica; assembly: GCA_963678705.1. NCBI lineage: Eukaryota > Metazoa > Arthropoda > Insecta > Mecoptera > Panorpidae > Panorpa > Panorpa germanica. The sequence continues at coordinate 11,949,029 of OY783217.1, forward strand.
AACCATTAATAATAATAATTGAGTAAGTAGATGTACGCGTATGTAACATAATTACAATGCGGCTAATAACGTAAATAATTAAGGTCGTAGAAAATTGGTGCTGACTGATTTTACCGGTAATTCCGAATTGGAACGTCCTCACTAAACGTACTTAGGGGTCATCTATCAATTAGTTCACACTAAAGTGAGGGAGGTGTAACTAGACGTGACAAGGGGGGAATGTGCTAACACTCTGTGAGTTATTTTACTGTTATTAGAACCATAAACCTTCTTTGGATTAATAGAATCATAAATCCTGTTTTTCTTAGGCACTCTTGCAATCTTAGTTATAAAATTAAAGGGGGTTCTCCCGTGTGATGAGTTCAAAAAATCGATTTTTTTTTGCATAAATTTATTCCTTAACATTTGTAGAAGATGCTGGTAAAGTAATTTTTTTAAAATGCGAAGTCGTTATAAAGACCCAGCAGTTAGAAGAAGCAGATGTTCGGAGCGCGTAGTTGAGTGGTAGGAACTTTAAACGCGTTTTTCTTAAAACTGTGTTTTTTAAAGTATTCTCCATCATATCTTGAGCGCTTTGACCGATTCACCAAATTTATAGGATAGACTCAGCACACGTAGACGCACGGAATAAATAAAATCTTCTAAAAATTCCGAGTATTTCTAATTTTTTCGAAACGAAAAAATGAAAAAAAAGTCATGAAATTTGAAACTTTTTTTTCAGAAGTCTGCCAGAAAAACTAATGATTCTAGTTCATTCCATGCATTTTAGTCTAAAGATAAAAACGCCGTTTTTTTTCTTTCTTTTTGATAATCCATTCAGTCAAAATCTTGGAGGAAGTCAGACCCCCTTTTTCGCGGAAGGCGTTTTCAGAGTGGTACAGCATAGGTTCTAATGAACATTTTTACATGAAATTTGTTTTACATACTTTTGAAATAGTAATAAATAACTGATAAAAATCTCATAGTCCTATCTTTTCATTGAACGTCAAAAAAGATTCTCAAAAAATGCTTAAATAACAGACCACCACACGGGAGAACCCCCTTAAGTCTCTTTAAGTACATGTTATGTACCAGGTACATTTATGTAACATGTATTTAAGGTAATATACACATTTAATATTCAATTTATATTTGTGACTAAATTTGAGTTCTTTATGACTAAACCTTATTAAAAACAGGTCTCATTACAAAAATATTACTGACAAAAATACTATATCGAATGAATCATTGTAAAAGATTGTATAGTGTATCGTTTAGTAGATGTTTATTACTTGTAACAGGGAAACGGAAGTACACGAACAAGTATTGTATAATTATAAGGCACAAAACGCAGATATCTATAATTTAATAGCCTCGTATACAAGTTGCTCAACCATGAAGTAAAAATTCTACTAATCGCAGTATAAGTTACATGGGAATATTATGGATTATAGAAGAATGTCTTTAAAAAAAATGCAAGAATATTTTTACGAGACTTTGTTAGTCTCAACTTAGTTACTCTTGTTAGTAGAAACTTATGAGTCTGATGGCAGGTTCGAAGTAACACAAGTTTGCAGCAAATTGTAAATCACAACCCTCAAGTCACTTTGGTAATGGTTTTAGCGTCAGAGCTGAAGTTTGACCTCCATGCAATAGAACATAGTTGCCTGAACTGTTGTTTATTAACTGCACAGTTCAGTTACAAATAAAATTAAGGAACTCAGTTAAAGTTGACCATTCCCTAACTGTTTTAACGTCAACCTAACATTATTATTATTCCTTATCTCCTTACCACAACAGTTTTTGTCGTTAATAGTGTTGCTTAGTTGCAAAGTTAGGGCTGATTTTAGTAAAACATGAGTTGTATTAGATAAATGCCAGCCCTAAATATCCCAGTAAGCACAAATGTAGTCCACATTAGAAAGAAAACCTAATTCACAACTTACTTTTTATTAATACCCTAAGAAAACAATTATTTAATTAAATATTTAGTTACACTTGTATATTTAATCACTTGTCTTCACTGAGATAAATCTCCGAACACATTTTATTAAATATTTATGTAATTCTCACGCTCAGATGCTGTCTGTATCTTACTACAATGACTAACACGCGATGACAGGACGGGGTTGTGCAATAATCTGATTCGATTTGGTTTGATAACCGTACAACACGTTGTTTACACTATAGATTTGTTTGTCATTATACTGAATAGCCAGTCACTGTATTTGTTGTTAACTTTATCACACTGTACAACGCTGCAGGTTGCAGAGACCAACAGACCGTTCTCTACCTGTTCTTTCTTTCTTCTGGTCTTATTAAATACATTCAAACCATTGATTTGATAGAAAAGAAAGAAAGAGAGGAAAAGAAATGGACTGCTATTAAATTGCAATTTATTTATGAAATTGTAAGGTTTATTTTATATCTAACAAAAAACTATTATAGTTTAACTAAAGTTTTATTTGTGTTAAATTGAAAATATATTTATGCTATGCTTGTAACGATAAGGTTTTCATTTTGAATTACAATTTCAAACGTTTGGCTAATATTATGTTTATCTATGAAATATTATATATTAGAATTTGGTGTAGTTTGTTAATTTGTTTTAAGTCAAAGACAAAGACAAATTTTTCGTATTTTACATAAGTTATCAACAAAATAACGCTTGTGTCGTCTTAAGTAACTATTCACGATGGCGTAGAAATAAAAAAAATCTAAAAGAAAGGGTTACACAAGAAAACGCTGGCACTAACAATGTTAAAAAATGAAGAATTTTACAAAAAACTTTAAACTGGCGATATTTCGAAAACCATGCACTTTCATTAAGGTCAAGTTAGGCTTATTCAATGCATCTGAGGTAGTTAGTTTGACGTGCTACTTTTGAGATACGATTGCAATTATAAATGGTTATAAATTTCAGCACTAGCTATAAGCAGAGAATAGACTTTCATCCAAATAATTTTATGGGACAGCTTAACTAAAATTTTAAAAATTGTAAACTGAAGCGGAAATACCCCGAAGATCTATTTAATAGATTATAAGTCAGAGTTAGACTTATCGTTATGATTATCTTTAAATCAGTAGCCTATTACATACCATACATTACATACACATTAGGCTAATAAATTTGCTTATTGTTAATATTGACAGATTGTAAATAAAATAGGATCCAATAAGGACCAAATTCTGAATTATATATCTAGATGGTAGATGCTGAAACTTATGAATAAAACATAATATAACTGTGCTTGAAATTGGAAATCAAAATAAGGCTTTAAGACTTTATTAAATTATATAGCACCTTAACCAGAAATGTTTATGGTACCTAACAACTTTAATACTTTTATAAAAAACTATCTTTCTATCACGCAAGTAGTTGCTTTGTGGTTCGCGATGGCCCCAGCCTCTGCTGAGTCTCAGCACCAGTTGATTCTAATACTCTGTAGCGGGGCCATTCAGTGTCCTTTCAATAGGTCAGTTATGCCAGACTGACTTGTTGCTTAAAAACAACTGACCAGGTTCGGGTTTGCGTTAGCGTTAGCTGATAAGTCTTCGGACTCTAGCGCTACGGTCCATCAGGTTCAGGTTCACTGATAATCAGGTTTAGCGCATCGTAGGTAGGGCTATGTTGCTGTTAGCTAATGCAATATGCGTTTTGACCTGACAAGAGCCGCGATGCATTAGCTTATCGGTTGAACATAAAACGGTATCTCTTACGAGGTATGCATGCAATTGTGTGAATTATTATTTATTAAATAACTTTTTATTATTAAATATATTATTTGTATTTATTATGAATGGTATACCAGGAAAGGAAGCTGGGACCGTCGGAATACTATCCTCATTACGTGGACTTACGTTATTCAAATGTAATTTATGATTACGTTGCAATTGGTAAATTACGTTAAGTTTCATCTTATTTGATTTGATAGTAGTTTGATTGATTTTATATGTAAACTGAAGAACACACCTGTTTGTGTTCTCTAGACCGATCTCCGACAAGCGATGTATTTTCTAAATTTCGTTGTTGCATTAAACTAATTACATTCTAAATGAGCCCCTCACTATAAATCTATCAAAACTAGTAGCCGCCTAATCAGTAAAAGGAGTGTACTGAACTGAATAAACTGAACAGAACAAAGGTTTTTTTTTATTTACTACGAGAATTTACAAGCTATTAAGTATCAACCTAATGATAAGAATGCAATAAATAATGTTATTTATTTTTTCGACGGACAGCTGCTATAGCTTTGACGTCTAATACGTCCTATCAGGGGCGGCCTTAGCCATTGCGAGGCCACGGACAGAAGATATTATAGCAGCAAAAAAAATATTTCTGCCGCGAAAAAAAAAAAATATTTCCGCCGCGAAAAAAATAACATTTTCAATTTTAATTCTATCTTGCAACCTGCAATATACAATGTAAGCCTTAGCCATTTAATTAATGTAAATTGTAAGTAAGTATTTTTGATGATAATTGACGAGAAATGAAATTTTATATTGGAAGTTTTACAAAAGTTAACAAGCACAAAGATGATACATATCAATGATGATAAACTAAGGTACATGAATACCTTAAAAGAAGACGCTGTGATTCAAGTGGGATTTCTAAAGAGCGAGGCGCGAGATTCAAATAGATATATAGTAATGAATTTTTCTACTTGGGTTGTTGCGCGAGAATGAAAGGTCCCGGGCGGTTGTTCTGCTTACCACCCCCAAAGGCCGCTTCTTACTCCTATCACTGACAATGATTTACTCTCTTAGCTACTGTGTCGTCTAAAACGAGCATAGGCTTTCATATCTGATTGAATGATGTTATATCAAAACATCTTAGAATAATGCAAATGAAAAAAATTGAAATGTTAATCTAATCTAATGGAATTAATTATAGAAATAATAAATTTCTAATTGAAATAATTACGAATGTACTTGCATATGTGAATGCACCGTTACCTTGAAGAACCTAATGCACTTTTTATTATGGAATGATACAGTTTATTTATACACTCGTACATGCTTAGTGAGTTAGTATTAGGAATGTTGAAACGCTATCTCCGTCTCCTCCTTATCGCCTACCCAAGTAGTATCGAAGAATGTTATTCAATTCTCATGGACCTAGCATGAATCTGTAGCCATCCACAGCGTCATCAACATGAGTATCGGATGTTAGATCGATGCCAGTATAACTGCAAAACCTGTTGCTGGCCGCTAAATAACCGAACGAATTCGTTGTATTGATTTCCATTTTAATTCGCACAAGAATGGTAAAATTTAATCAGATCTGTAAGAGAGACTCAAATGAGGCATGAGTAACGCGTTGAGTCACTGGATTTCAGTGTTTTTTTTTTAAATATAGTTTCACGGGCTTTTTAGGACCGTAGCCTTTTATCGCCCCTAATATTGTTCTGCTTCTTCTTATACGTTATATCCAGACAACAAGAATTATCTATTCATGGCTACTGCTGTTATAAATTTCGGTTTCTCAATCAAAAAGGCGGTGTTAACAGGGATTTCAGTATTGCAATGTATCTAGATACGTATAAGCATTAAGATAATTTTACTTCACTCGTAAATGCATACAATACTTTGATGCACTGATTCTTCTGAACATATTCTGTTAAAAGTACTTCGTAAAATGTTTCACTCATATAAATCAAATCTGTTCGATTTCTCCCATTACTCACAAAACTCAGAAATAGGGCACCTGGCCCGAAAAGCTCGAGAACTTAATTTAGAAAATATAGACCCTTGAAAAATCGTCAAAAAATAATGAGTGCACGTTAAGAAATAACAAAATAAGGGACCCAATTTAAGAGTAAATCCAGATGCTGTAAGTGTATCTTTTATTTTATCCGTTGGATTTATTGCACAAGTATTGCAAGAATCACCATTGGTGGCCTCTTGCCTCCATTTATCATCCAATGAGCTATAACGCTATTAAATGATCATCAATTTTCAAAATTTAATCATAAATTTATATTAAACAAGTTTTTATTCTGTTAGAAATTAACGCTAGACTATATGCATAGTTTCGTAGAGAATTATAATTTGCAGATAAAAATAAAAGGTGTTTATAAATATTGCAATTAGACTCTAATGTAGAAATTATAAATTAATGTAAAAATTAAAAATGGTGTATAAATAATTATATGTTTGATTTTCACTTAGTTTTATACCTAGAAGTTTTGATTGACTTACTTTGTGATGATTAAATATAACTACACTCGGTAAACACAGTTACGTATATTTAATCTAAAATAACAAACGTAACAAACCTGTTACGTAAACCAAGTTACTTAATAAATAAAGTTTTGTGATGCTCCCTGTTAATATCGTTTTTTGGTTGAGAGACCCAGATTTAAAAAGATATGGATAGATCGTTCTATATGTCAGAATGTAAAGTTTAAAAAAAGAACATTATTGGGGCGATAAAAGGCTATTTGCCTAGGAAACCCGTGTATTTATGTAGGAAAACGTTCAAAAAAACACTAATTTGCTATGGTGGAATTTTACATATAGAGACATATGTATATGTCATGTTGTGCAGCATGTACCTAGATGAATGTGTCCTTGGTAAACCATATTTCATCTTAAAAGGTAGGCTGTCGTGTGTGTATTGTCCGATATAATGGAATTTCTGTTTAAAAGTAGTCTTAGTACATAAGGAAGTACACTGTTAATGAGTGCGTTCTGGACACTCGGCAAGAGGAGAGCAGTAAGAGGTTCTTTAAAATCAAGAAACAATGGCACATAATCGAAAAATGTCTGAAAATGTTTTACGTGTACTAAAACGTCTACATCTTCGCTGATAATAATGGCTTTATCCTTTTGGTGGACCCGGTATGTGTCACTACTAAATACTTAATAATAAAACAGTTTATTTTATATAAACAAATTAGTTTTACATATTAAACAGACAATGTTGTGTATGATATTATGTAAATTACTTTGCGTATGTGTAATCCTACACATACATACATACAGACGCGTACATAATGAAATGTACATGGTGCATGTACTTGTAATGTGTAATCACTTGAACGGATGAAATATTTTAATTACATATTTTAATTTGTTGCACTAGTTGTTGCTGGTGTGGTGCGGTGTGGTGGTCGTCGTAGTGGCTGGTTTCCAGCTTCAGTTTACGGCCCCAGTATGTAGATTAGTGTTACACTGGCTGCCATAGATACAGGGTATGGTTCGTTAGCTTGATTACTTGTTCAATCATTATCGAATTAGGGTTTAAATCAGTGCGGAAAATTCTCGTATTGTTAGAAGCAGTAATAACAAATGATTTATTATCTGTTTAACATAATATATGGTAAATAACAGTTCTTAACGCAATGTGGATTTGCATATGAGGATATGAGGTTACCACCCACTAAACACAGTTATGTTGATTGCCATGCACAAATAACTCATTTTGGTTAAATATTCAATTATGTTTACTTGCGAACTGTAACATAATGATTAAGGTAACATCAATTGCATGACAATAAATCTCATCAAAATAAAGAACTATTAACATAGCACGCATTTCTACTTGTTTGATTCGATAAATCCAATGCGTTTGATGTAAGCCATGCTTGCTTGCCATTACAATATTTTTCGTTATAAGCAGGACCACAACAAATCCGAAAATTGAATTAAAGTGTCTAGATATCCGACATGTTTATTCTGTGAACCCCCCGCTACTTCTAATACAGCACTGGTGTGGTCATCTTACCATAGTAGACTGTAGATGTAATTTAAATTAAACATATTATAAAAATTGGTAATGTTATCTAAGAATGAAACCTAAATGATGTAGAACTATTTTGTTTTATAATTTATCGAGCGTACAAACCACATTAATTCATAAAACATTTAATGGAAAGTAGAACTATAATAATTTCTAAAAAATGTAATTATAGATCACTGTAATCGGTTCGTTTCTATGGTGGAATATTAAAATTTCTATTTTCTAATTATATTTTTAATTAAGAAGCTTATAATATATTCGTAAGATACAGCTTGAGGAAACTACATCATTTTACTGTTCAATATAAAACCATTTTGCTACATACAATTAACTTCGATAAATATAGTCACATTCATTTGATTTGTTTCTTCGATTTTATAAATCAGAAAGTGTTATATAACAACTGTAGAGTACACTAGTAATATCAACTTGAATACGAAGTTATGTTAATTTAATTTATTTAACGTCTGCTAATTTCGGCAATGCTGAGTCTTATCACTGACGATTTAGAGTAGTTTAGAGACTAATAAACATTAATTTAATTTTTAAACGTTACTAAGATTCTTATATGGTTAATTATTGACTTCATTAGTTACTGCCGTCAATTTTTTTTAAGTATATTAATTAGTGTTGTCCCCCTACTTTAAACTGCACTTTTAATTACAAATATAATATTTCATAAACATGTGATTAATTAAAAAGTAATTGAATAATTAAAATCCAGCGTCCTGTTAAAGTCAAACGCCTTTTTTTTAGAATAAAACGTTGAAGAGAAGGGAAGGTGTTACAACAACTGAGGTCAAAATAAATTGTAAGGGTTGATTTTTGAAACAACTTTGTTGGGCAATGCGGACGATAGGGTTTACTGATTAAACCATACCGGTTTCTATTTTTATCCGTGTTATATTCAATAAAGAACATTTTCCTAATATTAACATAGGAATGTTATGTTGACTTAAAATTTGGTTTTTCTTCCACAAATTGTACTTTTATTTGTTGATATGTTCAGAAACAGAATTATGTATATTTATCTTATCGCTTATTATTGCTTCCGCCCATGTAGGCACTGCCTAATATATACTATCTTTGAATATGCACTTTCAGCAAATTTTTGAACATGACATCTTGAAGATTTTCTACTACCACGAATGGAAAAAGGAACGTGTTAATGCAGACTTATGAAACTGTCTAATTATTATTTTCTTAGCAAATAATATTTAATGCTCGAATGAAATTACAGTGATTCTCTGAAATGTGAAGAAATGTGGAGCACGACTCAAATGTTCAATAGTTTATGAAGGCATACACTCATACGCTATGCGAAAGTTATTAATTTAGAAAATAGTTGTTAGCCAGAAATCAAATCTCTTATAAATAATTATTATAATTACAAGTAATCTCATATAATAAAATATTTTGAACAATAGAAAGGTTTTGTAAGCTGCTGGATTTCTTATGGACTTCATGTATTGGGTAGTTGCTCGATCTCGGAACATTATCGGCGTACTTCTTCCTGCGAGCTGTAGAAAATAGATGGAGATATTTTGGAAAATAATATTTTATAAAATTTGTAAAAAGTTTGGGCCATATTGTGAACCTTTTTCTCTGATGAATCAGTATGATATTTATTTGTTTCTTAATTCTCGTTCTTTCATTCTCACTTAACTGAAGTTTATCATAAACTTTGGTAATACTTTAGTTTCTTAGTTCTCATTTTGTTCTAAACAACAAATTTGTAACAACCAAGCAAAATACATTGCTTACCTTTTACTTTAGTTAACAGTGGTTTGTCTTTGACAAAGTTAAAATTGAAAAACCCATTTCTTTGGTGCAATTTTTTATGAGAATTAAAAAACTTCCCATAGCCAAGTTTTTCACCTAAGTTTAATGTATTATAGTTTTCATAGATTCAGTGTATGATTCAATATATCAGTGTATAATTAAAACAGATCATATTATCATATGATCAATATATGATTATAACAGTTAGGGTTACGAATATTATGAGATCTTCGTTCTTTTCTAGTTCTTGATTCAAATTATCTATATTATTTTTGCTCTGACGTCAGGTTCATCTTGTTCTATCCAGTTGAAATGAAGTAAAGATTACTATATATATGTTTCCTGTAAATACAAACATAGCATCCACGATAAGAAGTAAATTGTATTTAAATACTAGGTAACTCTTATTATCTAATTTTGGACTACTGAAATGATAGAATTTCTTCTATATTTCAATAGTTCCATGGATCCCATCTGTTATGGATACGTAATCAAACAAACCAATACACATATACCGTAAGTTTGACGGATAGAAAGGTCGTTCTTAATTAAGTTGACCAGTTAACCATGCTTCATAAATGAGAGTTTTATGCTCTTGTTTATGCACTACAGGATTTGGGATTGGAGGGACTAAATGTTTCCAGAATGATATTGCACAACTAATGATTTCTTTGGTAACAATATTGATCGTATATTGCATTCCAGTACATTAAGGCTGTATTGTTATACCCTAATAGCTCATTTGCCTGAAACTGCATTACTTATTAGAACAATTGTTAGAGTAATAAGGTTATGAGTGACTTATAAATGATGTAATTCTTAGAAATATGCAAATGAACGATGAAATATTCATATCAGCTTTTTTTAATTTAGGTAATGCAGTGTTCTTCCAAAATAAGCTCGTTTGTAGTGATCGATTCACAGGGAATCTTCGTATTGCAACACAGAGTTGAGTCAGACAGATACATATTTACAATCTTAATTTATCATTTCACAGATCATTCCTGCTGTTTTCTTTAAATTTAGAAGTTCATAGGATTTAATCCCGCTTTTAACATAGTAGCTAAGATGTTATTTCATTAAATTTGGACTGTTTTGAAATTTTATTTCTCCTCTTCCAATTCGCATGAACAAGGCCGCTCCTAACAATGTCAGTTTTTTACTTAAAAGTCAGTTATATCAGGAGTCGAAATATTAGAAGCAATGAAGGTGGATATTACTGCAAAGGAAGGAAAATGTAACGAAGCAGAAAGTTTGGTGAAAACAAAAGCAACGACCGCTAAAAAATGACTTCACAGACCCAATTAATCTGTTAATTTAGAACAAGCCAAATTTTCAATTTCAATTTACTTCTTAATCCATTCGAGATGCGATACTAAGTTAATCTACTTAATGCATTAAATATTATCTCGTTTATTGAACTAATTTATTAATTATTGTTAAACTATTTAAATTAAAATTAGTGAACTGGAAAAAAATGCAAATTAAATTCTAAAACTAGTTCAAAGTATTCCATGTTAATTTAAATACATTTATTTCTGTGTATAAAAATCATTAAAATATGTGAAACACATAAAAACATAAATAAAAGAGTAATTACATATTTTTATATCAAACATATCGTTATCGATATCAGATGGATTCTTCCGTTAGCCGATTAATCGACATCGACGAGCTGTGGGGCACAGAGGGGCCAGTACTATCGATCTCTCATTGACGTATATCGTTCATCAGCCCATTTCTAGACGTAATTCCATGGGAACTGCCCGGGGACTTTTTAGATTCAGATAGTTTTTTATCATTGTTTCAGTTTATAATATAAAAGTTTATTGTAGTAGATCCATTACTAGACACACGCTCGATATGAACTAAATTTATTTTTTCTTTTATTAACAGTAGTTTTATAAGGACTTAACTATTGTTCTTCATATGGCCACACTTTACAAATAGGCGGCGATTGTGTAACAGTAAAAATCAAATTCAAAAAGTTTATTGTTCATAAATTATTTACAAAATATTTGCAATTTTATTTGCCTATTTCTTAATTCTATCGTGCCTAGCTTTCGTCGATATCCACATTGTCGACTTAACTATTTAGTTTCTTAATTATTTTCTTATACATATAATGTTTTGTCTTGTGTGCTTGTGTTCTTAAAAATGGTTAAAAACCTTCCTTTACTTTGGTGATATTTTATATAAATAGAAACATGTAACTGTCTGTGTTCTGTAGTATGTACCTAGAGAATTGCGCCTTTCGGTAGTCTGTATTTGTTTTTGAAGGGCAGGCTATCGCGTGTGTAGTGTCCCAGATTGTAGAAGTTTATGGTTATCGATAATTTGTGTCTTCTAAATTTGTTCGGTAATTTTAATTCTAAATTACTTGTTGGTTTTTTTGGGCAGTTACTATACGTAAATTCGTTATTTACTATACGTTTTACGTTCATTAGGCGATAATGGCAAAGAAACTTAGTTCACCACCATGTAGACTACAGGTAATCGTCGATTTACGTCGATCTGGAGCTACAAAGCAAAGAGTTTACCAGAATAAATTTCCTTTGCGATTTTAATAAATCGTAACTAATATTTTCAAAAGAAAGTGAATAATATTTTAGAGGCGCTTTAACTTCATTTCGCTCGATTTAAATAATTAACTAAAAGTTTATTGAAATGGAGGTGATAGTTGTTTTTTGAGAAATTGTATCATTAAATAACCGTCATGGGCGATAGTCACAGATCATATGTATCTCAGCCCGTCCCCCGTCCCTCATTCCACATACGGATACGAGAGAGTAGGTGAGTACTGCACAACACCACACACAATAATATTCAAGTCTTCAACAATGTGTTACAGTTCGTGATGAGAAATGTTCATTCCCAATAGCCAAATTTATTTAATTACACACTTGAAAATGTTGCTGCAGGAGTACAGGTACAGGTAGATCGATGATGTGTTATTAGATGATGGTTAGGCCCTAACTGAAATCCATAGCACAGGGTGTTTGGAAATGTTCTAGAATTTTACTTTCATTGAATATATTAACTAGTGCTATGGTTCTCTCAACTAAATTTCTATAAAAGTGTACTATACGAGGTCTGTTCAAAAAATAAGGTGAAGCAAAAATTTCGCGGGCTACGTACATTCGATTATCGATTTTTTTATTTTGTTATGATGGTACACTCGTCTCGAACATATGTTCACAGTTTTAAGTATATAGCACATTTAGTTTGTTTGTGAGAGGCATAAAAGTTAGAAGTGTTTTGCGTGTTCGGCGATTTCTGCTGTCGAAAAACATGAATTCAAAGAGTTTGCATTAAATTTTGTGTGAAAATGGAATCAAGTGCTCCAAAACACTTGAAATGTTGAAAGTGGCATACGGTGAGTCTACTTTAAGCCAAAAAAATGTTTACAAGTGGTACAAGCTTTTCACAGAAGGTCGAGAAGATGTGAATGACGACGCTCGCCCTGGACGCCCCAGCACATCAACAACCGATGAAAATGTTGAGGAAGTGAAGAAAATTGTTATGGAGAATCGTCGAATCACTATTAGAGAAGTTGCTGAGGATGGCGGCATTTCGGTTGGCTCATGCCATGCAATTTTTTCGGAAATTTTGCGTATGAAGCGTGTGGCAGCGAAGTTTGTTAATGCACCTGCTCACTCGTCATTGCTTGTTAGTAACTTTTTGGCCAAAAACAACACCGTAATCATAAATAAAATTTTTTTGAGAAAAATAAAAATTCTCCTTATTTTTTGAACAGACAGCGTATATCTATAAAGTTGGCTATCAGGACCTTAAATGTCCAATTATAAAAGTTGCAATATTATATTTGCTATCACTTTTAAGCACCAGAGAACAACTGGACAGTGCATCCCATCAAGTTTTATATTATGATTATTGTGGAAGAAGAAAAATAATCTCGATTACTTATTTCGTCTGTGACGTCATACGCAAAGCTAAAACAAGCGGCAAAACTGAAATTCAAATTTTCTATAACGAAACTCAACGTTAACTTTTGGATATTTAAAAAAAATGAGTTCACAAGCGCATTGCATACAACACAACGCCCAAACTCTAAGGTATACCTTGTTGCTTGCTAAGCTAAAGATAGAGCAAGTATATATTTTTTTACAATGTTTATGTAATAGTACTAATAATGATATTTATCGGTTATTAATTTTAGTTATGAAAGTTTGAACGAATTGTACAAATATGTAATTACAATAAAGTGTGTTAAAGATTTATTGCTTAACACCCATAACACTTATGGATTATTTATTATTTATGTTGATTAAAACCAAAATAGAATGCTCTTAAAATAGGTGAACCAAAACGGGGTTTCTACACTATTTAAATTTTCAAAGCTTGGATTTAGTTAATGCAAGAGCTCGTAAGCCACTAGTAAAAAGCAAAACTATTTTAATTTGTATATATATTATTAATCAGATATTTATCATCTCTTTTTATTAGTGAAATAACTGCGTTTAAAAAGCCAAATGAAGTGGTATTAATTATGGAAATCTTCGACACAGTTTGACCGAACTCATTACATAGAATAAAATCGCTGGATGTCTGGCATATTGCTAAGTATTCTTTAGAGGGAGAGGGTGTGATTTAACCTGACAGCTTGAACCTTGTCCTCAGTCTGGGACATTCATTATATAACAATCAATAGAGTTACATCTACTCTTGCATTGTATATAGTTATATTATTTCATAATAAATAATATTGTACTCAGTGTCAGAATATCCTCATAGCAGATGTAGCTATGGGCCCTGTATTTCTAAGAGCCCAGCGTTTTTAGAGGCCCTTGTAAAATTTCGTTTAAATATTTTTTTCAGATATTTGGGATTACAATAATATTTTTTAACGTGTTCACACCTATTGATGAAATGTGTAAAAAATATCAGGATTATGTCTGTAGTTAAGATAGCATTTCTTTAGCATAACAGATATAGATTCTGAACTTGACCCCGCTATCTAGACTGGTTTTACACTACCGCCACCGAGGAAGTGATTACTGTAATTACATTGGAATGGCTATCTAAATGATAAGTTGTTCTTTTTTAAAATATTTATTTGAGTGCTTCAACTTTAAAAACTTATTAGCACTTAAAAGATTATGTACATTTATAAACATTTACAATACATAATTTTCAATTTATAGATACGAGTATAGGTACTCAAAATAAAGATGTATTTTATTTAATTATCATACAAAATCTACGCTCCTTTTTTCGCCCTTCCTAATTCATTGTATTAACATTTTACATATTTACATTTCATTTATTATTACCACCTAAACTTTTAAACATGCTATATGTCATATCCTGTCTTTAGGTATATTTACAGAAGGATCCGATAACTGCAACCAATTGAGACTAGGATATTATATACAAATTTATTTATACAGTATATGTAAACTTATTAATTATTTATCAATGTAATATTTATTTGTAGAAACAGTTATTTAAAGTTCCAGGTTTTTCCCATAATCTTCCGTTGCTGAGATCTATAGAATCCATCAGTAATCAGTACCAGTCGATCTTTCCTCCATCTATCTCTATAGTACACAATCCTCAAGATCCAGCACTACCTGCAATACAACATGCCATACCATTCCAAGCTAGATATCTTCAATTTGTCTGTTATTTCACTTTATTTCTTCTATTTGAGGTTACAAGTGCACAGCGCACTGCGCAAACATACCAAGCTAAGATACCATACAGTCCACCATCACCATCAACACGCAGCATCTCATGTACCAAATGTCAGATAAATCGCGATCAACTAACCGTGGCATCCACATCCACAACTATTCTACGTCACTACGGTACTCTCTCCTCCTCCTCCACCACCTCCAACGCTACGCCAACATCACTGGGCAACTGGAGTCTGTATGGATGGAACACTGCTGACGTTGGGTTGGCACTTGTAGGCCACGGATGTTGGTGAGTGGCTGGGAGGTGGAGTAGTGACAGTATTCGGTTTTGCTCTGCTCTGAGGATGTGAATGTATATTGGTATTTGATTCCAAAGTCAATCTGCTTCAGATTGACTGGAGCAGTGGACGATTAGAAGAATTTGAGGAATCGGAGCAGACCCCTTTTTTAGAACTATGTACTAATGTTATCATGCACTAAAAATTTGAGGAACTCATAAAATTTTTTCTGCTTATAGTATCATCTTTTCTTATTTTAAATTTAATTGCTAGGGTCAAAGACGAAACTATATAGTATGGCATCAAGTATAGCGACTGACTGGATAACCATCCAAAGACCCTTACGGTAAACCTTACGAAACCAAGAAGAGAGCACAGGATAAAAAGAAACCTACCAAGCGATTTAGTCGACAACTAAAGTACAAGTATACTAAGCACCCAGCAGTCCAAAATATTCACGTGTACATTCTTATGTGCTTTTGGAAGGAATACTACCTTATAAAGATAAGGATGCATCATTGGATCTGCCTGATTATATTAAGGTATCTCATTTACTAAATATCCTAAA
This sequence comes from Panorpa germanica, assembly GCA_963678705.1. Taxonomy (NCBI): domain Eukaryota; kingdom Metazoa; phylum Arthropoda; class Insecta; order Mecoptera; family Panorpidae; genus Panorpa; species Panorpa germanica. Next base: position 11,965,040 of record OY783217.1, read on the forward strand.
TGATAGATTGTAAAATTCTGGGATGCCAGTAAGAAAAGAAAATATAATGGTAGAGGAAAAAAGACTATATCCTGTTTTTAGAGTGAATTTTTTGAGGACGGTCGAGTGATCTTTTCTTAGAACGCAACCTGAATCTAAAACTATTTAATTATAGTTTCTCATAAGCGCCGGCAGGATTACTTCCTTGCACACTTCTCCCGGCGACCATGTAATCTTTGTAGCCTTATTACTAATTATGAGCTATTTAATTTTCTACTACTTCTAGTACAATATACACTTTTGTTAACTATCACCTCACTTTATCAAAAAAAATCCATTTTGCCACATATTTTCTTTCCAATATTTTGGCTCTTCCTTAGAGGTGTTAATTCATTTTTTTTCTAATTACGAAGCACTGTAATTCTTTTGGAACTAGCTGGAAATATTGAAGGTAAGACTGAAATGAGAGACACGTTTCTAGGAATAATAACATTTAAAGAAAACTAAAAAAAATTTAGAACGTTGTCTAAAGCTTTTTAGGTTTTTTGGTAAGCCAAATATAATTTTCCATTAATAATAATATGTTTTACTAATTTTAAGTTAACTGCATAAAATTCCACAATCTATACCACCGATTTTACAACGTAACAAGGCGTTTCTTAGAGCGTCTCTAATTGCTAAGTTAGTTAACCCATTGTCTATAGTTTTATCTCAGGTTATTTTGTATGTGATTAGCATTAGATTACTTTGATGAAAGTGTGGTGAGGTGGGGAGAGAGAGAGGAATAAGGTATATAGAACCGTTGTTTCTTTCAGTTCTGACGCATCATTTGCGGCACCAGTTGAGATCATGGCATAGCACGGCAAGTTCTATTTCCGGGTCACGCTATTCCATCTCTGTTCTTTGCTGCCCGGAATATTCACTGATTCAAAACAAAAGACAATTGACTTTGGATTAGTACTAGAGAAAAGATTGAAGCTATGGGGACACGATGTATACATATATTCATAGTGAGAGCATGCAAATGATAGGTCTTGTGTCGGATACGTCACACATGCTGTGATTTATGAGTGTGGGTATAAATTATAGGAAATATATTTTATTTTATTCACACATACACAAACTCATACTTGGACATCTGTGGAGAAGGTGTCAATATGTTTGGCAAAGATTTATTTCTTGCAGAATAAGGAATCTATGATTGGGAAAGTTGACGTTCTTTTAATCAATATTTAATATAACAGAACGAAATTTGTATCTTAAAATTTTATCAGCCTTGGCCAAGTAACATGAAGTTTTCTAGATGAATTTTTATTCGGATAGTGGTCTTTAATATTAAATTTCTCTACTTCTTTTGGAACATATTGTGGTTAAGTTGTAAGTAGCGTAGTGATGATAAGCCGACCATCAATGGTAAAATATTGATTGGTTACTATTGAGATTCTTCTCTCAAGTTTGCTACCGGTTAACACCATTGAAGCACAGACAGAACGCGCTACAAAAACACTGGCTGTGGTCACTAGAGTCTCTCCGATTATTTAAATAGTTTATTCGGATTAATCAATCATGATAAGACAATCAGGTGGAATTTGTTATATTCATATTAATTACTATTATCTCTTGCATTAGTATTATTAATTAATTTATGTTTAATTAATGTCAATCGGGTATTTAGATTACAGTAAATACGATGATTGAATACTGGTAACATATTATAAGAATTTCGATAATATATAATTTGTATTTATAAATCAATAATGGCTGCGTTAAAATTGATTAAAAATGTGACTTCTCAGAGATGAAATCATCAACTCAAACCTGATATTGTTAAATATTCATATAAATGACAGCAAGTTTCAGATACTTCATATTTCAAAGAGCCAGAAAAAACTTTCCTTTACTCGTCTTAGCGGTAGGAAAGAAGTTTCAGTATTCCGCGTTAAAATCAATTGTTTTTAGTTTTAATTGCCTTCCAGTTTCTTTCATCTCTCACCACGCGAATTGAATTGTTGAATCGGTAATTTACTGAAAACCTACGCGACAATCAAAAAACCCAGTTCGGGATGGAAAACGCAGGCGTGAAAGCACTGGTTTCTTGATGCCTTTAATTTGTAGAAAGAATGTCTATCTTTTGATTAACTTTATTTTATTTTTAAACAGAGAACCATTCCAGTAAACATTTAGTGAAATAGAATGGCTAGGTGAAGTTCTAGTCATTCGTACATTTCAATTCTAACGTTTTACAAGTTGGACAACACAAAGAAAATCAATTTTGTTCAAATTGATTCTCTACCTGTCACAGGAGTCGCTTCTATTCAACAGTGAGCAGTCATTGCGCCGTCTGTAGCTCATAAAAGAGACATTTCCTAAGAACGACTGAATAGAAAACAAACGCAACACAGAAAACTCATGAAAAGTAATAGAAATGAAATAGATTTTACTCCAAAATGTTTACTAGGATATATTTGTAAATTAAAAAAAATATTTTAAGATCAGTTCCTAATTCAACACTATATTTTTATTCTAAATTCATAATTCTAACTTTATAAATAAAACACAAAAATATAAAGATACAAAGGTGTATTTCTTTTGGGGAAGAAAGAACCTAGGCTCGTGAAATTGCCTGTTTTATAACAGTAACTAATCACAATTGACTTTGAAGTATTAAACAACGCTTCCAAAATATCTACACAGAGCGATACACCGCTTTCATGTAGACCACCTCTCAGTCATAATTATTAACAAAATTATCATGCTTCATAATAACAAGAATTATTATTCTACTGGTATAACTGAGTGATCAATAAATAATGTTACACAGGTACGTTTAAAAAACAACATTTCACATGCACTTACTACTGGTTACTCTTCAGTACAGACGCTAATAAACTGTTCTAATTAAAACACAGGAAATTACTTACAAAAATAAAATAAAATTATAATTAAAATGATTATGAATTAGTCTCACATAGAGTAACAGTGTGAGATAGTGCTACTAAATGTTAGTTGTAGAATATTAAGAATATTTGGTATTATTAAGGTGGCTCTTATTGAATTTTCTTTTCTAAAATCTCTTTATAAAGGTTCAAACACAGGAACATCAAAAGCGTTCGTAATAGCAAAAAATTTGTGTGACCTAATTTATAGATGGAACCAACGAACTTAATTATATTAACAATGATTTTAATTAAGGAGGTACAGGACGTACCGTCAATGCAAAAAGTTTATCTCTCGGTAATACGCAATGCAAAATACGAAGTACATGAGGGACGAGCAAATATTGGGACTGTACCTTTGAAAATGAATTTTTAAATCTCCTATTAAACTGCTTTTTGCTTGTTAAAATGATTTTTTATGCATGTAATAGTTTAATAAATTAAAAAAATTGAAATAGGAATAATAAATTTAGCAACGCTGCAAATTTACGTGTGTTGACGCATGATTACGTGTGATTTGGTTCTTTCACCAATAAATTGTTATATTTATAACATGGCATTTGCAACGTTGCCGGCTTATAACCTACATTTACTGTTTCTTACTGGTTTTATTTAAATATTTTCGTATATAGGTATCCTTTTGATAATTTTCTTTTTGCAATAGTTACAAAAAAGATTATTTTATAAACACCCAGTTTTTGAAAGCCGTGTCACCATTTTTTTATAGTCAAAAGTTATATTATGTGGTGAAATTGAGCTAAAAATTATGATTTGTATGGAAAATGACTATTTTTAATCATGTATAAAAAGAAAACTATGAACCCTAGGTCTCTAAAATTTTGAGAATGCATGTATTTTAACTATTTGTACCGACTCTCCAAATTTCACGACGTTTTCATCATTTACGTTAACGTCCTGTACCTTCTTAAAGAGCAGTTTCAAGAAAACTCGTGGGTGAGACCTGTGTAATTTAATTCCTTCTAAATGTTACCTTATAAACAAAATATATCATTCTTAATTTGTTTAATGACTACATTTTAATATAATAACAAATATTGATTAAAAAATATAATAATAATACAAGTATATAAATAACATCTATAAGAGGCCTTAATAATACACTTACGTAAGAAATCAGTGAAGAGTGAATGAAAACACCCATCCTCTGTTTTAATTTATGCCACATCCTGTCACCGATTCAAATCTAATACGATATATTAAACTTTTCAATCGAAGATACATTCATACTCATACATATGCATACTAAGAAATAAAAACAGCCAAACCTTGTTTTCAACAGCAGGAGCTATAAACTGTAATAAATAAAATAAAATAAAACAAACAAATAATTTGCAACTGTATTTTGGCGCCACGTCCAACAGGTTTTATTGGTTGAAACAACAGATTTCAAAAACATTTGTAGACATTTTATATTCCTACTAAAGCAGAGCTTGCTAACCTTGTATGATTGTATTTATTAAATATTTGAAAAATTATGAAATAATATGCAATAACATCAAAATATATACAACAAGGCACGACAATAATACAAATACAACCTTATTGAGTTTATAAACGAAACCAATTTAATCTCTTTATTTTAAGTATGTATTTTATGTATTCTAAATGTTTATAAATGTATATATTGTTTTTAAGTTCTAATAACTTTTGAAAGTTGATACACTCAAATAAATATTAAAACAAAAAAATAAAATAATACAAACACGACTGAGCAATGTGATTCTAAAACTAACTAAAAAAACAACATTTTTATAGTAAACATAAAATATCAAAGCAGTTTTTCTTCAATAATAATTATTATTATATATAAGAAAAATTACGGAACACCAAAATCACTACTAGCACATATTTACATAATTTTATAGATATTATATTGGGGATATCTAGAAAGTGTAAATTTAAGAATACATAGCTTAACTAATATCCATGTAATATTTAAATTAAGGTAAACTGTTATTTCATTATACTAATATTACAAAACTTTTTACAATTCCCAAAAGATCTTCTTAGGTTTTTTATTCTTAAAAAGAAACGTCTGACAAAAATCTTTTAAATATATATTTAAACAATTGAAAGAAAAACAAAGTTGGTTTCGTAGCTAGAACAGAAGCAGAATAGTAGTCTTCCGTGAAATATAGGTTGGGAACCCCTGTTCTAGTTTATCGCATCAATTATCATTGGTAGATTATACCATAAATTTACACCTTTAATATCAAGATTTGCAATGTTAATTATAATTTATTAAGTTTTAACTAATTAAATTTGTCATTTTGAAGTCAGACCGTGACATTATTTCTTTCGAATAACAAAAATTAACTGCAATTAACTAAAATATGTCATTAATAAATGGAGACAACAAATTAATCTGTTACGATCAGGCCCCGATGAACTTAAATACGTAATCGTGCAAAGTTAAGACACGTACAAATTGTACGTGATACGGACAAAAGGGTTTCAATCCCTGCACCATTTTTAATTTAGAATATAAATTAAGTTTTATTTGTTTTTTTATAACATTACAATGCCCATTGTTTCTAAATTAAAAATACTAAATTAAGAAAAACTATCTCTCTCAAAATGCAGTAGGATTTATTTTTAAAAGATCTCAGTTTGTGAAAAATCTATATATATAAAAATCAATTGCTGTTCGTTAGTCTCGCTAAAACTCGAGAACGGCTGAACGGATTTATCTTATCTTGGTCTTGAATTATTCGTGGAGGTCTAGGGAAGGTTTAAAAGGTGAGAAAAATTCGAATAATTGCCGGGAAAATCCTCAAAACAGCATTTTTCTATTTCCCATACAAACGTTTTCTAAATAAAATGGAGAGTCAATTTGTAATTTATTACCGCTGCATAAAGTTCAAATTCGCGTGCGCGTTGGAGGACCTAATATCGCGTTCTGAAACTCAACAAAAGTGAAAGTGAATCGCGAACGCGACAAAATTGCATAGTCTCAAAATACATAGTACATAAATAAACACAATTTTAGCTAACTTCAGTTGTTACTCTGTCCGATTATTTTTTTATTTTAGCTAACTTAAGTTGTTACTCTGTCCGATTATTTTTTTAATAAGACTATATAGAAATCGAAAGATAAATCAATAATAATAAAGACAAATTAAATTATAAATCTTAAGTTAAATTCTGAACGCAATCTCAATATGTATTTGACATTAGATTTGACAACCAACTGATATGTCATTCCATCCTGTCGCATTTCAGAGCACGGAAAAAATTATATTATCGTTATATCTATCTTTGTGGCTACGTGCGCGAGAACTTTCTTTACTTTGGTGATCCTTTGTGATAGTGACATTCCAAGTAATGTGTTCTTTTTTGTGATAGTGACACTTTACTAAAGTTTGTACTAAAATATATATATCGGAAATTATTAATGGACAAATTTTTAAAAATTACAGATTCAAGGACAAATTTATCACTTACTGGGAACTCTGTTACCACTAACTGATGCAGATCATCAATTTTTACAAATTTATTTTATGGGCAATTCAGATGCGGAAATTAATAATCGTTGTGCTCACAATCCAACAGTGAAGAGAACCATTGTCCAACAATTACAAATATTTCTTCATCAGAATAACAATTTAGTAAACATGTTCAAAATAGCATTGGATCGGATGCCATCTGATAGCCATAATATTATTATTCGAGCTGACAAAACACCTGCCGGTGAACACACAAGGAGGTTCAATTCACCTACCATTGATGAAGTGGCTGTTGTCATTGTGGGCGAAAATTTACAATCTAGAGATATTGTGCTTCATCGTCGGAATAGTGAGTTAAAACGTGTATCTGAAACACACAGGAGTTATGATGCACTACAATATCCTTTGATCTTCTGGCAAGGGGAAGATGGATACCATTTTAATATCAAAATGGTAAATCAAGTAACAGGTAAATGAATTGAACAAGATTAAATAATATTTTTAAATTCAATACATCTAAGTAACAATTTAAACATTTATCATTTTTGATCGCAGGTGCTGAAACCAACAAAAAAGTTAGTGCTATGAATTTCTATTCATACAGACTCATGATCCGTCAAGGTGAAGTAAATCATATTTTGATGTGTCAACGACTTTTTCATCAGTTTGCAGTTGACATGTATGTCAAAATTGAGACTGAACGATTGACATACATCCGTTTGAACCAACGACGGCTACGGTCAGAGGAATACATCCATCTCCGCGATGCTATAAATGCTGATGGCAATGTGAATAATGTAGGAAGAATGACAATTTTGCCAGCTACTTATATAGGAAGCCCACGTCACATGCATGAATATGCTCAGGATGCTATGTCATATGTTAGGCATTATGGCCGCCCAGATTTATTTGTTACATTCACATGTAACCCAAAATGGTCCGAAATCGAGAAGGAATTACTACATAGCCAAACACCAGTTGATAGACATGACATAACTGCCAGAGTTTTTAAACAAAAATTAAAATCTCTCATGAATTTTTTAATAAAGCATTGTGTGTATGGCCGAGTCCGTTGTTGGATGTACTCTGTAGAATGGCAAAAGCGTGGATTGCCACATGCGCACATTTTAGTCTGGTTAGTGGACAAAATAAGGCCAGATGAGATTGATTCTATAATTTCAGCTGAAATTCCAGATGAAATAGTTGACCCAAAATTGCATGCAGTAGTAACCAAACACATGATACATGGACCTTGCGGACATTTCAACTACAATTCACCCTGTATGGTCGACGGTAGGTGTTCCAAACGATACCCAAGAGACCTGCTTGCTCAAACCATAACGGGAAATGATGGATACCCATTGTATCGTCGGCGATCAGTTGCGGACAGTGGGCGATCGGTAGTTGTGAAGGTAAGAGGACAAAATGTTGATGTAGACAATCGTTGGATTGTGCCATACTCGCCAATATTGTCCAAAGCTTTTGAGACTCACATCAATGTGGAATATTGTAATTCTGTGAAGTCGATAAAGTACATATGTAAATATGTTAATAAAGGTAGTGATATGGCTGTCTTCGGTGTAACCAATGCAAATGATGAAATATCACAGTACCAGATGGGTCGCTATGTAAGTAGCAACGAAGCTATTTGGCGTATCTTTTCATTTGCGATCCATGAAAGACACCCTACAGTAGTCCATTTGGCAGTCCATTTAGAAAATGGTCAACGAGTTTATTTTAATGAATCTAACGCGGCAGACAGGGCGGCACATCCACCGTCGACAACATTAACAAGTTTCTTCACAGTTTGTCAAACTGATGATTTTGCACGCACTTTGCTGTATGCTGACATGCCACGCTATTACACATGGAACGCATCATCGAAATCGTTTCAGCGTCGAAAACAAGGAACACCAGTTGAAGGACATCCAAATGTATTTGCTTCAGATGCTCTGGGTCGCATCTACACAGTACATCCAAATAACGATGAATGTTATTATTTGCGGTTGTTGTTGGTGAATGTTCGTGGTCCGACATCGTTTAAACAACTGAGAACAGTTAATGGACAGCTGTGTGCGACTTACCGTGAGGCATGTCAACTATTACATTTACTTGAGAACGATTCGCACTGGGATGATACGCTCAAGGATTCCGTAATATCTTCGTCGCCGCATCAAATTCGTACATTGTTTGCGATTATCATATCGACATGTTTCCCCTCGAATCCAAAAGATTTGTGGGTTAAGTATAGAGATGACATGTCTGAGGATGTTTTGTATCGTGTGCGCCGTCAAACTTTGAATCCTACACTACAAATGACTGAAGAAATTTACAATGACACATTGATCATGATAGAAGATATGTGTTTATTGATGGCAAATAAAGTATTGTCGTGTTTGGGAATGACAGCACCCAATCGTCATATGCACGATGCATTAAACCACGAGTTGCAAAGAGAACATCAGTACGACATTGAAGCATTGGCCGAAACAGTTCGTACAAATGTTCCACAATTAAATCAACAACAAAGAATTGCGTACGACACTTTGATAGAAGCTGTGAACAGTGGATCTGGTGGAATTTATTTCCTTGATGCTCCCGGAGGAACCGGAAAAACGTTTTTAATTTCATTGCTTTTGGCGAGGATCAGATCGCGAAATGATGTTGCTCTAGCGTTGGCTTCATCTGGAATAGCTGCAACTCTGCTCGAAGGCGGGCGAACTGCACATTCTGCCTTGAAATTACCACTAAACATGCAAATCACCGAAACACCAATTTGCAACATCGCCAAAAATAGCGCAATGGCCAAGATCCTACAGGTATGCAAATTAATTGTTTGGGATGAATGCACAATGGCCCATAAGAGGTCACTGGAGGCACTGGACAGAACGTTGAAAGATCTTCGTGACAACCAAAATATTTTCGGTGGGGCCATGATTCTGTTGTCAGGTGATTTTCGTCAGACTCTTCCAGTTATTCCCCGATCAACTGTTGCTGATGAACTAAATGCATGCCTAAAATCATCAAATTTGTGGCAGTACGTAAAGACACTCCACTTAACAACTAACATGCGAGTATTTTTGCAACAAGATGAAACTGCTAATGTGTTTGCGAAGCAGTTGTTAGACATTGGAAATAATAAAGTTGCAGTGGACACCTCGACCGGATTCATCACATTACCTACAGATTTCTGTCACATCACAGACTCAAAAGTGGAGCTTATTCAGCGAGTTTTCCCAGATATAGCGCAAAAGTTCAATAACCATAATTGGCTGGGTGAACGAGCAATATTAGCAGCGAAAAATAATGATGTAGAGGATCTTAATGCGACCATTCAGAATTTTCTTCCAGGACAGTTGGTTTCCTTCAAATCAGTCGACACCGTAATGAACCAGGATGACGTAATCAACTATCCCACTGAGTTTTTAAATTCACTGGAATTGCCTGGATTACCACCTCACAATTTGCAGTTAAAAGTAGGATCAGTTGTCATCATGCTGCGTAACATTAATCAACCTCGACTATGCAATGGAACAAGACTGGCTGTGAAAAGACTGATGAATAACGTCATTGAGGCGACAATCATAAAAGGAAAATACAAAGGAGAGGATGTCTTGATCCCGCGGATACCGATGATTCCAACGGACTTACCATTCGATTTTAAACGCTTACAATTTCCAGTACGTCTGGCCTTTGCGATGACCATAAATAAATCGCAAGGACAGTCTTTAGAAGTTTGTGGAATCAACTTGGAGTTTCCCTGTTTCGCGCATGGACAATTATACGTCGCGTGTTCGCGCGTCGGAAAACCGTCTTCTTTGTTTATTTACGCACCACAAAACAAAACAAAAAATATAGTTTATGAGAAAGCTTTAAATTAATTAACAGACTGTATTTTCACAGTGTGTGTCTGTGAATATCAAATTTAAACCTTATAAATAGCCAGTATTTCAGGAAAACTCTGATTTCTAAGTAAGCAACATGATGTATCGAAAATAATAATAAAACTTCATGCTTTATTCAATAAATGCTTTTTCATTAATAATTATTTTGTTTGTTTTAAAATCATTTTATACAAAAGATTAGGTCTTTTATTTATCGATGAGGCAGTACGAAGTCTGCCGGGTCAGCTAGTAAAAAAATAAAAATAATTTCTATTGCTAATTGCTATTAAAAACAGCAATTTTTATTATTCCACATTTAATTTTGTCCAACTGTCGAACTGTCAAAATTTATATTACTAACGACGAATGCGTACCAACTAAATTAACTAAACTCAAATTAAAACACGTATCTGATAAGGAATGCTTATTGTGAAAACGTGAAATCTAGATTAAAATATTAAATAAAAACATAAATTAAATATCAAAACAGTTAGTGGGAATGAGGTTTAAGGCATCAACAAAATGTGTTAGTGTGGAAACATTAAAGTCAAAGCTTTCAGAAATATAAATTTAATAAATGTGTCATCGTTGTGCATCCATCTGTAACGCAAACGCGCATCCAATATTACAATTCCGCGCCTTATTTGTAATTATCATCATTAATTAAGTCCACTCCTTGGTGATGATACACCTAGTGACTTAGAACATGATGCGTTTCCTCTATTTGATCTTGGATCTCCTTGAGACCACTTGAGACCCTCTAAGACTGTTAGGCAGCTAGAACACTGCCCGGATAGACACCGGCGATGCGTAGAAAATTGTTCAGTGTGGACAATCAAAATAATATGTAATCAGTGACCCGGAACGGGCAGGTCACATGACTAGCGACGAACGCGCATGCGTAGAAGGCGCGTCTCTAAACACGACTTAAAACACCGGATAATTTATGATAAGAAATTATATTATATTAAAATTTCTATGAAATTTGATTTATTATTTGCTTTTGTATTTTTTTAATATAATTATTTATTGAGTTAATAAAGCAATTATAATAAACGTGACTGACGACTTTAAGACGCACGGATTCATTTTATTGATGAATCATTTAAATTTGTGAGGTTAAATGTACAATTTAGTTTAAATCTCTTTATAATAATAATTGTCTTTATTAAATGAATTAATACATTACACTACCCTCTAAACCGGACTGATCAGTAATTTTTATATGTACTGGACTAACATTGTTTATTTATATTGATAACATTGTTAAAGAAACATTTAAATGGCCTTGGAAATAAAACAAAAACAAATTTAAAGGGAACACCGTTAGCAAGCCAGTACTTGTTCGAGCAAATCAATTCACTATTAAAACGAAGCAGACATTATAAGACATATGAGTCGACAGCTAAAACTGAAACAATACTTGAAATGAATATCGACAACAAGGAAATATGAGAAGGGCTTTTAAACGGTACCCTGCTATGCCGAGACAGCGAGAGCACGAGCCAAATGCATTGCAAAAGGAAGTCAAAAGCACGACATAACCAACCAACTCATACTCCAACTAGTATTAAAAGAAACGAACGGGTTTAGGCACGATCATATTATGTTTGGGTACTGCAAATTATTGGGGCATGTTTTTATACCTGTTGTATTTCCTATCAGCTAGCAACCAAACGTAAGATAAAAATAAACTTTTAAAAATTCATTTATTTTAGGTTAGCTTCTGCTCGTAATGTTTTTACTCTATTATGCCAATATAACTTAATGTTCTAAATTATTAATTGAAAAACTGTAGCAACAAGAAACACAATGATACATTATATTGCATGCACTATTATTACTTCTACAAATAATGAACAAAACTTACATAAAAACTTCTGAGGTTTCAGGACACCGTCTGACATTCCGAGCCCACTTGACTTCTGGACGTTGTGGTTTTAAACGTAACAATTCAAGGTTATTTCTGTTTATGTTTTATATAACAAATATAAAAGATTCACAACACTGTATTTGTAATAAAAGAAATATGTTAAGCTACTATTGTTAGTAAACATTAAACTTATTCGTTTAAAGAAACTTAACTTAAGAAACACCTGTCAAAAAGTTTTTTTTAAACTATTAGGAAAAACAATTGTTTTAAATTATGCAACACTGGTTATTTGAAGTAAAGGATTAATAAAAATAAACACTTTATATTTATAATAAACCATGAAATTATGTACACATGATATATAAATGATTAGCATTAGCTAAGACATTATTAAATACATCAAAATATATTGCAACCGACTTAAAATAATAATCACTTCAGAAACTGTATTCACAAATGTATTGATAAAGGGAATATGTACTTTGAGTAATAATATGATATTAATTATATTTAATTTAAGAAATTAGAATTACACTCGTGACCTCGCGACTGTCATTTTTAGAAAACCTTTTCTCGCCTCTAGTGCTATTTTTTGCATAAGGACAAATAGTATTACCACCTATGAAACTATTTATTACCTGTAATTATCTGGTTGGTTTCTTAGATAGTACTAGTTTGTTTTATATTTCGAATTTTTTAATCTTATATTAAATGTATATTTCTTTATTGCTCTTATAGTTAACGTACTTATTTCTAAACATTATCAAAACGATTGACTAAAATGAATATGAATCTACTATTAAGACTGAGTTAAATTAATTAAAGATTATGTTATAGTTGCCACTCATAGATGACGTTGATTGACATTTACTTAGTTTCATTTCTACCTTCCTCTTAGCGAAGATAGGCTGGGCCCAAGGGTAATAGACCTTTAACAATAAAACACATAATTATTCAATGTTCTAGCGATTTTAAACTAATATAATTTAATTGATTTTATGGAACTAACTGGCTTAATGTCCTAATTATAAAATTATTATAATTTAGTTTTTTGTAAATGTTTAAGTTGATGCACTAAAATAAATATTGAAATAAAGTTTGTGTGTTGCATATATATTTATACAATTTTGATATCATACCCGAACAATTAATATTATTAAGTATTAACAAAGGCTGAAATTGCCCTTGGGCACCACACATATAGGTCGACATTAATTAATTATAAATACGTGAACGAAGGTACAAGAATCAATTATAGAATTACCTTAGCAAACCTCAGCCACCATGATTCAGCAAGGCTACCACTCATACTGGTAGTTGATTAAACATTTATATAAATGTTACATAATTCATAGAAATGAAGCTGATAAATGGAATGTGTTTATAAGATTATTCTTGCACAGGTAGTATCTGTAGACCACACGCGACTACCACGTCACTACCACACTACCATTAACAGTGGCACTATCAGACAATATCAAGCTTCACCGAACATTGACTATGAAATAGTTTTGTTATTTTATTTTATTTGTTATTCTGTTATATTTTCTTTTTGCATTCATCATGAATTATTAGTTTGGTTGTCACATGTTCAACTGCAATTCAGGGGCTGGCAATGCCATCTATAAGTGATAGCATCAAACTATTTCTATATGTCATACGATTGTCCTTTGTATTAATTAATGAGCCTAATTTCTTGTTGCCCTGACTGATCGTGAATTAATGAGAACGACACGGTTATTATGAATGCTTAATTAATTTTAACTTTGATAATTAATATCGTGTTTTTGTCTAAATGCTACGTTAAGTTTTAAAATAAACAATTAGTAAAGAATTAACTGGTTGTTGGTTTTGAGACTTGAATGCAAGTATTGTACAACAACAAGTTGAATGCAACTGCTAGGCGACAACAAATAATGTTCAATGAACAATAATAACATAAATGAAATATTTAATGAAAAAAACATGAAACCTAAATATGAAAGTATTTATAAAACATCAATAAAAACAATCCATGAATACAATTATGATACGTAAACGGTGAAAGAGAGGGATGGAGAGTTGATTAGAAGTAAACATGCATTACCCCACTCCACGATATTTCTTTTCTTGTACGTACTCAAATATATTTTCTACCTATGGCTTATGATACAAAAAAATGTTTGTAGGGAACTTTACTTATGGTAAATAAACCATAAATACACATATGGGGTTGCCGCAGTCTATTAATCAGCTGATAGAACTGAACTGAAATTATTTAAGGCGCCAACATTTAAATGGCAGTCCTCATTTTTTAGTGGACTTCAGAGTGGTCGATTTTTCAATTGTTGATTGAAATTGATGTTAATAAATGTGTATTGGCGTGTCTATTTTATTAAATATCTAAATATTGACGGAGATATAGCAATTAAAAGTTTGAATTGTAGTTTAAGCGCTAGAAATGGTCAACCATATTTGTATGACGTGAAATGCATTTTAACGTCAGCTATTTGTTGAGTAGGTCAGTGCTGTGGTAATGTTCTGTAGCTGTTGGTAGTCAAATAATCAAGTCAAATATATGAATAATAAGTTTTTATTTTATTTAACCCTGCTAAGGCAGACATAATATTGGAGTTTGAGTGTTCCTTGAAATAGTTGTAAATAATATTTGTTATTTTGATATATAAATACATGAGATGTATGAGCTGTAAGGTTGGTAACCTTACACAAGGATTGTGATGTCACATGCACTTGGAATGTGTACAACGTTGAATCCCTTTAATAATTAAAGAGACAAAATGACTTTTTAAATTGTTAATATCTCTTAACATATAAGGAGTTATTAAAAAATAATTGAACATTTGAGGTTCTACTAACCCACTTTATCAATATATAGTACACTTTGGTAGAAATTAAGACATAGGACACAAGCCCATTAAAATAATTCCTAACATTTTCGAACTATCCTGACAATCAAATAATAGGTCAAGGGGTTCGAAATGTCAATAGTTTGGGTGAAGAAAGTGATCCACTGAAACCAGTAGCGGATCTATGGGCAATGCTTAAATATCACACAAATAACTAAATATATAAAGAAATTAAAGTGAATAAAGAAAGTTTGACATATAGAAATATAATTAATAGTTTTTAACATTGCATTGCAGCCAAGTGTTTGCAACACACACTCTCTAAACATAATTCAAACATTTGCATATGTTATTGACATGCAGGTATTAATATTTATTGATATCAGTTGTCACGCAATGTTTTGTCCAGGTCCAGAGTCTGGACAAGACGCGGCAGTGGACATTCAACAACTCTACGTCTACCTAGGTGGTCTCGATTCATTACTAATCATTTAACATATTCGCAAGATAAACTATTTATATATTAGTATTTTACTAGACTTATAAAAGTAATATGACACATTCACCCCACCCACTTTCATAAATGTCATTCAAAACTAATTAGTTTAACTTAAAACATACACCGATAAGTCCGTTGTACACTGCAGCAGCTATATTGGCATAAATTTATAATCAAATTATTACCATGAGTGAATTTCTACAAAAGTATATATATGTTGATAAAGTTGGCTACCATAACCTCAAACGTCCATTTATATTTTAATAACTTCCTATATTTTAGATAATAATTAAATAAAGAGAAATATTATAGATAGATGAGATATTAACAATTAAAAAAGGCATTATGTCTCCTTAATTGTAAAAGGGATCTAACTAGGGTTATAGAAAATTAAAATGCATCATTTTGAGTTTAAAATTAGAATGAAGTGAGTACAAGAGAGTCTGCAGTTCCAATAACCCATGAATATGGATATTCCAAAATATAAAGTACCTGAAGCTAGCTAAAATTTAAATTTAAACCATCTAGATCATGAACATTTATTTATACCAATTTATACCAATTCTTAATGAGTAAGAAACGTTAATCTATTAGATACGTCGTGGACCTGTCATTATAACCCAATTACAAAATTTCATGACGTATTAAAACAATGTTTGTATAAAAATGATTTAGTAATTAGTGTTTAAAGTAAAATGTAGGTACATATACAAGTATTTTGTTTTTTTACTAACTAGATCAATTTACAATCTATCATATCAATGATATTTAGTAACTCTGATGATAATGGATAATTATTTTGTGAGTAGTGGATCCAGTGATACAATTCCTTTTAATTTATTCTGTCGACATTATTGTGCTAATAAATTTCGATGGGTTTAAGTCGTTTTCAGTATTTTCCACTACGTACCGGTATGACAGCCTTGGAGTATCTTAAACAAGCCAAAGAAACACCTTATATTAAATTTAGTTGGGTAAACAGAACTTTCTATAATGTCGTAAAAGAATTTATTATTTTATTATCTTACACTCCAATAATCAATAACATAAATGATTTTTTTTTTCTTGTTTTAATAATACTTGTCTATGATAAGCAAAAGTCATTGACAGTCAATACCCAAATCGCTGTACGTATGCTGTTGGACTTGGAAGGCTGTTAGAACCTGAATGGATGTGAGTCGATAATATCACATCGAATTCACTTGCCATTTGTCATCATACTAAAAACAATTCTACATACTTGTAAATGTGTGGCGGGAATTCAAGTAACTTCAAAAGATTCTAATGGATAGTTCTTATTATATACTACATCGGGATAATTAATTATGATTTTATGTCAAAATATTTATTAATGGTGATATATACGAGTACAGTTTTAATATTAACTATACTTAAAGTTGCTGGTCTGCTTGTTCTGAAGTTTAAACGATTATTTTTACAAATAAATATTGTCTCTACTGTTTTGCGTCATTCACTGCAGATTATTTTTACAATAAACTTGTTTTTTCTAATAATAAATCATTGAATCAAATAGATTATTGACTTAGAAACCCGGCACCGAGTTTTCTGGTTCAATTCCTGATCCAGCGCTGAATTAATTGTGGATTGAATTGCTCCTGCGATTAATTACTCTGTTTTCTACGAATGAACTACTTTTGTGGACTAGCTATAACAACCTTTTGAACCATGAAATAATTTCTATAAAACGGGATTAGTTATTGATAAAGTTATTATCAGAACCTCAAATGTCCTATTATTTTTTAATAACTCCGAGATATTAACAATTAAAAAAGTCATTTTTGTCTCTTTAATTATTAAAGTGATCCATTGTTATCCAAATTCTAATGCATGGTATCCTATAAAGTATTATATTATAAAGGTTGAGAAAAAGGAACAATAATCCCTACTACTTATTTCTTTTGTGACGTGCTATGCATATCTAAGACATGCGACTGCAAATTGAAATTCAAATTTGATATAGCTAAAACTTCATGAACTTTCGGATATTTAAAAAAATAAAAACGCCAATATACATATATTAAAACTTACTTCAATTGGAAATTACAAAAGGACTTTTACAAAAAAAGTTCACACGTTTTTTGTGAGGCATTTCTGCGCTTGTATTATCGTCAACATGTAAGCCATATAATGCACCCGAATTATAAAAGTTTGATGGTGATGTGCTACGCCTGATTTCATAGCAATACAGAGTACCATACAGAACATATTATTAGGGAGAAGTTTTAAAAAATGTGTCCCAAATAATCCCAAATATTTCGGTAACTTTCTTAATGACAGATGACCACCAGTCAGTGAATAATTCCTTTTCTCATTCAGCAGTGAATCCCAATAACCAATCACAAGAACTGCGAGTTGGGAGTTGTGATTATCCTTTGGTACGATTCGTAGAACTTTATGTGATATTTAATATTTTGATATTTGTAATTTGACATGTATGTCGTGATACACGACAGACATCTCATAAAGTCATTGAATACATCATCAATCAGTGAAATAAAGACATTTAGATCGAAGATCTTGGCATTCAACAGTTATGCAATAATGCAGGAATTTTAAGTAGAGTGACACACGATAGTTTTCTTACGTCTCCTTAACTGTATTTTACGTATGCCAGTTGAATTTCGATTCACAGTTTTTAAGGTTATGACAACCAGTTTGATTGGTCGCATCCTTGATTGATAATTACAACCTTCTAAAATACTAGAAAGTACGATAAATCGTTTGATAAACATTCACAGTCTTGCTCCAATTTCAACAAGTGTCATGTTATGCCATGAGGTACCGATTAATCAAGGGACAAGTTCCTCGCCAAACGGAATGAAGCAATCCAATTGACTGGACAACAACGCGAACCCCGAATCTGGATTCGTACACATTGCACATTATTTGATCTGACCGTGCGATATGTAACTCAAATAATACTTTTTAAAACAAATCGTGTTAATATATTTTTTATTTGTCTGTCAATCGGTCAATTTATATTCAATGACTGTTGATATTTGACAATTAATAAATTATTGCATTTGATTTAAAAGTGAACCCCCCACATCGACAACGGGACATTAAAGCTTAGTGCTTCTCTAACGGTGGATATGGCCATAAAATTATAGTTTGCTATATTATTTCTATAAAGATAACTGCATGTCTGGTGTACATTCTATGGATGCGTCAATAATTCACGCGTAGTGTATTCTCTATCATGGTTTCACATATATGAACTCAGGACCGCATGATTCCTTATGCTAAATATGGTTAGGTGATAGATCCTTCCAGGAATCCTTGACGGATATTTTTGGCTGCTCGATTCTTTTCCTTTCCAGCCCAATATAGCTTAAATCGACGCTAGGTGGACTGAAATCAAAAAGGATTTGGAAATGACATTAAGCCCAATCAATGGAGAACCCCAGATAGAATGGAGTTCATGGCAAAGTTTTAGTTGATAAAATGCAATTTAAAATTCTGCTTACCAAAAACAATGATCTAACAACCCTCTTTAAGACAAAGTAGACATTGATAAGGTTGTTCTCTGACTGCAGTCTGCTACATGCGACTTTCTAGTAGGATGCATTCCATATTTTTCGCTTTAGCTCACGTTTAAGGGTTCATCAGTAGATATGACATCATCTCACGTATGTATTTTGCTCAAAACTGTTTAGCTCTATCATTATTTCTCTAAATAATAAACCCCAAACGATAGCATTGGTATATTCGCGTTCTATGTATATACATATATACCCGGAAGGTTCAGAAATATCCGTTCTTGTTCATTATTCCATCATTACTCTAAAATATATTCATACAGATATTTTTAGGTTATATTCAGTGTTTTTGACAAAATTGACAATATGCTCGTATATTACAAGATTGAGATTAACAGTAATAACAAATTCCATCAGAGTGTGCCAAAGAAAGCGCGGACACTAAATAATTGGCCTTGTTAAGTGGGGATGACCATGAACTATGATCTACATTCATTATATCGATTGTAAAAGTAATATTAACTCAATTAAAACAATGACTTTATAAAATTCATATCTGTTGGACATCTACATCACATCTGTACGAGTTCTGTGCGGAACCACGAGAGATTAAAAGCGACGCAATCGCAGTGACATTGACATGTTTATTACTAGCTTTGTAATAATTCAATTAAAACTATTTCTATTATTCTTTGTGCAAAAGTTTACCATCATTATGTGTGGTGTATGCACTTGTATAGGAGTCGTTTAGAAGTCGAAGCAGAAATTTGGTATCTGATTTTGTGTGGGAGCCATAAAAGAGGGTTATTTCGGGTAGGCTAAAAGGTAATTATGTCTAGATACAATTATAGCATTAAATAAATAAATGCATTTATTATTATGAATTAGATAAATAGAAAGATGATAAAATAAGAACATTTCGTATTATCTTTATGTATAAAAATTCAGCCTGCGTATGGTTGTGCTCGCAAAACTCGAAAAGTAGTCGATCGATTAACTTTAAATAAAAGTTAAAGTAACGGTCATAATTAATATCACTACAACACTGCGCCAGGTTCACCAGGAGGTGCAGATTATGAAAATGAGATGGTCAATTAATAGTTCTGTGATTCTTAACACAAGTTTATGAATGAATGAATTTATGAAACATATCTTAATATATATAAATTACGTGTCACATGTTTGTCCGCGATGGACTCCTAAACTAACTTAACCGATTTTAATCAAATTTGTACACCGTGTGCAGTTTGATCCAACTTGAAAGATAGGATAGCTTACATCTCAATTTATGATTGCAATATTATCTTATTGCAAATTAAACGATTTTAAAAGATGGCGACATCTGTTGACTAGATTGAGTAAATATTCTGTTGACTAGATTGAGTAAATATTCAATAGATGGCGCTATGTAATGTAATATGACAAAAACGTTAATCACAGCAACGCGTGGCCGGGACAGTTAGTTTAAATATATATTTTGCATAATTTTGCATTTATATGTTACATGTGTTTGTATTTTAATGTTATTTGATATCTAATTAAAAGTTTTACGTTCTGAGAAGTGTTACGCCAGGCACTACTTAGTCCAGGCACGTCACGCCACGGCAAGCTACTTAAAAACTAATTAAATATTGATTTCAATCGAACTGAATTTATGTGATAATTAAACTGTCTCTTTAATGACTTTAAATGTGTGAAATGTTAGGCTATAAAATGAATATATTCACAAGCACAGGGTGTCCAGTGTAACTTCAGATATTAGCGTCAAAAGAATACTTTTTTTCATGTTTAAAAAAATAAAGAAATATATTACACATGTTTTGAAAATAAGAAATATAGATAGGCAAACTTTGAACCTAGATTATAAAATATTTGTATGTGACCCAACAGGTCCTAACAAGAAATAAAAGAGAGGTGCAGGTGAGGTTGAGAGAATGCGTGAAGCAAGAGAGGGATAGGGGAATAAAGGATATGAGCATTGGATATAGAAAAGTGTGGGTGTAACGGAACGCATTAATATGGAAACAAGACAAAAGAGCATAGAAAAGTTTCGAAGCAGAAAAGTTAAACAAGAGAGAAATGCAAAGGGAGGAGGTAAGAAGGCGTGAGAGGAAAAAGAATGATATGGAAAAATGAAAACAAGAAAATAAAAAAAAATAACTGTAGCAGAAAATGAGTTAAAGAATAGAGAACAATAGAATTAAAAGTAGAAAAAAGATAGTAAGCAAAGTATAGCAAATGTAAATTCAAAGAAATGTTAAAAAATTGTAATACGGAAATGATAAAAACAATAAATAAATATACATATAGTGTCTTTTAACAAGAGCTGTCTTTTTAAATTTCGCACCATTTTTTAATTGTCAGAATACAGGCGTTATTGCGGTGACATTTGGAAGAAATTGTGTCCCATTACTAACCTCAGAGTTTGTACTTTAGATTAGAAAAAAAATATCACCACTTTTTACGAAAATATTGCGTTTCTCTGTTGATTTAAAATGACACCTCTTTTTGAAATGAAACCCTATAGTTGAAATAATTTTGGTATAATTTGCCGTATTTATTTTTCTATTTCTACTTTCTTATTGCACTCACTGTGTATCTACCCTCACCAATACAATTTAGTTAAATCAATATCCCATACTCCACAGTTTCAATGTGCCTCTGACGTAAACACAATTTAAATCAGTGTTCTCCATAACAGTCACATTGACGATATAACCATAATGTTGCAATTAGTTTCACGATAACACGGCTCAGGTATTTCCATGACCTGTCACCTGACCATTAGACGGTAAGGAATGACAGCCAATCAACGGACAGCGTCATGATGGCGCGGTAGCGCGCATCTCGTTGTGTCTTATCTATGAAACGCGTCCAAGTAACAAGCAACAATCGTCTGAGATGGTGATACATTGGTACTAGAAGCACACAGCTAATGCTTCGAGGAAGGCATCCACCGCGTTGGCCGCCACTTACACCATTCACTGGTGATCCGCAGATAAAACAGGTCTTCACGACAATTCGTCCTGTCACGTGTGGAGTTCACAATAATCCACATTCTGTTTAGACATGGGCTTGTGAACTCTTTTTTTAGGAGTCGTTTTTTAAATTTCGATTGACGTTTTTATGTTATTAAATATCCAAAAGTTGACGAAGTTATAGTTATATCAAATTTGAATTTAAGTTTTGCCGCGTTTTAGTTATGCATAATACGTCACAGATGAAATGAGTAATCTAGATTATTTTTCCTGTTTCACAACCTTCGTATTATAATACTTCATAGGATATAATAGCCAGCTGTAGTAAATGACGTATTATACATATACTCATATGCATATCTGTTGTATAAAAAAGATAGCAAATCATTGGATGTGATGTACCATGCATTTGCATTTTCTATAACGTTGGATCATTAAATAATTATAGAGACTGAATGACTTTTTTAATTGTTATTATCTCCTAAACATTTGGACATTTGAGGTTTTGGTAGCCAACTTTACCAATGCTCCGTTTTATAGAAATTAAGCCACGGTTTACAAGTTCATTACTGAACATTGAGAAAATATCGATCGTCCCGTTCATTAGTAGGACATCTTTGAATATTAGGTTTGGAGAAACCAACGAAGATAATATTTTAGCAGTATTTGACAAGTCTATCTGCATTATAATTTTGTTTGGTTGCATTTAAGTGTGGTCTGAATATTGAATCAGATTTTTATATGCATATTCTTTTAGATATAACTGCATATTCTAATCAAGTTTAAATTTTTTGCAGATGCCATTTTTGCTATTTAATCAGACGTAGTGTTTCCTCCATAAAATATTTATCTGAAATACATTTGGAGTTCTCTTTGTTGCTATTATATTCGGCATAACGTGTGCTCAAAATAGCTTTCAAAATATATAGTTTGGATCAAAAATTGTTTTTCCATTAACAGGCAGCGCTGAGGGCGGTGCTACAGACTTCGCAGACGCTTCCTGTTAACACCACCTTTTTGATTGCGAAACCGAAATTTGTAACTGCAGTAGCCAAGAATAGATCATTCTTATTGTCTGGATATAACGTATAAGAAGAAGCAGAACAATATTAGGGGCGATAAAAGGCTACGTGCCTAGGAAGCCCGAGAAACTATATAAAAAAAAAAACAAGGAGCGCTAACTACTGTATGCCGGATGAAATAAAATGCGTCTCAAATTCTCATTTCCAAAATGTACATTAGTATGTTAGTTGATTACATTACTCATTGCTCTTTTGCGCATTATTTGTTATGTGTACCCTATTTATTGTATCTGGAAATGCATTTTTCCAATCATCAACTAAACCATTGTGATACGGATCGTATCCCCGTGCCTCCAGAGCATATGTTTCATCTGTAATGTGTTGAATTGGACGATGTTCTGTTCTGGTAGCGAGAGTGCAGCGGGATAAAACACACAACACTAACAACACCACCACCAGCAACACCACCATCACCATCAAGTCTACGTGTATTGTCAACATTTTAATGAACGAGATTTATTATAACAAATTAAATGTTTTTTTAACTTTACTGTTTTATTGTATACTTTTATTTTAATTAAAGGAATTTTAATTATGATTGATCATCTATAACAGGTATTTAAATATTATTACATTGTAGATATACATCTTTATGAATATATATTATCTTATTACTTTGTAAATGTATTCATATATACAAAGTAACTGAACAAGCAAGGTAGACATTATCGTATGTAAACAAGGAAATGTTTGATTTCAGAAGAAAGTTAAATTGTCAGCGAAAAATTTCATTAGCATAAATTCCAAAGATCTGTTGCCTTTCGTGTCTTCAAGATAGAGCTAGATTTAAGTTGACCTTTGCTTGTCCCACCATATTATTTCAATTATAATTCATGTTTACTTTAATTAATATTTGGCGAACGCAACTTCGCGTGCAATTCTTAAAGAATTCACAAAACGAACTTGAATTATACTCTAGTTTCGTTTCATTGTATAGTTATATCTAATCACTATTCTACCTCTCCTTATTGCAATGACTTTTTTAGTTTTAGCTTTTATCTTAAATTTAAATTTTAGTCTAAAGCCTCATTCCTTCTCACTGTTTTGATATTTAATTTACTGTTTTTATTTAATATTGTAATCTAGATGTCAGGTTCTCGTTTAAGCATTCCTATTCATATTTGTGTTTTAATTTAAGTTTAGTTAATTTAGTTGGTGCGTATGCATCGTTAGTAATATTAATTTTTACAGTTCTACAAAATTGTATTTTAAATTCTATTTTTAATCACAATTAGTAATAGAAATTGTTTTCTCTTCTATATTTTTAAAAAACTGACATTAAACTTATATTAAAATTAAATCCTACTGCATTTTGACAGATAATATACGAGAATATAGTTTTTCTTAATTTAATATTTTTAATTTAAAACATTGGACCTTGTAAGGTTCTAAAAAAACTAAAAAAACTTAAAAAAAAAATTAAATTAAAAATGGTACTGTGAATGACTACGCGTAGTGCCACATGCTAAACATTTTAAATTAAATACAAAATACTAAATAAAATTATAGCAGTGGGAATGATACTTTATCCTGAGCTACTAAGTAATATTTTGTGAGTGTTTTTTGAAACGTTTTTAAAGAAATTATCTTCATCTTATTAACGGTTTTTTTTGTGGGCGTGTGAAATTTAAATGTTTCATTTGCAAAGTTAATTATGTAGAACATAGTTAACATTTGACCTTGCAGAAATGATATTATCGTTAAAACTTAGTAAAACCTTCAACACACATATAAATCGAACAAGTTCCCAGTAGGGCTTCTCAGAAGCCATCATAATTATGAAACTAGGCAAGCATATCATTATTTATTGTGTTCTTATCAAATGAATATGATAATTTCAAGAGGTTATTAAGGTGCGCGTTTGCGTTAGTCATGTGTTCAATTATAGAGGATTGGCTCTTTGCAAGGTCCATTTAACCGCCATCAACCTGATCATCACATACAAGACTACACAAAAACAATAGCGCATTAAAGATGCCTCGAAATATGTAATAATCGAAACGTATATGGAATTATAAAGAATATTTTATAGGAGTACGATACACTTGACTTACCGCAAGGAACAGAACAAAGGCAAGCCACAGGCCACAGCCACGGCCACAGCCACATGCCACATGCCAGCAAGCATGTGATGACACATCGCGTAATTGTGGGGCGCTTCTAAAACTAAGGGAATATAAATTGTTTTGGTTTTCTTGAAAGATATGCTCCGACATGTGCCATTTCTGCCATCAAAGCTTTATGACAATTAATGTAGGCATGTTTTCTAAATTGATTTTATGTTCACCGTTATCTAATACTGTTGAAGGAAGTTTCCCAGTGAACAATTTGGTGAAGTGTCCTGTTTTGTGACGGTTCTATCAGTATTGCACTTTAATTATAGTTCGCATCAACTTTATCTTCATTTGTATCCCGACAGGTGGAGCGGTTTCACCATTTGTAACCTATATACATGTCATATGAATGACTGAGAGAAACTGAACTGTAAATGAACTCTTTCATGATAAAAAATCATCTTCAATATGATGGCAAAGTGATTCCAAAATGTTTACTGGGTTTACAATAAATCAAGAAGTTTGTTCAAGAAAGGTTGATATTACATAAATCAGTTTTACAAACACATGATGGCTATTTAGATATTCGCATGAACATCAACGGGCTGTTCCAAATATTTGACCAAATTCTTTGTATAGTTACCAATTTTAAAGTATTTGTAAAAACAGACAGAAACGTCAATTTGTGCTGCCTTTTTGTGCTGTAAAACATTTTTCCACGTTGAAAAACAATTTCTTTATGAAATTTCGCTTTACATAATCCTGAAAAATAGACATTTTAAAATATTGGACTCTTACCCAGGGCCTTTAATTTAATAGAGAAATTTATAGTAGATGCGAGATGATTTGGCGCTTCTTTCTTACTTATTTTAAAGATTTGCCATATTGTTTCCTGGTCCCTTAGAATAGCTTATTGTGAAAATAATTTACACTAGTCGAGTCATTTTATCGAATCCCTTATCTTAGCTCGTGGGCACCTGCCTTACCTACTATGTTGGTGAAACCTTGTGACCTTTGTCAATTAATGAAAGTACACTTACGCTTAATAAGCAACCTCTTCTTCAAAAAAGAAAATGTTTACTTTCTACATATTTTATAAAAAAACTGAATACCGCTTGCTGTAATTTTCTTTACAGGATAATAATTGTCAGGATATAATATATGATTTTAAGTTTTTCAAAATAATCGTAAGAAAATTACCATTGTTATATCACAAATCATCCATTTCAACATAGATCGATATAGGGTTCGTATGGTAAAAATGTAACAGTCAAAATTTAAAAATTTAGTATAGGAAATTTTCCTACTTATAAAAGACTTTAATAAATATATATATTTAAATTTTCAAGATGATTGTAAGAAAGTGAAAGTATAGCGTTCAATATTTAATACAAAATATAAAGACTTATGTCTTATGAATTCATAATATAAAAAGCAAAGAAGAACGCCGAAATCTTCAACTTCTATTAAACATTTCTTCCATCTCACCGTCCAATGGACACGTCAATCACTGTTTACCTGACGATTTATACTGTGTCCATGATGTAGACATGTGTAGAGGTCACGACCTGTTCTCTACCAGCAGTGGAGTAGACCATTGAAGCCATACAAACTAACTAATAACTGAATACCTATTCGTATCTGGTAACACTATTTCTGTTGTTATTTTGAAGTGTGTACATAAACATAAAACTTTTAATAATAAATCAGTAACACCAACCTAACACTAATAAAGAAAGTCACTTTTGATAGGTAGATGTGCATGTGAATTGGATAGGCGCTAGATTCTTTCTAATTAGACATCATGTTACATCAAAACCGACACCATCTAACACTTTGAGGATATAAAGTTTGACTATAAAAGTCACTGACAAGTTTTACTATCAATTTTTTATGTTTCATTCATCAACTTCTGGTGCTTCATTAATTGAAGCGTTGAGCTCATTGATAATGCAACCGTAAAACGTGACAAACATAACCATAAAATCGGTTTTATGTTACACATTAAAATAAAGATTCATTTAAGAGTTTGACTAATTTGGACTGTAAAAGGTGTTACGTATTTATTGGATTTAACTTAGGGCGGTAACGTAGGGCCCCACACTAGACTCTCAACTCTTGTTTTTGACAATCGTAAACCCCTCGCTCGGTGGGTCGTGTCCTTTCTGAGTCTGAGCTACATACGTTTATACATGTCCTATCAACTGTAACACAGGATAACCGGTAACGTAACCTGTTTAATAAAGCTCCATTTGTTTTGTCTCTGCTCAGTTTAGCGCTCATGAAGTTCATTGTCCGCTTTTTTTGGTGTTCCTTCATTTGTCTTATACCTTGTCAGTTGTCTCGGCTAGGTCGAAGGTCGTGCGCGTGCGCAAGTCAGGTGTAACGGTACATTCGATGTGACCAAATCAGTGTATGGAGCATTGGAGCACCTTCATCAACCTTACCCTCTACCCCTAGACCCCACTCTTCATTTCAAACATTTTAAGACTATACCCATCAACAAAACGTTTCATTTATTTCTGTATTTATTAGAATATGTCTTCAGGATTTTTTAGATATGACAAACTAATGCGACATTCATATTATTTTCGTAGTATTTTTGTTATATCATTATACTGACTTCAGGCAAGTAAATGGCACAATCATTTGTAAACTAGACCGAAAACATTATTTGTTTTAGTATTATCGTACATGGTATATAACACTGAGGATTAAAAAAAAAATAAAGAAAATTTTTTAAGTGCTCAAATGTGCGAAGCGCTCTTGTAATTGGAACATTCAATGCTAAGCATAATGCCTTATTCTGCGCTCTTGTTACATATTTATTAATATCTGGTACAATTTGGATTTTTTCTTTTATAAAAGCTCCATGCAAAAATGTGATCAATACTTCATCTTTATTACTTTGTAGATAAATGCCATTACTTAATAGATAAATCATTATGTAATCAATAAAATGTGAAATATTGTCAATATTTGACCCCAATATGGACCCCAATCTGTGACACTATTTTCAATATTCGTTTTAGAAAGTGCAGAAATAAGTACGACTTTGAGTCCATATAATAAAATATTTAATTAAGAAATTGCGATCAGTACATACATACAACTATAAATATCATTCCATAGAAATCTTATACGTAACAGTTTTGTTGTTTTTAACATGTAATGTAAGATTAAAGAGATATGACAAAGAAATGCTGGGACTGTTCGGACCCCGGACCCCGAAGTCTGAACTCCATAACTGAGACAGGGTCCTTAAAGAGCTCGGACTCTTGCTGGAACATTCAACCGACATTTTTGTAATTCATTCCCAGGGGCCAAGAACCTATCATTTTGATTAATTTTAGAACCTCTACACTAAGTCCACTATCTTCCCCTTAATATCGAAATTTAGACTAGGTAGAATTTTGATTTATTTTATATATAAGACAATATCTCCTATTTTCTTAAGAATTGTAAATTTTTAATCAAACTTATGTGTTGCTCTGAAATCAAAGACTTCTATTTTAGTAATTTACATACACATTATAATAATTACACTGTTTAACTTAAATTATACTATCCTACCTGAAATTAAAGAAACGATATTTAAAGTTTATTATTTAAAATGTCAATTCCATTTTATCTAATTTTATAATATCCTAACAATATGCACAGTGAATTCTGTCGACTCCTAATGTCAACTTACTGGCCGTTATTCCTCATAATGTCAATTGTCATGAGCTTTGTACCAACTAAAGAAATATAATTTCTTTACATACATATTTCTTTTAGTTATAGTTTATAATATTATTATTTTTGTATTATACGAGTATCTTTTATATTTTCAACATATAATCGCACGCGGCGTTATACTAATGCTGACAATTACATTAATACATTAATTACAAGAAAACTTATGTTACTTTCATTTCGGGTAAAAGGTTAATTTTATTACAATAATAAATTGCAATTTGTATGAGCCCCTATCAAATTTATTTCTTTAAATTTAATTAAATACAATGAAATGAAATAATAGTGGAATCTATTTTTATGATCTGTGAAAATGTTAGCCTCCCCTTGCCTTCTTGGTATATTCAACATTCACCTTGTCTTGATTTCTGTCAAACTAAAACATGATTTGACCTCTTGACATCGCTTTTGAGGTAATTTTTGTACCGCGGCACACCGCACTGTGGCACAACGCAGCACAATACGGTTTAACAGCAGAACTCGCAACGCAAGTCGGAGTAACCTGACTTGATATAATTTCAAATACAAATCAAAAATCAAAGTGATCAGTGAATTTGATCGGGACTCGGGACTCAGGACTGTAGACCGTGTGCTCGGTCAGCGCAGTCAGTCTCAGTGTTCTCGAATATGATTGGGTCCCATGATCTTTATTTGTCTACGACGCAGGTTTCTTTTTTTATTTTGTAAATTATAACTGTTGTTTAGTTTCTTAATTGACAAGTTGCGTATAATATGCATTAAGGGTATACATCTCCAAGAAAGAATATGTTCTTTCCATGTTAGAATCTTCTAGATAAAAAGTCAATAATTATATAACAATCTGTTGAAGTATTATCAAACACACCTAACTATGAACCCGTTAGCCCAGAAGTCTTTGTACCAGTATTTTGAGAATATGCACTTCTGTTCCTTTGGTGATGTTATAGTCAGTCCTGAGTTGTAGTCGCAGTGATGCTCTGAGAACCAAATAGCGCTAACAAGGGTATACAGCGCATCCAAACCACATACAAATGTATCAACCATTTTGGGACCAAGAGAATATGATTTCAGTGATAAAATAACTTAAATATTATATAAAATCTTGAGTTGATTATTGCTAGAATATACAGCACATTTCCAATTAATAATCCGTTCAATCTGTCTCTCTTACCATCGTATCTACCACTCGTGACTTAATTTTTGATATTTGGAATGTTGATTCCTCGCATAAGGTTTTAAGTTCATCGTCGTATGTTCCATACATTACTAAAACTACACGGAGATTATCGTATTGTCTTATCTGTTCTTATCTGTGCAATGAATCGGAGCATCTCAGCACGTGCTGCACATTCCTCCAAGTCGCCGTCGTGTACTCTACGTAACTACATCTAAGATCTAATCCTTATCAGATCTCACACAGGAAATATTTATAATGTTCAATGACTAACTAGTAACTAAACCAGTTGCATAACGATAAAGTTCACTTTTAAAGTTTTAACTGTAACAAATGTTACTTTATTACCAGATAGAAATGAATCTGGAATTTTTCCTTTAATCCATTAAGAGCTGTTGCTTTTTTTGAGCGCTTTACTAAACTTGTAACCGAATATTTCTAATGGTGAGTTCTATCATAGACGACCTCCTACTTGTTGTCAGTTTTTATTGTGTCGTGGGCGCCTATATGTGAACTACACCGCTGCCTTTATTGATTCAATTTTACCAACAATACTTCAGGAGCTGAAAACGTTTCTGAACTATTGCCAAATAGAGTTACTTCAAAATTTTGACATGTATCAAACTACTCGTATAATCAAGATTCTTTTGAATCACAATTGATTCTGACTCAACTTTTTATCATATCAAATATAATCTATAGAAAATTTAGCGCTTATTCTTTTTCTAACACCTTCGCCTCTTATTCTTATTTCTATAACGGACTTCACATCCAGGCAGTCATAATTCTTAAACCAGCAATAATCTCCAAACGCTGGTTTTATCAGTAAAGTCATTCGCTCTGTGTGTGGTCCATCGTGTGTCATTCATTGATTCAACATTTTTTACGAGTCTGGTATTTCTAACTTGTTACCAGGTTTACACATTTTGACATTAGTTATCTAAATCATTTCTCAAATATGTTCTATGAGCCTTCACTGAATACCGCGTTTGTTAAAACATATCGAAGGTTAATTTTATCTTCAAAGTTGTTACAAAATTGATAAAATGGGCGTGGTTGTTTAGAGATTTGATGCTCGTAACGTAAAAAAGTCAAATAGGCGGCGTAGCAGATTGCTTTTTAAAAATGCAAATATCATGTTGGTTTTAAATTTGTTATGATGTCATTAAAATCTGTCTGGAGATAAGCTTTTATCGTGCCAATCTTTTTTAGGGCTTGTGTCCTTACAATTTATTTATTTATATTTCTTTCCTTACAATTAACATCTTCTACGACGACATTCTATTCGGATCTATGAATCGATCAAATCTTGGCATTGTCATGGTTTGCAATGTCCAGCAATCTTTTATAGGTAATTATAAAGTAAATTTTATGTAAATTTGTCTTAAAATTCTAAAGTTTTTTCATCGAGCTAAAAATATTTTACGATCTTAATTTATTCAATCTGTTGTTCACAATAAGACACAGAATATTTGTTCCAATTTTGGCTAACACTTGGTTTGTATAGAATCTGAGTATTGTACTTCATATTTTGAAAAGTTTAACATTTTTAGGAGAAAAAATGACATAGGTAGCACTATAATAATATAATGCACCTTATGTATACTTGCCATAAGATTCATTTGCCGTCAATGTTTAGAAATATTGGGCGTTGTTAAATATAGTTCAGAATAAGCCTTAAATAAATCATGGTTTTTTTTATTTTTGAGGCTTTTGAGGATTTTTATTATTACATAACATTACACATTTACAATCTGTTGCTGCTTCTCCTACAACAAATAAAACCAGTCACCACTTTTATTACAATTGAATTTAATTTATTTTACAATATGTTAATAAAATGGCCACGTCATTTAAATACGTCATTTGTTTGTAATTTTGATGGTTTTGGAGGATAAAAGCGCGCGTGCCGCATCCCCATTTCTTTGTGCACCGTGTACAATATGTTACAGGGATGTGTGAATTGTAGTTGCAACCCCCTACCCCACACCCCGCATCTGTGAGTTATGAGGGTTATTATCATTAGATTTGTAACGCTCCCTTAGGACCGTTAAATGAAGGGCAATTATTTTCAAAATACATATAAATATGTTTAATTAAACACCAAAAACTTAAATATAAAGCAACCTTAACGAGGATACTATCTTGAAGCAATTTGAAGTATGTTTCCAGATTTCAATACTTTTTTGCAAAGTCTTCATTGGAAAATTTGCTGCTTTGTTTCGCGCTAGGGATAGTCAAATCGAACAGTGACAAGTTTTTCAAAGAATTTATTGTTCTTTTAACACTCCAGGTAAACAATTCTCTTGCATTGCACATTTCAGCTTTCTTGCTTGTCACAAACTAATCTGAAGACTTATTTTCTACTTGTCATATAGAATATCTCATGTAGAATGTTAGTGCAAGTTTCACACTTGCTAGTTTACTACAAGCTTTTTTATATTACATTGCATTACATTTTCTACCTACTTTTGTCTTACACAATTAAATACATATAGTTACATAATTACCTAAAACACAGCTTTTAAACTTTTAGTTGGTATCATTTCGAGTGACGGCCTTTTAGGGGAAGCGTATAGCATCGAATTAATAGATGAAACATGGAAGAGAAGGGATGTGGGGAGTTTGATACGAAGGAAGGTGTATAATCACTCAATGAGAACGGCTATTTGAGGATTCTCAATTGTCTCACCATCCTTCCTCTTATTCTTCCTGTTGTCATACATTAATTTAAACATCATGTACTGAATTTTTCCACTATTTAAATTTTATCTTTTCGTAACGTAACTCAAAGTAATGTTTAGTCTTATGCGAAACGCCATAATAGCAACAAAGATATTACCTCCCTTACCTGGAAAACAATAAAAAGGTGCAGCAGCGTTGTATTGATGATGAACTAGATGTAGAAGTACGAGTAATTGTCATCAGATG
Organism: Panorpa germanica; assembly: GCA_963678705.1. Taxonomy (NCBI): domain Eukaryota; kingdom Metazoa; phylum Arthropoda; class Insecta; order Mecoptera; family Panorpidae; genus Panorpa; species Panorpa germanica. The sequence goes on from OY783217.1 coordinate 11,997,960, forward strand.
TCTGTTCCAGTACTTGTCTGATGTCTGGTGTTCTGTCAGGTCTCGTGACCCACACGTGTCGTGCAGACAGTTGGTGTTGCTTGCTGGTTGTTGGGTTGTTGGGTTGTTGCTTGATTAGATGTTTTTCTTTTAAATGCAGGTAGGAAATTTAAACATCAATTATCGATTTATTTACTGGATGTCACAAAATATCATAAGCATTGTTTAAGACATAATTAGAAGATTTATTTTAAAAACACTTACTACTATACCAAGGAACTGTATAATAGTAAATCTTAAAAAAAAAATAAGATTAATTTGTTTTAGGCAGGTTACAGCGTTAAGGTATTATATTATTTGTTGTAATACTTTAAAAACTTGCAAATTCTACCGCGCTATGATTTCCAGTTAGTATAGTTCTAATTATCCAAGTACTAATTGTACTCAATGTTCCTTATTTGGAAGCGGTCCCTCTAAGAGGAGCGATGGTTTTAAGGTCACTTTGTTTAGGTTAATTTGTCCTGGAATCAAATTTAAATACTATTCTAAAAGACGTTTCTGAATTAATAAAAAGATCAATAGTTAAATTTTCAAAGTAAACAATGTAACAATAATAGCAGAGATTAGAGATTACGTTTATGGCTTTAAATCATTAAAGTTGATAAATTAACCATTCTAACTAATTGGGGTTTGTTGATTATGAATATTCTCAATCACGCTAAATAAATTGGCGATTAATAACAGAAAACTTTTTTGCAATAACTTCAAACCAATCCGTCCTAAAATAAAAATAGTTATTATCTAATAGAGAACTGAATTTCCTAATATATTTGATATATATTAAGCAACACCACAGTAAAGTAGATCACTTTACCTGAAAACTAGTTAAAATTCAACACAGTGGATAACATTCAACAGTACCGCTTAAAATTTTACCCATATTTCTTTAACTAAATGTTTCTTGATGAAACAAATAGCTTACATATAAATGTACGAGTATTAAACATTAATTTCAAAACTTTGTTTAACATTTTTAATATATTTAACAACATTAAACAAATATATAAAACATTGTATTTTTTTAAACACCCTGTACAACATACGTAAACAATTTAACAAACCAATATATTTACCCTTATAAATTAAATTTTTTTTTACTTTTTGGGGTTATTGTAATTCATTATGATTATTTTGGTAATCATTCTCCGTCGTCCGCCCCCATCTTTATCTAGGGGTTGGGGTTGAATGCTTACTATACTTGTATATCATATACACCAGCATGATGACTCAAATGGACCGCTCTGAGCCCATATGGCACCTTGCTCATTAGATCGCCGACTACCTGATACCCGATAAAAGATAGCAGACAAAACACGATTCAATCTCTTTGTACACGGAGTCACTGGGAACAGTTGTTATACATCATCATTTTCATTACATTTCTAATACGTTGAATTCTTGAAATTATTTGTGAGGAGTTTATTGTCATGCTGTTGTTTTAAGGTAAGTTCACGGGTCCGCATAGGAGTCATTCAACGCATCACATTGTATGGTTACTTATACAAGTGCGTTCACTGTCCAGTATCATAAACAGAGGTATAAGAATAGTGTGCTCAAGAGACTGAATACTGCGATAAAGGCAAAGAGAGAGAGAGTTAGCTGACGAGTGTCCACTGTGTCTCTTTCTAACCGAGCACTGCGTCTGCGTCTTGCTTACTCCCTACCTCACCGCCATACAACCAAGCCAGCAGCTGCGGTTCGGATAGAAAGAGACAGATAGGATACTCGGTAGCTATCTCTCTTTGCCTTTATCGTTTCCTATTACACGCGGCAAAACCCTTCCACAGCAGTACACAAATCAAATGCAGCGGATGCACATGCGTACACAGGTCAGCATCGGATGATTTACAGGAAACAAAACAAACCGTAATTGACTTAGTGCATGGAGAATCATATTTTCAACATTTGCTTCAACACGTTTTTTTATTATTTATGATTTGTCGAGCTTTCTAGGCACGTAGCCTTTTATCACGCCTAATAGGTTCCATACGTTCAATGACTTCCATGCGGACTACATAAAGCTTAACTTTAAATTGATTTTTAGTTTACTTTTATTGATATTTTAGTATACATAACTTCTAATATTATACATTTCTAATGAAGTTGTTCTGTATATAATATACTGAGGTTGTCACTGGAGGTTCCACCAATTAAAGATGCTGCAGTTTTGTCAATTATAAATCTTTTTATCTAGTACGTTAAGACAATGTTTAAAATGCATTAAGCTTCATGAAAAACATGTCACTGTTCGATAAGCCATCAAGTCTTTTGGTTGATAGCATTCCACGTGCTATAGGAGCATCTTCCTTCATATCCACTCTAAATTTAACACCATCATCATCATAACTCATGTAGTAAAAACCCCGAAGGACCATATTGTCCATATTGGTGTTTAAAACCATATTGGTATCTTTGTTGATCTGCATGACGATGCAGGGGAGGTGGAGAGAGGATGAGGTACACTAAAGGGTAGAACGGTGCATTGAGATGTGATCTGGCACGCTTCCAACAACGAAATAACGAAATGTAAATGAAGATGAGTAAATTACTACACTGTTAACTATAATATGGACTTGTAAATGTGTTTTATTAAAAATTTATTTGGTGGCCTGGCGATTCACGTGAAAGTTGAAATTTGTAGTTTTAAGTAAAATAATGAAAATCCCCGATGCATTCCGACCTATCAAACTCCATGTAGCCTAACATATCATGAATTATTTTATTTAAAAGAAGTTCACTTGCATTTTATTGGTCTTAGAATTATATTATTTATTTGGACAAAATTGAAACCTTTTTGGATTCCATATTAATAGGTTTCGTTTAAGGTGAAACATTACTTCATGGTTATATAGTTGGATATAGATGGCGACAGTGTACTAAAATGACAATCGATTAATAACTTTGCACACGGTTCAGCTATTTAAACCATATAAACTTTAGGAGTCAGATAAATGTTCAAGCTTTGTTTATAAATAGATCATTAATATATCAATTATTTAGAAATATATAGCGTATCTCATATATATTTAATTTATAAAATGTAACATGTATTGAGAGATCATCCTTTACTTACTTACAAATTTAATGGTTCTTAATAATTAATGGTGGTCGTAGGAGGTAGAGAAATTTTCAAAAGATGTGGCAACCCATAGCTGGTCTGAGATTAGAGGTAAAAGAATTGCATCAATCCCAATATTATTTTTAATTTTAAAAAACCAGAATGACTTGACAGTGTATCATTAGTATAGTGCCTGTTAACCCAGCAGTGTAACTAATTTATTTTATAGCATCTCGGTTACTTCAGCCAACCATAGGGTTGATATTTTAGGGTTGTAATATTTATAATATGGTTATTCTATTTAATTTAGGGTGTGTTAGTATAATGCCGATATTTTTCACCTCCGTTTTTTTATTGTTATTTTTATGGAGGAACATTATGGGGGTTGCATCACTGGAATTGATCGTTTAACTGTTGTTAACCTTATGTCATCCATTAATGGTCATGCAATGATAGTTTCGTTGAATCTAATTGAAAATAATATTCATTTAGTCGTAATGCGCATGCGTACAACACGTGCCGGTGCAGTTGTTTTAGTTTATAAAATGTTACTTATTAATTAAATGCAAATAAAGTCATGAGAATTAATAGAAAACAGCATGGAGGAAGGAAATGATCTAATTATTATAATTTGAGAACGGTGAGCTTTCTGAAAGTGTGAAATGTAATGTAAATAACTTGATATGTACATTGAAGTTTCCAGTGCCCGCATGCAGAGGCATTGGAGGGGGTTAGGTGAATTAAATGTAAAATTATAGAAACTACTAGCTCTTCGCCCCATTGCCTGGCAATGGGTGTGTATAATACGTTTGTTAAAGAAAGAGAAACTTCTAGTTCTATCTTCATATTTATCTCATTTTTAATAAAGTAATATCCGCTACACGTTCAATTCATAAACTGTTAAATTAAGATTTAAAATTTGTACAATTTTCTGCCTTTTTTGTAATCTTTTCTATATTTATTGGCTTTTTCAAAAATTGATGCAACTGCTTTATTACACTTTAAACATCAATGCTTTTTAGGTTTCTATGCGATCTTTATTAAATTGATGGACTTTTTTCTAGAGAAAATTTAGGAATTTTGAAAATTTTTAATACACTTATATCCCCTAAACTTTAAAAAGACGAACTGTGGTATTAAATTTTAAATATCTTAATTTTTCTGAATTTTATAAGGGATTCTAAAAATTCATGGACTTTTTTCTCAAAAGGAAAAATGATTGATTTCTTAATATTTTTTGATGCAGTTATATCCATTTATGTTTAAGAAGACGAACTGCGGTAAAAAAAAATTAATATCGTAATATTTGTAAATTTTATAAGTGGTTCTAAAAATGTATGGACTTTTTTTTCAAAAGAAGAATTATGGATTTCTTAATATTTTTTGATGCAGTTATATCCATTTATGTTTAAGAAGACGAAATGCGGTAAAAAAATTTAAATATCTTACTTATTTTGGATGTTATAAAAGGTTCTAAAAATTCATGAAATATCTTTTCGAAACGAAAAATTATTGATTTCTAATATTTTTTGATGCAGTTATATTCATTTATATTTAAAAAGACGAACTGCGTTAAATAATTTGAAATATCTTAACTATTTTGGATTTTATAAAGGGTTCCTTATCGTGTCCATGAATTTTTAGAAGAGGGACATTATAATAGGTAGATATAATTAAGATGATAAACAAATTGAAACACTCAAACATTTTAAAATCTCTACATGTTTAAATGAATAAAATATCGTTCAAGTAATAAACCCATGCCTTGTAACAATTAATATTTCTCGATGCATATGGTACTCATCTCTCACAAACTAATTTATTCATCTAGCATCTAGTATCTCAGACAACACTGCACCAAAGCAGACTTATTTGTATCTCACAGACCAAGACCTGTCCCTACGTCTGTCTGTATCTATCTCTGAGACATATGGTACCTGATCTGATGATCTCAGCTTCCTATTTGGAGCAGAACAACGTCATATTTCATCTTACACCCTCAAATCATTATGATATTTCTAAAAATAGATGGGAATAATGTATACCCACAATCTAGTATAGATAACTCTTGTTTGGAACAGTTAAAGTTTTGAACGTACGAGTATTATAAAATGTGTATGATATATTATTTATAATCTGTCAAAATGCGCTGTTGTTCTAACTCTATTGTTGAGTGAAGTTGCTGCCAATTAAAACGCCGATTGTGCTAAATTGTTGGTGAAGTCATTGTTGCATGTACAGTAAACAGCGAAAATAATATGGTATTGTTATTCCGTATACGAAGGCCATTCAAGTACAAATCGAAATTTTGTTCATTTACCTCAAGCAGTAGCAAAAGAATTATGAGAAGGTAGCCAACGATTCTCGCCAACGAATGTGTGAAACCGAGTAAAATTTTGGAAAGACTCCGAGCACAGTTGGGCCATGCTAATCTGAGTAAAACGCAAGTTTTAAATTGGGCTCAGAAATTTCAAAGTGGTCTTGATAAAATTAAAAATCAAAGGGAAGTTTAGGGTACTGTTTTTTAGGACTCAAAAGCAGTACCTACTGTTGATTACCTTCCTACATGATCGACGGACTTATATATATATATATATATATATATATATATATATATATATATATATATATATTTCTTGATTTATTGCCTTGGTATGATTTGTTAGGCGACTATACCAGGGCACAAAACATGTATAATGGAGAGTCCAATATCTGATAAACTATGATTCATAACCGTCCAATTATTTCAAGAATTGATATACGGAAACTCTATTTTATAATGTGCACAGAACAATAATAATAACCTGCCTGCGCTGCATACTGGATACTGCATACGGCATATAGGCACCAAGTACTTGTTCTTGCACCCAGTGCTGAAACAACAGACGTAACTATATATTCTGTATAGGGCATGAGCAATAAGCTAACTGTTGGTAAAAAGCGCATCCAGAAGGCTTTTATGGTGTGAGCAGAAAACTAAAGATGTAGTCACACTTTTTTCATTCAAATTATCTTAAATAACCACATATTATATAATATTAAAAACATAGTAAATAACTTATTCATAATAAATAACTTTCTTAACATAATGTTGTTGTTTGGGTTTGGTTGTTATCAGAGATTAATTGATTATGTGCACACTTAATCATAAACTTATCAGGCAGAGATGTAGTTCACATATATGAGGCCAATCATCATAAAAACTGCCAACGTAGTAGAAGGTAGTCTGTGATAGGACTTAGCGTCGGAAACAAAAATAAATAAGTTTTATATTAATTAATTTTTTGCTTTAAAAATAACTAAAAGTTGTTAAACAATTGCTCACCAAAATTACCTTTTATGTAAGAAATGTTATATACATTTAGGTCGTGTTCATATATGTGTTTTCTAAAACAAATACTAAACCAATACTAAACTAAAAATGTTTATCTTCGTGTACGGATTTCAAATGTTTACCGAATGAACACGAACTATATGTCCACACATGCGTGTTCGTACACAGTAGTCGAATAATCGGACCTAAACACTCATGTGATACTACCACATTAAGCGTCATAAAAATAACTTTTTTATCAAGAGAATTTAAGAGGTAAAATCTGGCAAGAAAAATTGAATGGTTCTTTTATTTTAGTACAATTTATCCACAATAATTGCCTCCAATATTCATTAAATCTTTTAGCATAATTATTAATTTCTTATCAGTTCTTTTTAAGTTTCTTTTCGATGCGTGTCATATTTTAGGTTGTTGCTAAAGAGATGTACATTCATTTACCGACTAGGATTTCTATCACCCTAACATCTTTGCAACGTTACTTATGGAAATAGGGTTACCGTATCAAGGCAAATAACTCAAATGTAAAGGCCCAGCTGGTTTTCTTTACCTCAAAGTATCCGGATTGATGAATATGTTTTTAACTTAAATTTCTGAAATCGACGTTTAGTTCTTCCTACAGTAGTGTGAATTGTCTTTAACCTGAAGTTGCCGCTGTTCTTCTTCTCGTCGTATTATTTCTATTATATATATTTCATATTATTGTTAAAACGATTTATCATCTGTAGTAACAAGTATCTTCTGAAACCCGTGCTCGAGTCTCGAGTCCAGTGACTTCCTAAAATGGTTGTGTTTGTTTAACCAAGTTGATTGTCACTGGAATTATCTCACTGGAGATGTCATTAGTCAGTAGGTATATTACCTTTTGGTCAATGCCTACTCTCTCACACACTAAACGTAGTCTTATATTAAGTGAGAAAGAGAAAGAAATATAAGTGTGGTATATGTGGGATTGATATGTCAAAGAAAACCAATTTAAATTTCATTTAGTCCATCCCATAATTTACTTGTAGTTGATTTTTATATTTGTAAGATTGTTATTAAGATATATTTGTTTTGTTAACTGCCCGTTTGTAAAATATCATGTAAGTTTGCAGACAATTTTTGAACTTAATAATTCATACACATCGTCAAAACTTATCGTGAAAAAATCGTGAAATTTTAGTTTACGCCTTTGTAGCGTGCGATATACATACGAGTGTTTATTGACTAATTTAATACGCGCAAATAAATATAAAATCAATTTATCATATCTCCAATAAGTACGTATCCTCATACATAATAAACATTCAAATAAACCTTTCAAGTTATATCATTATAACAAAGTAATTTATCTTGGCGTACAGCGCAGCGCAATTATTTGTAATCTTATCTGCAGTAAATAATTTCCATTTGCTGCAAATTGAAACAATGTACAGCGCCAGCACCGGCACCGGCACCATCCAGAATAGACACAGGGTGCAGGATGCAGGGTCCAAGGTAATGTAAAGCTTATAGAGATGTAATATATAATAATTTATATTCAAAAGATTTACTGTTTAAAACTGGATAGAGGTTTACTGGTTTGCTGCGTATATACTCGTATAGCTTGCTGTTCTCCAATTGCTAGAAGCGAAATAACCTTATTATAATAAACATAACATTATTAAACATTTCTATACAAGTACATACATGTTATATAGCAAGTCTTGTTTAACGAAATAATGAATAGAATTGTCTCTACCTCTAATTTTATTTAGCTCTCCCTACTGTAGTTGCCTCTAGCTTCTTCTAAACGTTTTTGGTAGATTGATAAGAGGTATGTAGTTTAACAAACAATATTTGATACATAATATATACAGGGTGTCCCAAAATTCAACGATAAGCCGGCACCAGAAGGTGGTCCTGCTCATGACTACACAAGAAAAAAAGAAAAAAAGTTTTTATCTCATTTCTTAAAAAGAATTTTTTTTTTTCGAAAATCGAAACACCTTATGATTTTTTTAACTACCATGACCACAATTTTTCAAATATTTCTGATTTTTTTTTGTATCGGCAACCTAAATAGCACTGCTATCCACCACAACCATTAAAACTCCCAGAATGCTTTGTGTACTTTAAAATACAATAAACAGTTCTTGATTAATACCACTTGTTTATTTTTTATTACCATTTAAAATGTTAAGAGACTATTATTACTATTAATGTGAGATATAACCTAGCTGTTGAAATCGCAGTAATATTATTTTAATATTTTAACATTATTTAATATTTAATATTTTTTATAATAACTATTTTAACGTAACTAAAGATAAATAAATACATACTTGTCAATAAATTGTTGAACAAACACTGTGAGAAAACACAGTAAAAATTACTAATTCTCATAGCACGAAAACTTATATAGTATCAAATAAAAGTTACTATGTTTGTAGCAATTGTTATATTTTCCATAGAAATGTTTGTCATAAACCCATTATAGCACCCAAGGTACTATGTGCACATAGTAATTTTTAGTGTGTGTATTTAAAGAATTTATTAGTGTTATCTCTGTTTATTCAACGTGTTCATATAGGGTTGTCTCACTCTTTCTAAGACGCGCATTCGCCATAAAATAACAATTAATTGCAATATATTACACTAGTTACAAAGAAAAAGTTATATTATATAAAGCAGGAGGTAATTAGGATTCTCTTATACACATATGTCTGTGTGTGTGCGAAGTAATAAATTAATATCTGCGGCACAAGATGACATTTCTGCAGATCGCTGCCTCCAATTGAGAATCACAAACAGTTGTTGCCCTGCGGGTGTTGGTTTTTATCATCTAATCGTGCCAATTGTGTTACTGTCTCGGCGAGAACGCCGGACACTGAACGGGCACCTGGATGACACATTGCACGGTGCACATCGTGACTGCTAGATCTAAATCTATAGATTGTAATAAATATTTGGAACAGACCTTCCCAAACTTTCAACTTAATTACTATTTAGTTACGTAATGTATTTTAGTGTTTTATGTAGTGACGTACATAAGATTTTATCAAAAAGTCAGTATTCTAAATATTTCATCATTCATCCTAAAATGTATGCAAAGAGTATTACACCATATGATGAAATAGAGTAGAATTTTATTTAGTGCTTAGGATAGCGGATAAGATATATAATAGGATGTAAGTTTTACATGTCTTACTATATTTTTATTGTATTTATTAATTAAATGTATATGCCGCATGGTTTTACATTCTTCCAACATTAATTCATCTACATAATTACATTACCAAATTAAAATTACAACTATTCTAAAATTCTAATACATATTTCAGCTAAAGACAGATCTGCATTTTTCTCCTCGCGTCACCACTTCCTGTTCTCTACTCCTCCTTTTCTTGCCGTTGATCTTTCTCTTTGTATTTTTTGTACCTCATTCATTGCCTCCTTTACCGATCCTCTTCATGTCACTGTTTAGTGTATATCTCTCATTAGCATTTGCTTTCTTACACACTCTACAAACTCTTCCCTCCCCTTCCTCTCAGTATCTGCTTCCTGTTCCTCATTTCCCATTCTTAATCTCGCTATTCTTACACCCTCTAACACAAATCTCTTACTGGGAAGTGGACTATTTGCAAATATACCAAATGCTGGAAATTTACTATAGTATAATTTACTGCATCCAAGAATTTTTCGTTCGTTTAAGTTTTACTTACAAAATGTGTAACGCGCGGACTTACCGTTTTATTCGTATATAAATGTTTTATTTTTTAAATATTATATTTTATGTTCAGCAAAACTGAAACATGCAATCTAATTACACATATTCACGCAAAGAAATTAATTTAATTTGCTAGAAATATATAGATACATATATGTACTCTTATAGCTAACAAAAAATTATAAACAAGTCATTTGAAACATTTCCCACGCAAGTATAAGTATAGTAAATTGTCAATGGTTATCCTTTTATGTCGCTTAGAGTAATGGAATGAAGTTATGTCATAAATGACATATATAACAATTATATTATTTTCATATAGTATATGACAAAACTTAATATCTTTACATGTATTTCAAATAATTGAAAATATTTACCTGTTACATTTAAAAAATCATGTGAAATAGTTAATTTTTTACAAAAACAGGTATGTCTTTCAGTATAGCTCTCACTGCTCCGACCACATATTGTGAAACTCTATACAAAGTATTATTAAAGTAATACTCTTGGGAATTTTTCGAAATAATGTACTTTTAAAATACATTTTTTCGAGATTTTTTAAAAATAAAATAGCATTGTATTTGCAGGTTGTTTTTATTTACATTGTAAGTGGTTTTTAAATGTTTTGATTGATAGATTAAAAAAATATTAGAAAAATTGTTAAACAGATCAGGAAACATTCTTGTGGGAGTTTAATTTTGTTTATATTAGATTCTGAGACGAATTAAGAGTAGCGCAGCTGGCGAAATGTAAAGGAAATTGTGAATAGATACAATTTATTTTATATAGCTTTTGCGCTAGACCTACACAAAGGTAAATTCGGGCCTGATTAGGTTAGACAAGTATTTAACTAAGTATGTGTGAGTAATTCCAGAATATGAGCAGAATATTCCGCGTTCACTGTATGTAATATAATAATGAAGAAATTGCTTAAAGTGACAGAAATTTCTTTTTAAAAGTGTGCATTATAGTATTGCTTATAAATCAAATCTGTAATGTTCTGTATAGACTACGTGGACTACAGTGCGATGAAATGATATAAGCTAGATACATTTGCTCATCATTGCTCTCTAAAAAGTTAATTACAGCCAATGCAAAGCTTTTAATCAAGAGGAATGTCACCGGGCATGGTGAGAAGAATCAGATTTCAGTATATGTAGTGTAAATTTGTCATAGATTCCATTCTACCTACTGTAACTTGTCTATTTCTCGGACCCGGAGTATCTCATCCTGTTCCTCTCTTCCCATCCCCTTACCCTCTTGATAATTCAATGAAAACTAAGCTTCAAATATTTAACCAAAATTAGAATAATGAGGACATGAATATATTTCATAATCATTAAATCAATAACCAATTTATTGTAAAACAATTAAAAAACTATAAAATTTAATTAATCAGTCTTATTCATAAAGTTAAATACATATTTATGTTGATTTTTATAATTTTATTATGAAAGACAACCTAACAAGGCAACGCTACATTTTTTATTAGCTATTAAATTTTTAGCTATTATTATTATTTCGACAGTGACTTATGTAAAAGGAATTTAAAATTTTTCGAATAAAATATTATAAGTAGTATATATTTGCATTTACAGCCATTTGCAGTTTACAATTTGTCTTCTCTTTCTATTCCGCTACTTCCTTCCTCCTTCTCTGTACTCTGCAATCCACCTCTTCTCATCGTTGTCCCTCTCATCAGCTCCTATATCTTCATTTTCACTGTTTTAGTAGAGTTATTGAATCAGCTTTTTGACATACCAACAATATTTGGGGCACCTACATTGTCCCAAGTACACCGTATGGGACAGGGATTATGCCCGATTCACTAAATCCCATTATACATCATTTATGACAGCCGGATCAAGGGGCATGCTACGACATGAGTCCTTCATCATGTCAGGCGTATGTTACGGTTGACATAGTCCAGCTTTGTTATGCAAGGATTTAAACATTTATCCACTAAGACACTATTCATACATTAACCCATTTTGAATAGGAATTTTAACCCCGTGGTGCTATTCAGTGAATATCAAAATCATTCATTTAAATTTTAAAGTCTAAGTTCTTTTGCTAAATTTGTTACATAATCGAATAATAGGTAGCTTCTTAATGAAAGGGAACTTAAAAATTTTAATCTTATTTTAGAATTTTTTAGTAAATAAAAAGAGATTATTATGTTTTTGTATAATTCTGATTTTTGACTGTCATATTTATTTTTTAATATTATTTAACATCCAGCAATTTGCTTTACTAACTCGCCTATCACGTTGGTAAATTTTTAGAGACAGAAATTTCTTAAATGTGCACAACATCGTTGCCCTATCAATAAAGGATAATACATGCAATAGAATGAAACATCAACGTTGATTAAATTAATCTTAAATGACCTTATTGTTAGTATCATTTGTTATCATATGCTCGTTCTAAGGAGATTATTTTTGTAAATTTTTCGGGGGTTTCCAAAGTGTGATAAGTAGGGTAATATTTGACTTCCAAGAAATAAGACCAAAGAATAAAATAAGACTAAGAAACATTTCTTTTTTCAAATGTGTTGTTTTCTTCAAAACAAGAGGAGAGAAGTGGAGATCCAAAATGTGATAATGGGAATAGGTGGGGGAACAATAAACTATGAAATATGAGTGACGTAATTTAAAGATGTCCTCTCATGTAAAGCATTTCTTATAGGCTATATCTAATTGCACTACTTGAGTGTTACATATTAAAGTATCTTTGAATCGCATTGACTTACCTGTAATTGCAACTTAAGAAAAGAAAACCTTTAACCATTTGTTTGACTTGATTGTTAAAAACAAAAAATCAGCAAAAGAACACCGAACTTTTTGTTTTGACAATAGAAATAATGAATTATTACCATACATACCATGTTCGGTGTACAGTACAGTATGGGAATCCTAAACCTTACTTGTTTCAGCAAATATTTGAAAGTAGATGCTCAAGTGTTCAATCTTCCAACAAGTGCACGATGGGATCCAGGAGATTGTCCATTGTCCCGGTACAAGGAATCTACAATAAACACACCCACACCATTACATGAATGCTTAGTATATAATTTCCCAAAATACCTATAGTATTTTTTATTTGTAATTTTAACATTATGAATGGGTGCCTCCTTTTCACAGTAGATTCCTTTACCGACAATTTCTATTGTTGTATTTTTTGAATGGATGAAAGGTAAAGCTATAGTACACAACAATGAGATTTAATGATTGTTGAAATGTAACTCGAGTACTCAATAGGTGTCTAAAGACTGAACAATTTTCTTTTAAAAAAGTAAAGTTGAAAAAAATACGAGTATCTTATATTAATATTCTATCAGGTTTACTTTGTGGTCAAAGGGATTACACTTGAGAATTTTAAAGTAGTTTAAAAAATATGGAAAAAATATTATTTATTATTATTAAACGTATTGTAAAAAATATTGATCTTGATGATAAACAGGTACTACTTATGTTACGTCAAATAAAAAATATATATATTTTTTTGTATTTTATCTCTAATTTAATCGGGATCTATGTAAATAGATTATATTATAGAAATAGGTGGAAGAAGTAGATAATCATGTAAATTAAGTTAAGATAGATATTACCCTCTCTTCTTGTTTAAAAGAATCTACGTTATGGACTCGTTTGAGCAGATTTGTGCCAGCTCGTTATATTTTTATTATGTATTGAATTTGTGATATTTTTCGTTATATAATTTAATATTACTGTTGTATAATAATAGTGAGACGGTTAATCTGAACTAAAAAGTACCAAATGCATTAAGAAAGTTCATATCCACAACTGTACGTAGCATTTTAAACTAGTTTTCTCTTCATATTTCTCAAATCAAATTATAAACTACTGAAGTACTATCAAATCTAATTACAATTTTAAATTGTTTCAACTTTGTTTTAATTGGATGTTTATAATTCTAAAACCACACCTGGGATACCAGAGTTCTACTACAGGGTGTTAAATTCATTGATGTTAATATAATTATCTCTCAAAAGTAAGTGCGGCCGCATATTGATCACAGGATTGCTTTTACATAGTCTGGTTACTTAGTATGATAATATATAAGACAGCCCACAATTGCGACAAGTGCGTCTGCATCTTAATCTTAAGACAAAATTGTTACAGTTCCATCTATTTAATTAGTTCATATGCTTTTGTCTCTCTCTTCGTCTACAGAGACAAATTTGTCTGTAGGAAGTCTTGTCTCTAGTCAGTCCCGGCGTTGTATACTGAGGATTCAAATTCCGTGACTTAAAATGTCATGACGTTAAACCAAATTTAATGAATTTTTTTTGAATAGATACAAAACTGGAAGCGCAAGAGTGCAAGGAAGACCTCGAGCGAAGTGAAAGGACAAATGGAGTAGGACCTAAACAGGATAGAAGTGATGAATTGGAAGAGGAAGGTGACCAACATGAAGGAATTTAAAAATATATTATAGGAGCCCAGATTCTTCATGTGCTGAGGTGCCGAGATGATGATGAATAGGAGCATGATTTTATCATCTAGCATCTTAATTCATAAGACGTAATCAACTAAAAATGTCTTAGTATATCTTACTGGTTCTTTTATTAAAACAATAGTAAATACGGCCTCTAGCATTCTTTTCTTCTCACGATCTTTTCTTAAAAAGGTAAGATTGAAACTACTCTATTTAAATAATTTCTTTCTAGTTTCTACATCGTTGTACATAACACCCTGTATATTTGTTTCTACGCACGCAGCGTTGTTTATTACAAACAAATATTTCACCACTTCCATTAAATTGCAACCACAACTAGTGGATACTGATGGTTATACTTCTAGAAATATCTTATTATAATTTAAGGGTGCCTTTAATTAACCTGTGAACGCCCCCACCTGTGTGCAATATTATATAATAACAGTACAAATCCAACATAGATCGTGTCCATATGTACTACATTGTACAAGGACCTTAATACTACATAGACATGCAATATTCCAACGGCAAAACGGCATCATGCAAAGGGAATGGCAATAGAGATACAGGTAGAGCTTGAGCTATATGCTGCAGAAAAGATATAAAAATGATTAACGAGATCGGAGGGTCCAAGCACAGGGATGCAATAAGGATTACAAGTCTCAGAGGACCTTTGGATTTCTGCTAAAATAGATTTACTTATTTGAATTTTGAATTTAAAAAAAAAATTAAACTGATTGTGATTTTTGATTCAGTATAAGTGTATACGCCTTACACTTTTGGGGTACACCTGAACGTTTTAATTATTCATCACCTGTTTATGTATATATACATAAATACATATACAAAGTTATAGCTAGTTCTACGTTCTTGATATTTTAGGAGTATAGAACTGGTTTGTGGATATCTCCAACTTATATTAGCAGCTACTTTCAGTAACTCACTTCATTCTATTTGCAAATTCACAACTATTTTATTTCTAAGCTGAGAATCATTTCGAGATGTGAAAACCAAATTCTAAATTAAATATTATATTTTTATATAATACTCGTAGTATTCTAAATTTATAATTCTAAGTTTATATTCTTAATTATATAAGTTCTTTGCAAACTAACTATATAATTTGATCTATATAACTGCTACTTTCTTTTAACGTTTTACTTCAATTTTGAAGTCTAGTTCTGCCCTGCTTTATGTGATACAAAACAATATTGCACTGCACTCAGATGTGATGCACCAATCCCCCGTCCCTCACCCCGCCACCTGATGACGATGACTTGAGATAAACTGACCACGTGTACGCGTGCCGTCTGCCACATGGTCACGTTATTAATTTTGAGACAATAACAAATGCCATGAATACTACTAATTATTTTTTTAATTTGATACGGGTTCCTTCCCCATATCGGTGTTATCTTTAATTATTGAACGAAATTTTATTTCAATTAATTTTAAAAATCCTAATACATCACCTAGTATGTCAAGAAGAAAATGTCGTAACCAGCAATTTGTATGAAACTTCTTCTTCATCAAAACTTAACAATCTTGCGTCCAAAACATATTCTTATAGGCCACCATGGATGCCATTGTTATTAATTACTAATTTATTCAATAATTAATTACAAAATTAGAAAACTCTTAATAAATCAACAGCACCAATTAATAAGCAACTTAAAATATGATTCCTACAGTAAAATACTTTAAAGACAAATCTTTCAAAAAAGCTAACTGTCAGAGTCACTAATTGGTCATTTTTCAAACTAAACTGAGCTGACCAAACCGTACATGTTTGTTGACACGTCCAACAAATTAGGCAACGAAATTTGATGCGAAAGTTATACTTATTGCAAAGTGTGAACAAAAAGCATGTAAGATAAAACCTGGAACTTGTCGCAAAAACGAATCCCCAGCAGGGGGTGTTGAAATAATATTTTGAAAGTTGACTAACATCATTTCCACATTAGACATGAGAAATTAGAAACAATTGTAACACATATTAATGTAAACCATACAGTCCGGAATATGTTGAATTGGTAACTGACTTGACGAATATGCTTGAATGGTTGGTTCGGCTTAACGATAACAGCCAACACGAACCGAGTATCGAGCCCAACATATAACAGTGTCTATAGGGTCTTTTAAGCAGTACGGGAAGTAATATAAAGTCAAATTCTCTTATTACATGATTTTTGACACCGCAAAGCACTTGAAGCAGGCAATTTGCACCTGCTGTAGTATTATACCCATACATATGTGTATGTGTGTGCTATGTATACCATGACTGAGATTCGTTTGAAATTGAAGCCAATAATCTTTTGAAAATAAACCACATGTTCGATCTGTTGAAATGATATCCGACCGGAAACAGAGATTTATTTAAAGAAATATTTTTAAATGGAACCAAAAATACAATAATTTATTTTGACAAAATATATATTATTCATGAGTATTGTGCCTTACTTATTCTAATGATATTGTTAGACCTATGATAAGAAGCTGGGCCGGTTGGATAGCAAGATAAGGGGGCGTAGAATATTCTAAACTAGAAGGAAGACAACTAATAAATCTCTCTCTAATATGCTTTGATGAGAAGCATAAAGAATTCTTCTCAACAGGCCATGTTAACTAACTTTTCGAATAACTATGAGATCAGCAACCGACTCTAGGTCTAAGAATTATTAAGTCAAGTGCGAATGTTGCTGCTACAGTTTATTATCTGTGTGTTTATATAAACGTTATATGTTACAGGATTATTTTAAAGATTCGAAAAGGTCATTTTATGGTCTTACAAATCCGAAAATGGTCCCTTTGTGACTACATATATAAGACAATTTCTCCAGTGTTATTAGGAATTGTAAATTCCTTGAATTTTAAATTTATTATAACCTCACAATATATTACACACTAACTAACTAAAAACCTGAGTTCTGTCGAGTCCAGATATCAACTGCGTAGGCCGTTATTACTACAGTGGCATCTATGACGTTTATGAGTATATGTTATCACTAAACGGTCACTGTTTTACCAACAGACGAGCTTTGTACTAACTAAAGAAATATCATTTCCTTATACATATATAAAGAAGAAGGTTTTGCTATGATTTTAATGGCTACTGAACATATGTAATTTTTTTTAAGTAATAGGTATCTTCCTCATTGTTCTGAAAGCGCATCTTACAAAAGAGATGTTAGATATATTCGAAGAGCGCTATAATAAGTGTAAAACCATTACTGAAGTAGTATAGAAACAAAAAGACAAACAAATTATCAGATTTTGTATAATTGTTTATAAAATATAATAGAAAACTAACTTGAAATCAACATTTTAAATGTTACAGTGTTATTTACCTATTAAAAACGTTTGAATAGACCCATCGTATTGTGAAAACATGAATTAAATCAATTTAACACAATCTATACACAACGTGACCATCATCTCCAACACTCTAGCCATCTATTATTCGTATTTACAAAGAAGTTTAAACAAAAATAGTGTTAACACGCTTTATAAATGAGATATCCGTCAAAATATATAAATTAATAAATAAATTAAGCTATTTTAATACCATATAATTTCTATATTATGTTACAATGTTTTTCGGCTATAAAATTAATATACGAAAGGTCAATTTGAGGTCTGTTTTGTAAGTAATAAACGATACAATATAGTCAGTTGTCTGGTCCGGTCCACTGCGGCGCGGTCTGCTGATGGCGCCATTTCCAATACCGCCGAATACACGTGTATCTATTTAAAAGATGGCACTAGGTGACTTACACTGAGTTTGGTGGATCTGAAGAACACACGAAAGCAGACGCAGACGGGATGGGAAACCTGTCACGGTTTGTTTGATGCTGGAGCACACGAGCACATGAGCACACGATGAGCGCACGAGAGATGATTCAAATATTCGTGCTATAAAATCATTAACACATTTGTTGGGAACTGAGAAAACAATTATTAATATGTTTGACGTATATAGTATAGAAGATGATATGCATATAAGTTTTATATAAGTTTCAATGGCTTTGTGTTAAAAGGGCCAATTCAAAATTACAAATTTGGGGCCGAGATGAAAGTTCAAAAGAATCGCATTGAAATTATATTAATTTTTAATTAATCAAAGAACGTAGATATGTTTTCATAGACTCTTATTATGTATTTCATATATTCAAAAATTTAATATTTAAAAAAATGATAATGTCCGACATATATAAAACATAATATTTTGACAAATTAATAATACTTAATTAGGTTGTATTGTATTTTGATCTTCCTAACCATGTGAATAACACTGAAGACAACCTTGAAAATTCAATTACCGCTAAATGCTATTATTTAAAAAAAAGTTACATTCGTGGTTTCAAAGAAACTGCAGTTGTTACAAGCTTGCTTGCTTGTCACAAGCAAGAAATTGTCTTGCAGTGAAGTACTTGCAATGGTAACTTTCTACAAGTGTTACATTTACCACGGTATATTGGCGTTTTTTTTAAATATTCATAAATTAACTGAGATATAGTTATTTAAAATTGGAATTTTTGTATTTCTGCGTAGTTTTATCCATCTTTTCACGTCACTGATCAACTGATTTGTAATAAGTAATCGCTTTTATTTTCTTTGGTCATTTGTTCATAATATCAAAACTTTTTGTGTTGCATCAGTCAGCTGTAAGTAGAACTGACATATCACCGACACTTTTATGTATCACTCTGTTACATAAACGATATTGCAATTTCTAAAAAGAAAATGGTTAGAAATCGGAAGTGACGTCACGAAACAAGTTATTTGTTGTATATTTTAATTTGTATAATAAATAAAGGGTTAAAGATGACCATTTTAATTGTTTCTATCTCCTATAAAAATAATTTTGCATTTGAGGTCTTCACAACTATTTTTATCTACATGTAGTAATAGTTTTATAGAATTAAGAAATTGTTCACAACCCCGTTCAAAAATTGTAATTGTAATGATTTTCTTCTTCAAATCGAAAACGAAATCTGGTTAACTGACCCTAAATGATCTTACGGTTATAATTATACCTTAGTGTGACGTAACGAGGTATAATTAAGAAATTAATAATTTTAAATATCATAAGGTCACATTGCAATGATTTTTATTCGTTAATTCGATCTTTTATTCAATAACTTTGTATATTTTCACACCAAATTGCGAGTGAAAGGTGAAAGTTGTTTTGTGGCGGCGGGCGGCGGGCGGTGCGGCGCGTCTGCCGTTCTGCTGTTCCGCCTTTCTGGCGTTCCTGACTCCAGTTGCCAAACGAACGAAGTTAATGAATGCAAAGTTTATGTAAATTTTGTTATTATATTTAATGCGTAGGAGTGTTTGTCTATATACTTAGTTTTATATAATTTTCTACTATTAGTTTCATTGTTAAACATATAGAATCATTGAAGATAATAACATGTAATGATTATAATTTGTTTGTTTTGTGTAAACACTTTGAATTATCTATGATTCCCTTTGATACAATAACAACGTAAGGAAGATTTGTTATGATATTGTATTCTAGCGTCTTCTTCATCTAACATAAAAGATAAGGACGTCACAGTCGCCGAGAACGGTGATTGGTGTGTCTTCAAGTTCGACTCCTGGACCAGCACTGTATTTTCTGGGTTTTCACATTCGCGAAAAGGATGAATAATCGCGTATAAAACTGCGTTATACGAGCTGTATTCATAAATCTCCATAAAGTAATTTTATATTTACAACATAAAAAGATCTTAGGCAAAATTAAAACCTTTTTGGATATAGCTCAAATTACGAGAGTTCGCCGCTGGCTTATACTTAAAAGAGGTTATAGTAGCTTTATAAAGCTACGATAGGATGACAAATTTTATCTTATTCGTTACTACAGACATTATAAAGGAATTTGTGAGACATTGCTTTTTCATTTTATTCTAGATTTATATAGCACAACTCATTTTAAACATGAGTCACCGCCGAACTCTCGTAATTTGAACTATAGAAGCAAAATCTTACAAACATTTTACGTAATGTCTATGTGTTCTATTTTGTACTTACCGGGTAGGAATTTTATTAATTTTTATTACAAGATGTTGTTGCATTAAAACAGGAGCGTAACTAGGTTGAAGCAACCAAAGCGATTTTCTGAGGCCAGCGAGATAAGAGTCCCCTATGAGGGGTTCAGAATGTCGATGAAATGAAAAATAAAATCGATAATACCCATGACCTTATTAGGTATAAGATTGTGCTTCTGATATTTTCTAATTCAATTTAATATTGTAACTGCTTTAATTGTTGTATCGATTGCAAAGTCAAAAATGTAAAATATCTTCCTTGGATAGATGGCAATTTTAGTTTATAGTGAATAGAATGTATACATCGAATCTCTTACCAATTTATTGGGAATTTATTACGCCTCTGCATTAAACAAAAGTGGTTTTGCATTCCATATTTTTTTCACACCTAATTTTAAAGATGAAGTGATTCCGTAGATGATTTATCTGCACAAGTTACCAACTATGCAAAATACATGTTCTAATTTTAAAAACCAATTGATACCTAAAACCACAACGCTACACCACAGTCAGTCTGGCCAAGTCTGCGTAATGTCATTTAACATAGCTATATATATCTTTATCTCTTAAAGTCTCGGCACGCTTCAACGGTTTTCAAAAGGGCAAACTAAATGACAAAAACAAAAGGGAATTTCTTATGAAATAATAAAAATAGGAAACAATTTTAAAAATAGATAAATATCCCCTAAATAAGTTGATGTTTAACACTGTTGCATAAAGCTATGACAACGTGGAGGAGGAGAGACGGTCGAGAGGAGGAAGAGGGCAAGTTACAAGATAACCTTTACAGATCACAAATGTTATTTTTTTTAACAGTTTAGCACTTTATTTTTATAACTGTTAGTTCTGGTGGCGCTCGCTTCTTATTCGTGTTGCATCTTGTCCTGTCAAAATTTCCATCCACTGTTCTTAAGTGGTTCTGTCATTAAAACTGATATATGCTAAGGGTAAAACAAAGACCGACAACTGTACTAAATTATAATGATATTTTATTGTTCAGATTTATTTTTGACTCACAAATGAACGAAACCCATATTTTGAAAAATGTTAACTATTATTTTTAACACTAGATGATTAACTTTATCAAAATAATATTTAATTAAAAGTTGTAGAATGTTTAAAATCGTAATAAAAATTGTAATTGGTCTACGGTGATGGATTTAAGAAATATGATCATAATTGTAACCAGATCTTGAATGTCATCGGGTGTTTTGAATCATTACTTTTTTCTGTGAAATGCTCTACTTTACATAGGTGCAGCAAATTGTAGAAAATTGAGACCTTTATCAGACTATTTTTGTCATTGGACCCACTGGTAATAGAATATTAAAAAATTAAGCATTTTTCATTAGCCATATTATTAAGATGGACACCTAAATAATCAAAATTTGGGCTAGTATGGAAAGTTTTGGAAATCAGCACACCAAAATTAGACCGTTATTTTGCAACTGTTTTACAAAGGTCTATATTTTATAAATTAGGCTATTTATGCCCGTCGACTGATGCTTTTCAGCCTAATTTAGAAAATGTAGGCCTTTGAAAATTCATCTGTGTTGACGGATGCGGTTTAACTGTTAATAAATTGGGTCTTAGATAATTTCGGGTTGAATCCTTGATTTTAAGCAATAAATACGAGCATATACATTTTGAATTCAAATGAAATCAAAGTACAGCAAGGTTAAAGGAGGTATGTTCTACAAAAGCAGCTGCGGCTTCTAAAGACGTCTCTACGTCTGACATAGAAATAAACAAATAAATATATAAACTGAAGTATTTAACACTTTATGTTGGAAATAGTTGCGTTTTCTTCTAAATTTTTATAACCATAGTAAGAATTCTTTAAAACAATTTACTTTTATTACTAATTTATTTAAAATAAATAAGGAAATTTGTCACGTCTTGAGTCTTGTCACCGCGAACAGGAACAAAACCAGGAAGCTAAAAATACTTCCTTGTATTAAAACTATTAAAAGTTTTAAAGTTATGCTGGTTAAAAATAGGTTAGGTACAGTTTACCTTTCAGGGGTTGCTGTGTCACATTATTAGAGCCTGAACCCGCTATTCTAAAATCCACCCTCGCCCTTAACCTTTAAATAAATCAATCTGTAACTTTGTTTTAGTGTTTTTAACTTTTCTTCGACTCTCCTAAAACAATATCGGTGCTCTTAAATCTTCCCTTTGAACTTTCTAAGTGGGATTTTGTTCTAAATGTTATTTTACAAGATGCAAACAAGAATTAAATGGATTTTTCAATAATGCTTGACTAATTTTTGTCTGCATGTGTATATCTTTGCTTTGGTATATTTTTGTTTAGCTGACGGTTGTACTTATAGGTTATAGGTCTATGCATATGTACGACTACATACTCTGTTTACTCATTTTTCTACGTTCTAAACTATATACTAATTAGAACTTAATTATATTTTTACTTTGCCCAAAAATGTCATTCATTGTCAACATAAATTGAATTTTACTTTATGATTTTTTTTACAAATACATTCTTACATTATTAAATACATTTTCCGATAAAAGCCCTACACGCACAGCGGAAAAAAAACGCAAATTTTATTTTAAATTCACATAGAGAAAAATAGCGAAATGTGTTCCTAAGCATCGGCATAGGTGTAATAAAATTATGTAACAAATTAAGAAGATCTGTTTACGAAAAGCAGAATCTTTTAGATTAAATATTACTGGGTTTCGTTTCAGGTTCTTGTCGTTCTTTAATATGATTTACAAGTTTTGTGGCATATGCGTGCTAAGAGTGGAAAGACTCACAAAACAAAAACTTCAGTACAAGTCTATATGAACGTATGTACAAATACTACGTGCCGGCACGTAAAATGTTCAACTTTACGTTGCCTTATTTAACTTACGACACGATCTTTTTTTAAATACGTAAGAAATATTACTCTATTCTTATCTAATATTATTATTAAATATACCGAAATGTTTGACGGCCTACATGGTTATGTAGCAGGAAACATATATGTTACGTAAGTACTACATTCGTGTCTACTAGATATATTTTTAATTCAGTTATTTACTGCATACGTCAGCGGCACATTCCGCTATCCAAATCCCGTGAATTTGACACGTTACACTTTGATTTTGTCCTGTGTTTCCAAGAGTATTCTAATCCTGCCATCTATCCATCTATTTTAGCACAAACAACTGTTGATGTACATTCACTCCACGTCTATTAAGGTCTTATTTATTTTACGCCACATTTTAATGAGTACGTTAAACACGGTTCAATTGGCATGAGGGGTTAAATTTAGATTTATTTAACAGCATTTTCATGCACTCCTGCATTTTATTAGTTTACTCCTTTTCACTATTTACAAGCTAAAAGCAGTTAGGTACTTTACCGTGAATTTGTTTTTACTTCTTTTTTTGTTATTTTAACCTTGCTTTGTTGCCATTGAACTTGGTAAGCGTACTATAGAATTTTGTAGTTGTTTCATTTAAAAACAATATTCAACATTAGTTCTTTACCATATAGTTTGTCTGCTACGCTTTTTTACATTATTATGTTTTATGATTTTGGAATTATATTTTTGCAAAGGCAGTTCTCTTTAGTGTAATTTTATGGCATTAATCAAAAAGTTTTTGTATTTTTCTCTATAGTTTTAGTTCTTACTTACCAAGTTCTTTAATATCTAGTCAACCAGATGTGATTCAATCAACAACTGCCATAGTCTTGAAATATTTATTGTATTATTTGTAAATACCATCTTGTAATTGTTCTTTATAGTTGTGTATTTTTTCTCGGATGCTTTTCGTATATATATTTTTAATTTCTTTTTAGATTTGTTCAGCAGTTGCTGAACCACTGCACTTTATTATTATTTTATTTTTAATGGATTTGCCATTTGGCACTACATTCTTGTGCCTTAACTCATTTATTTACATGTCATTGTGCTTAATTAAGTTTTGATCCTTATTAAATCTAAACAGTTTCACTCCTTCCAAACGAAAAAAAAAAAAAAAAAAAAACCCTTATAAAAATAAAAACAAAACTGCTATTGCTACTGCTTCGTTCCTCCTGCTACTCTTCTGTTTCTACTCTACCATTCCTTCTCTTTCCTCGTTCCTTTTCTCTATCTCCGCCATCCATCTCCCAATATTATTTTTGCTTATTACCTTTTTCTCACATGAAAACTTAATGTGCTCCAATGTTTCTATCTCTGTTCCGCACACCCTGCACATCCTTTTCTCGTTATTTTTGGAAGATATCAATAGATATTGTACTCTTCTTTGATAGAAGACATGTATTGTATCTTAATAATAACCCTGAGCTTACACTTGCGCTTAAGACTTCAATGATTACTTAGAATGTGATATTGTTTGAGAGTTTAAGCGCAGCTTGTTCTAATAAAACATCCGATAGCCGGTGCATCGATGCATGGGTGCATTGATGTGGTGCGTTGTGTTGTGGTTGTGGCTATCTTAAAAGGTCCATTACACACTGAAAAATTATTGTAATAATATTTTGTTTAAGGGCCTTATTCTGTAAAGTATTTCCACCGGTGAAAATAGTTCATCGCTGTAAAATGACGTCACAAAAGCGATGATTTTTTATTTGTTATTCTGTAAGAAATTTACATCGATTTTATTTTTGTCGTTGGAAAAAAATCGACCAAATTATAAGGTCGCCTTCAGCGGTGATTTTAAAATTTTCCATCGCTATATTTTTTAGAACTGTCAAACAATTCGAATTACAATTTGAATTTCAGTACAAATTTTTTAAAACACAGTATATGTTTAGTCATATGAATATACAAATATTAATATATCAGAAAGTGAGGTTATGTTGCTTGTCAATTGACTTGAACAATTGACATGTATTCGTACTTGTCAAGTGTTTGAATTTTTAAATATTTGAATATTCTGAATGCCGTGATTGGTCAAATATTTTTAAAATTGATGACGTCTTAAAATACGTCACTCTACTTTTTCACTGCAGTATATTATAAGGGCGATGGAAAATTTTGCATACAGAATATCACTTTAGATATTTTAAATACAGCGACTTTATTCGAACGGTGAGAAAATTAAATATTTCCACCGCTGAAAAAATAAGGTCGATTTTTTTAAAAGTTACAGAATAAAACCCTTAATGTGAAAGTAATTGTTCTTATTAATACAATGAAAATAGAGATTCTATCTTAGCGTTAACATGTCTTTTAACCTACTTGCTGCTTCTGATATTCCAAAGTGACCTCTGTTCCGTATGCTGATACTTCTTATTGTCACTAAAAGACATTATTATTAAATTCACAGTCAACTACTATAGAACAATGAAAACATGAGATATATTTTACAGCACGTCAAGAGATGAACTAAACTATTAATGGTCAACATCATTGCCGTTTTGTCGTGCAGATACATATAACTTGGTGCTTGGCTCGTGGTGGTAGCGTGGTCGAGCTATTTCTCAACCCAACATATTCGAGCGAGTGTAGGGCCTTTAAGACTATCGGTGCGCGGTGCTGTATTGTATTATAGCTAAGGTGTATTTTATTTTATCAGACCGAGCTAAAAACACAGTTTATAAGTTAAGTAAGTAGTACTTGTAGAATATATTATGCATAAAATAAAATGATAAACTCTAGTTATTTATTACAAATACTTGAGGTTGGTATTCCGATATATAGTTCAGTGTACAGATCGTAAGACGAAGACGCTGTACCGAGTATAGAATACAGCGTGGATGGAAAGTTTTAGATTGAATTAATAAGAAGGCATTGCCTTTGTATATGGTACTGTACAATCTATTTTAAGAAACTTTTCAGAGTTTTATATGGAAAATGAACATTTAAAAGTGTATTAATGTTATAAAGATGTTTGAAATTGGCTCGAGCTGTAATAAACACATATATTTAATAGCTTAAAATCTTAGTCACAACTCAATGCATATTGTCTGTCTGCAGTAACCTAGAAGGGATTTCTAGAGGGAAGCGAAAACTTGAATCCCTGGATAGAAGTTTCATAGTACTCATGAAATATGTTATATGTTCATGAAGTATGTAATATTGGTGTAAATTATTATTATCGTAAAGTAGCATACAATGGTGTAAAGTGGGAGACCTCACATGATTCCGACCAATAAAAATTTTAATTTTATAATTTCTATCATAATTTCACAATAACGCGCTGACAAACATAAGCTAAACCAAATTCCCTAGACGTGTTACTATACAATCTAAGACAAGTCACTACAAAAGACAGTTACAGTATGCCGAAAGTCAGACCTGGTCAACTCATAAGACTCAGCAAATATGACTGAAGTTGTTAAAATCATCTTAAAACTAGAGAAAAGGTAATGACAAGTAAGTATCTGTATTTTTGTTAATTTTCTGATTATCCAAATTTTTTAAAAAATTCTAAAAAAGTTTTAGTAAATTCTGTATGAGCCATATTAGCCAATGCTCGTCAGGGGTACTGCATAAACAGATCCCAGATGAGTTCCTAGCTTAGACAGTTCAGGTTCACGTTCAGGATCAGGCAATTCAGTACAGGGGTTGTTCGCACGATGAGTCTCGCAATGCAATGAAGATAACGCCAAAAGGGAGACAACGTGTTGGAGTATGGTATATGGTATATTGATGCACATGTGATACGGAACAGGAAACACAAGTTCATCTGTCGCGTCAGGTCACGATTAGGGAGCGCCCTGCCCTCAGCCCTGATCTCTTACTTCTCCATTCCCTACCCTCCATCTCTTCATCCATCTATGCATTGCTTGTCGTGACAACTCTACAGATCCTAGATTTACAAGTTGTAGGAGAGCCGGATAAAATTAAGTCGTTGAGTCAGGTCATAGGGCGATGGAGATAATCTCATTAGGCTAGTTCTCAGACCGAGAGAAACTGTATGCAAATTAGACTTGATCGTTGTTGGCCTGTTGAAACTGTTACGTAAGATGGTAATTAAGACATGTGATGTAAGTACGAATAGAAGGACTTGTGCGCGCGGGAATTAAAACTTGTTAAAATAAAGTTTTGCTAATAGGTTGACTGTGGAATTCAGTTCTGTAGCTTAAATAAGTTGTGGTGATAATATGAGCTGGAAGAACTTAGCACGAAGTCAAATTTAAAACGGACTTATGAGTAGAAACCTTTTTCTAAAGCTAAATGAAGAAATGTTTATTTCTGTGTTTAAGAAATTTAAATTTAAATTTAATTCTAAAAGTCTTAGAATTTTTTTAACGATTCTGAGTAATATTTAGTGCTACATCTAAAGCTTTTCGAGTCTTGGCATAAAAATAAAACTCGGGGTAATTTTCACATAAATGAACTGAATTTTCTCAAAGACTTCTCCTAGTCACATGACCGGACACTTTTACGTACACCTCCACTTTGATGTATTATAATAATTATAAACAATTTATGAATATTTTACTTGCCTCAACGGCTCAGTATCAAACTCAAGCAAAACGCTTCAGCGTCATCCATTTTCAAGGCTACTATCAATATTTTTATTAGATTTATTTAACGTCGACTTACTTCCGATTATGTCACCGACGAAGTTGATAGTTTTCATGATGTCTTCGTGGCCTTATATGAGTATGTAGAATACACCATTAACTAAAAACTTTTATGATTATGTGAGTACATAATCAAATTAACTTCGATGACAACAAAACCCAGAAAATATCGCAATAGCAATCTGGCGTTAATTATAGATGCTCTAATTTAATGTGCTACCAGGCGCCCTTTGAAATTACACAAGTGTTTAATAATATATTTTGGCAAAATTTCGACTTAAGTTAAAAGGCCACTCAAAACAAATTGCACTTGTTTAAATCTGCGGTACCATGAAAAAACACCGTACCACTAATATTTGTATGATGTATTTAGGAAAGAAGATGATCAAATTCATTATCGTTTCGGCTCTTATAACATCATTTAAATATGAGTCTCAGTTCATCTCTCCTAATTTGAACTACACGTTATCTTTTGCAACATCTGCTTCTGTGCACATAAATCAATTCGTAGTCAAATTGGTTCATGAAACAATCAACTCAATATTATTCCCAACATGTGATCTATGTTTTGAAGTACATGTCATCTTTATTAAAAGAACAGGATGGAAGTATGGTCATCTTAGCTAAGACGAATACAATCCTAAAGAATTCCACATAGTCACTGAAATGATTTATTTAATAATGAACAACTTTACTCGCAATTCGTAATTCAGTTCGTCAAGTCCATGAACGTGAATAACCTTTCTGCAGAACAAACACTGTTCTACTTTTACAAAAGTAATTGTAGTTCATTTTATTTAATGATGAACAGGATTAAGACATAATGAATCATCAGGATGAGGCCGTGCTTCAAGGTTGCTTGCATTGTGCATTGTATCTGTGACACAGGTAGCTGTGTGATGTGGATGTGGGAGTAGGTGCTGCACTTCGTCTTTTGATAACATGGTCCATAGACATTGGATGCTGTTGCGCGCACGCTCTCTTCAACCTGTACCTGTATGCGTCGTTAAGATATATTTCAGGTATTTAAGCGCTGCGCCATGTAATATATATCATTATCTTTAAAGACGATCAGATATCAAAAATGATTAATAATAATGTCAGCTTCTGTATGGGTAAGAGTACAAGACGAGTCCAGTCCTGAAACTTAACAAGAAATTACATTCATTTAGTTAAGGAGGTTCTTGAACTAAAGTAAATTTACAATTTTGTTAAAGATTTAAGAAATTAAATCATAATATTAAATATAATAGGATTGAGGGTACATTATGGTATGGCAATGGCGCACCTGAGGAGCGGTTATATTTTGCTGGAGAATATCTGCAGGTGTGTAAAGGAAATAACGGATCCAAATTACATCATTTTAGGATGTAGTACTATGAAAAGCTAAAAGACACAAGAAACATGAGAAAAATCGCTAGATTTAGATTGGGAAACGAAGAGAAAGGGAACAGATACTGGACAAATATAGAGTGTGAAGGACGGAAATAGAAACGCTGGGTCACATTAAGTTTTCAAAAGGTAAAGAGTGAAAAGAATATTGTACAGTTATTACAGGGAGGCAGTGAAGGAAAAGGTGGATGACGGAGATATAGAAAAGGAACGAATAAAGAGAAGAAATGGCATAGTAAAAACAGAAGGGAGAGTAGCAGGAAGAGGGAAGCAGTAGGGGTTTAACTTTTTTCGTTTTTATTTCTATTTTTCTTTTTTATTTTGGAAGGAGTGAGAATGGTTAGATATAATAAGGATCACAAATGTAATTAAGCACAATGATATCTAATTTAATGATTTAAGACAGAAGAATGTAGTGCCTAATGGCAAAAACATTAAAATAATAAATAAAAATAATAGTACGGAAAGCTGCAGAAGAAAATTATACAAGGCTATGATTCAAAGGGGTTTGGCTTTGCCAACAAATGCACAGGCGTTAATAATATCTTCGTTCATGCTGACATATGCACTGGTATCTGTATTTATCTCGTGATTCATCACAGATTCCATTTTATTTTTGCCCCTTAGAAATATGCAGCCAGTCTAACTTACATGAGACGACTTTTCTACACCGAATCTCCAAAACAAATATAAACATTTGAAGTATACGTAAATGGATATACAATACCCTTAATCCACTTAATATTAAATGAGGTGTTCGAATTTAAGCTCCATACTAGGTATGCGGTGCGCGCGCATGTCCAATTTATTTTTAAACACAGTGGCACGACCAAAGTGTGTTATATTGTCATATTGTTATTAATTAAAATACATTTAATTTTTTTTTTATTCATTCTTTTTTTTATTTATAAATAAATTTACAAGATATTTTATTATACAAATAAAAAATGTCGCTTATAGAGATTTCATTTATCGATAACTTGATTTTATTGAATTCTTTTGAATAATTTTATGTTATTTATGTTTAAAGAATATATTGCATTGTTAAACACAGTATTGAAAGACTCTGGAATGTCTATTAGGAGAATCTATCATGGTTTATCTATGTGAACTTTTAATTAAATAATTAATCACAAATATAACCGACACCGTATATTTTCACTAGCAGAGTGCCGTATATATTCTTAATATAACATAGTTCATACTAGCTAATTTCATTTTTAATAAGGGAATCTCCCATCACCCATCTTGCTCTCTTACTTAGCAGTTATTCCTTAACTCTCCTACTTACTTTTGACTTACGTTGACTTAACTCAGTCATTCCTCCTTCTTATCAACTCCTCAGTAAACATTTTGGAGTCATTTTGACATCATATTGAAGTCATATTGCATCAAATGATGCAGGGAATAACTACGTATATTCCCATATAATTTAAATTAAATACAAAATTAAAAACAAAATGAAAACAATGAGGGAGAATGATACTTAAGATAAATAAAATAAAAATGAAATTAACCAAAAAATAATCAATATTTATGAAATAAGCTCTTCGTTGACTATGGGACTGAGCTAAGAAATTTCAGTTTTATAACTTTAAAGAGTCAAATACGTTAATCAAAATTTCAAGAGGATGTGGTTGCTTTTTCCTTGGTTTGCTTTGATTGTAGAACCCACTTATTCGCCTAATATCAAATACTGTTATATGCCGGTGAATTTTAACGATCAATTAGCAATGAAATCAATCAGCAATAGAATTGATGGCATCACTAGGTCATTACAGATAGTTTCGTGATCGGGATTCCACTTTTTGTCAGGTTGCTGGTGCTGCTGCTGGTGGTGGAGGTTTATACCACCAGTTAATTACATAAGTAAGTCATTAACAAATGAAATGTTTCTACATTACGATTCCAGTTTGCTATAATTAGCACATTTGTTGTTTTTTGTCTTTCTGCATCTTCCAATCAGTCAAATGGTTGCTTTGGATTCCGAGTGGCCGCGAAATACTCTTACACCGCACCGGGAGTTGATGTTGTGTTGAGGTGATAGCTAGAGATAAGCGCAGATTTCAGTAACATGTTTCTGTCAGATCAGGTGATGGAATGGATACATTACTGCGCAAAGATCAGGTTATAAACCGTGAGGTTGCAGCAAGGAAGTGTACTAAAAATAACTGAGGAATATACAGTGTGATGAAGAAGTTAGGTAAAGGCAGTACAATATATTGGAAGAAGATTCATCCAATAAGATTACTATATAACATTAAATATAAAAAAGGTTAAAAATGTCACCACTGGGGGAATAGTGGTCTATTTTGTAGCTGCTTACCAGACGTCTGGTAACTTCTGACGATTTTTCAAAGTTCTATAACTTACAAATTAGGCTACTTATGCTAGTTTCAAGGTATAGGATCCATTTTGCTCTTTATTTAAGGTGTTCTGATAGTTTTATGTGAACTTACATAGCATAATTTAGAAAATATAGGACTTCGATAGGACTTAGGATAGGAAAAATCGTCAGAAGTTAACAGAAGTCAGGTAAACAGTTACAAACACATGTCTCACACAGCTCTTTCAGGTGCTGCAAAGTATATTTATTGTTTAAATTGCCCAAAGTATCATTTGGTAAACACGGATTCTCAAAAATAATTGAAACCACTTGATCATAAATCACTTTCTTAATGAGGAACTGATCTTAATGACGTTAATTATGAACAGTAATTATAAATATATTTTGTTTTGAATGCTTTTAAAGGATGATTTTAATTGACTTTGATTTATTGATGATAATTATAACTATTCAAGCGCAAAATTTAATTATAAAATGTTACAATGTTCAGTAGAACATTCAACTATTATCTTTTAAACTTACTAGCATGTGATCTAAGGCCTGAACATTACACGGGTTCCCTCTTTAATAAAATATAACTGTTAGGGGCATTGTCGTGCTATAATATGATTCAAAGGTTGTGTTACATATGCGTAGAGTGAATTGATTTATAAATAACTATAAATTTATAAATGCTAAATAAGCAAAATTTTTGTCAAAGACTATACCAGCATTGACAATAACTACTATTGCTTTTACCTAATCTTTTTAATAGAAATTTTGATAATTAATTTTTAACTATTATTTTGTTCCAAGCGCAAAGCCCCACAATATATCCTATTCTGACTTTGTGCAGGAGTCTTATAGCAATAAGTCAAGTTAGAATCCTAAGAAGCATTTATGTATGTTCTGTACAAATACGACCTCTTTGATAAAATTCTTCGCCATTGTGTTGTTCTCGCTGGTGTTGTCGTCACGCGTTTTGTCGGGAATCGGTGAACTACTTGTTCTCGTTATAAATTTCTTAGTGAATGCATAGTTTATTAGTCTTAGAGCTGACTTACTTGTTGAAGCAATCGAACTCGAATCCAACCAACAACCAACAAACAACTCTTCGATCGAGCAAACTCTCCTAACCGTGATGTTTTTTTCTTTACTATTTCTATGTTCTTATCTATTATAATAATAAACTCAGCTCCCACAGTCGTGCTAGAAATAACTACCGTATTATCGCATAAACTATAAATTAAACATAAAAGATACTTCGTCTAAATTAGAATAACGAATTACTGGTTCACGTACTATTATTGTTGGTCTCGTAAAATAAATATATTATATTCTAATTACTTGTTATTCTTATTTTAAATGATGTGTGGTACAATATCGTGTTTTAATTAAATTATTATTAAATATTGATTGAATTTATTACTTCATTGTTCAAATTATTTCACGTTCTATATTAGATGTAATCATACAGTTACTTTGTTACTCAACTTCTTTGAAAGGGATGCGCTAATCCATAAATATAAGAGGATTATGGTGTTTTCAATAATGAGAAATTAGTTTCTACTTGCTAGCATGCCACAAGGTAATTCCGAGATGCATCTTCGACTTCAGATATAGAAAATTGTCTTGCAGTGCAGTTTTACACTGCAACTATGTATGTAAATATGTAACTGTTGCTATATTAGATTAATTTTACTATCTATACGTAATTGTCTTTAGTGAGATTAATCTGACGGGTTAATTTGTAAACTCCGAACTCCGTTTCAACTGTCCATATGAATTTTCCCGTGAACTTTAAATTTAAATAATATCAATATTAACATCCAACTTAGTAAATGTGAACTGGATACAATTGATTAGAATTATCGTTTTTAAAGTGCTGCAAATTACCATTACCATTCAAAACGACTGATTTTTATTACAGACTCAGTTTTTAACATGACTTCTGAATTTGCGCAATTTGAACAGTGTTCTTGCGTCTAGACAACAGCATAAACTATTTGCAATTTATGTTTTTGTGGTACAGAATTTTGCAATAATTACTTTTCGTTATTTATGTCTATATATGAAAATTGTAAGATGTTCAAAAATAATTTTACAAAGTCATACCAAACAAAATTGTCTAACTGTTACTTGGATCATTCACACAAAACAGTGATAGTCAGAAGCTTATTTTTAATATTTACAATAAATGAAAATATTTAGATTTGATTTGGCATATTAAATACTGGCTTTTATCTGTATTAAGTTATTGTTAAGCAAGTGAGTAAATAATAAAGCATGAACCATTTCTAATCACCCTATTTTTCACCTGAATATTCTTGTAAGCTCATCGCGTTATTCCACATCGGTTCTAGTATTTTTCTCAATAGCTCTTCACGATTTGGTGTTGTACTATTTTGTTTTATTGCCGTTACTCATATAAATACGGTTAACTGCAGTAAATGTTCTTTTAACACTCGCTAATGAAATACTTGTAATAAGCAGACACGATCCATTCGTTTACTAGGCTTTTTGATTAGTTTTAAGACCATTTAAAAGAAGTGCTTTTCCCCTTTCTTACACAAACAAATCAATATTACTCCTTATTCGACTCCACTTATAAATAGACACTTTTAAATTAAAATAATAATAGCTCCAGCTAGGTTTATTTAAATTAAACATAAGAAATGTATAACAAATGTATTGAAAATTCATATATCAATAAAATACTTTGAACTAAAAAAAAAAGCTTTTTGTTAAGATATATCTTAGAGTAGAGAAGTAAAGTTTTCGTTTCGTATTTTTGAATGAAAAATTTTTTCAGATTTTTTTCTAAAACAGAAATGGTATGGATATGATTTTGAAAAAGGGTATAACTTTATTGTAAAGAAAACTGCGCATTCTTCCTCTGATCATAATTAATAATTAAAAGCCTCTTATAAAGCTGTAGCAATAAGTTTATGAGTCATTCTCTAAATTGCAAATCAAATTTTTACCATATCTGAATATTTTAGTGAGAAAATAAAATTTTTGTTACTAAACTAATAATTATATTTGAAATAGAATAAAAGGTTGCGGAACGGTTCATTTTGTACCATTCATTATTAGCTCTCAAATGTTAATGTTAAATAGTTATCCTTTCTTCTTTCTTTGTTTAATTTATAGAAGTTAACCTTTTTAAGAAATTTTCTTTTGGTTAAATTTTACTTACTATCTTATACAATACAGCATCATTTTATGAAAGTATCGTGATGCAATTCTAAGAACCTCCATTTTTAATGTCTAAAAAATAATATGCAAAGATAAATCCTCTGTAAAACGAAAGAATAAGAAGACGGCTTCGATTAAGATATTATTATGAATTAATAGAGTCCAATAATACCCTAAATTGAAATTAGTACTTTTTATAAACACTATTTTGTAGTATTTAAGTTTTAGTTTTCTTGTTGCATTACTTTCTTTACAACGCAATAGTCCTTTGAAAAGGAGAACATTTTATCAACCTTTGCGTTTTGTGTTCATCCTGTATGGCAGTACCAGTGGTCTGGACTTCATCTTTCGTGAAACTTTTCACTATGCTCAGTGAGTTTTCTCGACACTATTTTTTATTTGTGTTACAAACAATACCGTTACACATTTCCACTATAAATGAACATTTCCAGTGCAAGAAATCATCCCCTTCCCTCTTAAATGGCACAAACCATCCATTCTGCTTATTAGTATTATTGGTATTGGTGAATTAATATGCTGATGCATTTCTCTGATTTGTTAGTTGCAGCCTGCAACCTGTGTCTTGTCTCGAACATTCTATGTGCACGGAAATAAATGGTGCAAGCTTATAGATACGTGGAGTTACTCGTATGTCTACTGTTAGTACAATACACATGGCGGCAGCACATGCGCTGATCACGGATACATCGTACTCAGGCACCACTAACTCTAATTTTATTACAAATAGAATTTACCTGACGTACAGACATTGCGGGAAGTTTATTTTATGTGTGGTTTTTAAATATTTACAATACGAGTTGATCATGATCGAGCTTTCTTTATGGGTTTTGTTCTATTGATTCTTTACACATGACCAGAAATTGCTTTTTCTATTGCTTAAAAATCGTATGATAGTTTTCAATTTGTGTACAGGTCGTATTTTGCATAATGGACATTCTTTAATTAACACAACATTCAATCAAGCTCATAATTTAAGGAATGTGATATATAAATTATTTGCTACATCTTTCGTTACATTTTAATGCATTAACCGGAGTAATTTTTCATTTCGTTGCTAATGTTGTGCTTCAGTTATTATCTCATTCTTTAAGTAGCTCCAAAGACAAAACTGACGTGGCAAAGAGCGATTGCATACTTGAGACACAACTGCCTTAACAAAATTTAAAAAGGTGTCCTTTAACATTAGGCGATTTTTCAAAAAACTATTTCTGAAAAAATGTGGTAACTTTAATTTATCAAAGTTATAATCCAACTATGAATAAGTGCAAAGTAAGCACCATATCTTGGTACAATAATAAGTAAGCTACATTAGAAAATATAGGCTTTTGAAACACGTTACAAATACGGGTAAACATTTCTATCAAATCTTCGATTAGTTCATCTTTTGGCCACTGTTCTACATTTCTATTTAGTTCGTGTACATCTGGCTTTTTACTATATTCCTTCATAGACAAGTTTTATTACATTAAGATCGTGCGGGAGTTACTTTTTTGCCGGCTCATACAAATTGTCACGACTGATTGAATTTTTATTTTCACTCGATCGCATATATTATTATTTATGTAGTTTAAACACAGTTCTCCAATAAACCGTAAATTGTTTTTGGATTTTAAACCCATTTTCAGGCATAGGGCAAAAAGAACATTAGATAGAAGTCAATCTGAAATTTTGCAAGAGATGGTGAACAGAATTTAGTTTTTAGAGGAGAGGAGGCCGATTAGTTATCTCAAGGAATTAACACAACAAGGAAGGGGGTGGAGAAACATACAGATACCGCTGGTTCTTACTGTGTACACGTTTCCTTCTGCTCTTAATTTTCTTCCATGTTTGATTCAAAAATCCAATGCGGTCACTGCTTTTCCTGCACAACAGTCGACGCGTAAATTCGTAATGAATCTTGATAAATATTATGCCAAGAGGAAAACGCGTCTAAATTTATTAGGATAGGTCTGACTATGGTGATTAGTGTTTAGGTGATATGAAAGAAGTTCTTAAAAAGGCGCGCTTCTTTTGCTGCACAACAAAAACTGTTACTCTTTACTTATTCCACATCTAATCCATCAATTTTGGAATTCATGTCAATCGGATCGTTAATAATATTGTCATAACCTCATTTTCTTGTATTTACAATTATCGAAAGGTCTTTCCTTCTGTCATTTTTAACTTATAACATATCCACTATAATTTATATATCCTCATATTTATTTAAAGTTTACTATTTCCATTAAAATGAAATATAACAATAAATGTTAATTTAGTCTATTTTATTATGTAATACAAACACTATTTTTACTTATTTTACATTCTATTTCTCTGTGATTCTGATGAGAAATTAGGTTGCACCACCTTGTACAATCTACAAATCATCGAACTAACCAGCACTTGATCAGGTAATATCACGAATTCACCGCCAGACCAAGTCAAGTCAGGTAAATCACAAAACTACAATACACGTCACATAATAAGAGAAATGGTTTGTAAGTGGCGTGCAAATATTGGGAAACCTCATTACAATAATGCAGTCACTACTGAAGTAGCTCGATTTAATTCCAACTGACATTTCATCATCTTTCACCTATATTTACTAAATCATCTTATGTTACAACTTTCCTATAATTGATACGTATGAAATGAAATGATTGGTCGGTTGCATCATGTTTATTGTTGTAACTATCATTTAAATGATGTTGTACCGGTAACCAATCTATTAATATAGATTGAGGTTATGTTACTCTATGTATTTGGAGCGGTTTGAGTTCTAGATAGGATGATACTGGCCGCTAATTATTATTATATTTCAATTAAATCTTTGTAACATTTATATATTACATAGTAACGGTTATCATAGTTCATCATACTTTAATGCATAAATTTAATTTACTTACGAATTCAATTTAATCTGTATCAAGTGCTTGTCCCGCGTTTATTTACAGTGCTGCGCTGTTGCATTTACATAAATGCTAACTTTAAAATTAAATTGGTTTTCAATTTTTATCGGTAATAACTACTACACAGTATTTATGCAATATACTAATATGTTATTGTATTTAAAATTTCACATAATAAAAATATGAAACTATATGCACTTAACCAACTGTTAGCACTTGACTGTTGACTGACTAAATAATAAATATTTAAACTTTTACAAGTGAATGAATTTTAAGTACCACTCGTAAATGTCAGTTACGTTATTCTTACGGTATCGGTACATTGTTGGTGTTGGTATTCATAATTATATACGTCACTGTGATTTGTCGTGTAGCATTGCGAATTTTAAAATACTTATGTGAACAACAAGCCGTAATTAAAACAATTAGTTTATTTTTTTAAAGTTAAGCATCTACATGTAGCTTGAGATAAAGATAGGTGTAGAGGTCGGAAGCTGTGTACATTGTATATTAATTTGTACGTAGATATAGCATATACTGAAAATTTTTGTTCAGTTCTATTCCACAGACTAATTTCAAAGATTAATAAACACTTGTGTTTTGGTTGAGAATGAGAATGACAGGGTCAGAAAAATACTAATAGAAGATGTTCTTCCTCTAGGATAAATGGAATCCCAGTAAACATTTTGGAGTCACTTTGACACCATATTGAAGATGCGTCATGATTTTGTTGTCATGAAAGAGTTCATTTATAGTTCAGTTTCTCACATTTTTTCATATAAAATGTCTACTTTATCGGCTACAAATGGCGAAATTACTCCACTTGTCGGAATACAAATGAAGATAAAGTTGATGTGAACTATAATTGAAGTGAAATAGTGATAGAAACGTCACTAAATAGGACACTTCACCAAATTGTTTACTGGGATTTGTATTTTCAAAAAGAAACAGGGAGCCCAATGTGAGACATCTCAGTTATCGTGATGCAGTTATTGTTGAAATAGAAACAGATAACCCCTTAAAAATACAAAGATATTGGAAGATGGAAGCAAGAATGGAAGAAGGAGGAAAAAAGCTAAAAAATAGAAAAAAGTATATGTTGTATAAATTATGTATTATAAAATTGTTTATTAAATGTATATATTGATTTAAAGTGCTAATAACTATGGAATAAAGTTGGAAACAAAAATTTTCTTATTCGATGGAGAATGTGTATTTCTATGAAAGGAAACTATGTAAAGAAATAAGGCATTGAAACATTCTGGTTTATATTGGATTGATCCTTATACTAATCAAATTAGTAGACCAAGAAATAAGAAACTAACATTAGAATAGTACATTCTCGTATATATAAAAAAAGGGAAATAGAAATTGAATTATAAGTGCTCCCATATAGATGACTTATCTTTAAAAGAACGAACCTCACTAATGTTTATTAGATGTTAATCTCCCATATGTGACATTAATAAATTTCACAGTGTACGTAGGTATAGTAGAGAGTTTTAACATATTCTGAACAAAGGCATACTTGAATTACAAATTTCCGATTCGTGAACAAAACCCTTTTGAATATAAACTTGTCGAATACAAATTTTATGCTGGTTATTTTTTATGTCATATTGTTAACGCGCTGTCGGGAACAGGGACTTCACCACTCGAAAATATTATTGTTAATAAATGAGTCTAGTTTATTATGTGTATTTAAATTGTATATTAATATTGAATTACAATATAACAGAACTACGAATATAACATTCGAAATGATAGAACATTAGCCCGCTAAACACAACATATAAAAATTATCTTATGTATTAATGTGTAGTAGGTAATATTTAATCTAAAACATCAATTACAAAAATACATTACGCGTGTGAGTCGATACTTATTGCAGTAACTATCTTTAATCCGGCATTCTATGTTCCGACACATTCTATAGTTCGGCACCGGTTTATCGTTTTCTGTAAAAATTTGCATTTATATATATTTCATTTTATTTTTTATATATATTTAATACATTTGCATTTTATAATATGACTATATTCCTGTCCAAAATGTGTCGAATTATAGAAAGAGTATATATATTTATTGTTATTATTATTATTATTTTAGAAATTGAGGCGTTTTCAACGACAAGGTCATATTCGCCTCAAGTTAATTTATTTTGTTTAAACTTGGTTTATTATGTTTATATCTGTAAGGAATTCATTTTTTTAATTTCTTCTGTATTGTCTGAAAGCATGTTCTTTAGTTCACCACTGATGTTGTGTTTTGTTGTTTGCGTTTGATTGTGGGCAGGTTATTAGTAGATGTGGACTGTTATTTGTGTCCGACAGTTTTTGCACTGCGAAGCTGTTGTTTTACTGATTAAATGTTGGTGCGTCAATCTCGGGTGTCCTGTTTTTAGTCTGAAGATGGCTTTTTCGAATTGCCTATTGCTCTATTGATAAGAAGTTTCCCACTTTTTTGTATTTTATTAAATCAATCTCAACTTGTTGCTACTTATTTGCGTTCAGCACTGGTTTTAAATACTTAATATTTATATTCATACTTTTTTAATATGTTCGTTTCACGAATAA
This sequence comes from Panorpa germanica, assembly GCA_963678705.1. Lineage (NCBI taxonomy): Eukaryota > Metazoa > Arthropoda > Insecta > Mecoptera > Panorpidae > Panorpa > Panorpa germanica. The sequence goes on from OY783217.1 coordinate 12,038,486, forward strand.
ATGACAAGTATAATCTAATAAAGACTGTAGAACCTTCAATTCTATTTAAAGAGTTTCCTAAGCATATTTCTCTCATGACCACACAACTTTCTCAAATTATATAACATTATTACTCTAAAATATATAAAAATATTAGTTTCCAATATTTCATCAATCAAATATACCATAAACTGCATAATGCAGCTAATGAGGAAATGCATCTGATTAGAGCACTTGTGCCGTTTCATAAGAACACAATCACGTGACGTGGATAACTGTCTCTGGTCGATGATTGTCTCTGATCTACCGCTGAACAATCCCACCCCCAACACCAGGTTATGTCTGCAGTCAGTCAACTCCCGCGTGCTCAAACAACATACGTTGTGCTACGATACGATAGTCTAGTACGGTACTCATTTGATAAATCGAAATTGCGGAAGTATTTTAACAAGATCACATTATGAGCATTAGGTCTGTCTCACACTGCATCCGACTACTTGCGACGACGACTTTGAGAAGGGTGTATTCGAGTTGTTGTTAGTACAGTTTATCGGGAGATGAACCTGCAGTTTATCCAGCATGTTTGGATCATAGTGTGGCACTTTGTGAAGAAGTATTAACCAAAGTAGCCAGGGATGTATGAAGGGGGGAGGGAGCGGTAAGGTCAATACGATAAAAAAAGCATATTTTCGGTAATGTTTTTTGACGACACAGTTAATATATAATTATTTCTATAATTACTACATGATAAAATGACATTTGAAGAATACTTTGTGAAATTTTCATAAATAAGTGGCAAGAAATGAGGCATTCACAGCAAATCTCCACAAACGTCACAATGAAAAGTAACATTGCGGTGCCACTCACAACTCATCACTGGATTTTCTAAATCGAAAAACCAAAATAATTTCATTAGTTGATAAGTTTCTGCAGGTAACCTTGTCGAGTTTTTCTTGTTTTATTAATTTTATAATTTTTTACAGCACTTAAAAGTCAAAATACGGATTTCTCATGAAAAAAATCAGAAACTTTGTTATTTTAAAATACGTTAAAATTAATTTTTTTTAAAAAACTCGACAGCGTTTATATTAAGAAACAGTGTGCAAAATTTCCGACTCTGAAAAAACTATGTGTGAGAAACCGCATTTAAAAGTTTCAAAGTAACACGAAAGCAGTCCAGAGAGGTGAAGACTTAAAACTCTATATCTCCGACAGTTTTACTCCAATCGACTTCAAATTTCTTTCTTCAAAATGAAAAGAGAAAGTTGAAACCGTAAGAATCATTAATATAGAAACTTCCTCACATGATAAAGTGTGTTAATACAACTGCACCTTACTGAAAACTCGATAGAAAATGGTTGAAGTGTGAGAGAGCCCTTATGAGTCTTGCAGTTAAATCATGTAGTGATGTGGACTGTTGGGTAAACGAGAGCAGCGAGCTGGAGCTGGTGCTGGATCTGGTTCATTTCATTGCATATTGTATACGTAAGAGTATTTTCTACACTCTGTACCGTACAGTTCACCGATCAAGTAACAAGTCCACCTCTAAATCGACATCGTTATTCGTTAGTTTGTGGTAATTGTCCATTTATGTTCTTACTTAATCATTTTGTAATTGTAAGATTGTTTATTCACTTTCTGCTCCATATAGACAGCTAGACGATTAAATATCTTAACTACGAGTCTATTTATCGGAAATAAACGTTTGTACCAATTTTACGACTTAATTTAATTAAAATATCGAGATTTAATCGAATCATTTTGTTAAATTTGTTTTATGCGGATTTTGTTAAGATTTTTGCAGCTTTATAATTTTGTCACTAATATTGGCAATAATTCAATTACTAAATACGTTAGTGTTTTCAAGGTATGTTCCAACCCTGCAGAAGATCTTTTAGACTACATAGTACGTAGACCAGAGGAAGCGAAAGAAAAAGGTCATTTGAAAAAGGAACTAGAGAAGGAGAGATGATAGTATGATCGAATCAGGGCGTTCAAAATCTAATTCAGCTCTGAACGTTCTTCTAATTTATAGAATTATGTTAACAAACTTTTACAGTACAGTACTCCTGAAAACATATATTAATTAATAATAAAATTTAGGATTAGTACAGGAATCCTCTTTTAAAAGTGATTAGGAAGAAATTTAGGACTGTTAGAATTTAGAAATGCTTGTAGTAACTTGATGGGTTTAAAGATTTTCTGTTCAATTATTAATAAATATTATTTATTATATAGACTAATTACTTATATTTATACCCTTATGACTTTATTATAATACTCGTATACTTTGAATAAATGACTTGTAATGATAATAAATAATAATATAACATTTGTTTATAACAATAGTACAATCGCCATAAATTTGATCTACTTTCTTTGCATTAAAATAAATAAAACTGATTTAACAACATATCATTAAATATGTAATTACAATTATGACATTTATAAACATGGCTTGGGTTTATGATGTTTGCTTTTGACATTTATTATTATTGTATTTCAAACATATGTAATAGACATTAAATAAACAGGAATATGATTTGTAGATAACGTCCGAGTGAGTATCTCTGGTGAGTATTGTTGATTTTGGTATCAACCTGGATGGAGATTGTTAGATAACGTCTCATTATGTACGGTTCGTCACATGTGGTAACGACAAATTCATTTCTCATATAAGCTTTTAATATTATCAAATTAATTTATTTATTTTATATATTTTTCTATCAAATTAATTGCCATCATTCTAAGACTGAAAATAATTACTGTTAAGTGAATTAGTTAGGTAAAAACTGTACAGTGAAAAACTGGGAATCAGGTATAGATTTCGACGAACTTGGAACTAAAATTATTTTATTATTTTAGATTTAGATTTAGATTTATTGTTAATTGTGTGTGCCTTTCGGCTTTACAATCTACCGTATTCTATTTCTTGTTACATTTCATTCCTATCTTAACAATTCAGCCTTAAAACTAAACTTGCTAATTTTATTTAAAACTAATTATTTTCCTAAAACTAAACTTAATTTATTTATTAAAACTAAAAACTTATTTTAGACTTTTAGTACTTCCAAACAGTGCTTTCTGCTTCTTCTTCTCTTGACCCTCTCTCTTCATGTTCCCCATGCAAACTAGATAACGAGCTGGACCAGATAACTGGATTTTATATATGGACGACGGTCACTTCGCAGACAATTAAATTTACATTATTCTAGACCTTTTTATCTCCAAACGTACTTTCTGCTTCTTCTTCTCTTGACTCTCTTCCTTCATTTTCCCTAGTCTTCCTTCTGTACTGGTCTATTCCCTAGTCTATTTTTCTGGGCTGAAGTTTACCTGTTTCCTCGCTACTTCTTTCTTTCTCCTGCTTCCCTTCATTGCCTCTTTTAGTACTTCCTTTCTCTTCCCTAAAGTCAATTCCTTCCAGTATCAATATTAGACGACCATCTTATTTTATTATATTTTATATTGTATTCCTTTACATTCTAGTTAATCTTATTTAAACTAAACTTAACCTAATTTACTCCTAATTTGTTCTTCACTTTTCTCTTTCTGTTTACTTTTGCCATCCATCCATTTCTCTTGCAATATCTCTCCCCCCTTCTCCCGACACCTACTCTTAATGTGCTCTAATTTCTCCTTTTCCTTCCCACACATCCTGCAGGTTTTCTTCTCCACAATATCTGTTCCTTCTTTATTCGTTACCTAATCTTTTTCCCTAAGTTGTTACAGGTGTTTAACTTGAGAACAATCGCATTGAGCTTGCACTGCTACATTATTCCAAGGCTGACAATTGACGAACGCCGTTAAGTAGCGTTTAAGAACGATCTCTCCCGGTTACTGTTTCAGCTATTTGTTTTAATCCCGCAGTAATACAATATAACGAAGAAAATATAAATGTTAGTACATAATTGAACGTTAATGAAGTGGTTTCGACGATTAATAATTTGCAAATCACTGATTAACATTTAAAATAACTACTATAATGCACAGTACGTTCACACACTATCATTATAAATAATACAGTTTATTACGTCACTGGTGCGGTGCGTTCAGTACATGTTTGATGTACTTCGTGTACCTGTAGTTGTGTTGGTGCCTGAAACTTTAGATACAGCATGCAAAGTCATGTATTTATAATGACAACTTAACGTAGTACATGAGCGTATGAATTATGCAACAATTGTACACAGTTTACAGTCGTCGTACACTGAGACTACGAGACTGAGACTGTACTGGATGGACCAGCAACCTGTAATCCGTCAAACGAAATGTAAATTAGTTATATAAAGATCTTCACGTAAATCCTTTAAAAGATCATTGTAAATAAACAACCTGCTTGAAAATTAAGAGAGCCTTATATATTGTGTCTATATTAGTTGATAGATAACTTATTATTTTCATTTATGGAAAACGATATAAGGAGGAAAATGTATTTCTAGAAAACTAATAAATATTCTTTTTCCCTTATGTCAGCAAACCAGGTAACTATTTTGGCTCATTCAGTTTTCCAACGTTCTTGTATAATAACTTAAACTGCAGTTATGACAATAACCTTATTTTTTTTCAATTCTAACTGACGAAAAATGTTTTGCTGGTTCAACTACAAAGAAATAAAAGTATCAACTATAGATTATAATAAACCACAGTTAACTGACTGTTGAAACATTAGCTCTACGTGGTCTAAAACCTCTATTTAACGACTATTTAAGTCCTTTTACATAAGACGATTTTTTAAATAGTTTTTAGACAATATTAAACTAACACCTAAACTTATTAGCCGAATAAAAGTAAGTTGGAAAATTAGGAATCATAAACCTCTTTAAGAAATTTAATCGATTCATATTACAATTTTAATAGAGTTCGGTTATTTTCTTGAATCAATCTTCTTCTTTAATTCTGAACCAGAATCAGAGAAAACATGTAAGAGGCGATCCAAAATAATTGAGTGCAAATGTACTACTTGCTATTTTTGTTTTTTGTACTTTGGAACTGAAACTTTTTCAGAATTATTAGTTATTTCAGAAACGATGGCATTTTCCACTCATATGTTCTAAAATCAGGCTGTGCTGAGAACAATTTGAGTACCGATAAAACCTTGTCTATTTAAAGTTTTTTTTCGATGTTACGTAACATTCACAAAGTACGTTACTAACACTAGTAATTGCCGTCCAGAACCACATTAGCAGTTAAATTTCAATTCCATGAACAATTTATGTGAACTATGTCACTCTTAAAACCTGAACTGAATTGTAAATCCGATAATCTAGATTCTGTAGATCACTAAACCTATCACTAGCTTAAAGAAACATGTTCTGCAAAATGAAAGCAACACAACAAGACAACGACAATCATTGTATTCGTATGGAGATACTGTAGGACCGTAGGACTGCAGCAAAGCAAAATACGACTACAATACATGGTTTCATTGTTGAATTGATTTTAATTCAAACTCATGTTAAACTTACGCTAGTACCGGCCAGTCGATTAAAGCTTTGTACTCGACAACTTTAACGTTTTAAGACTGCTTAAAATTGCTTAAGCAATGGGAATGGATTCTACTTCATGGTTTAGTTTAAATTTAAGTTTTAAATGTTTAAAACTGAGATATGTTAAAGAATTTAAATTGAATCTCTTCCGGGAGTACACAGATTCGTATGGCTCGCGCAGACTCATTGGATTTATTATATCAAACATGATAGAGAAGCACGACTGCTATGGGACAAACAATTTGGTTTGGAAGCGTATAAAATTCGAATACGATATTCTAGAACTCGATTTAGTCTAGGAATCGATATTTGGGCGATAAATGGTGACTTATGGACAACTACAAAATAAAACGAAAGAATTTTGGATAAAAAATTGGGGCGAAAATATCAGAAGCAAAAATGCATTACACCACCTCATAAACTTAAGCTTAAAAATACGAAATTTCTTTTCCTGAACGTACCTATATATAATTTCTATCTGTGGCTAAGAACGTGCTTCGAATCTTCCTCAAATTGTAATCGGGCAATTCAACATTACTTCGATACAAAAAAATGTTTCTCTACTCTAGGTGAGCACCTAGCTATACTCTGTGCCAGGTAAATGTCTAAATATACTCTTATGGTCGATAATGTAGGCACTGACATTTGTTACAAAATGAATTGCTCTTGTTACATTTTGTTTAACATTGAGTTATATAAAGTTATCCTATCCCATAACCATTGGTTCGTTACTTAAGATACAACTTTGTCGTTCAAAACTTTCTTTAATGATAATATGTTAATTCTATGTTCAATTTATTTTATTGAAATGTTCTTTAAATTGTTATATAATTAGTAATAGTGTTTTTGTTTTGTTTTATAAATTGTAATTGTGTAATTATCCTACACTGTACAGTGAAATTGTGATCACCGGCACTGCACGTGCTTTATTTTATTTAAATTAAGTCATATGTTTTACCTGTACAACTGCCCAGGAATGAAATACTCGTAAATACGATAAATTAGACCGTCTCGTTAAAGGTTGGGCTTTATTTATAAACAAGCTTGAACATTAAAATATTGTGTTGATACTTTCTAAATGAAAAATAATTACTACGTTCAATTAAGCGAACTTTAATGTGATTACTCCACCCTGGGAGCTGAAAAGGAGACAATTTTTATTCTTTATTTCCGTTTTAATGACTTGCTAGATTCACATACCCTTTTTCGGCATATTTTGGCAGATTGTAACAAAAACTAGTGTATTTTTCGCGACTGCAAATCGTCTTGTCCGCAAATTGATTACAAATTTCTTTTAAAGTTTCATGTACCATATTATATATCTTTTCTTTAATGAAATAGTAAACATATACCTAGCAAACACGTTAAATAATTTCAATAGGTAATAAAATACAACAATTCTATTGTTGAACCAACAACCTGCAACTTGCGTGAGTAAGCAGCTCTCAGCTTGAATGAAAAGAATAATGCGTCATATCATATGTCAAGTGCAGTGTATTGATAACTCCATCATGAGCACCTTGGACTCCTGCAGATCGCCCACATATAATTATGACATTTACATTTAACCCTTATCCGCAAGATGAAACCTAACCCCAAAAGACTAACAAAATATACCACCAACATTATGACCATATAAAATATCATATTGGTTAATAGGAATATATGTATAATGAAATATAATATGTCTATGGTTGAGTTGTAACTCCTTTAGTAGCCGCAGCACGCTTACGTTGTCATAAAAACACTTGTGTGCTTAAGCTGGTATGGACAGAGCCTATGCTAACGTGCAGATTTAGTTCTAAACTCGTCAATAGGTATTAGGAGCTCAATCCCCGAAAGTTAGTAACTTAGAAGTTGTAAAGCGGTGAGTTAGAATCTTGCGACTCTCTTGGCTACAACCCGATTAAGATTGCGTGAAATTAAAGGAAAGATCATTAGACAGATACAGAATTGTAGATTTCTTATTAAAAAAACATCATATTTTTTAAAGAAATCTACAAGAAAAGAAGAGTCGTATTCAACATATCATTTTAGTACTCTTAAAGTGTTTAATCTTTTCTCAACCGTTCTTCTCAGAGGGAAACAATCAAACTTTCCTTTTAGGTGTTAGTACTAGAGTAGAATTGCTTAGATCTAATATTCTGTTAATATATTTACACCAAAGCAACCAGTTTCTCCTGATGTAGCGCCAGGCCTCACTAAACTAGGCCCTGTCTAAGAGTACAAGGAATTCACCTGCTACCCGCATCTCTTCATTTTGCTGGACCATTATGAGTTGGTAATTTAAACGCGTTGCAAGGTGTTCGACCATTATGTAATGCACCTTATCATGGTTCAGTTCTATGAAGAACATTCATTATTTCTTGTTTAATAACGAACAACGTTATTAAATAAAATAGCAAAGTTTAAATTACAAGAAAATATTAATTATTAACTACAAATCTTAACAGATGTTAATAACCACTTGCAAGACATTTATTGATACTTATTATATAGTAAATTCGATTTGTAATAAAAATGTTATTATTACTTCTATTAATATGGTACAGTTGTAGGAGAATGATTAACGCTTTACAAGATTATCTGGATAGCAAATACTCGTTCACTCTGGTTAGTTTTTGTTAGTTAACTTTTGCAAAATAACCACCAGTGACTTATTTACAAATTATTACTTAGAATATTATTTTAAAAGAAACAAAAAGAAGTATTTTATTAGTAAATATGGCGTTAAAAAACGTCGTGCATTTTAAGTAGCAAATATTTTATTTCCATTATGTTCGAGTTTTCAGATTGTGAGGCAGTCATCTTGAAAATAAGTGTGTTATTACTTTTATTAATTTATCCTACAAACTATAACTCCCACAACAAAAAATTTTGCGAGCTTCTTTGTAGATAATCATATTACCTACAATTTGTGTTAATAACTTTTTGATGTGACTTTTACAATAACAAAGTTATGAGCAAATATAAATCTAAGATTAACCTACAAAAGTATTTATTTTAAATTTATTTTTGCTTATAACTTTTTTATTGTAAAAGTTGCAAGAAAAAGTTATTGTTAAAAGTGGTAGATGATAATATTATCTACAAAAAAATTTAAAACAAAATTTTTGTGTAAGTTGTAGTTTTCAAGATAAATACGAAAAAGTGATTACATGACGAAAAAGAAATTAATGCACACCCAAAATGCTCAGGTTAGATATGACATTTTAAAAATACATTCACACTCTTGCATTATTAAATAAATGATCTTTGTCATATCTTAGTAATTATTTATAGCGTACTAAGTTCAATAACGACGAGAAGTTTTATGTGACTCAAGTGGATTTCATGGCAATAGAACGTCGCACCTTGCAAACCCGCATAATTTTGTTGACATAATAAAGAAATAAAAAATGATGTACTAGTATGGCTTAGAACAACCAAGAAAATTGTGATAGTGAGCTGGCATAGATACCAATATTATACTATATATAGTATGTACCTATCAATTGAAATGTATTGTATTTTATTAATAAGATTCCTAAAATCTCTGTGAATCATAATACGGAGTTGAAGTATTAAGCGATCTTGTGGCCAAATTATGTCTCAGTTTTTAGAAGGAATAAGATGTTTTCTCAATCTGCAATTTACTTCATTTTCTACTTGTATATGCAGATTTCTTTTAACAGTCTTAAGGTGAGCAGTCTTAAGGTCACAAGTCGGTATAGCTCGCATCAGACGCACTAAATTTATCGTATCAAACGTGGAAGGAAAGTCACAATAAATATAAAGAGTTTGATGCAAACCATACGGACGTTTAACCATACCTTCCGGAAGACGGAATTCTTTGTTTGACGCTACTCTAATACATGTTGTACATTTGTTATATCATACACAAGCAACTAATGAACAAAAACATATAAAAATGAAGTAATAACAAATAACGGATATTATGGACCAGTGATCAGGAGATTTGCTTCATCTCGACATACATCTACATAAATATGTTGTAATCTAGTTTGGTCGTCGGTCTCAGCATTCAGTATCCCATGGACCATGGACCGCGGTAACGTAGTTAGAGGAGGGGGAGAGGCATTGTGCTTGAGATCTGTTGAAATCTGCTCGTGATTTACTTTTGCAGTTTTGCATACTCTAAACGTAGTACACATGACGATAATCTAATACCGGTGCCGGTGTCGGTGTCGGTGCTTTATTGTAAATGTAACAGACGGCTCTCACCGGAATAAAAGTAAACTTACATCGCCCGACTACTTGTCGGTTAATCTGCAACAACTCCAGATACAGGTTACTTGACAAATAACGATGGGAAATTGAAACAAATAATTATTGATTCATTTTATACCTTATTTAGTTATGCGAAACGCAAAAGGGCTTGTGTCCTCATTTTTTAGTGGTCGATTTTTTATATCTTGATTGAAATTGATGTTAATAAATGTGTATTGGCATGTCTATTTTATTACATATCTAAATATTGACGGAGATATAGCAATTAAAAGTTTGAATTGTAGTGTTAGCGCTAGAAATGGTCGGCCATATTTGTATGACGTGAAATGCATTTTAACGTCAGTTATTTGTTGAGTAGGTCAGTGCCGTGGTAATGTTTTGTAGCTGTTGGTAGTCAAATAATCAAGTAAAGTCAAAGAATAATAAGTTTTTATTTTATTTAACCCTGCTAAGGCAGACATAATATTGAAATTTTATTGTTCTTTGAAACAGTTGTAAATAATATTTGATATTTTGATATATAAATACATATAGCAGAGATTTATGAGCTGTAAGGTTGGCTGCGATTGTGATGTCACATGGATTTGGAATATATAGAGACAAAATGACTATTTTAATTGTTAATATCTCTTAACATGTAAGGAGTTATTAAAAAATAATTGAACATTTGAGGTTCTAGTAACCCACTTTATAAATATATAGTACACTTTTATAGAAATTAAGACGTAGGACACAATCCCATTACAATTGGGTTAAGTACTTCAATGAAAAAGTTATCTATCAGGACATGTAATCGTATAATACATCGATTCAATTCAATTTATTAGTGGGACACTGCTGATTTTATGTTTTTAAATAACGACGAAAACAATATTCAAGTTTTAAGCATTCCCGCAGTATTCAACAAATTTATCTGCAATATATTTACTTGGTTGCATTTATGAGTTGCGTGAGTAATGAATCAGATAGAATACAAACTCAAGTTTAAATTCGCAGATGTTTCTTTAATGAATTGAACGACGGACGTATTAGTGTTAGGGTACTATCAATGAAAAGTCAATAATTACTTTACCATGCCTTTTTTAATAATCAGTTCCGATCGAATATGTATATAAATCAATATGAGCTTCTAGAACCGGCCTATTTCCGATGCCGAGTCCTTTCACCGAGCACGTCCTACAGCGGTGCCTGTTTTTATGGTGTCGTGGACTCATATATGTTAATTACACCCCAGCCTGATAAGTTTATGATTATGTTTATATACATAATCAATTGAACTTGATAATAAGCAAACCTAGAAAATATAACTCTTGTCTGAGGATTGAAGCCAAAGATTCTGCAGTAAGCGACAACTCTCAATGCTCCCACTCACTGTCTTGTCCGATGTTATTTTTATATGTATGCTTTTTAGCTAATCTTATTTTAATGTAAATAACTATCACATTGATTTTCTGAAAAACGGCTCAAAGTGTAGTGTTCTTAAATAATAAATAACATTCTTTTATTTCAGGTACTTAGTACTATGATTTCTGGATCAATCTGGGATATACAGCAGGTAATTCAAACCACAGAAAAATTTCTTAAACAATTCGTAAGTTTTTTAAATTATGAACACTTACATTCTGTATGTTTTTTTTTTTATTAATAATTTACGGGCTTCCTAGGACCACTGTCCTTTTTCGCCCTTGTTAATTCATTTCATTTATATTTTACATACATTTTATTTATTATTACACCTAAACTTTTTAACCCGCTATATTCCATATCCTGTCTATCACTAAGCACACTGGCCACCTCGGATATCTCAGTCGACATTTTGTATTTGTTTATATATTTTATATTTAACAATGTAATAAATAGCAAAAATTGTATAATTATCTAGCTCTAGCAGATACTGTACATTCACATAATGGTATTTAATTTGAATATGAAAAGTTAGCAGCTGGTGCTAGCGCATTGCTTCCCCTCACACCTCCACCACCCCCACCCTTGTATTAATCATGTGTTTGTTAATCGTAATTTTTACATGACGGTTCGAGTAAACACAAATTACAGTTTCTTTACAATTGATAATCATACAGATTCCGATTTAATATATTATTGTAATTACAATTTGTACGGCACGATTATTCTATTTTTAATCCATTGTTGCAACTTGTAACTTGCAACTGGTGACTGTAATGTAATATATAATAATTTTTACTGATTTTTATAAATTGAGATAGAGATACTCGCGCATACATATGCTTAGCGAATGTGTAGAGAAAAAATATTAGAAATATTAAATGTGAAATATGAATACCGTGTTACAGGGAACCTACTGCAAATGTATAGAATGTAGATATTGTGATTAATACATAAAATATAAAACTAGGCTAGTGTTACAGGGTAGTTCACAAAATGTTATTATTAATCAAACCGTTGGGCTTGTGAACTCATTTTTCAGGTGTTGTTTCTTCAATATTTGAGTGAAACAAAGATTAATATATGTATATTAAATATCCAAAAGTTGACGGAGTTATACCTATATTAAATTCGAATTTTAGTTTTACCGTTTGTTTTAGCTGTGCGTATGACGTCACAGAATAAATAAATGATAGATATTATGTTTCCTTTTTCACTACCATAGTAATATAAAACTTGATAAGATAGACCATTCAGCTGTTAGTAGTAAATGGCGTATCACACACACACTCCTATGCATTTCTGTTGTATATGAAAGCTGGTAATGGGTCTGTTTTAAGAAAGGGTTAAGATCTCCTAGAATATTGCGATTTATTAAAAAATAATTAGATAATTAAGGCTCTGATACCGAATTTTATTTATATGGTAGTTTTATAGGACTCCATTCTACAAATGGGCTTGTGCCCTATGTCTTAATTTCTATAAAAGTGTACTATATATTGATAAAGTGGGTTACTAGAACCTCAAATGTTCAATTATTTTTTAATAACTCCTTATATGTTAAGAGATATTAACAATTAAAAAAGTCATTTTGTCTCTTTAATTATTAAAGGGATTCAACGTTGTACACATTCCAAGTGCATGTTACTTCACAATCCTTGTGTAAGGTTACCAACCTTACAGCTCATAAATCTCTGCTATATGTAATTATATATCAAAATATCAAATATTATTTACAGCTATTTCAAGGAACAATCAAACTTCAATATTATGTCTGCCTTAATAGGGTTAAATAAAATAAAAACGTATTATTCTTTGACTTGACTTGATTATTTGACTACCAACAGCTACAGAACATTACCACAGCACTGACCTACTCAACAAATAACTGACGTTAAAATGCATTTCACGTCATACAAATATGGCCGACCATTTCTAGCGCTAAAACTACAATTCAAACTTTTAATTGCTATATCTCCGTCAATATTTAGATATTTAATAAAATAGACATGCCAATACACATTTAATAACATCAATTTCAATCAACAATTAAAAATCGACCACTAAAAAATGAGGACACAAGCCCATTTACAACCCAGCTAGTAACTAAGTGTGAAGCTTTGCTTTGCAAGACAATTTTCTATCTGCGAAGTAGTCCGCATTACATATGGCACAAACCTCCATCTGTGAACAAACATACGAACATGTACTAACACCCTGTAGATAAATATTGTTACGATTTAGCATTACAAAATATTAAATACATTCATCTTAAAACTAATTAAGAAGCGGCTTAAAGTAACTCTAAGATTGACATGATGTGAAATTAAATTGTTACTCAATGAAGCATAATAAACAAATTCAAAATTATAAAGAAAGTTATTTGCTTTTGCTCTACCTGTTGCGTGTAATGATGATTTGTAAGGCATGTGAACCTGTGCGCCATCACCGTCGCAGCCATAGTCGAAGCCGCACACGATGTTTTTGCTGTCTATCCAAAATATTTTCTTTGTGTTGTTTAAAAATACTTAACATGATTACAATAATAGCGCAGTTATAGAAATAATCCGTAAAATAAACAAATATACAAATTATAGTAAAATAATAACCTCTGGCTGTATCTGCAGCTCCAGCTCCATGTCAGGTTCTATTCAAGGCAAGCTTTAATAAAAACAAATCTCTAGGCAGTGACGGACTCACCATAATAGTATAATTTACTGTACTGAATGCGTTGTCTGTGTAAAGCTAGCTTTTTCTCCCGAATGCGTCTAGTACTACAATTAATTTTAACAACAAATATAGGGTTATATTTCTGAACCCCGTATATAACTGCTGCTGTACAATCTTTGCTATTTACAAGCAAGAAGTTCATCATATTTGGAAGCTTCGTGTCGGGGTTTGGGCAGCCTAATGAGTTCCTTCTCTACCTACCTGTGGAACGCTCCGAAACGTTCTATCCTGGCGATAATTTAAAAAAAGTAAGCACTATATTATGTTATAATCATTATTATTAAAGAACTGGGTTATTTGTTATTGTAATTGTTTAATTTCTATATACTTTTGATGACACTAAATGCTTTCCATATAAATAATGTTTGGGCCAACATAAATCTACTTATTTCTAACGAAAAAGATATAAATTTGCAGCGCATGTGCATGAACCCTGTTTAAAAAGACCCCGTAAATTTTACTAACGTGGGCTTCCATCCGTCACTGCCTCGAACTACACTTATTAGTTTTGTGATTGTGCATGTGTATGTGATGTAATAATCCTTGAATTTCTCGACTATTTCCAACTTTAAATAGGTAAATAATCCACACAGTAATCTGTGTACAGAACAGAATCCATATTACACAATTGAGTTATTAGTCGTTTCGCCAATATGGCAATATAAATGCAGTTCAAGATGTGTGGTCTCTTAAGATAGAAAATATAATGTAAGAATAAACTATAGTTTACAGCAGGGATGGTAAACTGTTTGTGTTCGTTTTCTCCAATAATATATATGAGTAAACTACTTTCTCTAGCAAACTGAAATAAAGTAATATCTGTTACTAATTTTAAGTTTGTTTAGTTACTTTCTAGCAAACGTATGGTATAGTGCTCATGTAAAAGTATTATTGTAAACTTAACCTTATGTATACTTGTCATAAGTAATATCAGTTATCATAACGGATATCATCCGGAATGATGATACCTAAATAAAGTGTCTTTCTACAAGTACAGAGGTTAATAATGGAACACAATAACTACAAACGTCACGCAATGATAGTTGTAAATTTACAATTAAGAAATAGTGCGAAATTTAAAATGACAGCTTTTATTTATCAGTATAACATATAATGTTTCCAACCACATATGGCGCCAGAATATAAAAATTCTATTCTATCTGAACAAGATTAAGCTATTGATCATATACCTAAAATATAGAAATTGATATAATAAAGAAATACAATTTATTTCATCGATCAATCTGATTTAATGTCCTTACTCTAAATATATTTGTAAATGCAAATTACATATTATGAAGTAAAAATGTATATATTGTTTTGTTGCTATAGGTAACCAAAGTTCATGCACTCAAATAAACATTTTAAAAAAATGGAAAGAATTGAAATAAAAATTTCTAATCATGTGCTACAATCATTGATGGATATGTTGTTTAGATTATTGGATACTAAATATATTCATACATCTTTGAAGCAGTGTAGTTCACATATTCGGATTCTTGTCATCATAAAAATCAGTACTAGGTTAATTTGTTATCAAAATGAAGGTTACCTATAAAGGTTGGCATCGCCTGTCAGTGTATTCAACCAACGTCTACAGTCTACATGGCCGTAATATTTATTTTCTTTACAATGTATTAAATACAATAAACGAAAGGATGGTATGTTAGAAAACTAATAACTGCCACAACGAATAACAGAGGACTAAAGACTGTTAATGCCTGCATAAAACTCTGAGCCTGCAATAAAATAGGCTGTAATCAAAATAAGAAGAAAAGGAAGAAACAATTGCATTTGTTGTCTAGAGATGTAGAAAAATTAAAACGTATTAATACTAGCTATATAACAAAAAACGATTTGTATAAAATGTTTATGCAGATGAATAAGTTGAGGGTCTTGAGTAAATGTAAACCAGATAACGCTGTTTTTAGGCAGACGGGGTACTGGTAGAATGAACAGAATTCAACGCATTGGATTTTTGAATGAAACGTGAAACAGAAGGTAAGACGTAAGCAGCAAAGGCTACCGGTATATGTATGTTTATCTGTGTAAATGCGTTGCTACCAGCGTCAGCCGTATTTCAACGATGCATGCTTTAAGAAGCAACTAGTCCTCAGATGGTGTCTCACAATATATGGTACTTTACAAAAACTTGCACTTGTTTTTTTCTGTTTGTTCAATATGCTTTTATTGTGTTGTTTTTAATTGTCTTACACAACTAGAAACTTGTGTTGAGATAGACGTGTCATATTTGAAATCATCTATATAAAAAATAAGTGTCCGAGGTGGCCAGTGTTCTTAGTGTTTAAAAGTTTAGGTGTAATAATAAATGAAATGTAAATATGAAAAATGTTAATAAAATGAGTTAAGAAAGGCAAAAAAGGGACCGTGGTCCTAAGAAGACCGTGAAGTATTATTAAAAAAAAAAAAATTAATGCAGTGCAATAATCAACATTTCTCTAAATACTTAGCTAGGTATTAAAGCTCCTGAATATTCAATCAACGATATTTCAGAATCCAGTGCCCGTCTTTACTCAAGCCGGGGGCGTCAAGATGTCTAAAGACGGCACTGGCAGTATCTCATCTGTTGGTTTCAATTTCAATAAAAGATGAATGAGTCTTTTGCATCTTATGCATCGTCTTTTAACATGGGGCATAACCTTAACGGAGTCGATTGTCGATTGCCGATGACTGGATGATCCATTCGATGATCGGAGGAAGGAGGCGACGCGACGCAACGAAGAGGAATTGATTTGTTGAACATTTGCAAGGCGCAAACGAAGTACTTTTAATTGAATATTGTTTTTTTATGGTGTCGTTTATAATAAATGTAATACGTTTTAAGAATTCAATTAATTGTTTCAACAATATTCGATCAAATAATTTTAAATAATACAAATAGAATGAAATATCGATTTGAGTCTTATCAGTTGTGAATACAGCGGCTTTATATGAAAGAAATTAGTTAAAACTTAGTATTTATAAGTTTGAAAATGCTCAATAGTAGCATATAATAGTATAAAAGTATGCTAATATCGAGCAAATGCTACCTACTAGCATGTGCATCACGCCAGAAATGAACATGGTTGTTTCGAGTATGCTAGTTAATCGTTAGCCGTTTGATTATTGAGCAAGCTACTTACACTGTGGGTAGAAGTAAGTGTGCTGTTCAGCATTGCTGAACGTGTTTGCTTATTAGCATGCTAGTATTGAATCTGCAGAAACGTACAATGAGGGGAAGGGACAGGGTACTCAACAAACTCATACTTTACAATTAACCGGTGTAGTTTTTGCTGTAGATAGATTAGAGATTAAACAAACAGAGACACCGCCAATATTTTGTCTAAATACAGAATTGTCTGAAATGTATAAGTCCCAATATGTTCCATTGCTATCACGCCCTACTGAATAAATATTTACCCAAAAAGAAAAACAGTCATTATGTCATTTTCAATTAATCTCCACCTGTAGTAATTTCTACCTGTTCAAATTTGTTTACATCACTTGTTTGATCAAATTGCCATGGCAACACATTACTATTACCTATGTGCATGTTATATATTTACCTACAGGAGTAGTTGACCGTTGCCCTTTCATTTTTTACGGTTCATAAACATCCAGAACTACAAAAGATATGAAGTCCACTCTGCCATCTAATATATTCCAACAGGCATGGTCATACGGCACATTGCGTCGCCTCGCTCGAGAATGTCTGACAAAATGTTATGTACGGGTATATCAAATGAAATTAAAATAAAATAAGAAACGGATATCCTCTATTTCGTAGTTTCTATAACAACAAACAAAAGTGCACCTGTCCTTCGGTGAGCATACCTGTAAATAGAGTACGTCATATCAAGTACGTGGATTAGTATAGAAAGGCGAATACATGTGTATAGCTTTAGGATGATAGATGGCATTAAATGATTGTTGTAAGATTTAAAACATGAGTAAATTTATTGTTTCTTTTTTAATTTATTTGACGCCGGCCTATTTTCGATGTTGAGTGTTGGCAGTCTTTTTATGATTTAAAGTTCGCAGCAAATGCATTGGCTTTATCCTATTAAGCATGGAAGAGAAGAAAGATTACAAAAATCATTTTGGTGTTGGCGTCCTTGGGTTTAATCACCGGATCAGAGTTATATTTTCTGGATTTGGTTGTTATCAAGTTAAATTCGTTATGTACGAAGATAATCATACATTTATCAGGCAGCGATGTAGCTTATATATATATAAATCACTACTGAAACTACCAACATAACTAGAGGTCGTTTGTGGTAGGACTCTGCATTGGAAATAGACTGTGGTTAAATAAATTAAATGAAAAAAAAAAATAGTAATTTTATTTCTAAAACCTTTTTTAAAAATTTAGCCAACTTATTTTATAGTTGACATTATTCCTTTCTGTAAAAATATTATCATTTTTATTAATTATTATTATCAAGCCATTATTATGACTTAAGTTATTATTCTCTAAAAGTTCAATTGCGCAAGTTGAGCCATAAAATATCGATTAATCTCTTTCAGATTAATCGAAAATCCATTATTTACTGTGTGCCATTGACATTTTCTGATCGTTCTGAGCTACGATCTATGTACTTTATCATCATTTATATCATATGTCACCTGTCGCCAGTAATAATCATTTCCAATGCACAGAGCGCAGGCCTGGTGCTCTACTGTGTTCCCATAAACACAGCTGCTACTTTGATTTGCTTCTAGCTTGAATTAGGCTGATCTCAACAACAGCAACATACTACGGTGACTATTTTTAGAAAGGTTTATTGAAGGTGTTTCACATTAGGACTTTATCATGGAAGCAAAATTGTATTTGAATGTTTATGAATATACAACCGTTGTAAATAATAATCCATAGTTCTGTAATCATAATATGGTTCATACCCAGTAAACATTTTGGAGCATTTTGGAGTCACTTTGATATCATATTGAAGATGCGTATGATTTTTTTGTCATGAAAGAGTTCATTTATTTAGTTCAGTTTCTCACAATCGTTCATATGAAATGTCTGTTTTATCGGCTACAGATGACGGAACCACTCCACCTGTCGGAATACAAATGAAGATAAAGTTGATGCGAACTATAATTGAAGTGAAATAGTGATAGAAACGTCACTAAATAGGGCACTTCACTAAATGTTTACTGAGTAGGTATATAAAAGTACAACTCTTTGTTTATAATGGTACATGGACGTATCTGAACTTAGTGAAAATATATTATCTATGTATTTTAGAATGGAAAGAAGGCTGAATAAGCCAAAGCCTAATAAAATTTAAAAAAATAGTAGTGATTACTTTATGATAACAAACAATAAACGAAATGTTTTTTGAAGATAACATACTGGATAAAGCTTCTGTCTTCACCGTTACAGTAGAAGTATCGCAAAGTTCGTTACCTAATTAAAATGTTATTATTTTTACACCTAAGCCCGAAATTACCATTTCATATTATTAACAATTACATGTAAATTGTCTGATGTTCTAATGGGCTCATCTATTCGTTATTTAAATTAGAAATGCATCAGTGGGATTTTTTTTCTGTTTTGTTTTGCCGTAGAGGCACAAGCTAATACAATATGATACTAACCACTTCAGTAAGGGCACTTTACCCTCTCGCGGATGTCCGGTTTGCGGTGCCGGTGACCGGTGACCGGTAACGGAACAGTAAGGTGCGCGCATGCGCAGTTATGCGTGCAATAACACCAACAGTGTACGGTGCACCAGTCGTAATGTACTAGTAGTTCACTAATAGCTATACACTAGCTAGGAAAACCACCATATGTGTGTGTTGTTTTGTTGACAACATGTTACCTGCCTTACCTGTAATAATTATGGAAATATTATATTATGTAGGAATATTTCTCAAACTGTGGTTAGAATATTGCTCTAGTCACTCGGCCCAGTGAAACAATATTTACGATTGCTATCCTGTTACTCCAGAACAGGCATTGACTTATCAGATGTTCTAGTGAGTATTAACATCAAATTATATTAGAAAGAATTGAAGTTGAGAATATAGGTAGTATAGAAAAGTAGCATATGAACAATGCAATATTAACATCAATGCGAATTGGTTAGATTGGATTGGATTGGATCTTAAATTCTACAAAATAATAAACTATTTATTAAGAAAAATATGATTAGACACATGGATTTAAAGTTAATATGAGTCTAAATAAATAAATTGTCCTTGAAATAAGAACATGAAATGAACATGACACAAAAGTGTGAAACTTCTTATCAGAGTAAACAGACAATTTGAAAAAGCCATCTTCATACTACGAGGTTGACGCATCAACACTTAATGAGTAAAACAACAGCTCCTCATTACAGCAACTGTCAGACGCAAATATTAGTCCATCATCTACTAGTAACCTGCCCACAATATCAGAATCAACGAATAAAAGAAACCATCAGTGGTGAACTAAACGACATGCTTTCAGACAATGCAGAAGAAATTAAAAAAGTGCTTTAATTCCTAACTGATATAAACTTAATAAATCAAATTTAACTAAAATAAAATAACTTCAGGCGAACATGGCCTTGTTGTTGAAATCGCCTCAAATTTTAGAATAAAAAAATTAAAAAATTGACAGGACGTTGGCAGATAGTAAATTATCATCGAGAAGAATTTAAAATAAAATTGTCACCAAGAAAATAAAATATTAGTTTTAGTAATACTAGAAGTAAACAAAAACACGTACAAGAAACATAAAACAACAATTGTAACAAAAGCATAGCTGATTCTTAGACATAGTTTGAGAACCTTTTTCATCCAATTACACCTAGCACATAGCAGCAGAGGGTAGATCATATTAACATATCGTAGCGTACAATACACCCCTATTGTTTTCTATATTTTGATGATTGTCAGACCGTATAGTACGGGGAGGTTGGGGGTAAGACGACTCTAGGTGTTTGTAGGGTGGTTAGTCGTTGGCGCATGCGCACATGTACTTGTTTATATCCACGACACACGCCGGCACGCGAACGAACACCTGATGCAACTATCCGATAACAACATAAGTGACTTTTTGAAATATATGAAGGAATTTCTAGCGTAGTTCCGGACTTACGTACTCCGGACGTGTGTCGTATGCTAAATAACTACATTATTAAATTATTTTATTTTACATACGAAATATGGCATTTATAGTACAGGGTAATTAATTTTATGTTAATTGTTTCAAACTGTTTTATTTCTATTTCATTATTTATGCCACGTGCTTTAATTATAAGGGGTTTAATTACTTTGTAGTGTAACTTATAATATAGTAGTTCAGTAGAATATTGATAATATAAAAATCAATACAATCAATCCGTTAAGCAATTGTATGAGAGTTGCAATATCCGATCCGTGTAATATTTAAAAAAAACTGTAACTAGGTTTGGGTTGTTTTTGTATTGTATTTATCTAATGTTTTTGCCGTAAGATATTACGTTATTTCTACATTTAGTTCTACCAATTACATTGCCTTCATAACTTAAATTTAACTAACATGAATTAAACTTAACTCAATTTCAACTTCCAAAAATGTTTATTCTTTTTCTCGTGTCGCCTTCCTTCTTGTCGACCACTGTACTATCTGGTTTGCAACATTTCCAATTCCGTGGTTTTATTTCTTTTCCTTTTTCTCCATACTTCTTCTCTGTATCTCTGCCATCCACCTCCTTTATTGCTTGTCTCTTTTCAGCAGCTACATTCTTCTACATTCATTCGACCAATTACATTGCATTTATTTTTTAGTCTAGTTGGTCTATTATTAAATTTGTATTTACAAAAATGTTTTTTCTTTTTCTTAAGTGTATATCTATTCTCTATCTTTTCCTATCTCGCTTTTATCAGCAATTCTTCTAAATGCTTTTCGCTATCTGTTTTTCCTTTACATTTCCACAAAAATAAAACTTTTTATCAGATTTTTGCCTTTTTATCAGATTTATCAAAATTATTTCAAACATAAAATTTGCATAGTTTAATATTTAGAACTAATTGCAAATTATGTAACAATAAATTTACGTTCCTAATTGTTACACAGTGTGCAAGATTCAACCTGCTAGCGTGCTAAAAGTTACATTTCTACCTGGTGTGAAAATGAAATGAAATTTAAGGTAGAACTGTCCACTTTTTCTACTATGAATGTAAGATTTTTTTGATCTAGATAGGGGATAATAATTACGTTTCTCAATATAGAAAAGTATCTTAATAGTTATCGTTTTTAGATACATTAAAACTCTGCTTAAGTATAATGAGAGTAATAATAATCAATAAACTTAAATAGTATGAAATGAGTAATTCGAATAAATTCATTACACTTTATTATAAACATAAGCTGGTTGTTTTCTAAGTCTAATTCGACGGCTTTCTCATTCCTCCACATTCGACATGCCTTATCATTGTTTGCGGCCAGTGATAAGCCTAGTGATATGTCGCCCAACGGGATACAGTGCCAGTAGTTACATACCACCCAGACCTAGCAATTGCTATCTAGTTCTAAACGAGTACATATTGTATGTCCATTCCATTCCACTCCACTCCACTCCAACTGTGCACCTTGTGCTTTTGTTTGGCGGTTTGACGGTTTGGCGGTTTCTCTGGTTAACCAGGTTGCTCTAGGAAGAGTTTCAATGTTTAGCTATGTGCTCAGGTGGGGTTAGTACATGTATTAAACGCCAGGTGGCTATTTGTTTGTTTATTACAATATACTTTACTTTGAATTATAAAAATATATGTATTTTATAATTATACAATTCTAGTTTAGATGTTGTAAATTGTATGTACACGGCCGGCGTACTTATGAGTATATACAATGGATATAGGAGAATATTGAAACAGACATTCCTATTGTTAAGTACGGGATATAAAATAGATCAAAGGACTTGATATCAGCGCAGGAATGAAAGTGTTGTTTTATCTGGTATTAACTATTTATCGCAGATCTCCAGACCTTGGTCTTTTAATAATTTTTATTTTTTTTATTTTCTGCATTCTCAGATTTGGAGCTTCTATTCCTGAATGCTCGGTAATAATGTAACAGAAACTTTTTTTTCTTTTCATGAAATTACATCTGATTTAAAAAAAAAGAGTTACTGTGACTGAACTAAGAAACGAGACTCAGGAATACGTTTTACCGATGATTGATAAAAGTTGAAATTTGTTATAAATAATCTAGAATAGAAATTTGGAAGTTATGTAGTCACAGTTGCCTTTCCGCATATCTGAAATTATTTTTTTTTTTAACGCAAAATCGAACCAAGTTTATAGTTGTCTTTTTCAAGTTTTATTATCGAGCTAGATTTGTGTAATATAAAAATAATTGTATACAGTTTTCACATCAGAAAACGTAACTTTGAAGCTTTTTGTATGTAATTGAACCTTATGTTAATATAAAATTTGTTATGCTTAATGTAAACTTTCTTGTCTTAAATAAACAACAAATACGTAATTTAAAATGCCCAGCCGTCTCAATTTATAGAACGGTCATCAAACTAAGAAACAGATCGTAATACAATTAATTTCTTTTACAGATTTAATGTTTGTTTGGAACCTTTATGAGTTCATATTCTTAGAGTTTGTGAATCATCTTATTATGTTTACTAATTCAGAAAGCCTGAGCATTTTATAATACATATGTCCACATAAACAGATTACGAAAGCTAAGCATATATTTAAAAGAATTATTCATGAATATTTTTTACAGAAGTCTATCAAAAAATGAAACCACGAAACTCAACTGTCTATCAAAAGATAAACACAAATAAATATAAAAACCATAAAATTTATATTTATACAGTAAATATAATATAATAAAAAAATCTATTATGAAAGTTCAACAAAGCAAATAAATAAAATGTATCTTAAAAGAAAATCTGGAACACTTGTGTTCTGTGTTTGTTCACATCAAATTCCAACAATGGATTCGTGAAATTCACATGTTAAATAGATCTCAAACCCATACCAGCATCCCTCAGGATCTCCTGCGATTATGTTCTCACACTTCCACGGATCTAGGATTTGTAAAGGGTTCTCTAACAAAACCAGTGAGCATTCTAACAGGTTCATTCATGTCTGGATTCAATTAGCTGTCTAATGTTGAACTGTGCTACATTTTATTGTAAATTATTGTATAATGAAGTTAGGTTATGTAGTAGTTCCAATTAATAAAAAACGGTCTTTGTGTGAACTTTCATTCATATAGTTATTACAGTGATCATAAATTCATAAATTATTTGAATGACAGTTATACAGCTATATGTATGTGGGAAGGCGAATTACATGTAATAGACTGCTATGTTCATCTTTTAAAGAATTGTATTTTGGTTTTCTCACTTTTTAAAACTGCTCAAATGGTTACAGTCTATGCTAGTTTCTTAAGTCATATTTTGAACCAGTGGCGTATTAAGGAGGTACAGGAGGTTAACGTAAATGATGAAAACGTTGTGAAATTTGGAGGGTCGATACAAATAGTAAAAATTCATGCTTTTTCAAAATTTTAGAGCTCTAGGGTTCCTAGTTTTTTTTTTATACCTGATTAAAAATAGTCATTTTCCATACAAATCATAATTTTTAACTCAATTTCACCACATAATATAACTTTTAACTATAAAAAAATGGTGACACTGCTTTCAAAAACTAGGTGTATATAAAATAATCTTTTCTGTAACTATTGCAAAAAGAAAATTATCAAAAGGATACCTATATACGAAAATATTTAAATAGAACTTTTAAAAAACAGTAAATGTAGGTTATAAGCCGGCAACGTTACAAATCCCAATTTGAGCGGGAAATTCAAAATCGGAATAAATATTTTATAAAATATAACAATTTATTGGTGAAAGAACCAAATCACGCATGCGTCAACACACGTAAATTTACAGCGTTGCAAAATTTATTATTAATTTTTCAAAATATTTAATTTGAATTTAAATTGAATTAATATAAATTTGATATTAATTATAGGTTATTTTTCATTTATTTAACTATTATATGCATAAAAAAAATCATTTTAACAAGCAAAAAGCAGTTTATTAGGGAATTAAAAAATTCATTTTCAAAGGTACAGTCCAAATATTTGTTCGTTCCTCATGTACTTCTTATTTTGTATTTTGTATTACCGAGAGATAAACTTTTTGCATTGACGGACGTCCTGTACCTCCTTAACACTGTGGTCTCAAGAGTTTGTAGAACACTCGGAATTCACTGTGAGTAAAGAAATAATTTAGAACTAGACATATGACAGGAGAATGCGTTTCACAGTACCTGCAATGTTTTAATGCGGTACTTCAGTGCTTTAACTAGTTTGTAATGTCTTTAGATACGTCAAGCATTCCGATACTTTTATAATAAGTGCTACTATATCTAGTTCCTTGTATTTGTATCTAGATACAAATAAGTACAATAACGATAACCCTTGTAATGTTTTCGATGATATATGCGAGTCACTATTAGTAGCTATTTACTTAAGGGGCTATAGCATAGTTCCTTATCTATTTTAAAGTTATTGTTAATTTAACGATATTGTTGCCAGATAAGAGAAGCTACTGACAATCATTGCATCTGGTAACTCTTTTGGTCGTTAATAGTATAGGTTAGTTAGGAAATCCAGATGTAAGAGCACTTTTTGATATTGGAAAAAATGGCAAGGACAATACTGTATCCGAGAAAGTAGCAGGTCGCATTTGAACCAGTGGACCATCACTTAGAGTAAAATCTTTCGATAGAGTCACCAAGTAATTTTAGTTTACAGAAGATACATAAATAGTCCCCTGATTTGAACAGTGAAACTAAGTGATACTGTGCTTAGTTAGTACTATGATGAGTAACTGAAAGAAACACTTCCCGCTAGCATATGCAGTGAACAAACACGAATCAAGAAAATGTTCTATGGACCCAAGAATTCATTTAAATTATAATAATAGCACAATGCAGCATTGACACTAAATAATATACTTGTACGTAATTTCTACTAAAATGTTACAACGATGCGGCATAAATAATCGCATAGAGTAAGTTTCTAAAATACTGCACACAATACCATTAAAAAACTAGTTTAGAATATAATAGGTTACATAAATCCATACTTGCACAAAAATGTACCTAAAAAGAATAATCCCATAGGAAGAAAATAATGTTTAATATTTAAAAATCTGTTCCCAAACTAAATGCAGCGGAAATATCTCAAGTTTCACTTCCTGGACCGAACCTGAACCGGCAGGAATATCCTTTGAAAAAATCAAAGAAAAAAGAGGCAATCAGAGATTTAGAATGAATGGAGTACCTGCTCCAAACTGCAAAGCTGACAAACATGCAACGAAAACCACCTGTAGGAAACGTAAAAAGAGAAAAGGATACGTTAAATGAAGGTGTGGGCGTAAGAGTGAGAGAGAACGAGACGGAGATGATGTGCGAAGAGTTAGTGCAGAATTTAGCATCAGGTAGGAGAAAAGGATACAAATAAATGGCACACAGGTTCCTTTCATTGGGTAATGTTAGGATATAAATACAGCAGTTGATGAACTACGTACATAATCATTTGCGTTAAAAACTTTTTTTTATTTTAATTCATAATTTGCAATTTCTCCCAAAGTAACATTCGTCGTGTTATATTGATACGAGTATTATGCCATTAAGAAAATCATTTCTATACTGTTGTTGGTAAGTCCGTTGGATCTTTGCGTTTCAGCCTCCATTAAGGAGGTTTGTGGTGGTAGAGTTGTACATCTAATTCATTTAGATGGTTTTGCAAACTTCGTAGATATTTTTATAGTTTCACAGTTTAACGTTTCTGCAATATTAACTAACATACAAGTACACAGGAAATTATGTAAAATAATTAACGTTGTACACCTGTGACCTTCAAAACCTGTTAAATACATAAAGACCACTTTACATTCCCCAATATTTTTCATTAAATTTAGACGTCGAAATCTCAGGTATAACGTAATGTAATGTAATATAATAGTTAGCTATAGAATTAGCTTGTGGCAATATAGCAAGTGTGTATCTTGCGCTGCAAAACAATTTTCGACCTTTCGACCTTATTTAGCTTATTCGGTAATAGAAAATACATCTTTCTGCTGGTCCTACACCCGTGTCTATTTTGTACACAATCTTATGAAGTCAACATTAGAACATATATATATACACAAATTTAGATGTAAATTATAATAATTGCTTTAATATAAGCAGGAAGTCTATAACTTTTTCTTCCACTAAATAAGCTTTATTTGCTTAAAGAATTTCGAACAAAACTGTCTTTAAATTCATATTTACATACGCTGCAAACAAAATCGGAACTATAAATACAAACAAGTCTGGGAAACTAATGATTTTCAAACACCCATGAGAGTATTTGACCCAGTAGATCTCTTTCATTAAGTATGTTGTTGTCTTCCTTTGTCAATTGTAACCTTATCCTGGGTGAACCTGAATCTGAATCTGAACCTGATGGAATAAATTCACATCGAGAGCACTCTTCAAATATGAATATTGTATACACTTCATAAAAAAGGGTTTCCTAGATCTCAAGCTAAACTACACAGCTTCCCTTTTATGTTTGTTTCTTTATTTCGACGCAGACAGGTTACAGGAGGAGTGGAAGTAGAGAGAGACAAGGGGCTGGAAGGGATGCTACTACTTCTTCAAATGATTCATAAATTTATTGTGTTTATGTTATAATATGAATATATTCATTGTATAACTTTTTAATAGATAGTTTTTTTTCCTTTATGTGTAATAGATTGATAATGTCCTTCTTTTGAAGATGAGTGCAATGAAAACGTGCTTCCTAATATAAGAGCCAACTTAATGGATGTACAAATTACCATAATTTTATAAGATTTAGGATTAATGCAGGAACAGTTTCTTTTCTTTATGATATCCTTTTCGAATTTGAATTTCAAGAAGTTTACACAGTGGTACGTTAAGGTAAGTGTCCACAGATCCGCATTGCTTGCATCAAACATGGAAGAGAAAGAAAGCCTGAAGTGGAGACAAACGCCTAAACGATGTTTAAGACATCTCAAAACCACCATTTCGTTTAAAATGATCTTTCTTATACTCTTACCCTGAATTCAATTGTTTCCAGTCATAATTTACTAAGTTAAGACCTCTATACGTGGTAGGATTAAGTCATTTACTTCTCCTACCACTCCTCGCTGTTAGTCTCTCCATATGCCTACTAGTATACGTGTTTGTGTGTCATTGAACTTGTTGATATATTATAAAAAGAATTAACAAAAAAAACCCTTCCTCAAATATTAATATTTGGTCCAGTTAGGCTTACAACCCTTAATAGCTTCAGATTATTAAATTCTATTTAAAAAAGAAATAAATATTTCATTCAGTAAATTCTCAGGGTGCTATATGGTTAGTTCCGTTGTAACCTTGCAGCTTTGTTTAAATATACGTTACAATTGTCACTTAGGTTTATGTCTTGCGTATGGTTAAGTTAGACGGAAGAATTCAGTTTAAAATATATGGGTAGTTTTTTCGATGATTTATTTTTCACGTGTGAACATTTTATTACTGTTATGATTTTCTCATAATGTTATATTTGTAAAACGAACACAAAGAATTTGTTGAAGTATCCGGTATTGAACAAGTTTTTTTGTAATCATTTTGTTTAATAACATGTCTTCTTACTATCTATTTGATTGAGGTATTATGTTTTCTATTATTGATAGGAAGGATTACAAATTGTTTGCAGTAAAACAGATATTTAAATTATCGCAAGTATTTGCATTAATAGCTGAAATAGTTGAAGCAAAGATTCTGCTATACATAACTTCAATTTTGATAAGCACGTACGAGCTGCGGCTATTAAATACCGAGATTGACGCTACACCGGGTATGCGCCAAACGTCAGCGACCAGCAGCTGTTTATCGTGAAGCCTTCTCTTTCCAATGCAGTGCCTCTCGTTTCAGTAAACAAATCAGCAAAGCCGTAGCCTTCGTTCGCATTAGAGTTGTTTTTTATATATATAACAAAAATGTTTTACTTTTTGATGGAATTTAATAATTTAGCATTTTAACAAGACTATACTTGTGAGATTGCTTGTTACGTTTTTAATTCGGTGTTTAGTCGTGCACTTGTGTCAGTTGCTGAACGGCGATTTAAATTTCACCAAAAGACAATGTCAAAAAAACATACAAAAGCAAATGAGAGTTAAAGAATTGTAACCCTACCCCCAAATATCTACTATCTATATATGGTGGTAGTTACTTATTTTATGAGAGCGATACTACAATCGTCTCATGCGAAAGTTCGTTTATGAGGATCTGGTTCCCCTTGAGTCGGATGACCAAGCTAATGCTAATTGTGGAGGCTTCTTTATTATTCAGGACTTATTACCTCATCTAATTATATTTCATAAATATATTAGGTTTTACTTACTTTTTGTACTTTCTCTGCAGGCAGCTTCCTCTGCTTTGGACAATCACTTTATTTAACGCGACACGACCGTTAATTCTAAGTACTTTTACAATTAAAACAAGGGATTCATTAACACTATTTTCTTTATTATTCAAAAACTTAATTAATACAAATCTTAGTAATTTTAATAATCTTTATGTCAAAGCGACTGACTAATACCCGAACCACCGACTAAGGGGCGCTACTCCCTTATTAGACGGGGCTGATTAGACAGACCTTTCGATTGACGTCTCGACGTACTAACTGGCTGATTGATCTTGATGGACTGACCCCCTCTACTCTCTTAAACTAAGCTTATATAGATTAAAACCCTTTGTTTGAACATATGAACTCGTTTGAACTCAAATGTTATTTCGTCATCACTACTAAAATCAGATGACATTCCGTCATCAGTTCTTTGGACTTTTCATATTTGGTTTTAATATAAACATTATTTGAATCTCCACGTGCCTCACGCCCAAAAGCTACACGTGTCTTAAACAAAGGAAGTTAATTAATATTTCTCTTAAAAGTTATTGTAAATATTATGTCAGCAATAATATTAATATACGGACATGGTTCTATCGATAAAACTATACTTAATTTAAACAAAGTTCGCGACATTTAGACGCCTAAAACTATTAAAACTACTTTGTATTTGAACCATCCAATGGTTCCTAAATAGTTAGTTAAAATATATTATCAATAATTAATGAATCTATATGGGACTGTTACATTGCTTCCCGTTTTTAAATTAAAATCTATAATCCAATGATTATAATTTTATTAGTCTTTCCCGTATTTCTAGATTCATTCATAATTGAAACCTTAATAAAATAAATGTAATTTAAAATTTAAATCAATAAATCAATCATATATAGTCGTTGATAATTAAAATAATTCTTCTTTATCTGCTTTATGTAGGTGATTTTGTTCTCATAATTTCATTTCAAAATGCGACAAACTTTGATAAATAAGTGAATACTTTTCTTCGTTTCGAATACGCTCTCCCTCGGTTTATTTTCGAATGCGTCCTTCCCTACTGCTTTGCATCTGGCTTCATATTTCCGTAAGTTGCATAACCAATACTGATAGTTTTTAATGTCCGTAGTATTTGTAAATTCTCGTTCTGTTTACAATACTTGTAGATTAATACACACATCATATATGTTTTCTTCTTAAGTGATTACTGCTTCACTTAGACCCTTCATTTCTTCTCGATTATTCACGGACTTCGTCATTTCGTATTGTTTTCTTCATCTTTCAATTTGCATCGATTTCATCGGAATCTTCATCTCATAACGTCTTGCATTCTGGTAGTTCCTCTCGTACATTCGATCATTGACTCGTTCAAGTATTCACACTTATTACCTTAGTCTTACGCATTATGAAAATCAACTACTAGTCTCATCCTTCAGTTCCTCGTTGTTGTAAATGCTGCAATTTATACCCCTACGTAATTATCTTAATTATAAATTCATTTTCTGTCTTCTTTTCTATAATTTCTTACAATTGACATAACAAATTTGGCTCTTGTATAGCTCTTTTACTAATATTTTGATTAACTTTACTTAGAAGTTATAGTCATTACAAAATATGAATTTATTTCATAGCATATCTTAATTTCTAGTTATTTTAATTATATTTTAAACATAACATGTAAATATCTTACGGCATCTGTGTTCTTTTTTTTTTTTTTTAAATATCATTAATATCTTTTGAATTTCCTCTTATTACGTTTCTTTTTATTGTTGTATACATGTTTTCCAACTTTACAATATTTATGCCATAAATTATTTTCATACCTCTTACAAACTACTTGTTAGTTCTACATAACAATGAAATTTAATGTAAACATATTTTTCTTTTCTTTTAATTAAAATACAAATTTAACTTTTCTCTTAAATTTAGAATCAATATTCCATACTTTAGTTTATACTTTTATTAACGAATATTTTAATGAACTTATTCTCATTTACTGTATTTTTCCCATTTAACAAATTTATTATATTTATTTTTTCCAAATCAAAACATTATTCTAAACATGGTTATATCAAAAATTATTTTTAAATCTATTTATTAGTTTTCAAACAACAAAATCTTTACTTTATAGATACTTTACTCAAATATTATAGTCAAGGTAAACATAATTATTAAACTTCAACACTTGTTACTTGAATTTAAAACAACTTTTTATATTCGCATGTAGTTATACATGTGTTTCAAAAAATAAAATTTCTTTTTCTCTATATTATATCTCAATGCAATTTAACATTACAAGTGTTCAAATTTTCAATGAATACCTCTTATCAATTTTCAAATCTTCTTCTTTCTCTATTAAAGTTTTCAAAACGATCTGTGAACAGAAAAACATTTTAATTTATTCAATATTTCTGATATAAAATCTTCAATTAAGTCATCTTATTCTGCAATGCTGCATTCATTATATATCTTGTCCATCTGAAATTATATAGCATTAGTATATTTCAAAAAAACATAAAAATAATTATTCTTTAAACGTTATTGTTACTCATGTTTCGTACATCTGTAACTTCTGGTCTAGTTTGTATATTATTGTACCCTTATCTAATTTATGTTCTCCAACCCCCTGTTAGAAATCTTATTTATGTTCACTTATATTCTCAAGTGTTAATTTCTTCTATGACCTTTCTGACTCGAATTTCAATACATCTGTTACAAATAACTTTAGTCTCTAATTATATGTTTATTTTCTCAACTCATGACCTTTCTGTTTTTATGTTTCTTTTACTCGTAAAATATTAAAGTACCATATTAGTCTCATTTAACTATTTTAACGACAAAATAATCCCCTTTTTAAAATTGACCTCAACTAATTTTATGTTTGTAACAAAAGTTTATATTTTTATTCCAATTCTATACTCTTACACATTATTCAAATTACGCTGTTCATTTATTATGTTTCTTAACCCTTTAATATCGCTTTCTACCGTTCTATTTAAATCTCAAGTTTTCTTTAAACTTTAACCCATTATTTACTTTTCTGTTTTAAATTTCTTAAAATCAAAATCTAATTATACATTTAACCATATCATAATTAATTGTTAATCCTACATCTTAATGTATCATAATATATTACTAGAGTGTGAAAATGTCTACTTTTACTTGTATCTGTACTCATTATGTTAATGTTTGTTTTGCTAAACGTATGCTCTATTACTTTTCGAATTGTTTAACTTCATTCAAATTTGAGTGTTCTTTATTTCATCAACGTCGATTTGCAACTAATCATTATTACATATTCAATAAATATCTACTTATCCGTAGCTCATTGTACACCTTTTAGTACTTCATAACTTTTTCTTATTCAATTTCTTGGTTTCCTATAAACCGTTCATCTGGGTTTCCTATAAACCGTTCATCTGGGTTTCCTATTACCCGTTCATACCGATTTCCATTTTCGGCGATAACTCAATAGTTCCATACTTCTTGGTTTCCTTTAAACCGTTCAAACCGATTTCCATTTTCGGCGATAACTCAATAGTTCCATATACTTTATTTTCATCATTATTTCAGTATTCAAATATCTCATAGTCAATAAATAACTCATAGCAAATCACGAATACAATCGACTCTCTTTAATTTCTAACTAGCACTCATATCAAATCTTTTTAAAATCATACGTCTATAACAACAATGCTACAATACTTTATGTTCAAAAATCATTTTAATAACTCAACTGTGTAACTCTTAAACAAAACTATCTTGACACCCTAGAATACGTTTACTGTTAAAATTATCCTTCCTATTTCCAAAATCTCTTATTGTTACTTTATAAAATGATACTTATGATCTATTCTAACACTTAAATGTTCTTATTCTATGCAACTTTAGTTCAATTAACAATCATCTTTATCCGATTTTTCTAGTTAAAATACTATCTGTTATTCTCTAATGTCTAACGGCAAATTAATCTGTTTAACGCTTACTACTAATGTTTCCTTAAACATCGTCTTAATTAGAATCATGAAATAAATGCTTAACTTAATAAGTGCGAAAATTCCTAAAATTAATCTTTTAAAATTACTCATCATTAATAAATCAATCAATTTATTCTGCAAATTATATTCTCCTTTTCTTAAAACAATAGCAATATTATCTCTCTCAACATGTTTGTTTTCTTCTAGGCTTAAGCTAATAGTATTCGCAACTATTCTATCTATTACAGATTCTTTTACATCTTTTACATTTTTTGCAATTCTCTTTTCATCAATAATTATTTCGTTTATAGTGCCCTCACTTAATAAAACTTTATCATCGCGGCTAGAATCTATTTTTTCTAACTCTTTATCAATTATACTTTCGTGTACATTCTCACATAGTTTATCTACTTCTATTCTATCCTTATTTAAGCCATTAATATCCCAACATGTTTCTTCTAACCCGTTAACAATGCTATCTTGTTCAAATTCTACTTTAATATCATTATTTGCCTGTAAATTATTTTCTTCGGTAACTAATTCGTTCGTGCCCTTTCTATGGACTAAATCTGTCCTGTCACTGTTTAATTCTATCGATGTATTTACGTCATCTTTATCAATTTTAATTACTTTTGAACTTTCATTTAGTTCGTCTAATGCTACACTGAACTTTTTAGAGTTTGTATCTTCGTTTTCAACATTATCAAATCTATCAAAAATTACGCTGTCTTGTACATATCTGTTACTTAAAGTACTTCGGTTTTCTTTTAGCTCTATATATTCTGCTAAAGCTAAGGCTTCGACCAATGTTTTTGGATTTTCGTAATCAACAAATCTAGAATAGCTGTTACGCAAGCCCAATATAAATCGATTTAAAATCTTATGCTGTAATTCCATTAATTGTAAATCCCGTTTACTTTGTTCAAAACTGATATTAATTGTTTTTCTAGCTAAGTCTGCTACTCTTTCTGAAAAATTAAAAACAGACTCTCCATGGTTTTGTTTACAAGAATTAAAATCAAATTCTGCTTTCATTAACTCTGCGGGTCTACGACAATTGTATTTGTTAAGTAATTCTATCTTAATTTTTTCATAATCTTTTAATTCTGTTCGAGTTAAAACAATATGTAGAAATTCTAGAACCCTTGCGTTCAACTTTACAGATAATGCAAAAACCCTTTCTTTATTATTCCAACTAAAAGCATCTGATATTCCCTCTAATTGACTCAAAAATAACGTAATACTATCTTTTTCTTCAAATTCCCGTAAGAACTGTAAACCTTCTTCCAACTTTTTAAATCTATCTATTAAATTATCCATTTTTAATACGCGTAAATCACTCTATTATTTCTCATTACATTTAATTACCATTTTACAAAAATCGTTTCAAAATATTCCCCTTTTTATAATAATCATGTTAAATTCAATCAATACTCATTAATTACTTTATTTACGTTCCAAGTCTTTATATAAACAACGTTGTCCAAATCTGTTTCTTTCTACATACTCGTACTATTCATAATCTTTGTTATATTTCTGTAGCTATAACCAACTGAACCTTTACTATGTGACCCTAATAAATCACTTACATTTATTACTCTCTTAAATGTTATACAACACTGATATCTTTCTCCGAAATTTAAATACATAACTGCAGTACTATTTGACATTTTAAAAATCTTTCCTTTTTCTTTAATAAACTTTCTTTATTAACCTTGTACAAATCTATTAGACCCTTGTTACATTATTCCATTTTTCAATTATTTAAACTTTTTCTTTTCCAATTATTCGTTTTCTATAGGCATACTATTTCTATTACATATATGAGGCATACGTTCACTACATATATGTCCATAAACAATATAAGTTGATAATTACCAAACCCCTATATATTACACATGAATATAAACTGATTCAGGAATCGAACCTGAAGACACAGAAACCAGCGTTAAGCTTTAATGTACTGTATCGTCACAATTATTCTTATATCTGTTCTTTTCTAATTATTAATATGCAGTTGCTAGTTGCAATTAATAATCTATATTTCTTTTCTAATTATTAATATGCAGTTGCTAGTTGCAATTAATAAGCTATATTTCTTTTTCCCAATTAATACTTTTTTTTCCGTTTTTCACAATTAATAAAACTTATTCTTATTTCCTTTTCCCAGTTACTAAGATTTCCCTTTATTTTCTCAAATTAAATTTTCCACTTAATGCCTTTTTCTCAATTAATCAAATTTCTGCCTTTTTTAAAATCTCACAATTTTAATACCTTTTTTAACGTATCTCTCTTTTAAAATACCTTACAATTTCTATACCCTTTTTCTTTTAAATGACCCCACAAATTCAATACCTCTCTTTTAACATATCTCTTTTTTTATAGACCCCACAAATTTCAATACCTCTCTTTTACAACACCTTTCTTTAAATGACCCCACAATTTTCTTTTAATTCATCCCACTTCTGACACCAAAATGTAACCCTACCCCTTATATCTTTCTAATCTATATATGGTGGTAGTTACTTATTTTATGAGAGCGATACTACAATCGTCTCATGCGAAAGTTCGTTTATGAGGATCTGGTTCCCCTTGAGTCGGATGACCAAGCTAATGCTAATTGTGGAGGCTTCTTTATTATTCAGGACTTATTACCTCATCTAATTATATTTCATAAATATATTAGGTTTTACTTACTTTTTGTACTTTCTCTGCAGGCAGCTTCCTCTGCTTTGGACAATCACTTTATTTAACGCGACACGACCGTTAATTCTAAGTACTTTTACAATTAAAACAAGGGATTCATTAACACTATTTTCTTTATTATTCAAAAACTTAATTAATACAAATCTTAGTAATTTTAATAATCTTTATGTCAAAGCGACTGACTAATACCCGAACCACCGACTAAGGGGCGCTACTCCCTTATTAGACGGGGCTGATTAGACAGACCTTTCGATTGACGTCTCGACGTACTAACTGGCTGATTGATCTTGATGGACTGACCCCCTCTACTCTCTTAAACTAAGCTTATATAGATTAAAACCCTTTGTTTGAACATATGAACTCGTTTGAACTCAAATGTTATTTCGTCATCACTACTAAAATCAGATGACATTCCGTCATCAGTTCTTTGGACTTTTCATATTTGGTTTTAATATAAACATTATTTGAATCTCCACGTGCCTCACGCCCAAAAGCTACACGTGTCTTAAACAAAGGAAGTTAATTAATATTTCTCTTAAAAGTTATTGTAAATATTATGTCAGCAATAATATTAATATACGGACATGGTTCTATCGATAAAACTATACTTAATTTAAACAAAGTTCGCGACATTTAGACGCCTAAAACTATTAAAACTACTTTGTATTTGAACCATCCAATGGTTCCTAAATAGTTAGTTAAAATATATTATCAATAATTAATGAATCTATATGGGACTGTTACAGAATGGTTATAAAAAATATCTACCAATAAACAGTTGATAACAATACAGACAGAGTGACATGAAAGAAATTTAATTTATTGCTACATTGTGAAGGATATTCTTTTTTTGAGATTTTGGTTTCAGGTTAATTCATTGCCCACAATAAATCCATCGCAGAATGCTCCTCTGCAAATAAATTGTTGCTATCAAGAGTCTGTTGCACGCTATAATACTTTTTATGTAAATATACGTAAGGGGCTATTTATAAATTACATCACACAAATACCACGGTTTTTTACGTCACATATTGTGTACCTACAGTTTCGACTCCCGATTGCCTTCCAATCTAATTGAAATTCATTACATCTAGTCACAATTTTTTATTTCGTGTTTAATTTCTTTTTTGAAAGTTGAATTTTATCTAATTGGATGCGATGTCACGAAGCTTATGACTCCTTCTCCCTCCCCTTACAAATCCTGTACTTGGTCTCCCTGATCTTGTCACACTTTTCGCCGCTCTTTCCACTCACTCTTTGCATGTGACGTAATTAATAATGGATAACCCATATTTGTATTTAGGAGATACCTGCAGACATTATTACATTTTTTCGAAAAACTTTAGGCCTACACTATAAATATTACAGACACCGTGTTAAATTTTTAACATACAAACTGTCCGTATACATAACACCTACTTAACTTAAATTACCAACGTAACATTTGAGTGACAAGACTGAACAAAAAGGAAAACAACGTCCGACGCAGTAGTGTTCGTAACCGTAACCGTAAACGTAACCTTGCTAAATTGCCAGGTGAGAATGATGATGCTGAGTTGGATACTGGAATGGGACAGAGAGATGGGGTCTGGAAGATATATGCAACTTGTTTTATGTTTTAAGCCCATTTTATAATTAATGTTTTATTGACTAATCATATAGACACATCATGTATGGAAAATGCGTCTACATTTCGGTTCTAAAAAAGACTGAGGGTAGACCATACAGGGGCATCGGCACATCTTAAAAGAAATCATTTGGTACAAAGAGATATGTGCAATTGTGGAGAAGGGGTAGCAGATCCAGAACATTTGATCTTCCAATATACAGAAACGGAGCCTGCAGAAATAATTTGTACAGAGTTTGGGTAAAAAATGGAGTGGTGTTGCTCAAGAGTATGCAGAAACTACTAAAATATCCGAGGTGGCCAACGGGTTTAAAAGTTTAGGTGTAATAATAAATGAAA
This sequence comes from Panorpa germanica, assembly GCA_963678705.1. NCBI lineage: Eukaryota > Metazoa > Arthropoda > Insecta > Mecoptera > Panorpidae > Panorpa > Panorpa germanica. Next base: position 12,076,376 of record OY783217.1, read on the forward strand.
TGTAAATATGTAAAATGTAATAAAAATGAATTATGAAGGGAAGCACGGGAATTATTATTAAAAAAGAAAATTTGGTTCTAAAGCTTTCTGTAAGCAACTGCTATATTTTTACTATTGTCTATTATCGATCGTGCTCTGTGGTTCTTGAGAAGTGTAAATAACCTTCGAAATATCTCAGGATTAATTGTTTAGAATCACAATATTGTAAAATCTACTAAACATTAAACATTTTTCATAATGCGAGGTCCATTCCATCTCCACTATACAAGAAACTAGCTGATGGTGATAATGACGTAACATGTATACTACTTTAAATGTCTGTAACGTTTTACTTTAAGGAAATCTAGTAATATTTAATCTAAAAAGGTCTTAATTTTTTCTAAAATCTTTTTGTTATACTTTCCTAAATACATTTTAAAACTGTTTTAATCCTTAAAAATGATTAAAGATAGATTTAAGTTCTCCACTTTTTACGATTCTGTTAATAATTTTAAAAAGATCGTTTTATCTTAATAGCAATAGTAGTAGATTTCCTAATATACCTACAGTTACATCTTTGATGGTTTTAACCATAAAAAAGTTTACCTGTTACACAACATATTATAGATAAATATGATGCAAAATTATATAGGATTACATACTAAATTTATTTATTTAATGACAGTGTAACAAAATTATGTTATAATTCCGTAAATAATAAAACGTAACGTTATATAAATATTACATTAAAGGGTTATCTATAAAAATAGCCATTATAAGGTAATAATAATTGTAAACAAATTAAAATATGCTCTCGCAAATGCTTTATGCATCCAGGTATGTAAATGATTACTTATTAATTAAAATACCATTGATTATAGCTTCAAACATATTATGAATTCTATAAATAAAATATAATTAAAAAAAGAAAACAACGCTTCTGATTCCAACTGGCTTATTCTTTGATTCCTCGGGGTATGATTTTTTCAGTTGATCATGCACTTGTTTTTGCAATGGTTACAACAACTCTTGCGGCATTCTCCAGACCAGATACGAATACGCCCCCTTTCCACTTGTTTGCTTTTCGTTATAAGTTTATAATTAATTACACAAAATATAAAAACTGCAAGGTTTCATTGTACTTGCACACCACGAATTAAAATAAATTCCTTTAACAGTTTATCTCGTCATAATTCATACAGCGCCATCTGCTACCAGCGCCGCATTAAGCATTAAACTAACGAGTTCGAAAGGTCACCACCTGAGTTTAGATCAGGGACCTGATTTCATTACCGTTTGTTATATTATCTGATAACTTTTCATTCAGCCTTCGTATGTTTGTTCTCGCAAAATTTAGTCGGGCGTGTACTATGTTTAATGCGGCCCTGTCAGCTACCACTTTGATCTTCGTACAAATTGTGCTACAAGTAGAAATGATTAAAAGAGAAAGGTTTTTGATTTAGTAAACAAAAACAATTGAATCCTTGTGGTTGTTAACATTTTCCAATAAACTGTTTCTAGTTTGACCATGCTGTTAGCGACATTTGACATTTCAACTGTCTAACTGACCATATCATTATTTGTAATATATGATACTGTTTTTTTGCTTGGTAACCAAGTACTGAAATACCTAATGTCATGAGAAATATTTTGTATTTTAAGATTATTCAACGTTCAATTGGTGCAGGTCCAAAGGTAGAGTGAATGGAGTGCTTGCTCCAGGCGCCCAATTAAGAGGGAGCGCCAAAATGATATTTTTTATGGGAAGGAAAATAATGACTAGATATTTAATAATTTATTGATTTTTGGAATTGGAAATAGCTCACTCCATATTTGTTTCCAAAATTCTACAGTGGTCTAACTACTTTCATACATTGCAATCTTAGAAAATCTATTGTGTTGTTATCCAACATTTGTTAAAACCAGTTGTCCAACACGTACAAACTTAATCGAGGTTTGATATGATTTAAAAAAAAGTAATAAATGAAGTAATAAAAATAAGATCAATTCTTTGAAATACGATTATGAGGAGATCCACAAAGGAGAGAAAACATTGTATTTATTTATTTTTCTTGTATAGAAAGATTGTACATTTACCGACAGTCAATAGAAACTTTTGACTGTAATAAAAATACTCTGATGTGTCCTTTTAGTTTTAAAAATAGTATATATCTATATATCCATTGGTTTGGACCATTAAAGTTAAAGAAGTCTAATACATTCGTATCTAAAAAAAAACGTCAACTTATGAATGCAAAAAATATATCAATATTGGATGCCGCTTGTTGGCCTAAGCAAAATAAATATTCACAAGACAACACTGCTTTAAAAAATATTTAAAATTTCCTTGTGTTATTTTTCAAAGCTGTCAGACCATATCTCTATCAATTTTTTGGAATATTGACCAAAAATTTAGGTATTTAACTTTGAGATAGTGATAAATAAATTAGAGATGTTAGAAGAAATAATTTTTTAAAAGTTTTAGACTACAACAACCTCGCGAAACATATCTATATTTTGTTTCTTATTATTCCATCTACTTCATTTCCTCCGCAAACGCAAAACTCCAATAACAAGTTTTTCAATAAAGAAATGATCGATGTTAATACATTTAAATGCATTTGCATGAATGTTCAGTCGTGGTCAAAAAACAGAAATACGTGATTTGTTTTGGTCAAACTAAAGCGTTGACCGCGGTATTTGGTGTTTAATGAGTTGGGTTCAATATGACAGCCCCTCCCTCGACACTTTTACCCCCTCGGCACAATGAACCAACGACGTGAACACTGGATTTATCTGCCGACTCGTTACTTAACTTAAGATGCTGCCCGGGCGCGAGTCCGGCAACTACTGCAACACTGATTTCAATATATCTTCTTTTGTGCGTTTCTCCACACTTTATATATTTTAAGATTTGTCTGATTGTTGCGTGTGTGTTTATATACTGTAAATAATATTGCATTCCTACATACCCTATTGTTAGTTAAGGCTACAATCATCGGGCCTTTGTTAAAATATAAAATTCGGGCTCCAATCCTATATACATATATTATATATTCAGTGACAATATTTTGTATATTGACAACAGTTAAACATGTAATTACATTTTAATAAAATTATGTAAAAGTATGTGATTATTCTTGACAGTGTACTAAACAATATGACCGCAAGACCGCATACTCATTATAATCCACCTGATTTCATTGTGTGTTGGCCTGGGTTGCGCTAAGCTCAAACAATCCAACCTGGTGATGGTGATGCTGATGTTGCTGGTCCCCTGATACCTGTATCGGTAACTATATACCTGCCCTGAGTATAAGCTCCCCGATATCAACCTGGGTCGCCTGAGCTAAGGTGAACTGAATTCAGTCCATGCAGTGCACCGTGGTGAGGTGGTTAGAACCGTCCAGCATCACTTTGCATGGATTATCCTGACGAGCTGCGACTTGCTAGCAGCACTAACTATATCACAATAGAGAAAGAATGATTCAAGAGTATTGTACATTGTGCCCAGGTTGGTATTCTCTCTCTCCAACGTTCTAAGCACGAAGAACGAGAATAATAAGGCAGCAGGCCAACAAACCGACAACCAGATAAAATGATAGCGAGTTGGAAATCGGAGGGGACTCAATTAAAAATATCTTGGCAATGTTAGACAACTGTGTCTTCAGATTGAGTCTAGTTTTGGTTGCTATCAAGTAATAGTAGGATTACATAATTAATTTATCACCCTGCAATACATATCACTGTCCAATAATAGTACAACATCAACAGATTAAAACATAGAATTTAAAGTATCATTCCCTCTAACTGCTTTAATTTTATTTTGTATTTCGTATTTAATTTAAATTGTTTACCATATGGCATATACGTGTAGTCATTCACAGTTTTTCTTAGTTTTTTCAGAACCTTACAAGATCGAATGTATTAAATTAAAAATATTAAATTAAGAAAAACTATATTATATTATAACCTCCAAAATGTGACAATCTGTCAAAATGCAGTAGGATTTACTTTTTAAAAGAAGTTTAATTTTAATTTTAATTATTTCACATACAATTTTGTCGAACTGTCCAAATTTATATTACTAACGATGCATACGCACCAACTAAATTAACTAAACTTAAATTAAAGCACAAATGTGAAAAGGAATGCTTAAACGAAGCCTTGAAATCTAGATTACAATATTAAATAAAAACAGTAAATTAAATGTTAAAACATTGAGTGGGAATAAGGTTTTAGGGAAATGTAAAATTAAAACTAAAACTTTAAATTAAAAGATTAGATAGGAATGGTTTTCAATATTAGATTGATAAAAGATTGGATTTAAAAGGTGTAACAAATATGAAAGATTAATTTGGTATGAAGTCGATACGAAAAATCAATTAGAGCCAATGTAGTGAAAAAGTTATTAAATTAGAAATTGGTGTATTAATAGAAATATTAATATCTATCTCTAGCTAAAATACTCTGTTCTGAGGTTGGAGGCTTTAAAATATTATCAATTTTACTATCTCGGTCATGATGACACCAACCAAGTTTATATATAGAAAATAAATATTGTTTACTAATTCCACAAACGTTACAACTGACTATTCTGTACGTTCGCCTAGTGCTCGACGTACTGATCCGTCGAATTTATTATTTTAATTAGGCATCCAATACACTTGTATACCCATTCGTACATGGTTTTCAATTTAAATAATTTACTACGACGATCTCAGAATCGACCAACCGGTTTACACTTTTATTTAATTTGTGATATTGCCATTGTGCTTATATTATTATACATATTATTTTTTTTCTTTATTTTTTATATTTTTATTATAGCTTAGAAATTTAAATATTTTTATTTGATAATTAATTTTACTTTTGATGCAGTTTACTTTCTTTAAGAAATATTTTATTGCTTTCTAGAAATAATATGGTGTACGTATATGGGGCCATGCATAAATTACGTTACACAAATTTCCTGCTATCTAACTCTAAAACAAGTAAACTTATAAGAGATTCATCAATCGCTCTGTGCTTTTATACCATATTTTGGTAAATTCACTTCATTTAAAATCAATAACAAATCCAGAGAACAAATAAAACCTGACCCTAAACAAATATAATCTAAACCATATTTCCAGTCTTTGTATTACTGTTCCACCTTTTAAAAAAATCATTGACCGTCACTGTATAATAGTGTAACAAATTGAAATTTAAAAAATAGTCTACAACAACAATTATATATACATATATTCAGTAATCAATCACCTTAATTCCATTGAAATATAATCTCGTTACAGAAATAGCAGCATCCAAATAAATCATAAACAGGTTCAATGATTTCTGATTAGATTGCCCAGCAATAATGTTAAGCCGCTCTGCATGTGTTGTGTCCGTAAGCAGCCATCACCATCACCATCACCAGCCCAACATCAGCATCAGCATTGGGAATTTGAATGACCGGAGTCACCTGTGGATCCCATCACTGATACCTGTTGTTAATCCACTTTATCGAATGTAGAGCAATCTTTGGCGACACCTTCAACTTGTTCTGTTTTCTTCACTGATAAGTTGATGATTTCAAAAGCAGCTGCCAGCTGGAGACGACTACAGACTGTAGACAAATGGTTCTTAACCTTTTTAAAGTTTTTTTTTTTTTTAAATATAGTTTCTTGGGCTTCCTAGGCACGTATCCTCTTATCGCCCCTAATATTGTTCTGCTTCTTCTTATACTTTATATCCAGACAACAAGAATGATCTATTCATGACTACTGCTGTTATAAATTTCGGTTTCTCAATCAAAAAGGCGATGTTACCATTTTAAAGTTATGGAACGCGTTTGATTATAAGAAACTAACAAAGTTACTGAGGGAATTAAACTAAAAACAAAAATAAGAATATCGAACAAAATTGAACCTCTTATAAATGAAGTTTTTCCCACCTACTCATAATGAGTTTGTGAACTCATTTTTTAGGGATAAGTGTTAATACACGTATATTAGAGTTTTAATTTTTTAAAATATTTAGTTGTTTGTACCGCATGTTTAACAAGAAATAAGTAATTATAAGTAAACGAGATTATATTCCTTCGTTATATAATACTTAATGGAATACACAACGCAGCGGTTAGCGGTAAATGACGTATCACATATACGCACTCGTATGCATCTCTGTTGTATAAAAGAGATTACAAATTTTCTACATGTGACGTACCCTCTATTCGAATTGGGTTTAGAACCACTGTTTAGACCGTCGAGTGTACCGCCCTCGCTCATTCTGTCTGATGTATTAACGGTACATTATGACTAACTCATACTTTACAAACTCACTCCCAAGTCCCGATTACCTTCCACCTGACCTCCCACTTTCCTATTCCTATATATCAAGTTGATTCCAGAGTCCGGAACAGGATAATCCAGTAGCATGATGGTAATTGAACATGAGCTTGTTGAATTGTATTTAATACAAATATTTTAAACAAGATTTTTGGTTATTTATAGTACTTAGTAGATACTTGTGCAAGAGATCTTTTTTAACGCATTTTGTGCGTATAAAATACACTGCTACTGAATATTAAAACGTCTTCATACATAACCTTTATGTGTACATTACGCCCTCATAATATATATATATATATATATATACATATATATATATATATATATATATATATATATATATATATATATATATATATATACATATATATACATATATAGGTATATATATACATCTGTTATAGATAGTAAGTTGAAATTTTGTATATATACTTCGCTATTGATTGTGAAAATATTTCGGAATTTAGTAATTTAAGAATTTAAAAAATTGGAGCGTTGAGAAATTGAAAATGATGGTAGAAAATTTTAAACAAAGTTAAAATTTTGGAATATGTCATAATTAATAAAGAAAACTACAAATATTTCATTCGGAGACAGTTTTTGGCTAGGTTAAAAATTGTGCAATAAATTTATCTCAATTCACAAATTCAACCTTAGACAAAATGATAAAAATTCTCAAGTTCTTAAAAGAACTTGATCGATGAAATAACGCGTGAATTTTGAAAATTGAAAAATATTCTAATTTTGTTAATGAAATGATAAAGTTATTTGGAAGGCTGCAAAATACGCTCTGTTAAAAAATTTATTAGTGAAATATTATAATTAAGTATTAGTAAAGTGCACGCATTGCGTCAGGAATGGTTAAGGGCTAAAATGAGGAAGAGAAGGGAAGTAAGAGTGAAAGTGTATGCAACGACGGCTACGAGTTTGCTATGGTAACAACTAAGATGTTACTTGAAATGTTTTTTGAATCAATATCGTATGCCCATTTTTATGACTAAATCAATCTGTACCGCAGCTTCCCTTTCTGTAACAAATTTTATTCAATAAAAACCAATGCGTTTAATACGAGTAGTGCGGACCTGTGAACACTTTAGCTCCATAACTGTAAAGGCACGTATTTCTAAAGATTTTATGATCTGAATATTATAATATAGTTAATCTCGAGTAAATAAAATACTTAGTTCAATAGACCTCCCAAAGTTTCATTAAAATCCTGTTTCTTTTCTTTTAGCAATTCGATTTACGCCTAGATGATAAATTGACCACTGAAATGACCCCTTAGACAAAAGATATAGTGTTTATATATACATACATATGCATAACATTTATTAGTTTACTTTTATTTTTATTATAATAAAGTGGACTATTAGTTTTTATTATATCGCATTACCTCTCACATTTAGAATATGTTTGATCATAAGTTATAATTTATAAGTTGTTACTACCTGGGGATATGTGTGATGTTCTTATATTCATACTGGTACGTATATGTAACATTAACAATGCCGGATTGCTGGGTTGGTGGATTACCTGCAGTGAGTAGTGAGAGGTCCACCATATTCTGTCCACCTTTCATTGGAACCTGAAGAGCTGGTGCGCTACTCTCCTTGACGAAATGTGAAATGGTCTATGGTCAGGTATCTTTGAAGTCATCATCTACTTCTTAGATAATATTAACAAAATTAGACATTGCAATAATTTACATTGGAGGCAATTGTGATGAAAAACTACATAACTGAGTATAACTCATATATGATCCACCCGGCTAGAATTGTTTTTACTGATTTTGCTCTGTCGAAATCAGGCTGGGATTGCCCCGTTGCAACCCTTTAGTATTTTACGTTACATCCCAGTTGGATCCCAATTGGGTTTACCAAAAAAAAATTTGTCGGAAAGTTTTTGTAAAACCGAACAAATCTTAATCTCATCTTAATCATAAATCTTGCTTCATTCTAATTTGTGTATACATGTAGAATGTATTTATATGTAGAATTAGCTTGGACTGCTTTACTTCTGGCGTTTTCTTTTTATGATTTAATTACACCATTTTTTTATACACTGTCGCTTTTACACCCTATACGCATTTTTTATATTATGAATAGCTTCCTGGGACCTCGGTCTTTTTTTTTATCCATATAGTCTGCACTGCTATTTACTCTACTACTACTACTCAATTCTTATTCCTTTAACTTCATTTCCAGTGTTTCATTTCAATTCCTTCGCTTAAACTGAACTATAATCGTAGCAATTGTTATATTTTACATACATATTTGGTCATAACACTGTTGTGGCACACAGTTACTATGTTCACTTAGTATTATTTACTGAGTTTTCTCACAGTGTAGAGTGGGATAATCCAAATTTTGTTTACTTATTAATATTGCCGTAAAATATGAGATAATGTCAAAAAGAAAAATAAAATACTGAAAGTACAAATCTATAGTCATTTAAATGTAAAATGCGAAATTGTCCTTGGTATAAATAGAACTAATGTCCCGGAGTCGTTTTAGATGAACGCTACAAACGCGTTAGTGAAAAAGATTGAATTTGTTACTTTGTGTACCACACAACTAAAGCAAAAGCATGGTCTAAATGTAAAATATTATTACATTAAAAAATAGTACATCACAGGTACTACAAATAGAACTGTGCTAGTGTTTTTAAAAGAGCTAGAGATTAAACAAACTTACACAGGATAATATTGCACAATTATTATCTAAAACAAATTAGTATTTCAATAAATAAAATATAATATAAGTCAAAGAAAATGATGAACATATGCAAATATCTCAACAACTTCAATGACTCCGCAAAAGTCTCGAGGAACTTGACTTTTACATAACTATATATGTAACACATGTATACCCATACGAGATTCAAGGAGTTTTTTATGTTTGATATTTGTTATATATTGAACATTAATGATTTTTAAAAGGTCACTTATAATCTCATTTGACTTTAATACCATGGCATTAGGTAAACGAGGATAATACAGCCGGGCATTGGGCAGTGTAAGGAGGGGAATCAGGCTCATGTTTGGGTGCTGGTTTAGGCTCAAGCTCAAGCTCAACCTGAACCGTAGAACCTCAGACACAGACACAGTACAGACGCAGGCGCTAGGCCTACACCATGTTATTTATTTTACACGCGCAAACATATTTGTCTGAATTACTACTTAATAAATTACACTACGCTGCGTTGCGCTGCTCTGAACAGACGCGACGCGACCAGGGCAAGTTGAACTATAAAATTTATCTAATATTTATTAGTTCTACAAGGTGATTCTAAATGATACTGCATTGTTATTAGGCATTCCGATTTTTGGAAGAAAATAACTAGAACCTTGGCTATTCTAGCTGATTAAATTGTGACGGGATAAAAAAAAAATGGGTGTGCAAATAAATGTAAGCATACTGCAAAGGGTTCGCAATTGTTTTTTGTTTAAGTCTCTAGTAATGTGGAAGCTGCTTGCAAATGAACTATGTATGTGTCGTAGATAAGTTTCTAATCTGTGTAAAATTTCAGGTTCATCAGATAACGGAAAAGCGTGCCCCAAGAGCTTTGAAAATCGAAAATTTGTAGAAATTTTTTTTAGATGTATTTATCTTGCGAAATATTAATATTAAGCAAAAAAGTTTTATGTAAAAGTTGTAGATCTATTAAAAATACATATATTATGATGTATGACTTTTTCTCGTACAACTACGATTTTCGAGAAATTATGTTGTAAATTAATACTATGTTGGATCACATTAAGTTTTTCATGTGAGAAAAAGGTAAAAAGTGAAAAGAATATTTATTGTGCAGTTATTAAAAGGAGGCAACGAAGGGAAGAGGTAGCTGGCGGAGATAGAGAAAAGGAACGAGGAAAGAGAAGGAATGGCAGAGTAGAAACAGAAGAGAGAGTAGCAGAAAGAGTGAAGCAGTAAGGGTTTAAATTTACATGTATTGTTTTTCTTTTTCTTTTGGAAGGAGTGAGAATGTTTAAGGCAGAAGAATGTAATGTAATGGCAAGAACATTAAAAGTTAACAATTTTTTTCAAAATTATATTTGTATATTGGTTATTGCTCATTTATTATTTTACTCTTCAATATTTGTATACGGCATTATTGAACACTCTACCATATATAAAGCTGCAATAGTGCAAGTAGACGCCAGAAAGTGTCATTGTGGCTGCATTTCATAAATCGGTTTTAATCTACGGACGGTGGACAGGACAGTCGTAGTTGTACTCGCCGTGGTCTGTAAATTGTTCTGTGAGTTAAAAACCAGAACGTAATTAGGCTGATCAAGTGAATTATGATGGTAATACTTTAATATTTATGCCGGCGAAGATTTAAACGGTGCTGTACCCAACATTTGCTGCTACTAATTGTTTAAAATAACTGAAATCTTTTCTATTACTTTAGCACGTAGGTAGAATCATTAACAGCTCATTTTTAACGTCTAATTCAATCGTTATTAATTACTTTTATGTATACTAATGTACATATTTTATATTTAGACAGACTAAACTGTTTTAATTCAACCTTGTCTAGAGTAGTTGGTATTTTGCCCTTACTGAATTTTTCTAATTTGTATGCAATGTTATTCTTAGACAAAATAGAACTTATTGTTACTACGACAAGAGGTTAAATTGTAATCCAACACGGATCATCTTCTTAAATCTCATTCCGCATTCTTTTCCATCTGACAGACATCTTCATAAAATAATTCTTAAGTCTATAAACATGATTACGTCAAAATAATTGCTTTAATTTTTCTACTCACGATGTTTTCTAATCTGGATTGGAGTGACTGCGCTTGTGCCTTTTGTGTACATAGATAATGAGACCATAAACAAACCGCTTTGTTATTTGACGCCCGTCAATTATATTCGTTCTCTTACAGATATCAGCCCAATGCCCAATAACGAACAAGCACGCGATGGTCATCAACATAGACAATAATATTTAATATTTCTAAACTTTAAATTAAATTTAAATTTGAAAAAATATATATATAATGTGTGTGTTATCGCCAGTGGCGTTAGGAATATAAAATTAATTGTTTGAATCATATTTTTTCTCGCATTAGAAAAAAAAAAATTGAAAGTAAAATTATTATTAAAATTTTAAAATATTATTATTTTAATATTAAGTAGAAAATTGAATATTATAATTGAATTTTATGATGAATTTATTTAATAGAAAAAAATTAATATGAATAAATTTACTGGTTTAGTTTGATGTTTTGATTCGTACGTGGGAAATGATTCTCCGGGCCGGCGTAGAAATGCGTAGAGCGATGGATCAGCAAATGGAACTTGTGTCTTCTAAGAATTGTTGTTCTAAGCCTGTAAGGGTTTTAGCGTATATACCTATAGTACTTTACATTTGGCCATTTTCAAAATTCGAATATTCGAAAATGTATTTGCTCATCCGTCTATTCTATGAGGACACGAGTGTTTGGTTACTTGATTTGTACCATGAGCAGATCCGGATATACTCTTATGCTAAATAGGCTTATCACTCAAACTAACGGTTAGTCTAGACATAATTTTGAATGTGACGATTCATTTTCCCATCAAATGGATGTTGACGGATGGACGGATGTTGTTTATTTGTATATTTATTCGATTTGTGTAATTATCAAATAACAGACGACATCGTGTAAGGCGTCTAAAATCAAAGGGATGTAAGTGACAAATTTCATAAATTTAAGATAACCAGCACAAACGATAGAAGACGTGCTACCATTTAATGGAACAGAGAAACTTGGACAGATTTTACTACATAGCGTGCAATTCCAAACCCTACTGAACGAAAGCGCCTATACGATCTTAACTTTAAACTCGTTTTCTGAAGAATTTTACTTTTGTCTTTTACATCTCTTAGCATCTAGACGTCTTATGTAATATAATTTTTATTAAAGCCTATGAAATAGTAGAATTAAGTAACCATGATGCAATGTATTTAACAAAAATTTCTACGATCCACCTTACATATACTCTTCTCTGTCATATATCTCTGTTCTCTTTCATGGAGTACATACTCTCAAGTATTTCAAGCGGCTACTGTTTTCTTTATAGCAGCGCTGCCAGTTTCAGCGATCAACAATTTATACAAGTGTCGTTTAAAATTCAATTAGCATTTTTAAATGCAATAAACATTAAATGTAAATGATAATTATCTACATTAATGGGCGTGTCGTTACAAACAAGTTTTAATTACCGAAATTCCGATTAAAGACAGCGCTGCGCGATTAACCACTAAACGCTGATTTAAGAAACACTCCTGAAGTAATGCAACCAGAAGATGCTTTTGTTTGAATTTTAAGAAGACTTCGATTGTCTGTGATATTTCGGTTTGCATTGTAGCACCCACCAGGGACTCCAGGAGGACCTCAAGAAGGTAAAGTTTAATCGAGTGTATGTGAAATACAAAAACACATAGGAGATAACCATCATCGATGTGTATCACTTCCACAAATACAATGAATTATACCACGGAGCACATTCCGACAGGTTTCTTTTATTACCACTGAATAGATGTATAGCAAGCAGTACACTGTTAAAAATATTTGAAAGGATTTAGTTAATTACTTTATTTATGCATATTTATTTAATTAGTTTTATTTTTTATTTTATAATTTATATTATATATTATAATTATTATTATATATTATTATATATTATAGTTATTATAATTTATAATTAACACATTGTCTTGTAGAATAAATATTTATTATACATCTATGCATATGTAACAACAATTTTAATATTAGATTTCTTATTTTTGTAATATCTCCTCTAAATGTATCTCTTAGAAAGTAGTTCAAAAGTAACTACATTAAATTCGAAAAATTCATCCTCATATTTAAGAAAGCTTCCTTTATATACTTTTCCAAGTGACCTTTCCTAAAAGTAGGATTTATCAAGCTCCTTAACATAGGCACAAACCGCAATCAACTCTGCATTTAAAATACCTACTGCGTCTGATATTTCTTCACACTCAAGCTCATCCAACTTTGTGAATTTTTTCACCCTTTCTTGTGTATTACCCTTATTTAACCGATCTCTACGATGTTCATCTTCACTGTTTTTTCTCTCTCTCTCTCGTTCTCGTTTATAACGAATACTTTATCATTGCAAACGAATGTGAGGATTCCTCCAGAGTTGAATTCAGTTCGGTTTTAATATTGATAAAGTATTTTTTTTTATATATAGTTTCTCGGGTTTCCTAGGCACGTAGCCTTTTATCGCCCCTAATATTTATTGATAAAGTATTGGATCATATTACGATGACCAATTTTTTACATGTTTGCAAATTCTTTCATGACAGCGTTCTCTATTGATGGCTGTCAAGCTAATATGACCTGTGTGTATTAATTTGTGTGTCAAGCTCGGTACTTTTGGGACCATCCACATAAGACCTTTACATTTTAACGTCAATTTTTAACATTAAGCGATTTTTCAGGATTATATTTTTAATAAAAATTAGGTTATTTATGACTGTTTTAAGCTTTTATCATATTCTGCAACTTCTGCTTCAAAAGTGGGTTTTGAAACGTTATGTCTTTTAATATTCTTTTTATTATTAGCCCCGAATTTTTCGTTTTTCCTTCATTTCGGATAAATTTCCTTCTTCTATAGCATACATGTATAGTATAAGTTTCTACAGGAATGATGGCAGCTTCTACAGCTGTCCAATCTATAGTCTTCATTCGTTGTATTAGCCTTAATAACCGTCGGTATGACATTGAAATTAATTTTAATATTTTACCGTGAAATAATTTATATGATTACTTCTATTCATATGCATATGAATGTGATTATCTTTATAATTTAAATCAGTTCCAATAACATATACAAGCAAGTATTTCTGAATAAATGAATAGTCAAATTTGTCAAATGGATTCATAGATGAAATAAGGCGGTCTCGTTTCTGTACAAGGCGTTCAGTGAGTGGGTGTTGGGCGATATGTCTTGGCAATGTCTCACTCTAATCTGTCCCCTGTCTATGCTAGTACTGGTTTTAGTTCTGGTACTAATTAGCGCGGTGTTCTATATACCGCGTATAAATTTAACGGTGTAATCCGACGATCTGGACTGCCATGGAATCGAGTTCTTCAGATCGTGTCAGCAGATTACAAACGCAATTGACAAAGTGGATCAGGTGATCAATCGTTTAACTAAAAACACTAAATCACCGCAATGTGCTGCTAGAGACTCTACTACTGGAGCAGTGATTACCAACTTTATTGAAATTAGGAGTCAAATTTAGGAAGTATATTTATGAGAAAGAATGTTCTATAGAGTTAAATGCGTTTAAATATCTAGGTGTACTATTATCTGATTTTGGCAATATGCAGCAAGAATTACAGTCGGATATAAATGTTACTATAAATTACAGAAGTTGCTTAATAAATTGTAAACTAAAGAAATTTCTTTAAATCTTCCAATAGCAATATAAAAGATGATGCTATGGAAAAATGCAGCTCCAGTGAGGCCAACCTTTTAAATGGTTCGGTATGTGTAGATACTTCATTTGAAACTTCCTGTCTTAATGAACAGCGACTTGAATAATGACATAACCTCACTTTGAGATGTCAGAAATTATCAGTAATCTAAACTGTGTAAGAAATGTCTAACTCCTTCTAGCAGTAGGTTCAGTTGGACATTAACTTATTTTCACAAGTATTTATAAAGATATCACTTTGAATGCGTGATAACTGTTAAAGTTCCTCGGTGCTTCAGAATCTTAACCCGTGCAGTGCAGGCAGCAGAGGTACTTTATTATAAGTAATTGGAAATTCTATTTACCTAGAATAAATTGAACTCATTTATAATGATGATAACGTTTCTATTAAGTCGGATGACATATTATGTTCTTATTTTAACTCTACAAGTATTGCAAAGTGTTCTCTGGTGCATTGTGCATAACCTACACCTCCACCTCCAACTCCATTTACATGCAGCGAACAGGTAAATTCCTTGGACATTTCTTGAACCGTTCCTTAGTGTCACTAATACTGTAATTCTAATGTTTTATCATTTATTTCAGCGTTTCTCAATGTGAATATTACTGTTTAAAGATTTATTTATTACCCAGGTAGGAAACTAGTTTACTGTGCAAATTTCAATCTTATCAGCTTGCTATAAGCTTATTCCCAATTATTCTCAATTAGAAATTGTAACGCACTATGCAAGATTCAACTTGCTGGCGTGCTGCAAGTTAATTCAAGCTTTACATTTATACTTAGGTATCACCGATGTTAATCTTTTAAAATATATTATCCATTTTTATCATTGTTTTAATAATCCAAAAACAGAGTACTTTCGCTTTATATTGTGTCTAGTAATTCTAATTTTTGGATATGTTTTTTATTTCAAATTTCGCGGTTTTCCCGTCTACGTCTTGAATAATTTAAATTCGATGCAATATCTTCTTACCAGTGTACCAATAAGGATCAAAATTGAATTAAGCACAATGATGTGAATAATAAATGAGTTAAGGCACAAGAATGTAGTGCCAAATGGCAAAAACATTAAAAATAAAATAAAACAAAAATAGTAAATTATGTTGTCCCAATTGTTTCATTTGGATTTACTTCTCCATAGAATCGAGAAGTAAAACTTTGAGCACCAGTTCTTCTTGTACATATTCCGTATCAGCTGTCGTATCAATGTATGTGGTGACACACGCCTACCCACGCGATTCCAACTCCAGGTCCAGGTTCTCTGTAGATGCTGCTGCTGGAGCTGGAGTTGGTACTCTTTACCTGGTTCCATCGCATCCCGCACATCCGCGACGTTACAGAGTTGTGCAGCACTGATGCTTACCTGCCTGCATCACATTAACATCAAATATACACTCGATCGTGTTTTATTGGTGTTAACAGGTAAAAACTTTACATTTTATTACTAATTATATTTCACAAGACATTTATTAATTAGTTTAAATCAATTGCAATTGTGGCAAAGGTCAATTTAATGTTTAAATTATGTCTTAGGATTTTACTATTAATATTACACAAGAAATAAAATCGTAAAGCAAATGCCTGAAACCATAATCTAGTGTTATTAATATGTTTTAGATTTTTGTTGCATATTAATAGGTTTATGTGTTTAATTGTTTGTTTCTTGTGCGCTTAATGACAGCAAGAGGTGATTATAGTTACGCCCACACTGCGAATTGTAAGAAAACAACGAAAAACTAACTATGCTATTTTACTGGCTACAATTAATGAGAATAAGATTAATTTTCTTTGATAAATTATTTACAACCAAGAAACTTTTTATGCGAGTAATTGCATTGTCACGGTTAATTGCATTTCGAACATTTGTGACTATTTTTACTACACGATCCTACGATTTACCGCGGTCCGTCTGAGGGTTAATCCAGAACTGATTATCACACATTTGACAGCTGACTGTTGTAAATATTATTACTGTTAAACTATGTAATAAATGTTGCAAATATTAAACAAGTTGACACACGTCTAGCAACATTTCATTGATTATAAATATATTAAAAGTAAATCAGGTGTAATATTTATCATTTAAACATTTCAACACGAAATCCAATAATTTATTTGTATCCTAACCTCAAATTGACGTTGAACTAACTTCATTTCTGTTGTTCCGCGGTGTTTATGCACTGCGGGTTGCTTGTAATGTTAGAATATATTTGTTGTTCTGTGCAGACGGACAGAGATACTAGTCGTGTTGTCGTTTGCATAGAAGTGTACTACGTCGAGATGGCTACAGGTTAGACTGAGCACAAGTTCTCAAGGGCTACCAATAAAAATGTACTTGATAATGGGTTTGTGAACCATGTCTTAATTTCTATAAAACTGTGTAATATATTGATAAAATTGGCTGACCATAACCTCAAATGTCCAATTATTTTTTAATAACTTGCTATATGTTAGGAATAAATATTAACAATTAAAATCGTCATTTAATGGATCCAACATTAGAGAACATTCTTCTCTTTTATACAAAAGTAAAAAAGATAGCATACTTGAAACAGAACTCTTATAAAACTTCCAATATAAAATTTTATTTTTCGTCAATCATCATCAGAAATACTTAATTACAATTTACGTTAATTATACAAAGAATATATATCTATATATAATATCTGCCACCCCGGGGCCTCACAAAGTTCTGCTGCCCGGGCCTCGCAAAGATCTGTTGCCCGAGGCCTCACAATGGCTAAGCCGCCCTTGCCTTTCCAGTTATTTTCTAATTGAAATCGTTACTATAAAAGACATTAGTAACTTTAAAAACCCATTTTTGGTCCCGGAACCTAACTTAAACAACTAGTACATTATTGCCTAAATTCTAAGATCACATTAGGCTTCATCCTTATATAACGAATTTCCTATGATATGATGAAGCTCTTTCTAAATATTTCTTGAGAGACACTGGCCGAAAGACTTTTAAATACAGATAGGCCACAATTTTACATAATACAGAGGCATGGCTTCGTGTAAAATTCTAGTGTGTGTTCCATACAGGCCAACCTGACCAACCTAGGTAACCTGGCTAGCTTGGCTTTTGGCCTACGCGACTGCAAACAACGACAAACTACTTGTACTTCTATATATTCATTTTTATCAACTTATTCAAAATACATTTGCATATTGAACAATATGTATTTATTGTGTTATTGCTGTATTTATTGCAAATAGATAACCAATATTTGTTACAATATGTTTGCTTATATAAACTAACTGGCTATATACTACACGAAACTGAAAAGTAAACCACATATTAAGTTATATTTCTCCACAATAAAGTACTTATAATATAATGAATAACAAATCAATTTTGGTAATAATTTGACACAGATTCCAGCAGTGTCGAAGGTGTCGAACGTGCCAAACGTAAAAATAACTTAAAGCGAGCATCAGGTCAAAAGTTATCGGCTGGTTTAATGTTGTGAAACTCAGTTGCCTTTTTACACGATATGGCGTTAACTGGAACCACAAAAAGAACATCGGTATATGTGTACGAGCATTTGTATGTGTGAGCCCATCGGAGCTAATAATAAAATCACAAGTAGATAAAGGTACGCGTTTTATTAAGCCCTAAATTTAATCACATTTCTACTAGACTATAACATAATATCCATACATCACAAAGTGAATAAAAATATAACACTAATGATAACTTACGTGAAATAAAAATAAACTTTCAAAGTCGACACACATAATTTCCACCTGGCTCTATTGTTCGCCGTTGACACAGGCTAAGAGGCAGGCGCATGCGCAGGTAATCATTTTAAATCTATTAACGCACTTAAAACAATTTCTTTCGCGGTTCCATAACTGGTCATTAATATGCGCAGAACGTAAGTGCATTAGACATTAGGCACACCGCGCACCAGTGCATTTATATAAAGGGTCAAAATGCTATCACATATTATTCCATGTAATGTTTTGATAGCATGTAAATATATGGTTCTACTCGTATGTATGTAGAAGGCGGTCTCCTTAACTGTTGCAGTGTATATGCGTGGGTTGCAGTACAATAGACGACAGGACAGAAACATTATAAGTTTGTAACTGCAGAAAGACTGCGCCTTGTGCAATGTGCCAGTGTTACATGAAGTGATGAACAATGTATCGGTACAGTTCATCAAAAATAAATGTCAGAAATGTTCAACAGTGCAGCCACTGTAACAATCCGAAAATTCTAAATTTTGAAAAAAGTAAATATAAATTATTGCAATAAAGAAAGCTATATACTTTCTTTTTCCTTATCTGTAATTAATTATCAAAGAAGTGAATATTTTTTCTTGTTTTCTTCTATCCATTTATCTTCATGGCCTTACAGCTCTTGCAAACAGTCCTATAGTTCGTATTTTTCTTTCAATTCATAATTGGGGTGTGTACTAATTCTTTACTGGTCGATTTTTTAATTCTATATTGAAATATTGGTTATTGAACGTATATTCGTGTTTTTATTTTAATAGGTATTAAAAAATTAATGGCTATGTATCAATGTAAAGTTTGAATTTTGTTTTACTGCATAATATTTTGGTCGTTATCTTAATAGTTGATGACGTCACAAACTGAATAGAGTATAATAAGTCATTTTATTTGTTTTTCGTTTTATATCATGACATTATATTAAAGCATTATGGGTTGGCGTAACAACTGCTATAGCTGTGACGTCTAATACTGCATCTCTTTGGCACTTATCTTGTTTAACAATGAATGTATGGGTTGCCAAATAATAGTGGGGAACAAGATGAGGAAGCAATGACGTCGTACAACGAAAACATTTTTTGTATATTTTTACCCTTTTAATTATTACATGATCTCGAGATTGAGAGTAGACCATCTTAAAAGAAATCACTTGGTACTAGAAGATATGTGCAATTGTGAAGAAGGGGTAGCAGATCCAGAACATTTGATCTTCCAATGTACAGAAACGGAGGCCTGCAGAAATAACTTGTACAGAGTTTTGGTAAAAAATGAAGTGGTGCTGCCAACGAGTATGCCGGAACTACTAAGATATCCGAGGTGGCCGGTGTGCTTAGTGATAGACAAGATATGGCATATAGCGTGTTTAAAAGTTTAGGTGTAATAATAAATGAATAAGTAAAATGTTAATAAAATGAATTAAGAAGGGCGAAAGAAGTACCGTGGTCCTAGGAAGCCCGTGAATTATTATTAAAAAAAAAACAAAAAAATTATTACATGACTTTTTAAATCGTTAATAACTTCTATAATATTGATTAAAAATAATAGGATATTTGAGGTTTTGATAGGCAACTTTATCAATATACAGTGCAGTTTTATGTAAATTCAGTTATGGTTCTTGCACCGCCAGGATTTCTTATCTCTTGAAGAAATTATATCTAAACATTTTATATTTTTTAATTAATGTTAATTATACAAAAAGAAAACATTTATAATTTTCTAACCTATAAAAAACTTTTGTATTTATAAGTTAAATATAAAATTAACAGTAGCAATAATTACAAATGTAACATATGCCTTTTAAACTGCGCTCTAACATATTCCACATTCCATATTTTACACTGCACCGTACTCCGTATAGTTCACTGGCTAATAATATGCTTTAAACCGCACATATTTTAACTACTCTCTGATATTTTCTACGTTTTATAGCATTCTATTTATATAAACAATAAATATGATTATAATTTATATTATTTGAAGAACGGTTTAACAGCCGTCTTTATATCCACCACACGTTTCGTATTTACAGGTGAATGTTGGTAGAAATCAATTAGATTCAATCTGCAATGTTCAGACAAATTGCCTACAACGTGCAAGGTACGAACCAGGTAGTTACTAGTTAGTAGTCAGGCTATCACCTTACCTCCCAGGTACATGGTTAGCAGAGAAAACAGTAGATGATAATACAGATAAAGACAACACTGTTAAAGATATGCTGATAATTATTCAATGGAATTGACATTTATACGTTTTCCTACTGTGTAAGATATCCTGGATTCATTTAAGATATTCTGCTTTATTCACCCTATGACAATTAATGTTTAAACGTAGCATTTACATATAATTTACGTTTAACCGTATATGCTATATAAATATTACGAAATTAATACGTTTATATTAACAGAAACTATATTAATCTGTCTCTGTCTCAAACCAAATATATTCCGTACCTTAATTATATTTAAAATTAATATATTTATGCCCTATTTCGATTCTAGCTACGATCCTGTCTAGGTGGCCCATAATTTTTGCAGATTTGCTCTTCAAGAATGTTTACGCGTAGACGGTACTTAGGTAAAAGATGCAGCGCAATGTAACATTTTAATTAGCTTCTAAAGAGCTTGTTAATGTGAAATTTGCAATGCAAGACAATTACTATGTGAAAAGTAGAAAATGAATCTTTAAAGTAGCTTGTGACAATCTACGTCTCACTACGACAATTTATGTCTCTATAACTTAAAATGACTGGATATGAAATATTCGTTTTATTTTTATTCAAAATTTAATGGACACCTTGTAGTTATTATATACATATATATATATATATATATATATATATATATATATATATATATATATATATGTGTGTGTGTGTGTGTGTGTGCGTGTGTGTGTGTGTGTGTGTGTGTGTGTGTGTGAGCATCAATAAAAAAGCTCTATTTTAATTTGTTTTAATGAAAACGAAAACTGATACTTAAAATAAGAATTAATATCTATAAATATAATTTCATTAAAGAGTTTCATCTACGCGTACACGTTCTATAGAGAACAGCGTAACGTTAAACACTAATTAGTAAAACTAATTAAATTCGTTACACCAATCTCGTTTAAAACTAGAAATAAAAATCATAAATTCATTAAATTTTAACCACGAGTTTATTGTTAATTATCTCTCGCTCATTAAACACTTAAATTAAATGTAAAATAAATTGAACCTTTTTAGAAACACATTAAAATTATAAATTCAAATTTGTTCTTTCTATTGGTACTTAAGAATTACGATTACCTTAAGAAAACTTCTTCAAATTCTTCAATGACATAATTCTATATTTTAACTGTTATTAAATGAAACTCTTCTTTGAACTTGGAGTACCTTTACTTGGAGAGTGAGTGAGTGAGTAAGTTAGTGAGTGGGTGTTTGTGGCTTATTTTAACATATTAACATTCTCGTTACACGCCATCGTTCGTGTGTGGTAGATATTTAAATTAATACCGAGTCTAATTACTTATAATATATTTCATTTTTATAGATTGATCATGTTTTATTAGACTTTTATTGTAGCACAAATTCAAACGACGGTTTTACGTTTTATTAATAAAATAGACTCATACACATTAAAATACCACCTAGAACCGTTTAAATATTTTAAATATATTTAGATATGGTTAAATACATCTTGCACTGAAATTGTACGGTGAAGGAAAATTTGTAAGATATATTGGTATAAGTTTTGGTACAACCTCTAAGTCATTGTTGTTGTTGTTTAGGGGTAATGAACATTCAAAACATATATATACGTATAAGGAAATATTATATAACTGTCAAAACATTATTAAGTGAGATTCTTATTAAATATAAATTTTGTTTATTATTTGTGTTTTTATTTATCGAATACAATACAAAACTGTTTTGAATATCAATGCTCTTAGAGTTTAGATTCTGTAAAATTAAAATAAATACTCTCTCTTTAAATAAATGGGCCTTATCGATAAAAACATATACTATAACTTTGAGTAGTGCGTTAAAATAACTAATAATTTGCGGTTTTGTTTAATTCTTTCATTAAATTTTCTCATTAAGAAATAAATCTATACTTTTAAGAATGTTACCTTACATTCATGTAAAATTTTACTTAAGTGAAACCTAATAGGTACTACTTAGTTTAAAACAGTCTCATTTATAGTTATTCTAAAAGCTATTCATAGCTAAACATTTAAAATGTATTCTTAATAAGTTTAATATGTATTAAACCCCACCGTAGACGATGAAATCAAGAAGGCAGCGAGTAGACATTTGCTACGTCTACAAGACCACCACAACAATGAAATATTGCAGTTACTCGATACGAGAACAGATCTGCGTAGATTGAAGAGGACCAAGCCTCAAGACCTGACCCTGTGATATCTACCACTGTACCACACAATAAGAAGTGTGTAATATAAATCTTTCGGAACTAGTCAGTGGATTGGATCTGGAATACGTATTGTACTTATTATATATAAAAATTGCTAGATAAGCAAATTTGCTTAGTTGTAATTACCTTGTAAATAAAAAAAAAAAAAAAAAAAAAAAAAAATTACATAGCAGGTAACTTGTATTATATTTCATAAATTATAAAATAAACGTACCTTTTTTAGTGAAAACGTTCAATTTTGACTTTTAGCAAATATTATTAAGAAAGTCAATAATGAAGAGATTAATTAACTTAGTGTCCTTTATTGCTTATTACAGATTTGTACTTTCATCAACAATAGAAATAAATTGATTTGTATCAAAATTAAAGTTAAACTGCATTAGTTGTGAATAAAAATTGCCCTCAGAGTGAAACAATCATCACATTCTTCATTTAATCCCCCTGACATCTTCTGTGGTAATCTGCTCTTTAACTTTTTACTTCTCTTGACTCGAAGAGTCCGACAGGTTAACATTTAAATGTTTATTAGTATCCAGAGTCAGGTGAATCGTTCAATAATTAAATGAAATTTATTATAATTATTAAAACACGTATAAATGGACGACAGTTATTGTGAAATTTAAATATAAATGAAATGGAAATGTTTTTATTTGTGATACATGTTTATTTTTGTTGATTTTATATTATAGAATAAAACTCGACTTTGATTTATAAAAATTAGTTAATTTTATTTACCAATGAATTTAAACGTAAAATAGTTTTTATTATGAAAGTATCACGTGTCAAATAACGTGTTTGTGTCATGCTCATGTCTCAAGTCTCATGTCCGATCCCGATGCCTGAGTTTGACACATATTACCTGCTGAGTTATTAGGCGTTTGATGAACTTAATGTGAGTCATTTGTTGTAGCGCTGAGCATAAATATTGTCAATAGTGTTGGGCAACCAGAAATTTTGTTTTTTTGGTTTAAATTACTTTCTTGTTCTGCAGTATTTTATTTATTATTTCTTTTTTCTACAACGATGCCATCATTCAAAAATTGTAATCTACAGTATTCTAGCTTATTTTCTATAATAGCTTAAGTCAAGGAAGTTATTGAATATTAAGTATCGAGTAGAAGTAGAAGTACTGAGGGCTGTACAATAATAAATAATCCAACTTTTTATTCTTGTTTACACCAGAATATAAAAACTTTATGTATTACTCGAGTATAAGTTAGAGTATGCAATATAACAGAGATGACAATTCAAATTCAACCAACACATAAGGTGTTAATATTATAAAGGTGTTGAAATAAATCGATTATGATTATTCTACTAACTTTTTACTCTAGTTCTGTAATATCAAAATATGACTAAATATTAAGCGGTAAAACTTTCGACAACTTTTAGCTGTATTTCAACAAAAATTAGGTCATAAGCTTATTATATAGGGCAAAATAATCTTGCGGTTTCATAAGTTTAAAATATTTGATTTGTTTTATGTATACCTTCTTAGGAAATCTTTAGAGATATTAATTTTTGAAAATCATGTAAATTAATTTAAGATATGTCACTAATTTATATTTTGTAACCTTATTAGGATATAACTCAATCTCTAACTCTTATCTCTCTTTACCAATAAGATTAATTAGCTATACTTATAAAGACGTTAGTTTATTCTTCGAATTCACTTTACCCAACTTTCTATTCAAATTGAAAATTTATTATTTGGAAAATCGATAGTAGAACGGCAGAGGCGGCCTTAGAGGGTGGCAAGCAGGGCAACCGCCCGGGGCCTCGATTTTGTAGGGACCTCGCATTCTCGCAACAACCCAAGTAGAAAAATTAATTACGATATATGTATTATCATATGTAATCTTGCGCCTCGTTCTTTAGAAATCCCACTATCATCACTGCGTATATCTTTTAAGGCATTCATGTACCTTAGTTTATCATTATTAATGTTTGTCGTCTTTGTGCTTATTAACTTTTATAAATCTTTCACTATAAAGTTTTATTTCTCGTTAATTATCATCAAAAATAGTTACTTATAATTTACATAATATATACAAAGAACTAATGCTGCAAATGCAGATCAGCTGCCCAGAACCTCGCAATGGCTAAGGCCGCCCCTGTAGAACGGGTTTAGTTACAGGCATTGTACCAGGGCCCACATATTTGATGTTACGGCACTGTATTCTCATACAAGTTCTAGTATAATGCATTTGAAATTCAAACCGTGCGATACCTATTATACTATATTACCATATTAATTTCTATCTCAAAATACTATCCGTGTATAATGCAGTTATTTTTCAAATTTCTTTATCGTCTACACTTTCATTTCATGGTGCCATCAGTCATGACCCAAGCCACATGGACACACACACATACACTAACATAAGTAATTCCACCGCCCACTATTCCGGTCACAACTTTGGTCACCTGACGTCGAGTTGACGCTATGACGTACGTTACTTGCTGGCTAGGTGTTGCGATAGGCGCGTGCTGTCTACTTGCCTGCGTCTGCGTCTACCGCCTGCTGGACACTGCACACTGGACACTGGACCAAACAGGATGCTTGTATGTACAAACTCTTAAACTCTCAGTAATACATACCTGTTGATCGTCGTAGAAAAAAGAACGTATTCAGCTTCCATTCGCGA
Source organism: Panorpa germanica (assembly GCA_963678705.1). Taxonomy (NCBI): domain Eukaryota; kingdom Metazoa; phylum Arthropoda; class Insecta; order Mecoptera; family Panorpidae; genus Panorpa; species Panorpa germanica. Next base: position 12,101,955 of record OY783217.1, read on the forward strand.
CACCGCAATACCAGTCACGACTTGACACTTTCTGATAACGTGGTGTCATACGGGAATGACTTTCCATAAGTGACTATGACTATAAAACGGTTATTTAGTCAGCTTAACGTTTAACAAGTAAGTTAGAAACTGCAGAAATTTTATGTGATTTTCCTAAATATTACCTTATACAATATATTTATACTTTTTGTGATTTGCAAATTCCAGTACATCCTCTCATGGGGAGTAAAATAATAATTTGATTGGCTAGGTCGCAGTCCTATTTTCTAAGACTTTAAAGCGTGCCACGTGTCATATACTATCAATTGCAAGACATACAAGGGTTTGTAATTAAAACCAGTGGAATTGCTAGCAAAATAAACTGTATTCCAACCAAAGTACTCTACAAATTCTATTAGGAGCTCTGCGTAATACTACAGCAACAAAATATTGTGGTCTGCTTCTTCCTTTCCAGATTTTAATTTATCAGGTGAGTTAGCGTCCCAGTGTGATTAACCCTCAATCTCGAAATGAGTGACAGCACCCTTCTCAGACCTTAAGCTTGACAACACTATAGATGCTTACACACTAAAGACTATATTGTAAAGAACTTTCTTCCTTTTTCCGAGGTATCTCACATCCATTTACTTCCATTTTAAACATGCCAAAATTTTATAAAAATATTCGTTTTACTTCACATCCATGTGGTCTTAATCAGATTGTACGGCTACTTATATTTAAGGAGTCTTGGATTGAATATTTAGAAGAGTTCTTGTTTACATTTCTTTTAAATTATCCTACCATTATTTCTAAGATTTCTAGTAACATTTATATCCAGATAAAATTCTGTAAGAGAATTAGTAAGGGAACTCTCAACTGAGTTAGAAGCCCAAGGCTTTAGCTGCTAATGACATATATCTAAAATCTCCATGTACATATTGATATTACTCTCCTCGCATCTTCGACATAAGCCATTAATAAACATCATATGTAAAATATTCTAAAACTACATTATTCTAAGACTTCCAGACTAATATGGTAAAAACAGATTTAGTTAAATTTAGATTTCTTTCAGTGGTATTTCGTATGAGGGTAACGTTCGAATACTGCCTAGGTCTGTGAAGTATGGTACGTACTTTATGTGAGGATGCACTGGAGAGGTAGAAAAATGAGGAATAGGAAATTAGTAGAGGAAAGGAAAGCCGTATTTAAGTTTTTGAAATTCATGTTTAATTAATTTCTAATTCTTTTTTTTTCAATCCAATTATACAAATTTCTAATCGAAGACATAATCTGTCAATAACACAGCTTTAACAATAGAGTTTGGTACATTTACATGATGCCAGATATATGCAAAATTGACTTGTTATTAAACATTGTCGAATATAAAATAGGTAAGTTGTTTTGCGGAAAAGTTAAACTTTTAATGCCAGACTAATTAGCCTGAAAGCAGTATTTTACTGGCACAAAATGTTTTTTTGCGGTGGTACCTCTAATTAATTAACCTCCTATTCGTTTAAATAAAATGTTAAGCATCTACTTCATTCGCTCATCTCACACTTAATCTCATAATACATATATTTATGTGCTGCTAGATTCGTTCTGGTGGAACTGAACAAGAAGATGAGGCACTTGTCTCCATCTCCATCTCCAGCGATGAATTGCCACCTAGAGAGTCATATCCATGTCCATAAGTCTCCTCTCTTCAATTGAATCCAATAAAAGAATAAATAAATAAATAAATAAAGACATGATTACTTGGAAATGTTCTCCAGGAAGCGCGGACCAGCTGACCATAGCCGTACCCATGTCCGTGCCTGGTTTTCTCGGCTCCCAACAACGGCGCCAACTGTTTATGTTTTTATTGTAAGATATTCATCACTTATGCAAATTAAATGATTGTTTTATAAAAATATCGTTGAAAGAAAAGTAATAGAACGAAATAACGAAAGGGCAATAAAGGTCAACTTACTTTATTATTTGATAAATTCATCTCAACAGGTTAGTATAACCAATTGAACTTTGATAACATATTAGATAGTGGATCCTCATCCTCTTTATCATCATTTTGTAAGATCTGTTATGTATTAATCATGTAATCACCATTCAGAACCTTTACTTTCAATTTCTAATTTGTAATTTCAATATGTTTGTGTTTAATCGGGTAATAAATTATATTTTTATTATTATTTGATTTGAATAATGTTAATTTATGAATAGGTACCCTTAGTATATGTGCAAATCATCAATACAGTAACAGGAAGTTTACTTCAGACTCCTTTGTTTGATAAAATTTAAGATGACTAATAATTGTTTGGATAACATACCCATATTTAGCATCATCTTCATCACAGTGACACTGGCTTAGAAGAGCTTTGGCACTTGTAAGATTTATATCCATTCTTTTCTATTGGCCACCTTTTTCTTCCAGTTTGCCATACACATTTCCTTACATTGTTCTTCACTTGCTCTTTTCATCTCGCAAAAGATCTTGGTCTCATCTTTACACTCTCTAGACTTCCTTCCAAAAGTCCTAAGTTCTAAGTATTGAAGCATTTTCCTTTTAATTTTTGTTAGAATATCGATTTTGCAATATCAACATATGCTCGTAGTAATATGGCTAAGTTTTTATTGAGGTGAAAAATTGATAGCGCCGAAAATTTTTGCAGAAAATTATAAATATCGATTATGAAATATTTTAAATACTCTTATTATGTAAGAACATGGACTTGTAGTAGTTATTAATAAGTACATTTGGTATATTTCTAAAAATATAATTTTCCATTTAAAAAATATCATAAGCACTCCGTTTTGACAATATTTGAACAATGAATGTGAATTAATCAACAGCCAGGTTGCTTTGTTTACAGCTACAATAGCTAATATTGCAGCTATCAATTTTTCTTTCTAAGTTTGATGAGATACATTTAAATAAGATACAATAACAACATATACATACATGTGCAAATCATATAAATACTCGTACTGGCAAGCTTCGTGCCTCTTCGCACTATGTGATAAATAGCCGCACACAAATCGCGGACATTCACCAGGAATCCGCGAATGAACGGATCAACAGATTCACGAGGTCCATGATAAAAATCTTTATTTAACAAACTCTTAAAAAAAGATACAAACTAAAGACATAACACGAAGAGATCGGTACAAAAATATTAAAGGAGAGTGTCGAGAAGAGTAGATATATTTATCAGTTTGATTTCGAAGAATATTACGTGCTGTCAACGGAACATTTGTTATTTTATTTTATGATATAATACTCGAATGTTTACGCGTGTATATAGACGTATGTAGGTATGTTAAAACTGTGAGGAAACACTAAAAATATTTTAAGCAATACGTTTCTTACATTTCAACCAAAATAAATTTATATTATGTTTTACGTTTGTATTTGGTTCTCCTTTGGCAAGGACAGTCTTTCATTCAGACGTGTTTTGCCCTTCCTTACAATGTTTAACGGTTCTACGATTTAGTGCCTTTATCCGTGAAAGCTTTTTTTAATATTTTAATGTCCAAACACACTTTACAGTACCGAATTAGTTTGTGTATTGAAATATTTTGATCAATGTCTTCGAGATTTCGGAATCTTACCAAATTTCTTGTATTGTCAAGCAGAGTTGGACAGTCCTCTTTAATCTAGTAACTCTTATTCTATTATGGGTTCCTTTGCAAGATAATGTCGGCAATTTTTACATCTATAAGGAAGATACTTCACACCGATTCTTTGAATTTGCATTTTTTAAATTTTTATTGAAATATATCCTGATATTGGGCTATTGGCTTCTTTGTTATTTTTAAATACAGATAGTCCTCGACTTACGATGGCTCGCATTTAAGCCATAAGCTACGAGTAATTCAGTAAAATATGAAAAAATAGAATGTTTTCAAAAAAAGATAACTAGCACTGAGTTTCAATGGATAGTAGTGGTGAAGTAAATTGGTATGAGAAAAGGACAGGGGCTGATAAGACAGTTCGAGCTTTCTAGAGCTTTTTTAAATACTCGTCTTACGACCATTTCTTCGTAAGTTGAGGACTACCTTTATACAAAACTTGACTGAGATTAACGTCTGTTTTGCTGACTAGTTTCTAACCCTTTTTTGATCAGCTGTAAGTCATACTTGATTAAAACGAAAGAGTCTCTTCATTCAAAATGCGCTCTTCTTCAAATTCTCTTTTCTTCCGCTTTATCTCGGTTGTTTTCGCCATTCCACTCGCTTAAATATAAATTATGTAATTAGGTAAGGTGCATCACTAAATAAAAAATAAAAGTATTATTAAATAATATATGAATAAAAAGTACGTTATCTCCATATACGTCGCATAATCTGACAATCTGCTTAAATCGTAAACCGCAAACCGCCCACCGCCCCCTTGATCAACAACATGAATTAGGTCACAGTTGTAAGATTTATTTACACATCAAGATGACTCATCGCATAAATAATTAGCGTAGTGTTTTAATTAGTTTCCAGCAAATGAATTATTCGTAGTACGTTAAAGTTACGTTAGGATACGTTATGTTGCATTATGGGTATGTTCGAGTCTCTTAGTAAAATAAAAACAATGGGAATCTAGTCGTCAAGGTGGGCGTGTCGCTTGCCGTTATTATGAGTACATTTGTAATGTAAGCAATTCATTTTATATGAATGGAAATACATCAATGTTTTAGTCGTATAAGTCATAACATAATGGTGAATGAAACTAGGAGTTAATCAGGAAGGTGCGTACCCGTCCCGTAGCGACTGCATGTCTGGAAGGCAATGAGCTCACAACTACAACTAATTCAAGCAAAACAAATTATAATATATGCATGGAAATATATACTTAAATAAATTGTGGTAATTACTTCTGGAGAACCCTGTGCTTATTTCATTATTGCTTTATTGTTTAAATATAATATAACATTTATGCGTAATTGGATTGAGGACCATATTAATTTGTATAAAAGTGTTAGCTTACCTTTAGCTAATTACAAGGTTCATTTTCTATTTCCCATAAAGAAAATTTGTAGTCCAATATATATAGTCCTTACTATCTTATACATACTATCAGCCCATTGGACGATAGATGTCAATGTGGTGAAGAAGGAACTTTGGATCATATTATATTTGAATGCATAAATTATAGTTTAGAAAGATCAAAATTCAATAGTGAAATATTAGATATGATTAAAACTTTTCCTGTTAATACTAAATTTTTGTTAAGTGATTCAAAATTAATTAGTGAATTATTGAAATATTTAGAAATTTGTAAAATTGAATTATAAATTATAAAAGATGTATAAAAAATGTTTGATGATGGCTATGACGAATAAAAGTCAAGGAAACTAAATAAATAAATATCAGCCAATAGCATTAAAATAGCTTTACTGGTAAAAATGTTTTTAAATATAATACAAATTGTATAGGCAAATTAAAACCTGGCCATACAGAGTTATGATATCAAACTTAATATACCGTATCTGAATTTTTGCTTCAATACATTACTTGTATACTTATAAAAATACTTAAAAAATGTGTTTTTTTTTTTTAAATATAAGTTTTATTAATTTCATTTATGTTTTGAGCTAAGCGGAATTTTACTCTAAAATTTTGAATAGTATTTCAAAGAATACGCCATGATTTAATGCTATTTTATTTCATTTAATATGTAAGTAGTTACTATTGTTATTATATTATTGTTGAAAAATATTTATATTATAATAAATATGTACAGTTTCTGGTTCAAAAGGTCGAAAAATACTTTCTCGATTTAATCATTTGACTTTTGTCGCGCCCTCACTTACGATGCTAACAGTTTGAAGTCATTTCATAAATAAAATATTTCAATATAACATAAAATAATTAAGGGTCTAGGATAATGAAGTCACTTCGCTTAAATTCAATGGAAATTATAATAAAAGTGAAATTACCTATATATGAAATTTTTAGTAAAATCAAAAAATTGAACTTTAATTTGAGGAACAAAGATTTCATTACCAAATGTCAGCTAAAAGGAAAGAAATATTATTTGTTGCATCCAAATTAAGTAAGAAAAGATGGTTCAGAAAGGAGTCCTGCAAATTATATCAACCATAATCAGAATCAAAATTCCAGCTCACCTGTATAAAATTAATCTTAATTCTAATCGACAGGTGCCAATGTGGCGAATTAGGAACTTTAGATCATATTATATTTGAATGCATAAATTATGGTCTACAAAGATCAAAATTTAATAGTTAAATATTAGATGTGATTAAAACTTTTCCTGTTAATACTAAATTTTTGTTACGTCATTCAAAATTATTTAAATATTTAAACAATACTGAAATTGAATTATAAATATCCTGTAAAAGTATATATTTTTGATAAGAAAAAAAACTCATTTTGAAAAACTTGGATTAGTTACTAATAGCAAAAGTTAAGAACTCTAATTCTTAATAAATACATTAATCACTACCCTTAACTTGCTGTTCTTCTCTTAATAATATTAACATTAATCGAGTAATTACATACTCGTACGAATACATAACGCAACCCAACGATTGGAATTCCACCTCCCACCTCCCGTCTGCCATCTCTCATTGACTAAATTCATGAAGACCCCAAGCAAGACCCGGAAAGTAGCCATTGTCATTTGTGATTGTTGTTATGCCCATTGTTACATTCACTAATGTGGTGTTAAATAAATTTAAAATACATTATTATAATATTATTATTTAACCTTTGTCCTCTGTTGTCTGTGTGTCGTGGTTGGAGATTTATGCTGGCACTTTGCCTGCCACTCACAGGTTTATGTGTTTATGTCACTGCATCGTATCAACCGACTGCCAGGCTGTGAGATGGAACCGTTACCTGTGTTTGAACACATGATGATAATGATAATTGTATGAAAATGTTGAATACGGGAGCTAATGAACGGTGAATACTCTTTGCTTACTCACGTACGATGGTGAGTGAGAGGTTGTCAACTCCAAATATCGATAATTAATTAATAAGCGAAAGTTTTATTTAGAGTGTGATAACGGGGACACTATTTTCACGTGTCAACGTGATCAATGTGATTATTGCATTACTATTGCTTGTGATAACTCGTGAAATTTCGTATTGACACCGATTGAATGCGATGAAAATATTGGCCTAATCACTTTTCATGCAGAAATACAGCAAACTAAAAAATGAAACACGTAATGTTACAAATGTTGGACAGGCTTCTCACTTTCAATGATAAAAATAAGTGTTGCTTTATTAAATTATGATAATTGAATTGCTTCTATATGTTCAATAATATTTTGATAATCAAGCTACTGAATTCCGTTATAATTTGAATAAAACATGCAACTGTACTACTGCTACTGCATACACTATACAAATGTAATCAAGATTATGAATAAAATGAATGTAATTTATGCAAAATCCAGACGTGTTACAGACAGGAGAGATGACAAATAACAATATTAATCTGAGATAGTTATCTAAAATTAGTTTTTTTTATTAAAATATTTATTTTGGGTGGTCCAACAAACCCAGACTCGCTATAATGTAAGTCAAGTAACTCACAATCAATGACAACAATCAAAAAATTAAGGAATCTATTTGCAAGAGTTTGAAATTACTTGTATAATTTGAAAAGGTACAAAAAAATCATTTTTAAAGTAGCGGGATTCCGTGTTAACATGCTTATACCAAATTTTAATTTCATTTTAAATTGTGCAAGAAATTATCTAAGAAAATGTAACACTTTATAATTTATTTTACTGTAATAACAACACGTTTAAGTTACTATGTTAGTACAATTTAATTTAGTTCGTTATCCGCTTATATTTTTAAGTTATAACAATTTTATACATTGGTTAATAATGGCGTCTTCTATATGTCATTCTGCGAACTTATCGAGTGATATGATATAATACAGTTTCATTAAAAACAGTTGCCAAAGTATAGTTGCGATACAGTAATTAGAGATAAATGATTATCACCTCAATGTATAATTAATTACTATAACAGAATACTTTCCTGTTTACAAAGAGGTAAATACTTATTGCTTAGTTGCGTAATTAAAACGCCGTGTCGCCCCACTACCAGCTCAACGCAATGTAACTAATAATGCTAATACGATAGCCGTCAGTGCACGTGTATGACAATTCATTACTCAGGTGATCGATTGATAACATAAATCATGAATAAATTGAATCTAATCAAGTATAGGGTGACTTCAAATTAACCGTCATATTGATAAGTTCAAATTCAAAATTATGTCTCTTCTGCAATTTCGTTCGACGATCTGTAAGGTTGCTCTCATATATTATAACATGACCTGTATTTGTCATAAGACTCATAATTCAGTTGTTTAATTTTGAATGAAACGTGGAGAGAGTGAAGCGAGAGGGAAGGCGTATACAGCGACAGTTACGGAACTGCTGTGACAACAACCGGGACCAACTATTTAAACGACGACATTGACATGCATTGCCAGAGTTGCACATCGAAGCATCTCGTTGTCAATTTCGACGATAGCACATTTGCATGAACAAACAACTCCGTTTCTTCTCTTCCCTGAAAATGTTGTAATAATATAAAAACGTTATGGCATAAGAGCATTGGAGATGGGAAATCTATTTAATAATATCAAATCAATTAGAAGTTATGTCACTGCTTGGTTGAGGTAGTTAGATTGCTGGCAATGAAATAACTTCCCAAATAATAATCAAAATTATAAAATTATAAATATGTCAATAAAAAAAACAAATTCACAAAATGCAACTGCAATTAACTTGTAGCGAACTAGCAAGTGAAACTAGCACTGCGAGACAATTTTATATTTGGATATCAACATATTCATTTATTTATTAATTAAACAAAAATATGAATCAATTATTACATACCCTGTAGGTTATATTAATGTTCTGTTCCCCATAGAACTAGAAAGTTATTTTTCTTAATTTCTTGTAAAAGCCTTTAATTAGTAATTATTAACAAAAAATGAGATGAAAAAGATAAATTGATATCCATATTTTTCTATTCAACTTCGGAATTTCTAATACATTGAATAGCTCTTGTCAAAATACTCTAATAGTAACATGGTCAGTATACTCGTATACCTGTGAGAGATGTTAACAGATTATTTAGTGTTATGAATCGTTGTATGATTATAACCATATTGTAATTTAAAAATGAACAGAAAAAAAAGAACAGGCTTTTGAATATTTGTAAAAACTCTTTGAATAATAATAATAATACGGCACAGGTATTTTAACATTTTGTTTTGTAAGAAATAGATAATTATCAAAAGAATCTTACAGGTAGATTGTTTGTGTAAACAACAAAATTAACTTATCTGTTTATATCTTAGTCATATTTAAAAAATAACTATACCGAGTACCTGGTCTGAGTCTATCACTGCGTTATTTGCAATCTTATTTTTTTCATTTAAATATTTTGTTCAATTATAAAGGATATCATTATCTAATTATCTAATTATAATAGAGAATGAATGAAGGGCAAACAGATTTTACATGCATTTACATTTATACATTTTACATTATTTTTAAAACAAAACAAATCAATAGATGTTCTAATGAAATTAGCTAAAAATATAAAGATATTTCTTAATGTAAATTGTTTTACATTCAATTTCTGAACTAACAAAACTAAAAATTAAATTATTTCCTTTAGTTTCAATGTTCTTTGTCACTCTTCTTATTTTTTCTCCTCCTTCTTTTTACTTCTATCATCTCTCTTCTCTAACAGTTTCTCAATAGTCAACCTGCTATCCACTATCTTCCTACACATGCTTTACTTTTCTTCACCTTTCTTCTTCTTTGCACATACGCTGCTCACCTCCTTCTTCTTCACCTCCTCCTAACAAATCCTCTATCTTCTTCTACTAACAACGTCGAAAATATCGAGCCCTGTTAAATAGTTTGTTGTTCAGTTCACTTCCCGCGTAGCTACTACAGTTTGCACAATACATTTACCGAGTATCATCAATTCCATTCAGACGTATACTCGTATATTCTCATTTTATGAAATTACCAGAGGAGTTTATTCAATTCGCCACATCTTGTCAAAACCCATTACCGCACCATCGTTCATTCAGCGTGTATTTTCTCATGTACTTGTTTTTGTTGCACTGTTTGAAGTGGGAAGTGTCTACAACTCTTCTTACATACTCTTAAAATCATTTTACTGTTACTCTTTTTTTTCTTAGATAGGTACTCATGTTAATAACCTACACCTGCTACCTGACAACGCTGTCAGACTCCTAGTGCTGTGCTGGCGTTTACTTCTGTTCTTACATTCGTAATTCGTATTCTCTCATTTAGGAATCATTCAGATTCAGCTAATTAAATAAAGGAGTAGTTATATTTAGTACTGGAGTGTGTGGGTTCGAAACCCACGCCACTGTGAATCTCATTGTTCAAAAATTTCATTTACGTTACGTTAGAATTTGTAAGTGGTGCTGGTGAAACTGCTGGCTGAGAATGTGTATTGTATCCATTGAAGCAAGTATGACCCAGACAGAAGAAAATTAATTTAATTTACACAAACTTATATCTTCGACTCATTTCATATATTAACTTTGTTGTTTAACGGTTTTTGTGATTTAATGTCATTACACTTTAATTTGTGAGTCTATGACAAATTAAAAAGGATTTAAGACATTAAACTAAGGATTTATCAAATGAAACACGGAAGAGAAAGTTCATGTAGCGAATACTACGATTTTTGGTAGTACCTATATGGTTAGTCATACTAACTAAACTGATAATTTTATCAAAGAAACATTCAAATAAAAGTTGTGGAACGTTAAAAATCCTTTTAAATGATATATAATATGTCTATGTACTATAAATGGTTTAAGAGATATGGACAATCTTGTAAGCGCATGCGCACGCCTGATGATTGTCATTCACTTTTTAAATCATTACCAATTTAATTAAAGTGGTTAGGTTCTTTGCAGCGATGCAGCTGTAAACATCTTATTAGGAACCACTGGTAAAAGCTGACACTTTTTAGCCACCATTTTTTCAAGGTAAACAAAATATTCAGAATCAGCACACTCAAATTAGTCAGAAAAGTGTATTTACAAACCTTAAAAAAAGCATATCTTCGATGATGTTTTTTGACGACACAGTTAGTATATAATTATTTCTATAATTACTACATGATAAAATAATATTTAAGGAATACTTTGTGAAATTTTCATAAATAAATATCAAGAAATGAGACATTGAGTCACAAGAAAAAGAGTGATTGCGGTGTCCCTCATAATTCATCACTGGATTATCTCAAATCAAAAAACCAAAATGATTTCATTAGTTGATTAGTTTATGCAGATTTTTAAATTTTTTACAGCACTTAAAAGTCAAAATATCGAAATCCAAATATCAAAAACTTTGTTATTTTAAACTACGTTTAAAAACCCATAGACACCTTTCTGGCTAGTTGTGCCTAGACTATTACATTATATTAACATAAAAAATTTGTGTAAAAGGTAACTATTTTATATTAAGTAAACGTTACATATTCGTAAATGCCTAATGCACAGGAAAGATTACTGAATTCTTATTGACGAGATATAGCTTCAACAACGCGGGAAGTTTAAATAAAGATATGTCTCATATTATTTAAAACTCCTATTTAAAAAAAATAGATATTAGGGGGCGTCCATAAATTACGTGAGTTGTTTTTTTAAATTTTCTGTACCTCCCTCCCCCCCTGGTGAGATGTCGTGAGATTTTATTTAACCCCCTCCCCCATCCCCCAATCTCACGTGAGATTTTTCAAAATGAGGGTTTTTTACGTAAACGCGTTGGATTGTTATTGTAAAAAGAAAAAAAATCGATACACTACTGGTATTAAAGGGACTTTAGCATTTATTATATATCTGAGTTCTGGTGGGCGTGAATTTAAATTTAGTTCTATCGTATTGGTATCGGCATCCGTGTCCATGATTCACTGAAATACAAACATAAACTGCATGCGGAACATACCCATGTCGCCGATAGATTTCATTTGACTCGTATTGCACCGTAACAACAAGCGATCTTAGGTATCCCGTCCAGTCTGTGGCGGCTTTTTGCATTTACAGAGGTTCGGATAGGGTATCGTTGTAGTAGTGGTAACGCTTGGATAAATTCGCCTTTATTCGGTTCTACTGTGCGAGGTAGTGCCGCCCGTATTCGGACGGCTTTGTAGCGTGCAGTCTGAGAGCTCCAGAGCGATCTCATTACATTTACATGTTTCGGATAGGTAAAGCGTAGTAGCCCGTATACGTCCGGCAGAAATTCGCTTAAATACGGTCCCATACTGAGACAGGCCTTAAGCACAATCTAGATTAAATGGACCAAAATAGTATAATTTTTTTTTGTTTCAATCAGAAAAAAAATTGCGTGATATTTGCCGAGACCCCCCCTCTCTCCAACGGAAGATTAGATGAGATTTGACTCGACCCCCTCCCCCCCTTAAACATCACACGTAATTTATGGACGCACCCTTATTCTTCCATAAAAAGTTTCTCCTTAAATCGCTCATTTCACCTATGACTAACTCACTCTCACGTAGGCTCATTGTAAGTTTTTCTTCGTGGTACTTATTACTTATTAGTAAAATCATCTTCTAATAAATATTTCAATAGACACTTCATCTTACGTACATCTTACATCGAAGTATCTCTATACCTCGTCCATGTATCACCTCTCACACCATTAAAACTCCAAGACAAGACTCCTCTATGCTTTATCCACCCAACGTTGAACGTACAACATCAGCTGCAGCGCATAATAGTATTCCGATGTGCTGCAATCGATCAATATGGTCAGGAGGAAGGATGGACCCCTCCCCACACACTCACTCTTCACCCTGCTATGCCCACAGCACGCGGCTTGTCCGACGGATTACAGAGATGTAGGCTCATCTTCGTACAATTATCTTGTTCCATTAGAGGAACCTGTGTTAGTCATTTATTTATGTGTCTGATAAATGGGTGTTTACTTGAAATGAATTCGGAGGTTGTTACAAATACGAATAAAATACGAAATAGATATGAATGGAAACGTATTCCGTCGTGGCAACCGGGCAAATTGAAGGTTTTATTACAGTTTTGATATTTTCGTTACAGTTATGTATTTTTTTTTTTTAGAATTTGAAGCGAATTCAACATCAAGGTCATGTTCACCTGCAGTTATTTTATTTCGTTTAAATTTTAATATCAGTTAGGAATACGTCATCTCTCTCCAGATGCCTGCAACGTGAATAGTCCGGCTCCGTTTCCTCCGTGAATTTTGTTTCCTTTTTACTACTCTGTACTTTGGGATACTTATCACGTAATGTAATTGCTATATCTACTGGGTTTTCGCATAAGTTTTTTAATATTTAATTATTTATGAATGGGCTCGTGTCCTATGTCTTAATTTCTATAAAAGTGTACTATGTATTGATAAAGTGGGTTACTAGAACCTCAAATGTACAATTATTTTTTTATAACTCCTTATATGTTAGAAGATATTAACAATTAAAAAAGTCATTTTGACTTTTGTCAAGTTTACAAGTTACCAACCTTACAGCTCATAAATCTCTATTATATGTATTTATATATCAAAATATCAAATATTATTTACATCTATTTCGAGGAACAATAAAATTTCAATATTATGTCTGCAGTAACACGGTTAAACAAATTTAAAACTTATCATTCTTTGACTTGACTTGATTATTTTGACTACCAACAGCTACAAAACATTTTTACAGCACTAACCTAATCAACAAGTAACTGACGTATACAATGCATTTAACGTCATACAAATGGCCGACCATCTCTAGCGCTAAAACTTCAATTCAAATTTTTAATTGCTATATCTCCGTCAACATTTAGATATTTAATAAAATAGACACGCCAATACACATTTATTAACTTCAATTTCAGTCAACAATCGACCAATAAAAAATGATGACACAAGCCCATTATGTTGTATGAATTTTTTTTAAATTATTAAAAACCATTATATATTTCTTTGAGTGCTCATTCCAACTCTTCATCTATTTCGGATGAGTCTTTTTCATCGTTATTGGTTATTTCTTTTTCTTTGGACTCACCCAGTTCATGAGTAAGACATCTACGTAAAATAACTGCTAAAACATTCGAGTTCCAAGCACCCAGCAGTATTCGACAAGTTTATCTGCAGTATAATTTTGTCATATGAATTATCAGAGTATTGAGCATTAACTTACATAGCATAATCAACTCAAATTACGATTTTGCCGAGATGTCTGACTTATGAATTAGACAACCAATATGTTAACCTACATTTCACAATTTTAAACATATTATAAATCTTCCAAACTTCCAAAAAATAATTTAATTTCACAAATGTACATTTACAAAAACTAATGTACCATTAATAAATAATTTAAATACATATTTTTAGTTATGAGCTACAAATCAATTAATTTTATTTACATTTATATGCATATAAATTACTTGTGAGAAAGCAGTCACTCAGTTTCATACAAAATATGGTTTTATGTCCATACACTCATCCGGTGTCCTACTCACTCCCACGCTCGGGAAGCATCACTGCACCTGCGACACTATCCCATTAAATACATATCTAAACACACATGCACACACATACGCACACACTGACAAGTAAATACACAGGTCTCTGCATATGAAATAAGAGATCTATTAGTTTTTTTTGTTATTTAGTTTGTATTGAAAACTAAGAGTATTCATTGAATTTTTACCAAAGACGGAAACAAATTTCAAGTAATGTATAGTAAATATTAGAAAAATGTTTAAATAATAATTATGGTCTTGTAGTCATTGTAGTCAAGATGGTTAAAGTATTGATGTTGAAGCAGACACGTTATTTGTTTGCAAGTAATTTTAATTGAATGTAAATTCCCTTTTAGTTTCCAATTTTTATTACAATAATATAAAAAATTTGTGAAAATGATTTGAGCGCCCCACACTTTTATTATTAAACTATATATGAAATACATTTTTGTCAGTGTAACATTTATTTTATGTACTTTAAATGAGAACGAGATGATTGCCAGGAATAATTAGGATTTACTAATTACAATACATAAGTCGTTTATAATATTAATACAATATATTATATATTAACAAATATAGTTATTATATATAACGCAAGACTAGATGAAGCTCAATTGACTGTTATATGATGAATGCCCAGGCTCAAGTCAGGACTGAAGTGGTGGATTATATGGGCAAGCAATAAGATTAGGTCTACAGGTGTACCAAGCTTAGGGCGTCCGCAAATGAGGCGACTGAGTGTAAACCTTAGCCCCGAATCTGCCCGAACCGAATGAGAATGAAACTGTGTTGTTAGTGAGAGATCGCTAGTTTACACGAGTGAGAGAAAACACACGGCACAAATGAAAGAAAACTGATTTCAAACTGGTTTTGAGCATGTTTTGGGCGACTGTGTTTGTATGTCTCAAGGCATGCTTTTGATGGTGACATCATGAGCAGAGATGTCCACAAATACTATTCAAAAGTATTTAAATACATACATACATACAAATACGACACAATAACATCTCCGGTTCGACTACTAATGCACGACTGCAACGGGCTTGTGAACCATATCTTAATTTCTGCAAAACTATACTATACGTTGTTAAAATTGGGATGAAGTTGGGATAAAGTTGGTACAAAAGCCACTGATCCCAACTTTTAATTTTAACCATCACGTGATGTTATTTTTTAAGGCAATATACCAGTATGGGTGAGTATTATTCCTGTAAGCAAGCAGCCTTAATATTCCAGCGACGATTCAACCTATTGTTAATAATTATGTATGGATCTGTCTCCTCTCCCCACCTTCTCTCTCCATCTCTTTCTCTCGAAGTGCGTGTGTGTTGTGTTTATACATTATTCTGTCTCTTGATAAGTTATGGGTTTTGCCTTATAAGTAATTGTTAACTTAAAAAAAATTAGTTAATTATTTAGAAATTTAATTACCAATATTTAACAATCGATTAGTGACTATTTTATGATTGATTCGTGTTCACTATGTTCGTTTCTAAAAAATGTTTATGTTTATTTAATACACGACATAAGTCTTGACTCTTTCTTTAATCAACCATCATCTTCCTGGTACTTCGAGTAAGAAGCCCACTACTAATAAATTAAAAGAATGTTTTACACAATAGTTAATACAAGCTTGAGGATATATGATGCCAATTTATTATAATGTATATATTAATTATTTTTGTCAGCAGCATGTTTATGTATACATACACTTTTATACATAAAGAACAGTGGCGTACAGTGGGTGTTACGCCACTGTTATAATATCTGATTATTTTGTTTAACGATTAACAAAAAAAGTAAAATAGGTTTATTAAGATTGAAAGTACTTCTTTACTGTACACTGTGAGAAATATAAAATAAAAATTACTTTAATTATTTGATGTGTACTTCGCTTCGTGTAAAAATATTCTCGCTATAAATTTTATGAATACAAGTACATAATATACTAGTAACAAAATCAATCAATTTTCTTAATTTGTAAATTTAATTTATTGTTAGGTAATGTTTTCATTTTATGAGATCTTTAAACATGGCTGCCCTAAGCGCTGCCTACAGTCTTTAAGTTGCACTTACACATCAGACTGCAGATTGGAGATCATAGACTTCATTTGATTTATATCCCTGCACTTGTTACATAAATCTGTTTAAAGTCAAACTATTTTTCTTTTTAATATAGTAAACTAATTAAACTCGATGTAATTACCTTAGCTATGCGCCTAATGTTGGAAACTAAACCTATTCACTACTAAGCCAATAGTATTGCTTTCAATATAATTTTTTCAAAATGATAAAAAAGGAAAATATGATCAAAAAGGAAAATACGACAAAATGAAATACATAAAGCAGAAAGGATTGCAAGAGCAACGGAAAAGAAGAATAAAAAAACTATGGTTGAAAGAATAGAAGTTTATTTTATATATAATTTCTCTGGCTTCCTAGGCACGTAGCCTTTTATCGCTCCTAATATTGTTCTGCTTCTTCTTATACTTTATATCCCGACAACAAGAATGATCTATTCATGGCTGCTGCTGTTATAAATTTTGGTTTCTCAATCAAAAGGGCGGTATTAACAGCAAGCGTCTACGAAGTCTGTAGCACCGTCCTTTGAAGTCCATTTCTTGCCTAAAAAAAATAAAAGTTGTGCACTAGGAGGATTTAATTAGCAGATGGATGGAATATACATTTTAAAAGGGGCAAGGAATGCAATGGGAGACATCGCAATGAAGAAGATTCCTGTATCAGATCATAATGAACCCATGAACCCACCAACAAAAACTAAAATGTGTTTTTACCCAATCCTTTATAAACTCATTAGTGTAAGAAGAAGGTCGAAATTAGAATCGAGGGACCACCAAATTTAAATTTCTCCGCGGTTCTCAGAGTTTATTTGTTACATTGCATAGAAAACATCCAAAACTTTAAAGACTGTACTATCAATGGTCGAGGCACCAACCTAAGAAGAAAATCTGATATGTTTGTATCAAACAATGGTCATAACTTAGATATTTATTCCAGGGTCGGTCCAAGAGCCATGCAGTCGCATAAGGCGTTAAGATGCGAGGCACTGACTTAGGCTTAGATACTTATAATTACAAAGTAAAAGTTTAATTATTCACAGTGCTCAGCGTGCTGCAGCCTGCCGGAGGTAGAAAAGGGGCATCTACTGTAAATTAATTTTACAGTGGTTATTCCAAGGAGGCGAATCCTTGAAATAGAGTGGAAGGAGCAGCAAAACATCATCTACAATAAATATCTCTCGGACCGGCAGTAGTTACTTCTAATATCAAAATAATGGCCAAGAGGCCAATAACTTCCAAATTGAAATTACCGTCAACAGGACCGTATCAAGCTATGTGGGGATTCCACTCTGAAAAATTTTATACGGCTCTTTTATAATCGAATTTCCATTCTTAACATTTACATTTTTTTCAGGTGAGGTCCCATTTTGATGGGACTCTAATCTTCACCGGTTTATCCGACCCTGGCATTAGAGTGTAGCGTATAGACAATCCTATTGTGCTATTCAGATGACATGTGAGTCCATTGTTACAGACATTGCTGTCAGATGATTGGTCGCGCATGCGCTTTGACTTATTCTTAATGTGATTGCATGTGCTTAAGGTTAAAGTTTCATATTTATTTGGGTCATCTAATTCGTAGGAGTTCCCGTATATAATTCTATAATGCATACAATCACTCTATTCAGTGGGTATTATACACGTTTTTTTATATTTATAATCATATTTTTATATTTATTATATAACAGGTATGGCAAATCACATAAAACATCACTCAATAAGTAATAAGAATAGTGTGATTCCAGGCGCTATATGGAACTGCACAGTAACGCTGGTTAATTATGTTAATTTAAAATTAAATATGAAGTTTTCTTTTTAAAGTGTTATTCTGCCCTTCTCTTATACCGTGGACACTTAGCAACTACTCAGAAAAATACTGTTCAAAATAAAATAATTTCAAAACCTTAACAAGAATATTTAAATATTCAAGCGTATCTTAAGATTACTGCATCATTTTTTAGTGCGATACTGATTTTAAATTAAGCAAATGTTTAAAAAAATTAAAACATTTCCTGAATCATAAAAAACTACCCCTAAAAAGTCGCAAAAAACGACAAAAAAAAAGTTATAACTATTTCCTGTAATACTTATTGCTACAGAATCAGGAAGTGGTGCCCCCCTACAATCTATGACTACATGTTCAAAAGGGAGCCCTTAAACACACATGTGTAGCTCTCAAAGTGTAGTGCAGGTCGATGGACTGTTTTGATTCAACGGCATGTGAATGCCTGAACCAGGGACATGGAAGAAAAAAACAGGTGTAAATCGTGAAATAACATAAAAAACAATACTCCAAACAGAAGCTATAATTAAACATGATTGAAATCAGATCCGTTAATGTGTTCCGAGATATGTGGTATCAAATGTTTATGATTTTTTTATTGTGTAACTCACCTAGTATATATGTATGTATATGTCTAGGCTAGAGCAGCTATATTAATTATAATAAATACATGGATATGATTCTTTTGAAATGGAATTTCTAAAATAACTTTTAAATGTATTATATCCGGCATATGTGGTATACTTGTATGGGTGTATATAGGAGCTGTAGCCCCGGGTTCACACGTTTAGGGTCCAACATAGTAAATTGTAACTAGATACATTGACTTTTTGATGACTGCTGTGTCTTTGGATTAGATCACCAGACCAGTGCTATATTTTCTAGGTTTTGTTGCCAACACAATGAGCTTATAATCATAAAACTTTTAAGGCAGTAGTCTTATATAATATCACTGGAACATTAGTTGAAATGTAGTATTAGCCATGTAGTTTACAGTTCGATTTAATACCGAATTAATTTTGGCACCACTAGTCCGAATCGACTGCGTTCTTCACCGAATAAATAATATTTTTTTAAATTGAATTAGTATTGTTTTAAACTCCATTCCCACTCACTGAGTTTTAGTGTTAATTTAAGATTTTAAATGTAAGTTTCAGCTTCTGAAAGAAAAAGAAAAAGAATAATTATATTAAATACAATAATTTAATTTATATTATTCCTCTCCTCCATTATAGACCTCTTGTCTTGTCTTGTCGTCTTTCTTCGAAACTTTTAAACGCGTTTTTCTCATACTTAGCTTTTTCAGAGTCGATGCACTTTCTAACTCAAAATTTACTGCACTAATCCTTTTCAAACTTTGCACACGCGTTCTTACAGTAATACCGAGGTATCATTGACGAGTTTTTTTTTTAATTTTAAGGTATATTAAAAGAACAAAGTTTCTGATTTTTTTCATGAAAAACCGGTATTTTGACTGTGCTGTAAAAAATTAAAAAATCAATAAATGAAAAAACCTGGACAAAGTTACCTGTAGAAACTTATCAACTAATGAAATCATTTTGGTTTTTTCGATTTCAGATAATACAATGATGAGTTATGTGTGGCACCGCAATGAAACCTTTTTTTGTGTCGTCAAAAAACGTTATCGAAAATATGCTTTTTCTATCGATTTGACCTTAACAACACTACCCCCTCCCCCCTCACCCTATTTCAAACTCAAAACAGTACTAGATACTGATTTACATAATAAAAAAATAATTTCAACGGCACTATGTACATTCAGTAGTATATTTTTCGCAATTCCCTATTTTTGTAAATTGATTTTGCATGTATTTATCCTAACCAATTTTTTCTTCCTCTTTAAATCACATTTGCACAAACGAGTCAGCATCCGATCCGCTGTTTACTCACACTTAACACTTAACGTCACTATTGATTCCGATCGATATAAATCCACGGCACTTAAACACGATCATTAGGCGTTATACTGTCGCGGTTCACATCCCAGCTCGTGAGAATTTCTTAATTATGAATGTTAAATATTAATTAGTTTATAGAACATCAAATTAAAACAAAAAACTGTTACAAATTGAACTCAAACTCTCCAACACCAACTTTCATTTCCTTTAAAAGTAAGTATGTGTGGATTTTGCACGTCAAAAATCAAAACTCGCGCAAGAGACGCGACGTAAAAAAATATTCTTTGAATCAGTGTCAAGGGAAAGGAAATGTCCCAAATGGGAATCGGAATCCATTAAGAAAAAATCGTGTAAAAAAAAGTGTAACGCATCTGTCAGGCGAAATGCATTGTGTTTGTTTTTGTATTTGGAAGACGTGTAGGATTGGTTCGATGTTTAATAAGGAGTCGATTTATTAATCCGATTTAAAAATACGCCGTTTAGTTTTGACAAATTGAAACCATACCATTTGAATATTAATGAGATTTACTTTTTAGAAAGACGAGATTTTGGCGATAATTTTTTTTAGATTGTACTCTGAATTCACCACGATTTTTATATTGTCTAAATTTGAATTAGTTTGTTTTAAACAGTGGCGTAACTAGAAATATAAGGTTCTTATTCAAGTATGGTTGGAGAGCCCCCCTCTTTTCCTGGTTGTTGATGATACTTAAGAAATACTTTTCTGGGAATAATTTAGAAATATCATTAATAGTAACTAGGATACGTCATGCATTTTATATAGATAAAGAATTTAGTTAGAAGTGCCAACTTTTTTTTATTATTATTCCAATTCATAATTTACAATCTGTCCCAAGAGAATTCATCAAATTTTAGGGATACATAAAAATGATATGTGAGATGATGTTAGATTAACCTGTTGGATTAATACGAGTATTATGCAACTAATAATTATGCAAATAACTTCTAAGCTGTTGTTGATAAGCCCATTCGATTTTTGTGTTTGCGAGTGCAACTGATTTGAAATAATTGTAGGTTACTTTCTTGCTACAGACATATATGCACTTTCATAGGCACATCTTAAAAGAAATCAATTGGTGCAAGAAGATATCTGCTATTGTGGAGAAGAGGTAACAGATCCTGAACATTTGATTTTCCAATGTACAGAAACGGAGTCCTGCAGAAATAATTTGTACAGAGTTTTGGTAGAAAATGGAGTAGTGTTGCCAACGAGTATGCAGGAACTACTGAGATATCCGAGGTGGCCAGCGTGCTTAGTGATAGACAGGATATGGAATATAGCAGGTTTAAAAGTATAGGTGGAATAATAAATGTAAATATGTAAAATGTAAATGAAATAAAGTACAAGTTAATTATAAATTTGTTTTTGAAACAATTATGCAATATTATCTATCTAGACCGTTTTGTTAAATTATATACTTTTTCTCAGTTTACTTGTCGAAGAGCCCCCACACGATTTTAGCTACTGGATTTCTACTACTACTTAATTCCCTACTTAAATTCGATCATAGAGTTTGTATGTCTATAAAACTAATACCAATTATAAATGCTATAATTTAGTCAATTATGACATTTGTTGTTTAATTTTTTTTTAGATCTTACTATTATAATGTTCGTAATGTTCCAATTTAACATGGAAAACCCATAAGAACTCATAGATATTTATATATATAGAGCGATATTTATATATATATATATCCGGTAACAAAATCGTATATGGTATCTTCTAAACGGCGCCTACAAAGTTCTTCAAATTTTGGTATGATGTAAAGGACGAATTTCTAAGACTTTCTACGTCCCTGAATTTTTCCCTGAATTTCCGTGGAAAAACTTATACTGGAAAAACTGGAAAATTCGAAAAAATACTTTTGCTAATATCTGACGAACTAGAAAAGATAGAAAACTGAAATTTAGTGTGTGTATTGAGATCATAATTGTGCACATTTGCCAATAGTTGGAAATTGGAAATTTAAGTTCAGTAGCGGCGCGAATTTCCGGGGGCAATGTTAGAATAGAGTTAGGACGTTGAAATTTAATATGTAGGCTCGCTGTAGACAGTTATTAATGAAAAAAAATAAACAGCCCCAAATTTCCAGTGGCGGCGGGAGTTGAGACAGTAAAAGCCAGAAATATTAAAAATGTAGTATTATAACTTAAGGTATGTATGGAGACACTAATTGCGCATGTTTGCCAATAATTAGATTACCAAAATTTTAATTCAGTAGCGGCGTGATTTTTTGGGGGCAATGTCGCAACAGAGCTAGAACGTTAAAATTTGGAACGGGGGCCATATATAGAGTATCATTAAAGACACACTATAGAAATTTGCAACTTTCCAGAGGCGGCGGGCGCTGGGGGCCAAAAACCAGATATTTGAAATATATGGAGATGAAAGGCTATAGTTTAGAATATATATTCTTAGATACAAATAAAATAGATCCTCGTGCTAAAATGTAACAAACTTGTTCAGTAGCGGAGGTTTGTGGGGGGTACTAATGCTAAAATATATATACAAAACTGAAATTTAGTATGCAGATATAGATTGACATTATTATTACGAAAATATAAAAAAAAATACATTTTCTTAAGTGCAACATTAGAGTGGCGGGTGATAAACCGAATATAAGAACAATATAGAGGTACAACGATGATATTTTGCATGTAGAATATTAAATAGAAGCTAAATAGTTCTCTATAAGTCAGATATTCAAATTACATTCAGTAGTAGAATTTTTTTGGTGCGTTTGTTGTGCTGTGAAATCGAACAGGAGTGAGAGGTATAGGGGGGAAATAGTTAACAGCCCCAAATATCAAAAAAAAGAAAAAGTGAAAAAATAGAAACTATGCACGTGCATATTTGCGAAAATAAATTTAACCTTAGTAGCGGCGTTAAATTGAGGAAGTGGGGGCGGGAAAACGCTTTGCCAAAGAACTCAATTTTGAAATTTCGATCATTTATAAAGTGTCTGATTGGAGAAGAGTGTGGCGCTGGGGTTCAGTTCTAAGTAACAGTGATGTTACAAGTAGTGGCGATAGATTATAATGGCTCTGGGAGGTAACCGTATTGCAGAATATGTGCTTTGGTGCTGAAAGTGAGGGTGGCGGGGTATAGGGATTGAATCGAAAGTGCAATAACGGTAAGGAAAAGGCCTAGAGATGAGATGAAAAAAAATAAACAGCCCCAAATTTCCAGTGGCGGCGGGAGTTAAAACAGTAAAAGTCAGAAATATTGAAAAAGTAGTATTAAAACTTAAGGTATGTATTCAGACACTAATTGCGCATGTTTGCCAATAATTGAATTACCAAAATTTTAATTCAGTAGCGGCGTGATTTTTTGGGGGCAATGTTGCAACAGAGTTAGAACGTTGATATTTGGAACGTGGGCCCTATATACAGTGTAATTAAAGACAAACTATAGAAAACTGCAACTTTCCAGAGGCGGCGGGCGCTGGGGGCCAAAATTCAGAAATATGAAATATATAGAGATGAAAGGCTATAGTTTAGAATATATGTTCTTAGATACAAATAAAATAAATCCCTGTGTTAAAATTTGATAAACATGTTCAGTAGCGCAGGTATGTGGGAGGGTACTAATGCTAAAATATAAATACAAAGCTGAAATTTAGTATGCAGATATAGATTGACATATTAATAACGAAAATATAAAAGAAAATACATTTTCTTAAGTGTAACACTAGAGTGGGGGTGATAAACCGAGTATATGAACAAAATAGAGGTACAACGATGATATTTTGCCTGTAGAATATTAAATAGAAGCACAATAGTTCTCTTTAAGTTAAATAGTCAAATAACATTTAATAGTAGAATTGAACTGATTTTTGGTGCGTTTGTTGTGCTGTGAAATCGAACAGGAGAGAGAGAGGTGTAGAGGGGAAATAATTAACAGCCCCAAATATCAAATTAAAAAAATAGAAACTACGCATGCGGATATTTGCGAAAAATAAATTTAACCTAAGTAGCGGCGTGAAATTGGGGAAGTGGGGGCGGAAAAGGCTTCGCCAAACAGCTCAATTTTGAAATTTCGATCATTTATAAAAGTAGAGGTAGATAAAGGTTATAAAGGTATAAAGATTTGTTACGAGCAAAATAGATTGCTTTGCCTTAAATTTGACAATTTTATTTCAGGAGCGAGGATTATTGGGGAGACTAATATTATATCGTAAATATAAATACGAAAATTAAAATGTAAGATTACAGTGCAGTTTTAATTACGTAAATGAGTTGCTGTAATATCGAATTGGTAGTGCTTGATTGGAGGAGAGGGTGGCGCTGGGGTTCAGTACTAAGTAACGGTGGTGTTAGAAGTAGTGGCGATAGATTATTAATGGCTCTTGGAGGTAACCGTGTTGCAGAATAATATTATATCGTAAATATAAATACGAAAATTAGAAAGTAAGATTACAGTGCAGTTTTAATTATGTAATTGAATTGCTGTAATATTGAATTGGTAGTGCCTGATGGGAGAGAGGGTGGCGCCGGGGTTCAGGACACCAAGTAACAGTGGTGTTAGAAGAAGTAGCGATAGATAATAATGGCTCTGGGAGGTAACCGTGTTGTAGAATATGTGCTTTGGTGCTGAAAATGTGGGCGGCGGTTCAGGGGATTAAATTGAAAGTACAATAACGGGAAGGATAAGGGCTAGAGATGAGATTACCAGGAGCGAAACGCTAGGCTTTCTTAAAAACATAAATGAATTGATGTAATTAATAGGTTTACATTGAAATGAGTGAAAATTAATTTTATCAAGCATTTATCTTATCGAATAATTATTAAAAAATAATGTACTTCTAAGGATGAAATTTAGTATGCAGGTTGCCAGTATGGTATTAATTTTGAAAACTAATTGCTAAGAGATTAGTAAGCAGGGGGTGAAAGCGCAGGATTATTTAATGATTGCTCGAAATCGGGTGCGATAGGAATGTGCCCTAATAAGCGATGATGCTCATTTGGGCTGTGGTGTTGCAATTAGGCGCATTGTGGCAGAGGTGCAGATGAATACAATTGATAGTGCGAGAACGATACAGAGCATGGAGCCAATAGGTGATGATTGGTGTTTAGGGGCGGGGCAGTGGACATTGTTTAATACTGTGCTTCATTAGGGTAAATTGGATAATTTTACGCAGGGAACAGGAAACGAAGAATTATTTAATTATAGCGGTAGAGCGGGGCGCTGTGAAAGTACTCTAAGGACCGACGATGCTCAGGGAAGAAGCGATACAGAGTGCTGAAGGAAGGAGGCGCCCCATGGCGGAAGTTTAGAATAATCAAATTAAAAGTTCAGACACGTAAGAGAGCATGGGCCAAGAGGTGATGATTTGAGCTTATAAGCGGGGGCACTGCAGACTGGCCAATACAGTGCTTTATTACTGTAAATGAGAAAAGAATTATAACAAAATAAGAAAACCTAAATTTAAAAAACAATACATTTTAGCGAAAATTACTTAAAAATAATATTTTGCATTATTTTCAATTTAGGAAATAACTTTTATTTAGTCACAAATATTATATACACGTCGCTTTGCGACGGGGCGAAGCGCTAGTCCTATATTATAATGTCCCAGGTGTATATTTATGATCTTATGATCTTATATTCTTATATGTTTGGTTCGAATTTTGTATGGCATCTCGAAAACGGCTCCAGGGAAGTTTTTGAAAATTTCCTATTTCGTAGAGAAAAAAATTCTAAGACTTTTGGCGTCCCTGGATTTTTCCCTGAATTTCCTGGAAACCCGTAATTTTGGAAAAACTGGAAAAAAAGTGATCCCTTTTTTGCTGTATTACTTTTAAGTCGTAAAAGATAGAAAGTTGAAATTTTGCATGTGTATTAAGCTATTTAAGGCTGATATTTCTCAAAAATTAGAAATTCAAAAATTGAAAAAGGGGGGGTTTAAGAAATTCGGGGGCCCGGTAGGAAACTTTGGAGAAAGTTCATATTCTGAATTCTAGAATAACTAAGTATATTATTAATGAAAAAGAATTCAAAACTTCAAAATTTTATTTGGGGGCACGGGGGCAGTATTTTCCGAGAGTAAAAATTGTACTAGAAAGTTGAAATTTTTTATATACGCTAACCTTGGTAACTTATTTACGAATCGAAAAAAAAATTTCCAAATTTTGAAAAAAAGTTGGTCAAATAACGCATAAATTGAAAATATTTTTTATTTTGATAAAAAAAATATATTTTTTTATTCAATTTATATGTGTCAAAGTATATGTGCGAGTTAATTTATTATTTCAATTGAAAAATAGAACAGTTAAATATGAAATTTAATTACGAATTATTTTATTGGATTCAAATGATACACGCTAAAAAGACGTTTTTAAACTCAAGTATATTATAATGTCCCAGGTGTATATTTATATTCTTATATGTTTATGTGTTTATATGTTTGGTTCGAATTTTGTATGGCATCTCGAAAACGGCTCTAGGGAAGTTTTTAAAAATTTTCTATTTCGTAGAGAAAATAATTCTAAGACTTTTGGCGTCCCCGGATTTTTCTCTGAATTTCCTGGAAACCCGTTATTTTGAAAAAACTGGAAAAAAAGTGAGCCCTTTTTTGCTGTTTTACTTTGAGTTGGTAAGAGATAGAAAGTTGAAACTTTGCATCTGTATTAAGGTATTCAATGCTGATATTTCTCTAAAATTAGAAATTCAAAAATTGAAAAAGAGGGGGTTGAAGAAATTCGGGGGCCAGGTAGAAAACTTTGCAGAAAGTTCATATTCTGGATTCTAGAATAATTAAGTATATTATTAATAAAAGAAAAATTCAAAATTTCAAAATTTTGTTTGGGGGCACGGGGGGTAGTAATTTCCGAGTGTAAAAATTGTGCTAGAAAGTTAAAATTTTGTATATAGGCTAACCTTGGTAACTTATTTACGAATCGAAAAAAAAAATCCCAAATTTTGAAAAAAAGTTGGTCAAATACCGCATAAATTGAAAATATTTTTTATTTTGATAAAAAAAATATATTTTCTTAGTCACTTTGTATGAAAAATTAATTGTTATTACATGTAAAATTATTATAGGACGAGTTTATTTATTATTTCAATTTAAAGATGAAATTACCATTTTGACATGAAATTCAAGCCACACACAAAAAACAGACTTGCGACGGGGGTAAAAGCTAGTAATATTAAAAATACATTAAATTTTATCAACGCCATATCGATATGGTTATTTTCGATACTGATGGTAATGGTGAACAAATTTAATTTGGATTATTTCTTTTCAGTGGAAATGTAAAACTGAGTATTGACCTCAGTATTTTCTGATAAGCTATCGAATTCAAACTTTACACACACACTCTTTGTGGATGATAATGCAATGTGATGTAATAACATTCTATTTTTTAGAAGTTAATTTATGCTTCTTTAAATAATTTATAAAATTTATAAGATAAACGTATCAAGCATAACATTTTTAAAATGATGTTTTAACATATCTAGTTTTTATTTCAATTTCCACTATTACTAATAAATCTTACACAAATGTTAATTTCTGCATTATAATAATTCAGTAACGCTCAGCATCCCAATCCCCCCTTCCCACCTTCTCCCTCCTCCAAATAAACCGTTAATCGATGCACTGTTCTGTTGTATTCCAATTACCAACAGTAATTAAATAGTAATAACAGTGATTTAGAGTCCGTGTGATCGTCACCTGTCAGTCACTCGTCGTTCGTCGGTATAACGAACGCAACTTACCACTAATTAGAGTATTTTAACTCGGTATAATTACTGGGTATGGTATATGGATCGTGCTCAAGAGAGATACACATGTTTCTATTGTAAGATCTTTTAAATTATGATAATATTTTATTGTTATGAAAGATAAAAGGATAATGAAATGTTGTAGTAATTCTGGATTGTAAAAGTTCATGAATTAATTTATTGCTTGATCATTGCTTTGTCTAAAAGAACAATAACACGGCACAGAAGAGTGCGTTCAAATAGTTTCTTTATCTTTATGATTCAGCTACTGCAAGTAAATCTAGCGCAAAAAATATTTAAAGCCTTATTAATATTTTTCATTAAGCTTTCGTGAGTTTAAACCTGATAAAAGTACGCAGAATTTATCCACAGTGTGTGCTAAGTAAATTTTAGTATATAGAATTAAAACCGTGCGAAATATATCTCAGTTGGGCCTACCCCTTGGGCCTTGACCACACTGCGATTTAAACCTCAGCGATTTTTTCTGGCGTCCTTGTAACACAAAGAAAATTAAAAACCTGTGGTGTGTGCATACTCATATGATTTCATGTGTTACAAAACTACGCGGAAAAAGTCGCTGAGATTTAAATCGCAGTGTGTCCAAGGCCTTATACCTCTATACTCACAGACCGCCACCACAAAGCCTTCATGAGAGGCAAATGTTCATATAAATTGAAGATTACGCAAATGGCACTTGGCCCTTGCTTTTATGCATAGTAGTCATACATCATTTATCTTATCCTTATATTCAATACATTAACATAGCGGTACGCTTTTCACATTACATTTAACTACATGAAACTCATTTTGGTATATTCTTAACATGAAATCAGTTTGTTTTAAATGTGTTGGTTGTGCTTTATTAAATTAAAAGCTTATATTTAATAAATATTCATTGCGCATGCGCTATGGCTTATTAATATTTATTATTGTATTAATGTTAACTTAGTTTGGTTTATTTGATTTTAAGTGTGAATTATGAGAATTGTAATGTAACAGGGTATATTCTGAGAGAATATAAAACCTGGCCAGGTGGTGTTTAGGCGGATTAGAAGGTGAAATCTTTTCTAAACTCTTCTACTTATATCAAAGCAAACAAATTTACATTGTATAATTTTTTCCAAATAAAATGCAAAAAGAAGGCAACATTATTCTTTATTGAACGTCTTTAAACCAATGCCTCCTTAGTGCATTGATTGATTTTCATATCTTTTTGTAAACAAACAGGAAGTCGGCCATGTTGACAGTAAAAGCAACTTCTGTATAGTAGAAAATATTTTTATAATAAATTGTTTCGATATATTATTTATTTATATTTCTCTCCCACTTAAATATTAGCATACGATATTGACGTGTAACCTGTATACATGCATGTATACATTATTGTATATTATTATTATTATTATTCACAATTCAGAAGTTTATATAAGATTTAAGATAACAGAGACACATACTGGCCACGGAGGGCAGACATATCTACAAGATCCCTTTCGCTGAAGTTATAAGCTATTCCTTTATTGCACTGTCTATATTTTGTGCTGAGATTTAAATTTGGCAGAATATTCATTATGGAACAATACAAAAACTCATTTGAAACGTAATATGTTTTACCTCGTTTCTTTCTTTATTATTTCTCGTTATGGTGTCGTCAATTAGCAACTAATTTCATGTGATTTAGACGTAGGATTCTTTCCTTCCCTAAAAGTATTGAGCTCAAGATATGCGTCGTTTCTTGAACTCGTAAACAGTCATAGAAACATCTTTCAAATGACAGAGGTATGATTTTTAAATATATTCTGAAACATTTAGGATTTGTTCTCAGTTTTGTCCAGATTCCATTTTCGCGAGTAAAAATATCTAGAGTATATTACATGTGTGACAACTCTTGAGACAACAATGAAAAAACTCTTAAGGTAAATATCCAAAGCTTTGCATGAAACAGAATGAAGGCGGAAGGGAAGGCGTATGCAGAGAGCATTACCAGTTTTAGTTTTAATTTCATTTCACAAGTGTTTTATCTTCGTCATTTTCAAAGAGATTGCTTCGAAGAGGAACTAAATTTCCCATCGTTTCTCTTTTCTTCCATGTTTGATACGATAAATCCTGCGAACACTTGCCTTTATATTACAATTTGATGTTCTACGCATTACATATGTTCAAAAAGCTGTGTAGACAAACTAAGAGCTTCAACATAAGTTAGTTATGAAAGATGCTCCTTCCAATTTCCTAGCCTTGTCAGCTGTGTGGCTGCATAGCTTCGGATACCTGTGCGGACATGTAGGCAGATTGAATAAATACAATTCAGCAATGTATACCAGATAATAAAAAAAAACAAAAGTCCAGAAAAATGATGGAGTCACGAATGCAGTCCAATACTGGAACCAGCTACCACCAGACTTCCACTGTCCAGCTCGAGTTCCAGCTCCAGACTCCTGTCGACTGCATACATGTAGGTTTAATATTATTGTATGCAATTATATGTTTATGTTTAAAATATTAATAACAACACAGCCATAAGCCAACCAGCCAACAACATATTTATACATTATTGTAATTTTATTTCATTGCCTTTTCGAGGAACGAGAACGACACTGAAGGAAGGTACGATGGAGGAAGAACGAGGAAGCGCGCTTTGATGTTACATGCTGCCGGTTTATTGTTATAGTTTGAGAGACATATGAGTGCCATTGCTGTTGCCATTGAGTTGTGTTGAATGATCCTGATAGGACATTAGATTACATGTACACCGTGCTCAGTTCTCATCAGAATTGTTACCATGTGAATTCCTTGCCATATGGAGCATAATATAGTGGACTCTATAAGAGATATTTCTTTATTTAAAGTTTCAAGAATATCTATTTACATTTCAAAATCAAAGTTTCAAAAATTCTGAAAGTCATGTGACTTAGTTAGTAGAATTTTCTAATATTTGGCTTTTGCAGATAATTTGATACTGTTGAGCAGAAAACAAAATGCGATTTTGAAAGACAAAGACAAAGTACAAGTTCAATACATGAAGTCACCAGAAATAACAGGATGTGGGTTCCTTTAAATAGGAGGAAATGGTATTTGAACCGAAGCTTGAAGGTAGACAACAAGGTTGTCATCCATGCCATATTTCAGCGGATGTTGTACGTCTGGGGCCATGTTGGTGGTTGAGCAAAAACGGTTCTAGTAAGTTCAAAAACTTTTAATAAGCTTGAAGGTAGACAACAAGGTTGTCATCCATGCCATATTGCAGTGGATGTTGTACGACTGGGGCCATGTTGGTGGTTGAGCAAAAACGGTTCTAGTAAGTTCAAAAACTTTTGATATTGTTGATCCAAGTCTGTGGCGTAGTTGACAACAGGATCACCAGTTGTGAACTTAGATTTGTGTCGTTAAGATGCCTCAGAAGTGAGAAAATGGTTGGTAATCATGTGGCCTCGTCTGTTATAGTTACGATCAACATTGTTGGTCGTCTGTGGGCCGCATTAGTTAGGAATCCCAACCAACATGGACACTGTAAACCAATCGTTTAAAAAACTACTTGCTTTTGTAAGAATATCGATTTTGAGGAATGATAAAGTGACTTTGCAGCAACGGTTTTGTAAGTCCAGTAGATTGACGAAATCAACACACCTAACCTTAAAAATATATTTGTTTGTACATACGTAGATCACACACTACGAAGTATCTGGAAAATATAAGTACTACAAGCTACAGTAATAAATTGATTTTCTCTTGATGTATGTACATCATATTTAACCTTTTAACATCGTCAAGTTGTAAGGCGCCTGAAGTAATAAGAATATTATTAATTAAATATAAAAATAGTTTACCTGTGAAACTCTCATCAAATTGTAGGAGAACTTTGTTGTATTGACTATTGAATGTACGGACGCAGACGGTGACGGTGACCGGTGTTGGTTGATGATTATGAGAATTAAAAAAACTTTTATTAATAATGATCTATGATTAATTGATTATTCCAATCTATTCGTCATTAGTAGTTAAGACGAATATTTACGTCAAATTATGTTTCCCTGATTACTTTCTTTTATCACAGATTTAAAGTGATATTAATTTATTTGTTATTAATTAACTATGCAAGGAGTACTACGTATCTCAAATTAGCTACTAATTTTATACGCTTCTGATCTATATTGTTTGTTGTGCGCCCACTTTCTTACAGTCATAGCAACATATCTCGCTATTTAATTTGATATTTAAGTATTTGATAAAGACATTGACTTAATGCGTTCTAAATATTAAGATTGAACGAAAAAATTTCACCTAATTTCGTTTTTATATTTTTAACAATTTTTGTCAGAATTGATCTGGGGTAATATATACACCCCAAACATGACAACCTATTTGTGAAGTAGAGAGTACTCGTATATACGTACCTTTTTAAATTAAGTTAAGTTGTTGTTGCCATGCAATAATATCTAGATATTTCATTAGATCTTACAAAATCACAATTTGTATTTTTGTAAAAAAAACCTCTTAATTATGACATGACATAAACCCGCCAACCTTGTTTGCTAAATAGACGGATTTCTTGTCAAATTACCAAATACAAAAACGTTAATTACACAGTTAATATAATAAATAAATGTAATTGTTATATTTGATACAATTAATGCCCTTCACATTTCAATGTTTATTCAACAAGACTAGGTAAATGTTGTTTGCAGCCACAACAGGTTGTCTCATGTGAATAGACATTAGGAAATTACAATAAAAAGATTTTTTTAAGTTCTTTGAAATGTACAAGTATCATTTACAATAAATTAAACAAAAAAATTAATTAAAATGTTCAATTCAAATGAAATGTAGAACTGTAACATATGTTGTTATCATAATCTACCTGCGCGAATTCGAATTCTTTCAAATCAAATTGTGCTGTTTCACTGACACTGAAGTTGTATTGTAGGACTATTTGATCGATAGATAGATAGATAGATACTCGTAAACGAACATAAATAGTGTGAAGAACTGATTTAATATTTTAAAATTTAAAACTTACTTTATTAAATGAAAATATGCAGTGTTATGACTTACTTTATTACATGAAATATGCAAAATCATCTCTTTGAATCGTAGTATAATCAAACGATTAATACTTACAAAGCACCGAAGATAAGATTGTCTTATGACAAACGGGTTACTCAGTATGGTCGATGGGTATATATGACGTGCACACTTGCGACAAATCAGTTTTACAACAGATCTTTGTTATCTTTGTTTGTTCGTATAGTGTTGTCTATGTTTCTATGATAAAAATAAAAATTGTATTAAGAGAATCGTATCTTCAGTGTACTCCCGCTCTTAAACTCTTAGAAAGGGCACTTAACTAAGTAAATTGCGAGTGTAGAAAATGGATATGACGTGAGTTCAAAAAAGAACAAATTGTCATTCAGATAAAGAAAAATTTTAGATTCTGTTCGAAGCAGATAAACAAGAAAATCAATAGTTAAAGAATCATAACAAATTCTTCATCATATATCTCTCTGAACCGTATTGCGACTCAGATCTCGCATTTTTTTGAAAGCACAAATTTAGATTATGGTAGATATTCTAATTATTACGTTCTTTAGACTTTGTGGACCACCTATGCATGTGATATAATTAACAGATGTACTTTTATGGCAATTTGTCTTAAATCTTGTTATTGTTCATTTATTTCACATCACATTCAAGTCTCTTCAATAAATATGCGTTATCAAATTCCATTCATATTCATTCCACCCAAAAGAATTTAAAGCAACAAATAAATAGGCACAATAAATTCTAAGTGTACATTTTATAACAAAATTATTTCTAATGCAAATGTATAACTATTAATATAATGAAAAGGAAAATGTTATATTTTTCTTCGTGAAAATTGCCGTACAATTTCAGTGACCAGTATTGTTTTTAATTAGCGTTTAGCATTTCACACTTCTATCTGGTGTTGAACCTGTATTTTTGATTATTGCATTCATCATCTGTCGAATTTGTTTTTGTATATTATTTAATTACCTGACAGTGACTAAGTTATTTCAATTAAACGTATGTTACTCAAAGCATACAGCATTGTCAGGTTGTGGTTTAGTTGGTTCCTAATAAACCCGCGCTGCGTCGCTCCAGACGGTCCACCGCATCGTCTAACCCGTCCGAAGGTAGCTACAGCATCCTCCTGAGGTGGACGCCTTCCACGTGCTAATACGCAGACAAAGAAACACGCTTTACCGTGGATCAACATTGTTTAAATCTCTTGTTCGATATAATTTATAAAATCCTTTCATGGGGTTATCATTCAGATATGAAACTAATTTTACTGCAGAACGAAATTATTAACAGTCCACTGTGCCACCTGCAATATCTGTAATTGGAGCAATATTTTTAAGAAAAATAAAACGGAAGGAAACAGTTTGGGAAGACCTGTAATAACATCAAATGATTCATAGACACATTACCACAACAATAAATCGACGACACGTAAGATCTGATTTTATATAACAACGGGCAGCGGTGTGATATCGGACAGCGGATATCAGGTCACACGCTATTCGAGTAAATAACTAATTTTATTTCAAATAAATTTATAAACCTTTTAAAATAAACTTAAAATAAAAAATAAGTTTCATAAAACCTACGTATTTTATAAATAAAGTACGAGTGTATTTAACTATCTCATATAGGTATATTTTCATTTCCGTTCGTGTTACTTTTTAAATTTAATATCACTGGGTGTTTCATAATATTTTTCAAATTTTATTAACAGAAATAAGTTTACTGTAAAATATTAAACAGTTACTATTTAAGTCAAGACACAGTGAATTAACAAAACATTTTGTCTATATATTTTACATTAACTAATTACATTTTCTATTCAAGGAAAAATGTAGCTCTCGTTTTGCACTTCTTTTCTTAACTTTAAATGAAGTATATTAAACAAATTCTTTTGTAAAATGACTTGTCTTGTAAATATTTTCGTGTTGTATTAATACCAAAGTCATGTGTACTAGTAAATCATAAAAAATGGAATCAACTTCTTTCTTAAAAGAAAACGCCATAATCTGTATTCGCTTTATACGTAGATTACAAGATCATCCAAATGATTCAGCTGCACAAATCTACCACCATAAGCCAATAAGGAAGAAAACGCAAAGATCCAATGGACTTATCAACAACAGCATAGAAAAGATATTTACTTAATAGCATAATACTCGATAGTAATACAATAGATTAATCTAAAGAGTAGGTCATCATTGGATGACAAGTTCCAATGTCATTTTTATGTATCCCTCAAATTTGATGAATATCTCTTGGGACAGATTGTAAATTATGAATTAAATTAAAAAATTGAAAATAAAAAAACTCTTTTTTAACATTCATAAAAAATAGCATACTCCAGCTAAATACAAAACATAAATAGTACCTTTAATCTATGTAATTTTCTATTTAAACTAAACCAGGTATTTTATAATTTTTAATTAAATATAAATTGCTAAGATCATCCTAAGATTTTATTAATCAGAAAAATGTTTATCATTATAATAACAATGAAATAGTTCAAAAGCCGTTACATATTGAGTAATATTTTTTATGTAACATGTAGTCTTAAATGCACGT
The DNA here is from genome assembly GCA_963678705.1 of Panorpa germanica. NCBI lineage: Eukaryota > Metazoa > Arthropoda > Insecta > Mecoptera > Panorpidae > Panorpa > Panorpa germanica. The sequence goes on from OY783217.1 coordinate 12,137,632, forward strand.
AACTTTAGTATAGCTGGCAGAATAAGGTTAGGAACCAGCGCTATATTTTCTGTTTGGTTATTATCAAAGTTAAGTTTATTACGTGCTCACAAAATAGGGTAGTTAACATATATGAAACACCGACACCATTCAATTTACCAATATAATAGGAGACCATCGAAAATAAGTCGATGTTAAACAAATTAAATTAAAAGGAAAACGAATTATGTTTAATATTACATTAAAGTAGAACGTTTAATTATATTAGGTCAATATTTAGTTGCTGACATGATTAAATTATAAATAATAAAATCATTTACATAAATTTAAATATCACAAGAATAAAGCAAAGGTGCAGATTATTTCTGGAACACCCAGTACATAGGTGACTATATGGGCACAGTTCTCCTCTAGTCTTCACTCTTTTGCTCAAGTCGGTGCTCACTTGTTATATTGCTTCAAGTGTTATATATGATAATGGGCTAGTTAATCCCTTGACCCCTACAGGCTACAGCCAACGAGATACACAAAGAGGCTACAATCCGAGAAACCGAGAGGCGATACTCCAACACCAACGAACACCTAAAGGAAACTTCCTAAGAACTTTGCCATCTCTACTGAAATAAATGAACTCTTTTGCTTTAACTGCATTATGCACCGGCACTGGATGTAAGTGTATATGTGTCTGTGTGTGCAAATTGCATTATGCATTAGTAAAACGAAGTTTAAATTTTAATGTTAAATAGATTTAACTGGGTTTAACTGCCATTTGAATATAGAACAGGAATATGTTAATAAATTTGCAATACATTTTGATTTTAATTTGAATGCAAATTTAAAGATGTTAACCTATGAAACTCGTGCTCGACTTTTTCTGTCTTCTAAGGCTTAACAACGATAGAGGACGGTCTTCTCTTCAATATGCAACCAGCTTTACTTGTAGCATCCTTTTTATCAGGAAAGACACTGGGTACCAAATAAATCCCTTCGTTTTTTTTTTTGAAGAAAAGAAACCTTTGTAGTAAAATCATTTATTTTAATTTAATTTACTTAACATTGTTGTATTTTCTATGCTGCGTTCTATCACCAAAAGATCTTTTATTTAATCTTTATTATATAGGAGGTACTATAAGAGTTGATTAAAAAAAATTAACGTTTCTACTATAAAAAGAAATGAAATTATTGACGCAGGTACCATATCCAGTAGAGTACCGAGACTAATTGGGGCCTGTGCGGAACTCAAAATGGGAGCCTTTTTTAGTTCCCACATAAAATCAATTGGATCTACTAGTCTCTATTGCTTTCAAGCCTATCTAAGGCTATGAATTTCATCTAGTCATGACTTTGGAGTACCTTCCGGCTTATCGTATATAGCACCTTTTTTGAGCACCTACTCGAATTTAATCGTATCTAGTCCTAATTACCTTGCAAATTGTCTCTTATTACTTTTATTTTCAAATTTCATCGCGAAATCAGTTGTACATATATAGTCATAATTGAACCGCGCTTTTGGGAACCTATGTTAGACCGGAGCCTGGGGGACCGTCCTCTTTACCACACCCTCGCTATGCTACTGACTGAAAATGTTTTGGAAAAACATGCAACTGTACATTTCCATTTCTGGAAAGCTATATCATTATTAGGCACTGTAAACACTAAATACAAAATTGCACTCCGTTGGGCGGCTCTGGTCGTTATAAATATACCATACATAACATATCCTACCTATGCAATAGCTTGCATGTACATAACATAAGGAACGAGGACGAAGAAAGGTAATTTGTTAGAATACAAAATGTTATTACTATTTAGAGTACCAGTTTCTGTCCTACAAAAACAAGCACATTAGACTGGACTCGAGACCTGCATAGAGTATGTTTCTAGTTCTACGACAATATCAGGTATGCCAGGTATTCATTGGAACACATTTAATGTGTCCACTATCGAGACAAGGTGTAATATAGGTGTGATGTAGTCTTTATGTAACACTACAAATAAATGTAACACTTTCGTGTTTTACTTGGTACAAGTCTGAAAACTACTATCTGAATTACGATTATTCGCGTGATGTTATTTTGAAACACAGAACTGATACAGGATACATGCAATAGCATTAATGGGGAGCAATAAATATGTAAATTTAATTGTTATTATCATTGTAATTGTTAAATACTGTAAACTAATTTAATTTCTTTGCTATTACATTACAACGATTACAGCATATATGTTTTTGTCCTCCATTTGTACTTTGTTTAAGTTTTCTGTAGTCAGGCTTTGTGGAACAACCTTGCAAATGGCCCGTGCCTTACTGATAATCCCCTCGTTGTCTTTCACTGCTTAGCATTCAGATTCAGCCTAAAGCTCTCCTGTTTGAATCACATCCACATGTGATGAATGCACTAGTGAGTGCACCAGGTTCGAACCCAGCTATCAACCTGGGCGCGAGTCTTGAGTCAGCGAGATACAGCAAACAGCATACAGGCTTGAGGCTCCGCGTCACCCACACGATATGCAGCCACATCACCCAGCAATTCAACATACAACATCCAACATCCACAATGAACTCCGTTCTATGCAACGGCATTATAAAACGAATCGAGATACTCAACGGCACGGATCAGGTTTCACCTGTCATATTGTTCTTGTAAGGTGTGTGAATCAGTGATGCTCGTATTCAAATACTTTGTAGAACTTCTAAGAGAAAATGATGTTCTATTATTATTAAAATCGGAATCGCTACAAACCGAAGGCTAGAGTAAAGGTCGGCTAAGTGAAGTTAATTATCCCAAAACAAATAGAAAGATAATTAGAAAGATATTAATTTTGTCTACTGCCTATTATTTTTGTGAGAATTGGTTACATTGTGTGAGTAGCATTAACTACCCAGGTCAATTAGCACAGTGCAACCTGGGAACTACTTTAAAGTTTTCTTGTTTTCTTCATTGTTTTATTTAGTTAGAACTAACAACAATGTGGTCTACGAATGTAACATACAAATAGTAAATTATAATTGCCTTTGTGAAATAATTTATTCGCGAGAATTTACTTGCATTCGAGTATTTGATAGTCGAATAAATACCTTTGGCTACACCTGCTTTACATTTCATATATAAATGTTATCGTTTTTTATCTTTTTCCTTTTTTTCTTTTTTTTTCTTCTTAACCAGTTCTTGATTTTTGGAGGTGGTCACATATAACCCAGGGCGTTGGTCACTCACTTGTTTTTAGTGTACAACGCATACTACAATAATACTTTATATATATGTATATTGTATATATGTATGTGGTTGTATACATCGTTGCTATTCATCGTATAGATTCCAGTACGGATCAGGTTGAACCAGGTTGCGCTACAACGCTACATCGCAGCGCTACGAGACGGGGATCAGGTTGATAGCGAAACGGTGGGTGTATTATGGTTTTGTGTTCAGCGCCAGTGTCGTAGAGTTGGTGTGGGGAATTAACTATTTTACTTATAACAACTAGTTTAGGGTAGAGTTTAAACTTTCTTTAAAGTCCAAATTATAACACACGTGGTTCCAGGTGTTTATAAATTACCGCGTGTGGTGCGCATACCCAATAACAACGGGAAAAGTAGCTTTCCCAATTTACTTGTATTTCACAATTTAATAAAACTTATTAAATAATTTATTATACAAGACATAGTTTTATTACTTTTTTACGAAACAAGTTATTTTGAATATATTTCTCAATTTTGTATAACCTACATGCTATATGCATTAATTATAATATAATAATTGTATGTTTTATATATTTGTTAATTACATATTCTTTATTTATTGAGTCTTATCGCTGAGAGTCGAACCCGAAACAAAGCTTAATTAAATTAGTTTTAACCTTAAATGTAAGTTTCAGTTTGTAAAAATCATGGATTCTTCGTCAGTAGCTTTTTTTAGATTAAAATATGAAATTAAAACTAAACCGCTATAGCTGAGAATAGGGTTTTAAGTAGTACTAAGGTCTGTAGCCTAACTACCAATCACGCAGACGACTACATTTGTTTCTTACTACTTTAATGACAATTATAACAATATGTTCGTTTTTTAAGCATTTATTTTGAGTTACGAATTACGAGAAATACAATAAATTATCAAACTTATGAATCTAATAAGAGGTGTACTTATAAGAGTGGTATAATACTCGTATAAAATCGCCGGTAATCTCAATCATAATCAATCATTTTAGTGTATTAAGTTCTCGGCAGATCTAAAGAAGTTTCACTTGTATAATTGAGTTTGCTTTACGGAATCTGATGAAATATATCATTGTATTTGCAAATCTTGTTTATAATATTGTACATTTTCCACTAAAAGTTTATGTTCTAAGTAAATAAACTAACTGTACGTCACTGGTCACTGGTCACACACTATACAGCACACGTTATATGTTTAACACATCTACCTCACCTCAACCTAACGATATTTTTGGTCTTTAAATTTTGATATATATGTATCTACATATACATATATATTAATATACAATTACATTCACATATAATAAGTTGATGTATTAACAGTTAGCTTAATTGAAATTTATATGCATTTATAATACAACACACATTATTTATTCATAACTTATGAATATAAAATCTCGTTCAGAAGCATATTTATATCTTTTTCACTACTTTTCACCTTAAATAGTTGATATATTTGTCAATAAATATTAATAAAATCAATGAATTATCTTCAACGATTGGTTTAAACCAGACAACACTATGGATTTATAAATCTCTTGGAGCATAATGAAAGTTGTTCAGGTTTGAAGATTTGAAGAGTGAAACGTTAAGAAAAATGTTTGCTTTGTTGTTACAGGTGCTCTAAATAATTCCAAGCAATGTGTAAATAAATGAACATAAAAAGTGCAAAATAAAAATTAGGAAAATTAAAAATACACAATATTTCTGTGGTCAATAGTGATATTTCTATTTTAATATTATTGTCACTGAAACATTGCGAATTTCTATTGATTTAAAATGATCGCTCTTGTTGAAACATCCATAAAATGACTTCTCTTGTTCAAAAATCTTTTAGTGTTATTCTTTTGTTGTATCTAGATCCTACTTTGATGGCAATCTTTTGATCAAAGAGACAAACACCATAAGCAAGCTAAATAAAAGCTTAAACTCTCTCACACCGCAACAGACTACTTGCGACGACGACTTTTACAGTAGGGTGTATTCAAGTAGTTTTGCATTAGCACACTTTACCATTATATGAAGCTTTTACTTAAATACACCACTGTGTCAAAGGTAACAAAAATCCATATTAATAATCTGTATCGTTTTGCTTTCTCAACAATCCGTGAAGACGACCGGGAACTTTCTGTACAAAGTTGCGTCTATCCTATAGAGCTAGTAAAGAATCTGTGTGTATAATGTAAGATGGTACTTTAATAAAAATACGTATGAAATTTTATGTATTTTATGAATTTGACGTATTAATACAGACTTTTTCGATACAAAGGTGTATTAAAAACATTAAAGTAAAAACAACTGCAATAAAAACTTCTGAAAAAGACGGAGGTCTGTCAGCATCCTTACACTACAGTGATGTTTCATCTAAGGAACGAGTGCAGTACTTGCTCCAAAAGAGTGCTGAGTTAAGCCGTGAAAAGAAAATTAGCTTAATGAGTTAGAACCTGCAGCCTCGTACATCTCCTGAATACCACAGTTAATTTTGCTTTTTATTGACCAATCACCAAACTTGACTTTGTTCAATGAACAGGGGCGGCCTTACCCATTGCGAGGCCCCGGGCAGCAGATATGTGCGAGGCCCCGGGGTAGCAGATATTTGCGAAGCACTTGTTCTTGGTACAATTTATGTAAATTGTAAGTAAGTATTTTTGATGATAATTGACGAGAAATAAAATTTTATATAAGACGACAAATATTAATGATGATAAACTAAGGTACATAAATGCCTTAAAAGATATACGCAGTGATTTTAATGGAATTTATAAATAGCGAAGGCGCGAGATTCAAATATATATATAGTAATGAATGTTTGTACTTGGGTTGTTGCGCCAGAATGTGAATGTGTGCCCCTCTCCCACCCCCAAATGCCGCCTCTGTCAATGAACATTTATAGATTGGATGTAGATCGCTAAGTATGCAAATAATTTAAAAGAAATGTCAATTTTATAAAAGAAATTGGGTCGCTGTTTTAATAAAGCGCAAGGAACTGGGGTCTAGACAATAGTTTCTGGCGCGGGTTCAAAGCCCGCACATAATTACACGACATGTAAGAGTTTAATTTGAATAGAAGCCGCTAAACATATTTTTAATCGGTATTCTATAATTATCATGACGTTGATTTTTATAAATCATTAATTATTCATCAATAAATCTACATATCGTATAATTAATCACAGGAATTAAATATACTTAAATTTCATTTAGAACTATGGGAACATATCAGTGGCTTGGTGTTGAAAGAGTTTTTATCTTAGTGCTAAAATATTTACTTTTTAAGACATGAAATACATGTTTCTTCCTTGTCTCTTCTCAGCAGGCCTTTTCACTCTTCCTCCACCACTGCTACTTTCCTTTTTCTTTTACTTCCTTCTTCTACTCTCTACTTCCGCCATCCACCTCTTCCCGTCGTGCATCCTCTCATTAGCTCCTCTATCTTCTTTTTACTTTTTATTTTGCAGCCGCATGTATCTTTAATTTACTCTTAACTCTTCATTTGCCATTCTAAATCTTGCAAATAACCTTACATTTCTTATCTCTTTTTCTCCTATATATTCTTGTACCACACTCTCCCAGAATACAAGAGATTTCTCATTGTATTTAATTTTATCAATCAGTTAATTTTAGTATTAATGTGGCTTTTACTTATATTAGGCGGGTTTATATTATAATTTGTATTTCCTTTTTGTAACCGAAATTAGAGAATCCGTTTTCTATCTCTAAGAACGTGAAAACACATAAAGAAAGATAATTAGATGCAGGACAGCACCGAGCAGTTCATATACCACAATAGATTCTAATAAAAATCTTTGATCTTGATAACTAAATCTATATAGAAGCGAAATTAGAATTGTAAATGAAATTTTAATACACTTTATGATATTCTATTGAATTTATTTAAAAATGTATTTAAATATGAAATTTATTGTTTGTTCACTAATTGATTTATGAGTGTATGGAAGTACATACATATATTATGAGACCATAACAAAGATGGCGCCGTACTTACATTTATTGATTGCTCTTTGTGTAATAGAATATATTATTTATGTAGAAATTTAGGTAAGATATCAGCTTAAATAATACCTTAAAAGAAAGATCAATAATCGATTTTAACGACTTCAAAAGCGTCTAGTAATTTTTTTTTTTAAAACACAGATACTTGGAACTTGGTTTATTACATTAGGTACACATCTGACAAACCCCAAAAAATAAAACAATTTATATACCATCTTAAATTAGGACACTGTTGGCATTTAACTGTCAGAAACTGGGTTTTTATAAAAATAACATAACAGTAGCAGTTAAAAATAAAAAATCAGACTTCGCCAAAAACATGTATGGCACAAAATGTTCTAAATGGTGTCAACTATCATCCCCTTAAGCAAAGCACCTTGCTACCAAACACCATAATCCAAAATAGTATAATACTCCAGGAAAACTAACAATAAAAAAAATTATGCATACTATTTCTAAACAACAACAATTTATGAAATATGGTTCTATTATGGATACTACTTTGGAATCCTGAAGAGTTGCGCTAATTTTTAAAAAAACTTGCCATAGTAGTGTTCATACTTTTTTTTTTACACCACGATGAGTTAAAGTGGACAGAAAGTAAAAAACTTTAAACATTTTAGGGAAAAAAATAATTTCGATTGATTTTTGTGTAAAAACTACTAGTATTCTGCGATTTTTAATGGTTGTGGTGGATAGCAGTGCTATTTTGGTTGCCGATACAACAAAATAATCCGAAATATTAAAAAAATTGTGGTCATGGTAGTTAAAAACATCTTAAGGTGTTTCAATTTTCGAACAATTTTTATTATTTTTATTTTTTCTAATTCCTAAACAAAATGAGATAAGTTTTTCTTCTTTTTTTCTTGTGTAGTCATGAGCAGGACCACCCTCTGGTGCGCGCTTATCGTTGAATATTGGGACACCCTGTATATTAATGCAATTTATATATTTTATATATTAACATTCTACGTAATGCATTTAACCTATTACAGTAACTGCATGCTTTTATATTATTTATATGAATAAGCTGCATGCCAACAAATACTCATTTACCAAATACGTTTCTTCAAATCAATCATTGATTAAATCATTGCTCTGATTCTGACAGCAAACCAGAGCGCGTTCTTTTGTATCTGGACCTAACAACAGATTCTCAACTCGCCAAAGACTACTCGCCGACTCGCCGCCCTCGATTCTACAACACTTTTACTTTAGATTTCTTAATTATTCGGCTCAGCTTCAGCTAAATATCAAACGTCTCTCTCACAATACCACACAGTACTGTTACTGTTACATATGAGTTCGATGGATACTCCATGGCTTGTTTATTTATTTAATTATGTTATACTTATATAACTAGATCAGCATGTCTTGAACAAGAGAGTTAATAAACCTAGTTCTTTTAAATGTCACTTGCCGCTGCTTAGCAATATTTCTATTTTATTATTTAACGATTTTTTGTTCAATATTCATTTCAAATTTTTTTTGGATCGATCCTTGACTTAATCTTGTTATTGTAATTAATGATTTTCATTAATTATAAATCTTGTTTGTTTATTTTTAACACGAATTCTATTCCCACTCTTACATTGTAATAACATAATTATGTAATTTAATAAGAGTTATTAAAGGATCTAAGAAATTAGTAGTTTCACTTTCTTCAGATCTGTAAAACATTTTTTGATATTGCTTTTTTTGTTCGTATTTAAGAATTTCGTATTCCTTTTCGTATACCATAATTAAATTCGGGTAAAAAACGTTATTCTTTAATAAAAATATTTGAATAAACACAAATATAGCATTTACGTAATAAATTTAAGAAATACCTTGATCTAATTTATAAACACTTTATGAGTTGCCTGTACACATATCTGCAAGAGTTGACATTGTACATGGTTTAAATAAATTTTAATTTTGAAGTAAATAAGTATTTATTACGACTGAAATTTTGTAATTATTTAAGAGACATATTAGTTCAGCAGTTTATTAAAAGAAAATTTGATTAAATGTTGAGAACGAGCAGTTTATTCGCATCTTATTTTGCTAATATTAAAACGTCAATTGGTAAATTTATTTATTATATCATAATATTTAAGCTACTTAATACTTCTACAGTATAATATCATTTGAATATTAGTTTAAATTTGCTTATTAGCCAAGTAATTTACAGTTCGATTTAATACCGAATTAGTTTTGATGGACACGACTAGTCCAAATCGACGGCGTACTTATTATTATTATTATTATTATTAATTGTTCGCCTTTCGGCTTTACAATCTACATTCTTAATACATTTCATAGAACTTCAACCTAAAATTAAATTTAAAACTATTCTAGACCTTTTTATTTCCAAAAAGTACTTTCTGCTTCATCTTCTGTTGACCCTCTTCCTTCATTTTCCCTAGTTTTTCTTCCTTCTCACCGTTTCCTCACCTATTGTCTTCTTTGTCTCCTCTCGGCAAACCGTTTCCTGCTTCTCCTTTCTTATAGCCTGTATTCTCATCTACCACCTCTTGCCTTCCTTGTCTCCTCTCGACAGACCCTCTATTATCTTTTCACTATCCTTCCTGCCTTCTCTCTTCGTTTTCACTTCTCCACTTATGTCTATCACAGGCCTAGACGCTCTGTCTTTACTATTTCCTCTTGACTCTCTTACTTTACTCTTTCCTTCTTGACTCTCTACCTTTACTATGTTATTATTGTCTCTATCTCCGTCATCTACCTCTTGTCCTTATCTTCTTTCCGAAAATCCTCTATTTTTCTGGACTGAAGCTTAACTGTTTCCTTGCTACTTCTTTATTTCTCCTGCTTCCCTTCACTGCCTCTTTTAGTACTTCCTCTCTCTCCTGTTCCTTGTGCAACCCAGCCACCAGCTTATTTATTGTCCTGTTTTTCCTTTCCTTTTTACTATTTTCGCCATCCACCTCTTTCCTTCACTGCCTCCCTTTAATAGCTGGCCAATATTCCTTTCGCTCGCTACTTTTTCCTTACACTCAAACTTAATGTGCTTAATGACTGCGTACTTCACCAACGTCTTAGAAAAATAATTCTGATCTGTGGTTCGAACCTGAAGACACAGCAGTCAGCATCAAGCAATACTCACACAAAAATATTCTTACGGATGTCATGTTTTATAAATTACTTTTTAAGTCCTTTCTTTATTTTCTTTGGTTTTTAATTGTTCAACTATTAAATAGTTTATATTTTAATGCATGAGAAATTTACTTTTAATTGATTATTAAATTAATAATAATTTCTTAATTTATTATCTGATTTAGATAGTTTGCCAGGAAATATAATTTTTTCTTAGATTGTAATAAAGATATACGAATGGATAGGAAGCAATTTGTTTTCTTAACACACAAATAAAAATAATGATAGACAAATTGAATTGCTCTAAAATAATTGTTATAAAATATCATTTTATTATGATAATATGGAAACGGACTTTATGCACTTTGGGAACGCCTAACTTTAAAGCTCTGCCATTTTTTTAGTTGACCTATTAAAATTCCGATCAGCTACAATGTAGTAAAATTATAATTAAAAAAAACCACGTTAATTATTTTATAATAATCTTTTCTTCCATAAATTGGTAGCACTCTATTCAATTTTGAGTAACATCAGTCAATCCGTTTGTTTACAGCAGCTGGTTGAATCGGTCCACTTTAGTAGTGCATGAAGATTTGCGCTTTTTTTCATTAATTTTAGGTTGATGCAACCCACAGACATGAGGCCTCCACACTACATAACCTGCAAAAATTAGTAAGAGTCATCGCTGATAAAATACAATGTTCTTGTAATAATATGGTATACACCAGTTAACACAGTTGACGTGAGTACTTTTTTGTCTTGAAAGCACGACTTCATTCATTCTACAATAACAAGTTTTTGCAGTCAAAATTACAGAAATACCTAACCGCAATAACTATTGACATTTTGCTCTTTGTTTGCTCCCAATTGTATTGATTGAAATCGTTGAGGAATTTGTTGATAATGCGAGATGTGAACGTTGTTTTGCACGGTAAAAAAATTTAGCTGATAATTGAAGTTACCAGTCAAATAATTATTTATGTTTACCATTGAATGACCAAGCACTGATTTCCATTCTTTCTTTACAGTATTACATATAATTCGTATGTTGGTCAAACAAATGTAGTGTCCACATTTTAATTGATCGTTCCTAACAAATGTTTATCATAGTTGTACACAGGGTCTCCTAGAAAGAACATGAGGCCATGACCAATGTAATATTCCTGAGGCCCCTTCAAATGTTGCAGTGTTTACTCCAATCGCGCCATTCGCTGACGCAGAAATCGAACCCTGCATGCTCTGGCACTGCACTATAATCTCCAACTAACTTCAATGCTTTTGCTTACTTTCAGTCATTTGTTTGACATTCAACAGGACGCGAAGGAACTGTCATACGTGGAACGTGTTCGATCTTTCTTTCATTCGGTATTTTTCTTCTGCTCATGGAAACCTGAATCAGAATTCAATAAAATAAAAAAGTAACCGAGCGAAAGCACCTGTTCGTGAGATGTCATATTTTTTATAATTTCCGATCAGCGGATCCAGTTTATGATTGTTTATTTTATTTGTTTTAAATTGATTGGTACTAATTAATATAATGAGAGCTGGTTTTATAGAGATTCCAGTTATAAGTAAACCGGTAATCATAAAATACGAGTAAATATAATAACACAAATTAAAAACACATATTTTATTTCAGTTATGATTCTGAATTAATTGATTAGAATTATAAGAGATAATTCATTTCATTTATGCTACGCTACTTCAACTATTAAAATTAAAAGTTGAAACTAAAACAAAGAAGCGAAGTGATGATGAAAAGAAGAGCGAAATGGAAAATACGTTGAAAATGAAGAGGAAGATAAAGGACATCTAAATGATGAAGAGAAAGGGGCAAATGATGAAGACAATGATGCCAAAGTGGAATCAAAGGATGAAAGACAACGAAACAAAAAGAAGAAAAAAGTAAAAGGAGTAAAGAACGAGGTTCAAATAAAGAGTCAAGACAATCTTGCAAGTACGATGTAAATTAATGTTATTATAATTTACAGTGCAAAAAACTGCACTGTTGCCTGATAAATATATAATTATATATATACATAATGAATTTAGCTTGATAACAATCAAACTTAGAAAATATAACTCTATTCCGGGGATGAACTACTTTAAGTAAAACCAATAATATTTTTAAGGTAATATCCACATTTGTTATTATGTTCAACGCGTATTCGCATACGAGGTGTATTGAAGCGCATAACATGACTAAGTTCCCAGAAATGTTTTTCCAAGAATTACCTATTCTAAAGAACTTGTCCCAACATATTTCAGAGAACTGGCAACAGATGCAGCCTTCGTACGCTTTATTCTAAAGAGGTCAATAAAATGCATACGGTGATTTCAATAATACCTTTAATGTATGCATTAACAAGAAACGTCGATTGACAATAACAGATTTCCAGCGATCTCCACAGATTTAAACAAATATCTGATTGTTATCATTATTAATGACTGGATTTGACCCGCGTTTGTGACTAACATCACCGTCACCTTTTAATTAATATGGATTTATGTATGTTATTCCATTATTACAGATTTATACCCGTACATAGTATAAGTAGTTTGTTTACATTATTCATGGAGGAAACGGTGGAACACAGACTCATATGGTAATGTTGGAATCCTGTTGAAACATGTTCGTTCGTTTGGAGAATTTGTCAACAAAATAACTATTAATCAAAATCATTGATTGATAACAATTGCATCACTACTACTACGCAACTACTAAATAAATAAATTTACTTTCTTTGTTCTGTAAATTCAAGGATAAGAATCACACTTTTTACACATCGATCGCTCAGAAACTATGCACTTATATATAAAAGTGTATCTTCTTTTCGTCATTATCTCAACACTCAATATTCGTAGATAACTCACTAGTGAACTGATATAATGTATATATATTTATATATATGTAGGAATACACAGACAGTGTGTTGTGTGAGAGAGAGAGAGTGTGTGTTACGATTTGGTTGACAGATTTAGAAGCCATAAACCAGCAGACATGAATCTAACCTAAATTTTATTATTCCAACACATTTAATTGATTAGATCAGTGATTGACCGTCCCGAATGACACCATATCTGTTGCAAGCTCACTGGTTAGTTAAATGTAAATTACAAAAAAATATAATTCAAATTTATGGAATATAAAACACATCCATACACAAGACAACACTACACCTATGTACCGCTACCAGTCCCAGTACATTCGTATATTGATATCTGATTGAATTCGAAGAAGTTCATCGTTCTTATTTTTTATAAAGTACAAGATACAGGAGATAAGCGAGGGGGACTTACGCATGGACAATGGACAAACTCCCGGACAAATCACGTTGACATATGTATCTAATTATATTTATATTGTGTTATACCTTATACTGGTATAGTTTACTTGACTCTGGCTGATCTAGTGTTTGTTTTGAATTTAAAGCAGAGTTCGGAACCATAACATAACGATACTTTTTCAATAACGTGATAATACTTTTTGTAAACGCCATGAAATAGACAACTAAAAGCAGCGACGTCCCTAATGCCAATTATTAACCTAAACGTTCCCTTTAACCCATTGACTGTCCAAGGTAACTTTTACGAGTTCCGTCGGTACAATTACAGATGACGCAAATAACTTAACAAATATCTCGTTAGTCAACAACATCGATTATATGCTTATATAGGTATATAAAATTCATTCTTTGATACAGCTTCACTGTAACAGCCCAGTAAACATTTTGGAGTAAATTCTATTTCCTTTCTATTACTTTTCATGAGTTTTTTGTCTGGAACGTGTTCGTTTTCTATTCAGTCGTTCATAGGAAATGTTTCTTTTATGAGCTACAGACGGCGCAACGAGTGTTCACTATTGCATAAAAGCGACTCCTGTGACTCATAGGGAATCAATTTGAACTAAAATTGATTCTCTGTGTGTTACTCCAACTTATAATACGTTAGAATTGAAATGTACGAGTGGCTAGAACTTCACCTAGCCATTCTATTTCACCAAATGTGAGAAGTCATTTTGTGTTATTTTTGATTTGCAATGTTTTAAAAGTAGGGAGCAATATTGATAACCCAGTAAACAATTTGGCAAAGTGTCCTATTTTGTGAAGTTTCTACCTCTATTTCACTTCAATTATAGTTCGCATCAACTTTATCTTCATTTGTATTCCGACAGGTGGAGTGGTTCCGTCATCTGTAGCCGATAAAATAGATATTTCATAAGAACGATTGTGAGAAACTGAACTATAAAAAAACTCTTTCATGACAAAAAAATCATACGCATCTCCAATATGATGTCAAAGTGACTCCAAAATGCTCCAAAATGTTTACTGGGAAGGGAATAGTGTGCCAGTAGAGAGTGTAATTTAATAATTTGTTTTATCTAAAGAGTTTTATCTAACATAAAGTCTTTATTTAATACAAAATATTGCAAAATAAATGTCTAAACAATAAGAATTACTATCCAATGTAAAGCTTCAGTCATCTTACTTTGCAATATGATTGAATAAACTTATAATATGAAGCAACACAAGAACTAAGACATTAGAAGGCGTATCGCATAATATAATTATGTCCGACTTAATATTTATAATATTATAATAATAAAACCCTAATAGTGAGAATTTGACAGTAATTATAGTGCTCGTTGCACCATGATCAACTCGTAGCACACTTCTCATCTCATCTCAGTCATAGGGTGGTCCACGACTCTCATCCTCGCAGCATCCTTGTTTCAGACTCCACGTACTTTGA
This sequence comes from Panorpa germanica, assembly GCA_963678705.1. Classification (NCBI taxonomy): domain Eukaryota; kingdom Metazoa; phylum Arthropoda; class Insecta; order Mecoptera; family Panorpidae; genus Panorpa; species Panorpa germanica. The sequence goes on from OY783217.1 coordinate 12,152,687, forward strand.
GTGGAGCACTAGAACACAATGCTCAAAGCTCGACATCAACATCAGTCAACCCGACGCAAACACGGACGCGGCGCTGATGCATACCTACCTATACGTTTACTATCTCGACTCATTCTAGAAGACTCGACTGGTGTATACGAGTATTATATTAACAGACGTATGGATAGAGTTGCTAATAATGCGAATGCTACAGAATGGATACAAAAATATTGAAGAGATGAACGAGTTGTATTCAAAAAGTAACAGGATACAATTTCTGTTAATTCCGGGGACTAAAAGGACCACTTTTTGTTTTTAATTTCCATTAAAGTATCACCTCACATAAGACCACTGAAATTTGAAAATATACTTAAAATTTATTGAGCATTATGTAACAAATGGACAGTGGAGAATAAGAACAAATATGGAAATATATGGCAGATATCGAGAAAACGATATTGTGACGGAAACTATAAGAAAGAGCTTGCAATGTTTAGGACATGTACAATGAATTAACGGAAACAGAACAGCTAAGACACTTTTAGTAGGAAACTCGGGGAGTGCAAGAGTGCAAAGAAGACCCAGGTAGAGATAGAAAGAACAAGAGCACGAGGATAATGATGACTGGTATACCTACCTTCAAGTTCTACATCTTTAATGACGCCTTCCAACTATTATTTATTATAATATATATTTTGGATGGCATATTGGGGCCCCAGTATTTCTTTCACCAGTTACTCTGTTCTCTGCTAGTTACTCTACCATGACAGCAACCCAATTCCTACTGCCTTAACTAATCTCCATTGACTTTATTCTATTCCTTCGCACAAACAAAAACCTTTAGATTTAGTTTTGCTTCATGCCAAATCCTATCGATGATAAAGACAAAAAAACGCCTAATTTAAAAGCATTTTCTTTACTTATCTTTCTTTATCAATTATATTTTAATTAAACAAATAGTTCGTTATTCAGAGATGTACCGAGAGCAAATTTAATATCAGGAAATCTGGGATGAAGTAGTATAAAATGTGTATTTTTATTTGTACTTGTTTTTCCAACAACTGCGACATGGAGCATTGAGAGATTCCAAGACCAATCCTATTGAACGCCATGACTCATGGTGTCGTACCACATTTTTTAGTTCAGCTATTTTTAAACTTACCGCCTTTTACTTTGTAAGTAAGTATTTATATAAAACGAACAAACCTATTATTATATTAAAATGAAATAACCATATGTAAATTTAATAGAAAACTTTATTTCCACATTGCAAATCAAATATTTAGTTCGTGACTTTTCTCTTCGCTATCTTATCCACGTCCACATTCTGAATAACTGAATAATTTATGCTTCATAGTATATATTTCTCATTTGAGAACTAAATACAGATTTATATGCTTCTATTATTTTGTTTCTGATAAAGATACTCCTAGTTTTGTGACTAAGCTAGTTATATTTTGTTGTCTAATGTATTTTATGTGCTATTTTATTATGTTGAATTTATTAAATGACTTACTTCAAATAAATGGCAGTTATACTATGTTTTAAATACGGATTCAAAAATCAGTTCTGCGTGTGGGTACAGCTCCAGAACATAATTAACGATAATGGCTAAAAAAAAATTAGTTCAGGAGTTTCCAGCAAAATACAAATTGTGACTAGACAGCTAGGAAAAGAGTTATTTTGATTATAAGGTGGCCCATTTCATGGTTTCTTTTGAAATTGCTACTAAAACCACACTATCGAATATATAAACCTTTCAACATTTTTTACTGTAGCATTACCAATTTTGAAACTGGTGCAAAATAGACCTAATGTTTTTGGATCTTCTAAATACTCACTCCTTGATGAATGATACGCCACTGGTATCTTTGCATTTCAAATTGGGTAGGACAATAACATTAACAGGTAACTTTTATATAAGAACATATCAGCCATCATTCGGTGTGTCAAATGTCATAGCTGTTAAACACCTACAACAATCTCAAGCCAGAAACATCTGACACCAACGATCACGTTGATGGAGTCATTTGAATGATATAACAACGCTTAAAACACAAATAAAGATGAACTAATCAAATTCATTTGGTCAAAATGTTCATCAAAAGGCGCTAGATGATGGTCCAAGCGCAGCGCAGCATCACTATCAGTGTCCGCGTCATCATCATCATCGGAGCCATGCCGTTAACTCAACAACAGCTGTAAGCGTTTTGTCGAACAAGGTGTGAACCGATTGGGTATTTATCGAAACAATTTAACTTGGAATTAAAAGGTGAAAGTTGAAAGGTTAAATACTTTATATGTAACAAATTTAACATCGAATAAAATAATCATATTTTAAATTGTTCGCACCTTATTAATTTTAGAATTAGGAATGAATTATGAGATAAAAATATCCATGGTAGAATATTGTGTTACAAGTGCACACTTGCTAGCGTACCAGCAGCTAATTATAAGATTTTCTTTAAACTTCTCATATACTCTCTCAGCGCTATTCATTTACGCACTGAAGCTTAAGCCTAAAAAATAGGCGTCTAAAGTTTTTCTTCTACTTATTTTTTTCTACAGTGTACCATAAATGTTATCAAAACTACAATTAGCTACCTTTCGAAGTTATTCCTATTCAAATTTTAACTAGCTTTTTGACTCCAATGTACATTTTTCATTTTTATCATTTTTCACATTTTAAAAAAATTTATAGTGAAATTGTTGTAAAAACGGTTGCTCATCCCAGCTCTAAATTGAAGTCCTGTATATAGTCCTGTATGTAGTCCTGATATTAACAGGTATTGTGCACTCCTTTATTTTCAATTAACCTGTCCGTTCATTAGTCTACCTGTTATTCATACGACTATCAGCCTATAGCTTCGATATTCTTTACGATGTATTCTTCCAAATAATTGCTCTGTTATTACATTATTCTTGTTACATATTGAACATTTCGTTATAATTATTATTAATAATATTATTATACTCGTACGTAAAATAATACACATGATTACTGGCATATTGGAGGTAAAGCACGATTTGTATTAGCCATTAACAATACCGATCAGGACTAACACAAAATGGATATCTAATGGAGTAATACCAGTACTAATCCGAAATCATTAGTGTTGCCCGAGCGGTAAAAGTAATATGGCGGCGTGTAGAAACACAGACGGAGGCGGAGGCGCGGGTGGTGTGTTAATTACTTAAGTGTTAATTGAATTCTGTTGATTAGCGAATTGATTGTATAAGAGTCGTTGTTTGGAAGTGGAACAAGTACGAATAAATACATAATATTAAGTGTTCATTAGGACTGTAATGTAGGCTACGTTCAAATATCAGGTCAATAATTTATATTTTAGTGTATATGCCTTTTTGGGCTTACAATCTGTTTTTATTTATTTCTTATTTCATTTTTTAATATTACAGAACAATTTGTAATTAAAATCTATCTTCCTCCCGCTTATCCTTCTTTTTTCATCTCTTTCACTTAATATATTTCTCTATAATTTTCATTTAGTTTATTTTAGTTAAATGTATATTACAGTCACAACACCTGGAGGATTTTACTGTAAAGTCAATTATCCCCTTAAATTTTTGATTCAATACAAGTCCAATTGCATCTATGTTTGTCATTTCATTTCAGTCTCGCATTTAGAGGAGGGCAGGTTGATGTGCTGGATCCGAGCCATATCTTTGATGGGCGGCCTATTCAAGTTTCAAATGTGAGCAATTGTGTGAAAGTGTAAATGAATTAAGAATTTATTGAATATCATAACTAAACAAATAAGAATGTCAATTTAAAGTTTTTGCTCGCTTCGTTATGTACAAAATCTGGAGATGTATGTACGACTTTCACTCATCTTCCATTGTTGAAGCGATAAAATCAATGCGCTTAATGCTAATCATACGGACCTGTAGTCGCTTATCTTTGTAGGTAGTTTTCTTTTCAACTATTTGAATTTACACACTATCAACCAAATGAGATTAAGTCAATTTTGTGTCGTTAACAGAAAATTATTTTAAAGAATCACTGGTGCCTTATCTATAATATAACGAAGAAATAGTATGTAGTGTTATATTAAACCAAACATACTATCTTACCGCATAATAATTTCAATATATAAATCAATTATATTTAATTAGAAATGTTACAGCGCTCTCACACTTACTGAAGAGATGCCTGAAGATACATGTTTAATATTTATAAAACCCTGATAATGATTTTATAGTAATATGTTAAATATTTAAGGGAGAACAACACTGTTGTGCCAACAGGCCTGAAAAATGAAATAAAATTACAATAAGACGAAAGGTTTTAAATTTTTATTTTATACAAATGAAAAAGAAATCTTTGGGCGGCCGTATTCTGAAGAGGCAATGGAAACTTATATGTAAGTGTGCACCCACTTGCAACATGTTCGTCATAAGCCAATCTGAAAACAAAGGGGCCTACTGTAAATTAATTTCACAGTACGTTATTCTAACTAGGCAAGAAGAAATACTGCGAATTTATGAGTGGCGCTAAATCACGCATTTTTAACAAATTATTCTCGAACCGACACTGTCCAATACAAGAATACCGTCGTCGTTTTTGGGAACAGAAATAAAAGAAAGCATTTTGGTACTCGTCGCACAGACAAGGCTGTAATATGCCTAAAGAATACAGGCAGATATTTGAAAGCAGGAAAAGTCTGAAAAATATTATTGACTTTATCAATAAAACTAATGTATTATCTTTGTTTTAATTACCCATACACGTGTCTATAAGTTGTAAATCATGTATTGTAAATGTTTAACAATGTATATATTGTTTTAAGTGCTAATATCTGTTGAAAGTTGATGCACTCAAATAAATATTAAAAAAAGTATATTAATTTTTTGCCGTGGTGCTTTCCCTTAATATTTACATACACCGATGTCTTCTAACGTACGCATTGCGCATAATTGCTGATAAAACACACGCGAACCGCGAACTTAGTCGGTAGATTAAATATACGTAATAAAACAACCGTCGCGCAACTTAAGGATACGAGTATTAAGTCATTATTCGCAGTGTTGAACATTCTGGAATTCCTCGCAACAGAAATCTGTCTTACTGAAGATTTAATTCGTTAATTAAGCGTAATTATCTGAATTATCTGACAAAAGTAAAATCTTTAATAAATTACTCATGTCAGCTATTAACGATTAACAATTTATAAAGCTTTGCGATAGAAATATGTATATAATTATTTTATAAATAGAGTTGTTGAAAGTATATTCATTATACTGCTCGTGTATTCAGGGGCGTAGCAGCACCTGGAAAATGTTTCACACTTTTTAAAATTATATAATCACAGTTTCTGTAATTCATTTAAATCAAAACGATTCCAGCTATTTAAAAAAGCACGCGCTGTTATTTTACAGCTGGTGCTGCGATCATAACTAATACTACTAAATATGACCGTAAATTTTCTTTTAATTTAATAACTGTTACTAATTAATAATTATTCAGTATATTTAAAAAGTCATTATAATTTATAAATTTTAAATTTTATTTTTAAAACTAATTTAATGATAGATTAATTTAAAGATTTGATATTAAGGTGAAGTTGTCTGAGTTGTCTCAAAAGTAACTCGTAATGTTAAGGAGTGGCCGATATCCAAGTGGTAGTGTTAGTGATATCAATTAGTTTTCTAGATGACCGTGACTATTGACCCTGAATGCCTCCGCAATGGCCGAACCTGGATTTAAATACAAAATAAACCGTTCCGTTTCTTATTCACCTTGCATTATGCATAACCTGGTGACATGAGACGCCAATCCTACCAACATTCAAGAATTAAAAATTAAAACACTGGTTAAGTGGACGGAGGCTGTGGTTTATTTGCTTTGAATACTATGTAGAGTAGTTTATAGTATCGCTGTTAAAAATTCACTCTTAATATTACTCTGTGTTTCTTAAAGTGTTGTTACTTTGTTTGGGCCCATTGAATGACTACTTTTTTTGGTCTAATTGCAAATTCAAATTTATCCAATTAGGCCGTCCGCACATGGGTCGACTGATTGCAAACCTTAGCTCCGAATCTGCCCGAACCCAATGAATGCAACTGTGTTGTTAGTGAGAGAACACACATGTATACGAGTGAGATAACACACACGGCACGAACAAAACTAAACTGATTTGATATTGGTTTTGAGCGACTATGTTTCTTGGTCGCAGAGCAATTACGTTGCAAAAATGTGTGTGATGTTGTACTGCGAAAAAGAATAGTGCCGAAATAATAATAAAAAAATATAAATAATAATTTCCGTGTGACTTTTAAGTAAGCATGTACATTTATATGATTCTATGCTTACAGAATTTTCGCAGTGTAGCCTTAGCCTAAGAAAGAGACGTCTTAACCATTTTATCAATCCATTTTTCCCTTAAATCTACATGAGCAACACACGATTAATACATTTTTTGCAATAAATAGATTTGCAATTAACAACTCTTTATCTTGTCTATTCATTGCACACACGTTTGTGTTTATATAAAAACTGAGTGTTCATTCAGATTCCACAAGTGACTTTCCCTTAATGAATCCGTATGCCGTATGAGACGTGCCTAAGCGTAACAACATAATTGAAACAATTCAACTTGTTGCAAGGCGCTGGAAGCTGTAGCTGTAGCAGCAGCTAAAGTTGCGACCCGCTGAGAGCTGAGACCAATGCAAAGACGTGATTAGCAAACCAAGTAAACACTTTGATTTTATGCGGCTAGCGAAGCTAATACTGTTCCAACGACTTAGAGGATTACAAGCCATAGTAAATGAAGAATTATAATTCATTAACTGTAACCTTTGTGGCCTTGAAGTTAAATCACGTCGCTTTTATTCTTTGTAATAGTTTACGAGAAAATTTATCTTATTTTTCTTTTTATCAAATACCGACTAATTGTTCGCAGCGCTGAAGTAATTATAGGTATTTGTTTTGACGTTCTTGTTAATTTTCTCATTTATAGTTTACTTGTTCTGACTTTTGCATGTGTTGCAATAACCATGTTGCTAACTTCGTTAAGGACGTTTCCAAGAAAATCACTTTTCTTACTATCCTTTATTAGTAAAAAGGTTCAATACCTTTTGTGGTACTAAAATTTAAGATATTGACTGTTGAACTTTGCATTTTTACATACGAATCCTACACCGACCTATGTTGAAACAGATGTTTTTTGATATAGCAATGGTAATTTTCCTACGAGAATTTTTTTAATTGAGAATATGACAAATATTATTCTCTAAAGAAAATTATAGTAAACGGTATTAGTTTTTTCATAAGCTACTTTTCATAGTTTCCGACCGTTCTCATATAACCTAGTAACTTAAAGATTGCGACTTGGCAACGTCACTTAACACTAGAAGTTTAAAATACTGTAAAAGCACTGCCGTAAAAATCTCGAGTGAATAACAAAGTAAACAAGTTGTGGGTGGGTATAAGAATGCAACGTTGCCAGATCTAAAGATCGACGCAGTAGGATTATTTCTTTATTTCCGCGCATGTGAGACTGGCCGAAAGAGAGCATAAAGAGGCCTTTTTTAGAAACGTCCTTAAGTAGGGGTTTTATATTTTTTTTATTGAAATACATTTATGTTAATATATCAATCATCCACTGCATTAATGAGATATCTAATCTAAATTTAAGGTCACTATGTAGTAATACGTAAAATTGTATCCTATATCTGATTTAATACTCAGATAACTCATGAATGCACCAATGAAAATTATAATGCAGATAAAATTGTCCAATACCGCTGGAATACTTGTATCTCGAATATTATTTTCGACATTCCCTCAAAACGCAATATTCACTTAATTATCTTTAAGAAACGCTTAATCTTAAATCAATTATTTGTTATCTCCGAGAAACATCTAGAAGATTTGCGATTATTCGAGTTGCATGTATTCGATAAATTTAGCTATATTAATTTTGATTTTTCTGTTATCATTTTTGAGTTATCTGAGTTTTAAAGTAGAAAGAAATATATATTTTTACATACAACTGCAGTGAACTCAAATTTAGATTTTTCGGAGATGTCTGACTAATGAACTAGATTAATAGATCAACTTCACATTAGTTAACTTTATCATTAAATATTTTCCTCATATCACATAATGCATTAATCCGAAGTATAACATAATACGGATGACCTCGCTATGATCCTATTAATTCGGATTACCAAGAGTCTACGATACTATAAAATGAACAAAAGGAAGACATTACAACTGAATGTCTGAACTAACAGGATGTCTGAGTTCCGATCGCGAGAGTTGTTCAGTGCAGTTCATTCATTCCATTCAAGCGCCAAGGAGCATTCTAGCCGTCCCTGACTTTCTCGTAAATTGTTTATTCCTTTTGATACGCGCCCATAAACCACTTGTTGTTCACTGCTGCAGGTTAAACTTGTTTTTGATAACATTCCAAGGATTTTTAACACTATTTATAGTGTTCATACTTATTGTCCGTGTAAATTATGCAAAAATTATGTTATACATACATAAAACATATTAGGTACAATCAAAGACTAAAAAAGGGTCACATTGCGTTGTTCTATATTCTACCTGTGAAGATGTACTTGTATAATACAAGTACATATATATTTTTAGAATTCATTTACCTAGTCGATAAAATTCATAAATTTATTTAATGCTCCTAACAAAGTTGCTTGCTGAGAAATCTAAATTTATTTTAATTGAAAACCTAAAATTGATTAGATAAAAATGTAGTAAAATAAAAAAAGTAAGTAACGAAGCGTTAAATTAAGTTTATCACCAATGGCCCTAAGAAATATGTCATCTAACTATAAAGATAACAAAGTTACGACTGCTACTTACATTAATGTTTAAAACGTTTTACTACTCATTTACAACAAATTATTACCGTCTTGAATTTAGCTGTTTATAACCTAAACCATTCATTAATTTTCATACTGATTTGGATCTTTATAAAAAGGCTTGCGTACTCTGAAAGAATCATTAAATGAAAAAGAAATTTAATCTATTTTTACTTGTCATATTATTACTTTTGTTATTAAATAATTGCATTATTTAAAATAATTATCATTAGTGTAGCTTTGCTTAGAAAATTTTCATGAACGCCATCTCTTTATTCAAATTCGCACTCAATGCAGTTCAGTGGCCCTTTAGGTTCTTGTCACTGTGACACACCGTGACAAGTGTATGGAGTGTTACAATTATAATTATAATTTAAAAAAATAAAAACTAGCAGTAATATTGTGTTATTTATTAATAAGTCAGTGATTTAAATATTTTCTAACGATTTAGAATAATATTTTATGTATTTACACGCATACAAATATATATTGTAACACAAAAGACAAATGTCAAAATAAACACGGCAGATGTGTAATAATTTGTGTGTTGTGCATTTGCAAATGTACAAGTAATATTATAAAAGAAATATTTGCTAGTAGTGTTATAAATCCATTTATTATAAATCCGAGTTTGAGAATAATGGTTATTTATAAAATAAATTCTTATGTATTTGATTGTGGAACACTTGTGTGAAAACTGAAGTTTGTGAGTATATAAAGTGTTTGTGATTATGTAAAGTGTTTGTAGTGTTTTTATGATGACAATTTAGTTCAGTATTTACTGACGACGATGCAAATGCTACAGCAGAACTGCTCCAGGTAAATGCACATACTTATTTACATATTTAATTTATTTGCATGGACTAATTTGAGGTTATGTCTACTGCGTATACAATCGTATTAGTATATTAGTTCATTTATGTGTTCTCTCAGTCGTCAGTATATATTTGAAACGTAGTTTACGGTGTTATTATTCTTCTCTCTAATCAATAGATTACAATAGATTTGAATTTATTACCAATATTTATAACTGTCTCCTTGTTTGTTCGATTATCTGACAGTTCGTAATGTAGGGCATCGTACATCTTTCTAACAATTATAATAAAGGTCACCCACCAATGATTTAATCAGATTTAAACTAAATACATAAATAAGAAATCAATTTAAACTCAGTCTTGTCTCCTGATCATGTGATATATTAGCGGAAGACAATTGTTACTGTTTCTGTATCAGTGGTCCATCATGAATATCCAATATTTAACATTAGGCATCCAAGAGTGTGTATATATCTTGTGGTATGGAATCCAACACTCCCACATAACTCAGGAATCCGGTGTGTTATGTTGGGTTCTGTTCTGCCATCTCCGGTCTCCTGGTACAAGAACTTTCTGTCCTCCGTGGAGTTGAAGATAGACTTGTGGAAGGAACGTCCATAGATCTCCATGGTTCTAATGGGACACGCGCAGGCGCAGTATGGAGACTTACTCATTATTTATTACGTCTCAGTTTTGATCCCAGCATGTGCACACTTCCAGATATTTATTCTTATTTGATTTGAAAAGAATTTATCTTTCATTGAATTTGTATAGAATTTTTCTCTTTTTAAAATTAAATATACACGTATGATACATAACAGCTAACGTCAAACTACTGTGACTTCAGATGCGATTTCTTGGTGAAATGACGAGTTCTGTAAAGTACTGACGTTTATGTAATATGTTAGCATATATTGCAATAAAAATTAAAGAAATTTGATTTAAAAAATGAGTAATGAGTTATTAATAGTAATAGAAGATCTTCGGTGATAGAACTAGTATAAGAAATATGTTCACTTTAGATAATTAAATTAAGAATTCATTAATATGTCACAGACAAAGTACCGTTTCTTTTGCTAAATAAGCAGGGTGTCCATAAAAAATGTGTAGACTGTTTAACTCATAGATTTTAATTTGATTTTTTTGTATTTTAAATATTAATTATATTTAAACTTTATATACATTTGGATGGTTACAAATTGTAGGATCCTGTAGTTAAGATGTAATTTAAAATTCTATTCTGATATTTTTGATGCTCGTCAAATTTGAAGTGTCACCAAATTCTATTTTGTTCAGTCAAATATACTAACTATGCGGTAAATAACCTTTTGTATTTTGGTTTCACGCCAAATTAATTTCTTTCTAAAATTTAATTCTTCAATTAAATGAATTAAAGTTTTTCTAGGACACTTATATGTTTATTGCATGAAAAGATGTTTTACTTCATCTTACCAAAACTTAACAAGACGCGAGATGCAGAAGATAGTTTTGTACAGTGTTTTGAATTCTATGTCAGCAAACTTCCATGGTATGTACGAGTGCTTAAGCACCAATAAGTTCAGCTACCGAAGAAAAAAAACCTTCTGAGCTTTCGGCATGCCTGCTCACGATGCTTTAATGTTCGTATAACTTCGTTGACACAAACATACTGAGTGATATATGCACGAAGAGCAGCATCCAACATCCATGGAGACGTGCTGGACCTGTGCACACACACACATACATCCATATCTATTAAAACGTTTTGTTTAGGTGCTAATGTGTTTCCACACCCAAAAACCAAAGACTAAAATCGTGGTAAGGGGCATAGGTAAAAACAAAGGGGTAAAGTGTGAGGAAATGAAACAAAAACGACCAGATAATTTATTGGGATGTTCTTCATATTTAGATGTATGCCTGCTATTATGTTATAGCCTTTCTTATTTATTATATATTGAATATAAATATTATAATAAGATTAATAAATAAATGGAGGGATTCCCAAATATTTCATTTATTAGAAGGTGAATATTTTTAAGTAGCGATGTGAATTAGAAATGTTAGGTGTTGTGTTTAGTCTTAATGGGGTTAAACTCTGGGTCCCGACACATTAGCTCTAGATAAATAGGAATTTGTGAACAATTCGCACTGTAGAGAAGCTCGAATCTTGTGGTATTGGTTTCGATTCAAGACCACAACTATATTTTAGCCGGGTTAGGATATATGGAAAACTACAACCATACAATGGCTGTATTAAACTGCAACCGACTACTGGCTACGTCGCATTTTTCAGTAGTGTGTATTCCAATTCTTTCGCATTAGCACACTTTATCGTAAGATGGAGCTTCTATTTAAATGTTTATTAATACAACGCTGCATTGTGGGTAATAAAATTGCAAAGTATATATCTGTATCGTTTTCCGTTCTTACCGATCCGGTCCCAATCGCTTCTATTCTCTTTTAGGTGTCATTCATTAAGGTAGTTTTCACATTCGAATACAGAAGTATAGTCCGACAGTCAATACAAAAACTTTAAAATAGTTAATGGCAGACTAATTAAATTTTGTCGAAGACTGTACTCGATACATAAAATCCTTCATATGCTGACACGCATCATACAATCCCACTACATGGCAATTATTTTTTCTTAATTTTAACTTTAAATATTTATATCTTTTCAACAAATCGAAAAAAAAATTGTACATTTTCCTAATTTTTTGTTTTATTAAATATTAGTTTAAATAAAGCATTTCTAAGAACGGTTCTTTAGATATACACGCAATTATGCCTTTATGTCTTTTTCTTTTATACTTTACCGGCCCGTTACATATTACACTTTAATTATAAATATCTCGTTTCACAATCGATAGAGAAGTTTCATTTTCTTTTTTACAAATTAAATTAACAACTAGATTAACACTATATTTTAATTTTATCAAATTCTTAAGAATATTTTGGTTTATGGCATAGTACCTTAATTCCGTGCAGAAATATGGACACTAACCTTTGATACGAAATTTTTTTGTCAAGCGCGTCACTTAGTATTAACAAATATTTTAATTGTTCCTTCATGGTAATCTACCACAGTTACACCCTTACCAACCAATGCGTAACTTTGTAAATCTACTATTCCAACCACATTATAATTACAGGCACATGTCTGTCATTACAATCTGCAGCCGATTGTAGCCTTGTGATATCACTATTTACCGTATAACATATAATTTATTTCTCGAAACATATTTCACCCTTTTCCGCTTGGTTCCGTTCAGTTCATTGCACTTAGTATTTTACATAAGACCGGATTCGAGCCACCTTCAAACATTTAATACACCTGTTTCCTACAAAAATGTAGTCAATAGTTCCACATAAGTAAATCCATAAACAAAAGTAAATATAATTGAGGAATTCCCCTCCCCTTAGTTATAATTAACCCCTCTTAAAGCACCAGACGGTCTATGAGACATACGGCTGTCGTGATCATTGTACTGTTACGTCATTATCATTTAACCTGTTACCTGTTTAATATTAAAGAAAACAGGTGACATTCTATAGAAGTAAGAGTTTCATAGAAATGCATTTATTTGATATTAAATATTTGTATTTAAATATCCACACGTAGTAATTTGTTTTTAGTTTTATTCATGCTTAATGTTATATAACAAAGAATTTTAATTTATTTTTAATTTATTAATAATAATATTTTAATACCTTTTTTTTTTTTATTTACCACTAAATAGTTTTTTTAAGTTTATATTCATTGTATTTGTATAGAACGTTTCATTGTTGAATGTATATTACTATTATATATTTACAATTTTTTTAAGAAAGTTATAGGAGCAGTGCTGAATTAGATTGTGTAAGGAGCCTAGTCTTAAGTTTGGTGGGTCGCTTCTACTACAGATTTTCTAAAAATATAATTTTTTGCTTTGCCACAGTTAGTCAGCTTTTAAAACGCTAGTACGTTGATCTTGCTCAGTGCTTTATAATTTATAAGTGAGAGGTAGGAAATGAACCTTAGAATTAGTTTGTAACAAGCTACCTGCAGCCCAAATCAGTTCTATCTCATACTTTGTATTCCAATCTATAGTTTCCATAGATTCAATTTTACCGAGATATAATATTAATCGAGAGCTGTCCTTGCTTAACAAAATTGTGCTACACTTAAAGCTTAATCACAACGTTATTAACGACAGGTCTTTAAAAAATCGTCTAATATTGAAGGGCGTCAAAAAATGAACCTGTAGATTTTGTAATCAAAATAACTGACCAAGGAGTGATATTTTATATGTATGAATTAAAAAACAGAATAATTGGCCGTGCTCAATATTTAAATAAGACAATCTATAAATACTCGTATTTATAGATTATAAATTATGTATTGCAAATTTTTATAAATATATATGGTATATTGTTTAAGTGTTAATTACTATTGAAAGTTGAAGCACTCAAATATATATTAAAGAAAAAAATAACCGCAACAATTTATTTCGTTTTTAATCGTGAACCAAAAGAACGATAAGGTATTTGTGATAAACTGTATTTCTTATTAAAGTAATAAACCATTCAATAAATATTTTATTGCATAATTACCATTTCCTCATTTCCGGTTGCATTGAATGTAAGAATAATAACTTTATTACTAAACTTTCATTCCATTTTGAAACTTTTTATAATAATAAAATTAACCAAACTATAAAATTTTATAAATAAGAATATTCAAATCAGTTCTCGCAGTTGAAGTCACAGTCGCATCTATAATTATTATACGCTCCTCCGTACAGAGCACAAATATTTAATTTTTCCAGCTCTATTCGTGTAATAATAATTACAAATTTATGACCTAACATTCTAATCAATTATTAGATGCTGGGTACCAACTGTTATCGCAATGAGTTATGTAAACGAGCACCAGAGGGCAAAACTGTACTTCAAACTGAATTGTACATTACTGAAGAATAATATTTTTAAATATAGTATATAGTACGGTAGTTAATCACATAATTGTGTATTTAACATTACAAAAGAAAGTTCCAGATCTGGTGAAGAGAATCAGAGACATGGTGACGAAACTGAAATATTGTGATTTACACACTGTACAACCAAAACTAATTTAAAGTAGACGATTCCTAATTTATACATTTTTTACAAAAATTATTTGGAGCTGCTTTCTGAATTTAGTATAAGTCAGATTTATTCAAATAAATATTTTGGACATAATTCGAAATCAAATTGGAATTCGAAACCATACCGATAAAAAGTCTGCAAATGGCGAAACCTCTTCATCTTTCAAAATTTAAACGATGATAGAAAATAAAATAGAAATTATGGGATATTTATTTCATTCAACTGCTAATTCCAACAAAAGTCTTTGACGTAGAAGAGATAACACCATATGAATCCATTAGGCAAACAAAGACAACGCTAACAAATTATCGCAAGAGATATGTTTCTATGACGCATACCGAATTACCAGGCGATCTTTTCGATCTTTTATACAGTCGTGTCTCAAGTGTATGACTGTCCTTACATATTGAATACTATTCTATATATTTTATAGAATATACAGGATAATACTATAAATTTTATTTATGAGCAATTTAACTGCATTTGTTTTTAAATGTTGAATTTAACAAATTTTATAAAGAATTGGATAATTTCCTGCAATCTGTTCTAGTCTTCCTTTTTAGTTCCGAACTTGAAGTAGTCTTCTGAAAGTTTCTTAAGGAAGTTATAGAGGAACCTGAGACACTATATAAATTAGAAATAAATATTAATCTCGTATTTTTCTTGTTCTCTCGTACCTGCCACTCCACTCTGGCTAAAACAAAGTAGGAGTGAATTATGTGTTCACTAAATGCCAATTTATGTATAAAATAATTGCTATAAATAAATCACTTCACACCAAATAAATAAAATACCACCAAGAAAGTTTGTTTATTAAAACAAATCATAATTTAATTAAAATAAACATAACGAAATACATTACTATAAATTCATTCATTTTTTCTTCATTTCACGAAAGGTCAATCGACGATTTGACCCGTTAAAACGTTGGGTCAACTGATAAAGGTCATCTGTGTATTTTATTTTATTACAAATACTTGTAGCATACATCTCCATTTAAATTTTACAAATATTTATATTTATACAAACCGGTAGAGATTACTTGTACACATTATATGTAGTTGTATACGCACTTGAAAGAAAGGAAACAGAAAGCCACGCGAGCACCAAGTGTGTCTCCGTCTTCAAGGCACGCAATATAGATTGGCGTTACGAAGATTCGCATATTTGTTTTCATAAACAGGTGCTGACAACCTGTTTAGATATGTGATTAAAGTTTTATGTCTTTTATATATCAATATAAAAACTTTTTATCAGTCAAGAAAGTACTCATGGCAAAAAGAAAAAATAAGAACTGAACATAAAATACAGGAATATGTATTGGCTAATTGGGCGACGCTCTGAACTAAAAATTGAAAACAAGCTGCTCATATACTATAAACAAGTGCTAAAGCCAGTGTGGACGTATCGAACGTTAAAGAAATCCAAATGTTCCAAAAGAAAGTTCTGCGAAGAATAGTTAATGCACATTAGAGAAGAAATCAAATCTATAGAAGCGAAGCACGAGTGAGATTTTTTAACAACGAAAAAGTCATCGTGACGCAAATGTTGCTTGATAGTAATGATGTTCGAAGACTTCGCAGGACTAAATCGTCGGACCTAGTAATCTAATCATGTAGAATTGGTCATTGGAGCAATATCTACAACACCATGTATTTATTGAAATGTAAGCTACTAGATAAGTATTTCTATACTTACTTGTAGTATTCGTTTCTTTAGAGTATTGAAAAGATACGCATTGATTGAAATTGTTATTTAATAATTGTTTTAATTTGTAATAAAATGCTGTTATCAACACAACACTTCATGTTCGTTATAATAAGTATATATTTTCGTTTGAAAATTTAGATTTATTTAATGTATGCAGTTTCAATCGCATTATCAAAAAGAATTTTAGTTGTGTAGAAAACTTATTTTAAATGTGTTAGACACACTTTAAAAGTGAGTACCTAAGTGTATGCATCATCATAAAATAGACTTCATTAAAATTTACAAAAACTGCAAAAATAAAAAGATGTTACATTTAAATTTAAAACAGACAGTTGCTTCAATATGATATTATACTTGTTCGAGTATGTCTTAATATAAGGATAAGAAATGAAACTAGGGACCAGCAATAGGTTTGCAAACTCTCCTTTATGCGACTGAACTGTATGAATTCCTGACTGAACAACGGACAGACAGAGCATCAGGTCGTAGTGCTCGATGTCATGTCGTATAAATTAAGAAGTATCTTCGACACCCGCGTAGCTGACCATTAGTACTCTGATACGACACACACACACACCCATACACATATACAGCACAGGTGACCGGACGAGGACAGGACAGTATTAGTAGTATTACCTCTCTTTTTAATTTTATTGATGATTGTTGGCTAATTTATTTTATTTTTTATTGTTATTTATATATTTATTTGTAATAAACACCTACATGCATTAGACAAATACTCATACCATTTATTATTATTGAATATATTTGTCTAATTTTTATTGTGAATTATTACTTTAAAATATGCTTAAAGTATTAAATTACTTTCTAAAATTGTTTTTATAATATTATTTATTGCAGTGGTAGGCATCGTAAATATATTATTGATTGTAAAGCGGAAGTCGTATTTGTATTGTTTTTTTCGTAACTTTGCTGCACACACAAAACCGTTGCTGCATATGACGCAAATATTTATTGTTACCAGATTCTTTAGTTTTAACGGAACATTTTTCCAATGAGACTCGGCTTTTCTCTACTCCCCCGATAGTAGATATCAGTGGCTTGGTGTAAAAAGGGCCAGTGTCATAACTCTAAATTAGGTACTAACATCTAATCTAAAAGCCTTATTTTCTAAAAAAAAATTCTGACGCCATGCGTCATAAATTGGATTAGTGTGATTTACTTTGTTTGTTACTAATATTTATTTGTGTGACCCCGAAGAAAATAATTCTAAATGTCTGTTTCATATTTAGCAAAAACGTATAATTTGCATAAAATTTAATTATGCATTTCGTATTAGAAAAATGTAAGATTTAGAAGAGCAAAAAAGACATTGACCCTTTTAGCACCAAGCTACTGATAAACTGTTAAAATCTATGTTATCTAACAGAAGAAAAGAAGTATATCTTATATACACAGAAAATTAAATATATATTATCTAGATAATAAATGTGTATAATAAATAATTTTATAAATAAGAATCGTCAAACATATTTGTTTTAACATTAAATACAAAAACAAATTCCTGCACTTGTAACTTATTATGTACAAACAATGCTTCATTTCTAAACATTAATATTTGCATATGCAACATAATCACGTTCGTACTCCATTTTTCATTTCTGTTTCTTTAGCATGCGTACTAGACACTAGTGCATGTACATTCAACTGCTGCAATGTACTCGTATATTTCATTGCGAATTAGTGGTGTCAAAAAATATTTTTGTGTTTAATAAGAATTAACTATAAAAGTTTGGTAGTATCGATAATTATCGATTAGATACATTAAACTGCGTTATACATGTGATAGTAGATCAATTCCTTAACTTTATCTTAACTATACAGTTTTTTTATTTTTATTTATATTAATTTATAATTTATAATGTGTACCAAGGGGCTTTTATCAAATTTTGGTGAGGTATACATGAAAATGACTTGCGAGCTTGCCATCCACCGAAGACGTATTCCTTGGCTTATTCTAATATTATGATAGTATAGAGTTAACGATATAAAGTGTTGCCAGAGGTACGGAGTTTCAAGAGCTTTAATTCTGTATATAATTTGAAAATGCTACAGCTGGCAATATTATCGTTAGGTATATACTCATCCGTTGAGGCAACTGAAATAATTATAAGTTACGTTATAATTATTATGAAGCCTCAATGAGTAGGAAGGCCGTGGTACTGTGCGAACAAAAGTCTGGTTTTCTAAAAGACATATAGTCTAACTAAAAAGACAATCAGTGGAGCTACAAAATGAAGAGACGGTATTAATTTTATAGTTAATATAATTGAAACTGGGATGACTCAAAGTGTTACTATATATACTAAAATTTGGCATAAGAGAAATAATCTGTCAATGGACAAAACTAAATTGAAAATGGTTCTGAAATAAAACTGAAAGTATCCTGCTTTGAGATTTGTCACTAGAAATAGTGGAATTCTGAATGTTAGACCTACCGCGAACAAAAGCTATTGTCCATAAAATAAGTAGAATATTGACTAGTATGAATTTCGGAAAAATTATTGCAGAGAATAGATGGTAGAAAAATTCTATCAACTTTTTTAGTTTGGAAATGTCATGCAGTTTAACACGGCCTTGATCGTAATGATACAAACTATATATCGATAATAAATATCGATATTTTTATATTCACTATTGCTCATCCCTATTTAAAGTTATTTCTAACATAATTTAATAATTAATAGCCACACATTAACTCAATTACCACCCGTGTGGGGTCTCTGTTTCATCTTATTCTCAGTCTGACTCCATTCTGTAACTCAAACAAGACGATTGTAAAAATGTTCATTATTTATAAATTCAAAAATTATAAACGGACAAATAAATTTAAACATACAAAACAAAACATAAAACTTTTGCATATAATATATGAGCATATTACCTGTTCTTATGTTCAAAGTTCTTGAATGCTGGAGGATGTATTACTTACGGGTATATTTGGTTGCATTCGAGTACGCCTACAAAGTAGTGAAGTTGCGTTAATTTATGTTATAATCATAAATTCATTGTTGTAAGGTGTTGTGTGCACAAGAAATAGTAGACTGGAAGAAAAATCACTACCGTTTCTTGCAATATGGCACCCATTCAGGGGTCGCTGAACATAGCGGTGATTAATTAAACTTAGCGAAAAAATGATTGATTTAGACCATCCATAAATTACGTCACGAATTGAAATTGTGACGTCACATGTAGCATAAAATATATACATTTTTTAGACTCAGAATTGCAGGAAGTTTCTGTTACGTAATTTATGGATGCTCCGAACTTTTTTATCATTAAGTACCGAAAAATAGATTAATTTTTCTGTAATAATCAATTCTAATTAGTGGTTTTTAGTAGAAAAGGTTCATAATCGATTTATCATTAATGGGCTTGTGTCCTCATTTTTTAGTGGTCGATTTTTCAATTGTTGATTGAAATTGATGTTAAGAAATATGTATTGGCGTGTCTATTTTATTAAATATCTAAATGCTGACGGAGATATAGCAATTAAAAGTTTGAACTGTAGTTTAAGCGCTAGAAATGGTCGACCATATTTGTATGACGTGGAATGCATTTTAACGTCAGTTATTTGTTGAGTGTGTCAGTACTGTGGTAATGTTCTGTAGCTGTTGGTAGTCAAATAATCAAATCAAGTCAAAGAATAATAAGTTTTTATTGTATTTAACCCTGCTAAGGCGGACATAATATTGAAATTTTATTGTTCATTGAAATAGCTGTAATTAATATTCGATATTTTGATGTATAAATACATATAGCAGAGATTTATGATCTGTATCGTTGGTAACCTTACACAAGGATTATGATGTCACATGCACTTGGAATGTGTACAATTAAAGAGACAAAATGACTTTTTTAATTGTTAATGTCTCTTAACATGTAAGAAGTTATTAAAAAATAATTGAACATTTGAGGTTCTAGTAACTCACTTTATCAATATATGGTACACTTTTATAGAAATTAAGACATAGGACACAAGCCCATTACGTCACAAGCGAATTGAATTTGTGACGTCACATGTAGCATATAATATATACATTTTTTAGACTCAGAATTGCAGGAAGTTTCTGTTACGTAATTTATGGATGCTCCGAGCTTTTTTATCATTAGGTACCGAAAAATAGATGAATTTTTCTGTAAAAATCAATTCTAATTAGTTGGTTTTAGTACAAAAGGTTCATAATCGATTTATCATTAATTATGATATTAGACCCTTGAAGGCGCGTCGTATTGTTAGAAATTGTATTGATTTTTCTATCACTATCAGCCTGTCAATAGAGTCTATGTAAATTTATTACAGAAAAAATTATATCTAGTGTGAAGTTAACACAGATTGCATTCTCTCTAGTATAAATTTAGATATTGGGGAGGGGGGAAGCATAGGTGTGTGCTCCATATACCCTTACATACCCCCACACTTCAATGGTTACAAGCTTGTTCCTTATATCACTCCAAGAACTAAATAATGAATGATATTTATCATTTAAATAAGTACAATATATATGTAATTTTAAATCTCCAAGCAGAATAATAATTCCATGCCTTTAATATGTCTTCATCAATTGTACTTGTAGTTCATCACATTGTCCAACAGAGTGCAGACCTGCTTTCATTTATTTTGCATTATTTTACACTAATCCCCTTAATTCCAGTGTGACGCTTCGTTAAGGATTATTATAATATAAGATAAAACATATTCAATATGTGGGCGTGCATACAATGGTTGCTTGTATTGATAATAACTCAACAAGGATTAAGTGGCATTAAATTCTCGGGACTCGCGAATGTTGCGTTTCCTGTGACAAACCTGAAGTCAGGTATATGACTTTGTAGTCTCTGGTAACCTGACTAAAATCGTCCAAAGCGAATAATAAAAGAATTATTTAAATGGTTTGTGAACTCATTTTTAGAAGTCGCTTTTCAAATTTTTGATTGATTGACGATTAATGTCGTACTGGAAAAAATGCTAACAGTTACAATTGCATTTTGAATTACCATAAGTGTCCTCCGGCTATTGTAATATCTTTAACCTAGTAATTTGCACCAATTAGCACCAAAATCGTTGACTATTTAACATTTTATAAATTTTCATAACATAATATAATCAAGAATTGAACTAAAAAAAATAAAATAATAAGTTATATTTTCTAGTGTTTCTGGAGAAAGTAGCAAAACCATTATTTATAAATGTGCACATAAACCATGCGCTAAAACTGTATTGTTGCCCATTGCCCATTGTAAAAGTAACGTATACATGTAGGCGTAATTGTTCATAAGAGTTTTGTTAAAAAATACGTAAAATATTAACATACAGTTTGAATAAACGGCCATGTTAAAACCGTGGCTAATAAGAACACTGAACTTTAATGAGAAAACTGTACTCAAATTTATTAGGCTAAAATCCTGAACATTTGTGTACTAGTAGTTATTACCAGGAACTATGGCTTGTGCAACGTATGAGTAGGATATTGTAATTACCATATTTACTAGTAAGCATGAGCGTCGGGAGGATTACTTTTAGGGAGGTGCATACTTAGTGTTCATAGCAAAAGGGTACAGGATGAATGAATTCATTAACAAGGGTTGACCAAATTTGGAGAACAATCTAGACGCTTTAAGTTTTTTTAAAATATTTATTTGAGTGCATCAACTTGCAGAGAGTGAGTGAACGATGCCGAATGAACGTATCACTAATGAACTCATTCGGCACTTTCAATTCATTTTGTGTTCAGACGGTTCATTTCGAACGAAAAATGACAAAAAGTGATCTGATATCAGCCTAATGAAAAAGTTTATCATTATTACAACCCAATGATTTTTCTAATAACAAAATTATTCTAAATTAACTATTTCTGTATTTTGTAGCTATATTTATAATAATATCACTTGAAAATATTATATTCATTATATAATAAGTAAAATATAATAAGAAATATATATTTTTTAAAAGATTGGGGTACACCCTAATCTATCTATTTTGAGTGATGTGTTTTTAAATTGATATTGTACATAATAATTAATTTATAAAACAATAAGTCATTTTTTATGATATTTAATGCAAACATTGTGTAATAATCCCTAAACGTGCATCCACATTTATTCGACGTTCACCCTTATTTACATGTTTCATATAAAAACATATTTATCCCACGGGTGTGGGAAATGCAAACAATCAATTTACGTTAAACATTCACGGTTCTCAAAGTGTAGGGCGCTTACTTAACTTTCATATTGTTTGTATGGTATTTATGGGATATGTTTTAAATAATCGTTATGGATAAAAGGAATATGTGGTATATGCTCTTTGGCCCAGAGACTAGCAGTAATTTATATGAATATATAATAATACTACATAAACTTTTAGAACCACTGTTGACATAATATTAACTCATTCACAACATTATTTGACTATCGCTAATAAATATGTTTTAGCAGGCACACTTCCACCACATTTTATTGTGGCTAGTGACGAAGCAGAGACCTGTCATTTCTATATTGGGGACATCCCCTAAATAGCAGGTCAATTTCCGTTAAACTCGTGTAATTTAAGAAACTGAAATATTTCGAATTGGTTTTACCAGTCATAATGTGTAAATTTTATGAAAAATTGCACTTGAAATTATTTTGTACCGAATTTAAATCCCAACAGATGTTATTTATAAACCTGATGCGTGCATTTGCATTAATCACACTAATTTAGAACTCTTCTGAATTGAAATTTTGTTTTATTTTTCAATATTTACAGATGTTGAATATTATTAGATTCACAACCAAACGGTAATAATTATTGTTGACAAACAATCAGGGGCGGCCTTAGCCATTGCGAGGCCCCGGGCAGCAGATCTTTGCGAGGCCCCCTGAGGGCAGATCTTTGCGAGGCACTTGTTCTTTGTATAATTAATGTAAATTGTAAGTAAGTATTTTTGATGATAATTGACGAGTAGTAGTTAGTAGATAATTGACGTAAAGTAATTGAAAATATATAGTTTGAGGATATGTATAACCAAAAATATTGTACTTATCACTTTTAAAGTATATCTCTTTACAGCATGAATATTTTATGTTTAACATGTGTCTTTCAACGGCCAAGTTCTATGAACATGTTTAATGAGATAATATAATTCAAAAACACGATTACACTGTCTCATTATTGCCGTAAAAAGTAAAATAATGTTTCAAATATTTTTCCAAAAGTGACAAAATGTGTAAAACATAAGTTATTCGTTCACACCATGTGTTATTTCAAAATTTATATTGTCCGAAAATATGTTTATGTAATGTAATTCTTAAAATATTACAGTTCCTTAACCAATCGTCACAGTTAAATACCTTAGCTGCTACACTTGAGATTAATTATTGTGTTTAACATTTATACCAATATTAAATCAGATCCAGTGGCGGCGTGTCTGTAAAGGAAGCAGGAATGCACCTATTTTTATATTAAAAATTCAGCCTGCGTATGGTTATTCTCAGAACTCGAAAAGTAGTTCTTTTCTTTAATTTTACGGGCAACTTTTTTAACGTGTTAGACTGGGTTCTTTTATATTTTGCTTCATTGAGAAACTTCCACAGTTTTGGATAAAAAAACACACCTTACAAATTCTCATGGGCCGCAACTGCTCTTGTCTGATATAGGTTACCTGAATAGACTTATTTTCACAGATGTAAAACATTGTTTTTCAATAATAAAAATGTTTCTGAATAAATATGTTTAATATCAGCTAAATGACACCTTTACCACAATAAATAAATAAGTTATTATTTAGTAATTATCCCTAACTTAACTGGATTACAAGTACGTGCCAAACATAAACAATGTCGAATACCTAAACAAGGTAATAAAATTAACAGGAAAAGTAAACAAACACCTTAAATAATACCTGTTCATCTGTTTACTGGGTAAACAATATCCCATGGGGATTACCGCAAATGACTTTAAATTGACTAAGGTAAAAACTGCACACTGCAACTTACACTAGCTGGTCATCCATGTTCAGAGATTAACCAACAAATATTATAAGGCCTGTCTCAGTATGGGACCGTATTTAAGCGACGGCGTATTCGGACGTAAATCGGCGGTTTGAATGAGCTACAAAGCAAACCGCCTATGTGTGGCACAGATGTCTGCAGTCGTGTATTAGGGGGTGTATTGGAGTTCTTTAACACTTATATAATTTATCATGAGAGCAAACTTTAACTTTAATTTTTATCGATACACTACTGGTATTAAAGGGACTTTAGCATTTATTATATATCTGAGTTCTGGTGGGCGTGAATTTAAATTTAGTTCTATCCTATTGGTATGGGCATCCGTGCCCATGATTCACTGAAATACAAACATAAATTGCATGCAGTACATACCCATGTCGCCGATAGATTTTATTTGACCGCGTATTGCAGCGTAACAAAAGGCGATCTTAGGTATCCCCTCCAGTCTGACGCGGCTTTTTGCATTTACAAAGGTTCATATAGGGTATCGTTGTAGTAGTGGTAACGCTTGGATAAAATTCGCCTTTATACGCTTCTAATGTGCGAGGTAGTGCCGCCCGTATTCGGACTGCTTTGTAGCGTGCAGTCTGAGAGCTCCAGAGCGATCTCGAACATTTAGTTCGGATAGGTAAAGCGTAGTAGCCCGTATACGTCCGGCAGAAATTCGCTTAAATACGGTCCCATACTGAGACAGGCCTAATGGGATTACCCCAGTCATTAACTAAGTTTTTGCAGTTTTGGAATAGTGATTTGCATTTATTAATATGAGTAAATGGCATGATATTCTATTTTTATAAAAAAAAAGTACCCTTTACAATATGTTTTAGGAATTGATCATCCTGTTCCTATTCTTATTAAAACACCAGGTGGTATAGGTATTTTTCCTTAAAAGTATTAAAATAATCGCTCACTGACTAGTTTTAGAAACCAGAATTAAGACTGAATGCCGTAAACTGGCGGAAAAACAGTGGTATAACAAAATAATAGTTTAACTATTAAGTATCCAAGGTTTTTATTGTTTTTAAGCGCATGTTACTGATATTTTGCATGCGAAATATTTTTAAACGTTAAAAAGCTAAACAAAGAAGTATTCCTATTCCAGGCACTGGTTTATGACTCATGAAGTCCTTGATATTGTCTCCTTAAGGCACCCAGTATCGTTGCTAGCCCTATTACATATTGCATGCAAATGACATTAGTACTAAATCTTCACACTTTGGCGCTGGTTTCTTTCACAAATCATATTCTGTTTATTAGTTTTATCATCGCTCTTAAATATACCTTAGCGGCGTTAACATGACTTGTACCCTTATCAGAAATTAAACTAGTTAATAAAACTGTTGTAAAATTATAATTAGTGAAAATAGGAATTCCTTAGCGATCAGTTTTAGTGAATTTTTCTTCGGCGGAAGAATTAATTTCCTTAAGATTTTTCACTAATCCCTTTTTATGATTGATATTGTACTCTTTGCTTCTTACATCCCAAAGTGGCCTCCGTTCCCTATGTACATCTGTCGTTTTGTTATACTCGATCGTCCAGTTCATTAGTGAGACATCTCTGAATATTGATTACGAAAATTATATTATTTTATTAAGTATTCAACAAGTTTGTCTGCATTATAATTTTGTTTGATTGCATTTATAAGTATAGAATTAGAGATTGAGGCAACAATTTTACATATAATTGCATACTTAGCTGAAATTTCGATTCGGAAATGTTGGCCGAGCCAATTACCAACACATCGAGTAACAATATAATGGTTATAATCAATTAGAAAAAAACAACAACCAAATAAATAATTTCAGCATAAATTAAGAATTTTTTATTACCGTCTAAAGTAATTAATATTCCAATAATTGATAACTTCTGTGTTAGCACAATGACGCAATGAAATATTGTGTTCTATTAGTGATGCATGTATTATATAAAACACAGCATGCATGTGCTTCTAATATTTTACGTTTAGAGACAATGCTTACACGAAACTACCGGCAGATTTACCTTTATCCCCTCGACCTGGACATGAGGATAAAACGACAGGACATGTGAACAACAAGAACACCACTACACTGTATCGCTGCCGTGTACTGTGGTGCACTGACGTCATAGGCAGGCTGAGAGAAAATGTTAAAAGTATAGCGAACTTTATGGAATATCACACGATATGCGCACAAACAGTGACCGGTATAATGCGTTCTAACCAGAACAAACATTCACGGTTTTCAGACAATAAAAGTACTTAGTAAAAAAGCTATAGCATACGGCTACTGAGGAGCATGGCAACGTTGATGTTTTCATACTCTGTACGTGGTAGTAGGTTATAGTGAACAGCGAGCTATATTTCTTAAGAGTGTGATTGTATTTTCTCTATATATGTATATAAATGCTTACATGTGTTGAGTACAGTCTTCGAAAACAAAAAAAATTGTCCGAAAACAGCGGTCCCGTCGTACTGTTGTGGTGCCAATGAATTGAGGAAATGCTATAGAAAACATCAACTTTGTACATATAAGCTGAGCAATCAGTTAATGTCTTTAATTAATAATGAGCATGAAGTATCGAGCCGGGATAACTTAAAACGATAAAGCATATACTAAATAGATAATGTAGGTCCGAATCCACTTTCAGTGAGACATTTTTTTACTTATTTAATATTAAAACATTAACTTATACAGAGAATGTTGGACTCCTGTATTCATAACAATGGAGTGTTTGAGAACCTAAAGTTTGCCATTGAAAGACTGGTGTTCCTCCAATTATTACGACTACTTTGAAGAGAAATTGAAAACACAGTGAATATAAACAGCTTTTAGACGACACAATGGGCAAGAGCTTGACGCTGCCTGCTGTGTCTTCGGGTTAGTACTAGAGTTATATTTTATTGGGTTTGGTTTTTACCAAGTTAAAATTGATTATGTGCATACATAATTATACTTAGTCATAAATAAACTTTTTAGACAGTATTGTAGCCCACAAAAGAAACCACGACTTCACAAAAACTGTCATCATAATAAGAGGTCATCGGTGATAGGAATTAGCGTCGGAAATAGGCCAACGTTAAATAAAATAAATAGAAATAAAAGATACAACATTTAAAAAATATATATTTAAATAACTCGCTAGAATTCCTGAATCGGACAAACTATAGTAGCAGGTCTTGCTTGTTTATTGTTCTGTAGTGTTTGGAGACACAACGAGTACACTAGGCTTAGCTGCTTACTGGTTCAATTGTTAACCATCTATTGTGTAATACCATAAATCCCTTTTGATAAAATTAAAGAGAAATTAGATCGAAATATGGTCATGCTGAGAGATTGCCGCCGCTCTATCTGGTGGTTAAATACGATAAATAAAACGGTAATTAGTGCGCACATCGATAAATCATACAAGTAATGCAAACGCAGTGTGTTAACATACACGATCGATTAATACAGAGACGTACTAGGTTAAAAATGCCGTATTTTATTTGGGTGTAATCCATTATTACTTTTAGGGTTGCCACCTCATATAATAATTAAACCCGGAACCCTGAGAGGTGGCATCCTGATTACTTCATCAAATAACTGAAGTTTTTATTTTATTATTATACTACTACGAATTCAACAGCTAGGTTTTATCGCATTAAATGTAATAAAATAGTTATGTGGTTTGTAGATTTGTGCCAGTCATAAAATTAATTTTTTCCATCTTCAGGAATCGAACCTATAGATCATAGATGAGTGTTAGAGTCTACAGCCTAAGTATCTCTGCTACTCAGAGCAACACACTGTGTTAGTATGTGTGATATCTGCATTGGTTTCATTGATATTTCTGGTGACCATTTACCAACACATGCAAATATTTGGCAGCTTTTTATTTATGATAATGTTTTAAACAAAACGTGCTGTATTGTATTTAACATGTTGGTACTTCTTAAAACAATAGTGTAGTAAATAATGTGTTAACAGAGTATGTACTCTTACAAGTACCACATCAGTACTACCACAACATAAAAACATAAGATTAATTTCTTACAAAACAGGATTTCTGCAAAACAAGAGATTCCGCAAAATGTAGACTCCTAAAACACAAATGCGCAACAATTGAACAAGAGACTACGCACCACAGGAACATGGATGACACCAAACAACTCTTTCGACGGTTTAAAAGTAGCAAGACAAAAATGCAATGTACTGAATTCAACGAATTGTACAATTCATATTGATAGAAAGGGTCAAAGTTTTATTTCTTTACGAATGTATGCGTTTAACTCGATTAACATCGATGTTGCGCGATATTTCACGTCACGATATTATTTCGAATATATAGAAATAAAAATAAACGTTGATGTAAATTGCTTCGTCACTAATTCAACTTAACCGTTCAACAGTTGGAGTAGATATAATATTAATACCCTAATTTATTATTCAATTTATAGTTCAAGTATTTATGAAAATATTATAAAGAAATCTAAAATAATAAAAACTCTAGGTATATTATTACCTATTAGAAAAGATATAACCATCACACAGGTCCTCAGCTACTTGTTGTACGTTTGTATTTATTTCTGTGTTCCGCATTTTGTAGTGCTTCTCAAATACTGTTCATAAGTTCTTGATGAAATGTATCAATTTATTCTCACATCTAATATTTTTTTTTTACAATGTTTAAAATATTGTTAAATAAAGTATAGCACGGATTCTACTGCTTCTAAAATAGGATTTTCAATTTTATTGTTCACTGTGATATAGCCAGGCAATTCTTAAAGGACATCGTCTTATGCTCGATGTGGCACTTTCTGGTGTTTTATTTTTTTGTTATTTGTATCAAATTGGGCAGGTCAAGATAGTTAATTTGTAAGCCCCGGAATAACGCTGTTTGTAAGCCAATTAAACTAAATTTGGGTTAGTTGTAACGAGAACAACTCACTCTTATATAATTATTGTTTTTGTGTTATTTGCAACATCTATTTGACGGCTTACGCAATTAACCTAAATTTAGGTTAGTTGTAACGAGAACGACTCTTCGCCATTTTGTTGAAATGTGTTTTTTGTACTCTTTTTTATGTATGCAAATTATATTCTAATGACAAAAATTATAGACAAATGACGTTGAAGAATTTTCTTTTATTTTAATTGAACGGGTCTTGAAATGCAGTCTATAAAGACCATTTAGAAATGTACTGTGTCTTGGATGAGTTAAACCCTTAATTATCAAAGTAGATGGTATAGTCAGAGCGCAGGAGAATGTGGGATATGCCTCGCCTCGGGCGCCTAGACAAGTAGGACGTCAAACTGTATTTCAATTTTATAATTGATTATCCTAAGATAGAAAGAGGGCGCCAAATACTAATCTTGCATTTTCTATAAATTTCTCTCGAGTATAATAATTCTACGGTTGTAGAATCTCTGATTATTATATATTAAAGATGGTGTATAATATTATAAATAACCATAATCTAAACTCTCCCCGTAATAATATTCTGGAATATAAGTAAAGAGATAATGTGTGGTCCGCATAACAGGCGTAAGACATATAGGAACACACTGGAGTATATCTTACACTGCATACTACGAAGGAATAGAGAAGGACATACGACTTGTATACACGGCATGAAAACTGTAACTAACTACCTTACTTCTTCGTAGTTCTATAGTCACTGTTATTTGTTAGGAGTACATGTTTTATACCTTGTGCAATGTGTGTGTTCTTTCTGTACTTTACTTTCAAAGGAAAACAGTGAAATATGGTTTACTGAAAACCATTGAAGTTATAATTATAGAAATAGTAATCCAACGATACAAAAACACCCTTTCAAAATTTAAAAGTTTCCGCGAATTAACATTTTGTTTTATAAAATTATGGCGGTACAACCAAACGTAAAAAGCGAGTGATAAAAAATAGAATTTAAGAAACATTGGGGATATTTTTTGATTTTATTCTTCAATAAAGTTGAGAAACGATTTTTCGTATTAATGTATATACTAGTATGATAATTTTTCATTGATAAAAATATGTATTTGCCTTATGATGGGATTGCGTCCAAGGTGCCTCAATTTGGGGATAGACGTTTGCGAATGTTATATGAATAGTTTTTCATAGTGCATCAATATCTAAAATACATACCAATATTTTGTTACCCCTTTTGAGTAAAATAGTTTTTATGGGCGATAAATTACCTTACAGCGGCGCTAGTCTTATCATCCTGGTAGAAAAAGGAAATGTTTTATTCTCGACTTAATATTCTCTTCAATATCATATAAATTTTAAATCGATTGGATGATTAGAGCCTCTCTCACACTGCAACCGATTACTGCGATACCTACTTCTTAGATACGATGAATTCGAGATGTTTCGTATTAGTCCACTTTCTCTTGAGATGAAGCTTCTTTTTTAATGATTATCATATCCACATGGAACGGATTTCTATGAATGCAAGTAGATCGTAGTGCAGCGCTTAGATTAACAGACGTAAGAATCTTATTTTTAAGTGGTGCATTAATTAATAGTAAAATAGAACTTCCTCTCATGATAAACTGTGATAATGCGACTACACCCTACTGAAAAAGTCGTAAGTCGCAAGTAAATATCTTATCCACAAACTTTTGGTTTAAAAAACGATTTTATTTTATTAGGTAATGATTCCAAGTTTTAGAAAATTTATTTTAGCGCATAAAGAAAGAATTCTTTTTACTACGGGATTTTTACTTCAACTTTTCATAAAATTTTATCTATAATAACAAACAATTGTTATTTTTTATCTTCTAACTCTATAACTTTTCTGTTATATGTACGTATTCTTAGTTTTAAGCTTTTCTACGTATTGTGCAGTAGTACTGAAGTCCTCCACCACAGCACGGTATGTTTAGAGTCTTCGTTTCGCGCAAAGACCTGTCGTTGTGGATCTTATTGTCAGGATTTGTTTAAACGCTGTGTAATGCGTTTATTTATGTAATGTTTAATACTCGGTGCACGGTGCAGTGCATGCCTTCTTTTGTGTCATTGTGCGTGACTTTTAGCAAGTACATAATCCTTTTGTATGCTATTAAATAATTTAACTTAAGCTTTGAAACTAAATGAAATATTCTTATTTAAATTAAATGCTAAATCGGCATGACTTGAATACTAATAAAACTCAAGCATCAGGCAAATCAGTATTACAAATTACAAAGAGAGCAAAACCGATTAATATTTTCATAGTTTAAATTGTAATAATGAATGCAAATAATTGAAAGGCGGTTCCAAGGTATCAAGTGACATTCCAGCATCAATTAGTCATTTAAAGATCAATGATCTATTGACTATTCTACTCGCATACTCCCAGTGACGTCGTGAACATAACTAATAACATATTCGGCGTGTAGACATTCATGAATTAACATAATAGAGCCATTAGTGATTTTATTTAACACTCTGAGACTAAGTTTCATGTCTATTGGAGCAATCAGAGAACCAAGGTGTTAAGCAGAATGGATAGATCATTGTTAGGAAGCAGTGGTGTTCGTTAAAAGAGGCAACTCGATAATAGTACCACTTATTGTAACAAGTAGAGCAATATTCTTTAAGGTGAAACATTACTTCATGGTTATACAGTTAGATATAGATGGTAACAGTGTACTAAAATGACAATCGATTTACAAATTTGTACTAGCACTCCATGTTTTCAAATATAAAAACGTTATGATTGAGCTATTTAAACCATAACACTTCACTGAGTATTTGACAATAAGTCGTTACTGTATTATGCAAAATGTGACACGTAACATTAATTTGTTTGTAAGATTATACGTACAAGTCTCTCTGAAGGCAAAATTGTCAGCGTTATCTTGGTTTGTTCAATATCTTTTAACGATTAACACAAAATTGTGTGTCCCGTATATAACCGCACTAATTGTTCGACTGATAATGCAATTGATAAATATCGTACGCCTCTGTGATATACGTACATACATTTACACATAATTCAATCCTCCTTAATACTGAACTTCATTTAATGTTAAATTAAACCATTTGAATGGTACTAACGGTGTTTCACCATGCACCATGCACCATCCACCATCCACCATCAACTCAGCCAGCCATTCAGTCAGTCAGCCAGCCAACATTTCATTACATTACTTCTATATTTTGTATTATCACATAACTTTATAACTAATATTCATAAGTTCCCCTGCTGGGAGAATAAATATACTTTTGTATTGTTATCTCTAGTACTAACAATATGTTAATGTACCATGGACACCTATAAACATATTCTCACACTGATATTGCCTGTGTCTGTTCATCTATCTGTCTGTACTCTGTCTATGTCCTTTATTGTATTCAATCAGAGGTCCTCATTGAATTTTTACATCGGGCTTGTTTAGTTGACCGCGCTTTTGACCGTCTGAGGTTCAAATGAGGTTCACAGAGTTCGAGTTAAAATAAGACGAGCATCATGGATTTCATTTAGGATGAGGCGAGGGTCATAGAATAACGTTTAGGATGAGACGAGGTTTACTTTACTGTTTTTAGGATGAAAAGAGAAGCAAAGATCCATTTCAGTATCAGGATAGGTCTAAAATTTCGACTCGGAAGCCGCGTTATTTTGTATTGTGGTCACTGCTGACAAAAGAGAGCGAGGAAGAGAGGTAATATACATATATATATCTCTCCCAGAATTTAGTTTTAATAAATACTACTTTATTTATAAATATTATCTGTATTTTTATATTATTATATCACGGACCGTAGTTTGGGCACCCCTTTACTAAAGTCATTGAACAAATCACAGATCAACTTATCATGTGTATATTGTATCTATTGTTGTATTGTTATCATTTCAAATGGTCATTTTGTTTACGAGCACAGGTCAAAACAATTTTTATTGTGTATTCATTGCTATTAAAAATTCAACATGCTAATGGGACATGCCATTCATAGCTTGATCTATAATTATATCATTAAGATATATACTGCGATTATTTATTATATTAATTCTATTTAATATTATGAGTATTATTATAGTCAAGTACACATGTTAACGATCTAGAATTTTGAGTTCTATATATTGTTTTATATATCTAAGTACTTTATTCAATTTCTTTTTCTAAATTTCTATTCATCTTTACTCTCTCCTTGTATTGTAACTCAATCACATTTTTAAATCTTGGACTTTTTCTTGTGTTTTAGTACAACTATTTTTGGAATCTATTGCAAAATGAATGATGGAGTGGGGGGAGGGGCGCGGGGCTGAGAGGCATGAATACAAGGCGCCTTGTACAAAACTCTTTTTTGCACTTAATTTTAGATATATTTTTGCTTATAACTTTAGTATTATAAAAACTACACCAAAAAGTTATTAATATACGTTGTAGGTAAAATTATAATCTACAAAAAATCTCTTCACAAAGTTTTTGTTTTATGATGACAGCCTAATGGGGACTCTGAAAAGTAATATGAAAATCCGAGTAGACAAATCTACAGTAAATTTCTTTCGGACTTTCCAGTTATAATAGAACGTAAAAAGTAAACTTTTAAAATTTACTTAGAGGGTAAACTGCGTAAGCTAAATTATATTTTTTTAAATAACTAATTTTTTTTAATAGCCACCAGCTCTAGCACTAAAACGCGGTTCAATTATGATTAGATACAATTGATTTGGCGTACGAGCTAAGAGAAAAGTAATTTCATACAGGCTAGATGGAAATTGTATATTGAGTAACGCTCAACCCCCATTAATCTCGGTACACCATTGAAAACAGGGTACTTTTTATGTTTTTTCATAGTTACAAAGTTTACAAACATTTACCTACAGATAAGTGTATTTGAATTGTATAAATGTAAAAACAGTTAAACATTTTTTAGCGTTTGAAGATAGAAAA
The DNA here is from genome assembly GCA_963678705.1 of Panorpa germanica. NCBI lineage: Eukaryota > Metazoa > Arthropoda > Insecta > Mecoptera > Panorpidae > Panorpa > Panorpa germanica. The sequence continues at coordinate 12,186,997 of OY783217.1, forward strand.
ATTTAGCGAGTAGCACATTGTTACAATGCAATTAAAAGATAACGCTATAAGCTTTGATAAATAAAATATATATATAAAACTTAGTTTTACATCTTCTATTAATACCTACGTATTTATTTAATAATAAAAAAAGCAATAAACCTGTTAAATCTCCCGATGCATATAATAACAATTAATTGAATATTAAAAGATCATTTATAAATTATTTATCTATTATAATATTAATTGATTGACAATTTTATTAGTAACGGAAGTTGATTTAAAGATTTTCTGATACAACGGTGTTGTTCTGAACCTTTAGGCCCTGTTTTACCTGTCCTACCTGGACCGTGCGTCTAACACATATGCGTAGGCGCGATTTCATAACATAAACATGTGTTCATTCATTTTATCTCGAAAGAAGACATTGATTCTGTTAAGTGGAGTTATTGATTTTTTATTATATTATGTGTTACAACGACCCACACATTTACACGTTAGTAACATTCGAAATAAGTGTCAAAACATGACATCAAATTAAGTATAAATTATTATTTTAGTTGATTTTTAATGATAAACTCTTTACTTCTTATTTAACCTCTCTTATTTGAAAAGATGACCCTTTTGGAAATTAATTTATAGAAGTTTTTTTTTTGGATATAATGTCAGTGATAAAAGTAAATTTGTGTCATAAATTGCTTTGAGCAGATTTATGCAACTTTCTTTATATGTATTTTTATTTTGTGTTTTTGTATTTCGTTATATTTTATATTATTATTGTTTGTATATTGTTATCTGTCCTTTTTAAATTCGTAAACTGCGTAATGTCAACTGATAACATACCATTGCATGGCCACACGACATTTTCAATTGTCCGTACGCCTTCGGTCTCTTTTTGAAGCCGATGTAAAACATTTCCATTGTCAAGTATCAGGTTTCTACACTGTGATGATTTATTCACAGTCTAGCCTTTCGATATGAACGACCATTTTTAAAATCTAGCCTTCTAATAGCGATCTTTACATTTAAGACTTCCACCCATTTTCAGCTTTGCCATCATGCAGCCCCCTCCAAGCACACTACAATTTTAAATGAGTTACTAGTTTTGTATTCAATTTTGTAAATTTATTATCTTTGCGTCGATAAAACAAACTTGGCTTTTAATAAGAAAATGGGGTTTTAAGAACTCTTCATCTAACCCTATAAATAGTTTAAGTTTGAAGAAGACTTCCAGTCAGTGGAACGTCATCCCAGTTAGAGTGCCAAATTAATATTTTGTAAAGAATCGATTAAACTTATTTGGTGATTCTTAAAAATGGCTTCTTAGTAATACGAATCAGGAACGACACAGTGACGAAGAGTGACACCGAAACAAACTCGATAAAAATTAAATTTTCCAATTACACTTTGAACAAATCCAAATATTATTTTCACAATAAAACAAATGTGTTTTTTAAATGGTTCCTATTATGAAAACACGTAGTTTTTTTACTGTAATACATTCTGAAACAAAGTAGTACTTGAATATAATATTTTAATAATAATACTAGTAATTTCACTGCTACTGTACCGAGTAGAATATATTCTCTTAGTTCAACAGTTCAAGACCTTAGGATCACTTTCAAGGCATTAACAATTCATTCTTATAATTCTTTTAAATATTTCTTTTAGTTACGCCATAAGGGGTGTCTTCTATGCAACCAATCGTTACAGAACCGAATTTGCTTTGTGTTTTTTCTTTTTATTAGTTTTTTATTTAATGCCTGTTTATTTGTGATTTTAATTCTATCTGATGCGCTGCTGCTACAGAGTGTTGCAGTACATTTACAGTTTTCTAGTATCTTTTAACATTTTAAATTACTCTTTTCCAACCAGCTGTATAATTTGAATATAATAAATAATATATTGCATTTAAATGTAATATAAAAATATTTATTAAACCTTATCAACTTTCAATTTTGAATTTAAAAATTAATAGATATAATAAAAGTTTCTAAATAAAATCAAAGTCTGCTTCGTCTTAAATTTTCAACACATGATTTAGCGTGAATGCAAGCAATAAAGTAAGAAACATTGTTCTTAAATTTAAATAATATTTAATTATTAGGATATTCTACTTTATTTATACTTTCAATTCGGCCCTGTATGTAAATCAGTAATGAGGAGATGTAAGCAATGAGATTGTTTTTCCAAGATATCCTGATGTTCACAGATACTATAATAAGATATCTATTTAAAATGGATAACTATCTATTGTACGATAGTTAATAGTTATCGGCTATACGATATTTTGAGGTCACGAAACCAACCTTTTGAACGTTGTACCTTTATAATTCTTACTTCTGTGTTTTGTCCTTTGTCCCTTGTCCCGTCTATTGTCCCTTTACTTTTACTTAATCGGCATGTCTGCAGTCTACGATCTGCCCTTATACAGAATCAAAAGATTTATCATATTGTTATAAAAATAGAATTATAATAAAATTGAAAATAAAGTTATCGTTAGTTTATGGAGCCGTATTTATTCATATTTATGGTAATTTTGATGTTTTTGTTATTTTAAATTTGAATAAAGCTATAAATAATATTTAGTTTTTTTTATTGATTTGACCTTGAGATTAAGATGTCGTAGATCGGAAATATTTAAGGAGTTATATTACATAGTGCCACACTGTTTTCTCGACAACTAAACCAGTGATATTTCTCATTAGAGTTTGTTTTACTGCTATATTAGTTGTTATAACAAATAATAATTAAGAAATGTACAAGTATTTGAAGGTTATTTCACATTCTACTTACTATACAAAATACCAACATAACAGCAAAATACCTATAAAAAATAATAAGTGCATATATTATTTGTTCAATGTTGCGAAAATAAAATTAAAATTATATCCAATCGAACCATAATTTTTATAGCTTGGTAATAAATCATATAATTTATGTCTTTCACCATAATAAGTCATAATATTGATGACAGAATAACATATTTATCACTTACTGTTCCATATTCCAAAGAATGTTACGATTTTTTATTCCTTTCCTTAAACACCTTGCTTTTTATAAAACTTACAAAATATTCAAATTCTTATTCTTTCTTTTGCTTTTTTATAAAAGATTACAGGACCTGTTCTCTGGGTGGTCGAGGTAGATAAGTCGTAGACTCTAACACTCGGTTATACTTGGGGTTTGGTCGATTCTTAAAGATGGCATAAATTTATTCCATAACAGGCAAAGAAACTAACAAAATAAGAACATATGATAAACAAACCAAAACAATATGCGAACCATATAGTAAGTAAATCTACTATACACTTAATCATTATATTACAATTAATGCGTGATAATCGTCTTAATACGTCTTCTGTAATTCGAAAATAGGAAGTTTTTTTATATCTTTTATACCGGAAGAAATGTTAAAAATGAAATAGTCTTGTTTTAGAAATCTTCTAGAGAATAGACTTTGTTTTGGATTATTTATGTTACATATACGAGTACATCATTAAGGAAATATAGAATATCTAATTTCCAAATACAACAGTTATAAGAGATACATTACTTATACAGGGTGCTAGGAACATCGATGTTAATCTTTAATAAAAATGTAGCAAGTAAAAAAAACACCTTCACAACAAAGTGTTACGCACTCAAGATATCGGAACTTTTTACCTCATAAATTATTTCATATAAAGCTTTCAAAAATAATCCGTTTTATACGTTAATTGAAATTTAAAAAAGAAAATTAAATATTCTTTGAAAACTTTCATAGTAGCTCATAGTTATTTATTAGATGTAAAAGTTTTGTTCTTGTCCTAATTAAAATTAGAGGCAAAGTATCTTTCTGATTACAAAAAATATTAACAAACCCTGACAAATACTTTGTAAAACACCTAGCAGTTTGTAATTTTCTTCTTTTGACTTTCTTCATCATCTTCCCTTAATTTGGCATCAGTGTTTCCAACTCCCTGTACGAGTATGCACCAGGTTGTAGATTTGTGGTTGTTATAAGAAAAAAGATAAAACTAATCATCTTATAAAATGAATTCCTGTTACATTTTTCGTTCCAAAAGCATTACTTACACATGAAATACGCATAGAGATGCCACCCCACCGCACTTCACACTCCACCTCACCCCACGCAGCGCAGCACAACGCAATGTAACATTTCCGTTCAATCTGTACGAGAATCAATCGATAAACGAACATGATTGCATGTGACAAGTAACCAGATAGTCACCAGACTACTCATTGGCAGTGGATGGAATAGCAACGACAACAACTAGTGGGAACATGCAAATGACGGCAATCAGTGACATCTATCCACTTACAATAACTAGACCTGAAAATTAGATCAACTGGTTTTCATGTTGTAAAGTTTTACACCAGAGATTGCATATGGAGAACACTCGTAAATCTATTGAGGTGTAAAACTATTTTCCATAAAGCTAGAACCTTTTTAATTGATCGTTGGATACTTGTAAGTGGTAGACATTTGTCGATGATAGAGAAGAATCTTCTTATTCTATTTAATCATATCTTTTAGTAGTTTCGAAACTCTCTGAGATGTTGATGGCAGAGGACATATATTTTTTATTATTGATAATTTACAAGCTTTCTAGGACCATGGTTCTTAATATCTACAAAACAATACATCAGAAACCTTATAACATAAGGTATATAAACATATAAAATCCCTTCCATAAAATCTAAAATAAATACTCATTTTTCTAACGAGGGCATATTTCTATGGAGGTTTTATATGGATTCCAAGTTTTCTTTAATACATGGGCTATAAATAATCCCCATATTCATCCAATTCATCCAATCCAAGTTATCCAATTAAGAAAAATAAACCACCGCCGTCGTTCTACACGAAGATGCACATATGTTCCGGATATAAAGCAGGAACTTCCTCTCATGATAAATTGTGCTAATGCTACTAGACCCTACTGAAAGAGTCGAAGGTCGCAAGTTGTCAGTTCCATTATGAAAGGGTTTCTTATCCTTAACTTTTGGCACTGTTTTCATATTGAATACGCATTAGATCAAGTTAATTTATTCATTATAATTTCTCATCAACATTTGTAAATCGATTGGGAATGCACTTGGTGAACATGTACGATTATTCCATTATATCCTGATTAATTTTCTCTTCTAAGATTTTTAATTTAGAACGCTGTAAGCAGTTATTTAAGCGAGGCTAGTATTGATTTCTCTGTTAGACGCAAACCACTTAACCACAGTTTGACACATGCAAAAGCATGCTGATGGGAAATGAAGTACCTACATCTCTAGAAGCGGATACACAGCAGGCATCAGATGGAAAACCGCGAGGTCCCGCAAGTCGGCCTGGTACTGGCACTGGCAATGCCTAGCTGGTCTACATGCTACATGCTACATGCTAGATGCTGGATGGTGGAATAATAAACAAGTGCCAGAAAACATCTGTATCATATTGCAACATCTTTTGAAGAGTTTGTTTACCCCTAAGATGTTCAGATGAAGAATGTACGGTTATTAATGAACATTAGTTGGAATGCGTTCAATCATGTCATCCCATTATATACTTATATACTATCACATCACTCATTAAGGTCGTAGGATGACATAAATAGCGCTACTATTGACAAATCTATATGATTTTTAGATAGTATCAAATGTAGATTTTCCATTATTTTGGAAATTCTAAAAACAACGTAACTAACTACTATCACTATAACTCTTAAAGTAGTGGTAGGCAAAACTATCGTTTGAAGGTTGGTACTATCTAAAAATCATGTATTTATATCATATGTGTGCCTAAAACAATTCATAAATGTGTAATAATTTTAAAGATCATGCTTTGGTTTTGTACATATTGTATAATTGGTTAATTATGTTTGAATTTTATTGAAATGGGCGTAGCAAGCTTATTACACCCACCCATTGGAGCAGTCTTTCTTCAGAAATGTTATTAATTGGCGTCAATAATCTGTTATTTAAGGCAGGATGCGTAGAGTTTAATTGTAACATTCTTAATTTACTGACAATAAACGCTACACCTTTGTATCTTGAACTCCAACACCAAATCAATGAAAAATGCATGCAATATTCTTCGGGAACACATCAGACTTTAATTGGCAATATCAAAGTGGTGTGTATATTCCAGGGACTATATTAACCCTTGGAAAAGAGATTGTTTTGTTGTAGACTTGTATTTAGAAAGTGCATACTTCGTTGAATTTGGTTAGTAATATTTTAGTAAGTGAAACAACTTAAAATATAAATCTTTATGTTGATATTTTATAAGTCCTCTCAAATATCTCATGCACGCAAATTTTATTTCCTTTGCTAAATGATATTTGTAGTTATCAATAAAGTTGTAGAGCATAAAATTTTCTACAAATTTGTTTTGAAACATATTTTCCTGTGACCAACCCAGCCTGAGATATAACGTGAAGAATGGGCGGCGTGATCCGTGAAGAGGATAATGCCAACACGGGATTTATTAGTAGAGTAACAGTGCAGGTTCACACCGCACTTTCTGATAGAAATGTGAAGTTTGACACAATCAAAGAGTTGAGAATTGGGTAGACAATTTTTAGATGTATAGCCACTTAAACTTTCCTTCCCTTCCTTTTTTTTATGGATGATTGAAAATGACTTATTTTTCATCTGATGTTTTTGGTGTAAATTGTCTGAGAGCTGTCTAAAACCGCAATTCAGCACTTGCGACATTGAAGCATAATATTAAAAATATCAAACTTAATAATTACAAACAATGAAATTAGATAAATACTATTTTAAATGAAATACAATTTGTGGTTCATTAAAATTAGAAATATATAAATGTAAATTGCGGTTTTTCAATTAACCCCGGGATCATTAACGTATATGCAAAAGTTTGTTCGAGTGTCCGTTAAAGGTACACATATGCACAACATATTTAATGTTGGGCTCGGACGTAAACCGAGCATGCTCACAATTTCAAAAACATGACTGAATCATATCATAATTTTTTTATTCAGAGTCTGAAGCGATAAAATAATTTTTAAATAGAAATAACTAAATACAATTTTTTAAATATTTGTATGAAAAGTAATATACTCGTAATAATATTTTCTTTTACACTTTGCTTCTTACGTGGCAAAGTTTTGTCCATTTTGTCATACATTTATAGTACATTTATGTTGGCGCTCGGCTCATGTTGGCAGTAATCTTTAAACCGAACTTCCAGTACGCCACCAACCAAATATATATTAGAACAGTCAATCTGCAGCCGCCCTTACGTTTAATTTGAGTTTAGAAATGGCAATATAATTTCATTAAACTATCAGTTGACTCTTATCCTTCCATCTTTTAATACCAATCATTCCAGACCACTAATAAAGGTCCTGTGGCTAGCGTATTACTATTATGAATAAAATTATAATCTTAATACAAGTTTACGATAATTTATAACAATTTTTATGTGATTTCATTCCGATACAGACGTTGCTTGGGATGCGGTTATGTGATTTGCGAATCACTTAAGCAAATAAATTTGTAATACAATACTTTAATGGACGATTAGTAACACTGAAATGTAATTGTCAATCACGGGAGATTATTTTAACGAGAACTAGTTAATAAATTAACATCATTTGCATTATAAAGTTATTTAAATACACTATAAATGTCACATAGTCTTACCTAAGTACGTGTGCATGTGTGCGTGCGAAGTCTTTTAATATATTAGTCATATGGGCATCCGATTCAAATTTTATGTTTATTGTTAATGATAACTAATTTCAATTGATATGGATTCAATTGATTTGGTGATAATAAATTGATTGACTTTTCGTGTATATAATCATATATTTAATACCGTACTGCTACTGATATCTTGCAAAAGTTTATGAAACCATCCGAAAAAAAAACACAACATCAAAGGACTTTCAGAATACCGTCTGACGCGTCAGACGTGCGGCTGATTGGCTCATGTCATATTATTTCAGCAAGCCCCTGTAATCTTCAATCTTGTGCGGTGCACAGTCAATACAAGATTCTTCATATAGTTTGAACTGAGTGTCTTTCGTCTCACGCGATAGACAATGTATCGCCTATTCCATAGTAGTTATATTGGACAGCTACGTGCGTTGTGGAGATCGCACGGCATAGATATTAAGTTGATTAATTGCAACTTCCTAAATATTAATTGGGGTATTATATGATATTTTGAGATTCTTTTTTCTTTTTCAAGTTATAAATATTTTGTAGTGCAGCGCACGAGTGCACTTAAAGTACAGCTACCACTGCTGGTAACTTATATAAAGCACGATGACATGGAAAATAACATATTCTCAAGTTAAAATCAAACTAAAGACAATACACTAGAAAAGAAAAACAGATTTGCGTTATATATAAATAATCTATTTGAGAAATAAATAGAATTAGGTTTTCTAATTAAAGTAGCTTATCTACCTCATTTGAGCTATAACAATAATTGATAACCTATATTATATTCGGTAATTGTTTAACATTAATTACTCTACTCAAGTTAATTGAACAGCAAATAAATGCTTAATTAATATAACGTAATAATAAATATATCAAAGCTATATGAAACACAGCACCCCGTGGCTTATAGCTGCGCCAGGACTGCGGATCTGTCAGCCCCAGTGCAGCTGGACACAAAACGCAGCTAATGTCAGCAGCGGCGGCGTCTTAGATCTCCGTCGATGGGTAGGGGCGGGGGGAACGCTCGTTGTGGGGTAGCGTGAGCCGGACAAATATTTCATCATGCTTATTGTATTTTATGATATTGTTAAATAATAATTGTGTACATTTATTCAAGTAACAGGTATTTATTGCGCTAGTGCAGTATTGATTATGGCTATTATATTTATTGTGTAATAATCTAATGTTTTGTCTTATTTATTAATGAGTTGAAGATGTCGAAATCTGTCTATGCCTTCTAATGGGTATTACGCTTGAAAGTAATCGCCATTCGGAGATGTGCGTTTTGTGTTCCTGTACGATGTTTGTCCTGTCTGTTCTGTTCACAAAAGAGACATATTTTATTTATTTATTTTATTTTACGATAATGCAAACGCAAATAATACTTTCGTTCCTGTTTACAAAGGATTTGCTTTTTACCGACCGAAAGGCGGGAGTCCTTAGACAACCTTAGAAAAGAAATTGAGTTCGAAAAGAACCATCAGAAGTGTGCCTTTGCGTCGAGACCAGAGAAAGCCATTTGACTAATATCATATTGTTAACATAATTATGAAGACCATAAAATTATTAAAATATTTCATTCATTTCAATATTTATTTCAATCCAAAACTGCACAAATGTGACGATGTTGCAAATTTATTTTACCAATTCAAAATTGGTCAGGAAAATAGTGGTATTGAACAAGCAAGCGGAAAGAATTGAAGAATCTTGCAACCATCCCCTTTTGAATTTATGTGTAGAAGTTATTTAAAGAGGTATAGGACGTTAACATAAATGATGAAAACGTCGTGAAATTTGAAGGGTCAATACAAATAGTAAAAATACATGCTGTCTCAAAATTTTAGAGATCTAGGGTTCCTAGTTTTCTTTTTATACATGATTAAAAATAGTCATTTTCTATACAAATCATAATTTTTAACTCAATTTAACCACATAATATAACTTTTAACTATGAAAGGTGACACGTCTTTCAAAACCTAGGTGTATATAAAAGAATCTTTTCTGTAACAATTGCAAAAAGAAAATTATCAAAAGGATACCTATATACGAAAATATTTAAATAAAACCAGTAAGAAACAGTAAGTGTAGGTTATAAGCCGGCAACGTTGCAAATCCCAATTTGAGCGGAAAATTCAAAATCGGAATAAATATTTTATAAAATATAACAATTTATTTGTCAAAGAACCAAATCACGCATGCGTCAACACACGTAAATTTAAAATTATTCCTTTTTCAAAATATTTAATTTGAATTTAAATTGAATTAATATAAATTTGATATTAATTATAGGTAATTTTTCATTTATTTAACTATATGCATAAAAAAATCATTTTAACTAGCAAATAGCAGTTTAATAGGGAATTGAAAAATTCATTTTCAAAGATACAGTCCCAATATTTGTTCGTCCCTCATGTACTTCGTATTTTGCATTTCGTATTACCGAGATAAACTTTTTGAATTGACGGTACGTCCTGTACCTCCTTAAGGAATATATCGTTAGAAATTTCATAATAGTAACAAGCTTTTCTCACGCCTTCACCAATCTGAAGAAATTTCAATTATGTACACAAACAAATAACTGTCACTTTATAATTCTTCAGATTCGAGATATTCTAATTGATTATACTCTTATTGTCACCCACATACCAAAGAATCGAACCAATAGATCACATAAAGATTTCAAGTGCTCTAATAACCTCAAATACACTCTATTTAAATGAGTGCTTTCCATAACCTTCTTGCCTTCTATTATGTAGATTTCAGATCTGACTCTTCTCGCTCTCCACGGTGCACGGTGCACGGAGCGCGGTACTTGTACATGGTACACATCATGTCTAGAATTCTAGGTTCATTATTTGCATTTTACGTTCTCATATTATTATCAGATCACTTGACACTAGGTATGACTAATAGACTAACACAACTCTGTGAGTAATCCCCTTCCCTCTCAGTACCCCACCACCTTAACAGGAGATTTTGCTAGTCTTCCTGTCCTCATGTCCACATGTCTTAGCTGTATGGATATTTTACTTTATTATGCACATACGAATACGTTAAATAACCACTGAAGTTAATAATTATTATTTTATATGTATATACGTATATAGTATTAGGTCGAAAGCTATAATATGCATAGATTCAAAAGCAGTGGTGGAAGCATTGGGGAAAAATGGAATTATCAGAGAAGCGGGAAATATATTTTATACAGTAAGAAGAAATCTAAATAGAATAAAGATGAAAGAATTCGATGTACCGTTAGTGTGAATCACAGGAAATGAAAAAGCAAACGATGCCGCGCAACAAGCAGCTAGAACAGTTGCAAGTAGAGAAATTCAATATAAAGTGGACAGTGGAAGTGGAAATGAAGTGAAAGAGAAGTGGCAGGGTATGTGGAACAATTCAGAGAAAGGAAGAAAATTTTTCAGTTTACAGTCTTCGGTGTGCGGACGTAATTGGTGGTGGAAAGGCCAAGGTCCGAGAAAAGTGTTATCACTTATCTCGAGACTGAGGGTAGACCATATAAGGGCATTGGCACATCTTAAAAGAAATCACTTGGTACAAGAAGATATGTGCAATTGTGGAGAAGGGGTAGCAGATCCAGAACATTTGATCTTCCGATGTACAGAAACGGACGCCTGCAGAAATAATTTGTACAGAGTTTTATAAAAAATGGAGTGGTGTTGCCAACGAGTATGCAGGAACTACTAAGATATCCGAGGTGGCCAGTGTGCTTAGTGATAGACAGAATATGGAATATAGCCGGTTTAAAAGTTTAGGTGTCATAATAAATGAAATGTAAAATGTTAATAAAATGAATTAAGAACGGCGAAAAAAGGACCGTGTTCCTAAGAAGCCCGTGAATTATTAGAAAAAAATATCTATATATATGCTCGTATATTAGATTAGTTTAGTAATCCAGAATTAAGGCTACATGCAGCAAATTGATGGGATGCGGCTCGAAGGACCAATGCTTTTCCTGAATTTGATTGACTTAGGTTTAGTAAGTGAAATAATTCTGGATATTATTTTAACACATTTATACTACACACATAAAATTAAATAATAGAATATATATACAGAATTATTAGTTGTTTTGTGTTTTGCTAACCAATTTCATTGTCAGTTTTCTTGTGAAATTTCTTCAACACACCAGGCGGAGGCAATTCATCTTGTTATGATATAAGTGAACGAGCAATGACTGATGTAGGAATAAATTTACGTATATGTTGCGGATAAATAAGCAAACGAGATCTGATGAGTAAATACGATACCTTGCTTCAAGTATATGGCGTCCTACTAGGAACTATGATAGTCTAATAGATCGTTTTATCGACATTTTAATAGAGGAGACCGTGGCCCTTTGTAACAATATCCCTTACACTTCCAAATACATTAGAACCTCGAGAATTTAATCCTCGATTATCCGAATTCGAACGGTTAAAAGAAAGTTGACAAACTTATATGTAGTAGGCATTTATTGCAAGGTATAAAAAAATGTTATAATCCTATTCTTAATTTATATCTTAAATCTCCATTAGCTGCAATGATTTCCGATTTCCCGTACTGTAATTTAAGTACTGAGCGGGACATGTAATGTGCATGTCCCCGGAACATATGCACTGGAAGAAGTATTGCATGGAAAGCATGTCTGAAACAATATATCTATAAATTTATTTACAATATCCATAATGTGTTGTGTTTTAGAATTTGGAATATACGAGAATGTTTAACAAAGTGTAAAATATTAAAAGGAATTTATTGAGAGCCTATATTCACCACTCTACTGTTGATCATAATTAATGTTGTCATTTCTTTCTAGTACCAAATAATAGTGGCGGCTGGAAGTAAAGAGTTTATAATGACACGTCTCCTGTTATCTAACCCAGTAAACAATTTGGTAAAGTGTCCATTTTGTGACGTTTCTACCACTATTGCACTTCAATTATAGTTCGCATCAACTTTTTCTTGTGTTTTCGCCATTTGTAGTCGATAAAATAGACATATCATATGAACGACTGTGAGAAACTGAATTGTAAATGAACTCTTTCATGACAAAAAAACCATGCGCATCTTCAATATGATGGCGAAGTGATTCCAAAATGTTTACAGGGAAAGTTCTTTCAAAATACTTTTTTTTTTAATTTACCTTACTTTTTTAAGGATAATCCAATTAATTCTGAAAATGAAACAGAGAAAGTTATATAGTGAAACCGCAGACAAGCATGCTCTTGGTCAGTGTGTCATCTCAAATAAAAGGGTAGTATTATATGCGGAGATTTCTTAGTAAACTCGGTATAATGTGGGTGAAAGAAACTGTAACGCGTCGTAAAACAAAATAAAATTAATGCGCGAGTAATTGTTGTTCACTAAACTCATTTCAAATTATCCTGGAGTTATCTAGCGTCCATAAAACCTGCACAACAATAGTAACGACTCCTGGGGCGAATCTTATGAAGCGGTGCTAAATGTGGCACGTGTTCGAAATGAACTAAACATAAATTCAAGCATTTGCTGAATCGAAACAATGGCATGTACAAGAACAAGTATATTTTTATGCATTAAATTTCATTACAGCTATAATATTAGAGTAATTACTTTAAAAAGTTTTCACAAGTTTCCTTATTACCTGAATGTTTAACGCAATTCTTTCCTAAAGTACTAATTTAAAGAAAATTAGGTTATTTAATATTGGAAGCTATCAAACTTATTTTGTAACATAAATATACTCGTATATAGTATACATTCAAGGACGATTTTTAAATTTAATGTATTCAAATTAGTGTGAAATATCAATTGAAGTTCAATGCCTTATTCCTAAACCTTGTCCACGATATCTGTAGCATTACTCCCTTTCTAATGATGCTTTAAAAAGGAAAGGTGCCGAACAAGTGTTTAGTCTTAAGGCGAGAGGCTCAGAACGGTCTCACACTAGAGGTTAATTGTTAGCTAGTTTTTATATATTTAACTTTTATAGCAGTATTTAAAATGCTGATGATAAGGATATTCTATTTATCAGAGACCTTATTCCTTCAATACTTAAATTGTTGATAGATTATAGAAATAAATCGAACTGAAATTTATAATAAAATAAATTTGACAATTTGAAGTTTCTTTGTAATAATTCGTGGGCAGTACTAGCTCTTGCAGTAAACTAATCAATTTTATGAATCAAATAATGTATTATTTTTATGTAAACAGCTTTAACCTCAAAGTAAAACAAGTTATGTACTCGTTTTCCTTCCTGCAGTTGAATTGATTTAACAATTCAAAGAATCCAACAATCAATAAGATTGGTTTTCTCCTTATTTCTCAAAGAGTCTGTGTCTTCTCATTCTTCAGTACCCGCTGGGAACTTTTTATCACGATAATTTCATTATCTCCATTCATCTACTAAACAAAGAACTTCAGAATTTTGATCTGATCTATCGATAATTTTATTATCAACTATATCTGTCAATACCAGACAAAGCATCTTCTCCACACATTTTGATATCTCAGTATTTCTTTGGCGCTCTTTTCATTATTTAGTCTTAAAATGTGGGTGTAATAATATTATACATATAAATACATATCTTTATTCATTATTTAAACATAACGAATAAATAATCCACCGCCATATACCACGTGAAGTAAGGAACCCGTAACGCAATATATTAGGAACCAGAATTCGGCAAACTTCTGCTTGCGGGCTGAGAGCAGCATGCATCGGAGTTATTTAACACATTTTATAGTATATAAGGATACCATTTTGATTAGGTTTTTAATATAAGTGTTTAATGTTTAAAGGTTTCCAGAGTAATTTCGGAATGCTTATTTGTAATTATTGTAGGCTTGTTTACAAGATATTAGGCTCATGGGTTTTTATAAAACTTTAAATGACGATTATTCAAAAACATTGATAAATAATTCAAAATGATTTTCAATTTTTAAATCAGCATGAAAAACACTGAAGCTCAGTTAAAACTACGATGACCACAAAGCAGAAACAGAGAAAAGATTAGTAACAACATTTGATCTAATTTGAGCCAATGCGTTAAAGCCACAAAGGAATCTTGAAGAATAATGTTTCAGAAGCTATAAAAAGGAGGAATAAATCTTTTAATAATATAAAAAGGAACTAGTAACTTTAATAACTAAAAAGGATATTATTTATTCCATTAAAATTTACAAAAATAAAAAAATGGATTTCAAATGCGGGACCGAGATAAAAGTTTTATCTAAAATAATTTTAATTTCAATTGACATAAAGTGGAATGTCTTTAAATTTTGACTAGAACATTTCACGTATTAAAAAATGTAATATTTTGTAGAGAAAAAATTGCATTGTTCATCATGCTACAGATATTGAAAGGATTTTCTAAATATGTTTTCACCACGAAATTAAATCTTGGATATATGAGATATATAAATGCATATTCTCCATTTTACCTCTTGGTATAAGAGGACTACAGTATTTATTATTCGGTCATTCTCAGAGAGGTTTGCCGACCTCTGCGTTGGTCTGTAGTCGTACAGGCGTGTGCTCAGTTGCTGGTCCTGTTCGTCGATCTTTTATCTTAAAGGTACCGTACAATGAAGGAGCCATACATCATGATCGAGTAGAGCTACTGGAATGCGACATGAAGAAACAACGACCAACAACCAGCAACCAGAGACAACCAAAAGTAACCAGGATGACCCCCGATCAGAAACTGGTATGAGTATCCAGAAACCATATGGGTTTTATTTTAAATACACCACTAGGGGGCACTCAGGCTTAAGGGGGGTACAGTGGGGCTTATTTCTTGGGTCACGTCTTCTAAATTCTTTTTAATACATGTATCTGTCAGACAAGAAGTAAAGAATCACAGCGCAACAGAAGTTTAAGAAAAGAAAAAACAATTTACGCGCATTGTTAAATGTAGTGTAATAGATAACCTAACGGGCTACCGGGTTATCTGTTTTAAATGACTAGGATAACGGTTTTAGTTGTGATCACTCCGTTCCAAATTAGTTGTCTCAGAATGTCACATTTGTTATATAAATAAAATACGAGTATAAACAAGGAAGGAATTATTTATCTAACGAATAAAGTTACCAATCATTACGTCAAGCTAATTACAAGGTTAATTTTCTATTTCTCATAAATAGATATTGTCTTGCAATGCAGTTTTACACTTGTTGGTTTGCTACAACATCATTCTAAGGTTCATTTTTTACTTTTCACATAGAAATTGTCTCGCAGTGCAAAGTTCACACCTTCTGGTCTGTCAAAAGCTAATTTCAAGGTTCATTTTCTATCGGGGGTACAGTGCTAGTTTTTTCTATAGCAGATTTATTCGACACAATTTGTTTGAAGCACGAGTGACCGCCACATTCTTGTAATATATACTATATTTTAGTTTAGTAGCACATTAAGTTTTCATGTGAGAAAAAGGTAATAAGCGAAAAGAATATTGGGCAGTTATTAAAGGGAGGCAGTAAAGGGAAGAGGTGGATAGCAGAGATAGAGAAAAAGATCGAGAAAAGAGAAGGAATGGCAGAGTAGAAACAAGAGGGAGAGAAACAGGAGGAGCGAAGCAATAACAGTAGCAGTTTTGTTTTTAATTTTTATAAGGATAAATTTATATTTTTTCTTTCATTTGAAAGAAGAATGTTTAAATTTAATAAATCAAAATTACGCACAAGGACATGTAAATAAATAAATTAAGGCACAAGAACCTAGTAGAATGGCAAAAACATTAAAAAAATAAAATACTATATTTTAGTTTACAATCTTTGAAAAATATTAATTAAAATCGAAATTAAAGATGTTTACGTTTATGCGATATTCGTGTATAAATGTTTTTGTTATCTAACACGATTACATTCCCATACTTGCAATACAGCTTCATATAACAAATACGAAAGTATGATACAACGAAAGCGGGGACAGCAAAACCATCGTCATAGCCATAAGACAAGCCATAAGCCATGGGTTTCTTACAAACAACCATTGTAGAGGTGAAATTGTAGATTTTGGTTGTTGATTCCTTCAATTATTTTGTCACTATTGTCACGATTGTTGCAAGTACAATCACTTTATAACTATAACTAACAATAACAATAAACAATCGTTGCCTTCGTTATTTGATTTGAGATATTGTTAAATGACATCTTTGAGTGTGTGTATGTCTATATATTTTTATTTTTTATTTTTATTTTGTTATTTGTAAGCATGACCTAATTTTGTTAACTTATAAAAGGTAAATATGAATTTAGTAACTGAAATAACAGTTAGTGGTATGTTTTGGATTCTGAGGTTAATTGCCATGTAATAGTTAGAACGCTGTCGACACAACTATACATCAAATCGGACTTATTTCGTTGCGAATTCGTACAACGTGGTAGATATTGCTACGACTTTTTAATAAATGTAGTTTTAGAATCTTATCATTTTCTAACGACACAAGGGAACTGCGGAGTCTTCGAGATGGCCGAAACCTGGACCAGAGCTTTAGTTTCTTGGTTTGGATGTAACCAAGTTATATTAATTATGTATATACATAATAGTACACTTATTAGGCAGCGGTATAGTAGGTAGTAGTAGTACAATTTAAGAATAAACTAAAACTTAAAATTAAATCAGTCGGTGGGAAATAAGCCCCATTCCCACTCACTGAGATTTAGTGTTAATTTAACGTTTTAACCTAAAATGCAAATTATAGCTTGTGAAATATAAAGGAATAAAATTATTTATATTAAATACTCGTACAATAATTTATATTAAATAAAGCTAGTAATTATTACAAATGTATACTATTGATGCGCGACGTTTGATTTCACAAGTTCAAAATTACATTTAAGGTTAAAACTTTAAATTAAAACTAAAAACAATGAGTGCGAATGGTGCTTTGTTAGCTTCCGCTTTTTACTTGAATGTAAGTTACTCTAATATAGAAGTGATAGCCTTAGTAGCATAAGCAACGAACCTCCCTTGATAAGGGTGGAAGGGGAGATACTGCAGGATCCCCATCATACATCTTCCTGGATACCTTTACGATATTCTATCTACGGAAATAATGAATTGAAGACCTTCGAAGTCATCATCTATAACAAATATATTTAAACGTTTTTATATCGAAATATTTCGTACATACTCATAGATAGTACTTGGACTAGTAGTGGGTTGGAATTCCTTTTGATCTGCGCCTGCTGCGTGCCTCTCCAGTACCCAGTTGTCTTAAAGCGGGGACAGAGATCTACTCATACCTCCAGCTTCAGCACCAGCTCGAATCCGTGAGCCGCGCCGTGCGGCCTAGGGACTCCCGCTGAGATGTATTTGACCACGACTTTTAAAACCGTGACATCCACATAGCGACACCCGACAGTCGACAGTCCAATAGTCCGATAGACCGATAGAGTACAGGCTAATATAACAGGTGTCCTAAACTAAACCCGTCTAAATTATATTCAGTTAAGTTTTTTTTTAAATTTAATTTATTTAACCTTGGTCTATTTCCGATGCTAAGCCCTATCATCGACGACTATGTTGATAATCATTGTGAAGTAGTGGTCTTATATATGTTACTACACCGCTGCCTAATAAGTTATTAACAATCTAACCCAGAAAATAATACTCTGATCCGAGAATCGACCCCGATATCGAAATAATTCGAAGCTCTACTATGCCAACATAAAGAAATTACAAGATCTTAATGCACGAAGTTCTGTTCGATATTTAAAAGATTCTTGTTTGTCAAAAGAAGAGGAAGGTATATAAAAGATGTTGAAAGATTTGATTGTATTTTGAAAATACCTATAAACATTAATCCTTTATTTGTATTGAAAAGTTAGAAAGTTTACTTAAATATTCTGCATAATTTATCTAATATTTAAAAAGCGAACATAATGTCTATGACATGCCAAAATTTAACAGAGATTTATTATAAACCTTGGTTGATACTTTTCTGTTGGTTTCTCAACTATATTTTTGTTCGTGTTGAACATAACTGTAGTTTAACCACGTAAGATACCTCTGTTACATATTTTGTCAATCAACTGTAGTCGATCTAAGACTGTGTAGTTTTTTGAGAAAATTTCTTATTTTACATTAAACGCTAGATTGAAGGACAATATTTATCCGTTGAACGCACCTCCTACACGTTTGAGATGTATAACATAACTGGCCTGTTACGTAAACAATTTTACCTAATATATAATGTTTTATAACGTATTTCACTGCATTTTGTATACCCATAAAACTTGTTAATACCTGTTTAAGTATTATAAAATATTACGAAGTCCTTTTCAGGGAGTTAAAGTTTTTAGAATAGCTATAAAGCAATAAATTGGGCCCTTATATAGTAAATATTACTAGGTGATGCTTAAATAATGTGAAAATAAGGTTATAAGCGAGGACAAATTAAGAACGTTAAAACGTTGTTAGAACGATTGGCGAATATGACCTAGCAGCTGAAATCGCCACAAAACTATAACGAAAAAAAAACGTTGTTTCGTTATGACGTTAAGCAGGTTAATATATCTCAAGAGCACTGCATAATGAGCTGTCATACAACGAAACTCACACAATACCGAAATATAATGAGATACAATACCAAATACTATTAATGTATGTATAGTAAAAAAACAACGAGAAAATAACAGTTGAATAGTGTGTCAATGTGTGATTGGATTAACTGGTAAAGAGTAAGATACTCATGGTTGGGAGTTCAACTAAGGAAGAAGGGAGAAGAAAGAGAGAGGGAGGGAGAGTGTACAAGTGAAAGAATCTGTGATTTGTAACTAAGAAATTACACGGTTGATAATACAAGAATAATAATGATATTATTTTAATTTTTACATTAAATAAATTCACTTCTGGTTTAATTGAATGAATAATAAACAAATTATTCTAACGATCTAAAATTATTGTTTTTTTTTTGTTTTATTTTTTATAAAATATTGTAGATCTCCAATCTACAGTTATGTAAAGATTAATGGAATAAATAACACTTACTGTGGACGCCTGCTCAAGCGAAATATTAAATTTGACAATTGGGACTTAATAAATGAATAAATGTTTTGTTCAAATAAAATTTCTTTTATTTTGTTCAGTAGCTGCTTTTGAAATCGAAATTAAATTAAAGAGCTGATTAAAGAATTTTTAATTGAAATTTGATTTTATCATACGCGCTTCTTAGAAAATATTGTATAGAAAAAACTTTCTAATATTTTTTAAAAATAAGTATTATTTTATTTTCTAAAACTTATGTATAATTTTATAATATTAGAGTTGAATTAATTTTGCGTATATGCCATATTTTGTTCTAAGTGTAAGGCGAATTCAATTATTTTCCGTTAGAATTTTGGAAAAGTCATAATGTCTAAAAGTATTTACTGAAACTATCGAAGAATGTAGGACATTATACGTGATTCTAAACTCCTCTGTGTTAGCGCAATATTTTCGGAGTTTGGTTATTAATATCATCAGGTTAAAAACCGCCAATTTGGTAGGAGGTGGTCCGTTAAATTAAATAAATAAATAAGCTCGTAAGCACATAATCACATTATTACCTTAGGTTAAATAAAAACAATAATTCCGGTTACCATTCATTAATTATATCATGGATGGCGCAAAGTCCACAAAGTGTGATAAGACCTTGCAAGGGGGAAGAAGAACGAGTCATAAGATTTTTTGTAAGTGGCTTTTTAGAGCCACAGCGCTTTGAGTTATAAGTTTTGTGACATCATAGTTAATCTAAAATTCGACATTATAACGATGAAATTTATGTGACTTAATTTATGGATAATCCCTTTGAATAAATATGAAAAAGGACCCAATAATGATATAAAATTGCAGTTAATATTATTGAACGAAACTCTGACACTAGATAGACTGATATTTATTTAGAAATACAGAATTAAAATATCGCAACATATGTAGAAAATTCTGTTGCAGTGAAAGGTTAAGGAGATACAGGACGTACCGTCAATGCAAAAAGTTTATCTCTCGGTAATACGAAATACGAAGTACATGAGGGACGAGCAAATATTGGGACTATACCTTTGAAAAAGAATTTTTCAATTCCCTATTAAACTGCTTTTTGCTTGTTAAAATGATTTTTTATGCATATAATAGTTAAATAAATTAAAAATTACCTAATTAATATCAAATTTATATTAATTAATTTAAATACTAAATTAAATATTTTGAAAAATAAATTTGGCAACGCTGCAAATTTACGTGTGTTGACGCATGCGTGATTTGGTTCTTTGACCAATAAATTGTTATATTTACATTTTCATGTTACATTTATTCCGATTTTGAATTTCCCGCTCAAATTGGCATTTGCAACGTTGCCGTCTTATAACCTATACATTTACTGTTTCTTAAAGGTTTTATTTAAATATTTTCGTATATAGGTATCCTTTTGATAATTTCCTTTTTGCAATAGTTACAGAAAAGATTATTAAATATACACTTAGTTTTTGAAAGCTGTGTCACCATTTTTTTATAGTTAAAAGTTATATTATGTGGTGAAATTGAGCTAAAAATTATAATTTGTATGGAAAATAACTATTTTTAATCATGTGTAAAAAGGAAACTATTAACCCTAGGTCTCTAAAATTTTGAGACAACATGTATTTTAACTATTTGACCCTCCAAATTTCACAACGTTTTCATCATTTACGTTAACGTCCTGTACCTCCTTAACACTTGTTAGCTTGTGCCAAGATCATTTTCTACTTCTCATACAGAAATTGTCTTGCTGCACAGCAACTTGCTGGATTTGAACAAGCTAATTCTAAGGTCATTTTGTACTGAGGAAATCAGTTCGAAAACTAACAAAATAATTTCGGTTTTAAGTCTCTGCTAGCGTTGCGGCCGGTTCCGATTCTCAAATTATCATGTGCAACTATTTACTACCTAAGGTAGTTTATCACTTAAGAATATTATTAGTATTAAAAGCGTATTATTAATAACGTTAGTATAATTCATAAGCTGACATTAAACCAGTTAATGAATTAAAACTTTAATATCAATCAAATGGCCTTATCATTCATCTTCATTTTACCAGACCGTCATACTCGTACTACACACAGTTTCTTATTTGTATCTTGTCCTCGTCTTCGTCCTCGTCATTCTGCACAGTTTTATAGAGGCAGTTAATTAGTTTCTGGTATCACTGATGTGAAACTACTCGTGGTAGCAGATTTAAATTGCAGGCAGCTACTATAGCTTCCTGTTTTACAAGTGGAGATTATCATCAATTAATTAATAATAAATAAAATTCATTTAACAACATACATTTAAACTCGTCGTTATATGTAACAGTATTGACAGTGCCGAATTAGGTCATTTATTTTATAGAAATTTCGCAGAAGGAAATAAAGTAGGTACTTTCAAATTTCATTTGGTTTTCTTGTTTTAATTAAATTTATTTCCGTTGCTAAATGCTCTTACTTTATGTTTTTGTGGTATCGTGGCTTTATATATATGTACCGCTATCTGGCAAGTTTATAATTATGTATGTACCTAATCAATTTAACTTGATAACAACTAAACTCAGAAAATATATCTCTTGTCCAAGGTTCGAACCCGAAGACACAACAGCCATCGCCAAACATCATTGATCTAGTCCACATTGTCATCGTTTGTTTTATTTAGACAGACAGTCCCGGTAAACTAGGTGTATAAGGATTCGGCTAACAAATATAACTTTATAACTAGACGACTAATGCGCCCCTGTATATCGAACCGTCACCTAAACAAACGAGAGAGAGAAAATAAATCAAATAATCATTTGACAGTAAATTAAAGTTGGAATGTAATTCAAAACTAAAATAAAAAAATATTAAAAATTACAAAACTTTCTTTGAACTTTCTCATCTTTGAATAAGACCCGAATAAATTTCACATGATATTTGTACGAGATGTTGTGGTGTTTTACTTCATGATAACATATGTTTGTGTGGTGTGTGTGTGTGTGTGTGACGCCTTCCTCTGACGCTGGAAGACTGACGTTTCAGGTCTGACGCCATTAGGCTGAGATATACCAACATCTACAGCAAAAGATTGCTACTTTTCATGTTTTTATAAAACAGTAGATTATTTTTAAAATAAATTAACGTTCGTTTAAACGATTTACACGCCTTTGAACAATTAATAATACATTTATTACAACTTAAATATTTTGCTTTAGTACAGGGTGTTCTGAAATTAATTTTCGCAATTATTGAATTATTTTTTTATGCGTTATAATATTTATGTATATGGTAACATTCTGTTTATCTTTTTTGCAGATATCGTATAACAAATATTTATATAAAATGAAGCTAATGCACATATAGTAGTTACTAGTTGTCATAGATTCATGAGTGTCATAATGTATGAATCTTATGATAAGTATACTTGATCCTAGTATTATATAATCTATAGTCTTCTTACTCTTTTCCATAAAGACAATGCGATGAACCCAGAAAATTTATTTTATTCCAACGTTGAAGACGTCGTTGAGGACGTCGCTGAAGTTAGCGAAAAGTTAGAAAAGGAGTGCTAGTTGTATAAAACTGACAGAAGTGACTTTAACTTTGAACTTATTGAATTTAATATGTATAAGTGCTTTGGGCTTTTCTTTTAAATTAATAAGTTATAATTAACAAGTCAGAATTTAAACAAAACATAATTCATTATTATGACACAAATAAAATATATTTGATACGGGAATAAGAGTTTGTACTACACATAGAAAATGTTAAATTAATATTAAAATGAAACACAGAGCTTAATGACATCCTAACTAATAGAATAAAACAAAATCTAAAATAAATTAGCATATTAATTAAAAGTTATAATCCCCCAAAGTTCAATAACTATGACTAAGGGCCTCATTCTGTAACTTTTCAAAAAATCGACCTTATTTTTTCAGCGATCGAAATTTAAAATATATAATATATATAAAAGAAATATAAAATAGAAATATAAAATAAATAAAAATATAAAAGCGTCGCTGTATTTAAAATATCTAAAGTGGTATTCTGTATGCAAAATTTTCCATCGCCCTTATAATATACAGCGGTGAAAAAGTATAAACTGGTATTGATGGCGTATTTTAAGTCGTCATCAATTTTAAAAATATTTGACCAATCACGGCATTCAGAATATTCAAATAGTTCAAATATTGCTCAAGTCAATTGACAAGCAACATAACCTCACTTTCTCATATATTTATATTTGTAGATTCATATGACTATACATATACCGTGTATTAAAAATTTGTACTGAAATTCAAATTATAATTCGAATTGTTTTTCAGTTCTAAAAGATACAGCGATGGAAAATTTTAAAGTCACCGGCGACCCTTTAATTTGGTTGATTTTTTTCCAGCGACAAAAATAAAATCAATAGAAATTTCTTACAGAATACCAAATAAGAAATCATCGCTTTTGTGAAATTTTTTCACCGGTGGAAATACTATACAGAAAGGCCCTAAGAGTTGTAGTGCCCATAGAAATGTAGATTATCTCTGAAGGGTCCGGACCTATGACTAATTTTACTTTCTAAACACCTTATTCTTTGAATATTTTCTAATTTACCACAATTGTTCATTAGCTAAGTTTGTCAGTGCACAATGTGGTAATACTATACTCCTATTTTACTCTACGTTATAATTACTACCATTTGTTATTCGTTATACCACGTGACCTTTCTTCAACCGTAATACATAACCTTACAAAAAGGTCAGTTTTCTTATAAACATTGTGTTCCTGATCATTTATTATTTTGTTTATGAATTAACATCAATTAATTACAACAAATCATATTATACGTACAAGTGCTAGTCAGTTTAAGATTTCAACCGCAGCGCTGCGCAACGCAGACTTGTAACGGAAGTTAGCAGTCAAACCCTAACGGTTAAATAGGGTTTCGCTAATTAGTGGGGATTTTTAATTCCAAGTTTGTAACAGGTTGCAATTCATTATTTTTTTAACTAAAAATTAAATTAAATTACTTTAATTTTTTTTATTGCTACTGTATATTATCATATTCATAATTATCAAAAAATAAATATATTAAAAATTAAGATTACTGTCAATATTTTAACGATCTCTTAAAAGACACTAGATCATTAATTTTGATACATTTAGTTACATTAAGTAAAAGGTTTTTGTTAAATTACATAAAAAAAACGAATATATTTCTCTAAATTACTTTTGTTTGTAACAGAGGTAATTATATAACAAACCTCTTAAAAATTAAATTTTTTGCTGTAAGCATCTTCGCAATAAAAACATCTTCATCTTATTCATCAACGTACGCGTTCATTCGGTGGCACTCAAGAGCACAGGTCGATCTGCACACGATATAACATTTTAAATTACCTTTATACTAATTCTCGATTCTTATCAATCGACGTGAAATTAATTACTGTAATATATAATAAATAGCTGCTTTAATATAATTTAGCTACTGAATTTATTCAAAATAAATTATAAATTTATATTTTATTGGTTTTTTTCATTCTATATTCTTTTAACATTCAGGTCACGAATGCTTCCCGCACGCTTTTAGAAGAACAAAAAAAATCATATTCATTTACACATATACATTCATACATACAAATAAACATACTGAACAAATTTCAAATAATAATAATAAAACAACTTAAAAATATCAACCTGTGCTTTTGAAGCTGTTAAATATATGTTGTTTAGTTGTTGTTGTTGGCTCATATGTAGAAATAATAAAAAATAAAATCAGAAACATAATTTAAAATTCAATGACCAAAATAAAAAAAGTATAAACTACCTACTGGGCACCGCCTGCATATGGAATACCATATAGGCAACTGTAAAAGCCTGATGGTTGGTAGATGTTTCATAAAATTACAATTTATTAAGTAACAAAAATTCAATTCTTTCGCTTTCATTAATTTGAAAGGCTGTTGAAATATTAGAAGATTCGCACAATTGTCAAGCAACTATCTTCAGTCCACTATGCATCTAATGCACAAATTTAAAGTGTCATTCCCAACTGCTACGTCAGTTTTAGTTTTAACTATTTTTTTTATTTGCGATTTGAGGCATTTTCAACATCAAGGTCATATTGGACAGAGGCTATAAGTTTGTTACAGTTAAGAATTTGTGCACTTTTTGACTTATTTCTAGAGTTTCTGCATGTATGTGCTTTAGTTCACCAGTTCGTTAACCTTAATATTATGGGCAGGTTTCTAGGAGATGATGAACTGTCATTTATTTTTTAGCGTTCCTTTTTATCGACCGTATTTATAAACCTACTATCAATCATAAGGTAAATTCATTTCGGCTTGTGTAATATGATTATTATAGTTTTAAATAATGGCACTAAAATAAAGGTTTAAAAAATTGTTCAAAAGAATGTTTTAGACGCCTCATTTTTAGGCCAGGCTTCTTTTTAGGCACCGCATAAATGGATAACGCGAATATGAATCCGTAATTCTGTGATATTTATTTATTCTGTAGTATTTACACTTGTCATTATTTATATTTTTATTAGTATTATTTGCGCGCTATTCTGTTTCTTAGTGCAGCCTTAGCCTAAGAAAAAGGTGTCTAAAGAATTGTTTCGACCAATTTTGTTTACAGTGCACATATGAGTTAAGGTGCTTTTACACGATGAGATCGAGATGTTTACAATCGATAGTTCATTCAAGAAAAGTGGAATATAACTTCGCAGTGTGACCTAAGCCTTACCCAATGTCGGGCAATCACAGTAATACATATAAGGTATACAGTATCGTATATAAAACTACAGTAGCTACCGGGACGCGTCTCTTACGTCCAAGTCTGAAGTCCGTCCAACCTTGTCGTACCTGGACACTGGACCAACTAACGAAGTACAGCGTGTGCAATAATATTTTTTATGTTTTATTATACCTAAAGTAATTAAACAATTAATTAGTAAAATTGAAACAGAGCCCACGTATTTTGAAAAGTTGAAACAAGAAAACAATTAAAAATGATATTTTTAATTATCATTGTAAACTAATAAGGATTTCTTTTCCAACGATAATTGTTTGTTTGCATTCATAAAACAATTTTAATGGTTGACTTACTTATTTCACTTTAATTTATTGATTTTGTTCAAACTGTTCAAGTCGCAATTATATTTTGTAACGAGGATATTTGTCTGTTAACCTTAGAACTCACGACATATTTTAAAATGAAGGAAACGATTTCTTTACGTCCAATTCAATTGTCTATCTAGTCAAATTGTTCGCTTTTTTGTAGTGTTACAAATTTGATATTTAAGTTCATTGTGGCGTGCCTCAAACTCTTTATAATTATATATTAGACCAAAGCGAAATCAATTATAACTACTTCTAATAGTTGGTATGAAAAATTGGGTTTCTAGGTAGGAAATGAACTTTGGATTTAGCTTGTGGAAGGCTGACAACTGTGAACCTTGCGCTGCAAGACAATTTTTATACCTAGGTCGTGATTCACGAGGGTAATTTGATAATTTAGTGGCTCTTAGAATATCTCGTTCAGCTGCCGTGAACTTCGATGAACGCGATTGAGATTGAGGGTGTAGTCACCATAGCAAAAATTCATAAATTGAACTACGAATTGCTAGCCTTTCCAACATATTTTCCAGATTTAGCCCTCTGCGACTATTTCCTGTTTTCAAACCTGAAGAAATGGCTTGGACGGTAAGAAATTTGGGTCTAACAAGGGGATCATCACTGAAATCACTGAAACAAACGGCTATTTTCAGTGCCTTGAGAAAATCTATTATTTGGAAGATATAAAAAAATTAGAAAAACGCTGGATTTAATGAAATGGAATGGAAGAAAAAAAAACAGAGATCCTTGGATCGTTGAGATTCGCCGTGACGCCTGAAAGTATATTTTAACATCATTTCTAAATACTGGAACTGAAGAGTGTTTTAAGAACATTTTGCAATTGTTGTGCAAAGAGTAAGACAACATCCGTATTATCTATCCTTCTCTTCCTTTCATAATATCAACCTGGTAATAAATAAATTAAAAATCAATAAAATTCTACATTAGATTTAAGAATTCCAAAGTCAAACCAACGCAAAATCTAACCTGGAAATACCCAGTGTTAATACAAACTTAATAAAAAGAAATTCCTTGATGTTGTTAAATATTTAAACACGAAATATTCGGACCAACATAGAAAACATTAGTATAAATTGACAAACGGCGACATCTATTGCAATCGTGATATACCACGACATCTATCCTGTATAAATGAATAAGAAATAGTGTTTTTAAGGAACATTCCAAGAAACCAAGTTCATTATAAGAACAAATCGCTATTTATTTATGTTAGCACCAATTTTTTGCATTCTCAATTCTTGTTTTCGTTAAATTTGTTATTCATGTATTCTAGTCCAACACTTCACCAACAGGTAGTGTTAGAATCTAAACATCGGTCAAAAGGAACCGCCAATTCACGTGTTGGAAGTTCCCAGGGATCACAAGGATGCGATGCTCCGACACAGGGCACCGAGCACGTCGGGTTTTGTACATATCATAACTAAATTTAGTGCAAAAACTTTACCAGATAAAATATGCAAGCAAGCTGGTTAACAACGGTGCATATGTTTTTTGTAAGAAGTTTTCGTCATTTTTTTAAATTTAGAATTTGAGACGATTTCAACATCAAGGTCATGTTCGCCTGAAGTTATTTTATGTTGTTTAAATTTTAATATCAGTTAGGAATACGTCATCACTTTCCCAGATGCCTGCACTCTTTGTTATGTATCGTCATCTGTTGAATAAAGCTACTCTGTTTCTAAGTCGATTGAGTGTGTATCTAAATTGTTTGCTAGTTTTGTGAATTTTGTTTTCATTTTACAGCTCTTTGTCATTTTTCCCATTCTCTCACACGAGAAATATTCCTCGTAAGAGACCACCCAATAATCTCATCTGTTAAAACTAATTTCATCTTGGAGAAATTTTGTTCATGTTCCCATGTTTAACAATAAATTTTTAGTACCTTAAAATATAATATTTAGGTCATATTTAATATGTTCTGTCGCACATAATGTAAAAATTATGATCAATAACCCGTCCTTTCACACTATCTTCATTTTTCACCCCTCCTCGTTTTGACCCCCAATAATAATTGTTGCTATTGTTCGAAGTCAATAAACAGTAATAACATTTTAAGCAGTATTTTTATGCTTTTCACAGTTTAAACATTATAAATGGTTGTAAATCGTAAATAAGCGAGGAGTATGCACAAAATGTGCGGCACCGATACCGGCACCGATACCGGCACTGGAACTGCTGGCTCTTTTGTTTCGGGTTTTTATTAGTTTTTTTATTTATATCTTTGTTTATCAAATTTTGAACACGGAAATATATCGAAATTAGTACAGAGAGTTTTAGAGCCACCGAGGTAAGGAGAGCAGGGCCTTTCACACTTTTGGGACTTCTTTTAAAAAAAAAGTCTTTTTTTAAACATTTAGTAAGTCTATGTATAATTAAAGATAATCAAAGTTTCCTAAAAATTTTCGGAACAGATTTCAGAAATATATATGAGCTGGTAGACCAGGGTAGAAGCCGTCAAAAATAATTAAAAACAAAAAAAAATTAAAGTAGAATGAAACCTATTGGAAATGGCAGGGAATACTACTAAAATGAAAGGAAAAATAAATTACAGTCGATCTGAGGTTGGGAAGGGGTAGGGGGTGAGGTTTTAAGGGTAAAAATCGGTAAATCTCGATTTCCAGCAAAACTAAAAGTCCTATCGAAAAAAGTTAAATGGCAAAGTTGTAGATAATAAAATGATCTACAACTTTTGTATCTACACTTTTACTCCATAAGCTCAAAATTCATGTAAAAAATCCAAAAAACCACATTTTTGATTTTTTATTTATATCTTTTACAAAAAAATATTTTTTTTCATGATATTTGGTGAAAACTTACCTCTTTATGTCTTAAACACACTGGAATTTTGAAGATTTAAAATATTAATTTTTTCACCCTATTTTGACTCGATATCGAAAAAAAAACCCTAATTTTCAATCGAAAATTCTCACGTCAAAATATCTGATTTTTCAAAAAAGTCGGTGGGCTTTTTGTTCGTTGAAATCTCTATTTTCTGATGGTGTAAAAAAAAATATACATTACTATGGAAAAATTTTTCAGAAAATGCAAAAAAACGAAAAATACTAAAATTCGAAATTTTTTTTTTAATCTTTATGTACAATTTTGAGGTATTCATTAAAATTTTTACTTTAATTACTCGAAAAACGTTAGGTTCCATGTTAGATTAATAAACAAAAAAATTACAAACCAATTAAACATAAATATCGCAAAAAACATAGTGGTTGTAAATATTAAAAATACGATTTAAAAGGGGATTTTATTAAAAAAATGTGACTACTGCTATTTTTTTCAGTAATAAAAGTTGATTTATTAAATTTTCATTACATTTATGTATTAGAAAATCTCATTAGATAGAAATATACACGTAAATCGTACTATTGAGTAGAGATTTTTTGTAATGATTACACTATACATTCTATTATTTCTAAAAGCATTAATCTTTGTATTTATCAAAACATAGTATTCAATTCGAATCACTTATTCATCAGTTTCTGTCTTTTTGATGGTATTTCTTGATCGTTAGATTCGACAGGCCTTTCTGATTCTAGTAGATCTTCGACATCTTCAAGACCATCACCGTCTTCGTCTCTAACATTATTTTCGGTCTGCATTGGTTCTTCATCCGCAAATTCATCTGAATCATTACCTTCCTCGTAGATTTTTTTCTCCACATTGGCGCATTGTTCAGAACCATCACAATTTGAGCATAAATTTGTGCATTTTAAACCATGTTTTCGGCAGCCACATTTTAAATGTTTTTCCGGTTGCGACACAACATCTGGATTTGCCGAAAAAGGAAAGAAAACTATCGTAAATTCATTATTAGACAATCAAAATTTGTCAAATTTGGCTAATATTTTTTTTAAAAAAGATGTAAACAAAGAAGATATAAAAAAAAATGGATTGAAATTAATTAAATCTATTTATAAATGTAAAAAGGATAATATATCACTGAATCAATTAAGATTTCAAAAATTTCAATTGGCAAAAATTAAATCATCTTTCATATTGGCAAATCTCCCACCCACAGAAGGTGCAGCAGAACAACATTGTTACAGGGCATATTATCAGCTTCAAACGTGGCTGGGTAATGAATTGACAGCAACAGATTGGGGCTGGAAGCAACATCAACATAGAATTATACCCAAATTTACAGAAATGGAATTAATTCCGGAAAATTTGCTGAAAACTATTTGCTGCAGCTGTGAAACTGGATGTAATAGTTTAAAATGTGGCTGCCGAAATCATGGTTTAAAATGCACAAATTTATGCTCATATTGTGATGGTTCTGAACAATGCGCCAATGTGGAGAAAAAAATCTACGAGAAAGTTAATGATTCAGATGAAATTGCGGATGAAGAACCAATGCAGACCGAAAATAATGTTAGAGACGAAGACGGTGATGGTCTTGAAGATGTCGAAGATCTACTAGAATCAGAAAGGCCTGTCGAATCTAACGATCAAGAAATACCATCAAAAAGACAGAAACTGATGAATAAGTGATTCGAATTGAATACTATGTTTTGATAAATACAAAGATTAATGCTTTTAGAAATAATAGAATGTATAGTGTAATCATTACAAAAAATCTCTACTCAATAGTACGATTTACGTGTATATTTCTATCTAATGAGATTTTCTAATACATAAATGTAATGAAAATTTAATAAATCAACTTTTATTACTGAAAAAAATAGCAGTAGTCACATTTTTTTAATAAAATCCCCTTTTAAATCGTATTTTTAATATTTACAACCACTATGTTTTTTGCGATATTTATGTTTAATTGGTTTGTAATTTTTTTGTTTATTAATCTAACATGGAACCTAACGTTTTTCGAGTAATTAAAGTAAAAATTTTAATGAATACCTCAAAATTGTACATAAAGATTAAAAAAAAAATTTCGAATTTTAGTATTTTTCGTTTTTTTGCATTTTCTGAAAAATTTTTCCATAGTAATGTATATTTTTTTTTACACCATCAGAAAATAGAGATTTCAACGAACAAAAAGCCCACCGACTTTTTTGAAAAATCAGATATTTTGACGTGAGAATTTTCGATTGAAAATTAGGGTTTTTTTTTCGATATCGAGTCAAAATAGGGTGAAAAAATTAATATTTTAAATCTTCAAAATTCCAGTGTGTTTAAGACATAAAGAGGTAAGTTTTCACCAAATATCATGAAAAAAAATATTTTTTTGTAAAAGATATAAATAAAAAATCAAAAATGTGGTTTTTTGGATTTTTTACATGAATTTTGAGCTTATGGAGTAAAAGTGTAGATACAAAAGTTGTAGATCATTTTATTATCTACAACTTTGCCATTTAACTTTTTTCGATAGGACTTTTAGTTTTGCCGGAAATCGAGATTTACCGATTTTTACCCTTAAAACCTCACCCCCTACCCCTTCCCAACCTCAGATCGACTGTAATTTATTTTTCCTTTCATTTTAGTAGTATTCCCTTCCATTTCCAATAGGTTTCATTCTACTTTAATTTTTTTATGTTTCTAAAATTATCTACCCTGGTCTATGGTTGCTGGATTAATGTGAACATTTTTGTTGACTTGAAAACACATACGTATTTTGTAAACTTGGTATTATGTTGCATATGTTAAAGAATCGAATAAAAAAGGAATGTATCTTTATATATCGTGTGTTTCGTTAGTTTATGTATGTCAGTGGTCGTCAACCTTAGTAGAAGAACTGAATGAATCAATTATAAATCTCTTTAAATGAATTTAGATTGAAATAAATACTCATAAGGCATGTCATATTATATTATATAGTATTTGCGGAAAAGAGATAAGGACAAGAGGTGGATGACTGCCCAGTAAACAATTTGGTGAAGTGCCCTATTTAGTGACGTTTCTATCACTACTTCACTTCAATTATATTTCGCATCAACTTTATCTTCATTTGTATTCCGACAGGTGGAGTAATTTCGCCATTTGTAGCCGATAAAGTAGACATTTTATAAGAAAAAATGTGAGAAACTGAACTATAAATTAACTCTTTCATGACAAAAAAATCATACGCATCTTCAATATGATGTCAAAGTGACTCCAAAATGTTTACTGGGGGAGATAGAGACAATAATAAAATAGTAAAGGAAGAGAGTCAAGAAGAAATATTAAGGGTGAGAAACAATGAGGAGTAAGGAGCAAGAAAATATAGGAACAAAAGTATAAAATTCAAACATTGCTGTTGGAATTATTAAAAATGTTAGAATAATTTTAAGTTTAGGTTAGCAATGAGATGTAATTACGTGATTTAATATTGAAAGAATGTAATACATTAAATTAATAAATAAATAAAATAAATAAATATTATATTATATGACTAACTAAAGTAATTGTTACTAAACAATTTTTTTTTTATTACAGGTTTTGAACA
Organism: Panorpa germanica; assembly: GCA_963678705.1. Lineage (NCBI taxonomy): Eukaryota > Metazoa > Arthropoda > Insecta > Mecoptera > Panorpidae > Panorpa > Panorpa germanica. The sequence continues at coordinate 12,220,150 of OY783217.1, forward strand.
GGCCATGTTTTCTAGCTGTGACAATAGGTGAGTCATTTTGAATCTTTTGTTTTGATTTAATTTTTATTTGAGTGCATCAACTTTCGACATTTATTAGCACTTAAAACAATATATACATTTATAAACATTTGTAATACATAATTTATAGTCTATAAATACGAGTATGGGTATTTACAATATAGAGATTAAATTAGTTTTATTGATAAAATCAATAAGGTTATTTAAGACTTTCTTTGCTTTCAAATATCTGTTTTGTCTGTGCGATGAGTACTTGGAGCTCTTCAATTTGCATTTCAATTTTATTTTAGTGGTTTACAAACTTAATTTGTTTATGAAAATATAAAAATGTTGCCTGTTAAATATACACAGCTTTTAATTAAGGTTTAATATTAATTCGTTTAGATTAACTGTTTAATATTATTTGTTTTATAATCTGAATACTCGTAAATGTTGTCAACACCTGATGTATAGAGTAGGTACGTGTCTTATTTTGTACCACAAACCAAAAACTGCATGAAAACCGAAAAACGAATGTACAGTTTGATTTTATATCCATAAATACATAAAATATTAGTTATGGGTTGTAGTGGAGAATGCTCTCAAATTAAACGGTCAATACTTAAGCACATAAGGACTTGACACAAATGCTAGTATATAGGTAGCATTTCCCCTATATTAGCATGCTTTTGTGTTGCTATTAGCACCATTAGAATCTGCGTAGATCTTCTTCTATTTTGGTAGATGTTTTATATTTAAATTTTATATATTTAGTAATTGTTTTTAATCAAAATTTAATAAACTTAGCTTTATACTCATCGTTGGCATAGCGCGGTTTTATGCTAGTATGACACGTTACAATTTCCTATTACGTTGATGTAGGTAGTTGCACCTTCTCTGTTAATTTTGCTTCGTTATTAATAATATTATTTGCTTTAAATTCCTGGAAATTATTAATGTTATCTTGCATATAGCATAAATATAGAAGGTATAAAAGAAATAATTCAATCAATGTACTTTTTTAAGCGCGTTATCATATTGAATGGAAATGGAAGGGGAAGCGAATGAATAGATGAACATTCATTAGCTACTTTGTGTTAATTCAGTGATTACTGTTTCACTAAATGAATCATGTTATAGTTCAAATTACGAAAGTTCGGCGGCGACTCATACTTAAAACAAGTTGTGAGGTATAAACTGTCGATATAACTAAAAAGTACTGACTCACTTATTTTTTTATAATGTATATAGAAACGAATAAGATAAAAGTCATTATCGAATTATAGATTTATACCGCTCTTATAACCTCTTTTAAGTATAAGTCACCGCCGAACTATCGTGATTTGGACTATATATCAATATTGTAGTCGTATCGTATAAGATATTTTCCGCACATGAAAATAGAAAGAAGACGGGGGAGGGGGGTGGAGGATCAATTTATAATGAACGTTTCCGTTATGCATCGGTAAAGAAGTTATTTAGTTGCATACATATTTCTCAATACTTAAATATTTGATTTCTTGGAATACATTTCATATTATTCCATTTGTTTAGTACATATAACGACCAATAAAATCAATCAATAGAATATTCTGTTTCGTAAGCGGTGATGTACATAATATTTATAACGGACCCTGTTGCAAAGTATCGTTTAAAAAACAGTAGAAATGTGTCGAAGTTTTTGTTCTTAGTATTTCTTTGAGTGCGTCAACTTTCGATAGTTATTAGCATTTAAAACAATACATACATTTATAAACATTTTTAATATATAATTTATGGTTTATAAATAGGAGTATGGGTAGAATTGACTTTTGTTTTCCAATTTCTTAACTTTTATTTATCCATCTTCCAATATCCTTTTCCTTGTATCTTTATGGGTTTATTTGATTTTATTTAAACAATAACTGCATTATGATCTGACATATAAGAATCGCTTCCACTACGATGTCTTTTACGGCATTCCTTGCTTCTTTTGTAATGTATATTCTGTCTATCCTAGAGTAAGAATTTCTTATATTAAAGGAGAATTGTACCCTAATATTGTGTATTATTATATCCATATGTCTTCAAATTGTATACTATGTTAATGCATAACTTTAATTATTCAATTATAACCATTTCTTTTTTAACCAAACCCAGAAATTATAACTCTGATCCGGGGATCGAACACGAAGATACAGTATTTGTTTTAGCGTGAAGACATTTATTTAATATCTCAAAACAACTATATCTACTTATCCACTGAAATATAGTCGAAGTTAACATCACATTTCCCTGTTTCGCTAGTTTATTTCGTTGTCGACTTGTTTACACCCCTGAAAAATCTGGCAATGAGTGCGGTGATGTGGTCAAAGGTCACGGTACTTCAGCCACAAACGACACAATGGTAAACCAGAGAACCGCGGTCCAAACACGACTAATACGCGACGCGCTAAATTCATTTTATGACCAACAATGCATTCGCATATATGAAATATACAAAATCCGAGAAAGAAAGAGAGAATTGGAATCTCGTATGGACCTAGTACCAAATACCAAGTAAACTCAAATGGAAATAACAGAGGTAAACAAAATCACCGAATGTGTATAGTGCTTATTCTTGACTATGCTTCAGTTTAAAAGATTTGCAAAGAAAATAACTAGATGCCAGAAATAAAAAAATTTCTCACACATAATGTAAAAATTAAAAAAAAAATTTGTTTATTTTTATCTAAATTGAAATTGGGAAATTGTCTTGCAAAGAAAATATCATACTTGCAACCTTGCCACAACCTAGTTCCTATGTGCATTATCACGGATTATCTACATTTTATTAACATTTTACATATTTACATTTCATTTATTATTACACCTAAACTTTTTAACCCGCTATATTCCATATCCTGTCTATCACTAAGCACACTGGCCACCTCGGATATCTTAGTAGTTCCTGCATACTCGTTGGCAACACCACTCCATTTTTTACCAAAACTCGGGACAAATTATTTCTGCAGGACTCCGTTTCTGTACATTGGAAGATCAAATGTTCTGGATCTGCTACCCCTTCTCCACAATTGCACGTATCTTCTTGTACCAAGTGATTTCTTTTAAGATGTGCCAATGACCTTATTATAATTTGATGTGAAAAATGAACAGATATATATTACACAATGTTATTTCCTTCAGTATGTAATTGTTATTTTACATTATTTATGGACTCCGTTATAACGCGACTTTCTCCAATGCGGATTCTTTCAACACGAAAGTGATTCTCTCGAAGTAAAATTACTTACCTTATAACTTCAATACTTATTACAATAAAATGCAAATACTACACCGAATTTAGTGTCGTCAAAGAACGTCGCCCGCAAATTGCGCGCGGTTTGCGCAGTGCGGTCATCGGTCATGTACAAATGTGCGCGTGCATACACGTTGCACATTGCACATGAGCATAAAAACTAAAACAAAAACTGAATGCACTTCCTGGTGCATTGTTCAAAAATAAGTTCATGAGCATATTTGTTATGGTACCAACTTACAAGTTGTTAAAATCCCGACTGACCTACATACGAATGAACTTTGTCTTTGACTTCCAGGAGGACCTAAGCAGGCACAGATAGTCCAGGAAAACTATTACCTACACAACTTTCAGATCTTCCGGTACAAGTGTAGAATCGTCCCTACTGGAAATTACTTTTTATAGAAAAACTTGATTTTATCATATTATTTATGTGTTTTAAATCAATCATTTTAATTGTTCATGCTGAATTATTAATTATTTTATAAAATTTTAAGATTGATGTATCACGTGTTATTTTTATACATTATCATTTTTATTTATGTAAAGTGAAGTTCTTGAAGAACGAGTCTAATCAATCGATTATTTACTCTTTATAATATTTTCTCTTGCCAAGTTACGCCTCATCAATTTCGATAATGTTCCCAACACCACTCTCTTTATTAGAATTTTATTTACTCAATATATACTTCTCTGGCATATAAATACCAATCACCAACGGTGTGGGACTTCCCACATTGCCGCTGTTCATAATAATGTGTTGTCTGGAAGGTGCTAGTATTGCAGATAAGACATAATTTCAAAAATTTGGAAAACTGTAATTTTAAGCATATGAAAAATGAGGGACGATGCTGCACTTTTACTTATCTTACATTTGAAAAGTTTCCATTGATAGAGTGAAGTGATTAGTGAATTCGAAAGTTTTCTTCTTTTTTTCTTAAGTGTTTATTTGAGTGCATCCTCTAGATAGTTATTAACATTAAAAACAATATATACAAACAAACAAAATACAATAATAAACACAATATACATTTATAAATACGAGTATGTGTTTTTAAATTAATGAAATTGAAATAGATTTATTGACAAAGTCAATCAGGATTTTCACACAATTTTCTTATTTTTTGAAAAGGTTTGTACTTTGGATTAAAATAAAAATATCACCACTTTTTACGAAAATGTTGGTTTAAAATGACACCTCTTGTTGGAAGACCATAAATGTTCTCTAATTCTTTAATTTTGGAAACCGTGTTTTACATGAAAGGACTGTCCTACACCTACCCGACAATAACCCCATAACATGTTGGTAAAATCAGTAAATATTTCAATTTTAACGCATGTCAAATTAATATCCCATGAGATTTTTATTGATTTCCGGAGTATAGTTGCTTTTTTTCTTTTTGTTCTCTCAAACAAATTACATTTGATTTGTTATGGTAATATGGCGGTTACTTTTAAAAGGTTCTTGGCCTGATTTAGTTGGTTTATTTCTTGTTACCTCGTGAAGTACATTTCATTAACCTTTAGGTTTTTATTATCAGTTAACAGTACTGTTTTCTCCAAATCATAATTTTGTGAGAAACCTGCCTTACAGCTAAAATGAACTGTTTTCGTGGTCGTGGTCGTGGTCGTGGACACGTTAAGTGTCATTGAAAAAAGCTGTGAATGTGACTTTATGCCAGTATTTATGACTGCTTTATATTTTTTTCAATAATTACTCGTCAGAAATGGGTTTTCCTCCTCCGTTCTTCGTACATCGGAAAATAAATTAACCAAAAAAACTAAAATTTTAATTACTGTATTTTACTACAAATAACTACAATAATTTAAAGATGATTTATCTGCAAATAAAAACCAGAAGTTAATAAACATTCTTTAGCTTTAAGTCATAAAACGCTGCATCCAATATTCCATTTGAATTCCTTATATCTTATATGAAATTTGGTAACTCTTATCGTCAGCTCTAACCATTTTATTCGTATATTTTTTTAATTTATCAAAACAAGGACAACGCTGGTGAAATAATCTCATATTAAGTTGTCGGAGACAAGTACTTGTGTGAGGTCTACGCCAGCTGGATAAATTTGCTAACTATTTACAGTTTAAGGAGGTATAGGACGTTAACGTACAATACAAAACACGTACGTCGATACAAAAGGTTAAAACACATGCTGTCTCAAAATTTTAGAGACCTAGGGTTCCTAGTTTTCTTTTTATACAAGATTAAAAATAGTCATTTTCCACACAATTCATAATTTTTAGCTCAATTTCACTATATAATATAACTTTTAACTATAAAAAAATGGTTACACAGCTTTCAAAAACTAGGTGTATATAAAAGAATCTTTTCTGCAACTAATGCAAAAAGAAAATTATCAAAAGGATACCTATATACGAAAATATTTAAATAAAACCAGTAAGAAACAGTACATGTGGGTTATGAAAATCTCAATAAATATTATATAAAATATAACAATTTATTTGTCAAAGAACTAAATCACGCATGCGTCAACACACGGAAATTTGCAGCGTTACCAAATTCATTATTCCTTTTTCAAAATATTTAATTTGTATTTAAATTGAATTAATATAAATTTGATATTAATTATAGGTAATTTTTCATTTATTATACTATTATATGCATAAAAAAATTATTTTAACAAGCAAAAGCAGTTTAATGGGGAATTGAAAAATTCATTTTCAAAGGTACAGTCAATTTTACATTTCGTATTACCCAGAGATAAACTTTTTGCATTGATGGTACGTCCTGTACCTCCTTAAAATCTAAAACTATAGTGCGCTTGGTGCACTTCACATGCTTGATCCGTCACTGGTTTTATGCTCATAAATTATAAATAATACTTTTATCAGATTGTAACAAATTGTACTTCTCAGTTTACAAGAACAATATGTGCTGAAGAAACTAAAACAAAAAGAGACTCACTCGTATCTGCATTGAGCTAAGATAAGAGAAAGAAAATCTATAAATAGTTTAATGGTAGAACTCGTAATTAATAAACTGCTACAGACTATATCTCGAATCACTTATGAAACGTCTAGAATTCACGATACTCATCTTCAAGCGTCAGAATAAAACCTGATACAAGCAGTGGCGGCTCGTGGCGTTCTTCAATGGAAGGGCTAAAGATTACAAAGCAATAATCGAGCAAATAGAGAATCAATTGTTAAGGAAGGGGTAATAGATGGCGGAATTAAGAAGGAGGAAAAGATACTAGGATGAGCGAAGTGTGTAGAACAAGGTAAGACAAGAGACGAAAGTGAGTAGAGAAAACGTTGAGGAAGAAGACACTAATACTAAGTAATAGTTTTATTTCAGTACTAGCTGACCCGAGAAACATCATGTCCAAATTTCAATCAATTTTTCACAATTAAATTGAATAAATTTTTCGTCACTATTAACTTGATTCACAATTTTCACATAATAGCAAGAATCTCATAGAAAACAGTTTTTCAAAGTTTCTAAAATATACTAATTTTTCTTGCCCTAAAAACCTTATTCAGACCATTAAAAATGAACTATTTAAAAATGAACCAAATCGGTCCAGCCGTAATTGATGCGCTTGACCAACGAACAGCATTTAATTTTTATTTATATACTCGTACATTACTAAATAAGTAATTAATCAATTATAATTAAAAAATGTAAGTTGGCTAACGCCAAGAAAACATTAAATAAATAGTAGTAATAGAATAAACATTATTATATAATAATTAATATTTCAAAGGGTGTGCACATCTTATATCCCCGTCTCCACTGGCTGCATGTACTCTTGATACTTATTGTTAGTTGGTCTTATGTACAATCTTACAGTGCAGAGAGATTTACGGGATTAATAAAGAATCGTAACTCAGTAATATAAACGTTGTCATGTACATATATGGAAGTCGACATTAAAATCACATTTTTTATGTGCACTTGTATGTTGGTGAGACTGTTAAATTCACTTCACGTATAAATAATTCATATATTTTAAATTTTCAACATAAAACTTATTTTATTTCGTCAATTTATCTTTAAAAGGATGTATGGAAACGTTCCACGTCAAATGTAATATAACGTACATTTGATTAATATATTTTATACACTGTTCACCATTGGCACGAGGGGTGCAATGTCCACGGAAAATACCCTCATTCGCATACCATCACGGGTGTATCAGTTTGAACGAGAACTGGTGTGTTCAACATTTTCTTTTTCTGTTCAAATTGTCAAGGATATGTTTTCCAAAAAAGCTTACTTTTGTAGGTTTAAAATAAGCTTTTGTTAATTTTTCTAAAATCAATAGATATAAAAATATGAATGTTTTAATCAAAACTTTAAAATTTATTTATTTGACATGGAATTAACCACGTAAGATTACGAATATGATACCTTACGATATTCAAATAAAGAAAATAACCTCTTGTGTAATGTAATATGAGAATACTACAAAATCGACAGTGTGACAACCTCAAGAAATATAGACGTCATTAGAAGACGCCCACCCTCCTCAGGTGGTAGCTGAACGGTTTTATTTTTGATATACAATAAGAAGCTTATAAATAAAATTATCTGCTATAACTGTCACATTAACCCGCTTAAGACAAAGTTATTTTTAAATAATTTTTCATGCTTTCCTCACTTTAAGCTTATTGTAATTTTGTAAGAGTACAGTGGCTTGGTCAGCTACAGCTACTGTAAAAAAATTGAACGTTTCTTCTAAAAAGTTTACACAGTTCCTAATGATTTTATAGACTAAATCTTCACAGCATCCAGGTCCACTTAATATTATCTGATATCAGGTATACCAACCAAGTGAGATTTAAATATTAAATGTTATTTAAAAGAAATCTTTTGACATCTGAGCACAGGTCAATGTTTAACCTGTCTGACTTGTGGCTCTGAAACATAGGGACTCCGTCGTTCGCTGTCCGCTGCGGTGCAAAGCGGACATGCTGAGACATTACCGTATACACTCAGGACTTCTCAAACCAAGATACGATAAAATAATTAATTAAATAAATCCTTCAACTGTAAGGTATAAAACTTTAACAGCCAAGGCCGTTATTTTGTAAGTTTTTAAGCGAGTCCTTTAATATTAGACGGTTTTTCCGACGGCTACTTAATCCGGATTAAGGTGTCGAACTTATTCGGCAATTTACTGAACTTCGGGCTTAGCTTTGGGAGAACTTAACTACTTTAACTTTGATAAATATATGCTTTTCAAAAATCATTTGATAATACATTTGGGTGGCCCAGATAGATAGGTCGTAGACAATTTAGGAATTGTAAATTTTTAATCAAACTTATGTGTTGCTTCTGAAATCAAAGACTTTTATTTTAGTAATTTACATACACATTATAATAATTACACTGTTTAACTGAAATCATACTATATTACCTGAAATCAAAGAAACGACATTTAAAGTTTATTATTTAAATTGTCAATTCCTTTACTTGTCAATAGCTTATGAAATTGGAGTAATATAATAAAAAAAGGAAAAAGAAATCTAATGTTAAGGTCATTCTTAAAAATATAAATAAATCTTTTCAAGTCAGTTTCATTTTACGAAGAAAAGTAATAAATGTTTTGCATTATTAATTAAACTAGAACAATATCCAAAATATTTTCCAAAACTTATTGGTAACTGCTAACTGAAGGGTAATTTGGCTACTCTGGTATGTTTCGAAGATTAGACAGGCCCGGATTTGAGGGAGGGCAGGCGGGGCTACAGCCCTGGAGCCTCCACAAGTAAGGGGCCTTTACAATAGAGATCAAAGCACTAAATTTTGGAAAGACTTGACGGAAAAAAAATGTTTCTTTTATTCGGAAAATAATTAGGGGCCTTCACTCCTTCGTTGCCCCAGGGCTTCCACACCGCTAAATTCGGCCCTGAGCTTAGAATATTTTGTTCCTAAACACTTCAGCAACATACCAACTTAAATTTTACATACTTAATGAGTTTCACAGATTTAGAACATGTGGTCACGACTGTGGTGATCTTTACTTTCAGGTTGGCTTTTTATGTTGGTGTTTGTGAATAAGACAAGCGCCATATGGCGCGACCAGAAATGCTACAGATAAGCGAACAAAGTGAAAAAAGATATTCACAACGAAGTCAGGTTCATTGTGTTAGTATTGGTCAACATCACCATCACCATCACTTAATATTAATACTAAAGCTAATATTAAAATTATCTTAATTATTACTTACGCAAAGAGTTTTAATTGGTTTGTAGAATAGGACGGTATAGAATTTATCTTACGAAAGGTAGCACCAGAGACAGAGTTCATGACGTAAGCTTTTTATTTTACGAATCATATTAGTGCTAACACAATTCTTAAGACGTAATAAGATTAGAATTATTTTTTTTACTTTTAAGCTCGGCGATATGACAGTACGCCAAGTCAACATGGGCACTGTAGGGTGTATTGGAGTTGTTTTGCACTAATATAATTTATCATGAGAGGAAAATTTTATTTTAATTTTTAACGATACACTACTGTTCCCTTTCAGTCTGAGTCTAATAGCATTTAAAAGATTTAGCGTTCTAGCATATATACGCTTGGTTAAAATTTGCTGAAATTTGGTTCCAATGTGAGAGGTACGTAACGCTCGTATTCGGACGGCTTTGTCGCTTGCAGTGTGTGAGTTCCTTACATTTACAGGGTTCGGATAAATTCCAATCAAAATTCGCATAAATACGCCTGCAGTATGCAACAGTTCTTCAGCGAAATTATTTGTATCTCGTCACAATGGGCTTGTGTACTCATTTTTTAGTGGTCGATTTTTCAATTGCTGATTGAAATTGATGTTAATAAATGTGTATTGGCGTGTCTATTTTATAAAATATCTAAATATTGACGGAGATATAGCAATTAAAAGTTTAAATTGTAGTTTTAGCGCTAGAAATGGTCGGCCACATTTGTATGACGTGAAATGCATTTTAACGTCAGTTATTTGTTGAGTAGGTCAGTGCTGTGGTAATGTTCTGTAGCTGTTGGTAGTCAAATAATCAAGTCAAATCAAAGAATAATAAGTTTTTATTTTATTTAGCCCTGCTAAGGCAGACTAATATTGAAATTTGATTGTTCCTTGAAATAGCTGTAAATAATATTTGATATTTTGATATATAAATACATATAGCAGAGATTTATGATGTGTAAGGTTGGTAACCTTACACAAGATTGTGATGTCACATGCACTTGGAATGTGTACAACGTTGAATCCCTTTAATGATTAAAGAGACAAAATGACTTTTTTAATTGTTAATATCTCTTAACATATAAGGAGTTATTAAAAAATAATTGAACATTTGAGGTTCTAGTAACCAACTTTATCAATATATAGTACACCCTTATAGAAATTAAGACATGAGAAGTGAGATTCCTCGAAAGCGCGGACCCCAACCTGTTTAAGGGGTTATATCCACTTGCGAGGCAGAAAAAACGCGTTTTTTTGTGAATTTTTTCCAAAGAGGCATTTTATTTTATACATTAATGGAAAAAATGTTCTTAAACAGAATTTAATGTACTTTAACAATCAGCGGTTTATTTAAAAAAATATTGAATCCCCTAGCTCCTGTAGATGATCTGCGGAGAGACCTCCAAAAAAAAGTGCTTGGCGGTGACCAAGATATCTCTGGTCCAAATTATCTGAAAACCAAAAACCAAAAATATTTAGTTTTGTAATAAATAAATACAGGTAATGATCGAAGGTCTAGTCAAAATTTTGATTTTTGACAAAATGGCGGCTGTTCAAAAAAAAAATTTAGTTTTTCATGAAAATTTTTCACTTCAAAGTGGCTTAAAAAATCGAAATTATTGTCCAAAACCTTATTCCTTCGATCATTACCTGAAAAATATATCTGAGTAAGTCGTGTGAAAATTTCAAACTGATCGGTTTAGCGGTTTCGGAGAAATTTTGGTCACCGACTCTGAAAACACGGTTTTAAAATAAAAGCGTTTAAAGTTTCGGGAACGATTTACACTAAATTAAAATTTTTTTTTTTCAACTTACATCGTGTCATCTATTCCAGCACCATAAGAGGAACCCTCTGCTTCGTCGTTTGCCTCCAAAATGTTTAGTTGTTGTTGTCTACGAGCCATTATCCCCTCGCGCGTCGACCCTTGCGCTCTTGTGTCCGAAATTGAGATGCGCTCTGCGTCCTCTTTACTCACGTAGGAATGAGCATTGGGTCTCTTTCTAACGCTCGGAGACGTTCTTACTAAAACGCTCATATCTCCGAAACTAATTGTCGGATCGATTTGAAATCTTCAGAGAATATTCTTGAATATATGTACATTCAAAAAATGAAATAAAAAAAAAATCGATTTTTTGAAAATCACAAGTGGATATAACCCCTTAAAGGAGTAAATAAATTTCAAGGACTCTTTATATTATTTTAAATAAACTCTCAAGAACTTGTTTTTGTAACAGAAATATTATACATACCGTTTCTTCCTAAAACGAAACTAATCAAAAAGAAATTAAAAATATAACATAATTATTTACGCTCGGCAAATTTATTAGTATTTAGTTCAACAGGTGTCAAAAATGAACAAGAAGAATGTTTAGTAGTAAAACACCAGATGGCGCACGTGCTCGATCGACCAACGAGACAGGTTTTTTTTTGTTAAATACAAAAAAAAGCAGTAAAGGATTTGTATACGGATATGGAGAAGAAAAAGAAACCGAGAATTAAAATTCTGTTACGTAATATATCGCAATATGGTATTTTATTAAAAAAAAATTTGTTAGATTTGTTGTGAAATAAGGTTTAGTTAGGATTAATGCTTAACCCTCTCCGCTAAAGGATGGATATGACTTTGCAAATTGAAACATGTCAGACGATTATCTTTTCTTTTGATTAGAAAAAAATATTAAGACCTGATGTTTTATTTTGCAGCCAATCTGCTGGTTTGATGAAACTAGAAGCTTCCGGTTCTGAATCCGTTATAAGATTTTTTATTAGTAGACGATTATTTTCTAGTTCTTAGATAAATTGTAATATGTAACGTTAGATTTAGGGATGGTTTTCAATTCTTAGTTAAACTTCAGTTATGGCATAACAACGGAATTATATTTTTGTCAAAAATTAACTACAGTTAACTAACAAAAAATTTAACCGAGATATTTTGTTTGGTTAAGCTACAGTTATGTTTGAACCGAAACAAATTATAGCTGAGAAAGGCCGCGTCCAAATTCAGTTTGCCAATGGGCTTGTGTCCTCATTTTTTAGTGGTCGATTTTCCACTTTTTGCTTGAAATTGATGTTAATAAATGTGTATTGGCGTGTCTATTTTATAAAACATCTAAATATTGACGGAGATATAGCAATTAAAAGTTTAAATTGTAGTTTTAGCGCTAGAAATGGTCGGCCATATTTGTATGACGTGAAATGCATTTTAACGTCAGTTATTTGTTGAGTAGGTCAGTGCTGTGGTAATGTTCTGTAGCTGTTGGTAGTCAAATAATCAAGTCAAATCAAAGAATAATAAGTTTTTATTTTATTTAGCCCTACTAGGGCAGACATAATATTGAAATTTTATTGTTTCTTGAAATAGCTGTAAATAATATTTGATATTTTGATATATAAATACATATAGCAGAGATTTATGATCTGTAAGGTTGGTAACCTTACACAAGGATTGTGATGTCATATGCATTTGAAATGTGTACAACGTTGAATCCCTTTAATAATTAAAGAGACAAAATGACGTTTTTAATTGTTAATATCTGTTAACATATAAGGAGTTATTAAAAAATAATTGAACATTTGAGGTTCTAGTATCCCACTTTATCAATATATAGAACACTTTTGTAGAAATGAAGACATAGGACACAAGCTCATTATTTGAGGTTAAGTGGACGTTCAGAACTATTTGCCGGACCACCTGTCCATGTGGTCCACTTGTTTTTAAAATATGGCGAATATTCAACACACGAATATTCGCCTAATCTTGTGACACATTTATTTAAAGAAAATAAAAGATGAATTATTACAGTTATTTGTTTAGTATAACATAAATTTTTTTTTAATAATGTTTAGATACTTTCATACTGAGCATTGAAGGCTACCTTTTAATGCCATAGTCGGCAGCGCATATGTGTATGGTACCTCCAACTAAATATTTGGGCTTTTTGATCTATTCCATTTTACCGATACTAAACCGAAAATGTTTGACGTTGTGTACGAATTCCAAATGTTTGCCAAATAACCACGAATCACACGAGTGCCTTCGTACACAAAAACAAAAGTATCAATCAATGGTTATAATTAACACCAGTTACGTGAGTATTGGAAAAACAGCTTTTGGCATGGAAAAACATTTTTGAAACTTCTACGTTTATTAGTATACTCAATTTAAATTTCGATTTTTCGTACATGTCTGACTAATCAACTGGACGATTGATACCTCTCTGCTTTTATGTTTTTTTTAAATCTTTCTGGTCTTTTTCCGGGCACTTCATCGCAAAACAAAACATTATTAACTGAACAACCAAATTATTGAGTTTTCTATCTTCTGTCAGTGTCATTTTGTGATTTAATAAATGAAACACGTTTAACTTCCAAAATGATGACAATTGTTTATAACAACCGATATGTTCCTATTTTTTGTGTGGTTGTGTTAATATTTATCACTAACACATACATATAACGTACATGTACTCGTATAACCATCCATGTGATTACAATTTCACTTTTCACAAGGCTATAATTGAATGTTTAACTGTATTAAACGAGTGCGTGGGATGTAATTAAAGTATTTAATGAAACTTTAAGAGATTTCTCATTTGTTTAAATAAAGCCAAGTGTTATAATATTATAAGTAAACAAATAATGTCTAAATATTTACCAACTTGACATCATAGATCGGCCATAAGAATCAAGTTAAGATCCGCTGACGGATCAGATGGAATTTTATTTATTTATTTATTTGAGGTTATGAATCCACATGAGCTAATTTTGTATATACTAACTTAATCGTAATTTTATCCCAGGATGTTTAGATTAGATAAGGGATACGTATGGGTGGCCTTTAGAGCTGGCACGCGTGGTAACACTGGTAGTCAGATGACTACAAGTGATGACGTCACAAAATCGCTGTTAGGCCTTGTATATTTAGGAGGTGTTGGCTAATTGCTCTATTTTTCCATGTTTTCGCCCCCGTTTATCATAAGTACCACCACAAAATCCATGTGAAATATGATTTGTCAACATTTGTGCAACTGAGGCACTTAATCATCGCTGCTGCAATATTTCTCCACCCACGTGACCCAAGAATTTAGGCGCCTGGTGCCACGGCGTGGTCTACCACGACTTACTAATTTTCTACTTAGTTTCACCTCACTGTGACGTCATCAACATGCATCTCTGTCGTCTCCAGTCGACACTCATTGTCAGACGCGAGTCGCGACGCAGTTTCGAGGTTCGAGGTTCAGCCCGTGTCCTTCATTTGCATTTTAATATGCTTAATAACCTGGATTAAACCTTTGTTTGCTTCTGTTATTATTTTTAACATATAACTGGTTGCCAAACATTTTTCATATATGATCATAATTTGACGCGGGCCAAAAGACCGACAACAGCGCGAACTTCTTCCAACATCTACGTTGGACACATGACATTGAACACACTTAGTTTCAGCGTTGGCCACACGATGCGCCCAATGTTAGAAGTTGTTCGTAGCATCGTTTGGCGCCGGCTTTACCAATACTAGGCGTGTGTTAACTTTCTTATTAATGTTTCAAATCCATTGTCTTTGCAATTTTACTGACTGTAGGTACAGCATTTTTTAAACTCGGAACAAATTAGTTGCGTAAGCTTCACATCC
Source organism: Panorpa germanica (assembly GCA_963678705.1). Taxonomy (NCBI): domain Eukaryota; kingdom Metazoa; phylum Arthropoda; class Insecta; order Mecoptera; family Panorpidae; genus Panorpa; species Panorpa germanica. The sequence goes on from OY783217.1 coordinate 12,235,264, forward strand.
AGTGCTCTGGGCGCTGCCTCCTTTTGTTGTCTTCCGCAGTAGGAGAACACAACATTATTTTACTGGTGCTGGAGGCTCAGCTTGGACGCGTAGCCGTCAACTTTACTACTAAACATATTATCATAATCATGAGTCAACTGTTGAAGGTTTTACACCTAAGAAGTTACGTAAAATTTTACCTATTTGGAGTTTTATTGTTATTTATTGTTTATTAGAAACTACCTTCTCCAGGGCGAACCTGTTCGCCTGTCAGAAATGAATTGCCATTATAACTATTTGTATATTTGAAAAGAAGTAGGATCATGATTTTGATGACTTTATTTGTAATTATTAGTATTACTATAAAAGTGTTTACAATTATTTGCTCTTGCATTTGACAGTGTTAGATAAGTACCAATTGCATGGTTAAAGAACATAATCAATGCCAGCGTACACTGCGGATAAATCAAACATTAAAGGAGGCTGCTTTCTACTTTTGTGCCGAATCCAATCCAGCCGATCCAAAGAAAAAACCTTCAATACTAATTTTACTTAGTTATTTTTATATAAGACAATATCTCAGAGTTTTATTAGGATTTAAAGCTTTAAAGCAACCGACAGGGGCCCCGCATTTTCGCGCAACAACCCAAGTAGAAAAATTAATTACTTTATATCTATTTGAATCTCATGCCCCGCTCTTTAGAAATCCCACTTGAATCACTGCGACTTATATGTGTTCACTGAACGATCACTGTTTTACCGACTGACGAGCTTTGTACCAACAACAAAATCACAATATAGTTAAGCTGTATTACTATAATGTCAAAATAGCTTACTTTAGTTCCTAAATTAAACGCACGATTCCAATAAATGCAATACAAATGTTGAACTACTAAAGAATTGATTAAGTTAGTTTAAAATAGACCAATAAACTGAATAGAAATGAATAAGTCAGATTGCGGAAAAGAGATTCAAGCCTCAAAAGTGCAACGAAAGACATTGAAGTAACGTGGTAAAGTTTCAGGGGAATGAGGTGGGTGGTAGGTGGTGGTTAGTTCATTAGTTGTAATTTAGTCCGTCGAGTGTTGATGCGGTCAAATAAACTAGAATGCATTTGAATTGTACTTGTGTGAATAACGCTGATAACAGATTTAACTGTGCATTTCAAATTTGTCCTTTTGCAAATCAAATTCACTTCTTTGTTAAAAAAATTCAACTGTTTTTTTTTATTAATTCTTCTATACAATTTATACATATTTCGTTTTCTTGAAACTAATTTTCGAAACAAAATATTTCCTTACTGCTCTAACTGTGTACATACTTTGTAATATGGTCATAAAGTCCCTCCAGCTTCAAATGACTTCGTTCTATATAAAATCAAGTTAGATTCCGTTAAAATCTCCTTTAAATACTGTTAACCACTTGTGGCATTCAAGCCATTGCGCACCTCGACCGAACACGCTACACTTCACTCAATCGAGATGGCATATCCTAGTTTCTTGATATAAAAATTAACTATTTATTATACAGTGTGGGACACAAGTTAGAGAAGACTGTAATGTATTTGTAGTGAATTTAAGCGCAATAAGCGACTTGTTGGACAACCTGTATTAAAAGCTAATATCTTAGTTCTCTATGTAGACCGTTTATCAAGGTCTATAAAGTAATTTAGATGTTATATGAAACGACATTGCACGCATTGTTAGTTGTGTAATTATAGAAATGTAAAACAATTAAGGATAGATAATGAGCAATACCTGTTAAACAAAACATGGATGTTACCTGAAATACTGAGGTTTATGACCATCACGAAAATGAGGAAAATATCGTGAAATTTAGAGCTTATAAAAATGGTTCATAGTTTTTTGTTTAAAAATAAAGAAGAATATCTAATTTTCCTATATATCATAACTTTTAGCTCAAAAGACAAACTATTTACAAAAATAATTAAATAAGAGCAACCAGAGACAGTAAATGGCAAATGGAGAGGGATATTCAAAATAAAAGAAGATCATACTTCAAATTTAATCTAAGTATTTTACCATCAAACGTTTCTTTTGACGGCATTATTAAAATTATTGTTTTGATATTATTGATTAATTAAAGTTAATTATTAAATTTTAAATTATAATATGCATAAAAAAATATAGTTCATCACTCCTAAATTCACATTACCGAGAGATTTTTGAGTTTGCAGTACGTAATGTACTTCCTTAAAGAAAATTAGTGAAAGCAATATTTACTTTATAAGGCTTATATATTTTAAAATATTATAAATCTTCAAAAGAAAAGAAGTTTCGAAATATGATAATGTTACGATTGTTAATAAAATAAGTTACAAAATATAACATTTTAGGTAACATTTTTATGATAAATAAATTTCAACACATATAATTGTGTTTACTGACTCTTAAATGTTACTGCGAGTACTGTACTGACATAAAATAAATATTAATTCGAGAATCGTTGAAAAATCGTTTTTTGTAAATCAGCTTCCTAAGAATCATCTGAATTTTTACAATGTCCTTATCCTATCCAGTAAAGGCTTTCTAAAATTAAATCACCAATGTTACCCTTCTCTGCGATTTTAGTTGGTTTCCGTGAAATCGAAAACAGCCCTTAAAGATGAAAAATAAATTAAATCTATTTGCTAATAATTTAGCTTAAATTTTAGATTTTTATTTTAAACAAAATAAGAAGAAGAAGAAGAGGAATAAATGTACTTACATATCTTAAGGTGAAACGAGACTTGGCCATTTTTTAATCGCGAAATATAGATGGCGATACTATACAGCAAGTTAAATGTTATCAAAAACGACAATGTTTTTTTATGTTTAAATCGTTTTATGTAAGTAACTATAAACGCGAATCAAAATCTAAAGCTGCAATTAGTTAGATGAATAACGTATCTACATTTTAAGCTTTCTTCCACTGACTTTTTATAAGTTGGAACCGCAAAAATAAGTTTTGAAAATGAATATTGCTATATTTTCTACTTAAATTCCAATTTTTATATGACTGGTAACATTTCTAAGTGCTTGTCATAAATTTTATAACTTTTATTATGGTTCTTAAACAAATTTATTCCATCAATTTACGCCATCTATATTTCACGAATCAAAAATGACCAAGTATCGTTTCACCTTAAAATTCAAATAAATCAAATTATATACAAATTTTGGTTTGTCAGTTTTAACCGAGTATACTAGATCAGAAACTGAACTAAATAAAATGTATTAACCTTTGCGTCCAAGAAGCGGCTGACTAACGCGAACACAAACAACACACACCAGGAACTGTGTGCAACTACGCGATAAACACACACACACACAACACGCAAACATTCGCAATACTAATGTTTTTATTCAGCGTTACTTTTTTTGAGTGGTTAGCACAAAGATATGGGTCAATGGTTATGTAGGGGAATTTCTTTTCCTGAACGTCTTTGTCAGGTTTATAAAAATAATTGTGTTAGGAATAATCTGTGTGTGTTGGTGCATGTGTGTCAGTGTGTGTTATAGGAAATGTAATTCGTTTCTTATATTAATGTAATACAGTGTCATCGTATTACACATTTGTATATTTTTAACCATAATATGTTTTTTTTATCTTTGCTATGGGAAGTGAACTTTGTGGACTGTGCGCAAAACAAGTCTAAACTTGCATAAAATATTCTATAGATATTTGAATTTTAAGATATCGTTAAAGCCGGTACCAAACTTCGGTCGAAAGAAGTTCGGGCGGTTGTCGGTCATTTTGACTTGCGTGAAAAGCGATTTTTCTACCTACACCACACACCTGATCCACATGTACCACATGGAAAGTTTTATACTTGAAGGTTTCTTTATTTACTTGAAAGTTTTTGTTAAACAGTGCCAGTGTGATCAAACATTCGTTCTACCATGTAGTAGGAAACTTGCCATGTCAATCTTTCAATATTTGAGTCAGGCAAGCATTTGAATCATACGTTCACCGCATCGTTTGGAGCCTTTATTTTATAAAAAGGTAACAATTTAGTAATAAAAAATTGTCTACTTTAAACACTTATATATTCTTTGAGTAGCAGTTATAATTAATAAAAATATATAAACAATAGCAGTCGGTATGAACCACTATTATCTATTCACAAAAATATTTATATACAATATATATAAAATTATTTAAAAAAAATCTATTCAGCTTTAAAAGAAATTATGACGTCATCTTTAAAATTCGAATTAAAAAAATGCACAATACCAATTGATTGTATTTACAAATATACAATTATTTAAAAAGAATATGTATTGTGTTTTATTAGATATTATGTTAACTTCAAAATTCCGTGCGAATAACAAACAACATTTTAAAATTTGTTAAAAAAAACATTAAAAATAGGTTACACAAGCAATTTTCAATTGTATGTCAAGAAAATGTGGGATAAGATTGAATTTGTGGACCATTTTCAGGGCAGCCTTTGTCGTTGTGTTCTTTAAGGTATGATTTCCTGGAGAAAGTTTTGCTGCAAGTAGGACCAGAATATTTCTTAACATCAGAATGAGTTTGAAGATGTGCCCTGAGATTACAACGATCAGCAAAAGCTCTATTACAGTGTTGACAACTGAAAGGCTTTTCTCCGGTATGTGTTCTAATATGTCGTTGGAGTAAGAATGGGTCGGAAAACGCTTTTCCACACATATGACATTTGTAGGGCCGCTTATGTGTTCTAATGTGCCTTTGCAGTGCTTTAAGTGATGTATAATTTTTTTTACAGGGATTACAGTTGAATGATTTGTTACCTGGACAGTGGTACTGTTGGTGTTTTGTGAGACCGAAATAAGTTGAATATGAGTTTCCACAGGGATTGCAGTTGTATCTTTGTGCGTTATCATATCGTCTTTTATAAGGTTTGATTGTCTCCGATGATTCACTTGAAAGTAATGACAGATCTTCGGGGGTTGTTTTTTCAGGTGGTGGAGTTATTGGTTGGAAGGAATTATTATAAGGACAATTCAAAGTCCTTATGGGTATCGTATGGTTCGTCTTGTCCTTGATAGAAGAGTCTCGTGATATGTACTCTTTCTTATAAACGTCACACTTTAGAGGATCTTTTTCCAACTTCTTTTCATCTACAGCTGGAGAAGGGTTTAAGATACTTTGTGAGTTATTCTGTTCCCTTTCAAGTATTTTGGATGTTTGCAATGAAGAAGTCAAACCATTTGGCAGGAGAGTTGTATTTAAATTATTGAAATCAGCAGATGTTAATTGACGAATAGTGTTAGGACGAACAATAATAGGGGCACGCATTTCTTGAAGATGTTCAACTTTTGCTAACTTTTGCTCCTTATATTTTGTTGCGTACAGTTTCAGATGGTTATAGTCATTAGACAATTTTAAACTAGAGTTACTTTCATTTGTGAAAGCACTTATGGTCAAATCTGTTGGTAAAATTAAATTTAATGGTTCTTCATTTTCTTTAAATATTAAATATTAAATTGTATTCATTTTTTTTAGTAAATTGTTTTAAAATATTGATTACTATAAAACTCTAATTTACCTTTTCCCTCCTTGGGTATAGTTTCTTTATTCTGAGTATTTTTTATTGGTCGCTTTTTAAGCGGTAATTTGCTGAAGTCTTTTAACATAATTATTGTTTTAAAAAAAAAAGAAAACACTTTACAATATTTTTAAAATTAAATAAGCTTGTTGCAAAAGTTAAAAGAGTTAAAAGTTAAAGTAATGTTTAAAATTGTTGGTCAAATCACTAATCACAAAATGAATAATCACTTGTATCATCGGCAAATAAATCTAGAATGATTCGAGAATTCTATGCAAAAAAAGAACAGAATCAAATATTTGTATCAGAAATTAGACCTATGGTCCGTATCGTTCTTTGTTAAGTAGATAACAATAATAATTGTATTTTGTATAATGTTAGCTATTTCTGCTTTAAGAAAGACTATAGTACGACATTCAATACAGACGTAAAACAATGATATTTAGATGGATAGGAAACACTATTTAAATTAAACATTAGTTTACGTCCTCATTTTCACGTCTTGTCACACATTTTGTACTACTCTGTCGTGACATAATTTAATTAAACGAATGAAATTTCTTAAGTCTTACTTATTACGCTCTTATTTATTATTTTTTTGAAAGTGCATTTTACCATTAGATGTGACGTCACGAATCTTGTGACTCTTTCATCAATCCTTCCTCCTTTACGAATGACGTATTTATTAGATGACTCCTTATAAAATTTTTACAGTTTTTTCTAATCACTGAAACTGAACCTTAGAATTAGCTTGTGATAAATTATAAAGTGTTAAACATTCCGCACCTGCATTCGCATTCTCAGACCTGGGTAGTATGTTTGTTGGTTAATTATTATTTTAATAAAGTAATGAATTAACTGAACAAGTAATGAAGAAAATAAAACGCGATAAATTTGTATAATATTTATTTTTAGAAAAATATTTTATTTTTAATTAAAAAATACTGCGTTTAATATTAGATATTTCACATATATAAATACAAAATAATAAAATTATTTTAATTAAGACACATTGGTGGTAATTTGTTAATACATTTGTTAGTTTAGTCATCCTGTTGTGATAAAAACGTTAAAATTTAAAAATGAAAAATCGAACATATTTATGAAGTATAACTAAACCCTAATATATTTTTTGACATGGGGTTTATAATTTATATAAATATATAAACAATACCAATCGGTTTATTTTACTTTACTTTATAGGCATATAACGGTTTGTCAGTCTATCAGAGAAAAGGAGATGCACAGGAAAAACTAACTCAACTCATATTGGATACAGGTCCATTTCCACGTAGCCTCGAGCAATGTGTTTTGTTAAGAGTGACAGTCTGGAGTTACTGCAAGTATGACAAGTTTATTTCATAACAGAAGTATGGACTTTAAAATGTGCCTTGAGACTTTTTAAATGACCAAAGACTTTGTAACAGTATGGACAACGGAAAGTTTTGATATGTGTTCTAATATGTTGTTCTAATAACCAGTAACTGGTAAACGCTTGGGTGCATAGAAAACATTTATAGGCAGACATTTTCAATGCTCTAATTAATTTTTTTACAAAAAGTACAATTGGACGATTTTTTAACTTTGTTGCAACCTATTGTTGGCCGTAGTACTACTCTTTCGGGTTACTAAAAGTCCTTATGAATGCCGTATGGTTATCTTTGTCGTTGATGAAAGGGTCTTGTTATGTGTACTTTTTCACTACACAGTTTAGAATATGTTTTTCCAACGCCTTTTCATCTACAGCAGAAGGTTTCTTGTTACTTTGTGAGTTTTTCCTTTGGTTCTTATCAAATATTTTGCTTGTTTTATTCGAGATGAAATTGCGAGATGCTGATGGACGAATTTTGGCACAGAATGAATTTTTTCACTATTTTATTGGCGACAGTTTTAAACGATATCCCAGATTTGGAAATTTTAATCAAGAGTTACTTTGATTTGTAAGAGCAAATTTTTTTGGAAAATGTTTCGGTTTTTTTACTTTCTGAAAAATTTAAATATTTAATTATTTTTATCGTTTGTAGTAAATAATTTGAAATATTAATTACTGTAAGACCCTAATCTACCTTTTTCTTCCTCTGGTAAATTTTCTTTGTTCTCAGTACTCCTCACTAGTCGGTTTTAAATATGTTGGAGTCCTTTGATATAAATGAAATAAAATTTGAAATAAACTTGTCGAGTGCTACTATTTATTATCACTAACAATTCAAAAAATAAATAATAAATGTTTAAAATTATATAAAAGAATTTAGTTTGAAAATGAACAAACACTTGTGTCATCAGAAATGATTTGAGAATTGTATACAACAACCAAAAAGTTAAATGGAAGGGATACCAGATAATAATAACGATGGTCGGAGACTCAAAACCCGAAAACACAGCAACCTGGTATTAACGTCGTAACGGTCTTTGCGTGGTAACTGACAATAACAATTTTATTTTATATAACGTTAGCTATTTTTACATTAAGTAAGACTATAATATGGCACTCAATACAGATGTGTAACGATGAAATTTAGACGATTTCAGACGGTAGACAGAAATTTCATGGTTATTTGTTATTCTACTTGTTACGTCTTGTCGCACATTGTGCATTTCCCTGTTGTGACATTATCGAAAAAAAAAATATTTTCCTTAATTCTTATTCTTTATTGCTCTTGTTTTATCTCTTGTTCGAAATCGAATTCAACATTAGATGTGACGTCACGAATCTTGCGACTCCTCCCCCTTCATACTCTTTATAGACTCCATTCCTATTTGCTTGTTTGATGACCCAGTTATAAAAATTTAAAAAAAATTTGTGATAGATAAAACTGAAATATTCTGTGTGAAATTTTGTCTTTCGATTAGTATTAATATCTATCATATTTTGCTTAATTGAACCTCTGTTAGCAATCTTATCTTGAATTTTACACGATGTTGAGATTCTTATAAAAGTCTTCTTAAAACTGCTTTAACTTTCAAAAATCATAGGACACAAAAAGTTGTATCGTTGATAAAATTGTTTACGTAATATAGGTATGTTAGATTAACCTTAAATACACGTAATTATTATAAATTTCAATAAAGTAATGAATTCGATGGAAAATCTAAGAGAATAAAACTAAATAAATTTATTTCATGATATTTATTTTTATAAAAATGTAAAATATTTTATATTTAAAAAACACTTTAAATCTAAATATTTTATATATATATATGTATATAATTTTACAAAATAATATATTAATTATTATTTGATAATAAGGCACGGCACATTGGTGCTTCGTTAATAAATTTATTTGATTGGTCATTCTGTTGTGGCAATCGTTTTAAATACGAAATGTTTTTTTATATTTCATAAAAACGGTAAAATTTAAGAATAAAAAATCAAAGAAATATATTAACTGGTAGTAAACTAATTTTTTACAATACATTGTCTTTCTTAAACGCTAATATATATTTTGACTAGTATTTTATAATTAAAATAAATATGTACATAACACCAGTCGGTTGGAACCATCTAGTGTCTATTTACAAAAATATTTACATACATAAACTTATTAAAAAAAAAAAAAAATATGATGGCAAAGTATGATTTGTACTTTAAAAAAATTTATGTCAACTTCAAAATTTCACGCGAATATAGAAACAAAATGCATTTTAAAATTTGTTAAAAATAACATTTCATTAAATATAGGTTACACATCAAATAAAATGAATGCATTTTGTTTCTATATTCACAACGTATCACAACTAAAAAATAATAAAAAGAATAATGGCAATCTTTAGGAGTGTAGAAACTTTTATATGAAATTAGGAACATTTAACGAACTTTAATAACTACATTACTTTATAGGCACATTATAGTTTGTCAGTCTATCAGAGAAAAAGAGATCCACAGGGAAAACTAACTCAACATGAACATAATTCTAATACACCATGATTTCACTTGATGTGGGATAAGATTGAATTTGAGGTCCATTTCCAGGGCAGCCTCCGTCGTTGTGTTTCGTTAGGAGTGACATCCTGGAGAAAGTTTTGCTGCAAGTAGGACAAGAATATTTCTTAACATCAGAATGAGTTTGAAGATGTGCCCTGAGATTAGAACGATCTGCAAAAGCTCTATTACAGTGTTGACAACTGAAAGGCTTTTCTCCGGTATGTGTTCTGATATGTCCTTGTAGTAACCATGGTCGGGAAAACGCTTTTCCACACATATGACATTTGCAGGGCAGCGTATGTGTTCTAATGTGCATTTTCAGTGCTCCAAGTGATGTATAAATTTTTTTACAGAAGTTACAGTTGAATGATTTTTTAACTTGGTTGCCATCTACTGCTGGACAGTGGTACTGTTGGTGTTTTGTGAGACCGGAATAAGTTGAATATGATTTTCCGCAAGGATTGCAGTTGTATCTTTGTGCGTTCTCCTTTCGTTTTTTATCAGGTATTATGATTGTCTCCGATGATTCACTTAGGGGTGATGACAGATCTTCGGGGGTTGTTTCTTCGAGTGGTGGAGAATTTGATTGGAAGGAATTATCAGAAGATGTTGGTGAAAGGGATGCATAGTCAGAGTACCCGTTGAATCTTGAAGAAGGTATATTAACTGGAGCACGCATTTTTGCAATGTATTCAACACTTGGTGGAGAGCATGAACTTTCACGTGCATAAGGCGATCCCGTTTCAGTCGATCTTGTTGGTGAGAATTGGACAACTGGTGTACCATATGGAACAACATAATCATATGCATAAATGAAAGGAGGCACATTATATCCAGGTAAAGGACGATGCAGAGAAGGATGATTCCAAAAATTTTCAGCAGAGTTACTACTATGCACTTGTTCGAAAGCTGATTTCATTCTTGGTGCCATTGTTAAAGATGGATAAAAGGCTGCTGGTGGAGATTCTTGGCGGTAATCTTCAGCTGGAGGACTTGGATAATTTTTTGCATAATGTTCACTATTTTCAGGTATTGGAGATAACACTTTTGGATAACGTCCAGTTTTTGATAAATCTTCTGGTTTTGTACTTAAATTCTCTGGTTCATCAACTTCTGAAATTAAAAAAATTGAAAAATTAAAATTTTGTTTATATAAAAATCTTTTACTAATATCTAAACTAATGATTGCTTTATTACCTTGAAATTTATATTTAAATAGATATAAAATATTGTTATTATTAACTTGCCCTTATATTTGTATTAATTGTATTATTATTAAAAAGTAAATTTTAACTTAGCATAAAAATTCAATTTACTTTAAAAACTATTTCGAAATTTTTGTAGCAATAAAGTACTAAATTATTTATGAAATTTATAACTAAATAATATGTTTATGAATTCTTCTTATACTGATATATTGCAAAACGAAAATTATGATATTATTGAATTTAAATAAATTACCTTTTCTTTTCTTTGCAGGAGGAACTAAATCTTCTTCTTCTAAGATGTACTGCACTGGTCTCTTTTTGAGAGGACAGTGGCTGTAGTTTTTTTGCATTATTGAAGTAGACATTTTCGTGTTAACCACAACCATTAAATTGCAAATTTTTATACAAATACAGCACTTCACAATATTAATTTTTTTTTTAAATAATCCTTATTGGTGCACTAAATTATCACTTAATAAATTTAGCACTTTGTTTATATTTTTAATACTTCGTTTATATTCGTAAAATAATATAAAAAATTATTTGAATGAAATAATAACATAGCTTTAAAAATAAAGAACTGCACTCTTCGGCGAATGGTTCTGGAATGATTTGAAAATTGTCTGCAGTCAGACTTCTTATAAGAATTTCCCCCACCCTTGTGGCTTAGCACCTGGATGTGCTTATTTAATGGCACGTGCCGCAGCTCCAATAGAATCTGTATGAGCGCAAGGTTTCGTCCAATAGTATTATGTAAAAAGTAAAAGGGCGGGTTCGTCTGAACTCTGCTGCAGTGGAGGGGGAAGGAACAGGTGATGAACGTTTCGTTAGGGACTAAGGACTGATTCGTGACATTATGGTTTTAGGTGTAGACCGGGGAAATGCTGCTGGCGGCTCTTTTATTCGGTCAAAGTGGATGAGATCGTAAATATTTGTAGAAGACTTGGTGACCAATTGATTCAATACTAAGGCTTCGTCCAGTTCATTAGTAGGGCGAAATATTGTAATAAGATTTCGTTTAATTAATACACATAACAAATTTAATCGTACAATTAATAAGAATCGGTTTAGTACACATATAGTCGACCAACATTATAGGAAGTTTTAAATTTAACTTTTTCGCCTAATATATTTAATAATTTTTGGAAAATTCCAATAAAAGTTCAGGGTAAAAATTGAAATTTTTATTTTACGTTTTACGTTTGATTTTAAATATTTGCTTTGATATATCAAATATTTGTGTAAGAGCTTCAAAGTAGTTTTTGGGCATGATAAAAATAGAGCTACATAGCCTCGTCGCTGAAAACGCCTCAAATTCTAAAATTAAAGAAAAAATATATATATAAAATAAAGCTAGAAAGTTGAAATTTGGTATATAGGAATCCTTATCGTATCGACTTTGTTTATAAAGAGAAGAAGCAAAATTTTCAAATTACTATTAATTTTCAAAAATGAAGGTTGTATGAGAATCATGTTGTAATATCCTCGGCGCTTTGTAGAAATTTGAAGGAATAATATTACTACACATATTTGGCACTGTATTATATTTTATATGTATTATTTTTAGCGATTTTAGGTAAACTCTTAAAAGCATATCCGCATAGTATCTATATTATAAAAACTATTTCTTCTCTTGAATCCGAGTACATTATTTTACTGCAATTGCATCAGATGCATTGCAGTTTGAAATTAAACAAGTTCAAAGTCTCGTAAAAATTAAAAAAATCAATTCTCTTTGTGATAGCTAAAAGGTAAAACACACATAATAGATGTGAATTGGAATCTGTATGATAGAAATTTGAACCGTCAAGGTGCGTCAACTCAGAATCAGAATACTCTCGGCACGTACTAAAAACTCACCCCATAACCCAAACCATCCCTTACTTACCATACACACATGTTTGGATTTTGAGACTAGGGTTGCTCCACCTTTGTTCTTACACATATGTGTACATTCCATTTAAAAAATTTCATAATATTGCTAAATATTTAAGTATAGTCGCAGGCAAAACTGTATTATTTAAAAACAACTTTTTTAATTTCGCTTTGGTTTATTCAGCTTTCTTACATTAAAATGGCATATACATAAATCTTACATATAAATATGAAAATCAAAATATAATTTTTTTTAGCAAATATTTAATACGAAAAGTTCTTATTGAATTATTTGTATTCCAGATGAAATGTAACACTTGAATTAGCTTGTAGTACGCTAGCATTATCAATATAATTGTTACTAAACTAAATTGTTATAAACATTTTTGGTTTCTTACTAATAATATAAATACCGAGTTGGTACTATTTAATACAAAATTTGATAAATCAGTAGCAATTAATATAGAAAATATCCAATTTATTATGTACTTTAAGAGTTGTTTAAGTTATAAACCTTACTTTATTGGAATTTTATTAACCCTCTATATCTCTAGCAAATATGGAGATTTTCATTTTAAAGTTAATAAAACCAGGGCCGGATTTGGAAGTTTAGAGGCGGATTAGGTAATTAAGAAATTCCCAATTATTTAATGGTCTTTCACATAATATTATTTTTATATTTTATTTATATAGGATTTGTTTATATAGGATAAATAAATATCATTTAGGATTTTAATATAGTGTACCTATTGTAGATATTAGTAGACTAAGACGCTCGGCAAATTACAAAGAAAATATAATAATAATCATTTAAAATTTTGTATTCAAGAAATTTGAGTAAAATTTCTAAAAAGCAAGAAAATTTGAGTAAAATTTGTGACAAAATGTTTAAAATTGACCGAGTTATGAAACTTTAAAGCGACAGCCATTTATATATTAAAGTTCGTAGCTGCTAAACTAAAGATCCACTTTTGGTTAAATTTTGAATCTAGTTATAATTTTCATAATTTTTTTATTTTTATTTTCATTGGCCCATTTCAAGAAATGAAAAGAAAGTTGTTCAAGAAAATGGAACAGCAATTATGTTTCGTTTCTAATCATAAATCTTTAAAAAAATAAACTTTTCAATACAAAGAATTATGAGAGTATAATATCTCAAGTTAAAAAAAATTTTATTATGTAATTAACTATATTTGTTATATATTTTACACACATATTGATTACTTTTTATGTAGCGACATTCTAGAGCAAGCTTTCTTAGACCTATATCATAGGTTCTAGCCAATTAAACCTCTTAGTTATTAATTGAATTCACTTCTTCCTAATTATTTAATTAAGTAGAAATTGAATTCTTCACATCAAAAAATATTCAGGGAATAAATCTGATGATACAATTTTTTTTTTTTAAGTTTAATAATCTAGTGGTAAATTTATTTGGATGAAGACACACATATAGAACATACGCATTTAAAAAAATATATTTTACAGAAGTTTCATAATATTTAATTCAAGTTCCTCCGAATCATTGTTCCTCTACATTTTAACCCTATGTACTGCACTGATTATTGCAGCCGTTCCTCAGGTATTGTCCTGATACACACACAATCATAAATTTATATATTACATAAGGGCACGCTTAATATTGTTATATACATTTATTTATAATTTTATATATGTGCACATACTATTTGTTGGTGCGTTAGGTATAAAATCTTATACCTTTTTTATTTGTGCTCTTTTCATGTGGTGCAAGTGTCGTTGGGATTCTCCATGCCGTCAGTGTTAGGCTTTCAGTGTTATATATGGGCTCTCATCAAGCTCTTGCAATAAAATATTATTTTATTGCATGTTGTAACATGTCGATGTCAATGCGCGATGTCCGCCTGAACCTGCGAACTGCGCGCGCGTGTCCACGTTTAGATGCACACACATGCTACGAGCATGTACATAGACATGTACTAATACATACAGATACATGTAAAGTAGATTTATCGTTAAAACATGATTATGCTTTGTTTTATAAATTAGATTATTTGTTGGTTGGAAATTTTGTTTAAAATTATACAGAAAAAATATGATGAACATATTTAACATTTAACATTATTGTTTTGGTTTACAGTCATGTAGGATTTAATCGTTGCTATTTATTACATAATTGAGGATCATCCCACTCCTATCCCACTGATGATCATCCACTGCTCTCATTCGAAACTCAATGGCATCTAGTTGTATTGTATTTATTTTGTAATTGTTTTCCCTTTCGTCTATGCAATCTTATTTGCAGTAACCTTAACTTAATTTAAGTATCTCTTATGAAGGTCGGTATTCACACCAGAACATCAATGTTTACACCAAAGAGACAGTTCTTAAAACGTTTTTGTCTTTTGTTGCTGTTTTAGTAAACAGAGCACATTCCCATCTGGAGTCGGTAAGATCAGGAAGGTATGAAAAACACGTTTGTTGTTGATTTTTAATCTGTTTTGTTTTTTGTTGTTGTTTATCATGTTTATAATTTTTAAGGAACACACAGAAAAACACTAAAAACAAAACCAGTCTGTTCAGTGTGAACAGTCTGTTTTCGAAAAACAGAACTGTTTTAAAATAAAACGAAACATGTTTTTGTTTTGTTTTTTGACAACAAAACTGTCTCTCTGGTATGAAACCGACATTAGGTATCTGTGTATCTTCATCTCGTATGTCACATGTAGACATAATCCACTTTCAACCGACACCTACTCTTAATGTGTTCCAGTTTCTCCTTCTCTTTCACACACAATATCTGCGTTCCTGCTTTTCCAGATAGTCCGGCTTCCTCCACGTTAACAATTGCCTGTGTCTTGTACAGTACTTTGCTTTATTCATTCTCTTTATCCCTTTCCTTATACTGCACGGTACGCCCTATCTTTTTGTCTTAGGCTTTCTGTATCCTCTACTTCTATCGCTCTTTTTCATAATTGTATCTAGGTAATACTCGAAACACTTTGCATTTATCTTTTCTGCTTGGATCCTCTACTAATAATTTTATAATTAAAAGGTAAACACAATCTCTTATTTAATTACCAGTGTCGCACCTTCGTTTTCTAACAACTAATAATTTTAAATCTAGTCAATAAAATTCTCGTGCGGTACTCTGATTCCATAAGTATATCATTTGTGAATGACTCCAGTAATTATAAACTAATTGCAGACAACAACAATCCATATACTAGTACGTATAAATAATAAGCGATTAAGATCATATTTCCTTGTGATTGATTTAACATTGACAGAAGTATTTAATCCAGGATTTAATACTTAAGTAAAGACATTAGCATACTGGACAGTACCGCGAGCCTGGCCGTTGGACTGTTGGACCGCTAGACCACTAGATCGCCAGATCGTTGGACTAGGCAATTAACTAATACGATTATTTATTGTAACTAGTTTTTGTTCTACGTTTGTAACACAATATATAACTGCTTATCAACAACTTCAGCCATATTGATTTATTCTGAATTAAACAACTTGCGTCTTAACCTGGGCGCAACTCCTGCGTGGGTGGGTTGCGTCAAAGAACATTGTCTTATTCTTTAAAAAATACGCATTTATTTTTACTAATACTTTTGCCAGAGTCATTAGTCGTAGGACATTAACATTCTCTTCCTTATGTAACTAGACTTTAAAACAGAAAAACAAATGTAAAATCGTAAATTTTTTTTCTTTGACAAAGACTTTTTTGGCAGATTTTTGTAACCTATAACCCTGAATATCTTAAAGAGAATTTTTAGCAAGTCTCAACAAAAGCTCAAACTTCAGCTTATAATCTTTCTTTCCGAGACTTATACTTTAAATCATCTAATTTTACTGTGCTGTAGGTATGTTTTCGTATGTCTAATTTGTTTGTATTAAATACGTTAGCAAATTGCTCAACATAGAAAAACGAAAACAATTTTTCAAACAAACAAAAACACTTACTTTTGTATTTCAGTTAAATAAAATCGTTAAATATAAAAATAATACTTTAACAGAAAAATTAAAATCATGAGAAAAAAATAAAAACAAGTTATAAGAACAAAATAAACGGACAGAAATCTTGAATCAAGATTGTAACGATTTGAAAACATAAAAAAAACTAAACGCTTTTATACAATACAAGTCTCTACTTGTAAGCAGAGGTAGCGGTTTATGAAAATCACCCCTATATGTAATAATATGTCGTATCTCGTATGCACTGATTCCAGTACAAGCATGTTGCAGAAGTATAACGGTCATTTATATAAAAAATAATCAGGATATGGTAAAATAACCTGAACAAAATCAAACCCTCATATTGTAGCATGATCAGAGGTGACAAACCTAAAGTATATTTCCTTAAAGATATATTTAGATTTTGCAAAAACATCATTACGGAAATTATACATATTTATGGTGAATATAATAAAATGTAAATGACACCAATTCAGTACGCCCCTATATATACCTTAATCCTATCCTTTATAAAGTCATTGCTGTAGTAAGAATAAGTCGGCTCTATCACTTGTATTGAAAGCAATAAATATATATAAATATTATATATAGTTTAAATTACGAGAGTTCGCCGGCGACTCATGGTTAAAACAGGTTGTGCCGTATAAATCTGCGATACAATAAAAAATTACTTTCTCACACATTTTTTGCCATCCTATCCATATATAGTTGTACATATTCTGTCTATACAGTGTGAAAAAAGCTTGTAGTAGGAAGCCACCACAAATTGAAATTTGCGGAGAGCACTTATGGTTAGTACTAATACGAGTAAGCGTACTTAGAAGGACCCACAACATTAAATTTTAAGCCTAGGTACTAAGACAAGCAAAGCTACTAATAGTAAAAGTTAGCCACTAATGGCTACTAATAAGGGAGTATCACGTTATTTTATCAAAGCGAATACGTACTTCTTAGTTCCTTCAATAAATTTAAACAAAGGTTGCCAAAGTCTGTGTCAACATGTAAGCATCCAGGATCCAGTCTAATATGGATCTACTTAAACCGTCTGTATAAACAATCGCAGCCCCATCCCCATAAAACACATACACACATACATTTAAGGGTATCCACCCCGTGCGTTTCTATATATGAAGGATGTAGTTGCAATGTGTTGGAAGGGTATTTGCAGAGCAAAAGAAATTCCGCAGCTGTCGCGTGCCAATGCAAATACACCAACCCTATTAAAAAAATATGATCCTTAAAAGTAAATCTTGAAATACAGCATCTAAAATGAATGAATTGAGTTTACATGTAGGAATATACCGGTAGTTTACATGTGCACCTTTCCATTTTACACAGATTTAGGTTCAAGTTCAACCATCCTATTGCTCTGGACCTTAGGGGTAGTTCCTCTTAATTTTATCCCACTATAGAACATGCATCTGTACGGTACCCGTCAGGTCAACATATGTGTTGGGATGTTGCACCCTATATCATGTCTCTCTTTTGCTCTTATTGATTTTGTATATATGGTGTTAGAAAGAGATGTACATTTGATGTATCGATGTATGATCAACCAACGGTATTTATTAAACATGTGCTATATCAGACATGTGAGATTTTATTGAATTTTTTTTTGTTGCTTAATTTAATACTGTTATTCCATTAACTGTAATAGTTAGGTTTTAATTTCAATTTCGGTTTAAGGTTTTCTGATTTTTATTTTGATATTACGGGTGGAAATAGTTGCAAGCATGAAATCCTGACAGACTTGTCCGCTTGATTTGGTTCTACAGGATCAAATAGAAGCGTAGGGATTGGCTGCAGCGCAGATTCTACTTTAGAGGATCAGATTGAGTGAAACTTATACAAGTATCGGTCACAACGTGTCAGGTGGATAAGATGCTCCTGAGTTTTGACAGTCATCTGGATAGAGAGGCTTTTGAATGAAAATATTTAGGATTTTTTATTTCAGATAGGCTGGGAAGTAATTGTTGCTAGATACAGTTGCTTTTCGCGCAAGATACCTAAAAAGATGTGTAATTCGTAACCATGCTGAACTTTTTGTTCCATCGAAAAATCCCAGGTAAAAAATTGTCTTACAATGCTTGTTTCCACAAGTTTCATTTTCTACTTTTCATAAAGAAATTGTCCTGCTGAACAAGGTTCCTACTTACTAGCTTGCCACAAGCTAATTCTAATCCCTAATACCTAGGAAAGCGAGGTTCTTCCTCGGTATATTTAAAATTTGTGGGTTAGAGATCTGATATCGGTTGTAAGACCACGAAAACTGATATAGATGCTAAGTCTCAAGTGGATAACATTTTGTAACCCCTTGTTTATACGCAAGTTATATATATCTGTATTTCTTAAAATTTTAACACAGACTATACAAATTAGCATATTTATACAAATTTAGAAGAGCGCGCAAAAAACCTGAAACCAAATCGACCTGTTTAAAGAATTTACTCGTATATATAATAAAATAACATTGAAACTAGAAGCTGTTTGATATGCTAATATACTGTTGTAAGTACGCATAAGTCGTACTTATCCTTCCTATTTTTAATATAAATGTTATTTATTTTATAAGAATTATATTATGTTATCTTTAATTTTAGTATTAATATTGTAATAAATAATTATTTGTATTTAGCGCTTGTAAACATTGACTCTGGTCTGTGGAGATTTTATATTGTTTTAATGCTGGTAACTCAGTATTGGCACATTGTGATGTGAAATAAATCATTATATATTAATCTGCACGCTAGTCAGAAAGTCAGTCTTCTCCTGAGTCTCAACCAAGTGTTTACTAATTGTACTTCGTTCGTACAATACTCCAATTGTAACATCTAAGTATTCAATAGTGAGCACATTTTAACTATTAATCAAATTATAACACTAGAATTACATTTTGTTTTATATCTGGCATCTTTATTAATCCAATAAAATACTATTGTAATTAAGTACGCAGATATAATATTACAACGAATAAATGATATATTTTAATAAAAGTGTTTGTATTAATAGTAATAAAAAGATACTAATTGTTCAACCGTCGTATGTCGCAACGAGGTTACTTTAGACCGCTCAAGTATTCTCTAAATTGCAACAATACACCGTCTAAACAAGAATCCTATTAATCATCTTAAAAGAGTTAATTCTTATCAACGTGAGTAATTCAAGAAGGTGGATGATCGTCAAACTGAAGAATCTACTTCCAGTAACTAGCAACACTGCGTGATGTATTAGCAAGCTGAGTAATCTCCTTCTAGAACGAGCATCAGACCTCTTTTTACAACATTGATGTCAGGTGTAACATCCGCCTTCGAATCTACTTACAACAATGGTGTCAGGTGTGGGGTCTCGAAGAGATATTCCTACACATAAATATCCAAGAGGTACGCCCAAAATTTTTTTCTATATATTCTACACCTGGATGCAGATCAATTATTCTGGATACCACTACGTCGATCGATTATTTCCAAGATTACCGAAGAGTACGAGATAGAACGTCAATTCATCTGTATTTCTCATAATTTTCTACAAGTCCGGTGGATGCAAAACTACAGCCCGCTGAATCAGAAAAAAGAAATCTTTTGCCCCCAGCGAATGGATGGATGCTTCTAGAACACATGGAATAATCTAAATCGATGTTAATCGTCTCCAGAGCCCTGCACACAGCTGTTTATAGATCATAATCACTGATAAGAAAATCTTTAAGTATAATAAGACAGTATCTTTCTTTTTGTATATAATTATTATTATAAATTGATAATTGTATTTTTTTTATTAATAGCATTATTTTTAACGAGGCTATCATTTTTTTTAGTATTATATTCAGTACTTTTGAATATTTACTATAATCCAAGCATTTTTTTAGTAGCAACGTTGTTAATGAGGCTATTGATATTTTTTTTTAGTATTATATTCAATACTTTTGAATATTTGCTATAATCCAAGTATTTTTTTGTAGCATCCTTGTCCATCATTGAAGCTATTAATTTTTTTATAGTATTATATCCAATACTTTTGCATATTTACTATAATATTTTTTATAATTGTTTCCGCAATTATACTAATTTATGTTAATATTTTTTTAGAACAACATCTTTTTTTGAACGAGAGGGAATTTTGAAAAGGAGAAGTAAAGAGCTGAAGCAGTTAGATAGCAGTCTGTTCAATCAGAGAGACTACCTTCCTGTTACAACTGCGGTGTCTGAGCCCCATCGGAAATTTCCTGTGAGTTACTGTTTTCGCTAACAATTTTTCCTTGTCAGAATCCTATTTTTCGGAGAGTCGTTTATTGGTACAAAATAATCTTTAGTCTGTATATTGTATATAACTTTAATTAAGTACTATGGCACCGAACGTTCATTCCCTCACATTAGTTGAGAATACAATCAATCTAATTAATGAGTTTTCAAAAAATTTAGAAGTCCAATCAACATCTTTAACTATAGTTGAATTAAAAATCAAAAACTTAGATAAAGCTTGGGTTAAATATAGTAGTATCGTAGAAGCACTGCTTCCAATTCTAAAAAATGAAGAAGCTACGGCTATCGTTAGTAAGTCTATGGAAGTTGAAAGTATTTATGACGACACTCTTATTTACTTGTTGAATTATAAGCAAACATTTGAGAATGATACACATATTGTAGACGACTCAAAAAGCATAGATTCAATAAAGAATCTGAACTTAAGTCCAATGCAACTAACCGTTTTTGATGGAGAATATACTAATTGGCAAAGTTTCATGGAATTATTTACAAATTTAATTCGTAATAATAGCAAACTATCAAACATTGAAAAAATGCATTATTTAAAATTAAATTTGACAGGAGAACCACTCAAACTCATAAAGAATTATCCTTTAACAAACGATAATTATGAAATTGTTTGGAACATCCTTTGTAAACGTTATGATAACAAGGTAGCACTTATTGAAACCTATTTAAACAATTTGATAAACTACAATGTTATACGTTTAGAATCAGAAACTAATATCAAAAATTTTTTAGACGAAATTAATGAATCGATTAGAGCATTAACCGAGTTGGGAATATATTCTAATCATTCAGATTTTATTTTTATACATTTTTTAAAGACCAAGTTAGATTTTAACACATTAAAGGAATGGGAAAACAGAAATACTTCTGAATTACCAACCCTAAATGATTTTACGAATTTTCTTGAAACACGGTGGCGCACTCTAGAAAGAAGAAGGCATGTTGAATTTAAAACAGATTCAAGTCATTCTATTTCTAGTAGTGAACCAGTTTCAAGTGAACAATTTGCTAACGAAGTCGAAACAAAATTTAAAACTTTTTTTTGTAACTATTGTAAAAAAAATGGTCATTTAGAGAAATATTGTTTTATCAAGAAGGAAAATGCGGATACGGTATATCCTGTCGCGCAAATTAATATTTGTAGGAGAGATACGGTATTTTCAAAACCTTCTGTTTATTGTAAAAGATCGAGACATCTTGAATCTGATGGTCCTCAAGTATCTTTTACTAAAAATACAAAACAAAATTCACGTTCTTTTTATAATCACCATTTACGTAAATTTAATAGTTTAAATAAAAATATTGAGATTAAAGAAATACAAAATACCAATGATATAACAAATTTTAACTGTAACAATGAAAATGTTATTGACAAGCAAACAGCTGACACTGTTCAATTCAGAATAGTCGCAGCCAAAGCAAAGACTGTATCATTTTTATTGGACACTGGTTCTCAAATTTCTTTAATTAAACAAAATATTTTAAAAAATAATATCAAAATAGATAGTACATCTAAAGTGTTATTAAAGGGAATCTCTGAAGGCACGCCTTATACTTTAGGTTCACTAAAAACTTCTATAATTTTAGATAGTTCTAGGTCGAAACATACTTTTCAGGTTGTGTCAGAGGATTTCCCCATTAAGCATGATGGAATTATAGGATTAGATATTTTACGAACATTTAAAGCAGTAATTAATTTGGAAACAAACAGCGTACAATTCTCACAACATGGCAAAATATTTAAGCTACCATTAATAAACATAAACAGTATTATCGTACCAGCACGTACTAGGAAATTAATTCCTATGTCGGGTTCTACGGTAGGAGTTTGTGTAGCCAAGGAATTGCTACCTGAAGTTTTTTTAGCCAACGCATTAATTAATCCTGTTAATAATACTTTTTATATATCAATAACTAATTCCTCAGCAAAAGATGTAATACTTGACAATTTTAAACCAGATATTATTCCAATAAATAAATTTAATTTTTACCATTTTTTGAAAAGAAATCCTAACGATCCTAAAAGATCCTTACGACATCTTTTATTTAATAATATAGATTTTTCAAATGTTAATTCAAAATACTTAACAGATTTAATGGAAATCTGTAATAATTTTAATAACATATTTTTTTTCCCGGTAGATAAGTTATCTTGTGCGAGTGCACTGAGTAACTCACCTAACCCTGTAAACATTAAGCCGCATAGATTATCTCATGCGCATAAAGAAATTGTTGAGAAGCATATTCAAGAACTGTTGGCTAACAACATTATTGAAAAATGCGACTCACAGTTTAACGCACCTCTGTTAATGGTACCTAAAAAAGCAGATGTGTCGGGGAACAAACAATTTTGCGTTGTAATCGACTATCGTAAACTTAATGAACAGACGACAAGTGATGTTTATACTTTGCCTCTCGTACATGACATACTAGACCAATTTAGTGGTGCAAAATATTCTTCTACGATTGATTTAGCTACAAATAAATTTACTAGTAATAAACCAAAATTTAAATTAAATTTTTATAGAAGGGTCAATTCTTTTTTTTCACCTAGAAAGTATACGGTAGTTAATAGGAATAGATTGAAGAGATTTTGTACCAATGAATAAAACCTTGACGGATAAGATGGATTTTGTCAGGGATGATTGTTTTGTGAAGCAGTGTCAACTCTATACGATGGGATCAGAATCGTTGTCGACACTTTGCTTCTCTTTTTGTTTTTTTCCAGAATTGTAACTCGTATATTTTGTTTTTATACGTGTCCCTTTTTTTTGGAAGGGGGTGTTGTGATAGTACGATATCGTCCTATCTTCCTTTTTCTTTTTCTTGGAAAGAAACGCATATGTTTGTTTAATATGCGTTCCTTTTTTAGGGTTGAAGGGTGTTGTAAGTACGCATAAGTCGTACTTATCCTTCCTATTTTTAATATAAATGTTATTTATTTTATAAGAATTATATTATGTTATCTTTAATTTTAGTATTAATATTGTAATAAATAATTATTTGTATTTAGCGCTTGTAAACATTGACTCTGGTCTGTGGAGATTTTATATTGTTTTAATGCTGGTAACTCAGTATTGGCACATTGTGATGTGAAATAAATCATTATATATTAATCTGCACGCTAGTCAGAAAGTCAGTCTTCTCCTGAGTCTCAACCAAGTGTTTACTAATTGTACTTCGTTCGTACAATACTCCAATTGTAACATCTAAGTATTCAATAGTGAGCACATTTTAACTATTAATCAAATTATAACACTAGAATTACATTTTGTTTTATATCTGGCATCTTTATTAATCCAATAAAATACTATTGTAATTAAGTACGCAGATATAATATTACAACGAATAAATGATATATTTTAATAAAAGTGTTTGTATTAATAGTAATAAAAAGATACTAATTGTTCAACCGTCGTATGTCGCAACGAGGTTACTTTAGACCGCTCAAGTATTCTCTAAATTGCAACAATACACCGTCTAAACAAGAATCCTATTAATCATCTTAAAAGAGTTAATTCTTATCAACGTGAGTAATTCAAGAAGGTGGATGATCGTCAAACTGAAGAATCTACTTCCAGTAACTAGCAACACTGCGTGATGTATTAGCAAGCTGAGTAATCTCCTTCTAGAACGAGCATCAGACCTCTTTTTACAACATTGATGTCAGGTGTAACATCCGCCTTCGAATCTACTTACAACAATACATATCCGTCTTGATCCAGCAGTCGTTCATTCAGTTCATTCAGTAGTCGTTGTCTGGAGAAAATAAGTGTTCAATCGCAGTCCGAGCAGGAATTGCTACGAGTACATCCGGTTTAGGCGTTTTGTGTTTGTGATATATGCACGCGAGGAAATTGTATACCTGCAATGTCTTTAATGTTTAAGTAGATAAAGATGGAAGGTATCTTCTTACTAAAGACATGTAATATTTGTCGACGCATAAAAGCAGAAGAGATAACGCTGATATTTTTGCATTAATTTTGTAAAATAATGATAATTAATTATGTTTAGAATCGGGATCAGCAGTCCCATTCGTGACTTGCGCTAATAGAAGTGTGATTGGAATCACTTCTTCTTTTTCCAAATTCAGATATATTTAATTTATAAGTTCGACCGGATTCTCATAGGCCCTAAAGCATATATTGCAAAAACTTTCTTTAAACTTTCTTTCCGGATTCGTCTTTAACAAAATTACGCTGGATGGAAAAAAAATCCATGAAAAATTTATACTGGATGATATTTTAATCTTCTTTGTGGTCGGAGAGCTAGTCCATTTTGAGTAAGTGTTTGACCCACGCTGAAATTTTAATTGCGGTTTAGTTACATATATATAAAAAAAATTGCAAGAAAGGCAAATTTTATTCTTATATATTGCTCTGACTTGCACTTATTGTTGCCAGTAGCAATCATGGGATTTCCAATTTTTCTATTTGTAAAGATGTCACCATGCAAATTTGCTTCGTGAATCAAACACTTACCTAAAATGGGCTCTTGCACTATGGTAATAAAATAAACATCATAAATCATCATTCCTACTCACTATTTTAATATTTATTTTACGTTTTTATTTAATATTTTAATCTAGATTTAGTTTTTTTAGAATAGGCATTTCTTGTCACATTCAGTAAGTTTTAATTTGAGTTTAGCTATATAAATTTTGTCGTTAGTAATATAAATTTTAACAGTTCGACGATTGGACAAAATTGAATGTGGATTAATTAAAATTGTTGTTTTTAATAACAATTAGTAATAGAAAATGTTTTTATTTATTTATTTTTGACATTGAACTTATTTTAAAAATAAATCCTACTGCAGGTAAAAATTTAAGTACATTTTACTATAAATATTTTTTACATTATAATCTACTTTTGTTTAGTATCTTTGTGTAAAGAGGTCAATAGAGTTCATTCTTACAGTATCATAGTTAACATTACTTCAAATTTTTATTACGTAAGATATTCCATAAGTTTCTTTTAGTTTGATATCAATATATCACCTGCGTTGTACACCCAACAAAAATAAAAAAGAAAGCATTTAACAAAACTCTAAACCAGCTGGTAAACTAATCGACATCGAGCAACGTGCGTCAGCGCCACTACAACCTATGCTGTGATGTAGCACTGGCACATATGAGAAATAAGATGTATGATCAAGTCATTGAGGTTATGGGGTAACGTATCTTATACTAAGTAGGTAAACAAGGGAGGAAAAGAAAATTATAGTCTTATAGTAATCTTAATTTAACGTTTCTCATTCCCTTATTGATTTTATCAATGACTCTAATGTAATCTCTATATTTTAAATACCCATACTCATATATATGTATTACATATGTTTTTAAATGTAGGTATAAATTGTTTTAAATACTAATAAGTATCGAAAATTGATACACTTAATAAAATAAACTTTTAATAAATCAATAATCTAATACTAAATGTTGTATGGTTTGCTTACAACTTCAATGAAAGAATAATTCAGTACACTACCTTCAATTCATGTTATATACCACTGCTTTTTCTATGTGCAATTACATGGTGTATCCAAACAACCATTAACCCGGTTTTTAGAACATCCCCTTAAGCACCTTTGGGTGTTATTCAATACTTGATATACCCTATGTTAAAAATAAATGATAAATTATTTTCACCTGGAGTACTCACAATATTATTTTTAATATCATCAGATAGTCAAGTTATTGGAGACACATACTGGAGACTAGGTTGTCTTTAGTATGGATCAGTATGGAGAAAACAGTTCAATACATTCTAAATTAGAATTTAAAAGAAAACATATTTCAAACTTATAGAAGATGTGTGAGTAGTGAGTTAAATGTGGTTTATTATAAACTATTGTTGATATATTTGATCTCAGCTCTTATTTTGAGTCGGACGTAACTGTAGTTTAGACAATCAAAATACCTTACATTTTTACATTTACATTTACATTTACATTTACGGTTACATTTTTTTGTTATTTAACTGTACTTGATAGAACTAGAATTGAAAAATCAATTTTTTATGGTAAACATATTGGAACATTGATAAAGCTTCAAAATTAGGAAATTGCAAATTCTCATGTAACAATAGTCAATAGGTTAAATGGTCAATCCCTCAACGAAAAAGATCACACCAAATTATTCATTACGAATGAGATATATTATACGTTTAGATTGGATTGTTGTCGATCTGAAATAACATACAGTTCATATAGTATTTTATAGAAGCTCTATAAACATTTAAATGATTTATTGCAAATTTGCAATATCTGTGATTGACGTTGTTGAATTATGTGTGGTAGTTTGCTCAAAGTTCACAAGGCTGTTACCTTAAACATCAATTACTAATAAATTAGATAGAATTATTATTAATTTAGATTTATTTACTATAAAGAAATCAAAGATCATTTGAAATGTTTGATTTTTATGAGACACCCTGTATTTGAAAAACTACGTAGATTATTATAAATTATATATGTATGTGTAAATAATAGTATCATACGGACGTACATGAATGAATTTATAAATTATTTCTACGGAGTTATATTTTTGATATGTTAAACTTTTATTAAATAGAATTTACAACTTTATTTTAATTTTTAACATTTCATAATTTATATATTATCGATAAATGATTATTGTTATTACTATAGCAAGAATTTAGTAACACGGATAAAAACTTTTAAATATGTTTTAACCTTCTATTTTTGAAAAATATGCAAGTAAAAAGACAAAAAATAAAAATATGCAGTACATTCTCTGTTACAAAATTTTAATTAATATTATTCAATTATCTTATTCTTCTTGCTATGTTATACATTTTTGGTTTCCAAATAAAAAACTCTGTCTCTAAAAATACCGGAGTATCGTAACTGAATCGTCCCTAAAATCCATCTTTTGCACTAAAAGTTTGTACAAAGAAGTTAAAGACACAAATAACCAATTTCCCTAATGTGTGCGCAAATAAGTAAACGCATATAAATCCTTCCCTTGTTAAAAGAATTGTGACCTGTAAACTTATAAATATCGAATTATTTGATAACATTGTATGCATTGTGACCCTGTCAGAAACAATTATCGGCATCTTCAAACATTGAATAAACATTGATGAATAAACAAAGTGCTAAAAACCGAATATTGAGTTTATTGAGTACCCTCTACATGGTTTAATATGCAAATAATTCATAAATGCAGGTACTTCAATACTTGAAATTTGAATATTACTTTATCTTCATTTGTATTTCAACAGGAGTTGTTTCGTCGTTTGTAGCCGATACCATAGGCATTTCATATGAACGACTGTGACTAAACTGTGAATGAATTCTTTCATGACAAAGAAATCGTACATATCTTCAATGGCAAAGTGTCTCCAAAATGTTTACTGATGAGCTAGACAATCGATTTGTTAATATCGTTAACAAACACTGATCAATAGTTCTAGTTTACCTATATCAAAACAATAAAGAAGCTATGATTCACATTAGTGAGTATTAGTATTCAACTTTGCACCGTTTTTGCAATGAACTCTTGAAAGTGGAAGTTGTCGCTAATACAATTGACATAACGGTCTTGTTTAGCAAACAAATGGAATAGTAAACACAATGTATTCGTGGAATTGTTGTGTTTAATTAATTTGGACAACTACTAATTACTGTCGGACAAAGAAAGTCCAATGAGTATTTATACCTATACTAGAGCTTACCCCCGTCGCAATGCGACGTCTTTTTAATGTGTATGATTTGAATCCAACAAAATAATTCGTAATTTCATTTAAAATTTTAATTCTATTTACAAATTAAAATATTTAACCCAATAATAAAATAATTTTTCATATAAATTAACGAAAAAAAATTTTTTTTAACAAAATATAAAACATTTTCAATTTACTCCTTATTTGACCAACTTTTTTTCAAAATTTGGCAAAAGTTAGCCCATATATCAAATTTCAACTTTCTAGCCCAATTTTTACTCTCGGCAAAAACCGCCTCCGTCTCCCCAAATAAAATTTTTGAATTTTTTTTTTAATAACATAATATAGGATTCATTTCACTCTACTAAATGGACCCTATTAGGAATTACAATTCGAACTTTTAATTGCTATATCTCCGTCAACATTTAGATATTTAATAAAATAAAAACTCCAATATACTTTTCTTACAATTAAAAAATCGACCACTAAAAAATGAGCATACAAGCCCATTAGTAATAATCATATATTCTTCGACATTGAAATATATTTAAACATTGCATTAGTAATCATTTAAAAAGTGCTGAAAGTTTATTATATAGGTGACACTTAAATATTGTTATAGTTTATACTATCACACCTTTGTGCAAAAGTAGATAAACAAATTCCGCGCTTCTAAATAATACACACATTATTCATCGGGTTCATTATATTTAGAATCATACGTTGTTTATGTATTACAAACATGTGTCAAAGGAAATTAATATCATCACTCGGCAGCCATGTTTATTCAAACTGCTGCCATCTATCGAGTAATTAAGTAAACAGTTTTTTTTATATAAATTGTTAAGTGTTAACTAACATCTGATTGAAATATTAGCTAAAGTAAACAACTGATTTGTAATTCCCTTGCCTTATTTAAAATTGCATCTGTCATATATGTTTCGCTATATCTTGTTCTTTTTATAACTCTGCTTCGACAGAGTGCGGCGCGGGAAGTTTAAATTTAAAAACACTTTTACTTTCATTTGCACCCTGAATTACCGTTAGTTGTTTGAAAATATTTATTGAATATATTATTCATTTGTTTGACAATGCAGGTAAATGAAATAGGTATGCAAATGAATATCATTGACAAACACATGGATATCATACTAGTCCAAATAACTACACGTGACGTCAATCATGAAACAGTTATAAAATAGGCCTTAGTTTAGAGTCTATGATGTCTAAATATTTAGTTTCTATAACTTTGTTATTGCTTGTACCATATTACTGTTACCAAGTTGGATTCGTTAATAATTTGTGGTATATTAAATAAGAGATAACAAATGTTGGTTCAACTGATGATTAGAAGGTAGAAATAATCTACATATTTTATGAAAAAATCAGATTTACTGAATTATTTACTAAAATATTACTAAATTCAAATTGAAAAATTCAAACGCAACTTCCAAATTGGCAGTTTTTATGAACGTCACAATTTCGAACCGAAGCAAGTCATACCTCTGGTGTATTACTTTATCAAATTTAGCTATTATGGCAAAACAAGGATAAAGCAGTTGCACGACTGTCTAAGGGATGATTCCACACTGGAGCAGAAATTCAGTATTGCAGTATATTCTAGAGAGATATAAAATGCCCTAAATTATTTTGAAATTCAGCTATTCCACCAGATTTCTAAAATCGCATTATATTATAATTTTTAAAAATATTTCTTATTTTAATTTTAATTTTTAAGGTTTAAAGTACTCTAAAATGTAATAATTCTTGACCAACATTTGTTAAATCTAGAAGACGTCAACATGCAAATATTAAAGCTTCTTAAATTAGGGTCAACCAGTATTGACCTATAACTTTAAGTCTGCTTAAACTTAGCGTCATGATACCATTGTACATATTTAGAAAGACATTGGACAGCAATATTAAAGTAAATTAAATTTTAATAATCCAGCTCGTCATTTATTGTTGTCTTGAGCATAAGGAACAAGATAGTCTAAATACACTTTCATTTTCTTATTTATTCTGTCTGTACAGGTAATATTATGTGAATTCATATTTAACAGTTGACAAGACACTAATCTAATACCTCTTCACCTTAACTAGAAAATATAGTAATATTAATTTTCAAAACTTATTTTTGCTTATTTCAGTGGAAGAAAGCTTAAAATGTAGCTACGTTATTCATCTAACTAATTGCAGCTTTAGATTTTGATTCGCGTTTATAGTTACTAACATAAAACAATTTAAACATAAAAAAACATGGTTTTTTTGATAATATTTAACCTGCTGTATAGTACCGCCATCTATATTTCGGGAGAAAAAATAACCAAGTATCGTTTCACCTTAATGTATAATCAAATTACTAAGGAATCATATAGCTTGATATTTATATATAATATGCTAATAACTGTTAAAAAGTTAAATACGATCAAACAGTAGTTCACAATTAGTCATTTAATTACTTTTCTTGATAGTAATAAATTGGTCATTTGTTATTTAATAACAATTTCTTATCTAAAAGAATTTGACTTCGGTGATGTCTGGTGTCTGGCATTTGGTGCCTGACTGGTGCATTCGTATAATGACTAATATTTATATTAACTATAATATCTGAATTACACGAGCTTATTATATTAGTCAATAAGATTTAGTCATAATAAATTTGTATTCATATTTATATTATTACCATACAGTAGCTTGCAGCAATTATGATTGGCGTTTTCGGGTGCAACATCGGACCAGCGTTATATTTTCTGTGGTTATTTTATTTTAATGTTTTTGCCATTAGACTACATTCTTCCGCCTAAACCCATTAAATTATATATCATTGTGCTTAATTACATACTATCTACCCATTCTCACTTCACTTAATGCTGCTGCTGCTATTATTTATGTACAATTGACATTTTGTTTTACTTACCCCTTAGTCCGACACTGTATGCATTCGAAACACTCTCGTTTATGTGTACATCCTCTTTTAGTTAAAACAAATTGAAAGTTTTCTAAGAAATAATGAATTGTTTGTAGTTACTCACTACCACAGGATAATACACCTGTCTCTGAAAAAGAAACCCTTCTTGGGTTTAAATATTATTTGCAAATCTTTAGGGTATTTGTTAAGTACATACAACACGGGTACAATTGTTTTAATGATTCAAGTATTTTTTGAACCATTTTTCGGAACAGGTTTGTGCAGGTGCTTTTTTAATGCTCTTATTTGTTTTGGACAAATAGTTTTAAGTAGTTTAAAATATCTCACATTTACTGCTTATTAATTTAAATTGATTTTGAAATATGTACATACTTATATTTTTCTTCTAAATTGCAGTAAATAAAGCGGCTACTTACAAAAAAAAATTCTGTCTTCGATCAAAATCAAATTAATTCGTGTCTAAATGGAATTTTTATTCAGTGTAAATATAAAAAATAACAATTTATAACCAAAAATCACCTAAAAGATACCGCAAAAATAATATTAAATTCTGTCATGCGCAAATAAGTTTCAAAAGTACCGAAAAATAATTTCGTTTTGAAATGTTTTGTAAATTGTCGGCGATCTTTTTAACTTCTAATATTGTTTGTATTTCGTCTTAGGTTTAGTAGAATTTGTAAGTTTTTGGTTATAATTATTGGTGTATAAACATAGTGAGATGTATTTTGAAGATCAAATTCATCGTGAGAAAAATGTTCCATACGTGCTAGTTGCATTCCTAAAAAAAACCTCTAGTGGTTAATTTTTCTTAAACATGTCGGTGTATTTGATATTCTACTCACATTTCCGACGTCTTTGCTAATAATTTTGCAATTGTGATGTGAGAACTTTTTAGGCAGTGGTGCTGCACAGTCGTAGGAGGTCGTCGGTGATATGATTCAGCATCGGAAATAGGCTGACGTTAAATAAATAAATTTAAAAATAAAATTTCATCATCTACCATCTACTCCTACAGCCTCCACATATGCAAAGCTGTAGCCTCGTGTCGGAAGCGTGTGCCTAAATCATCTCAACCATAACACTGTTATTAGATTTGCAGCCATCAATGTACTGTGTGTATGTGTGTGTGTGTGAGTACCACTCAAATGTTTAAAGCAGGTGATGTTTTGAGAAAAACAACCCAAAATATATTTACACTCAAGGGGTGGTCAGTTACTAATATTTCAACATTTGCAAAATGTAATGCGATGGACACGTGAGCAAATCTATGGACCAGCTGTCGATGCTGTGACTGTGACTGATCTGATACTATACTCGTCAATGTATTACCTCATTAAATTTATTGAAATCTAATGAATCTATATTATAAAAACGGTTTTTATTATCTGAGTATTATATTTTTAAAAGTATTAATTTAAAACTTCCAAATTTTACAAAATTATGTTACGTAGTGTACAAGTATTTATAAGTAGATTTCTTATAGCAAGTATATTTATTCATATAAATGTATTGCTGCCTTGAAAAAGCAAGTAGACCTTAAATAGCCGATCGGAAGTCACTCTCAGATGGTGTGTCACAATACACGATTATGCATAATTTTTACGATATCTCTCTGTGATGACTGCTGATTAACGCTTACCTTAATAAGTAATATATTATATACAATAAACAAAACCTCAACATATAAAATTAAAATAGTTTTAAAACAAGCATAAAAAAAGAACTAACATGATTACTAAACCAAATGACATTTATTGCTATTTAAAGGTGGCTCTTTATCTCATTATTATCTTTTGTTTAGTTATTTTTTTGCAGCTGATTGACATCTTGTTTTCAAGGAATTTTAAATAATTTTACACATTGCAAACTAAATTTCTGTTTGTTGCACTATAAGTATGAAATGACCAATTTACTAGGAATATAGTACGAAAATAAACAAGACTAATGCAAAGTGCGAAGATTCGAAGGCCACAATTTATAAAATTAGTGTGTTTTACAAAACAAATAGACGACACAGTGGGCGAGAGCATTGATGCTTGACGCCGACTGCTGTGTCTTCGGGTTCGATCCCCGGACCAGATATATATTTTCTGGGTTTGGTTATTGTGAACTTATATTGATTATGGTCATACATAATCGTACAGTTATTAGGCAGTGGTGTAGCCCACATATATGAGGCCACGACACCATAAATACTGCCAACATTGAAGGAGGTCGTCGGTGATAGGACTTAGCATCGGAAATAGGCCGACGTTAAATAAAATAAAAAAAAAAACAAAACAAATATACTTTTCGTTATAGTTTAATTGTGGTTTAGTGTTTACTGATTTTCTACTTTTATAATATCTATTGTTTAAATAAGTAATTATGTTTTTGACACTATAATGTTTGTTTTGTTAGTTGTGATTTAAATTGTGTAGAGTTCATAGGCGTTGTTTTTAGTTTGATAAGATTACTTTATTACCTTTTTTTAGTAATTAAAATAATTACCCAAGTAGAAAATGTAATGCAAATGAAACGACACTCTAATTAGTTTGTAGAATGTTACTTGCACATAATTTTTTTATGAACATTATAAATTGAACCTTTGAGTTAGTTTGTGACAATCTAAGAAGTGTGAAACAAGCACTGTAAGACAATTTACTATTTGGGATGATATCGAATTGGTAAAGGTGAAAATTATACGACTGTTATTACTCTCTAACAAGTAAAACATACCGAAAGCTGACCTGTACTTCAGTGTCGCATTTAACCTGCAGTTGATCCTAGACTCAGGCTTAATTTAAGTGACGAATTGTATTTAATTACGATTGACTTCAAGTCTAAAATAACCTTTTCTTTTAGTTCCAATGTGGAATGAATTGTATCTATTTAGTTTGATTTATTATAGTTAGATTTAGTTTGCTAAGTCCACTAAATTGCTGAATTGGATAAAGTACCCTCTATTCTATATTATGTATTTACGTTACCTTAACGTCTAACTGCTCTCATAGCAAATGATCCAGCCCTCCGAATCCAAGTATCATTATCAAAACATTGAATCTCTACAACAATAATAAAACATATATTTTGACAATTAGTTGTCTCACTTCTGTTTTAGGACACGGTCATTTCCAAAAAAGAATAAGACATTAGGATTAAATAAATAACAATAAAAATATTTAGGTTAAATTTAAGACAAATAACTAACTGACCAGGACTAGCACAGGCAGGGAGCACCACATCCTTCATCAAGATCAAACCAAGAGATGTCCTGCAGAGATTTGGGTCTAAATATTTTTACAACTATCCTTTTCTCTGCGCTCGTGTCTTGTATTTTGTTTCGGTATTATTCCAATGATCCCTATTAGCTACCGATTGTTTTAGAGCGACCACACGCACGCCCGTATGCACGCACGGTCAAACTGCGCAGGAATTATTACCTAGCCAGGGAATATTTAACGGCGAAGAGGCCGAGCTATTAACATACATTGTCCAACTCGTTATCAAGAGATTAATTAAGTTATGTTTAACTAATTAGGTAGAAGTTATGTTAAATGGTAAATGGAATTAATTTACATTGATTTTTCCAAGATAGATTTTAAAGAAAACTTTTAGGTAAGAAAACCTTAAGAAGATCTTTTAAATCCCTTTTATAGGTCACGAATAATGTCTACACTAAATACACTGTATCGGTCGTCGAGGTATATGTACTCGTAGTTATGTTTATATTTTAACGTTTCCTGGTGGAGTGGTACTTGTAAAAAAGAGTACATCCCAATGTTAAGTACGTATGTTAATTACTCATGTGTAAGACTATATAAATGTTAGAAAACTATTGAAATATTTATTATTCACAATCCGCTACTGCCTTCAGAAATAAACATTTAAATGTTTTATCATTATTATATATTGAGCGTAAAAATAAACGTAAAAAATACATTAAAAACACGTTTTTCTATATCTGAAGATAAAAATCACATAAAGAGACCTGCTGTATAACATGTTATGTTACTCAACAGTATTCACATGGTCCACGACAGAGCAGAGCAGTCCAGATCAACGCGTAATACGCATCCCATGACAACACAACTCGGGAGATGATTTGGTATGGAAGTCGGGAAGATCGGGAGAGCAGGACTCGTGACCACACATCGATTCACATACTTAAAATTATAAAGAAACTGTAATCACAAAGATTTGAATAAAATGACATAAAAAGAAAACGACAATAAATTCAAAGGACGAACAGGTTTACACAACGAGTGACAGAAGTTTTGTTCGAGAAATGTGAATATAAATTAGCAGGATATTTAGGATTATGTTTTTATAGATATTATAGTATATGTATACGTTAGTCGTTATGAGGCACATTTACATAAATTCTAAGAAAATGTCTCATTTATATTTTGGAATTAATTATCCTAATACAGAATTTTACTCTTTTTTTTAATGTAGCTCCACTCCTAATAAATTTTAAGATGACCAGGCACATAAATATTTTCTTTAGTAATGATTTTAATGGCTTCCTAAGTTCACATACTGGTTCACTTCATGATCCGCATTGCAGGAAAATTTAACGCATGTATTAAAGTAGCAAGTGTCAAACTGCATTGCTTCACAATTTCAATATGAAAAGTAGGAAGTGAACCTTGGAAGACAATTTTTTAACTGGGGCTAGGTCTAATTGGGGTTAAAATGAAAATCTCGAAACACATAAATAAAATATTCTGTATATGGTAAAAGCATTATTAAAAAAGATCAACCGTGAATTTTGGTAAGCAGCAACCTCCATTTAAATATCAGTTTCGGAGTGGGGGCGCTCCAATTCGGCTACCATTCTGTATATAATGCTGTAATCATTTTTTTTATATATATATCTAAAAATCTATAATGCTCACAATCAATTTTTAAAGACCTTCTTTGCAAATAATAATATTATCTATTACTTTTATTAACACATTCTTGTTGTAAATTTTAAAATAAATTTATATAAAGTTTAAGCACACCTGAATGTACATTTTAATTTGAAGCGCAAGTGGTTAACAACACAGTTTGTTTATAATTGTTGCTGTCAAGTATACAAGTCATAAAATCCACATAGATTCACTGACCCATAAATGACCTTGAGAAATGCATTGGTATTTTATGCATCAGTTTCGTGAACCTGTGCCTTTACCTCTACATTCTACCTTTACCTGCAGTCATCTCCTTAACAATTTGCACTCGGACGGCACGACACAAGGTGCTCTACAGGTTGGTCTTTCAATCGGCTCTGAGATTGAATATGGTTCACGTCGGTTCGATACTCGGTTTTGTCAGGCTTCAAGTAAGTTTTGCAGATTTGTTGTTTGTGTCATGCGATGCACAGTATGGTTTGATGAAATCATGATGCCAACATTAAAATAAAATATGGAAACTAAAATGGGGTAAAAAGATCATTTATAATATTGATGTTTCATTTGGGGTATATGTATCGAGTGTAAAACCATGCAGTCATTTTACTGTAAAACAAACAGTAAAACAATATGGCAATAACAATTACTATCAATTATGATGGTACAGATGACAGTTTATAACTTTTAAATTGACTTAGGGCTGAGTTTTTAATAGTCAAGTCATTAAGGTTTATTATTGGTTGGTACTTTTGTATCTCACCTCTCATTTTAGTTCTAGTTGAACATAACTGTAGGTTAACCAAAGCCAAATTCATAGGTTACTTTTTTCGTTAGTTAACTGTGGTTGGTCTTTGGCGAAACTAGACTTTGAAGAACCGATTAACCTTCAATTAGGCCATAACTGCAGTCATTTTTAAGGAAAGTTTTAATTTAGACAAAGGCAGTTTAATATCTGATTTTAGGCAATATAAAATCCGGGTAAAATGAAAATCAGACCTTTTAAAAAAATACAAAATCGGTAGTAAAAGACCATTTGCAAAAAATTTAATAGGGGTCGACCTAAGTTTCCATTTTATTCGTGGCGCAATACATTTTCTTCGAGAGACTTTAAACTCTACCTGTAGCCCATTAATAATAAATGCATCGAGTCGGGAACAGTATGAGCCGTGTGCCCATGTTCATGTTCATTTTCATGTCGATATGTGAACGATATATGAGGTACAAAGCTGTAATTCACTAAACATCGTCCAATCAGTCACAACTCATGGTTCGCTGAGCAGTGATGGACAAGGAGATGGTCTCCGATATTCAAAGATAACTTAAGTTTTTTAAAACAGAAATACTTAGAAAATAAGTTAATACTTTAACCGCTTTACAAATAAACCAGTTATAAAATTTATATCAGGTATAAACTGAGAATAAGTCTGTCCGGACAGGCTTTATACCTGAGAATAAGTCTGTCCGGACGCGAAATTAAACTGACTTGGCTCCACATTACACAAACAGAATTATGTCAGAACTCTGAAGCATCTGTTCCTCCTCCACTTCTTACTGCTCTGATTAAATATCTGCAAGAATAATCTAAAATTCAAAGCCAGATTTGTCACACAAACAAAATCATAATACTCAGAACAATCCATAAATTTTCCACACAAACTTCATAGTTTTTTAAGCCCCTTCTATTGTCACTTTTTTGTTACACTTTGTGAATCCTGTAATGTCATACATTTGAAACAAAAAATTTTGTTCATATTTTTATTTTGATTTTTGGTCTTGCTATTTTTAAGTTGAATTTTTGAGTAGATGTAACGTGACGAATTTCGTCTGATTGATCCTTAATAAAAGTTACACATGTCTCTCAGGATCATTTCCTATCACTGTTGTTATTGATGATGTTGACCATCGTAAAGTCTACTTCGATAAAATATCTAAATATTGCAGATATTCAACGCACCGCTCTGAGTGTCGATCATATTGAAAACACTAAACAGTATGAAATGTTTCTGAGCTCGAATTGAAATAGTATTATATGTGTATCCTCATAAAACACATTTTCTAAGTAGATCTAAGTCTTCCACTGCCTGACAGAGAAACAATAAGGTATTTCCTTTTCCGTAACTCCCCACAAAGTATTCTAAAAGGGGGCGATTCAACTAGTTAAATAAAACGTTACATTTATTAACTATTTCATCCGCGTCAGTTTTATTGCACTAAAATAATTGTTTCTCCATACATCACTGGCCACACATTACCCAACGGCATCACTTACTCTCTCTCACTCACTCACTCGCTCTCCGTTTGTCTCCTGCTGATCTCCTGACGCTTTTTTCTGTCCGACGATTGATTTATGTCTTTCAAATAAAAAATATGTATAAACAAAACAAGTCTGTAAAAACATAAAATCAAGAGATGGAGAGAGATGGAAGAGAGTGTGATCAATTTCCTATATTCGTTCTTGAGATGAGATGAATCTCTTAGAAACGTTTGAGGGATGTTTAGTGCTTAACGTTTACGAGTTAATGGCGATGTTAAATTAAAGGCAATTCGCTTTATCAGACACGCCATGTCTTGGGCTTGGATTTAAGCTATACCGCCACCACCACGTCGTCTTCCATCCACATTGATTTCAAAGAATTTATTTATAATTTAGCAACACTAACGTTTCAAAATAAATGTAATAATAAGACCCGAAAAAGAGAAAGGAGTATTACGAAAGGAATGAAATGGCGACAGAGGAGGCAGAGAGAAGAAGAGAAGGAGGCATAAGGGTGGAAGATGAGCTAACTGCAACAGGAAAGAATGGAAAAAAATTGAAAAAAGCAATAACAACACATGATATAAAAGGATTTGGGAGAGAGAGATACCACAATACTTAAGAGAAAAAGACACAAAAAACATGAGAAGGATTAAGGTGAAAAAATATAATAGAGGGTTTCTCGAGAGGAGGCAAAGAATAGGTGAGGAAACGATGAGAATGAAGGAGGACTAGGGAAAATGAAGGGAGAGGGTAAAGAGAAGAAGAAGCAGAAAGTACTTTTGGAAATAGAAAGGTCTAGAATAGTTTAAGTTTAATTTCAAGTTGAAGTTCTATGAAATGTATTAAGAATGTAGATTGTAAAGCCGAAAGGCACTGTTTTGTCGTATTGTATTCGTTTTGATTTAATACTTCACGGGAGAAAGTTGCAAATGATATGTCATCCAACAAAGAAGTCAACATCATAGCCTTTTGCTCTTATAACATACATCAAATACTTTTGATCATACTATTAACTATAGTAATCAAATTATTTTTGGTGTAACACACTATTTGAATCCCGTCAGAACTTGAAGCAGACAGTATTCCTTTGATACCCATCTTGAAACCAACCCCGAGGTCAACAGACCTCTTTAACAATATCAGATTCTATTAAGTATTTTTATTAATACTAAACCTGAATTATAATATAATAATATTTAATAAAATTCAATCATCACATTTTTTGTTGCCCATCCGGCCAGCTGTGTTTATACCTTACGTATACAATCACCCGCGCTGCGCTGCTCTGCTCTGCGCTGTCAGCTTCTTCGTGCCCTCCTCCAGAGGTTCGTCGTGAAAGGGTTTACATAGTATGTTAATATACATAAGAGGTATGCAGGTAAACCCTTTTATTATGCAGATGTATTTGATGCAGCCACTGTGCGTTACCAGGGAGCCTTTCTGAACCACTTAAACAAATTCAGGATGCACCGGAAGCTGAGCTGTACCGGCGGCAACGTAGCGGACTAAATATCCTGGAGGTTGAGACACAGACAGGCGCGGTCCGTGTTTACAGATATTTCGGATTAATATTAAATTGTAATTCTAATAGATGTTTTTATGTCGTATATAAGCAATTATCTTAGTTTTAATTTTGGCGCGTAAATATTTTCAGTTCAGTTCTATCAGTCCAACCACAAGCTGTGCCATTACAGTATTTGACTTATGTGCAGAAGTAAGAGTGAATTGTTATTAGCCATGAGGTATGGTACAATATACAGTAGTTCTTACGAAGCAAAGAGTAACAACCAAGGTAGAAAATGAACCTTGGAATAACCTTGTGATAAGCTGAACCCTGTGTGAAACTTGTATTGCAAGACAATTTTCTACCTTAGAAGTAGCAACGAATATTCTTTATGCATTACATGTTTTAACGAATATCCTCATAGTTAATAGTCATAGAATATTACCCACATAGAAAAAGAAACTTGGAATTATCTTGTGGCAAGCAACAGTGAATCTTGTGAACCGCAAGAAAATTTCTTACCTGGGGTTTTTCAATCGTATTTAATTATGGTAAAACCATAAAAAGTTTAACATTGTAAGGATATCAAAGAACTAAAATGAACAAATATTTATAATTGTAGTCACAATCTTTCTAATTCTTGTACCTCTAACCATGTAATTCACGAGCCGCCCTTGTCGTTACGTCCAGGTTGTCGAGTTTACCCACGATACTATTACATATATGCATGTTTACACATTAATAATTTGGATGTTTAAAGTTTAATTATATTTTTTTATGTTTTGAACCCTTAACAATGAAGGATTGAGGTCAATGTTACCCTTTAGAACCCACGTCTGCAGCAATGATGTAATCGTTATTGTACAAATACATGCTCTCCTAGTTATTTCATTGAAGTTACTTCAAATAATTCTTTTGTAATTTGTAACGTATGCAATAGGAGGATATAAGCATCAAGAACCTTGGAATTACTTTGTGGTAAGCTATCCTTGCACTGCAAAACAATTTCTACATGAGAAGTAGAAAATAACCCTTGGTATTGATAAAGTAACCCTTGTAACAAGCGAGCAAGTATGTACCTGCCACTGCAAGATAATTTATATATAAGAAGTAGAAAATGAACCTTGGAATTAACTTATGGCAAGCTAGAAATGACCATTTTTTTCTTGGATATATAGATTTATAGACCTTGTCTTGTGTAACTAATAAAATGTAATGGAATAATTCGATTAGAATATCGATCTCCTTAAAAACCACGCAAAAACATAATTCTGCAATAAAAGCAATAGCGTAGGATTGCCCTCAGGACATCATCTGAGTTATTTATTAATTTTAATCTTAATTAATAAATCAATCTTAAATAGAATCACGTTCTGGAGCTCAACGTCTCGATCTGGAACATTACTCGTAGTAAATTATGATAACTTAATTGAAATGTTATTGGATTGCTATTACTCAACAATTCGTTTGCGCTATTGAAAGAGAAGAGAAGTTAAAAAGTGAGAGAGAGAAAATAGTATAGTAGTTATTAATTGTTATTGTTTTTTTCATTTTTATTATACTCACAAAGTATTATAGTCTTCGTTTTGTGCCCTCTAGATATATGACTGTATTATCTTAACTATTTCTTTACATCTATTACACAGCTTTCTAAACTATGGGTCTAACTTTAATATTATGACACCTGTTTACACTGATTAATTCAATGGCACTAAGGGCATCTTACATAGTCAACCTCCTACTTGCATCATATGAGTATTTCAGTAGCTATAAAAGCTCATGGTGGGAGGGGGTGTGGTTAGAATAAAGCTATGTAGTTTTTGTCATTTGTGTTATTTGGCACAATTAATAAGATTTTTAATAAAATCTGCGACTACACCCTACTGAAAAAGTCGAGTGCTGCAAGTACTCGATTCCATGTATGGGAGAGATCTAAAAATCTCAATTTTAATGAAAAATACCTATATTAGTGACTCTGCGATGTAATGAGGTAAATTAGTCAAATCCAGGACTCCCAGAGAGCTCGATTATGATTCCACAATTTATACGAGGCGTGTTTTTTAAGTAAGTACCTTTTTGGAATTAAAAAAAGACGTGCAAAGATATCGCAATAATTTTATTTTTACATGAAAGCCTGTACCTTAATCTACTTTTCTACATAATTTCCGTGAATATTGAGCCACTTGTCATAACGTGGCACCAGTTTTTGAATACCCTCCTCATAAAATTCTGCCGCCTGACTTGTTAACCACTGTATCACAACTGTTTTGACTTCGTTATCGTCTTGAAGACGGTGCGGCCATTTTTAAATGCTCTCACCCATTTCCTTACCATTCCATCACTCATAATGTTTTGTCCGTAAACTTCACCGATCTCACGATGAATATCGATCGGTTTTACGCCTTTAGCACTATGAAATCGTATAACAGCCCGTACTTCACAATCGGCGGGACTCACGATTGTCGGAGGCATCTTAAACAGTCAGTAAACAACGTATACAATGAAGAATCAGACTGTAATGGCGTCAGTGCGTAGACAAGAGATGTAGGTAACCAGCGCCATTGCGCGGAACGCCGACCGTAGCGCTGCAAAGGCAGAATCGCAAAACGGTACTTGCTTAAATTACATGCCTCATATATCTTATCGAGTCTTCCAAGAGAGTTTGAGAACCCTTACAATCTCGTTGCAGAATTGTTTAAAATATGCTTTATAATTTCTATTGCTAGTAAAACAATAATTAATTACTAGGCAGGTTAATTTGTGGAATGGGTTTAAGTCACGGGGGGTAGAATACCACCCAAGGGTTGATGATGGCTCTATTCATTAAGTCATTGTCTACGTTGATTGATTTTCTTGTTTTTTATAAATAATCTTATTTCTTGTTTCTTTATAGTTTGTATACAACCTGCTTTGTACCAATCAATTATTAATTAATTACATAAAATACGCGATTCACGATGTTCATTCGTTTGAGATGTTATATATTTAGTATACCGCTGGTATGTACATTCTGATTTCCAGTAAGATTTGTTGATTTATTATTTGAAATTTTTTATAAGAAATTGCATGTACATAATTTACAAATACTTAAATACTCGTGTATATATGTATATTGTTGATTTGCTACCACTAAAAAGTGTTTCAATAGAAACTGATGGATTTAAATTTGCCGCCATTTTGCAGAAATGTTAATTCTACATTTGAAATTTGACATATGTAATCTGGTGTCACAGATAACTATTCAAGAAGTAGGTACAATGAAAAAATTAATTGCATCAATTGTGCCAAACTTGCCATAATACCATAGTACGATATATAATTTACCCTTGTAGCTACATACAGTTTTTCTAAATTGAAAAACTTGGTTCTTCACAAATGGTCTCAATATATATAAGTAGAAAAAAGAAACTACTTTTTACGCGGTATGGCCATTGCTTTTACCCAGATACTGCACCTAATATTTTACATGAGATACCTACGATCTCACTCTTTGATATCATGGATTTTATTGACAATTTCATACGTGATTACCAAAATTGAACTACTTGGACGCTCTTCCTCTAGGACGAATGTATGACCACTGTTGAATTCGCTGATGAACTCCTTCAAACTTTTCTTTGATTTCCACACACGTTTACAATCCAAAACAAGAACCTAATCACGAATCAGTACTGCACTTTCTGCAAAAAAATTCAAATTTGAAACAAAAGTATACTCAATACATTTATCTGAAGTTTTGTCAGTAGTATTTCTTGCTGTCTCTCTTGTAGAAATAGATCTGAGATTTTGGGTAAATATTCCTAACAGATTATGGTAGTAGTGATTGACATGTATTGTTTATATAATGGATCATGTGACAAATTTACATTAGACAGCATAGAATCATAAGCATAAGAGATTATTTGAAAGTTTTGAAAATGTATCGTGGCGTGCACTACACCGCTGCTTAATAAGTGTACGTTTATGTATGTACATAATCAATATAAGTTGATAATAACCGAACCCAGAAAATATATATTTGGCCCGCTGGTCGAATCCGAAGACACAGGAGTCAGCGTCAAGCATCAATGCTCTCGCCATCGTTGATATTATAACAAATATTGTGAATTAAGTTAAAATTTATTCTAAAATAGACGTTTAATATTCTAGCATTTAGTTTAGAACGTGTGTTTCAGTAACATAATTCTTCAAGATAATCTACAATTCTATAATAAACAATACTTTAATATACTAGAAGTATTAAATTTGATTTATTTTTAATTTTTCGTAAAAACAATAGTAACTCTCCTTTCAAAATGTGGGTGGACACTAGCCTAGACGTAGACGGCGACGACGACGGCGGACAGCACTCTATGGTTTCTGGTGGATGCTGAACGTACCATATAACGTAGACCTGGAGTTGCAGAATTGTGGTGGATACAGTCAGTCAGTCAGTCAGTTCGTTGTTTATAACTCTTTGCATAAAATGAAACACGTTGAAATAGTAGGTGTTGTAAGTCGTGTAGA
The DNA here is from genome assembly GCA_963678705.1 of Panorpa germanica. Taxonomy (NCBI): domain Eukaryota; kingdom Metazoa; phylum Arthropoda; class Insecta; order Mecoptera; family Panorpidae; genus Panorpa; species Panorpa germanica. Next base: position 12,279,779 of record OY783217.1, read on the forward strand.
AACAAAACTTACAACAAATATACTATACTCGTATCGTATGTGACTATATGAATATGCTAATAAAGTGATACAGGTATAGGTATGAACGGTGACATAAACAGAAAGAGAGAGAGAGCGATATGTAGACTTTGAGGCTGAATGTCTGATGCGGGCAACTTAATGTTACTTACTGTATAATTGATGATTAATCCCATAGTGTCTTTGTATTATATTGAAGGTTAATCAAAATCATCAACAAATTCTGTTCTATGGCCAGTACAGGAGCGCGCCTTTATGCCATTTTATGAATAGCGATGGTTATAAAAGATTATATTCAAAACTACTAGTTAATAGTTTATAAATTCGGCTCGTAAAACTGTTCTTTGATGAATGCATTGTCTCGTTCTAACGAGTTTTTCCTTCTTACTTGGATGGAACTCCGACTGTCATCAGTCACTGTTGACCACTGTCAATAGTTGAACGTTTATGAATCGTAAGTTCAACCAACTATCTAAGTAAAGGTCTTCCAAGCAAGTGATATTGCCATCGTCGTATCTGTGAAGTAGTAACTACTGTCGCTGTTATAACGACGCCATGAATAACAACGACGTTACACACAACAAGCTAACATGGCGGCCTTAGCCATTGCGAGGTCCCGGGCAGCAGATCTTTGCGAAGCACTTGTTCTTGGTATAATTTATGTAAATTGTAAGTAAGTTTGATGATAATTGACGAGAAATAAAATTTTATATTGGAAATTTTTTAAAAGTTAACAAGCACAAAGGCGACAAATATTAATGATGATAAACTAAGGTACATGAATGCCTTAAAAGATATACGCAGTGATTCTAGTGGAATTTCTAAAGAACGAGGCGCGAGATTCAAATACATATATAGTAATTAATTTTTGTACTTGGGTTGTTGCGCGAGAATGCGAAGCCCCTATAAGAGCAAGGCCGCCTCTGTGTATACGTTTTTAAAACCAATAAAATAGACAACCAACGTTATCACTGCATGGAGAACTTTGACTAATGCTTTATACTCGTTAGTGCAATACTCTCACTAGTATATTCTACTAACATTTTCCCAAATGTTATTCTGTTGGCCGTAGGTATAGCTGCAGGTTTAGTAAAAAAAGGTTTGGGCACTAATGAATGTCTTTAAATGGTCATTTTTTTCTTCGTCTAGAAAACGTCTTTATTCGATAAACAAAAATATATGTAATAGTTCTATATAAACTATTAATAAAAATTTAACTTTTGTCAGATTATATTCTTGTTGTATTGTCTTGCTATTACTGCAGACTGTAATGACCTCTGAGAGCGCCGGTCGCGGCCAGACCCGTACCGATTTACTGCAGCCAAGCACGCGATTCGCTTACTTTATATCCGGTTTAATTGTTATCAGAATCGAACTAACTTTTCTTCCACTTTCATTAAACACAATCATTAATTATGTTTTAATATAAGTTCTATTTTATTTTAGATTGCCAGCAGGTTTCAATAATAATTGTTGGATAATATTTACTAATTTTGCAAAACTGCTTCACAATCGCGTAGTAATTATATTGAAAAAGTTTGCTGTATGAATCTCTGGACGTATATCTCTACTACTAAAGGCCACAGGTCCATAAAAACTGACAACATAGTAGCAGGTTATCAATGATAGGAATAGCATCAGAAATATCTCATAATGAACAATACGATAATACGAGATTCGATTAAAATTTGATTTCGATTATCGTCACTTAAATAAAAACATTGAAATAAATCAAATGAATAAACAATCAGCGCATGAAAGTTGTTTGTTTATTTATTGCATTGCTTTAATGTCAGAAAACCGAAAAAAATATGTACATAATTAATGGTAACACATATTTGACAATTGTCAATTATAAATCTGACAACTTACAAGGTTATACAGTTTTTTAAATATGTTAACACAGCAACAAATAAACACAGGTATTATTAATCTTATTATTTTAAATTAACCTTTGATCTGCGGTGTCCGCTCTATTCTAAAAACAGCATATGTAACTTGTTCAAAAATAACAACTTCTTTAGTTGTTGACTGACTTATTAAAAATGCATTAAGGTAGTTGTATCGTGGAATGACTTTTCAAAGGATTTTAAAAAAACTTCATTTAATTGCTCTTTAATTAATTATAAGACATATTGACCTCAGGTCGATTAAAATTTACCACTCCATTATTGAGAAAAACGATATTAAAGTTTTGTTATTTTAACACAGGCTCTTATGGGAAATAGTAATTTCAATGTTATTTTTATCGAATAAAATAAAAACGATTCAAAGGAATTCAATAAAAATTTAATATATTATAGAAACAGTAGTTATTAATCACATAAAAAAAAATGGAAATTATTGTCCACGCCATTACAGAAATAAAATTTTGTAAACATTGAAAATTTTTATAAAATCAAGAAATGACTGTGTATGCGTATGTACGTGTAGATACTATTTACATGTAGTGAGAACAGTGAGACTGTACTTTCACAAAAGTTTTTAACGAGACTATTTGACACTAACGTTTCAGCTACATTATAATTTTAGGTTGCTGAGTTATACTTTTGAGCATGACTATCACGATACAACTACCTTAAATGTCCTTAGTATGCTTACTATATTTATATGCACTATACACACAAAGCTTAAACTCATGTATTATTTAACGTAATTATTTTTTCTTAATATTACGTTTTATTTATTTCTTTATTTAATTTGTTTAACGTGGCCTATTTCCGATGCTAAGTCGTTTCTTCTACTCTCTCAAATAAACCTTAAATATATTCTTGACTGTATTTACTATGCACTAAAGGGACCATCCATAAATTACGTTACAAAAATTACATGTTATTCTTATCACCCTCTCCCCCTAGATGTGATGTCACATATTATTAATTAATACAAATTCTGTCATATTCAAATTATATTTTTTGTGATATTTTGAAAAAGTAGAGTACAGTTTTCGAAAGAAATTACCTTTTTTTTCAACCAAAAAATGGCAAAAAAAAAAGAATATAGAAATTTTTCAAAGCTACTACACCATTTTTCAGGAAACGACCCTGGACATTACGCACAATTTGCATGTGATTCACATCTTGTCAGAATTTGTAGACCCCTTTACGCGTGACGTAATAAATGGATTTTGTCCATGAATACTGTTTTACCTGTACCTTTAGAGTCTGAGAAAAATTTCTCCTTTTCACGTCCGTCAAACTGCCATAGTAATTTCGGCAGAATTGGGGTAATACCCAAAAAGGTTAACTGACCTCAGCTATAATAAGCATAATGCATTTTATGTATATTAACAATTAAATTTAAATTGAAATTTTAAAAATTAATAACCATTAATGACGGAACTGGAGTTGAGAAATTCAAATTGCACTGAATATTTAATGTGAAATTAATAGTGTTTTAAGACTACATTACAGTTTACATCGAGTCTTCTTGGTGAGCGCACGTATTTACAATAAACAAAACAATAAAATAAATAGTGATCTTTTTTTTTTGCAAATTATAATATTTTTTTTTCGTGATTTATTTTTTTTTTTAAATTATAATTTATATTATTATTAAGTGTTATTAATTAGAAGTGAAGTAACTTCTATTTAATTATCACTGGTTAATTAACAATATGGATATGGAGGTTGAACCTCCCGATAAAAATCCGATCAATAAAAACAACTCTGTGACTAACAAATCAATTCCTACAGATAAAACATCCAGTGATATAACAGAAAACTTAAATAACAATAGTGACAATGTTAAAAAAATATTTAATAATTTATACAACACAGAAACAAAATATGACTCGTATAAAGTAATGATAGTTAAAAATAATAGTGATGGAAATACATTTTTTAGTTCTCTTAAATTAGCAGAAATAATATGTAAAATTAGCAATAAATCTAATATAATAGAAATTAAAAAAGTGGGAAGAAATAGAGTAATCGTTCAATGTGCTAATGCAGTACTAGCTAACGAAATTACCAAATCAACATTGCTGAAAAACAATGGGTATGAAGCGTTTATCCCATTTTACTGGTGCACAAAAGTTGCTATTATAAAAGGTGTTGATATTGAATATTCGGAAGATACAATTTTAAATAATATAGAGTGTCCACCTTTTAAAGTAACGAGAGTGCAAAGGTTAAATCGAAAACTAAGAGTTGACGGAGCTATTAAATATGAACCCAGTACAACAGTGAAATTATTCTTTGAAGGACTTGCTATTCCTGCTTATGTTTACATGTGGAGAGTGAGACGAGCATGTGAACCATTTGTACAACAGACGATACAATGTTATAATTGTTTTAAATTTGGACATGCAGCCACAAAATGTAGAGCAAAAGTAGCAAAATGTAAATTCTGCGGAAGTGAAGATCATTTACGTACTGCATGCACATCTCCTAATCCGACATGCATAAATTGTAAACTTAACCACGAGGCTACAGACAATGAATGTCCTGAAAAAAAAAGACAAATCAAGATAAAAGATCTCATGGCCCAACACAATCTCAGTTTTTATGAAGCAAAATTAGAATTAACAGAAAAAAATACAGACTATTTATACTCAGTAAGAACTCAAAACTCTTTTGAAGCTCTAAACTACAATGAGACTTTTCCCAATATCACTAATAAATACAATAGTATCAACATAATTCCAACATACAAACCAAACCCTTTAACCAGAAGAACTAATACCAGAGTGAATAAATCAAATACAGGTAACTCGTTACAAAGATCTTACAGTCAACCACAACCTACGACATCCACTAAAGAACCAATTCCAAAAAGAAGAAGAGAAGAAAAGAAACCTAACAATGAAGAAAGCGACACATACCTTAAGATAACTAATCAAGGAAAAAACAGAAAGCAAATCAACCAAGAGACACCTGATATTACAATGGAAAACAATGATAATGATACCTGCTATACATCAATATATAATAAAAATAATGATGACAAAATTAAAAATACAAACAAAGACCCAAATATTACATCCCAATCCCTTAGAAGCTACAAGAAACAAATATCTAGTGTACAATGGCCAAACTCGTAAGTAAACATCGATATATAAATTAAGTTTATTTTTTAAAAATCTATTCACATCACTAAACCTAATCGTTTAATAAATTTACTAAAATATTAAATCAACAATAATTATATAAACGGAGAGAAAATAAAATAAAATAAAATATATAAATAAATCTAACAACAAGACCAAGGACAGATATAAAAATCAATAATTAATTAAAACAGTTAAAATGATAAATTTTATTCAATGGAATTGCAGAGGAGTCAGATATATTAAAGAGGAACTACAACATATGTTACAGAAGCATAACATACATATATGCATACTATCAGAAACGTTTTTAACAAAAAATATCAATTTCAACATCAAAGGTTATTTTATTGAAAGAGAAGATAGGATACAGAATACAAACTATAATCCCCACGGGGGTGTTGCTATCTTGATTAATAAATCTATAAAATATAAACGAGTAATGCTAAATAACCCATTTAATTCGGTCGAAATAGTTGGAATAATTTTAACACATAACGAAACTGATGTAATATGTATTTTATCAATCTATGCTAAACCGAATCATAAACTATCTAATTCTAATTGGTCACAGATAAAACAACAAATAGATGTTCCTGTTATACTTGCTGGAGATTTTAACGCGACTAATCTTGCTTGGGATATAAATTGTCCAGGTAGTCAGTATGAAGGTAACGAATTGTTAGATTTCATAGAAAACGAAAATCTAAATATTATCAACGATGATAAACCAACTAGAGTAAGCAATCTCAGTACAAGGGACAGTATATTGGATCTCACATTGGTATCAATGACGTTAACACAACAAATTACTTCGTGGCAAGTTCTTGCAGATAGCTTAGGTAGTGATCACTACCCAATTTTTTTCTGTTTGAATGACTATAATAAAGACCGTTACCGTACATCTGAATATTTAACGAGGAGAAATTTCCGAAAAGCAGATTGGGAGAAATATAGCCTTGAAATAGAAAGCAGAATTTCAAACCTTAGCACAAATGGAATCACAAGTAATCCCCAAGATGTTGAAAACAAATACAACCAATTTAGAGATGTTATTAATAATTCGGCAGACATACATATCCCATCTACCAGATTGTATAATATAACTCCTAATAAAATAAAACCGTCTTGGTGGGACACTGAGTGCAATAAAATGATAGCTCAAAGAAAATTAGCACTAACTATTTTTAATAAAAACATGACAATGGCGAATTATTTAAATTATAAAAAACATCAAGCTAAAACCAGACGATATTTTAGAGCCAGAAAAAAAATAGAATGGCAAAATTTCTGCGAGAATTTAAACCCAAACACAACAACCAACATTGTCTGGAATAATATAAGAAAAATTAACAATAAAAGCTATAGTACTAAAAGGATAAGTGATAATGAAAATTTAATAGAAGAATTCATTAAAAAAAAATTTCCACAGAACAACAATTTAAATATTACTACCACCACCATCGTAAAAGATAATTTTCTAGATAATAACATAAATAAAAATGAAGTAAAATTCGCGTTAAATCATAATAAAAACAGTAGCACAGGATTTGATAGAATAAATTACAAAATGATACAAAACTTACCTGACAATGCAATAAATCATCTTACACAAATATACAATCTGTCATTAAACACTGCTGATATACCATTAGACTGGAAAAAACATATCGTTGTTCCTATATTAAAAACAGGAAAAGATCCAAACAAAGAAGAATCATTCAGACCAATTACTTTACTATCATGTATGGGCAAAACTATGGAATCCATCATCAAAAACAGACTGGAGTGGTATCTCGAACATCATAAAAGATTACCTGAGTTACAATTTGCGTTTAGAAAAACAAGAAGTACACAGCATAACTTAAACATATTGAATATCGATATTCAAAGAACATACAGTAAAAATCATTATATGATAGCTGCTTTCATTGACATTGAAGCTGCTTATGACAATGTTAATCTAAAAATATTAAAAGAAAAAGTAGAAAACATAGGTATATCTTCCAAAATATCCAACTGGATTATAAACTATTTCCAAAATAGAGAAATAACAGTTAGATACAATAGTAAGTTAACTGGTCCTATACTATGTAATCACGGAATTCCACAAGGCTCAATATTATCTCCCTTATTATTCAACATATACACAGAAAAGTTAACAACATTATCAGATAACAACACAACAGTACTGATGTATGCAGATGACATGGTTATTTATAGTATGGGTCATACACAAGATATAGCTCAAAACAGATTACAATCGAAATTAAGAAAACTAGATATTTTATTAAAGGAAATCAAATTAAATATATCGTCAGAAAAAAGTAAAATAGTTATATTTACAAGGCATAGAATAAACTGCAGTCCAAAAATAACCATCAGAAATAAAAATATAACTGTAACTTCAAATACCAAATTTCTGGGTATATTCTTTGATACGAAAAGCACTTGGGCGAAAGAAATTGCACATATTATTAACAAATGTCAAAAAGGCTTAAATTTGATGCGATGTATAGCAGGATACAAATGGGGCGCACACCCAACAACCTTAATAAAAATATATAAAGCTATTGTTAGACCGCATATTGACTATTCTAGTACTATGATCTGCACCGCAAATAACTCAAGATTAAAAAAAATTGAAATTATACAAAACAAATGTTTAAGAATAATATTAGGTGCAATGGTTTCAACACCAATCCAAATCCTCAACTATCAAACTAATATTCCTCCGGTAAATATCAGAATACAACAAATATCAGACAGTTTCTTTTGTAAAAACAGACATAACTCATGTGGCCCCTTAAATACAAGATTATCTAAACTATATGTTCTTTATAATAAACCATATTGGACAACTCATAAAAAACCGGCACTTTTAACTAGTTTTGATAGATATAATAACTTGAACTTAGAGGTACACAACATTATACCTTTTTTCAAATTTCCATTAGAAATAAGCATGACAACAATACATACAGAAATAAATTTGTTCAAGAAGAATGACAGTAAGGAAATAACTTATCAAAAATATATGGAATATATAACAAAAGATGATATAAACTGGAGTATATGGTTTACCGATGGTTCATTCGAAAAAAACTCTAAAACTGGAGGAATTGGCATTTTCAATTATAATACAGATCAACAGTACAAATACAAACTTAACAACATCACAAATTCTTATAATACAGAAATAACAGCAATTATGAAATTACTAGAAATAATACAAAAAACTGACAATAAAAATATATTAATCTTCACAGATTCTCGTAGTGTTTGTGTATCTTTAAATAACAATAAATTCAAAAACAATAATAATAACAAAATATGTTCAATTAAAGAATATCTTTTAAAAATGGAAAAAAATGATATCAATGTTAAACTTATTTGGATTCCTGGACATGTAGGCATAAAAGGAAACGAAATGGCTGACAAACTGGCCAAAGAAGCTTGTGTAGATGGGGAAATAATCGAAATAAATTGGTCAATAAATGATTCCAAAAAAATAATTAAAGAAAATTGTATGGCAGAATGGCAGAATATATATAATGAGAAAAGTCAAAGTACTGGAAAATTTTTCTTTGCAGCGAATCAAAAAATTCCAACAACCACATGGTTTAATAAAAATCATTCACGGAGATATATTTCAACAAATTGTCGAATGAAATCTGGGCATTCTAGATGTCCAGCTCATCTATACAAAATAAATATAAAAGACACACCAAATTGTAGATGTGGAGAAGAAGGGTCTTTGGACCATATAATTCTAGGGTGTCATCTTTTAACATCAAAAATTGATAGACTTTTAAATGATTTATGTAATGTAACACAGTTCCCAGTCAATATGTCCTGTTTAATGACAAGTGAAGCAACGGCGGAAATATTAACAAACTTTGTGATAGAAAATAATATAGAAGTGTAATTTAAGTTAAAATATTTTATTTAGTATGTATTTAATTTTAAGTTTAATTTTTTAAAAGAATCAATTTGTTTTGTATTTATTAGAACAATTATAATTTATATGTAAATTTTTATATAATTTTACAAATAAAAGCAATGGCAAGAAGGCTGAATAAGCCAAAGCCTAAATATAAAAAAAAAAAAAAAAAAATAAGACTACATTAATATCCATGACATGACTAACTCATATTTCATATATTGTTAACAACATATGAAGTAATTTAATAACATGTAAAATAATAATTGTATAGAATATGTCCTCTGTTCACTGTCGTTTATCTTTGTGTTTTGCGCATTGCAACTTGTAGCCCCATAAACAAGTTGATTTTAATTTGAAATTAAACCAAACCAAACCAGAATTTGTTATGTTACATATTGGTTATAGACTTATAGCTTATGACTCAGAAATGCATGTTTTATTTTTTTATTCATTCACTCAGCCAGCAGACTGCATTTTGAATCATTTAATTTGATTGCCACACATTCGGTGAAATGATTACGTTCAAATTATTACGAAATGTTATTTGTCTCTGTAGTGTTCAGTATCTATAGCTGTATTAAATGCTTTGCAAATTATTTTACGTCGTGGAACTATTGTAATCATGTTTCTACTTTAAAAGACCACTTTTTATGGTAAAATTTGCCATTGAACTAATTTGAGAAAAATGAGTATTTATAAAATATTATTTTGCCTTATCTAACGTTTTCTTGAGAGCTAAACAATCAGAAGGGATCCTTAAATGCTTAATTCTTATTAACCAAGATATCCGCGGTTGTGATAGCTCACTAGTTAGAGCAGCATTATCGGGCCCGCTGAAAAGGATAATTAATACTGAATATTTGAATAATCTTGAACAGAGAATCAAAAATTCTACTTCATGAAACTAAAGTGGATATATGGTAGACATCGTAAACTCGAAATTGTGACGGAGATTGGAAGGAAAATAATCCAGTAAGCTACAACGGCTACGGTAATCCATTCACCGCAAAAATGAAGGGTAGATTATGTGGGGGATGGAAAAATAAATGGAAGGAAATCTAAAGAAAATAGATATTGCAAATCGGAAACAAAGAATAGTCAATAGAAAGGAATGGCGAAAAGTATTACAGAACGCCAATGCTCTATAAGGGCTGTGGCGGAAAGAGACAGAATACTGAATTGAAGTTGAGATAACAAATGTATAATTAAATAAGTCAGATTTAAATTTGTTCACCTATTACCTATATTTCAAGCATAACCTTTTTTTTTCGCACAAATTTTTTGCCGCGTTCTTTTGAAACTGATGGAATTTTTTAATTATATACCAATTAACGCCATTAAATTTGTATAATGAGTGTTTGGTTGCAAGATCGAGATTAGAAACGGCAGTGACAGTTTTTGTCGAAATATAAAGTTTAAAAAGGAAGTACGTTATTGGGTGTGATAAAATGCCATTTGTGTAGAACGCCCGAGAAACGGTCAACAGAAAAAGAAAATGTTTGAGTACTGGACAAAATGTAAATATACGGTTCCCTTCAGGGACGGCCTTAGCCGTTGCGAGGCCCCGGGCAGCAGAACTTTGCGAGGCACTTGTTCTTTGATTAATTAATGTAAATTATAAGTAATTATTTCTGATGATAATTGACGAGAAATACAATTTTATATTGGAAGTTTTATAAAAGTTAACAAGCACAAAGACGACAAATATTAATGATGATAAACTAAGGTACATGAATGCCTTAAAAGATATACGCAGTGATTCTAGTGGGATTTCTAAAGAGCGAGGCGCGAGATTCAAATACATATATAGTAATAAATTTTTCTACTTGGGTTGTTGCGCGAGAATGCGAGGCCCCTACAAGAGTGAGGCCCATGGCGGTTGCTCTGCTTGCCACCCCCTAAGACCGCCTCTGGTTCCCTGAATATGACCTTCTTGCATCAAAAGCGGTACACACAAAAATAACGCACTAATAAAAAAACCCAGCCTTATTTGAAACATTACAGGTGTATAAGAACAATTAATTAAAAACAATTACTTTTTTAATAAATTGTTCTAATTTTATACCACCTTATTTTTACTTTATATGCAATTAATTTCAGTACGGTGCACTATGTGACTCACACAGTCATATTGTAATCCACACACATACATACCCATACAGATTAACAAGTAACAATATTTCGTTCTGGTACATTTCTTTCATCTTGCGTCGTGACTTGATCCAGCAGTTTTATTGCCGCGATTTAATGAACCCCTCCTTCTCCTTATCCTTCCTCTCCCTAGAACCGCGAGTCTCGCGACCGCAGATAACGACACCCGATTAGACAATACGGTAGTCAACCGTGTCTATATATCCGAACATACTAGGACTTCACCGTGTTACCGTGTTAGAAAACAATAATGGGGCCCACAGGGGGGCTCAAGAAGTCTCCGTGGGGTTCAGGAACGACCTGCTACAATTAAATAACATTTAAAGTGTAATGTTTTATTTATTATATGAATTGTTTATTAAATTATTAATTGTTGTTCGTGTTTTATTTATTTTTTATTTTTATTTTTATTTTGAAGAATTACTTGTAGGTATACTTTCTTTGTTATGAATATAGATGATTTATTTTGTTGGAAATTTATATGAGAGTGAATAAAACCAGTGGCGAACTCGCATAAGCTGCGATTAGGATCGCTTTGAACCTCCAGCGTACCACAGGCTGAAAAAGGCAATTTTTTACCTCGCTGTTTGTGGCGTCTGTTCATAAGCTAATTTCCTATTTTTCACTTTTTGTTCTTAATGATTTTTTTCACAATTAACTTTTTTAAGAATCTCTGTCAATCCGACACTGTACAGCAGTACTTCATTGGTATCAAATTATTAATTGTTTAAAAAGTAATTAACAAGCAAGTGAATGTTTAAATATGCATTGTTTATGATTAACAATTACTTGATATTGCGCTAAAGTATTTGCTCGTTGTAACATAATTATCACCCGCCTTAAGTTCAGTGAAGCAAATAACATAGACTTTAGCGCACCTAGTGATAACTAAATGAAGTTAAGATAGCGTTAAACGTATATCATACACCCACGTAAATAACAAAATTTACAAGATTAATTGCATGGCCTAAAATTCAGGTCTTGAAATTGCACGTTTTATGCGATTCCTTTAGAGATGTGATTCTTTTATATCTTTGTTTTTTTATTAGGTGCAAGTTTGTTTTTACTAAAATAAATTAACTGCCCTAATAATTGTCTCTGCCCTTTATCTTGTTTTTTATTTCGACCTACTCTGCTTCCCCATCCTTATTTGAATTACTCTTCTTTTCTGTACTATCTATTTTGTTGTATTTCCATTGAATCCAACTACGTCTCAACCATTGTTTTTCCACTATTCTCCTTCCTTACTCCTTTTCCCTTTTGTTTCGTTGTCTTTCATCCTCTGATTATACATTTCTAATTTATTTAATTTTTTTTAAGGTTGACTTCACGTTTTCCAACAAGATTACCAGCTCCTGATTGGTGAGTAACTTAATGCAATGCATGATACTATTATGTTATATATAATTAATACCGTATTATTAAAATTGATCGAGTGGTGTTCATGTCGTAGTGTTGTTATGCGATACGATAAGATACTGGATCATGTGCAATGGTAGCTACCAGAGGTAACTAAACTAATAAACCAAGTATTTGTGATTTAAATACTCTTCAATCTTGTAGCGTAGAGTTTAAAAACATTTTGGAATCAAAGAAATTAATCTAAGAAGCTAAGTTACTCTAGATTCATTTGTGGGTAAATAGTACTACAATGATTTTCCTCAACGGAGTTAGCGAAGTATCTGTAAAGCAATTAATCATGTAATTAGATATGTTGTTATATCATATACCTATACTGTACAATTCTGTACCGAATATCACGATAGAGAGCACGTGCTGATAATCACTTTCCTTCCACACTGGAACGAGCATTGCGCCGCACCAGTAATCACTACCACCAGCACCACTACACTTAGTACAGTACCTCGCACTCAGTATCCAGTACCAGTACCAGTACCAGTCTGTCTGCTGTCTTGTCGTGCTGTATTTGACCCGAATTTGTTGCCGTAATGATTCGAAACCACCCAGGTTTACCGCGATTTAGTCAGTTACTTTGTTTCACCTTTCTGCGCGTGCGCCACTCAAATTCAAAACGCAGCTCGTTTGTTGATGTGGACTGACAACCAACATGCACCGACATGCATTGGTTACTAAATACTTTTGCATTTGTTGTATCCGTAATGCACTAAAAATCAGTAAAGTGAGGTTATGTGTCTTATGGAAGTTTTACTAACTACTCCGCTTTAATAATGATACAATATATCTCCAACACAATGGCGCCATACCCCAAATATAATTACCAGTATAACCACTGTTGGGTTATAAGGGCAATTAATCTATAAATGGTAATAAAAATAACCTCCAATTCCCAACGAAACACCGATCGTCGATCAGAGATCGATAGCATGACGAATCAAAAAGAAAGGATCTAATAGATGATAGACCACTGTCTAGTACAGACTGCAGACAACTACCCCATCCCATTTAACCTGGAAAGACATTTAACCCCCTAGGGTGCTCTGGAAGTGAGAAAACATCTGTCCGGACTCCAAAGTCAGAGGAGTCAAATGCAGAGTTTGTCATTTTGTAACGTTCAATTGTTTGTAATTAGTTTTAAATGTAGATGGACGATTATATACAGTGACGCGTTATTTTATGGGCGAAAAGGGCAATTTCCAGTTACATTGGAAAGAAGCTCACTATATTGAAGTTTATAGTGGTTTATACTGATTTTATCGTTGTTCATGGGATATCAAATGTAATTTTTAATGTACTGTCAATGATATCATGCATTTCAAACATCATGACATTTTATATGTTTAATGTTCACTACATCTCAAATGAACCACTTATGAGGACGCATTTGGATGAATGTTAAAATAAAATGTAGACCTGCAGTAACGGATTAGATATTGCTCGCCCCTTCAAAACTTTTCGCTCAGTTCAATTTCTTTTACTCTTAGTATAGCATAGTGGTCCACTAAGTGGAGTTTATTATTTTTATGGAGAATAGTCAGTCCTGCTTTTTGAAATAATGACCTTCGAAATCTTCAAAACATTACATATAGTTATAAAGTAATAATTAACAAAGTAAAAATGTGTTAAAAGGCTGCATAGTTTTCATTTATTATATTATGTAAAATTTAAGTGTAAGTTTACCTGTTACATAACTTTTTTTAGGTTAATGTAATATAAGGTGACATAATAATAGTTATCTTTCAACACAAATTTACATTTTCTGAAGTTAATAAATCTTTTTATGGATGATTATATTATGTTACATATTAAACTAATATATTAGTAAAAGATTTTTAATGTATTTTGAATTTATTTAATAATTTTGTAACTGATTTTCGTTACGTTTCTTTAAGAAAAAAGTATTACATAAATTTTTTTTAAATTTTAATTTGATGGTCTTCTTTGGGCTACCTCTCTTTTTCACACTGTAAATTACAATAATATTAATTTACATTGCTTATTGTATTTGCAAGATCGTGTTAACATTTCCTCGCTTGATTCTTTCTGCTACTGCATCAAATTACGCTTCAAAGTCCGTCTTTCCGCTATTCTCCTTCCCTACTCCTTTTCCTTTTTGTTTCCTTGTCTTTCATGTTCTGACTTCTCTTCCACCTTGTCATCCAGATCTTCTTCATCTTCCTATTCATTTTTTACGTTTTCCTAATTTTCTCCTTTCACCTCTTCTTCTTTTACATAATCTCTTGGCTCATTTGCTTTAGCCTTAAGTTGACTCATACGTTTTTTGACAGTAACTTATTTCCTTTATTTGGAAATTACTTAAAACGTATTATAAATGCTAATTTTAATCGTCGAACCGAACTAGGTGAGGTGAACTGGATCAGGCTTCTATTTTATTTCTAGCTTAAGTAATCATTACTTGTGAAATGATGTGTTGTCTACACATAAATCATCTACACAGATACATATATTAACAAGGTTTACATGGTGTCGCTAATTCCATTAGAAATCTTGAACCTTGTTATTATCTTCGGTTGAATTATTGTCCTATACTTATATTGCGGAACATAAAACACCAATTTAAATGCAATACGTGACATACTTACTTTGACCTCTGGATGCTCTTAAATTCCCGGAATAGCAATATATTTTCATTTTAAATATTATAATTTATTTGACGAACATAAATGCCAAATTTTAAGAACATAAATGTTATTATTATGATGGTGTATTGTTAAATGTATTCGGTATTAAATGTTCGACGAGTTGGTCTTCAGTTCTTCGCCGTCTGTAGAGTTCATCTCCACTTCGTCCGTTTATAATTAAGAGCCCAAACTCTATTCTTATTATAGTGTGCAATGGTTGTCAAAATGTGGCTCGTTTTTTTAATATTTTATTTTATAACTATTACAATCTAGTCTATTAGAATAATTAGCAATTTAACGTTAACGTAATATAAACATAACATTAAAAGTTTTGCTCTTCACCATACCTTATTGTATGATATGAAATATTTGACATAACAATAACGCACGATTACATTTTATTTAATTAAGCTAACTCAAATGGTTTAACCCTTTTCAGTCTTCTCTTTGTTTCTCCATCGTTATCCAGTAGGTGTGCTACCTCGTCATTAACATGTTGTTGGAGTCTTTTGGCAATGGCAAAAATCTTGGAGTCCTAGTGACTCTTGGCAAATTTTCTTACTGCAATGTCCACAATTTCCAAATGTGGTTCGTAAAATAATATTTGTTTCATTGTTAGTTTCGAATAAGTTTTTCTCTTGGGTTTGAAATATATTTTGGAAAAAACGCAAAAGAAAAAATTAAACTTGTGTGACGTAAAATTACGCATTCTCGTTATTATCCGACTATACTTTTGCCTGCGACTATAACTAATTTTTTTTTATATTTATTTATTTATTTGCCTCGACTTTTATTCGTCATAGCCACCATCAAACATTTTTTATATATACAATTTATAATTCAATTTTACAAATTTCTAAATATTTAAATAATTCACTAATTAATTTTGAATCACTAAATAACAAAAATTTTGTATTAACAGGAAAAGTTTTAATCACATTTAATATTTCACTATTGAATTTTATAACTATAACTATTGAACTATATTCTTTATATATTTTTCGATTTTGTGCAGTAGGCACAACTCTGCACTCAATTAGAAAAGAATCTGAAATTTGGCATATACTTAGAAATGGGCAATAAATAACAATTTGGCATAGTAGTATTTGAGAAACAGTGGTGTCTTAAATCTCCTATAGCTACATAAAGAAAAAATACTTATTTAAAAAATTAATATATGATTTTATGTACCAAAAAACTTACCGTGTCGTAAAAATGTTGTTTAATTCTACATGTGAGTGCAGTTAACATTCAGTTTAACTTATATTATATTTTAGTTTACCCGGAAGAAAAGTACTTATATTTTATTTAAGGTTATTCTGCAAACGTCTGTAAAATACGAAACTTTTCAATAAGGGCAGGTACAATGATTTCATCTTTTATCATTTTACTGCATTTCATCATAGTTGGATTGAGCTACATTTAAAGTCCACTAAACTAGCGCTTACATGAAAATTTTCAAGGTTATGTGAAATGCAAACATAAAACGGTCGTTTCTGATAATCCCAGCGCATACAAAATTCACATTGAGTCAAAGTCAGTCCTTGTCGTTGCGTCCCTAGTATCAGTGCACCCTTCCCCCACGAACCCCTTGCCCTTAATATTTAGTCACGCGGTGAACTGATTATTTGAATATTTTTATATGTAAAGACAGTTTATCAATATACACCTTGTGTTATAAATGCACTGAGACATTCACTGATATGTACATAGCAGTGGTGGTCAAATTTAGTGAAGTTTTACATTTACATAAAATAATTAACTCATTTTTAGAAGTGGTTTCTTACATTTTTATTGAAATATAGATTTCCATTTATATATTGACGTTTTTTATTTTTTAAATATCCAAAAATTGACTTCAATTGCATTGACGGATTTGAATTTCTTTTTACCGCTTCATTTTTAGTCATATTTTTGAACCCACTGAATTAATATCGGATTCTGTAGAATAATGAGTAGTCGATTTTATTGATCCTTGTTCTAAATTAGTGATTAGTGATCTTTATAATATCCACACTTTATGTGTATACAGCTAAATTCATAGGATTCCTATTTAGTGACTATTCTATTGCATAAATTTCTTAAGTATTAAAATTGTAGATTTATATTGAGATGTAGAGATAAGTATTAAATTGTACAAGACCGTGCTTTTGTATTTGATTTGATGCAACCACTACAATTTCAGCAATTATTATTTTGAGGATCAATCGGAACGGAAGAGTAAACATTTGGTGAAGTGTCCCTTTTTGTGATGTTTCTATCACTATTTCACTTCAATTATAGTTCGCATCAACTTTATCTTCATTTGTATTCCGACAAATGGAGTTGTTCCGTCATCTGTAGCCGATAAAACAGACATTTCATATGAACGATTGTGAGAAACTGAACTGTAAATGAACTCTTTCATTACAAAATAATCATACGCATCTTCAATATGATGTCAAAGTGACTCCAAAATGCTCCAAAATGTTTACTGGGTACCTTGTACCCATTAGGACGAACCGCCAATACTTACAGCTAGCTAACTTGTCATCCTCACTGCTTACGTCAATATGACTTAAACTGATAAAATATGAGTTTATATTGACAATGCCTGTTATTAATTGATAACCTCATACCGCCACACCACTTACCTACCCCCTTATCCTGTTTACCCCTCTCACAGACAGATGATATTATTGTTAACTCATGGACTTAGTAATCATCACCTGCGCAGTGGGATTCAAATATAAACAGACTTATTTAAAGCGTCCTATCAGTTTAGTTTACCAAGGGACAAGTACAAAAATGTGTGCTTTTATTTACTTAAGTCAATCGAACAAACATTTATTTATATTAACCAATAAATTTCAGTATCTTGCTTATGTGAATATAAACAATATTTATATTTCGAGGTATTATTGCATTACTCAGTGTGCGCTCGTATACTGCGCACAAGTACAATTTGTGTTCATGTAAATTCATGTTGATAAGAAAATAAAACTGCTTTACTTTTAAGCCAATGTCACTGTACACATGTAATTAAGAAACCTGGATTAACGCCTATGTCAACTAGGCGTCTTGACTTTAGGGGTCATCCACTAATTACGTCATATGCAGAGGAGGTATCCTTGGAGTGTGACAAGACGTGCCGAGAGGGTGAGTCATTAGGGTCATTAGGTCACAATATAGGAGATAATGTTTCACATGACGTGACAAGAAGAGAGAGAAATAAAGATAATGAGAATTATATGACATGACGTATGGTTGCCTAGTTTGTGACGTAAATTATGAGAGAAAATGAAAATTAATTGGAGGATACATTTTTTATTGAAAAGAGAATAATTCGCCTGGAAATACATAGAAAAGTTTGTCATATAGAAATAAGTTTGTGATGAGCTTAAAGAAAAGGGCAAAACACAAATATTTTTTAGACTACATAGTAAAGTCTGCAGAATGCAACCAACTTTTTGTAGTTTAATTCGGTCGTTGTAGCAAATTTCATATAATTCTGTTACATCGTCATCAAATAAATTCAAAAGATGGTTAAAATCTTTTACTAATATATTTCTTTAAAATGCAACGTTATATAATCTTGCATTAAAATATTAACCTCAGAAGAACATAATTTTGTATCGAAAGATAACTTTTGTTATATAAATTTATGATAACAGGTAAACTTTTTTATGTTGCGTAAAAAATGCAATTAATCATTAACTTGAAAAATGTCTACTATATACGATAAGTACCGTTTATAAAATGTGAACACTGCCACTTTAATTTTTCCCAAGATTTTTTTTTTACACCACTTGCGGGTCCTCAAGATTCCAAATTGGAATTTCCTAAAATTCCGTTAAGATATTTTCCCAATATTGTAATATTATCAGTTAAATAATCATGACGCAATATTTGTTGGGATCACCTGCTTTAACCTTAAAATAATATTTATTTAATTGATTTCCAATATTTTGTTATAATATGTACTTCATGTTTGATTTCAAGGTGTGTAGTTCTGTTAAATTTATTCAGGTTGCTTTTCCAGACATTATTTAATTGTAATTTAGTTTAATTATTATGAAATCAGAAATTAGAGAAATTATATCATTCAGGAAAAACCCTGATATCATTCATCGAATTATATAATGAGTTATTATAGAGAAAAAGATTAAAATCCGAAGTGATAACAGAACTAGACCGTTGAGCGTCAAAATGGAGTGTACGTTTGATCAATTAAGTGTATAATCTGATACGTGAAATAATAATCAAACCTTTTCTAAAAAATTACCCTGCAACTAAATTGTGGCTGAGTGTAAAAAAATTTTGTATACTAAAAGTAAATTCACTAATTACACAGATATTTCTAGGTTAATATTTCTTTACAAAAACTCTTTGTAAATTCAATTTCTCACTATTATAGTTATATATATCATATAACATATAAATTAAGAAATAAGAGGGGACAATATACCCTGTACCAAATGATGCTAAAATCTGTTGCCGAGAGTTAAAATTAACGATGTTGTTTCCCACCAAAAAGTAAAGTACATAAAAAATATGTATTGTAATAATTCAATGACCATCTACCCTGCTTTAACGTACCTGTTTTCTGAAGGACGAATCATTGAAAAGAGTTGCATAGTGCATTTAACGGAAAAACAAGAATTGGGGTGATAGGTTAATAATGTGAGAAACTAGGATTTGTCAAAATATAAAATTTACTGTAGATACACTAAAATCTTTGTAATCTCTTTAATTTAAATCTTTTCAAAGTCGTTTTTATAATTCTCAGTTGAATTTCAGTTATTTCATAAGTGAACGACAACATTTGAATATTTAAAAGAAATAAGAACGCCAATATACATATATTAACATTTATTTCAATCAAAAATTTAATTATCTTTTTTATGTGGTAATTTATATAAGCTCATTTATAGTATGTTAATATTATTTTGTTATAAACCATCGTTGCTTCTGAAACTTACCAAACATGATAGAATTCTTACCTCACCCTCTCTTGCAATAATCAATTGATAAAAAATATATATTTTTGCAATTGAAAGTGACACATTATCATCAATATTAAATGACAATCTTTTTAAAATGTAACGTATTTTAAGAATAATGTACCTGCCCCAACAAAAGTAAACTGACAAGTAAATAACGAAAAAGCAAACTAAGAAATTAAAAAGATAACACTATCAGAAGTAAAACTGTCGATGTATTGATATACGGCTATTACTTATATCTTTAATAAATTCATATTTCAAAAACATCTCCTCAAATGTTGAAAGGTGTTTGCAAATATTTAAAAACAAATATTAAACAAGATGAAGCCTGTTTAAAATTGATATACTACACTAAGCTCTAGCACTAGAAAGCAGGTCCGGCCGTCCGGTGCCCTATAGTAAATACTAAATCTTATTTAGTGATTTCAACGACTATGTCATATTGATTCGATTCGATTCCTTGTTATAATTTGTTGATAATGCCCCTCTCAATAAATTATTGGAGAAGGCTGCTTTTTAATGCTATAAGGGCCCCAATAATGTTAAAATGTGACTGGTGGGCACAGACTAGACAACGTGTGCGGTAGACAGAATACCTAATCGGTGCAAGATAGCTCAGCTCCGCTCCGTGTTTTTTGTTTATTCTGTCTATGCACATATTCCATAATTTAAAACATGGGCAGGTATCTAAATAGTTATACTATATGGATCACAGGTGAGACGCATCTTGTGTCAGATACCTATACTACACCTATATATCTTATGTTATCTATTGGTGTTAAGGAAATGCAAATAATACATTAATATTGATAGGTATGAATGCATACAGTGTTCCATTGAATCGGGTACAGTCACTGTGACACTGAATATATAGTTGAATAAAATATTAATACAGTGTCTGGGTTCAAATAAATTGCTATATATTGCTTGTATATATTAATGTCAGTAATGAAAAGCCAACTTTTTCAATTCGAAAATTAATGTGGTCTAATTTTAAAACGACTAATTTTTTAGACTATTCTTGGTTTCTTTCAGAAATCTCGTCAGTGTTTGGTTTTAAAGCTTTGACCATATTATCAATCTTAAATAGAATAAAATTTCGAACAAAATTCGCATTTACAACTTTTTTTTAAACCCAATAATAATCGCGCTGTAGCTTCTGGAAAATGAGATATTCTTTCGTTGGATAATATTTTAAGGTGGCATGTTGGGCTTAGTTTTACGGACAGAAACATCACATATAAGGGGTCCACTCTGCAAGTACAAATCTGGGTATTGATGCGCAAATACATAGTTTCAATGTAAAATTTTTAATAGATTTACAACACATTAAATAAAAAAGCAAGCTACATCTCATCTAAGTAGGATAGTTATAATTAACGTTTGCATTTTTTTTTAGCTTTGCTTAGGTTTATTTTGATATGTAATACGCGAAAAAGAATAAATTTTATCGATGGCATTGTATTATTATCTTCATCGGCTTGGGTATTTACAAATAATAGTTAATGTTTTGTAATTTCGATACTTATTGTTCTATTCGATACAGGAATACTATCTAATAACGAATAAGAAAGTTATATAGAATAACATTTCGATCTTTGACACTTTTACAACAATTAATTATTTATTATTTAAAATAAATATTTATTACCATAACTGTACCTATACATATTGATTTAATTTTAAAAGGAAATTGGAATTTGTAATCTTTCATTCGAAATTTGCTTATCTATCATTTACTTAAAACTTGAATAAACAGGGAAGATTTGACGCCGCCCTTAAAAAAAGATATTGATAAAGGTATCCCCTAGTTATCTCTTCTCTATAAATACAAGTATCGTCGTTGTGTTGTTTGTACTCAGCTTTATGAATTATCTTCATTGTGGTTAGAGGTTAAACAGAAATTATTTGATGAGGTTATTTGATTCATTATTGACAGTATGTTTTGCAGTTTGAATGAATTTCATAACCTTGCTTAAATTGACAAATGGTTCGACAAGGAACGCAATATTTTCGTGAAAAAACAGTGATATATTATTTTAATTCGTAGTACGGACTCTTAGGGCCTCCGCACACAAGGCGACTGGTTGCAAACCTTAGCCCCGAATCTGCCCGAACTGAATGAGAATGGAACACGAGTGAGAGAATAATTGTCTATTTTTAGTTTGCTAAAAAGAAATCTTTTTAGGGGAAATAACCTTTTTTTTTTATTCTCACGGAACCAGTAACCTACCCTGTTACTTTCTTTCAAAAATTATAAACGAAAAATTAAAAAAAAAAAATTCTAAAACTTCGCTGCATGTAGAGGGTAGGGGGTGGTATCGTTTTTGAAAGCGGCACTGTGCGCCAGTGTCAATTTCTTGCATCGGTTCAAAAAAATTGAAAATGCGGTACTAATACAAAAAATCCCGAATATACCCTATTCAGAGAGTCGTTGTCGTTAAGTTGTAGGTCGCAGTGTAAAAACGACCTAATAGTTATATTATGGATACATACCACATATGTAAATTATTACGCATTACTTCAATTCACACATTATATACGCAATGTATTTATAACCGATTTTCCGGTATCGCGTGTATTATTACGCCTGACCAGTACAGTAAATTACACTTGTACTTAAATCATGGTACATGTATTCCAGGAGATAATAAATATAAATATAATACTGTAATGTGTTTCGCCAATCATTGATTTGCAGTACAAATATTCCACCTTATTATCGCAAGTAAATAAGCACTGAGCTGTCTTTATTTACTTTACATATTTATTCAAAATTTAGTTATTTCTTTATTTAAATTAGTAATCCAATTCAGGGGTGTTTACCACGGGAATTCTTAATGAAGGAATTCTTAATATTGTAAAGAAACAATATAATGCATCAGTGACGCTTTATAACTTCGTGTGCCACTTTATTTGAGCTCCATTCCAACTCACTGTTTAATTTAAGGTTTTTTTCGTGTGTAATGCCACCAGAGAGACAGTTTCGACAACAGTTTTGTCTGTTCACACTGAACAGACTGACTGGTTTTGTTTTTAGTGTTTTTCTGAGTGTCCCATAAAAATTATAAACATGATAGACAACAACTGACAAGCGCAAATGTTCACGAAAAACAAAACTGCGTGTTCAAACCAAGCAGACTAAAAAACAACAACAAATGTTTTTTCCTTTGATCTTACCAACTCCAGATCAGAATGTGTTTTGTTTACTAAAACAGCAACAAAAGACTTGTTCAGAAAAACAAGTTTAGTATTAATATACAACCTAAATATTCTGTACTTCAACAACGGGTATCCAATCCCTGAAGAATCGCTATCATGTATTTTAAATTTAAAATAATTTCCGTTAAATTTAAATCAAACGGATTGTCTTATTTTTAATCTAATATTCTGACGTCATGAATGCCCAAAATGATATTTCTGAAACGTAGTTAAAATAATTTGATAATAAAATAAATAGAATTTCTTTATCAGCGCGTAAAACCGGATATACAATACTAATTTATTATTCTATTGATATTTTATACAAGTATTTCCTTTTTGTATATGTGTATGTAATTGTAAATCATTTTATTTTATTCTAAATTTGAATAACAACGCAAAAATGAATATATTAAGTAAGGTGAATTATCATCAGGTACTGACTACTGAGTGAACTGGCTTAGACAAGAACTTGACTGGCTTTGTTCACGCGCAGCCGGTTTCAACTTGTATGCAGATGATTCATTCTGCTAGTGCGAAGCTATTTAAGTATTATTTAGCCCTTTACAATAATAAAAAAGTCACCTGAATAAGAATTAGATCAGGTTTTTTTATTATTTTTATTTGTTATATTCTTATTTACATAAAGATCTGTATACATATTTTTAACCGACAATTGTATATCGTACCAAGTAATTGTTGAAAATTTTGATATTTGATAAAGGTGCTGAAAGTGTCAAATAATGTGTTAAATTTTTACGAATTTTTTTTTTCGAAAAACTGAAAATGAATGAATGAAGAAAATATTTGGATATACATACTATATTCCAGGTATATACATTCATGTATATTCTATGTATATACCTACACTGTATGTCATATGTATGTGCATATTTTAAAGAGCTGCATGTATATACATAGTATGTCAAGTATATGCAATATGGCATGCATTGTAGAGTCAATTTTATATGTACCAACAAGAAATAACCAAACCGTTTAGTTCCCTTAAAACTAAAACTTAATCTGATCGAATGTACAAACACCATAATCCATAGGTACTTGGTGTGACGCACTTTACCCATGAGAGCCTAGGGATCTATTCTCAGTCTCAACGCACCTGGACCAGTTTTAACTTGCTTCTGTTAACTTCAGAGTATCATAATGTTATTTGAAGGTTACCTTCTATGTGTATGCTTTTGAAAATGGAACACTATTGATAAAATAATAATAAAAAAAATATTAATAAAGGGTCTGCCTAGATGATTACATCATAAAGACGCAGATGTATTTCTTGATTATTAAACATTAAACAATAAATGGAAAACGAGGTAGGTGAAATGAAGGAGGGTGATGACGTCATTTACAAGTGCTTACAGTTATACAGTTGCTTGAAATTGTAGTAGCTATGGTAATTATAATAATTTTGTTACTTTTATTTGCATCTGTCTATTTTGAATCATAAAAGTTTTATTTGAAATTATTAGTAGAACACCTCTTCCAAAATTTTGCTCCGAAAGAATGAAAACAGGAAAATTTGAGCATAATTTTGTCCGGCACATTGGACGATATAATTTTTTAAGTCTTTCTCAATTCAAATCATATATCAGAATGTATTCAACGGTTTTGCAAACGGAATGTCTCTTGGCGCCTGCACTAAATGATAATTTGGTTAGATGCTAACCACTAGGCTTATGCTTCTTGTTGAGAGGAAGCTTTTGGATGACAGTACTGCGAATATTTAATGCTTTGTAAAATTGTATCCAAAATAATTAACATAACACTAGCATTTCATGATTGAATGATTAAAGGAGCAAGGTTCGTTGATCAGATATCATTTTGCTTTAATCATGACACTTCCAACAATTAAAGGCCAATCGAAACCACACTGTAAAATATAAAAAACAAGGAAACTTTGTATGTTCACTTTGCTGTCTAAAGAGGAAGTCTTATAAAATTAACCTGTATCTCAAAAATTAGAGCTTCATAGCAAAAATGACAGATATTTTTTAAATCAGCATATAAAGGGGACACACACAATACAAGACAAGACAAAACTGACTACGTTTTCTTCATATTCGATCCACGGATTATTATATTTTCTGGGATTAGATATTATAAAGTTATACTGATTAAATACATAATATATACATAATCATAAACTTATTATGCTTATTAATTCTAGTTTTATATATCTCCAGCGAGTACCGGTAAAGTTGATTTTAAATTTCACGTTTTCGGAAACTGAAAAAGTCGAGAGAATAGCACCCAGCACTGATGTTACGTGTTATACAAGCTACTAACAATTATTGGAAACACGTTTCATCACGTAATTTATTAACGTACTCGTACTCTACCTTATTAACCTTATTTTTATAGGTTGTAAAATATAGCTCTACATTTTGACAGAACGACGCCTCGCGCATGCACCTAAGATCCCTAAAAACCAGCGCTATGTCCCGATGAAACGTAAAGGTGCTTCCGTTTATTAATTTTATTTTCTAATAATAATATTTTTTCTAATTAATTTTTTTCTTGTAGGTTTATCGATACCCAGTCTGCTTAATGATTCATAGCTCAAAGGGGCAATACATTGTTTATGAACTGTTATTGAAAAATTAATTAAATCGGTTATTAATTAGATTTATTAGTTCCCCCACTGATGCAACAAGGATGATACACTAATGTTTGTTATATAACAAAAATTAATATTTTTTTATTTGGAAAGTAGCTTACTCGACCAAATTAGAGAGCAATAAAGACAAAAAATTATTCGGATGCTTGAAGAAATTCATCTTTATCTTAAAGCTTACTTACTTTTTATTCACTGATTTATAGCTGCTTTACTTTATAGAGAGATTGCTAAAAAAATTTTGCATGACAGCTATTCTGGTTTTTAGTGCCCCACTGCTTTCACCCTTTCCCCCTATTAATAAAAGTCTAATCGCAATATTTTGTAGCCCTAAAAACCAATTATATTTTTGTGGCTATTACTAAGTCTTCAATGATATGTTCAAGCTTTATTCGTTGCTTTCTAACTGCAAAAGCACTAGCTGTTGTCTATTTTTTAATGTTGTAAGAGTTACTACATTTTAGAAACAAGGATAGGAAGTAAAACAAAAAGAGAGTTACGTTTTGGTTGCGTAATCTGCTTTATTAGTTTTACAAATCAACTAACATCAAGTATAATTACAGCCTACAGTTTTGTTACTATACTACGAGGGTCTCAAGTGTACTATATATTGATAAAGTGGGTTACTAGAACCTCAAATGTCCAATTATTTTTTAATAACTCCTTATATGTTAAAAGATATTAACAATTAAAAAATCCATTTTGTCTCTTTAATTATTAAAGGGATTCAACGTTGTACACATTTCAAGTGCATGTAACATCACAATCCTTGTGTAAGGTTACCAACCTTACAGCTCATAAATCTCTGCTATATGTATTTATATATCAAAATATCAAATATTATTTACAGCTAACATATTTCAAGGAACAATCAAATTTCAAAATTATGTCTGCCTTAGCAGAGTTAAATAAAATAAAAACTTATTATTCTTTGATTTGACTTGATTATTTGACTACCAACAGCTACAGAACATTACCACAGCACTGACCTACTCAACAAATAACTAACGTTAAAATGAATTTCACGTCATACAAATATGACCGACCATTTCTAGCGCTAAAACTACAATTCAAACTTTTAATTGCTCTCCGTCAATATTTAGATATTTAATAAAATAGACACGCCAATACACATTTATTAACATCAATTTCAATCAACAATTGAAAAATCGACCACTAAAAAATGAGGACACAAGCTCATTGTAATGGTGTGTTGATTGATTTTCCCCGTACAAGGATTCATTCTTTGACATAAAACAGTATGTCAGTTCATACTTCTCACTTTATTTATATAGAATTTAGTGCATATTATTCACTATTGAATGTTCAATTTGAGCATGTTAGGCACTACGACACATATGGCGCTAGAAAATACATAAATATATTTATAATATGTATAATTAGACAAACGCAGATTTATTTAAAAATATTTAATTACAGGGATGAACATACCACCCCTAAAAGATATTGTTTTAAATATAACCCAGGGTAATAATATAGAGCACATAACATATTCCTCAGGATGTATAATTTGAAGAAGTAAATAACGAAGAAGTAAAACGCGTGCTAATATTAAAGTATCCTATGTGAGTTATGTATTTTGAAAAATCTTTGTATATATTTAACTAAATATAAAAATTTAATTATAATTACTAAATAATTGTAGCCATTAAGTTAAAAATATAATTCTAAACATACATACAGCACAATACTCAATAAACTCGTAGGATGACATATAGATTGATAGTTACAGATACTGAACGCACTCCACATAACCTCAAATATACGAAATTTAATTTTTACATAAGTAAAACTGCCTTTACCAAATATTCACTTTTATACAGTTATACATATAGCTTCAAATAGCTTAACATCCAGTGTATAAACAATTTAATAATTCCTATCCCTAAACGCTTTGTTTGCGTTTGATCAGGATCATGTGTATTTTTCAGTATAATTTTGTATTTGTGTGTGTGTGTGAATGCCTAACAATACAATAAGCGTATAAAAACATATATCCCAAACCCAAATATACCAATTTTATTGTAATATACTTATTCAGTCGCACATATGTACGTTATAAAGGAATAACAGAGATAGATGTATTGACGTTATTTTAATAGAAAAATGTTTCATCAAATCAGTACCAAGCAGCTGCCGTTTTGATTTTAGCACGCGTCTAAATCTATTCTCAAAATTCCACCATACAATGGATAACGCACCATACAAAATATTGTGCATTCGATTTGTACAGTCACAATCAAAATAAGTTTATTTGAGTTTAAAATAATATTAAAAATGCAAGTTTCAACTTGTATAATTCATCACATTATTTTTGAAAATAATTTATTTTGGATTTGTGAAATTAAGGCTTAGATCTCTCTGAGGAATAATTCTGCGCGGAAAGAAACTCGAATTCTGTAACACATGAAATAATATGAACATACTCTGCGATTATAATTCCGCACGTGTGGAACTAAAAACCCGAGGAAAAAAGTGGGATCAAGACTCAATGGTGTTCTTTCTACATATCTATTTATATTAAAAAGTCCTTTACTCTATAACGTGAATTCGGCACTGATTTACGATGATTTTGTGTTAATCAAATTAAATACAAACATCTACAAAAGTGAAAGTGTAGACAAACGACTACTTAAACGACTTCTACCCTAATTTTAAGTTTGTTTTCTGTATGCTCAAGAAATCCATCTAACAACTCTAACCAAACTATCAGCTAGCGGCGCATAAAACTATTAAAAATTCCTCCAGGGCAATCTGCCACAAATACCTATATTATCTTTCCGCGCTCCACTTGATGGCTATTATTTTAAGTACATGAACAAGCGGTAATTTAATCACTCATCGGTCAGGTAAATGATAGAGTAACTAGGTGCTGAAATAGGTGTAAAAAAAGCTATAAAACGATACAAATGGTGGAAAAAATCCAGGCGCACGTCTTTAATAATGTACAATTATCTGTGATTATTTCAACGCCTGCAGCAGTTCGAAGCAGAACGGACCGCTGGCAGCGGAACGATCTGCCGATCTGCCTATCTGCCTATCTGCTTTCCAGAAGTCTGATCAGCGACATTGAAGATCGCTTTTGTGTGTTTTTTGTTCATTTTTGATAACTGTATCTGTTTCCGGAAATGAAACACATTCTTCCTTGTTATTATTGCAGCGTGGTAGATTGTAAATTATACTCGTAGTTAACCTAATACAGTTTGGGAGCTTTGGAGACTATGAATTGGTTAAACATGTGATATTTTTACCAATGATGCTTCCTAGATCAAAGTTATATTTTCTGGGTTTGGATGTTAATATGTTAAATTGATTATGTACATACATAATCATAAACTTATTAGGCAGCGGTGTAGATCAGACATATAAAGACAAGACACCACATAAACTGCCAACATAGGAAGATGCCGTCGGTGATAGAACAACATCAGAAATAGGCCAATGTTAAATAAAAATAATTTAATATATTATTTACAATTTAACTCGTATTTAAAATGTAAAATAATAAATCTAGAAAAATCTATGAATAAGAATTTGGCAATTTCGCATTTTGAGAGCAGGTGAAAACTTTATTGACACCACGAGTGCAGATCGACATGTTATTTTCACAATAGGACAATTTCTGGTATCAACAAATAACAAATAAAATGACTACCGAAGCAGCTGTCCCTTTAAATTTGTAAAATCATATTTATTTGTGACACAACAGATATTTATTTATTTTAAATCTTTAAAATCGGTTTAAAAGATTTCAATGAAAACATGAAAAGAAAAATTGGAAAAATGTTGAAAGTGTGAATTATAGATTTATCAACGCTAATTAGGTTGTATTATATTATTCTTCTCTTCACATTGAACAGACTATTGCCCAGGTAGAAATGAATCCTAAAATTAGATTTTATAAAGCTATCTTTGCAAGGCATTAGCTAGTTTTAAGGTTATTATTTTAGGTTGGTGCAAAATGAAATGTAACCAAGCTGAATAACCTTGCAGGATTAGCTAGTATCAATTGGAAAACGCATGCATTTTACTCTTTCAGCAAGTTTGCGATACGCTTATAAAATGAGCATACCAAATTTCATAGAACGCTTGGAAAATAAGCTACTAGATAGCTAATTTTAATGCTTAATTATTCGTTTAGAGTTGTGTTGTATATTATTCTAGCAACAACCTTGCAGTTAGCTTGTATACCAGGACTTGTACACCAAGCATAAATAACGCAACTTTCAAGTTTCAAATCTGCACTGCAAGACAATTTTCTGCCTGGGTGGTGACGTCGACATTTATAGTAGGGTGTATTCGAGATAATTAGCATTAGCACAGTTTATCAGTAAATTACTGTAGTGATGATAATTAAATTGCAAATATTATATCTATACCGTTTCTCTCTCTCTCCGACCCGCTGGAGAATGAAATCGTGAACACAAAGAAAACCGTCCAGCTATGAGAAAAGGGCTTTCATAGTTGACAATATATATAAATGGTAAATGCCCTAGCCGTCTCAGCGCCGGTAAGGTTTAGCGTATTCCAGCGTGATATAATTCTTATTCGAACATTTTCAAATCATTAAATGTAATTTTAAAGCGAATCTGTTCATTTTTCGAATCTTAGTCCATTACAGAAATTCTAATTTAAAACTAGAATAACGGAAATGAATAGCTCGTTAAAATCATAAATTGCCAATAATAGATGACCACTTTTTTTGTTATGTGCATATTTACATGAAGTTATGAGTCTATAACTATTCAGCCAATCAAATAAAGCAATAACGGGTCTAATATGTTATTTCTTTACAACTAATTAAACACAAACCTGTTATGTTCATTCTCGTTCGATATAGATAGATATGGTAAACCAGTAACAATAATAAATGCATTTGATTGCAATAAATCCGCACCGCACAGCTTTATGTGTGGATATTAACACTTATGCTTATAATTATGCATAGCAGCCATTGAAGAACCGGTATTGCACCAGGCATTCAAGCAGGAGGCACCAGGCGTCTCCTGTCAGTGATCAGAACGTCAACGAAGCCTGGTGCATCTACTCTTACTGGTAGAATCCCCCCTGAAAATACCAAAGCACCGGGCGAAAAAATCGACCGTTAGAAAATCTATTATTTTCTTAACAATACCCCTGTATACATAGCATATATGTATATAGAAGTAAAGGCAACCTCGAACATAACCGAGGTGCACAATTCAAATTGTATATAATATTTACACCATGTATGTACGTTGTGTACAGGGTGTGCCATGAGGAAATGATCAAATGAATAACCATGGCAACCATGTCAATTCAAGTAAGTAGTAGCTATAAAAACACGGTTTCACTCTAAAACACACAAACTTCGCTAAAATCGCTATGCTTAAAATTATTCTCTAATCCAGATTATACATAACCCTTATCCCAAACAATTTGCATTACTAAATAATTTTAAAGATGTGTTATGTTATTGACATGGTTAATTTTAGTTTGACCCACATTGAACATATATTTCTACCTACGCTTTAATATTTATTAAAATTCTTTAAATATTACTTGGAAATATTACCTACCAAATAATAAATCCTTAAATTAACATAGCCATTTACGAACCAAATTGTAAGAAAACAAATTTCGCTAAAATATAAATAAGAATATATATAGTAATATTAGAACTTTAAGTTTTACTATTTATGTTGTAATTATTTGCTAAGAATAGTACATATATATCTAACATCATACAGTTCTTAGTGTACACCCTGTAATCTACCCTACACCCATAGTGCACATTGCTTTTCATACTCGTTTTTACACACTTGTTTTTTTTCCCTTTTCAAATCAACATTGAATGCATTATATCACCCGATAGGTTTGTAGGCTTTTACCTTTAGATGATTGTGATGTTGATGGTGGTGACCTGGGTTTGCTGTACCCATTTATTCCAAAGGACGAGACTCTGGCACGCTTACCCCAATGACTGGCTAAAGGTGCACATTTCGTTCGTTGAACAGTTGGTAGTCTGCAATTGAGAGGAAGCGACAATAGTCTGATAATTCAATTTTACTTTTACATTATTTGTTTCAATTTGTGTGTTATAACCTACTAAATCCTTTTACATTTGAACTTAATGCAGAGTCGGTTAGAGGCAGTTAAAGCTAAGTCGGTAAGAACGGTACTAAAGAATCTGTCAGACTAGGTGGCATTTCTAAACGGAGTGATTTCCCAATCATCATCTTACCTTTATAATAAATTGCACTCGTTGTTCACCACTCCATTTTCAAAATTTCTTTTATCTGTGTTCAACATTCTGTTGCAATTCTGCGAAGCTCTTTATCAAATAATCGAAAGTTTATTTTTCGGGATATTTTGCAAGTATAAACTTGCATGATCTTGTATTTCTTTCGTTATAATACTGCGATATCAACTACTAGATTATATCCCCCACAGGTAGAAAATGTAACGCAATGTAACTCTTGAATTAGCTTGTAATAAGCTAGCAAGAGTGAACCCTTCAGAAAATAGAAAATGAATCATGGAATTAGCTTGTTTTAACCTAGCTAGTGTGAAACTACAGTGTAAGACAGTTTCTATTGATTGTAATATGATAATCGTGCATTTTATAGATTGGGTTTATTATAGAGTGAGTAGGTTCCGATATTTATTATTTTTATAGTATGTTTACCATTGGGTGAGTTATATTATTGCCACCGTTGGAATTATGAAATTTATTCCATCTCTAGGAACATAACTCGAATCAAAGCGTAGCTGACTGCGAACTGCCTCATCCATTCAGACTACATCGTGTGTTTTCTTGTTGTATTGATACCGAAACCTCCAAAAACATATTGGAGGTCATCGGTGATAGAACTTTGCATCAAAAATAGCCGACGTTCAATAAATTAATTAAGAAAAAAAATTATACATACATCCCAGTAAACAATTTGGTGAAGTGCCCTATTTAGTGACGTTTCTATCACTATTTCACTTCAATTATAGTTCGCATCAACTTTATCTTCATTTGTATTCCGACAGGTGGAGTAATTTCGCCATCTGTAGCCGATAAAGTAGACTATATGAAAAAATGTGAGAAACTGAACTATAAATGAACTCTTTAATGACAAAAAAATCATGACGCATCTTCAATATGATGTCAAAGTGACTCCAAAATGTTTACTGGGATATATATATAAATATATAATCAATTAAATTGAGCCCGAAGATATCGTTGTCTGGCACCAAACATCAACGTGCTTGACCACTGTGCCTCTATGCATATTCATTAATAAGATCACATACTCGTATGTCTTTCATCTCAAGTAAAGAACCTGTAATACACAAAAATAACTAAGAAATTCCTGAAATATTTTCGCATTGTAATTTAAACAATTTTGCACCTAACCAAATATAAAAAACTACCTGTTTTGATAGATGACTGGAGCAACTAGAGCCACCTTGGGCGCTTTTCATTCTTTTAATTCTATTGTAACTATTTTAGAGTCTTAAAATATATATCCCGACTATAACAAACAAATAATGCATCTAACATTATTATTGAAAAAAAAAAGTAAAATGCATTCTTTATAGTTCATTGCTTTCCTATTCAAACAAAATGCCATATCTAATGTCTGCAACAATGAACCATATGGAAAAAATACGTTAGATTAAAAATCCAGGTTATTGCCAAGGTGCGCATTACAGTGCAGTTGCAGGGCCTGCCTGGGTTGTGCAACGAAAATCTACGGATAGGAGGTCTAGTGAACTGCACAGCTTCAAGTGCAAGTAATGAACCAGGAAAACATTAACCAGTAGTGCTCGAATTGTCACCATTCTACCTGGTATCATATATTGTAAATTTATATTCGAATTATGATTGGATTTAAAAAAATACATTGAAAGAAATAATAATTTTTATAAATCTGAGAAATTAAAAAAAAATGATCTGTACGTTGTAAATGTTGTCACATTCTCACAAGCTACATATCTTAAGATCTTCAAGCTTTGCGGAGAAGAAGATAAACTTGACTATGTATTCTTGAACTGCAAAAATAAGAAAAGACAAGCAGATATAATACTCAGGTTATCAGGTTTTATCTTGATCGCAGAAGTTGGAAGCGAATTAATTAACTAAATGAGTTGCGAATTTTATAATTGAATAAAGACTAGAAATTTAAAATAAAACACTATATATGCAAGCGATATAATAACTTTAATTTATTTATAATGCTTATTTTATTCTAATGTATATGTAGGTATTTTGTAAGATAAGTTTTAATTGTATATAACATTATATATGTGACTGTAATATATTTAGTAAATATCGCAAGGAGTAGTATGTTACAGTTTTATAGATAACTAGCTAAACTCGACCACTATTCGCTGTGATTTAGTCTGATATGAAATGAATGGGAAAGTAAATAGAAAAACGCACAAACACAGACGACGATCAACTGGAAAGAAACAAAATTAATTCAATTCGATTTTCGAAAACACACGCGTACTCAAATGCAAAGTTGTATCAAAATTTCAAGTCAATCGACCGACTAATACGCAGATAATATTTGAACTGCTACTTTATTGAATTAGTCAATAAATGTTAAAGTTTCACAATGTGATAAAGTCTTATAATCAGTGTTGCTAAAGTCATCAGCACGTTCTAGCAAACAGGTGCTAGCTAGTGTATAAGTATATCATTTAAATCTCTATTGACAAATTTAAACGTGCCAAGCTATTCCTAAGAAAGAAATTCGATATAATTCGAGCACGTGAACTTAAAACGAGAGTCTGCAAAGTTTATATAGCGCACGGTACAAAGCAAAAGTCTTGTAAGAGATTTTCTAAAGCATAGCACACACATACATACAAAAACACAGACACTACAAAAAACTAACCCAGCTGTTTTCATTCAAGCTAAAAGAAAAAATTGAATTCATATGACCCCATTCATTATTGTCCCAAAAGCCTAAAGCCTACGACAAATGCACAAAGACTTAAGAAAAGAATCCTATAAAGACCATAACGAAATCCTAGAAATTTAACCTGCAGATCTATATGTACTCGTATGCATATTCAGGAATGAATGCGATAGATATATTTAAATAGTGGTTAACAGACAAGGATAAAAGTATCATTCAGAAATTTGTGTTTAGCAAGTGCATTAGAAAATGTACAGGTTGCTAAAATTTTGCCGGGTTTTATTTGAAAGTGCAATTACAACAAAGTGATTTTTAAATATTTATCAAATGGCAAAATGTTAAAAGAGTTTTGTTAATTCTTGTTTAATTCCTGATTTAGTAGGGCATCTGTAATTTGTGAAATTAGCTGCGGTCCACATCTTAGAGTGCCTCACTGGTCTTCGCATTTATAAATATCATCACGTCCATTTCTTTGGAGCTTAAAAGCAAATCAAATTCATGAATTATAACCCGTGGATAATTATTATTGTGGTAACTTAGCTTTAACTGTTCGTTGACTTGTTCCTGTTATATTTATCATTTAAGGAATTTAACCTATAATTCCGTATCAGTATAGCAAACATATGTTCTTATACTCGGCTCATGCTATTGTCATTTAGAATAGGAGACGATTGTGTCTCCATGTTATACAAATGTTTCCAAAATTAGACAAACTCTTCTAGTCGACATTAACGACAGTTACAATGAATGAATTTGTGTTTATTTTGAAAGACATTTCTTCAAATTCTCTCTTCTGAAATACAAAATGGGAATATTATGTTACATCACAGCATCCGCACGTGTGTTTGCAATTATCTTCAGTCTCAACGTCAGCAAAAGAATCAAAGAAACACTTGTTCAAACAGAGGATCCTTTTATGTATCACGTGGTCCCAAAATTTTGTAAACTGTTGTATTTATCTATAGTATTGATCAAACTTGAAACCAACTTCTACGAGTACACAATTACAATTACAGTTTCTGAATAACAGCGAGATAAAGTTTATATTATAAATCAGCGAAGCACCAATTTTTTTCAAAAACTTACAATAATTATATTTTGTACAAATGAGCTTGCGTCCTCATTTTTTAGTGGTCAATTTTTCATATGTTGATTGAAATTGATGTTAATAAATGTGTATTGGCGTGTCTATTTTTTTTAAATTTCTAATTGACGGAGATATAGCAATTAAAAGTATGAATTGTAGTTTTAGCGCTAGAAATGGTCGGCCATATTTGTACGACGTGAAATGCATTTTAACGTCCGTTATTTGTTGAGTAGGTCAGTGCTGTGGTAATGTTTTGTAGCTGTTGGTAGTCAAAATAATCAAGTCAAGTCAAAGAATAATAAGTGTTTATTTTATTTAACCTTGTTACGGCAGACATAATATTGAAATTTTATTGTTCCTTAAAATAGCTGTAAATAATATTTGATATTTTGATATATAAATACATATAGCAGAGATTTATGAGCTATAAGGTTGGCAGCGGTTGTGATGTCACATGCATTTGTAACGTGTACAACGTTGAATCCCTTTAATAATTAAAGAGAAGAAATGATTTTTTTAATTGTTAATATCTCCTGAGAAAAGAAGTTATTAAATAATTGGACATTTGAGGTTCTAGTAGTCATCTTTATCAATATATAGGTACAGTTTTATAGAAATTAAGACATAGAACACAAGTCCATTAATTCCGCTATTGAGTGTGTAACTGGGCTCGCTTGAGCCCTTGCAATTGCTTAGTGAGTGCTACATCTACCAATTTTTAATAATAACACATTCACTGCCGAATATACTCGTGTTTAATACGCTCTTCGGTGAGTTAGCATCGAATGGGTTATTAGCAAGGTCCTCATAATCCTTAATAAATGAAGTAGGTACATATGTTAGATTAATTTAATGGAAGATAGAGACCCCGCTTGTAAAATAATACGCAAACTAAATAAATTCTAAACTGACAGGGAAGAAATGAATACCGTGAAGAGTAGTGATATTTGATAGTAGGTGTGTCTTGTTAGGGGACGTCGCGTGTGCCTTCCTCTCATCCTTCCCACTTCCCTTAAAACCCGATGTGACCTTTGTATATCTTTAGAAAAGTGGCCGGAAACGGAAACAGTGATTTGAGAAGGTTTGTCTGCTATAGGAATTGTTCAGATCTGAACTAATAAATGCTAAAATGTTTTACATTTTATGGAGCTTTAAAATTATATTGCTTGTGTGTGCATAATTATAGTACAATGTCGCTAATGTTATGTATGTATTTTGAAAGTAGGTATAATGTGTTTAATTTCTTAGTAATGTTTTTGATAACTGGTTTGAATATAGGTAGGTACTGGTATTGAAATATTCAAGGTGTTAATTTACATATTTTGGTCTAATAGAATAGTTTCATGGAAAAAGAGGCCTAGTTTTTTTTTAAATTATAATATTGCGTTTTCAACTACTAAGTATTTCAATATAAGTATACATTCAGATTTATAAGTTTGTTTATAATTTGTTAAGAGATTTTATCCCGGCAATCAAACTCGTACCCAAGAAAAGCTGAGTGTTAGAGTCTACAACCTATTTATCTCTTACGTTTAGAGTTAAGTTTCAAGGCGGAATAAGAGTCAGAGAAATTGAAAGTCTAAAATTTCTAGTCAATGATAAAGTTAAGTACAAATATTATAATAAATGATGCAAAAAATATATTTCAAACTAGGAAAATATTATTAAAGAATGGCTTTATTCATTTCTTATTAGAGTACGTACTATTTTTCATAACCACTTTTACAAATCAAGAGTATTATGTACATATAAATAGTAAACAATCAAATCGAATATTACATCACATTAACCACAATATTTACATAAAATACAAAACACTTACAATGGTTATTCATTAAAAATATCAGTTTTATCTTCCACGTTCCTTTCTGCACAAACATTAAACTGAACAAGCTTGTAATTGTTCTTAATTAATGCAAAACCATATCGCTACTCTCTTATCATTTATAAGGCGCACGACATATTCTTAAGTACATAAAATATTTATTCAAATTGCAAACAAACGCTCTGATAATACTTAGTTGTGTTTTTATATTTGTAAATATAAATATGAAGGATTATAATTTTTAGGGCGGGATCCTGTACTTTTTAGCTGCACCTTTATAATATTATTTTAAATATTGTGAATAATATGCATTATTCTTTTTAATCACTCGTGCAAATATAACAGTAAATATAGTAAATTAGTTATTTACTTAATTCTGCTTATAATACTTTATTATAGAAATATGAAGGCTACGATGATTTTTTTATTTATAAGGAGTTAGCATTTTTAGCATGAGCTTTTATATATATATTTACTAACAGAAATAATTTGGATTTTTATTATCAGATGAATTTATCATGAGTTATTCTGATAACGCCAATTTTGGGCGGTCCTAAAGAAATGAGGTCCTAATGGCTGAATTTTTAATATCTTGAAACGAATATTTGTCAAATGTTTATCTGTGATATTTGAAAGTTTGAATAAAATATTACATTTATTATATTAGAAAAAAATAGAGAAAATATGCTTTTCTTGCCTTTGAAACCCACCTAACACCTTAATGTAAGCGGCTTACAGGTTCGCACTGTTTCCATCAAACGCTTTGGCTTATTGAATAAAACTTCAACCTCAATTGTTTTGTCATACAAATGTGTTAACGTCGGTATTGTTCATCAAGGGTGCTTTGAAGAAAAAGCTGCATTTGTCATTATGTAGCTGCCCCTCATACGCCTTCCCTTCCACTTTCCTCATCTTCCACGTTTTCTAGCTGCAAACATTTACCTTGAGAGATACCTGATTGGTAGTTATGGCATAAACTTATTCCATCTGCTACAATCGAACCCGGACCCATGAGTAACTGTTTATCAGAGTTTGCCACCTAATTTC
Source organism: Panorpa germanica (assembly GCA_963678705.1). NCBI lineage: Eukaryota > Metazoa > Arthropoda > Insecta > Mecoptera > Panorpidae > Panorpa > Panorpa germanica. The sequence goes on from OY783217.1 coordinate 12,318,697, forward strand.
TTCAGCCACTTAAAATACAGCTACTACAGTTAACCAACTTGTCAGTAACCTAGTCAGTAATGTAAAAATATTATCAATATGTTGTATCTTAGGTTGACATGGCCTTTCTGCACATCTACGAAAATCTGTGCACATATAATAAGCACCAGGAAGTAATTAAATTAGATATACTTCGATTATTTAAAAATTGGTACAGTATTACATAACAAAACAACCATTGTAAGTTACAAAACAGTTATCCCTTTGATAAATTGTACTTACATTAGAAGATAGGCGATCCATAAAGTGTACGACGCATGTGTCACAGATAAAGGGATTTGACAGAAACACACATGACGATTGACGGAATAAGGAAAAAGAAAAAAAACATCAAAACACCACCAGCAAGTCTATAGGCTATATACACTACAAGCTATTTGAGTGAGTACAATGGATATGCCTTGTACTTGTTATCAATCGATGTTGCTGGTATTTGCATAAAGGTGCGTGGCTATCAGTGTGTTGGGTTTGAGGGGGAGTGCTGAAGTTGACGGTAGAGCTAAGCAAAGAAACACCAGGACTAGGTAGCTTGGAACTGTTTGATTGGCTTTTTACTTACTTTTACTGTGTTAATATTGTTAAATAAAATTGAAATTGACCTCTTACAGAATGAACCCACTCTGACACTCGGATAAACTATCATAAAAAGAATAACTTCTTTTGACACAACCTTGAAGTATATATTTCTTTAATTATCATTAAATATATTATATATTTACTCCAGCTCACCTGTACAAAATTAATATTAAATGCGACGATAGATGTCAATGTGGTTAAGAAGAAACTTTGAATCATATTATGTTTGAATGCATAAATTATAGTTTAGAAAGATCAAAATTCTATAGTGAAATATTAGATGTGATTAAAACTTTTCCTGTTAATACTAAATTTTTGTTAAGTGATTCAAATTTAATTAGTGTAGTATTTAAATATTTGTAAAATAGAATTATAAATTGTAAAATATGTATAAAAAATGTTTGATGGTGGCTATGACGAATAAAAGTCAAGGCAAATAAATAAATAAATTTAAAAAAATTACAAAAAGAATTAGTAAAACAATATTAAAAAAATGATAGAGATATAAGTTATTCCGTAACATTTTTTTTTGGGAGATTTCTTCGACTGTCGTCACAAACATCAAGTAACCTCCCGAAAAACGTGTTCCACGGAACAGATTGTATCTGTGCCATTTTTTATATTTTTTATTATATCTTTACTATATTTATAATATAATAATAAGAAGAAAATATATAAATAAGATAATAAGAAAAGAAAAATGTATTTAAAGGTTTTTACGACCGCCAGCGTGCCTTAACTCCTTAACAAAGTTTTAAAATAAATGTTTATAACGTAAATTCTTATACATATTTCCTATAGTCCAAAATCTGTACCAATCTATGCCAAAAATACCTATAAAAAATTTATAAATTAATAAAAAATGTCACAATGGTCATTAGAAGCAACCATTTTATTGATACCTTAAAAAGAAATCTAAAAAATTAAAAGATTTGATATATAGCAACTATCATTTATTATACCTACATTATAGTATATCCATCTCCTTTACACTAAGTATACTGTCACTTTATTCCAGTTGTAAACAAAATTTCTTCTATCTCTTTCACTCTAACGAAATACCTATACTAACCATTTCACTCTTCCGCATATGATTTGGGCATCTCTGTTGTTGAGAGGTTTGATCGAAGGGTCGCGTGGCATGTAGTTAGGACACGTGCGTTAAGCACCGGTACATAAACAAACACGTGTGTGTATGTGTGTGTGTGTGTGTGTGTAGGTATATGTGTTACGTGCCTGATGCTACGTTCAAAAACACGATCAGCATCATCCTCAGCATGAAACGGGCGTTACGATTAGAAGACGAGACATGTCTTGCGTTTGTGAAATAGATTTGTGTCATGTGATCTGATGACGTCATTGATGAATAATTTATTTAATTGGAGTGTAGTTGTCACTAATGAGGCTTTGTTGTATATGCATTTTCTTTACGTGTTTGGTAATAATTTAGTTGACAAATGTTACGCAGCAATTAAAGGAAAGGTCAATTGCCTACGGCCCTCACCAAAGAGGGGATCAAAACATTTCTTTTTATGAAAATATTATAAAATAAAGTAATGTGATAATTCGTTATGGTGATTCAATTAAAATTTAGCATTCGTGAAGGTAAGTGGCACAAACCAATCTCTTAGAATCTCATTACTCTTGTAAGAATACAGAAATTGGAATTAGGAGCCACACGAAAAAGTTCGAAAGACTGTTTTTAACTTAAATTATGCTTTTATAAAGAACTTTTTGTTTTATTCTTACTATCTATAGTCTATTCTTTCTAGGAAACTTTCATTACATACATTTGGAATTTATTATATCCAATTATAACTAGGGGCGGGTGTACCTTAAGTGCACTCGTGCGCTGCTCTACCAAATATTTATAACTTTAAAAAGAAAAAGAATCACAAAATATCACTTAATACCCCACATACATACTGACTTTTTACTTAGGAAGTTACAAGAAATCAACTTAAGCTCTTTGCCGAATTAATTAAAAATTATTTTCACTCGAAGAAATATTTCCCGCGTGCTCTCCACAACGCACGTAGCTGCTCAATATAACTACTATAGAATATGCGATATATCGATTAATATAAAAAAAATATAATAATTTAATATACAAAAAATTAAATTATTAATAAGAAAATGTCGTTTTATTGTAACTTTAAGTCATAATTCTCTATAAGCTAGTACAGTGACGACCAATTCTCGTAGCAAAGCTGTCGCCACTGGTTAAACCTCTTATTTGACGGTAAATTACTAATAACTTGGTCTCGTACAGCACGAGGATAACATATATAAAAAGATGAGTTATGTATTATATCTTATTATATCGTATTATCTTAAGAACTTATTCCAATTATTTGTCTTCTCCATTTTTCAGATGTTTCACTTTATTAACTTTTTGTGTAAAACAAACTTTTATTGAAAAATTAATATCACGCAGATAGATAAAGTAAAGCGTATAGTTTCCACTTTTATAGTAAGCATCCACAGGCCCGCATGGATTGCATCAATCACATTGGATTTATAAAATAAGTAACTTATGGTTTATTCATATATATTGTCATAGTAGAACCATAGATGTTACTGCATACGCCTTCCGTTCAGTTTCTCTTCTCTACTAAGCTCATGCGTTTGATGCGAGAGATGCGATGGAAAATCTACTTGCTCTCCTTCCCCCAGCGCCCTCTCTGCCGCTTTGTTTTTGACACATATTATATAAATTTTGATAAAGTAGAAGTATTAATTACATCGCAAATTACACGTGTTAACGAACATACCAGTAAATGAATACAGCGCAGATTGAATATTAATTACTTAATCAATGTATCGTGTAATTTAAATGATAGCTATTAAACGCTGACTGATAAATGCACGCTACCGCTGATAATCTGATATCGGGAACACAATCAATGCGTTTATATAAGCAACACATATGTTGGCTGCACTGGCGTACAATGTTTCTAGAATTATTAATTACTATAAGAAGATATATCATTTATAACTAAAAGTGATTAATCATTAATATTACAAACGAACCCATACAAAAATCATCGAACAAACGATAAAGATCGATGATATAAAAAATAAAAATGTTATAAAAAAATTGCAGGTGTGATTCGTTGCAACCAGGTAGCAGAAAATACTTGTAAATCTGATTCTAAACAAATATATTATAGCAACAAAACCTTGCACATAAGAAAGTCTACATATTTTTTTATAAGATCTTTATATCGTATCGTAAAGGGTTAGGGCTTAAGGGTTGTTCAAATAAACCCTTACCGTTTCTTTTGTGTTACATTTTTTTAGTTTAAACCGCCGATTTTCAAGATGTTATAAATACAATGCGATTTTTTCAGCAGGTTTTCATTCAAGTCATGTTTTAAATCAAATATATATCTTTCTCTGTTTGATATATTTAAAAATTATATTTTTGTTTCGTTTTAATTATTAAATTGGCATTCTTTGTTAGAGGTTTTAGAAAACTTTGGATGCAGAATTCACTGCATGAGATTTTTGTGTTATATACTCGTATTTTTAAATCTTTGTAAATTTAAACTTAAGAAAAAATTGAAAAGTTATTTATGTTAAAGTGAGCAAGGGTTTTAGAGTATAACTAGTAACTACTGCGATGTTAAATTTTAACTCGTGAACATTAGTAAAAATTTGATATATCTTTTAGATATCAATATCACTTACATAATACGTTGTCCCAAAAGAAAGTTTCTTTTTATGGTCATTAAAAAAGAGCAAAGAAGACTAGATGTTGAAAACAATTTAATTATTATTAAAATACAGATATAGATAAATTGTTTTTTTTTTAATCATGTCATCTAGTAAAAACGAGAAACAGAATTTCTAAACAATACGCGGCACATTGATTTTTGGACATAAATTTTGTGAGGATAATCACTAACTCGCCTTCTCCCTTTTTCCAATATGTTAGAACTATATTCTTTAACTATAACCAGCATACTTTTGCAGTTCAGTACGTAAATCTTGATGATAACTTTTTTTTCTCTATAGATTAATCGCAGTTTTTAAGCTCTCAAAACGCACGATTCGTTGCTGAAAATACATAGCTACTGAATTCCAAAAAAAATCCTACGAATACATCCACACATGAACAAACTTATGGAAACAATTAAGGATTTTGTAATTATAATTAAAAAAAACTTTTACCAGAATTACAAACCATAAAATAACAATATTAATACTTTAAAAAAATTCACACCAGATATAATGTGGTATGGGAAATATGCAATGCTTACTACATTATACATTATATAGTTGTATAAGTTAGTTTTAAGATCATTTAAAAGAAGTGTTTTCCCCACTTTTTTTTACACATGTGAAAACAAATATTTTTCAACCCAACTCCTTTCCATGAAAAGAAAATAATAGTAACAAAATAATAATGGCATTAATAGGAACTAGATATATCTAAATTAGTTCAAAGAGATGTATATTTAATCACATATAAAATCACATTGTTTCTGTAAAAACTGTATTATAGTAATATTGAATTTTCCGATAATTTACAATTTATTTTTTATAAATCTCAATTTTTTTAACATTGGAGCAACTGGCAATCCGATCAATATGATCGATGAAGTCGGTGTGAGCGTGACAGATGAAGTCTTATAAATCAAGTTAGCACATATACACCAAACCGTCAAAGCAGTACTCGTACTTGCAGCTTTAGCAACACAAATCAACCTTACCTACATTCCAGCATCCAAATCATATAGAAAATTAAACCAAAATTCCAGGAACTTTTTCAAATAATTCACAAATTCAAGTAAACACAGTACCTTTAATTTTTAGTGATATTTTTACCTTTAAAAATACCTCTGTATTGCGATAAAAAAACCATTGTATGAATGAAAATCAGTCATAGTGCGTATACAACAATACGTATAGTATTGCAGGACTAAAACCTGGCCAAATCATTGTCCTTGCATCAACCGTTAAGAAGGAGTCGGAAGATGCATTGGAGCGCGTCTCGAACTCGAACTCGAACGCGCACCGGTGTACTCTTTAAGACGGGTGTCCTGGGGCATGGGGATGATGCAAACAATGTTACTCCATACACCACTTCGTCCGTCTGTAGATGGGGACTGGGAGGATCCAACGTTAGGGTGGATGTGTGCATATAAGACTTGCATATGTAGTGTCTTAGAATTTAAGGGATAAAAAGATGATGCCGATAGCCAAGGTGACGATACTGATGTTGAATTGTTGATGCTTACTGTGCAGACACTTTATTTAGTGAACAAACTAAAATTTCGTAAAATTTCTAATACATAAATATGATATAAATGAATCTTCAAAATATGTAAAAGTTATGTAATAATTAAAAATCACTTAATACCATATGCTTACATATTTCAGCATTCTATCGTGCCAAATGGAATACGGACAGTCTAAAACTTGTGAGTATGGAAACTGGTCTACGTTTGAATGGAGTTAAGTGCATTGACGAATATCCAACAGATTGTAATATCATTTACTTTTATTTACCTAAAAGTAATAGAAATTTGTAATATTCCCAATTGAGGTAGACGAGCAAGGTGCGCCAATAGAATGTAATAATGGTGCATCCGTGCTTCACCGTTTTGTTCCCCTTGGTTCAAATGGAGGTACGTCAGATCAATACATTTGGAACCACTTGGAGCCGCATTTAAGCTAAAATTATCTAGTAGTCTTGAAATACATTAGAACACATGCATCATCAAATGTAGTTTTCTGACATGATAGCAACACTCTTAAAAAAACTATAAATTTAAGAATATTTCTAACGCATATTTTAGAACCACGTATTAAGAATTGTGTAACAAAATGAGACAAAAATTAATCTTAAAAAAAGAATAGCCCGTTCCTAATTTTAATAGGCATTTGTTTATTTAATTTGTAATAAAATTAAAAACATTGTCAAGAGTTTATATGATAGAACTATTACTAACATATAAGTAGACGGAAATAAAATAAAAAGACTTTTTTTGTATAAGTTGCACACTTATAAAGACTCTGACTATTATGCTTCTCTTAGAACAGCTGGATTTTGAAAGAAAATCACGTCACAATTTCTGGCACGCTTATTTCAGACCCAGCTGTTTATCACAAGCGGTGGTGGACTGTTACACCCATACACATGTGTACAGAACATATGCACAATTCATTCCCCATACAAATCCAGAATAAAGGACTGTCTGACTGTCTGAGGTAAAAATGCCACCTACAACTACAACTAGCTACCAAGTGTGGAACAATCTGTTAATCAACTTAAAGTATTTAAGTCATATCAGATTAGTGAGGCATTAATATGTACGGAGATCCCGTTGGCTGATATCTAGACTCCACCAGCAGATCAAGGTCTCTCGAGGAATGTTCAATGAAAAGGCTTGTAAGATTTATTGCCGGATGCAAGTTCACTGTAAATATTTCCGCGAGTTTTAACCGCATAGCGCAGCGTGAAATTTGACCCAATGTCAGTGATTTAATGAACAATGATTTGCAAATACGCGATGTATACACACGTAAAATTAACTTTTATTTACAAATCTTCGATAAAATTGTCCTCTAAAAACTACTGTCTTTGAAAAACCCAAAAATCGGTAACCTTAAATTCGCTTTGGCATCTTCTTTGGTTTTTAAGGACGTTTTCGAGATGTAATGTTATTAAAAGGTTGTGTTGCGTCTGCGATGAACAAGTGGATAGTGGAAACATAGTCGTTATACATACAAAACTGTTTTTAGGTATGTACAAATACTATCAATGTTCAATATGCCGTCCCAAGAGGTTATTTTATTAAAACATCGATTTGTTTTCAATAGAAACTGGTGTAACTTAGACGACTAATGTATTTGCTTCTCATTCACTCTCGTTGCTTCCCATAAAAATGATTCGAACTTTGATTAGGTTTATCTTGATTTCGAAATGATCACTGGACACATTTTTGTCTTGAGACACATATTGGAAACTTTTGACAAATTTATCTTAAGGCAAAATTATGAGCGCTTCGTTTATTTATTCCTGTGGTGGTGTCTCTTTCTAACAAGTAATTGTCCTAGGACAGTGTTGAAATAATATAGGGTATTTCTTGTTGAAAAACTCTATATATGTAGTAGCTTCTCTGCAGACAAATAACAAAATCGTCACTAGAAGAAATTGAATTTGTAGGAAGCCCAAAATAAAAAATAAAAGTAAAAGTAACGTATGACTAAATACAATTTCAAAGAGATAAATAATTTGGAACAAATAGTAAAGTAGATAATACCTTGCTAGTGCTTCTGCTCTCCCTCTCTGGAATACAAATTTGCACTGGATAAATACTAATATATATTGTAAATTAGACCATCACTAAAAGATTTCACATATTTTTATTCTAAAGTTGCAGTTTAGTTTTGACTTGTAATATAATCTTACTATTTCATCAATGGGACATACTGTAATACTTGCAATTTATACATTTTCAATTTCTAAAACTGTCAACTATTCTCAAAACCTGTCAAATAATCCAGTCTATATGTTTAAGTGCTCGGATCTTTTGGTGAAAGGCGTTAGGTTGGTAAATTAGAATTCAGCGTCTTATTAAAAGATAAATAGAGCTATTTTTAACAAACCAATAATGTCTGCATCAGTTGTCATAATCTTCGTGGTAATTTTTTAAAACGCATAAAATTTATTTAGATTAACTCTTAATCTTTTAAAAGTTTCCAAACAAAAGTATGAGGTAATCTTAAGTATGTTCCATTGAGTGTTGAAGAAAGCTAGAAGTGTTTTTTGTGTTATTATTCTTTGCTAATCCAATTTTCTTTTTATTCTATTTGTATTATAAGATTTGTTTCTTACATATTCCATCTTTGCAAAATGATTCACTTTTCATTTTGTAAAAGTATTTTTTTTTTCTTTATAAATATTATAATTAAAAGACTTTACAGAGAGTGATTGATCTTTGACGACAAACTCCTGAGGTTTCGGTTTTTTTTTAATATTTATTATTACTAATCATAAATATATTCGACAGTGATGTAGTGCACATATTTAAGTCTTTTAAACTTAAATAACTTACTATGATATTTCATTATATGTAGATTTTATTATTGAGATCATAATTCAATGGGCTTGTGTCCTCATTTTTTAGTGGTCGATTTTTCAATTGTTGATTGATATTGATGTTAATAAATGTGTATTGGCGTGTCTATTTTATTAAATATCTAAATATTGACGGAGATATAGCAATTAAAAGTTTTAATTGTAGTTTTAGCGCTAGAAATGGTCGGCCATATTTGTATGACGTGAAATGCATTTTAACGTCAGTTATTTGTTGAGTAGGTCAGTGCTGTGGTAATGTTCTGTAGCTGTTGGTAGTCAAATAATCAAGTCAAATCAAAGAATAATAAGTTTTTATTTTATTTAACCCTGCTAAGGCAGACATAATATTGAAATTTGATTGTTCCTTGAAATAGCTGTAAATAATATTTGATATTTTGATATATAAATACATATAGCAGAGATTTATGAGCTGTGTAACCTTATACAAGGATTGTGATGTCACATGCACTTGGAATGTCTACAACGTTGAATCTCTTTAATAATTAAAGAGACAAAATGACTTTTTTAATTGTTAATATCTCTTAACATATAAGGAGTTATTAAAAATAATTGAACATTTGAGGTTCTAGTAACCCACTTTATCAATATATAGTACACTTTTATATAAATTAAGACATAGGACACAATCCCATTATGGGTAGCATTCCGAGCCTTAGTTATTTCAGATATTCCTAGTAAAAACATGCACAGAATATGTAGTAGTTACCGATATAGAAATAAACACCTTTAAAAAATAAATAAAATGTTGACATAAATTTGAAGACAACAATATTTTGTCATTTTAAAGGTCTTTTTTTAAATTTAAAGGTCTTTTTCAAATTTAAAGATCTTTTTAGTTGTTATAACGACCTGTACACCTGAACCAAATAACAATAAAAGTATATATCTAGTTACTTGAATAGGATTTCTGAATGGTTGTAATTATATCGCACAAAAAAATGTAATAAATGTTTTACTTTTTACAAAAAATGTAAAAAATAAATAAAAAACGAAAACGTGAAGACAAGTTTAATGCCGGATGCTAAAAAAATAACATCGTAAGGATTAATTCAAGATTGGATTAAATTTGCAACAGTTTTGATCTGTTGCTTCAGGTTACTTCCGTCTTAAAACCCGGAAAAGTGATTCAAATAAATTTAGTCACGAATTGATTTTATACAGATGAAGAATTTATCTTTATTCCAAAGTTTTATCTATGGGAAACGATAAATTTCGTAGACAATTTGGTAGACGTCTTACAAACTTTTCTTAATGAAATTTGTATAAAAATATAAAGGTTTATGCTTATAAGCCTTATTTAAGAAATTGTAAAGAATTGAAAATAAAAATAATAAATAATTTGTTGCACTACTTATCCAGTTGAAATTTGACGTTGATAAAAATATTGTACAAATTTAATGACTAGTTGTTTGCATCGTAATTTGATATTAAAATCATGCTCGAACCTGTTTTGTGTCTAACTGGTGTCTGATCAGACTCGTACTCGTTTCGTTGGATAAAAACATGAAACTTATCCAGACTTTACTCCATATTCCACATCAACGAGAGAGTTGTCAGTTGCAGTATCATGCCAGTACAGATCGCTTACAAATATATACTCGTATTATTTAGTGTACGAGTATGCAAATCATAAATAAATTATTTCGTAATTTTATTTAAATATTGCTTGCTTTATCGTTGTTGGTTGGACTGTTGATACTATTTATATAAAGTGTGGTCACAGTGTTTTAAATTGAGCTTTAGATTTTGATTAGAATAGTACACTGTTGGTAGTGAAATTGAGATGGAAAATGCACAACATCCAGGTAGCTATTAGAGACAGAGAGAAATTTAGAGGAGAGCACATTACAAAACCTGCTTCAAGCACCTAGTCAAAGGAAATCGACATGAAAGAGCAGCCATCATACTTTAGTTTTCAGGAAATGCTTATGAACTGGGCTAATTTGAAAAAAAAATGGGGGAATGTGATATTAATTTGTTTCGAATATGATATTTATTTTGTTTCTAATTCATTTGTTCTTCAAATGTCCATCATGTGTTCATTATCCACCAGGACTTAATATTATTCCTCATTTTTTTTTTAACGTGGAAGCTATAATACTTTTAAGGCATAAAGCACACGAGACCAATAGCTCTGCTTCTTCCTTGAGGGAAGGAATGTTTTGAGAATTCTTTTCCACCTAATATTCAGTTCAGTTTTATTATCTTGGGCGTTAAGTACAGCTGCACTAACTACTGTGTGGTATAATGTTCTCCTTATGTAATCCTATACTTTTAACATGCATAAGTTGAATCGAATCTTGTTAGACGAAGTGTTAAGTGAAGCGTCTATCATTGCTCACATCAAATGCATTGGATTAATCATATTAAATGTAAGAGAAGGTAAGCAGGAGGAAAGTGTATGCAGAGACCAGGTAGTCTCGTAAAGTAATTCTATCTCTGACAGCCGATTTTAGTTGTTGTCTTAATAGACACTCCTTCCCTTCATTTCCATGTCTGATACAGTAAATGCGTTTGATGACACAAGCATTTGTATTATTACATCACTTACAACCACTGGTTGCGACAGAAATATCTTAGTAGAGTAACTAGGCCGGTTCTGGCTCGAAAAAGTTACTTGATTATGAACACAGAAACGCTTGGTACATATATGCCCTGAATCTACTTGATTCCCGTCAACGAAAAACAAGTTTAAAACACGTATTTAACTCCAGAAATCATCAATAATACTTTAGAGACATACTGTAACTCATATATAGTACAATATTGAAACATTTACCATAATGCACGCAAATACAAACATAAAACAGTAAAATTTTGCATCTGTAAATCCGGTTTTTATCTGATTCGGATACGGATTGATCGGAAATAAATTTTAAGTATTTTAATGTGGTTGTTACACATTTGTATGAAAAATTAACATGTGGTTAATATTTAGGTGTGAGATAGCTTCTGGCTAAGTGACTCACAACATATTACACAAAATGCATACAGGTAAACTCTTAATATAGTTTTATTGATTACGAGTGTGAGTATGAACAAGTACGTTTCGTTTCATACTCGTACTAAGCTGTAGTTGTACGTGTGTGTGTGTGCATGTGTTTAATGGAACATATTTAAAATTGATGTGTTTTCGTAATTGTACATTTGTAATAGTTTACTCTCTGCTAAATACATTAGCATAGTTTTACTTTAATTTTCAGAGTGGCATACATAGAATTTAGGGGTAAGGAATGCTCAATAAACTTAAAAGAAAATTATTTAAATAAATTTGAATACAATACGTTATTTAATAAGCAAAGTGATTTAGGTAGAAGGTGTTTAACTTTACTTACTTGTAGTAATCACACTTTAATTAGCTTGTAGTAAGCTAGCAAGTGTAAAACTGCACTACAAGACAAATTTGTATCTGAGGTCTATTCGTTGTACTATTTATAAATATTAATTCAGTCATAATTGTAATTTTTGTTACATAGGTATATAGTACATAATAAATAAGAAAACAAAAATGCTTAAAATTTTTCCTCGAATTTCTTGGAAACCCGTAATTTTGGAATAAGTGGAGAAAATGAAAACATGTTGCTATATAAGTTTAAATTCGTAACAAATAGCAAGTTTAAATTTTGTATATGTATTTCGCTATTGAATGTGAAAATCTGTTAAAATTTTAAAATTCAGTAGTTGAAAAATGGGCATTCAAAATTAGAGAGCTCAGTAAGGAACTTCGGCGAAAGTTTAACTTGTGTATTTTATAATAATTTAGCTTAGAAAGTATCAAATTAATAAAAGGAATAATTAATTAAAAAGCCATATCTGGGTGCGCGGGATCGGTTTTTGCCGAGGGTATAAATTGTGTTAGAAAATTGAAATTTTGAATATAGGTTAACTTTAGTCTAATAACGTATACATTTTGAATATTGAAAATATCACGAAATATGTAATTAATTTAAATTATATACGTATATTAAAGATAAGTCACTTTCCGATGGGGCAATCGTTAGTATAAATATAATATTAAATCATTCTTAAAATTAGGGGTTACAACTTTATGACAATTTCTGACAAGTTACATATGGTTGCGCTATTCATGATAGTTGATTCAGATTAATGGCGGACATATTGTTTGCAAAGTGTGGGATAACAGTAAACAGTTAAACCAATAGAATAATAACAATATAAAATGCACAATACAAAGGCTCTTGGATGCGTGGGATAAACGAGGGGGTAAATAGGAAACTGTGTACGAACCACCCTCTATGATTTAATAAACAAGGTCATCACCAAAGGACCAACCCCTTCATGAAACCAGTACTTTGCTACGGGTAAGGGTAACGATAGGAACAAGGGGGGGGCACGTTGGTTGGTGCCTGAGTATGCAGGATGCACTATGCACATAGAGCGTTGAGCACCGGTTCCGGATTCAAGTTCAATAAGTTTCCCATCAATTGCAGTGAAGTATTGCAAATTATATAATTTAGCTATACACTGTTAAACTTATAACAATTTTGTTTATTTTTATCATCTTTATAAAACATGAACAAAACTATGGAACGGCATCCATACTGCAAGAGCTGACACGTTAATTTTTAATAAAAGTATTTAACTTTACATTGCCTTATTTTAATAAGTAAACATCATTTCTTGTTTTAGTTTGTTATGCATTTTTAAAAAAAATTAACAATTTTCTATTAAAAGCTGTCCTAACTATTCGTCAAATGTGTTTGCCTCTCAGTGTTTCTCACGCAAATGATTCGAACTTTTATAAAATTTATCTCGAGTCTAAAACGGTCAATCGAATTCAAGATTTCAGGATAATTAGATAATAGTATATATAAAAATCATAATATTCTATCGATAAAACTTATAGCACGAAAACTACTTTACCATAAAATTGGTTACGATGTCTCTGTGCCGGTTGCTGATTAAACTCATTATTAAATTATGAAAGTTTGGTGGCAACCTATGTTTAAAAGAAGTGATAAGAGCTATATAAATCTACGATACGATTTTATCTTATTCGTTCCAATATACATTATAAAAAAAATTGTGGAACAGTGCAATGTATCATAGATGTATACGGCATAACTTGTTTTAAACATAAGTCACCGAAAATCTCTTGAATTTAAAATATAGTTAACTATGAGTACAGGAACCGATGCACTGTTTGTTTAATATATTAATAAGGTGCTATCTCTATCGTTCTACGACAAAGATAAAAATATCTTAAGATATCCGTTTCTTTAGTGTGTGGTCGCTCTTTTGTATATTATATTTTTCACTATACTCGTATACTTTATTCTAATTAGGTTTTTTTAAAAACCTACACGGCTACATAACGGCAAAAAGTATTTATGTCGTTGTGATTTCGATGTCATAGAATACATCTAAAGATCAATAGATTTAGGTAACCATGCTCCATGATATCGATGCAAAATGATTGATATTTAAAATGCAGAAAAGATAAACGGAGTAATAATCTAGGATCTAAATCTAGCCACGCATGCAGTCAATACACTCGTATCTAACCACCGTTCACATAACAGTGTACACAACTAACATTAGATTTAATTTAAGGGTATGTGTTGCACATACGCTCTCTATCAACCCTCATTCCACACCCCAACTACAATAAACTACAATCACCCTTTCAGCATCTGATGATTTTATCCCACGGTCATTTGATACTACGAACTCTTTAAGCACCAGCTCTCTAGGCACCAGCTCCAACTTCTCTGGACTTGATGCCCACCATGATGCTGCCGTTGGCTTATGATGTACAACATGTGAGTGGAGCAGAGTGTATCTGTCATGTCACGTGACCTGTTTAATGTCCTGCTCGTACGGATGTTCCGGTAACTATTGTTCGTAGTGGATGCTGGGAGTATGTGTCAAACGTAGAAGCAATAACGGTTTTATAAGGGTGGTGGTGAGGGTGGTTTGAAATTATTATAGTATGAGAAAATATTTATGTGAAATATATATTGCATTAAGTTTAACTGGATTATATGCACTTGTATTTATCAAGGGGTTCAGTTATTGGATTTGAATTAGAGCTGGCTAAACTTAATGATTACACCGAAGCACTTACACTAAGCTTATTATATAGGTGCTGTTCTGGAGTCTCAATTCTACATACCCTGTTTATTCAAAATTTGAACGAATATAAATGATGGATTTAGACTTAGACTCGTAGAAGAAAAAAAAGAGACTAGATTCAGATTCCGATTTGTTAGTTTTCTATTACAATATTAGTAAGCAAAAGTCAGGAATAAGGACGTGATCGTATAAAATATTGTTATTAGTCTTATAGATACTCTATAAGATCGACTCTGTCTGCAACGTAAAAGAATATTTTCTACAACCAACCAATTCAGTGACTGTACTCATAAAATATCACAAAATACAAAAATGCAATGCAAATTATTAAAGTGTTAATTTAAATTTGAAAAGCGAATGCTTATGGCAGACACTACTGACGATTTCGTCTGGTAATGACAAGTTTTACTAGACAATGTGACTTTATATAATCCTTACATTTTCCACAATAAAGTAACTGTGTCACGTTATCAGGAACGTTTTCCGATATCGGAACTTGTCACCAACAGTTGACTCACATGGATCAGCGTGGCGTTGTCAACATATTGACGCGTTATTGCTAGTTGCAGCTCAGATAGAATAATTAAATGATAAATATTCGTTAATTGATATTAAATACGTTTTAGCAGTGAAATTACGTCATGTGCTTGTGCCATGTGCGTCATAAACTCATTTGAGTAGATTAATGCCAATTTCTTTATATTTTCATTTCATCCAATGCTTCGTCATAAATTTCATGGCTTCTTAAACTCCCTTCCCTACTCCCCACTCATCATGTCTCACATATCATCTCCAGGTGATTCACTCACGGTCTAGTCTCCCAATAGGAAAGATTTCCTTCATAATTCTAGTATTCGCAACTCGTCAGAGCATATTACGATTTTATACAAGTTATCAGTTTTTAGTCCATTTTAATATTTATTACCTACACGTCGTTACAGCATTTGTAACTACAAATGAATTAGATAAACCATCAAGCTAACTTGCTACAAGCTAATTTAAAGGTTAATTTTCTTCCTAGATTCAAGTTGCTAGAGTCTTACGCGTTAACTAAAGCGTTATTTTTCTAACTGGGAACATAACTTTTATTTAGAAAGTGGCGTTTTAAGAATCTACTTCACAAGTTACGTTTGAAGAAGACTTTCAGTTTAAATTCGCTAACAATAAAGTCAGTGACACATCATCCTACCTAAAACTTCCTACTCTCTTTAATTATTAAAATTAGGCAGACTAATGTACTTCCTAAATTACTTTTTGCATTGGATTTGATTAATAAAGGAAATTCTTCAAAAACCTCTATTCAAAAATCTGTATAAATTCTTGTTCAATATTTCTGATTCTAAACCAGTCTCATTGATTGTGCGCTTGTAATTTCCATAGTTTATCCTCGCAATCTTAAACAGTTCACATAATATTGCAACTGACGCGACGTGGTTTTAATGATTAGATCCCACAAATTGATAGGGCACAACTTTAGAAAGTGACCTTTTTATGCAATGCGGGTTCGATAAGTGGTCTACAAACCACAGGGAGCAGGATTTCTAGTTTTATTGTTAAATAAGGGTAGATGCAGATGAGATCAAATGAATACAAAGTATGTGTAAACACAAAGGGAGTATTTAATGTACTCTGGTTACCATCCAACCCTAAAAACTGGAATCCAATAATTGTACATTGGTTTGACTTAAAAATGAAAGATAAACATGAACGTTTGTTGGTGATTGATAAGCCATGTTCAGCTTCTTCGGAACACGCGCAAAGTGAAGAGGCATTAAAACAGACATCAGCCTGAGGCTTGTTGATTTTATTATATTTATTATTCATCGAAATGCAGTACTTTACTGAACCACTATACGTTATTTATATACAAAAATAATAAAACTTTACTTGGTATATCTGAAAATTCAACAAAATGACATTGTGAAATAATACTGTCATTTCTGACGTAAAACATAAGTATAAATTAAACGGGTGAACATATCTATTACAAATTTGACTAATACTTAAATGTTTTTTGTTAAAATGTGTTTTTAAAAGACCTTTTAATTTGTAACTAAGACAGATGGTAGAATTGTGCTAATTAAAACAGTTGACTTATTGAAACAACATGAAAGACAACAGAATCACGAATTGACCCCCAGTATTCACGATTTACCTTCGATTTGTTATCTACGCAAGCAAGGTGTTGTTGGTAACCTTAAAAAGAATCAAGCCACTTCAATATATACGACCTGTTTGTAACTATTAGTTTATCTTAGAGTTGTAGCCTTCATCAACAAAACTATTTAAAAATTTCACCCCGGAATGCACATAATTTAAACAGATTGACAAACGTATTGATTGACGTTTTATCTGGCCGTGAGGTCTTTTAAATAAAGTGTCAATACAGTTCAATTAGACCATTTGTGAATGTTTCATCCATACATGTGTAACGATTTTGTCACAGTTTTTTAAAACTTACCATTTTTAGTCATGTGACTGACTCAACAACAATCAACAACAGTCTCTGAAACTTAAAAGATTTTTATAAAATAAAATGAAGGTGTGCGTATATAATTTAATTCTCTACATATATATGTATTAGTGACGTAACACATTAATTGCACGCATTGAATCAGCGATTGTAAACCCAATAGTAAGCAATGTCATTTAATTGTAAAGTATGTGTTCTTAATTGATAAAATTCAAATTCATGTAGATAACAGGGCATTGTGGAATAAAAGGAAATGAAATTGCAGATATATTGGCAAAAGAATATATAAATTTGGAAATTGATACTAATTTGAAATTACCTACATATAAATTTTTTAGCATAATTAAAAGAATGAACTTCAATTTGAGAAACAATGATTTCATTAACAAAAGTCAGCTAAAAGTAAGGGATTATTACTTGTTGCATCTAAATATAAGTAAGAACAGATGGTTCATAAATGAGTCCCGCAAAGTTGTATCAACTATAATCAGAATCAAAAGTAATCATTGCGAAATTCTAGCTCACCTGTTAAAATTAATCTTAAATTTGATGATAGATGCCAAGGATGAACTGTAGATCATATTATATTTGAATGCAGAAATTATAATTCACAAAGATCAAAATTTAATAGTTAAATATTAGATGTGATTAAAAGTAATACTAAATTTTTGCTAGGTGATTCAAAATTAATTAGTGAATTATTTAAAAATTTGGATAGGATAAAACATGATAGAGAAGGGAAGCGGGAGGAAAGGCGTATACGGTTTTTAGTATTATCTGTATGGTTTAGTAATACAAATGTGTTAGCGTCGGCATTGCCTAAGAGCAGCCTTTGCAATGCATACCTTTGTTATCACCAATAGCTGTCACTACATACGTCTTCTCTTCTGCTTTGCTTCCCTTCCTTTTTTTATACACTTAACAGTTTACTTAGATCGGGCCCGCTGTGTTTACGTTGACAACACCTGCATTATTCAAAACACCATTTACCAAACATTAATATTTCACACTAAATCATGCTGATAGGTAAGTGGACAAATTTCTCAATGGACAAATTGAAACAACTTTTGATTTTTTTCTTAATGTTAATTACATAACACTAATTCACGATTATTTTATTTTAATGTTGGTTTTCGTTCTTTTGTCGTGTCTTTCCTTTTTGAGATTAATTTATTTTTTAATATTGTACTTAATATTAATCTGATTGCTTTATTTCTTAAGTATTTATTTATTTTAGATAACTAATCGTTTTTATTGCTGAATACATTAAAACAAGTGCAAAATGTTTTACTGATTGAATAACTGGTATAAGTTGATTGATGAGATATTGATTGGATTTTGATGGGCGTTTAATCTTGATTCTGATATTCTATGTACGTATGTGTGTGTGTACATGTGTGTCGGTAAAATCACGTTAGACTATTATCGACAATGAAAATATTTATTAATGATAGCAAGGACGAATAAGAGTGAAAAATAGATAAAGATAAAAAGCATATCGACATCAATACCTAGATTAAAATTCTCTTGCAGGGCAATATTCCCACTAGCTTGCTATAAGCTAATTCCAAGGTTTATTTTATACTTCTCGTAAAGAAATTATGTTGTAGTCCAGCTTCACACTTGCTAGCTTACTACTAGCTAATCCAAGTATTACATTGCATTGTAAAGGATGTCGATGTATTAAGTTACATGTTAACTCTTTTAACAAATGTTGGTTAATGTATTTTAGTGTCGCACTTCTCCCTGGTGGAAAATGAATCATGGAATTAGCTTATGGTAAGCTAGAAAGTTTTAAACTTCTTTACAAGACAGTTTCTATATAAGAAGTAGAAACTAACCTTTAGAATTAGCTTGTGGTAAGCTATAAATTGCGAAACTCGTATTCCAAGATAATTTTCCACCTGGACTGTAGACAACGCATTAGGTTTGTTCTACTCTAATCTTTTATTTGTCTTTAATTCTTAAGTATATTGATGCACATTACTGCATCTGTTTTGATTTTAATTTATTACATAACACGCACTCTACAATATTTCTTTGATACTTGCACACCGATACACACACACATACAACCATATTCTCGATTAAAATGCACAACACATCATGCATTAATTAGGTAGTTAGTTATCGTTAGTCTTTCTAAGCGCCGCTTATTTATATTAGAGGTTAGTGTTAATTGACAGGTAGAAAAAGATCTCATACCTGTACTGGCTAGAAGACTATGTACTCCTCGAAGCCGTCAGTCCGTACGTTTATGCAAATCATAAGATTAGAAGATAATATTATACCGAGAATTAAGATAAAATGATTATTCATTTTTATAATTAATTATTTGATTACCGTTCCGTTCAGGTTGGTACTCGTGTAGTCGTGTAGTGGTTTTGTTCTGCGATGCAGCCTGCTATGCATGTTCTGACAGGTTTTACAAGTGCAAAATGAATGTAAGAAAACACTAGATTAATATATGGTATTCTATGCAGGAAAGTGCTGCATTTATTTATTTTTCGATTTGCAAGACATGTTAAAACAAGCAAAAGGATTTGCTGTCGATTATTCTTTGATTAAATCAATAGAAATTATAATATGAAATTATTTTATCAATAATTATGTTATTATGTATTGGAATGTGATTTAAATAAAATATTGTATTAATAACGTCCACAGTTCAGCACTGAAAGCATTCTGTTTAATGAATGAAATGTAGATGGAAATTATATGCAACCGGCATTGTTTGTTTACCCGTATTCTCCCTTCGTCTACTTCGATTCAGCGTGAGATGGTTCTACAGGCGACCTGGTATTAATAAGAGTCCTTCTGTAAATGCTGACATCGCTCCACTTTTCCTGTACGTTTCATTCATTAAATAGAAGGCGTTCACTGCTTTCAATCCTGATAAATGAACGCTAATGTTCATTCTGGAGATACGTAGTATAGTGCCGAGGCATTACAGCTAGGGTCTACCGTGCTTTCGAGTTCGATTCCTGAACCAGTAGCAGATGTATACGAGTAAACATACAGATATACTACACTCTTAAAAAAACTTAGAACATTTCTAAGGCATATTTTTATTTATGATTTCTCGGGCTTCCTAGGCACGTAGCCTTTTACCGCTCTTAATAATGTTCTGCTTTTTTTTAAACTTTATATCCCGACAACAAGAATGATCTATTCATGGCTACTGCTGTAATAAATTTCGGTTTCGCAATCAAAAAGCACCGCCCTTTGAAGTCTATTTCTTGTTATTGCTGTATTTCTACATCGCCACAGAATGTGGTCAGGAACTGCCTCCTCTTCACCACATTCTCATTTAGTGTTGGTAATGATTTTGTAACCATATTTTGTAAAGCATATTTTAGAACCAGGAAATACAAAAAATGTAGGCTACATGTATACGCTATCTTTGCTGCTTTTAATGCGTTGATTGCTTGCCATACTGTCTAGTTACCGCTTATCTTTAAGCCTCGACTGAGCACTTGACAATGTCTTTTGTAAAATGAATTGCTGCCATACTACAAACTCTTTAAAATTACTTTAAATTTCTTTTAGGTTCCACACGTAATCAATTGTGTACCTTTTTTGGTATGTCACAAATATGTTTTAATTGGATCATCCGCATTCAAGGAAATCGCAGGCAAAAGAGATACTAACCCAGTAAACAGTTTGGTGAAGTGTCCTGTTTGTGACGTTTCTATCGCTATTGCACTGCAATAATAGTTCGTATGAACTTTATCTGGATTTGTATTCCGACAGGTGGAGTGGTTTAGCAATTTGTGTCCGATAAAATAGACATTTCATATGAACGACTGTGAGAAACTGATATACTTTCATGGTAAAAAAAATGGCATGATGGCAAAATGACTCCAAAGTGTTTACTGAGAAGTAACAGTCAAATGTGTTTATATTTAGTTATGGCGCCTACTTCACAGAAATACATAATTTAGTATAGGGATGCAATGTGCCATATTTGGCAACGTCTACAATAGATGATACTCCACCAGACATCGATGTATCGAACACCATATGTAATAAATACTTACAGTTAATAGATTATGACTAGTTTCCATGTTATAAATTTTTGTATTATTTTTACACTTACTGAAAATAGAATTTGATTTATTACATAACAAACAGGTTGCTGTAGGATACGGTTCTCTTCTGAATTATTTATACGATGTTTCATTCTGTAACTATATGTATGGTATACAAGTACTCTACAAATATATCCTCCGATTTAAATGTATTAATCTACTGAAGCTCACGAGAGAAGTCGTGACACTCGATATTATAATATATTTTATTTTAATATATATATATATATAAAATTTGTTACAAACAAGAACTTGTTTGTATTCAGGTGAATGTACTAATATAACAGGTAAAATTGTGACAATTAATAAGTATAATAAATTAAAACGTGAGAATAAAAATAACAGATCAAAAGAAAATATCCATTAAGTGTAAAAGTTACGTAGAAAATAATCAAACAATCAGATTCTTTACCTAGTAAAAGTGATGGAGATATAATTTCACATTAAGTAAATCATTTAAAAGGTTTGATAAGTACTAAAGCTTACGTGACAGCAAAGGAAAGTGCTACAAATGTGTTATTTATTTGCAGTAGTTAATCAACCACTGTCTCGTTTTATAATTATAGAAAGCGAAAGAACTATAATTGAAAGAAGCTTTTAAAAGATTCGTATCTGTCGAGATTTGAACCATTATCTTTCGCTCATGTCATGTTGCGTTGTGGATTGTCATAGTGACACAACTCAAGAAATGTAAATGTATTCCAAAAATTGGCTTAGAGTCATGGGCGGCCTTAGCAATTGCGAGGCATATAGATATAATGATGATAAACTAAGGTACATAAATACCTTAAAAGAAGACGTAGTGATTCTAGTGGGATTTCTAATGAGCGAGGCGCGAGATTCGAATGGATATATAGTAATGAATTTTTCTACTTGGGTTATTAAGCGAGAATGCGAGGCCCCGGGCAGTTGCCCTGTTTGCCACCCCCTAAGGCCACCTCTGATTGTAAAGTACCGTGCGGATTACTGAACGTTGGCAACGGTTAAACGCTATATAATAAACATTAGACAAGGGACCTTTAAAATTTTCAAAAAAATTTATGGTTTGTCAGACGTGTAACTAAACTGATAAACCAAGTTCCAAGCATAAATAAATATAATATTTCCGCCACGTAAAAAATAATATTTTCAATTTTAATTCTATCGCTAATTAATATATGTATATTTTTTTACCCTAATCACCCTTGAACAAAAAGCAATCATTGGATTATGTAGAGAGCATATTCTGTTACCTGCAATATACATTGTAGTAGTTAAAGAGCTTCTAGGTTTCTCATTTACTAATAAGTCTCTATAATATATAGAACAGTTTAAACTGACTTTTGTGTCACCGAGTAAAAAAATTTAATAAGAAATTGAAATTGAAAGTGGCGTTCAACACTTTAAAAGAGAGAGAGAGAGAGTAAAGATATTGTTATTAAGTTAGTGTTTCTTAGAGTAAAACCCTTTAACTTCAATGCAAACTAGCGATGACATCGTCCAGACCTACGAAGTGCCAATTCAGGATCAGTACGTCATTTTTTGGGATGCCTAATACTTTTCAATGAGCTTTTGTAAATGATATAAAAATACAGAGTAGTATGCAATAAAGATAATAAAATATTAGTTAAAATTACGTAAAAAATCTAACAATATTTTGGGTGCTATTAATGTGTTATTTACAAATATTTTTTATTTTGTTATGTACATATTTTAATGTGAAATGTATGTGAACGATTTGGGACATCGAGAGGCAAATGTTGGTAAAACGATAAAAATAGAGATAAAATTCTTAGCGTTGTCTCTATTTTTCTACGACAAAAACAAAATTGTCTTAAGACTAACTTAGGTGTTTCTGTAATATAACCTTTAGTGCATTGAAATATTTGAAATTCTCGTAAACAAGTTAGTAGTAGAATTTGTGTTTGCAATTATTTTTATATCACTACTTTCAATATTAATATACTAAATTACACTTGATCAATAAAAATATCCATAAACTGCCACTGTAATAGTGACAAGAACATAACGGTGGTCTTATTTGTTCTACGAGGAGAACAACTAACAATGCATGTGTATTGTACGAGTACAGTCTCAATGTATTCGTATTCGCTATCTCAATTCACCCTGTGGTATTTGAACTGGTATGGTATTTGCCCTGGTCACGACATGTCCATTGACAGATCTGGACCACGCGGATGTCACAGACTCACAGTATAACACAGCATAATACAATGGTTCGATCTCCTACTCCTACAATATTCCAATCCACATCCAGTCAATAAGGCATTATTGTTGATGGTTCCAGCGCATCTTTCTATCTCTCGCAGTTGAAATCTGTTCTGACGGTTGATCGGTTTATTTTATATCATTTTACTTCCTTGTTATTAAGAGGTTTAGTATTATGATTACGTTAATAATGTCCAATGTTTTATAAGAGTATTTCATAAACAACAAATCAAAATTCTTTCTCTTCTCTTTGTCGTGCTCTAGCCCAGTTACTCAACTGTCCCGAGAGACATGATGATGATGATGATTGGAGAACGACTTGCGTGTTCTTCATGAATTTCACGTGATCCCACGACCGGAAATTAAACAGTTGTGATATATATGGTTTATTACAGTTTCTTTTATGGAGTGAATTTAATTTTTATATGTCACATTAAATATAGATATAGTCAGCATCAGTGTTGGATCAAATACTTGGAAAGCCCCAAGTGCAACCTAGTTTTCTTCTGAGTACTTAGCAATGCTATTAAAAATGTATTATTTCGCAAATAAAAATGTATCTTTTTACATGCTTGTAGCACACTAGCAAGTTCAATCTACACTGAGTTACAATTTCTATGTGAGCGGCAGAAAATGAATGTTGGAATTACCTTGTAGCAATCTATAATCTTGCTCTGCAAAGCTATTTTCTAACTGGGTTAATATACTAATAATAATCAATTGCTTCTTGAAATTCAGGAATTAAATCAAGAGGGCGCTTCGTATGTGATGATCCACCACTGATTACTATCCCTAAGTTACAAAATAAGAGTTAATTGCAAATCAGGGAAATAATAGTGACAATAGGGGCCGGAGAGTATTAAGATTAGGGGTGGAGTATTTATAAATAAAAAGTATAGAACTTAAGAACTTAATTAGCGCAAATATCACAAATTGAAATAGAGTTTACTCTTCCATAAGACGAGTTCTTACTAGACCCGAATCTAAGGGGAGGCAAACCGGGGTACTTGCCCCGGAAGAATTCAAAGTATGTAGTGGGAAGACGGGTTGTCAAGGTCAAGTTTTTGCCCAGTTCGTATGTGGAAACACTAAAACTGACATAGCATCTGAATCTGAAGGTATGGACTGATCATTCTGTCTGGTTTCAAATCGAATCTGAATTTGATTTAATAACTGATCTGGTCGTCGAAAAAGTCCTTTACATTGTTTATTTGAACGTTCATTAAACCTGATACCACTGATTTGATGACTGGGCTACATTACTTTTCCAATTTAAATTAATTCTTAAAAACATAATTCTTACTGAGTGAGGTACGTACTACATTAAGAGGAACATCAATTGGTACTCATAATTTCGTGATCACAGGATCCAGCATCAGAGAATCAAAGTGCTTTCAGCAATCAAACAAGATTACTAGGTCCAACAATTTAACAGCAGTTGAAAGTCTGTCACAAAGAAGAAACATTAAATACAATTCCTCGAATAATAATATTTATTACTTAAATGTATAAAGATGAAATGACAATTTCCGTGTTAACGGTTATTTAATGGGCTGTTAATTTTATGTAACAACGCGTCCGATGATCACGGATTACTTTTAAAGTATTCCAGACGTGTGGCAGTGGTGCGCAGAGTACAGTAATAGTACTATTAACTTGTTCAACGTTTTATCGCACTTCAAGGAATACGTTTATTGACATTTAATTTGATGATAGTTGTTATTTGATGGTAAAATCACTATAAAATTTATAGAAATGTGATTTTACATATAAAATGTACTATAATACGACATTAAGCGCTATAACATTTAATTATTAACTTTATTTATATACGAGTAATAATCGCTTCGTATTCTTCAAAATGGTATTAAAGCAAACGAACAATTATATTCCTGTACTTGTAAAAACGAATATCATAAAACAATGAAGCTTAAATGAGTGCATGTCTAAACATGAATGATCTTATGTATAAGGTTAGGTTAATCATATACATCACAAAGATATTGATTTTTTACGAAAAACGTTTGGTTATTTTTCTTCAGTTTCTTCGGTTTAATTCGTTGTTTGCAGGGTACGTGTTAAACTGATTTTGCTGAAGAACTGCTTAATTTTTCAAAGAAAATCTCAACCAACATTCTTACAATGTTTTTCTCCTAAGAATGGCAGCCATAGTTTACCCGAGTTGTAATGTAGGACATCATGAGCTTAAAGGTCTCTATCTCAGTAAGTTTTGAATGGGTTTGTAGACCATATCTTATAGATTAAAATTCCAGATCCTAACTAACATTCACTATTGCCAGCACCATCCCGTAGCCCTAACTGCCGCCAGACGCTTTAAATTTCTTAAAAAAATTAGGTAAACTACGTCATAGTAGTAAGCTTAAATTTTCTATATGTTTCTTATGGTACTATTCAAGACTTTCTGTAAGCTACCAGATCAATCGCATGAGCCAAACATCCCGCCAGACACTATAAAAGTTCCGCTGTGAGTGTGAGCGTGAAAACATTATTCATGTGCATGAGTGCGAGTGAGATGAACTTATGCACACGGATTTATTAATTGTTTTTCACATTTTCTGAAATACTCTGTAGTAAATACTACATTTTCTTTGAGGTGCTTCCGGTTTAGAATAAAATTCACTACTCTTTAGGGAATTTATTGGTCTTGCTACAATCTATTACATATTTTATACTAACACATCATTCATTGGCACGTCACATCCATCTAGATTCAAGCTCATTACGTCCCAGTTAGTAGTAAGCAGTTAGCAGTTAGCTACCTATTTGAACTATTGCTCTTTTAACAACTATCCCGTTGTTTTGTTTTCGCTGATGTCTGTCACACATACATACATACATGTACATGTACCTTTCTGTCTTGTTAGGTGTTACGACGCTGCCCCTTTACACCTCCCTCGGTCTACGATTTCACGAGATCTCTAAAACGTGGTTCGATTCATGCGATGGTGCGTGGCGGGATCGTGACTGATATCTCAACTGTATGGTAGATACGAGTATGTGCGCCGTACTTCTCACAGGTCGGCTGGTAAAAGTTACGCGAGTCCATCATATAATATATTTCTTGTATTATATTCTATATATTATTGTATATCTGCACTAATGTGTATGACAAACGTGATCAGGGGATTGCAATCTTTCTACTGAGCGATACATGGAGTACTGACTTTTACACAATAATTAAGACACTAATTAGATATGCTGTAGTTTTATCAGTTATAAACCCGCGGCAAAAGTACCCACATCAAACGTGGCATGTTTTTCATTAAATTTAATGAATTTTCAATATTGTCTTAAAATATTAAATGAAATGGTTCATAATACGAGGGTAGTTTTTTCTGCAAAAAGCGTCTTACTTTAAGCTCGATACATTTAGTCCAGCGTTTTTCCAATTTTTTTTATTCCTTTGAAATAATAGTTTCTTTCAAGTCCCTCAAAATAGGCGTGCCTTTCACTGATGATCTCCTTGTTAGACCTAAATCTCTTACTTCTCAGCCATTTCTTCAAGTTTGGAAACACAAAATAGTCACAGGTGACTAAATTTAGAAAATATGTTGGATGGGGTAGCAGTTCGTTGCCCAATTTATGAATTTCCCATCACACGGAGAGCTTTTTTATACCTAAATATGCATGTAGGATGTGATATACAGCCTCAGCCACCTCACGCACTTTTATTCTCCGATCGTCCAATTTCATTCTATAGATTTTATCAACTATTTCTGATGAGACAACCTCTTTTGGACGACCTGAACGTTCGGCGTCACTTGTGCTGGTACGTACACAACGAAAGTCAGTAAACCACCTCTTTACCATTGAAATTGATGGTGCAGAGTTGCCATATCATTTATCAAGCCTTTCCTTGGTTTTGGTGATGGTTTTTCATGTAAAAAAAATGCTTAATCAGCACACGAAATTCACTTTTTTTCATTTTCGATCAAATTCACGAGTCTGCTTTCAATGGCTGTTTACCATAAACTAAATGATGTAACTTGCTTAAAATATGACAGTAGTCTATTAATAGATAGTAGTTGACGGGAGCAGTGTTGCATTTAAAGTTACTGCGCGCGAAATTAGAAAAATCACTGATTTTTAAAACTGCCCTCCTATATGAAACAATACCATTTTGACTTGGTATTACTTTGATTAATATATTAGAGAATTAACAAAGCTTTTTTTCTTCTTCCACAGGCAATGGTGCAGCATTAGCATCAATGTTGCAGGAGGTGTATGTCCAGAGCTGCTCATTAGGTAAGAAAACATATTTATTTGTTATTTCTTTTGTTATAATTAACAACACATGAATATTCTTATATGTGTTACGTCTTAGTTGTAAAAATCATTTATAGATATTGCATCATGGCTCACACCGATTATACGTTTTGCTCGCAACCTGTTATGCGACCTACAGACTAGGGTCGGAATATCTTAAAATTTTGAAAATCATATAGATTTATCTAAGGTCATCCTACGAACTTATTGAGTGATATGTTTTTTAGTATTATTTACGAAAGTACGTTTTGGATTGACTTTTAGGTTATTAAACCCTGAGGTTTCCTATTGATAAGATCCAATAAAACAAGACACAGTTACAAATGACTTATAATTTATGCACACGAAGCATTATAGCAGCATGTCTTCCTACTACGTTGTATGATTTACTCCTAACTTCTCTCAACGTAGCGTCCTGACTTGCTGCTGTAGAATCGAATCAGATTAATATTCGTGGAACACTGCCTTTCTGATGCGAGAGTCAAATCTCACCTGGTGACAGGTATCATTGTTACTCATTGGGAATGAGCACATAATAGAGTACTGTTTAAATGGAATTGTGGATTATTATTAATATCATTTCGTCATTAATGGATTTAATATTAAATAGGATTAAATCCGTGAGAAATTATTAAATAGATTTTTATCTTGTAAATATTTATTTAACAGTGTCATTAGAGTTACGATTAGAACTAGACTACTTGATTAGTTCCCAGACTTTGGTTTAAGATGGTCAAGTATTTTATGTTACTGTATTTAGATTAGTTTTTTTATTGCAGAAACTAATTTATGTAATCAGCTCTGTGAATCTTTGCTATGTGTCAAACATGACCTTAAGGTGTGTGTCCACAGGTCCATACATATTTTCTGGGTTTACTTGTTATCAAGCTAAATTCATTATCTACATAGTGGTGTAGTAATTGTTCAATTACTTTTCTCTGGTGTTACACAATTTGTTTAATTTACAAATGTGTAACAAGACACGGGAACCGTACGCATGCGCAGTGGCTCTGTGGTTCACTAGTTCAATTATTTACCGCCATACGTCGCGTCGTGATGACAGCTACAAATTACACAAAACAAAAACCATTCTCGTGCTTGTTTCATTCGCTTTGCTTAGCGTCCTGCTCCTGAGTTCTGCATCTGCGTACTGTGGATGTAGAACCATATGTTACAGCAATTTATTTTCATATAGATTTATACTTTTTTTCATTTTGTATTACATTATATTCAATATACTACCTTATTACCTACATTTCACACTACACTTTGGGTATATATAGCTCAGTAGCGTAACATTGTATGAAAAACAACCTCGTAAAAAATATCAGTGTTGTTTTAATAGATTTTAA
Source organism: Panorpa germanica (assembly GCA_963678705.1). NCBI lineage: Eukaryota > Metazoa > Arthropoda > Insecta > Mecoptera > Panorpidae > Panorpa > Panorpa germanica. The sequence goes on from OY783217.1 coordinate 12,347,932, forward strand.
TTGAAGGTTATGATACTTGTAAGCAGAGGCGGCCTTAAGGGGTGGCAAGCAGGGCAACTGCCCAGGGCCTCGCTCTTATAGGAGCCTCGCATTATCGCGCAACAACCCAAGTAGAAAAATTTATTACTATATATGTATTTGAATCTTGCGCCTCGTTCTTTAGAAATCACACTAGAATCACTGCGTATATCTTTTAAGGTATTCATGTACCTTAGTTTATCATCATTAATATTTGTCGTCTTTGTGCTTGTTAACTTTTGTAAAACTTTCAATATAAAATTTTATTTCTCGTCAATTATCATCAAAAATACTTACTTACAATTTAAAAATTATACAAAGAACAAGTGCTTCGCAAAGTTCTGCCGCCCGGGGCCTCGCAAAGATCTGCTGCCCGGAGCCTCGCAATCGCTAAGGCCGCCCCTGCTTGTAAGGATTCTAATGAAGCGCCTGCACTGTTGCAACAGTTTTATGTTTCAATCAAAGTCATTACAATAAAATGTGTGTAAATGCAACAAACAAAATTTGGAAGAAGAAATAACTGCCAAATAATTTCTTATATCAAATCCTTCTTCCTAATTATTTCTGAAGCATTATAAAACTATTTAGTGTATGTTAATTAACATGTATCGTATTTTTCTTGACATTCTGTTATTGGCCAGTGCCGCATTAAGATACTGTAGGATAAGGATGCGAAACGTCCCGGAATTTGAGGAACTGCATTATTTAAGAGTGATTCGTCCCACATCTCTCATAAATATTTAAATGTGTCACACGGTGCCGCATTAGTCATTAGTAAGATAAATGTCTAGATTGACTACATTCAATTGATTTCGAATTAGCCATAAACTTTGTGACACGCTAAGAAAATCTAAAGGTTTAAACTTTTTTTTTTTTAATTTGATATTTGTCAATCCTGCTGTAGAAGCTCTGGACTACGAGTACACTGAAGCTTCTTACTCCAAATGACTTTTTTCTTTCACGTTTGTCCACATCAGTTTTCTCAATAAAATTGTATTTAAAATCCTAGGAGTGTATCCTGCTCATGTTCCTATATTTAATGCAGCACGCCACTGTCCGGGTGTAATTCTTTCTCTTTTTAATACGCGATGTTATAACACGGTGCTGGTACAATTTATTACAATATTACCACGGTTCATTTATGGACATTTAAACACATGTTTCGCACCCACAAATGTGTCAAAATGTATTACAGATATATAAATATGTAATTAATTATATTCTCAATGTATTGAAAATGTTCAAAAATATTACTGTTTGTTAATCGCATGCATTAAAACAGAGTACACAAAATATAACATCATTACTGTTAGAGAATCTAATTTGGAGACGTTCCTTTTGTCAACACTGTATACCGCAACAGCTAAGCTATTAAACCTAGAGTGCTAATTCTTTTTTTAGACTATAGCCTATAGACTATATTATTATTATCACAAAGAGAGAGATTATTTTTCTTAGCAATCTGTACTGATCAAAACAAATACCTTGTTTAACATAAAAATAAATTTAGACTGTGTTTCTAATTTACATACATCTTCCAGTATATAACTCAGAATTGTTTTAAATTTCACAAAAAGCAAAAAACCTTATTTTTAAATTCTTTACACCAGTTTCTCCGTAAAAAAAATCTCAAGTGTTCCTGTGGGAAAAATAAAATGTCATGGGAAAACAAGTCATCCCTAGGGAACATACAAGGAAGTGTCTACAATCAGGAATCTAAACAAAGTAAAACCACCATTCCCCAAACAATTAAACAAGTAAATTTCACCCCTCTTGTATGCAATTTAGGTGGAGGGAATGAGGGATGAGAATGCATCACTTGGAAGATCTAAAGCAACAATGAATAAGTGTTGCTGGTTGGCCAGACTGGTGAGCAAATTAGGGGAGATGAATTTAGTAATAAATTACAATGATTCTACCCCAATATTAAACTAGGCAATAAATAAATACCATAGGGATGATATTTAATACGAAAAAAGTACAATTAATTTGTTTAAAACAAAGAACAAGAGCAGTATCAATAACACGTGTAGTTTATGTTCTTGTACAGGGTGCTAGGTATATCGATGTCAATCTTAAAGGTTGATGTTTTGCAAAGGCGGAATGAGTACTCCCCGAATGAATACTAGCTAGATATTAGGAAGAAGTTCCAGGTTATCCTAGTAAACAATTTGGTAACTTGTCTCGCTTTGTGAAGCTTCTGTGTGACGACACAGTGGGTGAGAGCATTGATATTTGACGCCAGAGGTCTGTGTCTTCAAATTGTTTATTGGATTAGGTCTGCGAAACAGTTTCAAACTTCTTCTTCTCTAAAGATTTACATCGATGCTCAGGCAAACCAATTTTTCGCAGAATTTCTTGGAGAGTCGGCAGTATGTATTGAATTGTAAAACGAAGTTGTAAAAGGGTTGCAGTTTTTTTGTGTGGCAGCGGTGTACTATCTTGATGGGAAAGAAGAATTCTTGTATGTCAAATTTTGAACAAACGCAAATTTTTCGCAGCACTTAGGTTTCTTCAAACTTCAGTTGAAAGCGATGTAACTTTACCTTTGTTACTATCACTTAATTAAAAAACAACAAGTTCCTGAACAACATGAAATGGCTTGGAGATACAAGATTTTACATTTTTACCGTCAATTTGTTAAACTGTATTTCATGTGAACTTGAAAATTACTAATTTTTAATTTTCCTTATTTTTTTTTAATTTAATAAAATCGGCATATGTATGTAGGTGGTTCTGTAGGCTCTAAAAGGACCATATGATCAATTCTCAGGTGATTAATAACCATACAAGCTGCGTGATCATCTAATGTGCAACACTTCTGTTGCTGCGATCATCCTTTGTATCCTCCCACATCAAAGCACGACGCCAATCGATTACAACAACAACAGCGCGTGAATGCATCACATCATGTAGGTTATTAGATGCACTGTACTGCAGCTCCCAAAATTCCCAGGTTCAATTCCAGGTTCTCTATTTACGTCATCATACAGTGTAATACCTGTGTCGGCATGGTCATGTTAACCAGCATCCCCTATTCCAGTTAACTATAAGCAACCCTCTTAAGTATGTGGTGGCTGTTAATTAAAAGGGTGACTCACTAAAATGTGCTGGTACGCTTAAGTGGCTCAGTGGAGACGCAGTGACGGATTACCGCTATAGACTGAAAAGGCCTTTTTCCGATGCTTAGTTCTATCACCGAAGATCTCTTACAACCTTGGCAGTATTTATGGTTTCATAACCTCACATATGGGTACAACGCTTACTTTTAAGTTCTATGATTACGAGCACATAATCAAAGTAATTTTGAAACAACCCTACCCAGAAAACATAGCACTGGTCGGAGTTGTCATCTCGGCTTCTGTGTCATCTAGGCTACATAGAAAAAGTCGAAGATAAAACTTAATTTAGCGTTAATTGTATCATTTAAAAACAAAGAAAAGAAGTAGAAAGGACCTCACAAATGGTTTATAGTTCTTAAACGACTACAGAGCTTGCAATACAGGGATCATCAATGCCTTAATCCGACACTGATTAGACTCAACATTTATTTTTTAATTTAATTAGATCCCGTTAAACAAAGTACATATATATTTCCAAATTTTACGAAAATAAACTACTGATATTTTACATATTCATGTAAATTATTAATTTTAAAATAAGACTTTTTTAACACAAATTTTTTAGGATTTGGCTTATTTAGTCTTCCTGCCTAAAATATCAATATAAAAATGATTCTCTAAGTCAACTACTAAATTTTTGATAATTTCAGAAAGTTTTTTCATTAGTTAACTTATGAAGGAGTGACCCACCCATATGTACTGATCAATTAAACAATCGTATTGATCTATAATTTTATATGTGTGTTATTGAAACATAACGGTAGCACGATTTTGTGGACCTCCTGGTGGACAATTACAAAGGCTTATTAAATGTAAAAAAGCTTAAATACAACGTATATAAATAAGAGAAAAATAGTGTGCGTAAAAGAAAGTTGTTTTATGTTTATAATAACAAACTCTTAATCGTATTTGAAATGGTTTTTATTATTGCTGTTTGCATTTAAACAAAACGTTCGAATCAAAAAAGGGCAACACACATTCAAAAGGAGAATATATCATATACTCGTACATACAATAGCAGAAAATAGATAGATCACTCAAGACTCTGTAAGACTGTTAAAGGATTATGATACATCAAAGAACGAACCTTTCTAAAGCAATACCTAAATCTAAGATATTAAGTACAATTTTGTGTCATTAAGCTGTCGATTTGAGAGTATTGAATCCACTTTTATCCAAATTTATTAACATAACAAGTTAAATTTTTAATAATACCATCGTTTCAATATTTTTCATTTTTGTGACTGTAGGAAACTGGTAGCAAATACATTTGGATGAAGCATAAAGAAATATAAAATATTTACCAAATTCTAACTTTCTAGCTTATTCTTTACTCTCTCTATAAGCACAAGATGTGATCTTAAACAAAAAAAAATTTAAATCATTTCTGTTTTACTAATTAAATACTCAAATATATCACAGTTTTAAATTTCTGCTCGTCACCCAAATTTCTCTGCATTATTTTCTCTATATTTCATTTTTTTAATTTTCCAAAACTCAATTCGTGGATTAAAGGGATTAAAAACTTATGTGCTTTATTATATTTTGAATTTTTCCAAAATAACGAATTTAAAAGATATTATAAATCGCAATTTATAGAGACCATAAAAAGCAACACTTTTAATTTAACGTTGAAACGCTATCAAGCGCAGCCAGGCGCTATCAAGCCTGTTGCAGTTTTGATTGCCAGCTTCATACAGTTACCGATAAGCGCAATTTCTACTTTCGCACTCCGCAGTAACAAGACACAATCAATTCGGTGCTTGTGTTGTATAAATTTATTGTTGCAGCGGTGGAATTAAACAGAAAATAACTGACTGATAATAAACAAATCAGCTAAAAAATGATCTTAAAAAAAGTGGTTTTAGTTCCATCGTCGACATCATTCGACTGAAAGATACAACAAAAGTTTGACCCATTTAAACTTTTTGATTGAGTCGCTAAATATCAGGCTTGTCTTTTCGGAGTTACTTAGACAATTTGCAAGTTTTTCGAAAATATATAGAATATAATCGGTTTAATATTTCACTATTGAATGATTAGCTCTTTCTGTACAAACTATCCACTAGTCGTACACCGAACGGCTATTACTTGACCCGCGCTAGTCGCGAGCCAGATTTATTTTTCTGGGTTATTATTGTTATTATCGTATTGTAGGTGTATTATGGCGCATGTGCAATACTCGACGCATAAACACACTACTGAAAAGACTGATTTACATTGTAATATTATCATGGAACCAATCATTTATTCATCCTAAAAACAATGGGCGAAATAACATTCCATTAATGTCATCACGAAGGATCAATCGTTCAATCGAAGTTATAGTAATAATATGCTGCCTTCCTTTTCTTAAAATTAGTAAGACAAGTGCAAAGGCTAGGTGCTGGAAGATGATTTGCGCCATAAACTCTTTTGAGGAAATTTATTGCCACTTTCTTTGTATTTGCATTTTGTGGTGACTTTGTATCTATGACCCCTATTTTGTAACTGTTTAAATGGTGTCCCTTAACTTCTGACAATTTTTCAAAGGCCTATAATTGTCAAATTAAGCTAGTTAGGCCTGCTCCAAAGTATGGAATTTATTTTACTCATTATTTAAGATGCACTGATAGTATTGGTTAAACAAGTTTCAACTGGTTTAGAAAATATAGGCATTTGAAAAATCGTCAGAAGTAATTTACAGCTTAAATTTAAATTAGGTGGTGCTGCGAAATAACTTTTTAAAATTGTATAAGTAATAATTAAAGTAAAGTTCGCGATTCGTAAATTAGTGGTAAATAAATTAAAATGAGTAAAAGTAAAGAAGACTTCCGCCAACAGTGGGGTATACAAGTATTACTATAAAAATCATTACACACGCAAAAAACAGTTTCGATTCATTGGTTATCGAAAGTCTTCGGTCATTTTTAAATGCCGAAGTAAAACACATCTGCCTAATAAGTTTACGATTATGTATATACATAATCAATTTAATTTGATACAAACAGAACCTAGAAATTATAACTCTGGTCCGTGGATCGAACACAAAAACAAATGCTCTCGCCCACTGTGTCGTCATGATGTACGATAGTGATATTAAACTGTAAGAAATGTAATAACGAATCAAAAATCTAGTTAATCTATTAACGAGTATGTACTCTTTCATTAATATGTAAATCCTTATGAAAATGTTCAAGTCATGCACCAGGAGGTGGTGTAAAACTAACTTCATCGTATGTTTAACACAATCACAGTTTGTACAAGTACAGTGTGCGATATACTCATACAGTATACCACTGGGTCTGTTGACTGACTCCCGCTGCTCGGGTTGCCCACCTCCCCGCGATTTGTCTGGACTTGGACTTACTAGTCCAACAGTTGCAATAATACATTTGAACTTGTTTTGATTGCAGATCTGTTAACCACACGTTATAATGGTATAATAACCTAATGTAATGACTGTTATGTCTTGCGTATATAATTTGAAAGTTAACCGATATTAAGTGTTCTGATTTATTTTTAAATTTACTCTTCTGTTACTATCATTTATTTAAAGCACGGATATACAGTGACGAATCAGGTATTTAGGTAGCAGAAAGATATATGAGGCTCTAAATAGGATGACCCCCATAAAAGTCCCCATGCGAAATGACTTTATACCACTACTAAAAAATACATCGACCAAATATTGGTGGAACCGCCGGATATTTTAGTTCCAGTATTTAGAAAATAGATGGCAGCACATTTTTCAATTAAATTAAAGAACTCTACCTAGTTGAAATGTTGTAGCTACAATTATATAGACGAACTCGCTACATGATATAACAGCCAGTAATTAAATGAACCGGTAATAAAGTTTTTTCCGGTTTGATATTCTCTTTGATTCCTTATAAGCGTAAGTCATTTAATTGCCCAGCAATTGACACACTCATTAACTTTGCGTTTGCTTGTACTTCCCTCCACTGTTCTCAATGCGGCGCGGCGGTCGGTATGTAATTTGATTTTATGCAATTGAAATCATATAAATCATGCGCAATGATTTTTACGGTATAAATTATCGATATAAATAAATTAAGCTAATTGGAAATGAAACTCTAGTTAAATGTGCGTAGTTTTATTTTAATTAATCAGTGACAAATATTGACTATTTCTCTAATTACTTTTATGTTTTTGATTACGTCAGTTTAGTACCCATATTGTATGCTACGCGGCGCTGCAGCGCACTTGTTTACTGCTAATACCATTTACTGTTGTTAATCTTAAATAATATTTAAATAATATTCACTTCTTTCATGTCGCCCATGGGTGCAGTATGGGTTTTCTTTTTTTTATGTATTTATACAGTATGCGCCTAACTCTTAAATCTTTAAGTCGGTACTACACCAATATAGATTTAAATGAAGTTAAAGACGGTAATACACAAAATTCTATTAAATGTAAAATATTTTATCTTGCCCATGAAAAATACATGGTATATTGTTATCACTGTCCATAATTAAGCCCTTTATAAGTTATTAATCTGCTGAACAAAACTTTAATAATCCACATAGATTTCTTTCAGTGATTTGGCTGTATTCCGTATACAAACTATATTTTCGCTTTCCTTCCACACTCCCGTCTCCATTATCACGTCTTGTCATACATTGTGGGTACCCCCTCTTCCCATGTTGTGATAAAACACATTTGTTTTTTTGATCTTGTTTTCTACTTTTTTGGGAATTGAACTGGATATGAGAGAATGAAGCTAATGTATCGTACAATTCTTCTTGTCACGTCTTTTTACAGTTTGGATACTCCCCCTTTTGCATCTGACGTAATTAATGAATGGTCTCTTATGCTTAGCCTCCATAATTTATAGCGAAAACAAATCATTTTCACAAAACATGAGACGTAGCAAGGAAGAGAGGTTGACGGGAAGTCGTATACAAACGGCATCGTTTATTTACTCGTATTCTCTCTTTTTATACTTCGTTTTAGTGTGACGCGGTTCAACAAGCAACATCCGTGTGTTACACCTGATATTAATGCACCTACATCAACTTGAATGATATTCATACCACTCAGAGTCTATTTTAAGATGGCAAGTTCACCATCAATACAAGCTTCTTCAAGAAAAGGCAAACGATAGTTAGGGATCCGTAAATATTACGAATGCCATTGTAATGTCGGCTTCAGTATTACCCATTTGCACTAGACAGTGGTTACACGCGTTTATATATTTTACACATTGCACATATTACATATTGCATATTGCCACCAGCGCCTCAAGCGAGCACGACAACAACTATAATATCAGGTTCATTTTTTTTTAATCATTTTCTTTTTTTCTTTCAAGTTACACACACCTACAATAAGTCTGTTACACTTGTTTTTTAGATTTCACGGATATAAAAATAACAACATTTAATAAATATAATAAAATATCTTGATCTGTTATTATGTTTTAAATATAACTATAAACGAAAGACTAATTTAACGTATACTTCAAAAGCTTCACTATAAAATATATATGAAATATAATTTTATTAAAATAGGCCCTGCTTTATCATAATTATTGTTTTGTAATAATTAATATACTTTGCTTATAAATTGATTGTTTGCATTGAGTTGCTTTCATGTTCTTTCGTTGTTGTAGGAGGGAAAATAAATTGATTTTGTGTTTGAATAATTGCATCAAGTCGCAAATATCCCTTGCTTGTTTCTTGTTATATTATCTTCATGCAATATCTTAATAATACCCCACTAATTATTACAGAAACAATCATTTCTAGTTGAATTTATTTATGATTTATACTTTGTTTGATACGCTGGTATTAATTATATATTGTAGTTGTATTGTTGTGCTAGGTTATTTGCAATTACTGTCGTATACTTGGCATTAATGGATATACAAATCTACGAGTAAATATGGGAATGTTAAGGGTACTTACCACCCAATTATTAGCAGCCATAGAATACGACTGCATGGACAATTTTTTAGCTAGAATTGAAATGAATATAGGTAGTCCTTAAAACATCTCTCTATTGTATTAAATTGCGATCTATTTGAGAAGTCTTTAAGGTAGTTGTTTAATAACAGAGTGTTTCAAAAGTTTAGCTTAGTGCACTACGAATAAAAGATAGCCATTTAACTTTTTATTTTGTTTAACTTGTTTTTCCAATGTATCATCTTGTAATGTACCTTTAAATATACAACTATGTAATACTTTGCATAAAAGAAGCATAACGAACCAACGCTTCAAATTGTCCACTGTAACATTACTTTCTTAAACTGACGACACAGTGAAGACACGACAGTCTTAAGACAATTTTGTGTTGTGTTCTTAAAAGATAAAGATAATGAAACCGCGCATCATTAAAGTAACAGAGACGACGATGTTTTTGCATTACGTGAATCTTGTCACAAATTTGGTGATTCTCATATCCACGTTCCAATGCAATTTACTAATTTTTGAAAATAGTCTTTTACATTGTTTGCAAAAAGAAGGCAAGACTTAGATTAGAAAATAAAGAGAGGGGTAACAAGTATTGGAAAGAAATAGAGGGAGCCGTCAGAGAGAACTGAGAAAAGAAAACATTCGAGCATATAAAAGAGGAATGCGAGTTCAGGATTGTCAGTGAAAGAATAGATAGAGCAAGTGCTGAGAGGAGACAGCGAAGGAAGACGTACAGAGAAAACGAAAAGTGGGAGAAACATGGAATTTAAAATGGTTAAGTAGAGGCGTAGAAGGCAGAAAGAGATGACATGGCGAACAGAAGAAAGAGATGTTTTTGTTTAAATTTAAATAGAATCTGTGAATAGTATAAGTTAATATATATTAATGAATTAATGTATGAAGAATGAAAAATCTAAAGGCTTGCATTATACAGAATAAATATACAATTACTAAAGGCCCTTACAAAACAATCATAAAACAATCACGTTAACCCCTCTAACCCTTTTTCTACCTTATCAGATATTTAATTCAAAATTGAACAATTTCCAATTGACAACGCCTTCTGTGCTCAAGTGATCCGAAAATATTTTTCATTTGACTGTAATATAGTTCAATTTACAAGAGTTCGACGGTGGATCATAGATCAATGATAACAAAATGCTATAATAAAAAATGCATTGTTTCACTAATTATTTTATAATGTATATATATACCAACGAATAAAATAATACTCACTATAATATCGTAGATTTAAATGGTTCTTAACTCTTTTAAGCATAAGTAACGGCCGAACTCTCGTAATTTGAACTATATAATTGTGTGTCTCGTATATATGCAATGGTGTCCACCGCTGCATCATAACAGTTTTAAATAAATCCAATTAATATTTCATACTAGTCTGATGGATTTTATTGGTTATTAGTAAAGTTATATGTATCACAAATATCTCGCAACTCTTTTACCAGATCGTGACTTTTAACTGCGTTATAGTCCATTAATATTCGTTGTACTCGAAGAAATCACTCTCACACACAATGACACATACACATATACATCGATACACAAATGTATTAATTCATATTCATAATATATGCGCAAATCATAAATCAATAAAGTGAGTTCAGATTATCGCAAGTGACGGTATGAAATTAAGAAAGTCGGTGAAGAAAATATTGTAAGTAAGAAGAGAGTCGGAGAGAGTAATTACTTTTGCTGTGACTATTGTTGTGTACCAGCTTTTAGTAGTAATAGCTCAATTAATGTTTTTATTTTTTTTATGGTTTTTTTTTTGAGTTTAAAACATAATGAATTGTATTTATAGTAATTGAACAGCATTAAAATCCGTCATTTCATTGAATTGAACGTGTTTTTTGTTAAGGGAAAGGCAAAGGTTTTTTTTAATTGCGCTACATTGCAGTTATGGTTTTTGAATATTTATTTGAGGCTGTAGCTTTATTAGCACTATCTTTCTTTTTAATTTATTTATTTGGCTTTGACTTTTATTCGTCATAGCCACCATCAAACATTTGTTATACATATTTCTCATTAGCACTATCATAAAATAATGTATACATTTACAAAATATTATTAATTAATAAATGTACAATTAGGACATTACTAATAATTATACAATGAGGACAGTGCTGTTAAAGAGCTATTATAAAATGCAATTATTTTATTGTAACACATGTATTTCATTTAAATTTTATCATATTTCTTGTACTCAAATTGTCTAAGTTTGAATGTTGGCGCCTTAAGTATTTACATTTTAAATATATCAGTTAGTTTAACAGATACTGTACCACTAGATTATCATGACAAGCGGCGCAGGCGCGAAGCAAGTGTGCTGTCCTTGAGTCTTGGGGGTAGTTATGAAGAGTGGTTCTTTGTTATTATGCCGAAGGAACAAGTAATGCCTATGTATAATATGTGTTATGAATAAATGTATAATAAATTGATAATATATATTAATTAACTGATTAACTGATAATATATTTAAAATATAATGCCATTCTTAAAGCCATAACTTAAAAAATTAACTTAAAACTGTAGATTTTTCCGCGCGTCTTTATAATCAGCAGAGTGCATGTACATTTATATGATTCAATGTATTCGAAGTGCAACCTTAGTCTAAGGAAGAGGAGTCAAAAGCATTTTTCCTACCAATTTTGTTTAGAATATAGATGAAGTACACATCTGAGAACGTTCTCTCACACTTTATTCGTCCAAATAAAATACCATGTTATTACGAACAGTATTTCGATGGCATTTCGTTTTCAGTGACGGTTCTAGTTTGAATATATGTTGATGTTGCAATTCGTATAGAGTTCGCGTTGAAATAGATAATCAAAGTTCAGCATCAATACTTAGCTTAGAATGTATATTCGGCAATTAGAATGCTAATTTAAGCAAAGAACTTAGACGCCGTTAAAAAGGAATTGGGGGCCTTAAATTAGTTCTCCACAAATGTACAACTATCACTAACTAAATATTATCAGTATAATGGTTACTTTATTTTTATCAAATTCAATATAAACACACACACACACACACACACACACACCAATACATTAAGCAATGCGGCACCGGTCCGACGATCGTGACCTGTCCAATCCATACACTTAGTGTTTAATACAATATATTAAAAAGAAAAAAAAAAGTAAATAAAAAACTTTAACAAGAAAAATAAAACAAACAAATAAAAACAATAATAATTATCAATAAAAATATCAACAAAAACATATTACAACTTTACTCTCGCAAATGTATAATTTCAATCTATCATGGTAATTATATAGGGTGTTTGGTACTTGAATGTCAGTAAAATAGATGATGAATTATATCAAAAGAAACAAATTTTGTAGTATGTATAGTAGGACACTTGTATTGTGTATCTTCGGGTTCGATCCCCGGACCAGATATATATTTTCTGGGTTTGGTTATTATGAACTTATATTGATTATGGTCATACATAATCGTACATTTATTAGGCAGTGGTGTAGCACACATATATGAGGCCACGACACCATAAATACTGCCAACATTGAAGGAGGTCGTCGGTGATAGGACTCAGCATCGGAAATAGGCCGACGTTAAATAAAAAAAAAAAAAAAAAAATTGTATTGTGTGTACTTGTATGTTTTAAAGTTTAGGATCGTATTTAAAATTTCAATTTTCAAGTTTTCTTAATTTAAGTATCATTTCCACTCACAGTTTTAATATTGTATTTAATTTAAATTTTATAGCATATGGGAACATGCGTGGTCATTCCGTTTACCATTTTTAATTTAGAAAATAATTAAGTCACGCCTTATCACACAATGTGAAAAAAAATTGTAGTCTTATTTTGTTTTTTGATCATGTTTATTTTCCTTTTTTGAGAACGAATTTAAGGGTAGGTATGACGTCACAAAGCTCATCATAGAACTTCTGTCAAGTGTTACCTTTTGGGGATCCACTGCCTCCATCATCAATTTTTTCGATTTTTACTTCTTGCATTAGCTTTCATCTTTTTTCAGGTTGACACCAATGTATCTAGTACTCTGTGCAGACACACACATATATACATACAGACACACATACAGATATGTGTATGTAGTGAACACCGGTAATGTGCACTGAATTGTTTTATTTGTCTTTATTTTATTTTTGTTTGTTTCTATATTGAAATGACCGTTATAGCTACAAGTATTACATATTGTAAACAGTAGCGTCTCTATTATTACTAACAGGAAAACGAAAAGGTTTGCGCTGTTGAGGGGTTAGGGGGGGGTGTTAGAAGTATCGTAAGTAATCGGTTCCATCGTTAGACTGCTTTTAGGGGCTGAAAATATATAGTTACGCCACTGAATCAATATGAAAGTAGAACGGTTTTTATGTCTAAAATGAACAGACTTTTATTTCTTATCGCATTACCTGTATAATTTGATTCTGACTTTGATTTGTACTGTCATTTGTACTTTTGTAGCTGAAATACATTATACAGGCAATTATAATGATATATTAATGTGATTTATTGCTTTTTGTTAGCTTTATTAACAAACTAGCTTTATTATAAGCTATTTAATGATATTTTTTACTTATACATTGCATTTTGCATAAATATAAACTGTTCAATAGAGAGAAAAGTTGTAAAATTGCAATTAGAAATTTTTAATCTGTTGTTAAGAGCAGTGAGCAAAGTAGAGGGACAATAATTTATACATTTTTCTTTCAATGTTTTGATGTGAAAGATTATACCGCAATAAAGAGGTGAAATTATCGTTGTATAGAAGAAGTTTAATAGTCGGCATTGCCCTTCACTGTTTTCATTAGATTGCAAATATTTTATGATAATTTTCATAATACTTTCATTTTGAATGGAGAATTTCTTAAGTAAATCTTTTCGTCTACATTATTAATCGTGGAATACTCAATACCTCAAAATTTTAGCTTTATTACCGCCATAAATTTGAAAAGATATTTGTATTGTATTGGTCGATTTAAAATTGGAGCTTTATGTATATTAGTTTTGTTGATTTCCACCAGGGTAATGTTAAAACAATGTATCAATCTCTCTTTCTCTGTTGAATGTTGAAACATAGAAAAATATTTTACTCAATAAACAAAATCCAGATACGTAATTCAAGATAAATTAAATATTCATTGTAAAGAACACCACCCGTTTAAGAGTGATAAATTATCAATTGAAATCAATCAATAATTTGTTAACTTACCCCTTTCCCTTCTAACCAGACTCAGATGCATCTAGTCATATGACATGTGCTACAAGCGTGAGCCATTCGTCACAGTGAGTTGGTCTGCAACTGCAACAGTTACCGGCCATCATCCACCAGCCCAACTGCTGGAGCTGCAGGTCTGACAATAAGATAGACGAATCGACGGATCTCTCGGAGTTGATTCGGAAGACATGTGGTGCAATCGTTCAACAGAGACTTAAGTTGTTTACGAGATCCGAGAAACCACACAAATATTATGTTTTATTAATATAAATATGATTTATTGATTAGGGATGTTAACACTATATATATATCAAAAGTGTAAAAACTTAGTGATAGTTAGTTCCTTTCCTTTTGTAACTTCGAAATAACGATTGGTACTAGTAGAATATTAACAATAATGATATATAGCAACAAGAGAGAGCGGTCAGTAAATAGAAGAGAAATAAGACGTTAAAGAAAAAGAAGATTTCCGGAGAATCCGTAAAATTAGACAAAGGAAAACCAAAACTGATAAGAACAATACAGAAATCTTATTACAACACAAATGAGCAAATTAAACTTAAAATAAACATGCGTGGACAAAATAAAAATAGATGTTATACTAGTGATAACAATGGGCTTGTGTCCTATGTCTTAATTTCTATAAAAGTGTACTATATATTGATAAAGTGGGTTACTAGAACCTCAAATGTTCAATTATATTTTAATAACTCCTTATATGTTAAGAGATATTAACAATTAAAAAAGTCATTTTGTCTCTTTAATTATTAAAGGGATTCAACGTTATACAAATTCCAAGTGGATGTGACATCACAATCATTGTGTAAGGTTACCAGCCTTACAGCTCATAAATCTCTGCTATATGTATTTATATATCAAAATATCAAATATTATTTACAGCTAATTCAAGGAACAATCAAATTTCAATATGTCTGCCTAAGTAGGGTTAAATAAAATAAAAACTTATTATTCTTTGATTTGACTTGATTATTTGACTACCAACAGCTACAGAATATTACCACAGCACTGACCTACTCAACAAATAACTGACGTTAAAATGCATTTCACGTCATACAAATATGGACGACCATTTCTAGCGCTAAAACTACAATTTAAACTTTAAATTGCTACATCTCCTTCAACATTTAGATATTTAATAAAATATACACGCCAATACATATTTATTAAAATCAATTTCAATCAACAATTGAAAAATCGACCACTAAAAAATGAGGACACAAGCCCATTCTTTAGTTTATCAGTGATAAGTTTTACAATACAGAATGTATCTATTAATCATTTCATAAATAACAAAATCCTTTGTTACACCACTAATATAAATACCAACAGCACGCCTTCAATATTACAAATTTACCATGGATAATCAATTTAAACACCGCGCCGCGTAAATAACAAAGATGGACGACATAAGCTCGTTACCCATAATACACCTTAAACCACGTGGTGTATTAGTATGTGTGAGATGAATCGTATCGATCACTTGTTGGAAATAATATATCATTTATAATAAATAGTAACAAAGAAATGTATAAACAGGTTACATGAAATATGGTGAATATCAGGAAAGATTTAATATGTAATGTGTTTAAATGTCAGTGACCAGAACCGCAGTGAAGTTAACCACAGGTGCATGTATTCGAAAATGTTTATAGGTTATGTCACACATATGTGAGTAAGAAAGATTGAAGGTGTTCATGAATATTTTTATGTTGGTATTATTATAAATTATCACAAACTGTGACAGTGACATCTTTTGTACCTTCAGAGAACTAATCTATTTATTACCGTTATATCTGATTTGATATTTCCTGATGTACTATGTTAGTACTTGATAATTTTAAAATTACGAAAATTGTGTTAATATTTGTTAATCTAGCGCACGTTTAAATATTATTCAGCTCTCTACTAACGTTTAAATTCTTTTTGTCTAATGAATCATAAATCTTTTATATCATAAATTTTGTGATTTCTAATGCACAATCGTATATGACATAGCAGACAAGCTGATTTCATCATTTTTTGTGCGTATCGATACAGGCTCCAGTAACAATTTAACTCCACCTTTCCAAAAGCTATTTATCTGCTTTGTTCGTATATACACCTAATACAGAAATATGTCCCGTATGCGAACACTGGCTCTCAAATTATCATTCATTACAGAACAAACCACCAATAATGCTGTATTGATCTTGGTCAATTGAGTTGTGTACCATTTTTCTATTGGATATTTTGAAACTTCATTAAAAATTACTTAACTCGTTTTTTTAATTTAAAAAGAAAGGAGAAATTTTGCACTGTTTTTTCTGAAACACAAATATCTGGTAAATATAGATCCGTTTGTCTCTATAATTTTCAGTTAGTAAAGTGACGTCACACAACGTTTGAACGCTCTCAATTTAGAAAGTTAATTTATTAATCCTGCGTGTGTACACTGGGTGTTTTAAGGAAGAGTTGAAACTCTTATATCTCTCTCATGAGTACAGAGCGCGTTTCACCTATGCCCCTAAAAAATGTAGGTAGTGGTAGGGACTTTAGGTTCCAACACCGTTGATCTGTCAGTTTACTTGCAAAGGCGAGCCAATGAAACCTCACTTTCGAAAAGGGTCAGTGGACAAACGACGTTAGTATTTTCCAATGTAAGTAAATGCACTTTTTTTTGCTTTTCTCGTTTTTTTACAGTTTCTTCATGGTTAAAATAAATATTTTATGTAATTTAATATATTATTTCTTAAATGATATATATAGATTTTTATTTATTAGCTCATCTTTTTACTACAATAAGTTTTTGAAGATGGATGACAATTCAACGGTTGCGCATCGTAAATTCTCTTTTTGACACTAATTATTATTAACTTGTATTAACTATTATTTCATAACTTTTGTATTTTCATCAATAAAAACTTATTTTGTGCCGAATAATCACCGTTCCGTTTATTATGACATGCCTGAATCCGTAAAATATTCCCCACTTTCAGGAGCACAAATAATTCAACTTTTTGGAGCTCACACCAAAGACACTACATTCTTTCAAAAGCTTATAGTCTAAGGTAAAGCCTACAACCGTTTTTCTTAATATTCTGTTTTTTCCGCGTTTTTCACTATTTGTGAATTTTTATTACCAACGGTTTTAAACTTTGGACTTTGGCAACTTCTGGACCATGTCTTAGACACTGCAAGAAGTAATCCAGAATTGTTTCCGATTTTTTGAAAGCTTAGAAAACTGGAAAAACTCAACTGTTTCCTCAAAGACCCAGTGTACACACCGTGACCCGAAAAATATAGTGTTCACAGAGAGGGTTAATAGCTACGCTCATTCAACATTTTAATTGAAACGTCAAAAGTCCCATGGAAGAAAAATAACTGAATATTGCAATCCAGGTAGAAATAAGCCTTCGTATTAGCTTGCAGCAAGTATGAAACTTGATAAACGTGCTAGATAATTTTCTCCCTAAGAAGTCTTATCGATTTATGTATACAGTTGAGAAACACTGAATTAGAATATGAACTTATTTAACACTTATTAATGCATTAAACTCAACTACACCGCAAATATAATTTGAATTGTTTATACCTAATAAATTAAATGAGTCATAAGTTGATACGTATATAATATATATGTCCGGGGCTCCCCAGACCTCAGCGCTATCGTCAGACTCGCTTAGCGCCCTGCCTTACACCAGCACACATTATTTTATGTATACAAGAAAATGAAACTAGGTTAATAAATTCAACTGTATATAAAATCAATTTAAAATTTTAATTTTGTGCGGAAAAAAGGCGGAGTCGAGTTCTACTGAACATCATATAAATATTAAGTTATTGATTTAAATAAAAATTTATACAGAATCGAATTCGGGGCGTGAATTTATTATAGAAACACCTGCTGTTTGTCGAGAGCTGTGATGTTTTTTGCCAGATTACTTTGTCTTCGAGTTCACACCCCGGACCAATGCTATATTTTATGGGTATAATTGTTATCAAGTTACATTGATTATGTATATGCAAGGGCGGCCTTAGCCATTGCGAGGCTCCGGGCAGCAGATCTTTGCGAGGCCCCGAGGAAGTTTTATAAAAGTTAACAAGCCCAAAAATGACAAATTTTAATGAAGATAAACTAAGGTACATGAATGCCTTAGAAGAAGACGCAGTGATTCAAGTGGGATTTCTAAACAGCGAGGCTTTATTTTCACCGTTGAAAAAATAATTTTTTCGCGCGAAAAAATCGCTATCGCTAATTAATATATGTATATTTTTTGCGCTCCTAATGACCCTTGAACAAAAAGCCATAATAAGATTCTATTACCTGCAATATACATTGTACGCACAAGTTTATAAAAGTTACCAAGCACAAAGATGACAAATATTAATGATGATAAACTAAGGTACATGAATTCCTTAAAAGAAGACTCAGTGATTCAAGTGGGATTTCTAAAGAGCGAGGCGCGAGATTTAAATACATATATAGTAATGAATTTTTCTTCTTGGATTGATGCGCGAGAATGCGAAGCCCGGGCGGTTGCCCTGCTTGCCACCCCCAAAGGCCGCCTCTGTGTATATGCATAGGAAATAGATCGTTACATAAATTAAATACAAAAATTTAAAGAAAACCTTTAAACGATCAAACATGTTAGCCGAGCCAGTTACGAACCTAATATACTCGCACATGTAAGGGGCCTTTACACAAGTTGCGATGTTTTGTAGCTACAAAACATAGCTCATTCTTATTAGTAATTTCAACAGTCTAATATATTGAACAGAGTAAGCCAACGTCTATATGATATTTAACTTGTAACTGCATATATCATGCCCTGTCCACGAGAGCTTATTTATTTATTTATATACGTACCTACCTTTCTTTAAACTTGTTAACCCTACTGAACCTAAAACTTATATATTTTACCTGTAAAGTTATAAATATTACATCTGATGATTTAAGTATATATTTTTGAAAAATATACCGTAAAACAATGTAATGTTGTTTATTAGAACCCTTGGTAGCAATTTGAATCGATTATAGATAATATAAACTGATTAGATACAATCATAATAAAGGTAACAGGTATTTTACAAATTACTGAGTGTTAAATATAATAAATTCATGATATTTCTCAGTTATGTTTTATAAGTATGTATATGTCTATATCTATGTACGAGTATATTATAAGAAGCATGGCTAGAGCAAAAAGATTTCTTGGTATGGTATTCAAGTTTTATGATATTAGATCCGGTTATAATGTAAAAATGTTTCTCTAACTGTGAGTCGCAGAGTCCTTGTAAATTTTCTATGTTTTGTGATGATGTTTATAAATTTATTATATGATTCTAAACCCTTTCTAGCATACAAATATTAGTCTATCTTAAATATAATTCAGAATATAATTATAAATGGGTTGTTCTGATTTGCAATTCTCATCTATCTTACATAAGATATATAAGATTCGTATGTTTTAGCATTGATATTTATTCATTCATCATTATTTTAAATGAAATTCAGAATAAAGCATAAAATTTAGATAAATCATATGATTCTAATACACTAAACGTTTTACCGGACAGTTTTGATGGAACAGTGTTGATCTATGGGAGTTTATCACATATACACTCCGAAAAATTGGGCATATTGCTCACGCAATATATAAGGTTTATTTATAATAATATCAGAGCGCAATCTGTGTAAGACCCTAAGATAAACACTAATTATAACATCACCAACAGAAATAATGCTCTAATCTAAGAAATTTCAAATATCTCATAGAAAGAAAGAAACATGTAGATAGAGACACAAAATGTTACTACCAAAAACCAATCGAAATTTTCACGATACTTCAAAAGAGTGTGATTAACCCCAAGTGAAGCTTTTTTTATTGTAAAAGTTTGATTTTGATCTTACCGCAAATTCCATTGCTACCGGTGGTGATTTTTATTTTTTAATAAATCAATTTTGTTTTTAATTTTTAATATTGGCAGTTCATGGTAATACTACCTGGCGCATCAATAATACACTCAAGGAGAACTGGTACTCTTTCAAATACAATACCTACTAAAAGCCATTTGCATTTGCTCCAGTCTCGCAATAAATAAATGTCTTAATTTTTACCGAGTGATGTATTCAACGACCCATCCATCCGCACTGGTGCTGATGGCAATCTTCTGATGTCAATAAAAAGCTTTACATAAGCATCATTTTCAAATAAATTACAATCGAAAGTTTGAGAAATACTGAAAGGTATCAAACATCATTATAAACCAGAACGAAGTTTATGATAAAAATTATGATATATAATTGTGCATTGTTATAAGCACATGTAAAAGAACAGGCACACAACAACAACATAATAATGAACAAAAAAAAACAAAAACAAATGATAATGTTGCTAAATATGGAAATACGAAATACATACTATGCTCGTATTTCATTCGACCGAATCACGCTTTATTTTACGTAAGTTAGTGCTAATGAATTCAAGTGTGACACTGATTTGTGATTTTATCATTTTTCACATTATAAATTAGATATGCGTCTTACAAATAATCTATATTTTATCGCATTACATTTGACAGTATTAAAATTCTATAAACTGACGCAGCAAGACAGTAAGATCTTTAAATGTCAATAACGGATTCTAAGTTATTTAGTTAAATGTTATAAGACATTTAGTTATCTTAGAAGGCGGTAGATGGAATGTGCAGTTGTTTTGTAGTCTGACTGGCGCTACTCATCTGTAACTCTGTAAATCTACCAGTAAAATTTAGAAAAGAATATCGCCGTCTATCGTTTCTTACGAGATGCGCTATGAGGAATGTTTGTAAAATACAATTAAATTAACTTGTGTTAATATGCACCGACAACGAGACTAAAACAAGCTATGTAACATTTGATTATTATTGCATAAACGGAACGGACGTTGTATTATATACCTAAAAAGCAATTGAAAGCACGAAAGAAAAACAAGACATGTTCCTCTTGGTCTTAAGGAAAGACACATTTAAAATATATGACAGATTATACGTAAGCAAATTCAAATATCTTTTAGAGATAAGCGGTGAAACGTTGGTAATTTGACCCTTTAAATTTCAGCTAGTAAAATGACGTCACACAACGTTTGGAAGCGGAGAATATAGTAGGATTTAAATTGTAAATATTGGGCGTTAAAAGATTTTTTTTTAGATAGGTCAAGTAATAGCACTGGCTAAAGTCACACAATTTATTGAGTCAAATTTAACCAAAATAAAATAACTTCAGGCGAACATGACCTTGATGTTGGAATCGCCTCAAATTCTAAATTAAAAAAAAGTCCCACGAAAGATTGTTGATTTCTCAAAATCGGTAACATTTCCACCAAACTCTAACCACAATAAAATTATTTAAGCAAATCGCTTAAATATTTGCGATTTGTTTGCTGTTCATAAGTTACTCTTACTAAAACTTATTGAAGTGTTGCTTTAGCTATAAAAATAAAATCCATGGACAGGTTGAGTCTTCTTTCTTAAGTCTATACAGTATAACACTCGCAGACGTGTTTTGAAGTTCCAATGAATTATTGAGAAGTGATATGTTTCGATATCCCACTGTGAAAACCTATCTTCCTATTGGTTTATTTCTTTCGAATATATATTTCATAATATTGGTGTTAAAGATATTTATGTATCTGTTATTTTTAGTTCTATCTGCACTGTTGTTAAACCATAAAAACTGTCTGAACTTAACGGACAACGGACTGGTTGGTTCAAGATAACCGAACAAATATCTCAGTTTCGACAATATGTAAGATGCAATGATCATGATACAGATTAATGCAGGAATATAACTCATTTTTATGTTACGTACAAAATACATGGACGTGGAATTTGTAGCAATTGAATGGATACAGTGTGGAAACGTACGAAACGAGTGGACCAATAAAATAATTCTGAATTATATAGAACTCTTCCAGATAGGAGTATTTCTTATTTGCGTACTAAACGTATAAAACTTTTTATACAAAGAGTAAAAATTATTGCAATACATGGATAAGGTGACGCCACAAAAATTGTGAGGCAACAGTGAATATTATTCTGTACTATATATTCTGAGTTTGAGGCCAGGTAGAAAATGAACATTTCAATTAGCTTGTGGTAACCTATCAAGTAAGAACCTACACTGCAAGACAATTTCTATATGAATTGTAGAAAATTAACCTTAAAATTAGTTTGTGGTACGCCAGATTTTCTATCTGGGATTGGTCGAAAGCATTTATGCAGACAGATTGCTGTTTTCTCGAATTATAGCGCAATATTTTTCATAATAGTTATACTTATTAGACAATGTAACCTGTGAACATGTGGACCACAACATATAAGAAATCACGACAGGGGAAGAACTGCCAGTACAGTACCAGATCGTCGGTGATGGAACTCAGCATCAAAATAGGGTTAATAAAATAAAATAACTGATAATTTGTGCAAATATAATTGTGTACCTTTCTTTACTCAACGAAGTCCACATTTATAAGCTCTTGTTCGCAAACCCTAAATTGCGTGTAGTTGCGTACAACACAGTGGCCCAAATATTATCCTACCCCAGTAAACATTTTGGAGTCAGTTTCTCACAGTCGTTCATATGAAATATCTATTTTATCGGCTACAATAGAATCGTCATCGTCAGAATACAAATGAAGATAAGTTGATCGTGTAATTGAAATGCAATAGTGATAGAAACATCACAAAATAGAACATTTCACCAAATGCGCTTGCAACCTGTCTCCTTCCGCTAAATGTAGGTCTAAAAATTATTTGCCTTGTTCTGATTTATGGTTTCAAAAACTCTTTTGTGCAGTGAAACGAATATTATTGTAAAATAAACCTTATGCTAACCTGTCATAAGATACATAACTGCATTCAAAGTTTATTAATTTTATGATAAATTAGGTATATTTTACAATAATATTCGTTTCAGCCTAAGAAAGGCTAATATTCGTTTCTAGTGTGGACGCACAATGAAGACACGAATGTCTTAAGATAATTTTGTCTTTGTCATTTAAAGATAGAGACTCATATGAACAAGCAACGGCAACAGTAACAATATTTCATCTTAAGACAGACTTGTCGCGAATAGGCGCGCTTTCCGAATAACCAAACTCATATTATTATTACTAATATGTGACCTGACCTCAGTCTCACAATCAGCAATATAAAATAAGTTACAGAAATCGCATTGCTGTAAGTTGACATTTTAAATCTCTTACGAGAATAACCTACTTTACGGTAGTTTATTATTTTTTTAATACTTATGACCACTCTCCAGTTCAAAATGTTTCCATTTATCGTTGTACATTGTCTGAGGTAAAAAATCATCGAGATAAACATCTGCTCCACGATGCCGTGAACTCGATGAAGTATTGTCTAACGTCGATTATCTGTGTTTTATCATTAACTGGGTGTAAAAAGCTACAAAAAAACAATCTAAAAGTCATTATGTAATGCGTTAGCTAACGGGTGATAATTATAGTGGGTATTAATAGATTTATTGGCTCGTCATCTTCACAAGAAGCACAGGAAAAGGTGTTAACGTACATGTAAGTAAATGAGTAACTGTTGTTGCATAGCGATATTCTTTAGGCGTTGTCATTCGTCGCATAAGGTGGCGTATAAAATCAACTACAACTCTGTGTTATAAGCAACTTCGTTAGCTGATTGCCTGTCTAAACACCAACGATTAGGCCTGACAGTCCCGGCACCTAGCAACTAACAATCACGAGCCATCAGCCTACACGGTTATTAAACAGTTTTGATTTCGCTTCGGCTGTTTTGTTATGACTAATCACATCTTAGTTGCCATTGTCTGCCCTCCTATCTGAGCGCCTGCCATTCGTCGCAGAATCCTGCACAATCATTATGACTCTCTTGTTTTACAGAAGCTCATTCCAGTGATACCAACAGCTAACCCTGATTCTGTTTCTGATCCTAAGATGCACCTTGCATCCTACCTGTGTATCTTTTGTTTTTTTTTTTCTTTAAAGTAAGCCACGGTAATATGGAAGGTGTTTCTTATTATCTTCCACACATCTCTCTGTTGGTTGTAAATGTATTGTATTGTTTAAAGCGAACAATGATGTCGGCCATATCAACAGTATTATAATTGACTTTTTTTATAAATATTAATTAAATATTAGCCTCAAATTATACGAGTCATTTTAATTCAATACCTACTTATTTTTTAATTTATTATTATCAAGTAGAGTATATTCTATTGGGCTCAACACAGTGGCGTATCATATGTAAAAAACAACTGCTGTAGGGCTCTGAGTTCTCGCAATTGTGTGACTTCTAATACGAACAATGTATAATTTCATCCTAGAAAAAGTGCTATATTAAATAGATACATATTGAGTCAAACGTGACAGAATTCAGATAATTCAATTCAGACTGTTCAGATAATTCAATTTTAATTATGTTTGAATATAATTTCATTTAAATTTTCGCCAAGGCTGCGTTGTACAAAGTGCCTTCTATCAACACAATATCTTGCCATTTTCACATAATTGGAATGATATATTGTCCAATGTTGATCATCAATGCTACAGTAGATTTAAGCTTATTCGCATAACTTGACGTAATGGCGTTAAATTACATGATCTTGCAGGCTACTTAACTCTTTTCTATTTCTTGAAATAATGCAATCTTCGAACTTTATTCTAAATAAATCGATTGTTTCTTCCTCAATAAGACACTTAGTCTCACCTTGTTGGAATTACATATCGTCCGAATCCATGTCATTAATTTTCACGAAGAAATAAACTGTTATCATGACTGTATAGGGATTCCCAAAGACAATTCTATGTTGGTCATTTTCATTTTCGAAGAAGTATAACCCAAAGATTCCTATTGTACTAAATGTGCACTTTGCCTGGATATAATAAAAGAATGTGAACTGATTTTGAATTCTCCGCTGTCCAAATGCGGAAATGTTTCTTATGTAGGTATCCTTCAACATCTTTTACTAATATAATACATTTTTCTTATTCGCACGATCCATTTTTGATTTGACAAACCTAAAAGAAAGAAATGAAAAGAAAATTAATGAAACATCTCGTAGTTTTTGTTTTATTCTCATTAAAAATACTGACTCTAACTTTCATATTTAAATATAAGACATTAATATAATTACCTCCGAATCTATATAAATGCATAAATATAATGTCAGGATTGAGCACCGTAACATGTGATTATATGTTTATGCTTATGTTCTCTTATTGCTTTTGGTGTGTACCTTGTATGTACCGTATATTGTGGACTGCGGCGCGGTGAGGTGGTGTACGAGAATAATGTCTCGTTTGTTCCTTGCATTCTGTACATTACATTACATTATTATTGTCATCTAAATTGTAAAAAATATTATGTTAATTTCCTATATGCTAAACCTAGGCTAACATATAGTGTCATAGGTGTACGACTGAGGATCTTAAAAGGGCAATCTCTATAACAAGTGAAAAATCCACTAGTTTAAAATTACGAGTATGTTATCATTACTGTTACAAAACTAAAAAAGAATAATTTTTATTAGTTTTAAGGAACACTATGAAAATATTGTATTGAACATACTGCTCACCGAGATCAAAACAGTATTAACTCAAAAACTAAGATATTTCAGTTGTTTATTTATTTGGATTCTACAACGTAGAGGAATGAATCTACAAAAGAAATTTATTAATATGTTGATTACCCTCTGATCCATTCATAAAGAAGAACAGTAAACATCTATTTAATCTCATGTAACGACATTCACTTTTTCGACTTATTTGTATAACCTGTTTTCTTTAGAGTGCTTACAGTTTTGATTTAGGTGTGCGATATGGTCCTTCGAACCGTAATTTTCTGTTTTCCTTTTTTTGCTCCCAATTTCTACTCCTTGTCTACTCTTTTCCTTCTCTCTTTGTAAAATAGGAACTCTCTTACTCTTAAGAATACTCTCTTCCTTTTTACGTTTACCTTTCTGCACTTTAAGTTTCTTTTTTGTTTATTTTTACCAATACATCTCTCTTCATCCTTTTATTATGTTTTTTACCTCTGATTTCACATTGGGCTCTCTGTATGCCATTCCTTCCTTTACTCCTCATCACATGTTTTCTCTGCTTTATCTTTTCTTTAATTCTCTATTTATTTTTTTACATCTCTTTTCTTTATTGTCCTCTCTATTCTTAGTTGTTTTCATTCCTTATTCTCTCTTCTTCTTCATTAATTTCATCACCTTATCTATCTCAATATCGTCACTAATAAAATTGTCCCAGTAGTATATCAAAATTACGTAAATACTTGAAATTGTTCATTTTATACATACTAGGAGTTTTCAACGAAAAAAACACCCTACATGGATTCGCCGCCTCTGCCAAGTAATACACATATATTACCGATGTGGTTTATTGTATTCGTGTACTATAATATTCATGCCTTACGAAATATGTGACTATTGTGATTTGTGATGTTTCTGATTGCCATCCATTCATAAAAACATAGCTCTACCTGGCAAACCTGACTATCCTCACCAACCTGATAAACATGGCCAACCTAGCTGAGCCACGCTAAGTTGAAGACAATAAAATATATAATGTGCAATGCAACAATTGTAATGTGGGTGCGCTCAGAAATATCATATCCTCCATACATCTTTATTAGAATCGACTTGAGTCTGGACTCTGGACTGGCTCACTGTCAAATGTGGAAATAGACAGAATCACGTGTTGTCTCTGTTGTAAAATCTAGAAACAGTAATAAATGATGGAAAATTCATTTGTTTCACATTTTTATGAACTTGTTGAAAGTAATGATATATAGCAGAACGCATAAATTGAAAGATAAGTTCAGTTCAGTTTGCTGATAAATTACTGGATAACTTTAAATCAATTTATGGTCTTCCTTCTATGGTAAGCGTTTGCCTGAGGAGTACCATTCTATCGTATATATCTTTTCTTTTCTATTTTCTTATATAAAGTGTGTTAAATGTACGCCTGAAGTATATCATAGGGAACACATTTCAATTTTGCATAAAGTGTTTGTAGATTCAATTAGAGCAATCGATAACAATGTCAAACTGCAAACTTATCTATGAATAATGATCACAGCGCAAACTGATCTCAACAAGTTTTGTCAAGAGCATTTATTCATTATTTTAGTATGTTCTTGTTAACCGAATTTGCAAAGCAAGAGCAAGATGTTGTCCATGATGTTCTGTTCTCCGATCGTGGAGCATTATCCCCCCGCGGGTGAGCCGCTCCGTCGAGTTACACTCTGAATTGTGGGCGACCACAGAGCCATGCCTCATGGCTTAACTCCAAGTCCAAGTCAACCAGTGTAAGGTAGTTCATTACTTCGATTAAGAATCGGAGTGCGAATTTAAGTAATTTAACGTAGTAATGGAACTTTTGATATCTAAGTTTTCCATCTTACATGACATAATAGTAAGTATGGCATTTATGACTTCGTGATATAAGAAGACAAGAGAAATATTCTGGCCTAACATGCTAATGGAAGAGGAAAATGAAATGCGCATAACCAGAGGCGGCCTTAGGGGGTGGCAAGCAGGGAAACCGCCCGGGGACTTGTATACTCGCGCATCAACCCAAGTAGAAAAATTCATTACTATATATGTATTTTAATCTCGCACCTCGCACTTTAGAAATCCCACTTGAATCACTGCGTATATCTTTTAAGGCATTCATGTACCTTAGTTTATCATCATTAATATTTGTCATCTTTGTGCTTGTCAACTTTTATAAAACTTAAAATTTAAAATTTTATTTTTCGTACGCAAAGATCTGCAACCCCAGACCTCGCAATGGCTAAGGCCGCCTCTGCTCATAAGGAACATTCTTAACTAGTGCGGTTACATTGTAAAAATCGTGATAATCTTTTTATATCTTCTATAAGATTATGACTAATTCATAATTAAAATTCAAAAAGTTTGCTCCCAGATAGAAATTGTGTTGCAGGTTTATACTTACTAGCTTTCCACAAGCTAATTGCAAAGTAAATTTTCTATTTGGGTTGTTCATAAATTATTTTCAAAATGTTATTATTTTATTGGTATATTTCTTAATTCTTAGTTTTAGCCGATATCCACATAATCGATGTTTAATTGATGTATTGTATTATATTTTGTCTTATGTGTCTTTGTATATAAAAGTGGTTGAAAGCCACAACTTTGCTGTATGTATGGGTTGTGGAGCATGCGCCTAGAGAATTATGTCTTTCGGTAGTCTGCATTTGATTTTGAAGAGTAGATTGGCGTTTTGACTAATTAAAAAAGTTCTATGAAAAATAAAAGAAAGTTCACAAGACAATTAACAGGTGTATTGATTTTTATTACTTTTCGTTTAATTAGTAGTATATACATCACATTATGCCACAAATATATTTTTAAGAAAATGTTATTTTATTATTTATTTTGTTATTTATTAAGACAATGAATATACGATTATAAGGTGAGGAGCTTTTACTAATATAAATTTGCCGATTACAACACCCTCTACTAGTATATTTGTATTGCACTTTGCGTCGGCCTCTGGTGTAGCGCTTACTACAATATATAACAAGATAATGTGGCGACGCCGCACCTCTGTTCTCTGTTGGCGCCGACACTTACGAAGACCGTGCCAGCGTGTTGGTGCTGTTGCTGTATACAGATACTAGTAACAAAGTTGTGAAGGCACAGGCTGTTTGAAAAATATGCATGTACTACTGACTTGAATGCTTTCATATGAGAGGTTTGATAATTTTCACTATTCATTTGTTGATTGAGACCATATTTTTATTGTTTCTAATTTGGTAGTACTACCAAGATTTGCACCGCTAGTGGTTTCGGGCAGTCTGACGACCAGACTCTTCTGCGCACACCATCGCGGCCCTGTTATTATTTATAATAGAGTAGAACATGAAACCCTTTTTCACCCCCTCCAGCTACTATGAAAAGTTTCACCAGATTTGGGATAAAATGCGAAAAAATGTGTGTGTGATCGAAACGAAATGAAATAAATCAAATGTATCTGACATTCCTCAATATTTCAGAAAAATGTTTTCTTTTAGTTATTCAATGACAAATTTTAGTAGATAGAATAGTGCATATTACAACATATTTTCTTTCCTCTTGTCTTTACTTTTAAATGCAACATCTTAAACTAGTAAAGATTGCAATGTACGAGTATATGCAACACACCGTAAGCTGCACCACTGCATCTTATTAATATACTAGCTTACTCAGCAAACATTGTTCTGTCCAAATTTCAATAATTTTTTTAAATAAATTCAACTGAACCAATTTTTTGTCACTATTACCTTGATTCCAATTTGACAAGCAGCTGTTAAACGACATTTGCGCACATAGCAGAAAAATCCATATAAAAAGGACTTAGATTTTCCAGAATGTTCCAATTTTTCTTTCCCTAAAATCCTTATTCAAACTATTACGAATTAAAAAAAAAATTAGTCCAATCGGTCCAGCTGTTCTCAAGTGATGCACTTGAAGATAGATATAGATAATTGTTTCACTCTCTATATAATAATCTTTTCTTATTGTATGTATATATTCGGTTTTTATGGATACAAAGTTCGTGCTCATTTAACCGTACACGAGGACAAACATTTTGCTTCGGCCATGTTCGAGGTACCATATAAACATGCGTTGACGACTATGACATTAAGGCCCTCCGCACACGTGTCGACTGATTGCAAACTAGCCGAGCAACGAAGTTTCCAACAAAAACGAAACACGAGCCATGTCGAACCGTGTTTCGTGACTATGTAGAATATTTAACAATAGCATAATAAGAGATGTTATTATTAGAGTTTTCTCTCACTAGTATACACGAGCGTTCTCTCACTAACAACACAGTTGCATTCTCATTTGGCAGATTCGGGGCTAAGATTTGCAATCAGTCTACTCGTGTGTGGACGGCCTAAAACATAACCTACAATTCTCCGTGTAAACGTCTCAGAACATTTATTACCCTTAATTCTTTGCCAAGTATTTTTGTTATAGTTAACAAGTAAATGTAGCAACCTAACTTTTATTTTATTTAAATGAATGTCAAAAATTTAGACGGATGTTCAGAAGTTGCATATTTGACAATACTCGGCAAATAGCATGAATATCTCGCAGTATTACAACACGCTATTTGGCGGTGTGCGCTGTTTAATGCACACCCTGTATACGTTCATGCGAACACGTGTTACTGTTTGCAATGCAGACAGCATGTGATATACCTTAATATGAGCTAGCAGCCCAGCAGCCACTAGGCTCCAAACACCAGCACCTATCTCTTGTCAATGAATCCAATCAACGCGCGTAATGTTAACGGTACAGCTAAACGGCGTTGTACGTTGTACGGAGCGGCGCGCGGCGTTCCGGTATCTCGGCGTAGACAAGGAACGTTGGAACGTTGGAACGTAGAACCATTCAAAACAATCATTCACACTTCAAGGTTTGCGAGTTTCCGATATGAATCATATTTGTTTTGATTTAATTACGGATATTAAATATTCCTCCACTACAAACACATAACTAATTTACATATCGTTTATGATTTAGTTTTGTAATTATTTTATCTGAGTGTACCAACACCTTCTTCCAACCAT
Source organism: Panorpa germanica (assembly GCA_963678705.1). Classification (NCBI taxonomy): domain Eukaryota; kingdom Metazoa; phylum Arthropoda; class Insecta; order Mecoptera; family Panorpidae; genus Panorpa; species Panorpa germanica. The sequence goes on from OY783217.1 coordinate 12,378,838, forward strand.
ATTCTATGAATATATGATTGAAAATTAAGTCCGATAATAATTTGAAATTATTTATTTGTTTCAGAAAATGGCTTTGATGTTTTATATGGAATAAGAGCAGAATGATTAATAAATCAATTAAACCCACAAAACCAAATTAACGCTTATACTAATTTAAGACCTTAAGAGGAACTTCTCATTATTAAATAAATTGTGACAGTTAAGAAAAAGGAACGTCATCCGAAAAAAGAAGTAGTGAATCAAAATTTTCAGTCTATAGCCCCACAGGAATTAATAAATTTATGAAGTAGAGGTAAGTTTGCAAAAGAATCTATTTGACAACAAGCGTATTTAAAAAAAATACTAGCTATTACGGAAACACCAATATTTAAAATAATATTTCTATTTAGCAGAAAAAATTACCTTTTATTTGAAAATCTTTATCTAAATATAATATTCGGTTACCTATTTTATTGCTATTAGAATGGTAAAATCACCTGTTTTTTAATTAAATTAAGAAAATACACTTTTAAATACTCCCAATTCAGTGGATTCGTTCCAGAAGGAAACAAAGACAAAAAAGAAGGGACTAACATTGAATAAAACGTGGATGAGAAGTGAAGAGGGGGAAATGTATGCAGCGATGCTAGAGTCTTCAATGGTATCTGTATGGTCATACAAATGTGCTGTCATCGACATGACCAACGGGTTGCTTCGTAGAGCAATGTATGCCGATCTTAGTTGTTGTCACTGTAGACTCGTAGCTATTATATATTATATGTAGACTTCCATCCTGCTCCTTTTCTCTTTCACGTTTTATTCAATAAATAAAATGCTTTTTCCGCGAGCAGTGCTGACTGACATTTCGACGCGTTTCTTTACAAAACTGTAAGTAAAGTAATATCCTTAGTAGCGTTAATAAGAAGAAAGTATAAAAACTGAATTTGAAATTATAAACATTTACGAAGAACAGAATCTAACTCGAATTGAGAGCAACAAAAGAAGAGAATTTTATTTTGAATATAAGACAACAAAACCAATGTTTGCCTAACTAAAAAAATACATACGCCGGCCCTGATCTTTGTGTCTATAATAAAAACCCCGGGCAACACCGTAATGTTATAAATAAATCTCATACAGAAGAAATATCTCTATTTAAACCAGAAGTTTCCAATAAAAATATTGATTTATCATTTTAATTTTCTCAATATTAGATTAGTTAATAACTAGATTTAAATTTATGAATGCACGTGAAGTTAGTAGCAAGGAGTACCACTAGTAGCACTGCCGGCGACACATCAATACAAATTGACATTTATAAGTGTTAATTACACAATCATTAGAATTAAAATATAACACAAAGTAGTGTTAATCGCGGCTAATCACACCATGAGTACTTGAGCACTTCTATGCTCAGATAAGTGATATATGTATGTGTTAGTTGAGTTGGAGATAGATACGAAAAGTAAACTTGTTTAATTAACTGAATTTATTGGTTACCGATTGCATTTGTTCAAAATGTAACCCCATTTCCATTGATTTGTTAACTTATGTTATTTCGGTAGACTATCTACCAGGCGCTTGTGTATATTTTGGTTTACCTGGTATACATGAGTCGTTCATTTTAGAAGAAACACTTTTATCTATTACTTTATATACATTTACATTTATACATTTATATGGACGAGCAAATATTGGGACTGTATCTTTGAAAATGAATTTTTCAATTCCCTATTAAAATGCTATTTGGTAGTTAAAATAATATTTTTATGCATATAATAATTAAATAAATGAAAAATTACCTATAATTAATATCAAATTTATATTAATTCAATTTAAATTCAAATTAAATATTTTGAAAAAGGAATAATAAATTTGGCAACGCTGTAAATTTACGTGTGTTGACGCATGAGTGATTTGGTTCTTTGACAAATAAATTGTTATATTTTATAAAATATTTATTCCGATTTTGAATTTCCCGCTCAAATTGGGATTTGCAACGTTGCCGGCTTATAACCTACACTTACGTTCTGTATATAGGTATCCTTTTGATATTTTAATTTTTGCAATAGTTACAGAAAAGATTCTTTTATATACACCTAGTTTTTGAAAGCCGTGTCACCATTTTTTCATAGTTAAAAGTTATATTATGTTGTGAAATTGAGCTAAAAATTATGATTTGTATGGAAAATGACTATTTTTAATCATGTATAAAAAGAAAACTAGGAACCGTAGATCTCTAAAATTTTGATACAGCATGTGTTTTTACTATTTGTATTGACCCTCCAAATTTCACAACGTTTTCATCATTTACGTAAACTTAAGTTTCTCTCAATTCAACATTTTATGGTCACTAAAACTTACATTCTGAATCACTGTACTTCTGAATTTTTATTACCTATAATAGTGAAAGCAATATTAAAGATCAATGACATTGAAGTTATACAATTTCTTTCTAATGTCATATTGTTAAGATCTATGTTTCTATTTCTCTATCATCTAACATAATTAGTTAACTTCTATGACCTTTAACCCTTTAATCCCCTATGCCCCTTGACTTGTCATGAAACGTCTCTCTTATTTTTATTATTCAGTTACACATCGGCAACTTCAGCCGTAATAAAACCATGAGGTAAATGTTCAAATCCCACTTCTGATTTAGTAAACTCTACATTACATTTTAATTGAATAATTTACGGCTAAGCTTGTAATAAGATTGAGTTCTAAACGTAATAATAAAATGACTAATAAAGTTTATAGTGTCATTCGATTAAGTTACCTAACAAGTAACTACAAGTATCATTAATCGCACTTTTTACTTGATTTAATGAACGCCGCCAAAGCGGTAGATTATTTATTGCTGTTTGTCCTTTTATTACCAAAAAATACGTAACATTAAGAGAAGAATTGCAGAATATAAAGACACCGCGTTGAAAAGGGCAAGTGCTACAAATACCCACACACGTCATATAATATGTTTCTTTTATCTTCTTCTTAATATATATAAATTACGTGTCACTGTGTTGTCCGCTATGGACTCCTAAACTACTTAACCGATTTTAATGAAATTTGTACACCGTGTGCAGTTTGACCCAACTTGAAAGATAGGATAGCTTACATCTCAATTTATTTATCTTATTGCTAATTATTTGTCTATTAATTATCTGTATATGACATATGACATCGGGCGACGATGATGGCGACATCTGTTGACTAGATTGAGTAAATATTCTGTTGAGTAAATCGAAATCTGTTGACTAGATTGAGTAAATATTCAATAGATGGCGCTATGTAATGTAATATGACAAAAACGTTAGTCACAGCAACGCGTGGCCGGGACAGCTAGTTATTTATAATTCGTATATTTATTTAGAGATTGATGCGAGCCGTACTTCATATAATCACACTCTTCTGCGTCATATATCGAATGACATTTGTTTCGCAATTTAATTTTCAATGACGGAAATATACATTTGTATTCTGTATAATTAGTTAAATATTATTTTGCCTGTTAAATGTAGTTAAAAATAAATCTGCTTTTTAAAAAATAAATCTACTTTTTAGCGGCTAAATAGAAACATAAAACTTCTTAAGAAGCTCTTGCTAAAGATTAAAGTAGATTAAATATTACTAGGTTTTATTTAATTAATGTAGGTAAAGTAATGTTTTGTGTTCAACGAAAATTCCACAAAAATTGAAATAAAACCTTCGATAACATTATGCTTAATTACTTTTCTTACTAAAGATAAATAAGATATAATTCATGACACTCTCATTTGATGAATAACCAACGTAATAATAATGAAACGTTGCAAAAACTCTATACCGGCAGTGTAAGTGTTAAATATAAATGATTTGTTAAATTAAAATACAATCTAAATAATTTCAAGTATGAACAAGTAAGTAGCTCCATTAACAAGTAATTTGGCTCCATTGTTTCGCTCTCATCAGTGTTAATATGATAATTAATTACACGTAGTATGTATTGTCACCTAATTCAGTTACTCAATAAAGCAGGGACACAAAATAGGCCTCATGAAATTTAAATTTGAATTCCTAAATAAGATGAATATTCAGGCGATGCCATTGCCGCCGTTCTGATTTTATTATTAAAGGTATGCTCCATTGTTTTGATGGTTTACACACTCATAATAGGGACAGAGCCGAATTGGAAAATAGTTTTTAGTAAAAGATTTGTCCGTTTTTAAAAATCAAATTAATGGGCTTGTGTCCTATTGATAACTATTGATAAAGTGGGTTACTAGAACCTCAAATGCCCAATTATTTTTTAATAACTCCTTATATGTTAAGAGATATTAACAATTAAAAAAGTCATTTTGTCTCTTTAATTATTAAAGGGATTCAACGTTGTACAAATTCCAAATGCATGTGACATCACAATCGCTGCCAACCTTACAGCTCATAAATCTCTGCTATATGTATTTATATATCAAAGTATCAAATATTATTTACAGCTATTTCAAGGAACAATCAAATTTCAATTTTATGTCTGCCTTAGCAGGGTTAAATAAAATAAAAACTTATTATTCTTTGACTTGACTTGATTATTTCGACTACCAACAGTTACAAAACATTACCACAGCACTGACCTACTCAACAAATAACTGACGTTAAAATGCATTTCACGTCATACAAATATGGCCGACCATTTCTAGCGCTAAAACTACAATTCAAACTTTTAATTGCTATATCTCCGTCAATATTTAGATATTTAATAAAATAGACACGCCAATACACATTTATTAACATCAATTTCAATCAACAATTGAAAAATCGACCACTAAAAAATGAGGACACAAGCTCATTCAAACATTGAATTATATGCAAAATATTTTACTCTTGTTTAAATACTAATAATAAATCTGCTTTTAATCAATAGGAAAGCTATAATCAAATTAGTTAAACCAATTACCAAAAATGAGCAAGAACTAACAAGTAGATTTAGTTGCTGATCTGGTAACTTGACTTCTACCTGCAGATGTTAACGATGAGAAGTTAGGTGCAGTTGGAAACCAGAGGATGATAGATACAGACTGCTCCTACTTCTACTATCGAGCTGGTCCTGGCCGTATTAGTGTTGCTGGTTTGAAAAAACTCACACAAACAGTTTCTAACAGTGCCCCGCATGTTTTAATCCGCCTCTGTTGTTGTCCTCATGACTTTTCAATGGGATTCCGAATGAGTCTCAACTTTTAACTTCTAACCTATCCCATTGTGTTTGAAATCGTTCTGTTGATTTTGTAATATCAAAATAGTCTAAAAACCGCCTACTACATCAAATATCTTGTACAAGATAATACTCGTACGAGTACACTCGTTGATACTTACTCTGTCATTTCGCGTATTATCTTACATTTATGCAAATCATGCATTGTTTTATTTTAGAATCTAGTGTACAGCGTGTATAAAAAGTAAGTACTGGTACATCATGTTAAATTTCACCATTGTCACCATTTTTTAACTGTCTAAATATAACCATCATAACGACATTTGGCAGATATTGTGTTGCATTACTAACCTCAGAGTTTGTTTTTTGGATTAAAATAAAAATATCATCACTTTGCTCGAAAATATTGTGTTTTTCTGTTGATTTGAAATTAAAACCTATTATTGAAACACATTTAAAATGACCGCTCTTCGAGAAAGACTTTATAGTAATAAAAATCAGAAATCAAAATAGTTCGAAACAATTCCCAGTAAGCGCCATAGTGAATTTAAAATCATATTAATTAATTGAAGCAAAAGCAAAGTCAAGATGACTAAAAATTTGGAAGTAAAACAAAAATTCCAATTTTAAATAACTGCATTTCTGTTTAGTCTTCCACTGGTCTTCCAGGTTGGAGGTTGGTTTCAAGATTGAAAACTCTGCCGCGTAAAAAAACTATTGTTACGAAACTATTAGCAGTATTTAGACTAAAATAATTAGGACATGTAGAAGGAATGGACCTACAGACACAGAACCACTGAGAAACAGATGGAAGGATAACCAAGAGGTGTAAGACTGCAAGGCGAAAACTCCGGACGAGGTGGAAAAAATAATTGGAGGAGGGTCTAAAGAGGATTGGTGTAATGAATCGGAAGATGAAGGCGGCAAATTGGAAAAAATCTTAAAGAAGGCCAGGCTCCACAAGGGCCGTAGCGCCAAGACGATAATAATGATGATGATATCTCTGTGTAGTATCCCACATTCAAAGACATAAGTTTTCATCAAATAATAGTGTAATCTAGTATAATTTAAAAGAAAGTAGTAGGCTTTAAATTGAATTTAATATCGCTTTGACATTTTCCTGGCAAACATGCACACTACACCTTGATTAAAAATCGTTTATCTTCTACTAAACTATTAATTACAAACAAATAAACTATCATTTATGTAGTAATACAAATTGAATACTAAATTTATGCAGTACATATCTTTTTACGAAACTGCCTGTCGCCAATTACTTCAAAGATATGGGTGTAAATGTCTGGTAAACCATCTTGTCAGCCATTTTATCAAATGTTGAGAAGCAATAGATATATAATAACTATTACAACATTTAATTAGAACTAATAATATGTTATCGTACATATTAAAACGTTTATAAATAAAATAAAGTGCATATTATTATATATTCTATACTATGTCACTCCCAACTTGTGTATAAACGCCAAACGGGTATACATAACCTATAACATTGCATTTTAATTCCCGCGCTACAAATGTATACTATGAGTAAAACATAAAATCATAGAGTCAAGGCCAGAAGTCACCCATATTAATATGTTACAACACTGTATTAGCTATGAATGATGTGTTCTAGTACACTGTCTCCAAAGGATATGTCATTGAAGTTGAAAGCAATATCAGATTTTATTTCATAATTTTATGTCAAGAAAAATGTTTTTTTTTTAATTTAATTTATTTAAGATCGCTCTATTTCCAATGTTAAGTCCTATAACCGACGACCTACAACTTTGTTGGCAGTATTTATGGTATCGTGGCTTCATATATGTAAGCTACAGTATATTAATATTAGGCAAGCAGCCTAATAAGCTTAAAAATATGTATGTACATAATGAAGTTAATTTTAATTACTGTCATTAAATAAATGCAAAAAACATTAAGCATCGTGAACTAATATATTAATTTAATATATACCATTATACAATCTTGCAGACAAATCTTTATTAACGTCAGAAAACGTAAATATATCTTGAAAGATATATTTTAGTCTGTAACCTTACATTATATTAACCCAAAAAATGTTGTATTATGTTAAACTAAGCTATGTTTAGCCGACAGTAAAAGATTGTAGTACTGGGAAGTCATTCAAAATATTATTATAAAAAGCGAATGAATTTCGAATATGGGATTTTAAGACACTGTACATTAAAATTGGTCAAAATAATGCTTTAGACATCTTTCCATTAGATTTCGAAAAGGAATATGGCGTGAATAAATCCGTAATTCTGTAATACATTGATTTATATAAATATACATCGACTCTGCTGATTTAAAAGTCGCGCGTAAAAATTTGCAGTTTGATACAAATTTGCGGATTTTTTCACGCGATTTTTTTAAATACTTATAATTTCAATGATTCATCTATAATGATATGTATATTGTAATAAGGTGAATTATTGTGGAGCCAAAGCGAGGTTACCTGTGCAGCGCCTACACTCAAATATTTAAAAATTAATAATGAAATGCTACAAGATAAGTTAGACATTAGTAGTGTACAAATCTAACTTTACAAGTCCAAGTCAAATGAAATACAACTCAGTAAATAATAAATAATATATTATGTGTATTACAAGTACATACTAGGCCCACGTTCTTCTTTATAATTGTGAATCACATTGTGCGAAATATCATAAGTGGAGATGAATGATAGATATGAAAAATTCTAACTTTTTTATATTAAAAATAGTATATAAAGGATGTATCAATAAGAGCTGATTGTTTTAAATTTGTCGTCACTTTGCACAGATGAAACTTATATTTTTGAAATTTAATATATGGAGTCTAGAGACATAGGAGATTATTCAAGGAACACTATAACTATAAACTATAACAAAGTACAGAAATTGTGATAGAAATGTATTAAAAGTAAATATCTTCAGGATTTTTTCTATTCAAGAAGAAAATTGAACAGATTGCAAAGAAATGCAAAACGAAAGCAAATTTTAAACGCCATAACTATAACTATACTAGCTGTCCCGGCCACGCGTTGCTGTGCCTAACGTAGCGCCATCTATTGAATATTTACTCAATCTAGTCAACAGATTTCGATTTACTCAACAGAATATTTACTCAATCTAGTCAACAGATGTCGCCATCATCGTCGCCCGATGTCATATGTCATATACAGATAATTAATAGACAAATAATTAGCAATAAGATAAATAAATTGAGATGTAAGGTATCCTATCTTTCAAGTTGGATCAAACTGGACACGGTGTACAAATTTGATTAAAATCGGTTAAGTAGTTTAGGAGTCCATCGCGGACAACACAGTGACACGTAATTTATATATATTAAGATAACTATAACATAAACTATAACAAAGTACAGAAATTGTGAAAGAAATGTATTAAAAGTAAATATCTTCAGGATTTTTCTATTCAAGAAGAAAATTGAACAGATTGCAAAGAAGTGCAAAACGAAAGCAAATTTTAAACGCCAAGAAAAAGTTTGTGAAGCATCACTGCCCTCCAATCAGTTTAATGCCCCTCTACTTTGAACAAGGAAGTATAAATAACCAATTTGTAAATAAAATAGATGATAGGAAAGAGATGAGAGTTACTGATAAGAAACACGTCGTTTTGATCTATCGATTTGGTTATTGATCAATTTGAAGGTTCGATCGTATATGGTAAAAATCAATAGAACTAGTTTTCTACTAGTATTATCCCGTGTTCAATAAAACCCACATGCAGCGGGTGGCAATTCATAGGGAAGTCACGCGCCAAGGCGTTAAAACATATGTCTGAACATTGCAGCACAGTAAAACTACGACTATCTGTAACTAAACTACAGATATTTGTTGGTTAAGCAAACAGTAACAGACGCCATACGTATAACAAGTACGACATAGTACAAGACATTAACTCTAGTAGAATATCAGATCAGGGGAATCAGAGAAAAATGTTTAACAATAAGAAGTTATTGAGAAATACCGAAACGAAAACATAAACTTACTGTTTTATTGCACGTCTGGAGTCTACTTGTTGTAAAAATAATAACGTGAATGCAAATGTGTGGACCTGCAGACTCTCTGGACCAAGTAATGGTAATACATTGTTGTGTACTACATGTGTATCACTTGAAAATGTAATAAAAACGAAAAGCTAATGATCCGTAACAGAAAAATCTGGAAATAAAATTATATATTCTTGTACAATGGACTTCCACTCTTTGGTTATATAGGGAGCACTAGGTACATAGGAAACAAGTTCATGTTTTTATATAATTATTTGAAAATAACTGATTTTTGGACAATGCCGGCCATCCAGGGCTTGCAGCGGATGGCAAAATTAACAGTAAAATTTGATTTCTAGTCACATATGGACTTCTCGCTAAACACAGTTAAGAATATTTAAGATCGCAATCGATTTTAGCTAATGTACAATATTCCGTGACCTATTTTACAGCTATTTTAAAAAAGAAATCTTTATTAGCAAACTCGTAATACCTGTAAAGAACACCTTTTAGGATTACCCTGGTAAGGCATATAGAATAACTATGAAATAATAAAATAAGACCCTTTTCAATTAAAAATTACTAAGCTATGATTAGTATATTGCTTATATAAAATAATACATGAATGTAATGTAACATCCATTTACAAGATCATTCTAAATCAATGCCGAAGCATAAAGCGACTATATAAGAAAAATCCTTAAAGAAAAGTATAAAATTAACCCTGTCATTTTAAATTTCGCGCCATTTTTTAACTGTCAACATACAACCGTCATTGCGTCATTTGGCTGTCATTGTGTTCCATTAATAATCTCAAATTAGATTAGTTGCTATAGATTAAAATAAAAATATCATCACGTTTCATGAAAATACGACGTTTTTCTGTTGATTAAAAGAACAAATAAAACGAATGTATTTTCTAAAAGAAATATGATATATTTCGCGCTTTCCCTAGAAGTTATTTTCATCAAGGTTTGTTGTATACATGGCATGGGACTTCATTACGTCCTTTATCTGAATAATACGAAAATTATGGTGCTTTCATCAGTGAGGAAGAAAATGGTTGAAGGATAAAAATAGTGTTAAAAGAACGGTACGCCATGAAAGTTAATTTACGTAACAAGGGGAAAGGAGTGAATTAGAATAACTTAATAATAAAATTTCTTCAAAGTTTTTAAGCGCAAAGACATAAAAAAGAAATGAACTAAACAATATCAAAGAATTGAGCATATCATCAATTTTTCTCGCTTATTTTAAGGTTAGAAAGAAATATTACATTATTAGTATCATTAACGAAAATCTATAATATACGTTTCTCAAAATAAAATAGTAATTACCCAGGTTACAGTATTTAGGTGTAGGGTTGCCAACTTTCTCAAGTGCTAGTCAAGAACAATTATCAATAGCGAATAATACTGATCTGGATCTAAAGGAGCAAAATAAGGATAGTACCGTATACGCAATATATGTTAATAGTTTAACCTTCCATTCCCTCTCGCTTTCCTTCTATTCCACATTCTCAAGCGTTCGATACACGCATTTTGGATCTGTAAACGCTTATCTTAAGGAAGCACATAGAGCAACACTTTTAAAAGAAGGACGGTTGGCAACCTTATCTAGGTGCGACAAAAACCACCGTATTAACTAATATCCAGTTTAGTAATAAATAACAATTTAAACAATTGGATACATTCCATAACACCACAAGTCCACAACCAATATGATTGGTTATACACAGCGACGCAACGCGGTAATAAATCTCTAAAAACAATTCGTTAATCGGATAAAGACTCATACGAACAAGTAAATGGATAACAACCATAAAAATACTTATTATCTAATTACAGCACATTAGCTTGGAGCATTAAAGTTAGGTCTGTCTCACACTGCAGCCGAATACTTGTAACGCTGATGAAATAATGCTTCCACTTTAATGTTTATCAATTCACCACTGTATTGTCGGTAATAGGAGTGCTTATTATAAATCTGTGTTGTTTTTCCCTCTCACCGATACGATCACAATGAAATAATCGCGATAAGTCATGCAAATCTCACTCATACCTACTTATTCAAAAGAGAACCTCAACCAATATGTGAACAATGAAAAAATATATTATTTTTCAATGCTCCAAGTACTCATCGCAAACACAGAACTGTAATATGTGTGAAGACTAAAAGTACATATTTGAAAGCAGAGATATTATCAATGAAACAAATTTAATCTCTTTATTTCAAATTACCCATACAAATGTTTATAAATGTTGATGCTTTCAAATAAATATTTAAAAAAAATACACACAAAAGAGATAGCTAACGTTTTTTATGAATATGCGTAATTCCAGTATGTTCCAGTATGATCTATGCAACTGCGAGTAAAGTATAGTGCGGTACTTGGATTTACATTTGTATGAATACGGATTTACAAAATACATACTTCCATGGTACAGTAGTCTACTGATAAACATTAAATTAGAAATTTATACCCTACTCAAAAAGTCTGAGGTCGCAAGAATACGATTGCAGTGTGATAGAGCCCTTAAAGTTAAACCTAATGTAAGAGAGATGTCTATTTGTAACTAGAGCAAGGAATTATGACCTCTACACTATTAACTTTCAATAAATTAAGTGTTTGCAGCAACTAGACCCGGGGCCGTGGCCGGGACTTGGGACTCGGTTACGGCTGTCTCAGAGCTACATAACGGGACAATAAATTATAAGTTTTCTTTTTATTTAAGATTTACTGACCTGATATTTTAAGACTTTATGGAAAAAAGTGAAATATTAACTCTTAATTAATGTTAACAGCATTTGAGTGACCTCGCGAGTTGTGTATGTTAAGTTGCATACTATTCGGGCGGCGAAAGGGCCAATTGACATAACCAGGTTTTGACATTATTCGGTATTTCAAACAAAAAGATCACAAGATTGTAGTTACAAAAATGGTAGCGGTTTGACTAGATACCATTGATTTCGCGTGAAACATAAAATTTATGATAGGTTTCACTAGAACCAAATGGTTTTGCGTAGCACATTAAAAAAAATTCATTTCTGTGAGCGAGATCTTATTTAAAATCTGGCAACCCTATCGACAACTACTTTCAAGTAAGCTCTGTCACTCCTGTAATAAGAGATACTTACTCATATAAATTGCATCAGCGATTTATAACATATCGCCATCTACTAATACTAGAAAAGTATGTGTTCTTAAATTTAATTGACAGTTTCAGTTCTTAAGTAATCAAATCACAGATGTCGCGTTACATTGAACCTAAATTTAAGTAAAAATCTCATTTAGTAACACAAATGTCAACTGCAGTTTCACAAAACCAGTAAACACAGTACATTACTGCAACGCTCTTTTACATAAGAGTAAATAAATGTGTTTGATATTTCTTACAAAACATTTTATGTTCGCCATTTTTTGTAATAGTAGTTTATAGACTATTAGTACCATTAAGTACCACCAGATGTATTTAACGTATAAAAATATTGTCTATGCGTGTAAACAGCTCATGTGCTTTTTTATTATTGGATATTTATGCATAAAAAACACTTTTGCAGTTATATAAATTATTTAGTATGTCATGTAGTCCAGGATTAAAGTACAGAAGGTGTTGGAAATGCAGTAGCATGTTGCAGTGGACATGATTAAATAAAATTAGACATTTTATGGGCAAAAGAAACAACTTGTAAGGACTGGTGATGCAGAGGACGAGTATAAAAAATGTTTACTTAATAAAAAGTCTGGCAGAAATTAATTTAGAATAGTTTCTTAGAAGTGAAGAACTTTTAAATCTGAAAATTAATATCATAGGTTAGGACAAGATATAAAGCGACAGTGTAATTTTACCGCGCTTTTTCAAAATTGATTTCATAAACCGTCATACTTCATCTCATAGTTTCACTTATAATCTCAATTTTAACAGGTACACTAAATGTTAGCTCCCGTTTCTCGGAAGAAGATTTATTGAAACGCATGTTTATAAATATATATCAGAAACTGTCACAAACAATTAAATACACAAGCTGTACATATATACTCCAGAGATATACTCATGTCAAAACATGTAAAATAGTCATATTTTTAGGTTATAATACGGCGTCAAAATGGTTGTTTGGGTTGAAAGAGATAAAAGTATATCTAATTCGTGTTTTCCCTCTAGGTTTGTTTGTAATCAAATTAAATCGATTACGTATGTATATACATAATTGTACACTTATTTGCAGAGGTAGTTCACACATATGAAGCCTTAATGAACATTGAAGTAGGGGTTGTCAGTGATAGAACTAATTTGCTACTACCACCAAGATCTGCACCGACGGCAGCTCCAGGTAGTCTCACGATCAGATCATTCTACAGACACCACAGCATCGGAAATAGGCCGACGTTAAATAAATTAAATTTTAAAAAAATTATAAACAAGAATTAAGCTAATTGATTAATTATAAAAAATAAATTCTGCGGTGAAGTAAATAACTCATTTATGATTATGTAATGAACTGTATTGAATACAAATCTGTCATAATAGAAAGTTTTCGCAATGAATAATGTTTAGCCGACGCCTGCTGCTGGTGCTGGTGCTGTAGTGTCGGATGAAATATAAATCTACAGTCCAACACGCTGGGTGTTGGGAATATTTAAATACTACAACTTTGTGTCAAATGTGAGATAATAACTTGCAGTTTGCGGCATTTCGACGTAAGACACCTAACACCTATAGAAAACTAGATTTTCATAACGTTTGAGATGTTTATGAAAGACAAAAACAAAATTATAATCTTGTAACGTGGGAAAAATATTCTTTGTATACTTTTCAGTTAGATATGAGTTATAAATTGAGTAGTTGTCCCCAGTGGCGTAACAGTGCAAATGAGGGCCTGTGCGGTACTCAAAATAGGGGCTCTTTTTTAGCTCCTATACCATCTTGTCAAAATTGTCTTTAGGTATAACTGAAGCTTTTTTTAGCTCCACACAAAATCAATGGGCATCAATTGTGTATTCATTTTTTAGGGTCGATTATTCAATTGTTGATTGAAATTGATGTTAACAAATGTTGACGGATATATAGCAAATAAAAATTTGAATTGTAGTTTTACCGCTACAGATGTCGGCCATATATTATGACATGAAAATGTATTGGATAGGTCAGTTATTTGTTGATGCTGTTGGTAGTCCTGTGTATCTAGTACGTGTGCGTTAGTTAGCAAAGAATAATAAGTTTTTATTTTATTTAACCCTGTTACCCTGAAATAGCTGTAAATACTATTTGATATTTTGATATACGTATAAATACATATAGCAGAGATTTATGAGGTGTAAAGTTGGTAACCTGTAAACTTGTCAGAGTTCTGTTAAGAATATATCTCTTTTACACTCTGTTGTATAAAAGAAATAGCAACATAGAGGACGTGAAGTCAAATGTATTTGGAATGTTGTACAACGTTGAATCCCTTTAATAATTAAAGAGACAAAACGATTTTTTTAATTGTTAATATCTGCTAACATATAAGGAGTTATTAAATAATAATTGAATATTTGAGGTTCTAGTAACCCAATTTATCAATATATATAGTAGTACTCTTTTATAGAAATTAAGACATAGGACATTTGTATTATATAGGGTCCTGTTTTCAAGGTACAGACCGTATTACTAAACCATTTTGTGTGACGTAACAGATGTATCACTAATCTAAAGTAGAATCCATATTAGAGATATTAGCAACAATTAAAAGATCTAAAAATATTTTGCAATATCTCAGATTTAGTTCCATTTACTATGCCTAAAGAAGTTTCACTTCGGAAATAACTTTTATTCATGCAACATCTATAACCTATCAATACTACTAGCTAGAGTACTAGCTTCGTATGTCACATTTGCATAATAACGATAAGTCAAGTTCATCGTCGACCTCCTCGCTGCGCATCAAGTACGTGTTGAGTTAACATCAGTTAATAACATTGATTTAATGTGTCTAATTAATAATTAAATATACGATTCACATCTCCATTACATGGTAGAGGTACAGATACAGTGTGATAAGATGCGACTGAACGCACAAATCATAGTAACGTTCAGTTAAGACGCTAGAAATTTATTCACAAATTAGAGATTATTATAAATCGTACTGATGTTATTTTGCAAGAGTAATACTGGTTAGTTCACTTAAAGAGACATAGGTATTCTGCAAAACCATCCTCGATTGAAAACTTAT
The DNA here is from genome assembly GCA_963678705.1 of Panorpa germanica. NCBI lineage: Eukaryota > Metazoa > Arthropoda > Insecta > Mecoptera > Panorpidae > Panorpa > Panorpa germanica. The sequence continues at coordinate 12,394,235 of OY783217.1, forward strand.
CCTTACATTTAAACTTTTATTGTTAATCTAACATTGGATTCGTCCGGAAACGATCAATGGGCTTGAAATTAATGTTAATAAATGTGTATTGGCGTGTCTATTTTATTAAATATCTAAATATTGACGGAGATATAGCAATTAAAAGTTTAAATTGCAGTTTTAGCGCTAGAAATGGTCGGCCATATTTGTATGACGTGAAATGCATTTACACGTCAGCTATTTGTTGAGTAGGTCAGTGCTGTGGTAATGTTTTGTAGCTGTTCGTAGTCAAATAATCAAGTCAAATAAAAGAATAATAAGTTTTTATTTTATTTAACCCTGTTACGGCAGACATAATATTGAAATTTGATTGTTACTTAAAATAGCTGTAAATAATATTTGATATTTTGATATATAAATACATATAGCAGAGATTTATGATCTGTAAGGTTGGTAACCTTACACAAGATTGTGATGTCACATGCACTTGGAATGTGTATACGTTGAATCCCTTTAATAATTAAAGAGACAAAATGACTTTTTTAATTGTTAATATCTCTTAACATATAAAGAGTTATTAAAAAAATAATTGAACATTTGTGGTTCTAGTAACCCACTTTATCAATATACAGCACACTTTTATAGAAATTAAGACATAGGACACAAGCCCAATAGTTTTGTCAAGATGTATCACTACTCATCCGTAAGCAGTTAATTCGATTAACCCAAAAGGTGTATTTTTGATTCTAATAACAATAATATAATTTAATAATAACATTTTTAACGTAAACAGAATTTTTTATGTTATATAAAAAACAAATATATATTATTTAGTGGGTATGCAGTATTGCATTGCTAGTTGAATCCACCCAACTACAGAATCCCAACTGTCATCTGGTGTTCATGTTTTGCATGTGCAACTAGTAGGTACCACCGGTTCGTAGATAACAGGTAAATTGTAACAAGTGCGTGTTGAATAAATATTGATTACGTTTTTATTGCGATGAATAATATATCTAATTCGTTATTAATTGCACTGCGATGTTAATTCAACAGCAAGACCCATTAAATCCAGTCAATCTAATTTGCATAACATATTTATTAGGAGTTTTTAGTCCTTTGCAGAAATCGTGAATGAATTTCTATTTAAATATTACTTATACGTTTGGTTACCGATCTAGTTTAAATCTATATAACGGCACGTCTTTACTGTAATAACTTTTTTCTGTAACATTGCCGAATTTAAAGTATAAAAAATCATTGGTAAAATCATCAGCATTCTCTTATTCTATGATGTTTACTTGATAACTTTTAAGATCTGATAGCAAAAGACTCATTGAATGTTAAATTTATGTTATGTTGCAGATTACATGTGGATTAAAATGTTTAACAGCATTGCACTATTGTAAACACATAATTTTATCCTTTAGACACTTGCAAAAACATTTGTACGTTTCAGTAGTTGCTATATTTTATACGAACAATTTACCTTGTAATTCAGGTTCTTACTGCTTCACGCTTATGACAAATAGCAACTATCAGGATAAAAAAGTAATCTAAGAATATAAATATTAATCTACATTACTGTAGCTATCTTCTTTCTATTTTGTTTTTATATTAGGCATTTTAAGCTATGCACGTTTTTAAGATAAGTGATTTTGAGCCCTAATTAAAAGAATGTGTACCTGTGCTATTTCATAATTAATGAAAAAGCAAATCATTAGCCTTTGCTTTTCTAAGTCAGTGGTTTGAATACAAACTATATTTCCAATGCCATCTATTAGACAAATTTCAAACCTACTAGTTAACTTCAAACATTTCCTTATAAATACAAATTAATTATAAAATAAAATAATTAAAATATTTATTTAAAATATATTATTTATTTTCATAATGAAATACAATTTATGCTAAACCAGAAAAGAAATCAGAAGCATCTTTATATTTACTAGAAGGTAAATTTCTTTTTAATTCCTTATCTTTATGATGCTTTTCTTTACGATTTACTTTTTCAAAATCTTCAAAATATTGAATATTCCAGAACTTAATAATATTATTATGGCAACTAGATGCTATAATTGTTCCATCATTACAAATATCCATTGACTCCACAGATAAAGAATGCTGTCCAACTACTCCCAAATGACGAGATGGACAAAGATGTGTTGCTCTTAAAATACCATCTTCTCCAGAAGATACTACTATATTTTCAGTTATAGGTACAATACATGAAATTGCTTGTTTTGGACCAGGAAAAGCATCACAATGTAAACCAAATTCATTCCAATTAAATGTGTAAAGTTTTCCTTTTCCTCCACCAGCCACTATTTTAGTATCTGATTTGATTGTAGATAGGCAAGTTAATTCTTCTTTGTATTCCTCAGTTTGGACATGACGCCGGCTAAAACAATAAGTTGTTTAATGAAAAAGGACAACCGAAACATGCCTTAAGTGTTGAAATAGAAATTAAGGTGTACTGAACGAAATGTTAGTTTATTTATACCTTATGTATTAAAAATAAGGTCTTAGAGCAACATGATTTTATTGTACTACTTACCCGGTATGCATATTTATAGTTATCATGGACCCATCTCCACTTGAACAAACTAAATATTTTTTTTCATCATTGGTCAGGATATCGGAAATATAATCATCACATTCCTTTAATGAAAAAACACAATCGCGCATTCTCATATCCCACAGTTTAACAACGCCATTGTCATCACCTTAAAAATATAACACAAAATACATAAATTAGATATGCATTACCTTCAAAGACTTATCTAAAATTATGTTTTATTAAAGCTTTAAAATTACCAGATGCAAATAAGTTTTCATCTAATACAGATAAACAATAAGCAGGTTCATCATGAGCCCTTTCATAATTTCCGGTCAATTTGCCTGTTTCGATATCAGTAATATTGATTTCACAATCCTATTAATTTCAAAAAGATCATTATTGATTATTCAAGTAATATATTTATATATATATAAGTAATTATTTAAAAAAAAGGGACAAACCTTTGCTGTTGAAAGCAATAAATTGCCATCTATATTATACTCAATAGCACGACAGGATTTTGAGTGAATTTCCAATGTTTTTATTAGTTTCGTTTCTTCATTATTATATGAATAAATCTCTACATCTCCTAACATATTTGCAACAGCAAGTATGTCATTAACAGGATGAAAAGATATATCGACATTGAAATTTTCAGTGTTAATATCAGGTGGATGATCCCGTTGACTGTTTTGCGCAGCACGTATAGCTTTCACTACTTCATCCTCCTCTAATTCCTCTAGGTACATAAAAAAAATATATAAATTTAACAAAAAAACATTAATAAATATTATTCTTCGAAAAAGTACCTCCTCCATCGCGTACAACATCGTCTTCATCATCGTCATCATCATCGTCACTCGATTGAATAGACATTGCATTTCCTGTATCATCTGCGTTTATAGATTCACTCGAGTCACTGGAATTACTATTGAAACTAGAAGAATCACTTGAGTCCCCATCATCCGAAAGATCATTTTCATCACTATTCTTTTCCTTCAGCGGCATTCCTAATATATGACACATGATATGATGACTTTTTCAAGCGATGTCCTTTTACTAAACAACTGCCTAAACGGTTTATAATATATATTTATAAAAGATATTATTGATTCCAAGTCAAAGTATAAATAAATCATTGCTAAACGTGCTTTATTTGAGGTTATAATTATTAAACTATATGTATAATAAAGACATCATTAAATATTATTAATTTTACAGTCAGTGTAAATATTGAGCAAGACGGAAATGTAATTACCTGTTTGTACAATTTAAACCACAAATAAATACTCTTTTTTCTATGAAATCAGTTCAACATATCAACAATAAGAAGGAACAAAAATATTTAATACATTTGCCACTTTTCATACATACAGAAGTTTGGTTAAACGTCAATTTTTTAGTCGCTACTTCTAACTAGATGGCACTGCTTATTTCAAATAATTTTTCTTAAGTTTTTAGGAAGTTTACATGTTGCTTCCTATTATGTTGTATACTTCTGAGCAAAAGGTTTTGACAAGTGGTTTTATTTTGACATTGTTTTATAGCTCTTACCAGTTTTCTTGCATAATTATAAATTTAATGTAAAAAACATTATTCTTTCCGTGTAGTGTGTGTTAAAAACAAAATAAAATAAACAATAAATATGACAATGGGCGATGAAACTCCGGTCACCTCGCTCGTATTTCCTGTATTGTTACGCCCCATCTTGTCACAGGTGATAACAAAACAATTTATTTTTATAATCTGCACAAGATGTGTTACTCATGAATTAAGATATAGATAAGTCATAGATATTTAAGCGCATTAAAATACCAGAAGTTAAACTAAGTAACATTGATAAATTCGGTCAAGGACGTATACCCTATTTAAACACTCAATAAGTTAATTATGATCAATGGGTATACTTTGTTTAATCATCATGTTCAAAAGAGTTATTCCTGACATGACTATATTATATTTTTAGTAAATGAAAACACATTTCCTACATATTAACTCTGTAACAGTACTTTATCATTGTATTAAACATCATCTGTTGATACATAAATAGTAATAATAGTTATGTTGTTTATGAATAGCTTCAAATACTTTTTTAAGAGAATTAGCAGATCACTAAAATATATGGTATAAGTAAAGTTAAAATTATTTTCAGTTGGAGCGTCGTGATGTTGCTGCTTCCCAAACTTTGCGATCTGCTTTAACAAAAGCTGAATCAGCACATCCTGGACTTAGCATGGAATTAGTTCAAGGTGTTCTTAGACGAGCCGAAGTTAACATTAATATCAATGAGAGCATTTTACGACTTCAAGGACAGTCTACTGACAGTGATGGTGATTTTTTTAAGTTGAAACAAAGGAATAAATTATGCATTGAATACCATACCTATTGAATATTAATTAAAATCTTTTTCAGTTGTTGAATACAGACTGAGTAGATCTGAAGATGCTTTTCAGGAATTAAACAAAAAATCAGCAGCATTGAAACGAATATTAAGTCGAATTCCCGACGAAATAACCGATAGAAAAACATTTTTGGAAACAATTAAGTAATATTTGTTATTTTGTCTATTCTTTTATTACGGATATGTAATTACTTCAACAAATATAATTATAGGGAAATAGCGAGTGCCATAAAGAAGCTTTTGGACGCGGTTAATGATGTATCAGTATTTTTACCTGGGTCACCAGCAAAACAAGCTTTAGAACAACGAAAACGCGAATTTGTTAAATATTCGAAACGATTCAGCAACACGTTGAAAGAATATTTTAAGGAGGGACAGTAAGTTTGCTTTCCCATGAAAGTGTAGTGCATTATAAGAAAGTTAAATTCACTTTAACTATATGTCCTTTGGAAGTAAAATAACGTATTTTTTTTAATATTTTCAGAGCAAATTCTGTCTTCGTCAGCGCTCTTTATTTAATCCATCAGACAAATCAAATAATGATTACTGTTAAAAATAAATGCGAGTAAATAGAAAATTAAACAATATGAAAATATAACCGGATTGGTTAATTTATATAATAGTAAATTATATTATAAACAAAAATGAAATTTTATCTTAGTTAAATAAATATGAAACCCACAACAAATTGAATTGAAACAAATGTATGTATGTGGAAATGCAATTTAAATATCATATTTTTGTATAATTTAAAAGATAAGTTTTTTAAACAAATATTTGTGAACTCCTGGGGTCATCATTCCAAATAATTTGGCTGTAATAAAACAATGAAACATTCTGAAAAATTACAACTCTCAGATAATAATATGAAATATTATATTTGATTGTGGTATAATGTTTATTGAAGTAATGTCCAGAAATTTTGAGTTTAGTTTTTACTGATTGAAAATGTAATTAGTTTATTTCAAGAACATAGTATAAGAAGAAAATAATGCCAAATATATTTTACATATTGTGTATTACTAACATTACTTTGAGTTTTAAAGTTTATATTTTTGGGTAAGGTGTATGGTCGTTTTTTAAAATTATTTCCAATGAATACATAATACTGTAAATTAACATGGTTTTCCACGTTTTATTAATTACAAATAATTTAACAAATATATGTTTATATTAGCAGATTTGTTCAAGAAAATTATAAGTTACAGAGGCGGGTTTCGTTATTACATATAAGTTTGATGTACATATATATTACAAATTAAATATTTATAAATATATAACAACGAATATGTTAAAGGCATGTTCATAGTATATGTTATGTTATTAAATATAGAACTGAAAGTTACTGACAACATTTTTCTTTAATTGATTACCAGTTGTTTCTTCACCTTTTTTTAAATTGAGTAATTAGAAAAATAATCAAAAACGGTTCATGTCTACGATAGAAATACTATGCGAAATACCACTAAATTGTAATGATGTATTTTTCCCTTTAAACCTCAATTATAGTTGGTAATATCCTCTATAAAACAGTAATTAATCATTTCCGCTGTCCGGAGATCCTGTCCGCTAAAGACAGTTTCGTATATTTAAAGTTTATCTAACAAAAAAAATTACGAAAACGATTTTACCTAATATTCAACGTTTTGTGTCCTATTTTACTACCTTTTGAAAATAAATTTAACCTTACAATAGCATACTGATAAAACTTCTTCAGAATACCTTTTAAAAGATTATAAAATTTACATATATCGTTTTTAAAGGATTAAATGCTTTTAGAAGTGGTATAAAATAAGACCTTTTTAGATTAAATATGACTAGGTTCTGTTTCAGTAAAATATTACATGAGTGTAAGGTAACTTCTATGTTTTGCGTGTGATAACTTGACCAGTATTTTATAAAATATCATATATTTTTCTATTCTTCAATAATCGATTATTGTTTGTTGTGCAAGTTCTGAATGACGCATGCCACTCACAGATAATGTACCTCTTTGTACCCCTCTTGACAGATCCAATCAGCTGTTTTAGTCAACAGACCGCATATTTCGTTGATTTCACAACATAATATTTTGTTGTGTTACGCATTGCATATATAAAGAAATATCTATGTAGGCAAAATCAGTTGAGCAGTTTATTTGTAAATATAAGAACAGTTTAGTGATAATTAAAGTAAAAGTAATTTAATTTACGATAATGAGTGAAATAATCTACAATCTTAGTAAGAGAAGATGTAAAATTGTTTGGAGAGCATGTAATAGCAGAAACTTAGTAAACGAGGTTTTACAAAGACCCCGTAAAAACTTTTTATATTTTGATTTTGAACAAATTTCGCCCTTTTCTACCCGAAGGGGAAACCCCCGAAGAGTAATCAAACGAAATAGTGGTGGAGCTTTGATATTTGACTTAGATAATACAACTGCATTTGATGCGTTGCTGAAAACATTTTGCAGTAATCCAGGAGATCACATGTATGTATTAAATTTATGATAACATCTAAATGGTGGCATTTATAAAATAGCATTTTATGTGGAATATATAATAATATCTAAATAAAAATTATTTTGCAGGCATATTCGCGTATACTCTGTGTTTTCACCATGTTGCGCAACTAACGATATCGAGAAATTGTTGGCTTACTTAACCGAAAAGAAAACAATTACAATGGATATTTATTTTGCAAATATTCATGGGTTTAGAATAAATAATCCTGAACAATGGTTAACAAAAGATAAAATAGCAGACGGTATAAAACTAAGGAGATTAGCAAATCATAAAAGTATTAAAGAATTCCAAATATTTGGGCGAAGAGAATGGGAATTTATTGCTGATAAATTAGGAGAAGAATATCATTATCAACCTAAAGCTGTTGAAGATGTTTGGGACAAGACAACTTATGAAGACGAAGAATATAGTGATGTATGGAAAGCTATTATGGATAATAAGTTGGGAGAATTGCGACACAGAATGTAAGTCTGGTTTAAAAATATGTAAAATAACATAATATATAAATCTAATATAGTAACTGTTATTCTAGCTGGAAACAATTTCCAACACCTCTTCCAAAAATTGAGGAATCTGCATCAAGTTGCCAACTTCTTTTAGTTGATGAATGTGCTCCAGTTGTTGAGGAGGACGAATATTTTGGGCATTACTCTCTAGATTTTGCTAATTTTTATCAAGAAGAATTCCCAAGCCAAAAAGGAGTTGATAAAAGAACGAGACCAATCGGCAGGAATGAATGGAAGAACATTGCCAGAGAGGCTACAATGTTAGCTAATTTTGGATGATTATTTGAAGATTACCTAATCTATAATCTTCTAAGATTATTAAGAATATACACTGTGATAACGCATGACGCTTCGTTAAATAATGTTAAAAATGACGGTGATAACTATCTCTGATATATCGATATAAAGTTAGAGATATAACTACATTTAAGCTTATTTTTTAACTTCTACGAAAGAATCCTGTTATGCATCCTCAATTATTTCATAATAATAAATTATTTAAACAAAAAATAATCACTCTATTATATTTTTTTTGCGATTTCTTCAAAATTATCAAAACAATCTTGAGTTATTTATGCCACTACTTTTTTTTTTAGATATTAATATGATTTTAGATAGGAGTAGAAAACTTCCATTAAACAGAATTTAAATCATTATTTCTAGTTGACATTTATGTATAAATTAATTATATTATTTATAGTTCACGAGATATAAAAAGTGACTGATTCTCACATGAATTAAATTGTGATTGGATAAAATTGAATTTAACAAGATATAAAATTTTAGAAGCTTGACTGGGTTTTTAAGAATCAAAATTTAAAAACGTTGTCACATTAATTCATTTTTAAACATCGTGAGATAAACATAAACCATCGTTAATGTAAAAATCGAATCACCAAATTAACCATTTAGTTTTATATAACGTGAAAGAAATGTATGTATAAAAGTATGATTATTTATTACGCAAGTTCCAAATGACGTATACCCCCACTCAATAATTCTCAGCTGTTTTTATCTGAGTCAACAGACGGTGGTATCAGAGGTGGTATTTCGTTTATTTCACAATATAATATTTTGTTGTGATACACATAGTCATATAAAGGAATAGGTGTATAGGTTTAAAATCAGTTTATTATAACATATTACTTGTAAATCTAAGAACAGTTTTGTGATACTTACAATTAAAATAATCTATTAATAATGACTAATGAAATATACCAGTACGATGCAATGTACGATCTTAGTATTGCTGATTGTGTAGGCAATTGGTATATTAAGAAAAAATCTAAAAGTATTTGGGGAGCTTTTAACAGCAGAAAAATATTAGATGGGATTTTAATACAACCCCGACAAAACTTTTTATATTATGAGTTTGAAAAAGTTTCACCTGTTCCATCGCGAAGAGGAAAACCCCGAAGAGTAATTAAAAGAAGTAAAGGTGGAGCTTGGTTATTAGACTTCAAAAATACAACTGCATTTGATGCATTGTTGAGGAGCTTTTGGAGTAACCCAGGAGATCACATGTACGTAATAAATTTATTATAAAATATAAAATTATGCTTAAAGTAAGAGTGTATGTAAACAGAATTTATTTTATAGGCATATTCGCATATACTGTGTGTTTTCACCATATTGTGTGACTAATGATGTTGAGAAATTGTTGGCTTACTTAAACGAGAAGAAAACAATTACAATGGATATTTATTTCGCTAATATTCATGGATTTAGAATAAATAAACCTGAAAAATGGTTAACCAAAGATAATGTACCGGACGGTATAAAACTTAGGAGATTAGCAAAGCACAAAAATATTAAAGACTTCCGAATATTTGGGCGAGAAGAGTGGGAATTTATTGCCGCTAAGTTGGGAGAAGAATTTTCTTACAAACCAAAAGCCGTTGAAGATGTTTGGGATAAGGTAACTTATGGAGACGAAGAATATGCTGACGTTTGGAAAGCTGTTATGGAAAATAAATTGGGAGAATTACGACACAGAATGTAAGTTCTCTTAAATAATCATAATGTGTAAAATTTATTTATTTTATAGCTAATACAGTAATTATTATTACAGTTGGCCACAATTTCATCCACCTGCTCTTAAAACAGAAGAGTGTTCATCAAGTTTTCAAAATTATTCTTCAGTTGTGGAGCAGTATACTTCATTGCTTAAGGATAACGAAAATGAATATTTGAGACAAGAATCTAGTGAAGCTTGCAGCCTCTTTCTTCAAGATTATGACAATTTTTATGAAGAACAATTCACAGGTCAAAAAGGAGTGGATAAGAGAACAAGACCAATACGTAGAAATGAGTGGAAAGACATCACTAGGGAGGCGACAATCCTGGCTAATCTTGGATAATTATTTGGAGCTTATCTTATCAAATCTTCTATAATTCTTAAGAATATACAAAGTGATATACAATGTTAAATATTATTAACAATGAACAGTATTACAGATTATTATTGAAGTTAGAATGTAAATGCATAGATAGAAACACACAAGCACATTATATGATACTATGTAGGAAGGCTTAAAGTATTTAATATAATAAATTATTTTAAATTAAATGAAAACGTGAAGTCTTTTATTTAACTTCACTTAATTAAGATTATTAATGAGATTATTTAAAAATAAAATAAAACAATATATAAACTTAGAGTGCCACCTTTTGAAGAATAGTTGCTTATCAATGTAAATGGTTTATTATTCGGTAAACAGATGGCACATTAATTTCACTACGCCAAGTGTATATGCAACCTAAGTAACACAGTATTAAATATTTCTATATTTATTATATCTAAGAAGGTTTACTGCAATGTAATATTTCATAACTGTGGCCTTACCCATTGCGAGTCACCGGTAGGCAGATATTTGCGAGGCTCCAGGCAGCAGAACTTTGCGAGGCCCTTGTTCTTTGTATAATTTAAGTAAATTGAAAGTAAGTATTTTTGATGATGATTGACGAGAGCATAAGTTATAAATAAATAAATGTAGAGTTAAAAAATGTTATATTGGAAGATTTATAAAAGTTAACAAACACAAAGACGGCAAATATTAGTAATGATAAACTAAGGTACATGAGTGTCTTAAAAGATATACGCAGTGATTCAAGTGGGTTTTCTAAAGCACGAGGCGCGAGATTCAAATTCATATATCCTATAATATAATGTTCCAAGTGAACGTTTAAATGTTTATGCGATTCGTATCGTGGTTCTAAAACTGAATTTCCTGGAAACCCGTAATTTTGGAAAAACTAAAAAAAATGTTGTTACTTTTTGCTATATAACTTCTAATTAATTTTAACAAAAACGGTAAAATTGAATTGATAATTGGTGTATAAAAAACGTATAAGAATGTTATATTTCTTCCGCCTTCAATTAATTGTTACATTTAGTCTGTAAATATTGTCAGAAAATAATAGGAAAATACATGATTTTCTTCTACTGTAAATTTTGCTCGTAAGTAATGTTGCCGCTCTGTCAGGCGCAATGATGTCTAAATTTTATTCATGGACATTTTTTTTAAATTTTTTTTTTTCATTCTTTGAAATATTTTGATACATTTATGTTCCCTATGTTCTAAAATAAGAAATTGCTTCATTATATTTTAAATATCTACGCGATTCTGCCTTTTACGCGATCTTTTTAAAATTCATGGACTTTTTTTCTAAAAATTTTTTTTTGATTTCTTGAAATTTTTTGATGCAGTTATGTTCGTTAGGCTTTAAGTTAAGCAACTGCTTCATTACATTTTCAATATCTTCGTGATTCTGACTTTTACGCGACCTTTTTAAAATTCATGGACTTTTTTTTTCTAAAAATCTTTTTTGGATTTCTTGAAATTTTTTGATGCAGTTATGTTCGTAAGGCTTTAAGTTAAGCAACTGCTTCATTACATTTTAAATATCTTCGCGATTCTGACTTTTATGCGAACTTTTTCAAATTCATAGACTTTTTTTCTAAAATTTTTTTTTTGGATTTCTTGAAATTTGTTGATGCAGTTATGTTCGTTAGGCTTCATCTTGAAGAACTGCTTCATTACATTTTAAATATCTAAGCGATTCTGACTTTTACGCGACCTTCTTTAAATTCATGGACTTTTTTTTCTAAAATTTTTTTTTGGATATCTTGAAATTTTTTGATGCAGTTATGTTCGTTAGGGTTTAAGTTAAGCAACTGCTTCATTACATTTTAAATATCTACGCGATTCTGACTTTTATGCGAACTTTTTCAAATTCATGGACTTTTTTTTCTAAAATTTTTTTTTGGATTTCTTGAAATTTTTTGATGCAGTTATGTTCGTTAGGCTTTACCTTGAAGAACTGCTTCTTTACATTTTAAATATCTAAGCGATTCTGACTTTTACGCGACCTTTTTTAAATTCATGGACTTTTTTTTCTAAAATTTATTTTTGGATATCTTGAAATTTTTTGATGCAGTTATGTTCGTTAAGGTTTAAGTTAAGCAACTGCTTCATTACATTTTAAATATCTACGCGATTTTGACTTTTATGCGAACTTTTTCAAATTCATGGACTTTTTTTTCTAAAATTTTTTTTTGGATTTCTTGAAATTTTTTGATACAGTTATGTTCGCTATGTTTTAAAACAAAGAACTGCATCATTAGATTTTAAATATCTACGCAGAAACTCAAAAAATTGCATTGCTCTTAAAACATTATCTTACATTTTTATGAAAAGTAAGAAGAGTATAGCCTTCTTACTTTTTATAAAAATTGAAGAAAATATATGTCTTTTTATAACGGATTTTAACTTAATTTTGAATGCTGTTTTCAAATTTATAATTCATTTTTAAACAAGTATTTTAGTTTATGATATATCAATATATTAAACCTACATATAGAAAGAAGACTATAATCTTGTTAAAAATGATGAAAAGGTTCACTTTTATGATTTTAAGAGCAATGCAATTTTTTGAGTTTCTGCGTAGATATTTAAAATCTAATGATGCAGTTCTTTGTTTTAAAACATAGCGAACATAACTGCATCAAAAAAAATTCAGAAATTAAAAAAAAAAATTTAGAAAAAAATGTCCATGAATTTAAAAAATGTCGTATAAAAGTCAGAATCACGAAGATATTTAAAATGTAATGAAGCAGTTCTTCAAGTTAAAGCATAACGAACATAACTGCATCAAAAAATTTCAAGAAATCCAAAAAAAAAATTTAAGAAAAAAAAGTCCATGAATTTGAAAAAGTTCGCATAAAAGTCAAAATCGCGTAGATATTTAAAATGTAATGAAGCAGTTGCTTAACTTAAACCTTAACGAACATAACTGCATCAAAAAATTTCAAGATATCCAAAAATAAATTTTAGAAAAAAAAGTCCATGAATTTAAAAAAGGTCGCGTAAAAGTCAGAATCGCTTAGATATTTAAAATGTAAAGAAGCAGTTCTTCAAGGTAAAGCCTAACGAACATAACTGCATCAAAAAATTTCAAGAAATCCAAAAAAAAATTTTAGAAAAAAAAGTCCATGAATTTGAAAAAGTTCGCATAAAAGTCAGAAACGCGAAGATATTTAAAATGTAATGAAGCAGTTCTTTAATTTAGAGCCTAGCGAACATAACTACATCAAAAAATTTCAAGAAATCAAAAAAAAAGTTTAGAAAAAAAAGTCCATGAATTTAAAAAAGGTCGCATAAAAGTCAGAATCGCGAAGATATTTAAAATGTAAGGAAGCAGTTCTTTAATTTAGAGCCTAGCGAACATAACTACATCAAAAAGTTTTAGGAAATCCAAAAAAAAAATTTAGAAAAAAAAGTCCATGAATTTAAAAAAGGTCGCATAAAAGTCAGAATCGCGAAAATATTTAAAATGTAATGAAGCAGTTCTTCAAGTTAAAGCCTAACGAACATAACTGCATCAAAAAATTTCAAGAAATCCAAAAAAAATTTTAGAAAAAAAGTCCATGAATTTAAAGAAAGTCGCGTAAAAGCCAAAATGGCGTAAATTTTTAAATTCTAATGATGCAGTTTTTTATTTTAGAGCATAGCGAACATAACTGTATCAAATTATTCTAAAGAATCAAAAAAAAAATATTTAAAAAAATGCCCATGAAAATAAGAAAGGTCGCATAAAAGTCAAAATCGCGTAGATATTTAAAATCTAATAAAGCAGTTTTCTGTATTAAAGCATAGGGAACATAACTGCATCAAATTATTCCAAAGATTTAAAAAAGATATTTAGAAAAAAAATGTCCATGAGTTTAAAAAAGGTCACATAAAAGTCAGAATCGCGTACATATTTAAAATGTAATGAAGCAGTTTTTTATTTTAGGACATAAGGAACGTAACTGCATCAAAACTTTTTAAGAAAATGGATTTAATTTCTTTTTAAGGCGTAAATTTTATTTATTTTATAGCTAATACAGTAATTATTATTACAGTACGTCACAGTTTCATCCACCTGCTCTTAAAACAGAAGAGTGTTCGTCAAATTTTCAAATTCTCCAGTTGTGAAGCAGCATGCTCCAATGGTTAAGGATAATGAAAATGAATATTTCAGAAAAGAATCTAGAAGCTTGTACGATTATGATAATTTTTAATAAGAACAATTCAGAGGTCAAAAACGAGTTGATAAGAGAACAACTCCAATACGCAGAAATGAGTAGAAAGACATCACTAGGAAGGCAACAATCCTGGCTAATCTTGGATATTTATTTGGAGAATAACTTATCAAATATTGTGGGATTGTTAAGAACATGCTAAGTGATGACAATGTTAAATATTATTAAAAATGAACAGTATTACAGATTATTATTGAAGTTAGAATGTTCTACATTATATGATTCTAAGTAAGAAGGCTTACAGTGTTGAAACTATTTTATAACAATAAATTATTTTAAATTAAATGAAAATATGAATTTAAAAAAATATTGAATTTAAAATAATTTTTGAACTTTGAGCGACATCTATTGAAGAGTAGGTTCTTTAAATAGTAGATGATTAATTATTTATTAAACAGATGGCACGTTAATCTTATTGCGCCAAGTGTGTATGCAATCTAAATAACATCGTAACACTTATTCTATATTTATATCACATGATTATATGTAAAAAGGATTACAGCGTTGAAATTATTTTAAATTAATTAAACAGATTAATTTTTTTAATTGATTTCAATTAATTAAGAATAAGATGTTTTTAAAAATATTTGTAACTTTGTGCGACATCTATTAAAGAATAACCTAAAAACGTGTATAGTTCATTATATATTAAACAGATGGCACATTAATTTCACTGCGCCGGGTATGTTTGCAACCTAAGTAACACAGAACAGAAAAAGTTCTTGATAGAATTTATATGTAAAATATAAATAGCCATTGTTATACGAAATTTTTATAGTATATACTTTACCTAATTTGATGTTATAACACATATGCCTTATTCCGATTAATATCTCACCGTTTCATTAATTTCACAACATTTCACATTGTTGTGATACGCGCAATACATATAAAGAAATGTGTATTTGGCCAAATCAGTTTAAATTTTTTAAATCTACGAACACTCTTTACAAATTAAACGAGATGTAAATTAGCGTACGATAATGACTGAAATAGTGTATGATCTATACGAATGTAGTGCTGATCGTGTAAGTGATTGGTATGTAAAAAGAAACTCTAAAAGTATTTGGGGAGTATTTAATAGCAGAAAAATATTAGATGGGGTTTTAATACAACCCCGCCAAAACTTTTTATATTATGAGTTTGATAAAGTTTCTCCTTTGCCATCACGAAGAGGAAATCCCCGAAGAGTAATTAAAAAATGTGCTATTGGAAATTGGCTGGTTGATTTCCAACACAAGACTGCCTTTGAAGCATTGTTGAGGACATTTTGGAGTAACCCAGGAGATTACATGTACGTAATAACTTTATTATAAAATATAAAATTCTATTTCGTGTAAGAGTGTATATAAACTGAATTTATTTTATAGGCATATTCGCATTTACTGTGTGTTTTCACCATATTGTGTGACTAATGATGTTGAGAAATTGTTGGTTTACTTAAACGAGCAAAAAACAATTACAATGGATATTTATTTTGCTAATATTCATGGATTTAATATAAATAAACCTGAAGAATGGTTAACCAAAGATAATGTACCGGACGGTATAAAACTTAGGAGATTAGCAAAGCACAAAAATATTAAAGACTTCCGAATATTTGGGCGAGATGAGTGGGAATTTATTGCCGCTAAGTTGGGAGAAGAATTTTCTTACAAACCAAAAGCTGTTGAAGATGTTTGGGATAAGGTAACTTATGGAGACGAAGAATATGCTGACGTTTGGAAAGCTGTTATGGAAAATAAATTGGGAGAATTACGTCACAGAATGTAAGTTCTATTAAATAATCATAATGTAAAATTTATTTATTTTATAGCTAATACATAATTATTATTACAGTTGGCCACAATTTCTTCCATCTACTCTTAAAGTAAAAGAATGTTCAAGTTGTCATCATTATTCTTCAGTTGAGAAGCAGCACGAACCCGTGGTAGAGGAGGATGAATATTTTCCGCAATACTTTTCTAGTGAACCTGGTTTTCTCTTCGGACACGAATATTATCAGTTTTATCTAGAACAATTTCCCAGTCAAAATGGAGTTGATAAAAGAACTAGACCAATCCGTAGAAATGAGTGGAAGAACATCACTAGAGAGGCGACAATCTTGGCTAATCTTCAATAATTATTTCGATATATTTCAAAAACAATTCTTCTGGGATCTGGGAAAGATACACAATGTTAAATATTATTAAACATAAACATTATATACTGATGCAAAGATATATAGAGATATAACTACATTATAAACATTTATACGAGATTGCTATAATTCATTCATAAAATATTTTATAACAATGAACATAAATTTGATTATTCATCTTAAGAAATCTATATTCTTTATTTGTGATGTTTTTTAGATGTTATTCTTTACATTCAGTTTTTGATAGAGTGTAGAACTTGTGTTGTAAGGTTTAGAATACAATCAGGCATAAACAAATAATATGTCCAAAAAGATTCAGATTTTGCATAAAATTAATTATTTTATGATTCTAAGGATACTGTAGAGGTCATCCATAGACATTCTAGTCACACATTCTAGTATTATATTTATACATGAATAAAAATATAAAAAGCATTACATCTGTCTTTTGTGATTAATTTAAGCCACTTTAAATCCTAATAAGCTTATTGTTTAGAACGAATGTCCGAAAATATAAAATATTCAATGAATGTTTTTGTATTTCAAAATACCATTATCTTTTTTAAATATACATGGGATTATACATGAGTCATATAGTATAATAATATTGCACAACATTTGTAAATATCACAAAGTCTGACAGTGGCATTAGGCATATCTTTTGATATATTATTGATTATATTTTTCTGTGTATAAGTTTACATTATATTTTAGCAACAGTCTTCATCTAACAGTGGTGTAAAAGAAATAATCGACATTTGTAGTGTCATACCATCTATTATACATTTATAAGTTTCAATCAATTAAAAATAATAAAAAAATTAAGTGAAGGAATAATGTATAGCCCAAATCATGTACGAGATTGGTATGTTAAAAAGAAATCCAAAGCAATTTGGAAGGCATTTAACAGCAGAAGTGTTAGAAATAATATTCTTGACCACCCGCAAGATTCATATATTTATTTTCAAACAAATAACGAAAATGGATATTGGTTACAAAATCAAACATGCAGAACCTCAATGGAAGCTGTATTAGATGCTTTAACCTATAATTGGTGTCATAGGTAAGTGTAAATCAAATATATACAAAAGTTCAAACTTACATAATGTTTTTCAAATATTAATTGACATTTACGAATGACAGCTATATGATTACAGCCAGGTATATGATTACATTGATCATAAGTAAAGACTCAAACCAAATAATAAAGAGTATGTTGTTATCCTCTGAGGACAAATGTAATACCTATGCACTATAAATTTGTGCATATGATCTTAATTTCAAATACATAATATTTTAATTGTTATATTTTAATTTTCATATCCGTTTTTCCAGACATATTACCCTGTACTGCGTTTTCTCTCCATCCTGTAAGAAGAATATTGCAAGATTATTGTTAGAATATTTAGAAAGGAGGCCAAAAGTGCTGGGCAAAATCAAACCTACATTAACTATATATTTTTCCGTTATTTGTGATTTTCGGATAAATAAACCAGAAGATTGGTTTAATGACAACGAAATAGCTGCTTGTATATTATTAAGAAAAATAACAAATCAAAGCCATTTGCTTGAGTTTCGACCTTTTGGACAAGATGAATGGGATTTTATTGCAAGCAAATTAGAAATAGAGTTCCAGTATCAGAAGAAATCTGAGGAAGATATATGGGACATGAAATCTTTTGGAGATGAAGAATATTCTGATCTGTGGAATGCTATGATGGAAGTATCAGTTACGCCAATGAAATTAAAGGAACTGCAATTGGAAATGTAAGTATTGATTGCAGGTTTTTAATTTTTAATAAATCGGTAAATATGTAATTATTACAATTTTGTTTTAGATATTCAAAAACTAATTTCACTGCTTCAACGGCAAGAAGACACAGACTCCGTAGGCCACGAGGGTATATTGAATCAAATCTTTCAATAGAAATTGACGAATTAACTGATAAAATTGAAAAGCAAAAAGTACATACATCATCAAAAATTAAAGTGGTGCCTTTTACCGCTATTAAACAAAATGTAGATTTCGATGAAGAAAGAGGTACTTTCTGTGGACAGAAAGGTGTTGAAAAAAGAACCAGAACTATTGGTCGACAAGAATGGAAGAAAATATCGAGAGAGGCAACTATGTCAGCAAATGTTGAATAAATAATATTCGACAAACATTGAAATGGAAGGAATGAGTCATTTTTTTTAAAATTATTTATTTTATTATTCTAAAGATACTGTAGAGGTCATCAGAGGTAAGGTAAGAGATTTTTGATCCCGCGTCCCGATTGTTGCATCTTGTCACACATTCTAGTATTATATTTTTGTAATATATTTATATTCTTTATAAGGTACTATTTCTGGATTTATATTTATATATGAATAAAAAAATAAAAGCTTTTTTATCTTCTCATACGAATCAATATTATATTTATAACTGATACTAAATCATTGAATCTATTTCCGTTTCCAACTAAGTCACGTGTCACGTGGTTTGGTATTCCTGACCGCACGAAAAAGTAAACAATGGAAATGTAGCACGTGGTCTTTGACAACGGTTGATATACTAAAATTATATAATCGACCATGCGCTTTCAGTCGCTGTCACAATGGAACCGGCTATATATCACTGCGACTATCCTCTATAGCGTGTATTGGAGGTGCTTCACATCAGCACACTTTATCATACGTATCACACTTTCAGTGTGAACCTTATAATTACAGAAAATCATAATTAGCTAATATTTAATTAATCATGTACAATTATGTAAATAGGAACTATAGATAATCTAATAAATGCTTTTTTTTAAATACATAACCAAAACTTTAAAGATTTTTATTTGCTTATCAATTGTCCGCTATATACGTGACAAAAGTTAAAAATATTATTTAGTTAAAAAAAATTATTTTTAAATTATACAACATATTTACAAATTATTCTACTTTGATTATTAAATAATATAGTGTATTTAAATTTAAAAAAAATATTTATCATTATCCCTAAAATCTCCCCATTACCGCATTGTTAATATAACGTGTAATATACCCCTGATTTATTACTTCAACCCAAACACTATGAATTATAATACTGAAACTTATGAACTGAAACTTTATGAAAACGAAATGCCATCAAAGTGTTATATGTTTTGACGGGACAATTAGTTTGGACAAACGAAGTCTTAGAGAATTTTTTGAAAATTGGTATTAATTTTCTAAGCAACTAATTTCAATTCCTAATGACTTTATGCCAAAATAAGAAGTAGAATTTTTTTTATAATTTTTTCTAAATATAATCAAGTTATTTTTGAATTTGCCCGTGAATATCTATACAATCACGTTGTGTCTAAAAATTTATAAATATTTAAAATTTATAAATAGTTCGTTATATTTTAAGATTTTTAATATTGTTCATACAAAAAAAAAGTCACGTGGACCATCATGATATCAGTAACCACCAAAATGTTTGCGTTTTCATGTTTCATCGATGTACATGTACACACTACTACAAAATTATGATAACCATAATATAAAGTTTTATAGATTAAAAGAATAAAATGAAAATATAGCAAATGTTACCTGAAGTTCTGCTGAAGATCACAAGGGCCAGAACATCATTGAAATTTTTTAACCAAATTAAGAAAATGAGCACACAAGCAATCTAAGTCATGCGCGACACAGTGTGGTTTACTTTTATGTAAACATTTGGAGCCAAAAACAAAATTGCGTAGGAGCCTAAAAACAAGAAGACAATTAAGACAGATTGGCGCGCCAGTAAATTCATAAGGATAATTTGTAAAATTTTGGTACATACACATAGCTTCCATTCCTGACATTGCTTTTACTAGCAAGATTTAAAGAAACATAAAGGTTGCATTACTAAGTTTAATTGGTTCATCTCAAAACAGGTAGGCACCTAGAATTAAAACAAAAGAAATTATCTAATAAATCAGCAGAAAATATATAAATAGCAATACAATAAACTACCCTGTCGAAATAATTTCTACCCCCGATTATACCAAAGAATCAATTCTCGGATATATAAGCTTGCTGTTTCAATAACTCGGCGCTCATTCACTCAGAGATTTCATGGTGGTCTGTTCGGTTCTGCACGTTGTATATGCCACATATATTATACACATAGTTCTAGTGCATTGTGAGTTTTACGATTCAAAGTGCGCATATACAGATATCTCTATACAAAGTCACGTTGCCTGTACACGTGAACGCGAATTAGCAACGTGCAAAAATATATAATACTGAACGTTTTCTCTCATATGTAATTGAGAGTTGTTATTCTAAAGAAGTGAACCTGAAATATAAATAATATCATTAGAATATTAAAAGTTAATTTATGTTATAATGAAGAAACAATTTAACTGTGTTATTTTTAAACATATAAAATTTTGTTGTATTAATGTTGTTATTAAGTATGTTCAAGTACTGAATATTTGTTATTAAAAACTGACGAATCATCAGAATATTTGTAATCGGTAAGTACGATATAGTTTAGTCAAATATATATGGGTCATTCTCATTTAAACTCGTGCGTTCATTATTTTTTGCTCTTATATTGGCTTAGATGGGTCTAAAAAACACCCGATGTGAATATATCTAAACCGAATTTGTGATTAGGCATCCGAAATTTGACACAGAGCATCCGAAAGCATGGACATTTTAAAGTAGGGCATTGCCTCTCTATGTCTTGCCTACTCCTTCGTCCCCACCTAGCGACGGCACTGAGTTGAGCTTAAATTTCACTGTAACACTAGAAAGAAATAACTTATACGTCATCAATCAAGAAAACTTGGTTCAACATTTATAAAATTTAAAATCAATTAAAGACACAGTATAAAGAGTGCATCAGTTAGAGAAAAATGTCCATTTTGAGTAGGCAGCAATTTTTTTATTTTATTACATAAAAGAGTTAAACCTGAATTTGAAGTTATCCAATTTGAAGCTAAATTTAGACCTTTTTATATTAAATGTTACTACGTTTCTTTTAAGTCCAATATTATGTGGATGCAAGGTAACATCCATGTTTCAAGTTTTGCGGCAAATATATAAGAACCGGATGTTGTTTTGTTTGTTGTACATAAACGGAATTGTTGAACCAAAACCTTTAAGATATGAGCAATGTCGCGTCGGTTACAAGCAGTAATAAGAACTTACCGCTACTAAATGGGTTTGTGAACCATGACTTAATTTCTATAAAACGATACTATATATTACTACTAATAGCTGAGTTGTGTATCCAATGAAGTATTATATTATGAAAGTTGTGAAAAAGGAACAATAATCTCTATTACTTATTTCTTCTATGACGTATTATGCATATCTAAAACATTAAGTAAAACTAAAATTCAAATTTGATATAGGTATAACTATGATATTGGTATATTTTGGATATTTAACACATATTAAAAAATCGAAAATTAAAAAACTACCTCTAAAAATTGAAGAGCATTGCAGGAAGCCTAGGAACAAACTGCTACTAACCAGCTACTATATGTTGTTGACCAACCTTTATCTAAAAAGAAGATCCTAAGATGACAGTTTACCATTTCAATTTTTCCCCATTCCATATGTAAATAAGATGATTCCGATTCAAGCGGAACGCGAGCTCTTTGAACCACATGCCGAGATGTTATTGGGCTGTCATCTGCACTCGTTCACAAAGGCAGACGCCGTTGTCCGTATACAACAGGTCCATCTCCAATAATTTGGTTCCTATAAATAAAAATGAAAATGGATGAAAAATGTACAAGTACCTAATACTTTTTACCTAACTTTACGTTTTTTTAATTATCGAAGTGTAACATAATTTTGTTACATTGTAATTAAATAAATGTAAGAGACGTTAAAAATCTTTTTCGTATATAATAATTTAGTATGGAACATTATATATCTTGCACAAAAAGATAACTATTGTTATGTAATCACATCTTACATTATTTAACCTAAAAAAATATCTGAAAAAAGTTAACTTTTTTGTGTTAAATTAAAGTTACATATGAGTTGGTACATAACTGTGTTTAGCAGAATAAGTAGACGTTTCGATTTTAACACTACATTTTATTAATTAAACTTAATAGTTAATTATCAAATTTAATTGAATATCGATTGCGTGGGACACAGATTGATTTCTATAGATATATGCGGCATGTCGTACGTAGCTGCCTGGTGACAAGTGTAGAATACTTCCCACAGGTTTTCCACTTCTGGGAATCCATATTAGTCGTATACGTAAACCAAAACGCTAATCAATGTCGATAAATGATATATTTCATGTATTAAAACGTGATGTTAATTGTATAGGAGTATATTGTAGATATCGTAGCCGAGATTGATAACATATTAAAACTTTACCTTGCTAAATACACCGAAAAGTGCTTCGGTAGGAACTATTTGTTGCGAAATTATGATTCCATATAATAAAACTTATAAATTGGTAAATAACAAAGTCTTGCAGAAAATTATTCACCCGTGGAGATACATAAAAATATAGGTTAGACAATATTTGACGTAAAGTTTTTGTTCAACTTTTACAAAATAAAATGTATGTTAAATTTCCAGTTCTTTATGTAAAATAAGTTGTATGTAACAATGAAACACTTAAAAAGGTTTTGCGCAAGTGCGCCATGCATGTCACCGGCGACACTGGATAGTTATATAATTAAACTTGGAGTTATAATAAAAAGTAAATGTATAAAAAATAAAAATATTTTTTGTGATTTTGTAGAACTTCTTTCAATAAAGAACTTACTTGTTTCTGTTTCTATCTTTTGTTTAAGTTCCTTTAAAGAACATTTTTTTATATAAAATACATATTTGAAATTATTGAAAGTAGTTTTACAATAAAGTGACGTCATATGCAATTGCACGCTGGAAGACATTTAACAACTCATGGAGAACAAGTTTTATGTAGATATCTAATAGTATCATTCTAGTAGACGGGTAAATTTATATAAAAGCAAGGTCAGCTGTACATAATGTCATTACGGGTCAGGCTCATAGACATCACAAATTTTTTTTACAATGATTATTGCAAGTAAAAATTGAATAATATTAAGTTGTTAAATAGAATCACTAGTATTTATGTATTAATTTAAAAGATTATTGATTAACTATAACAAAGGATTTACAGGAGTGACGTTGCTTCACGCACACTGATAATACTCGTATTATAGTAAATACAATAATGAACAAGTTATAACAATAGAATTTCTAGCATATGTTCAAAACGTTTCAACTTTTTCTTTATTACATTTTTTAAACTTCTTAAGTATCACGCCTGATGTCACTGATAAAATAGTTTCGATAATTATTTCTACAACAAAATTGAATATATTTCATTTACAATTATTGTAAGATTAGCAACAATTTAATACATTTTGTTAGGAAACAAAGCTCATCCGGCGATGTAACGTGCTAATGGGATTAATTACGGCTGGTTTCCCTCACTTCTGGTTCAGGGTTTCTGGGAAACAGATAGAACGCGTGCAGTGAGCGCTATATACTATAGTTCAGATACACGTTTCAGTGAAAATCCACGTGTTTCGTTCTTGTACAACGGATTGTGGTTACTCTTTTATTTTAGATAGGTTATAGAAAACCCCTGCTGATGCTACAGCCTTTAATAGCTATTATTAGACTCCCCAAATTAGCTAATTATAACAATAGATTCTATTATTGGTATATCTAATATTAGCATAATTTTAATTCTATTTTTATAAATAAATAAATGATAATTTTAAAATATATCTTCCATGTAAAATTTTTTAACCCATTAAATATATAAAAAGATTTATCTTTTCTAATTTTCTACCTTTTTATGTATTTAATGTCTGCTGCAAGTCATACAATATAATCTACATTTTAACTACATTACATTACACATACATAACTTTAACACATTTTAGTTACAATTTAATTTACATTAAATTATGTAACTATTTTCTCTTATATTAAACTTAAAGGAATTCTAATCTATAGTTGCTCTCCTTCATTTAAACTTAAAACTAATGACTCTTCTTTCTTCTTATCATCTTCTTCACTCCTTTCTCTATCTCTCCTTTTCTGATTTCATTCCTTCTCTTTCTTTTTCATACATCTCTGAATTTCTGTCAAGACCTATTTCAAGAACTATTTGTTTCAGATTATAACATTTTTTGCGACGACTTAAATTCGCACAATGGAGTGGTTGTTGGGCACTCCACAAATCCAGGGGTCATTTGCATCTCTTGGTTCAATGCACGACGATATTTACATCATCCACACAGATTGTTTAGGTAGGTAACATAAATGGAAAATTACCAACTTTAAAATTAGATTAAAACGTATTTCCATAAGCTGTTTATGCAGCTAATTATATCTCCCGAAAAGAGATCTCGAAAATTATATATATAGAACAGATATACCAATAGAACTTCTATTTAACGATTAATTTAATTTTCAGCAAAACTAGAAGAAATTAATCGTAAATTATTGTCGGAAGATCATACCTTACGCACATACAGACGAGCAATAGGTTTTGGTCGCCACATTCAAAATGATTTGATGCCTCTATTGATTCATACCAAAGATGGACAAATCCTTGATGCCATAATTTTAATACTGGTAAACCTTACATCTCCAGTACAATGCTTATTATCAGTAGAAGTCATGTCAAAAACTGACGTAGGCCGTCATACCCTACACGAGCTGAATAAACTTCTTGATACCAGTAAGGAAAGTTTCACGGATCCAAAATCCACTAAATCTATATTGGATCATATGAAGACAATGACAACTGGTGAAGAGGAAAAGATTAGTTTGACTCAATGTGGAAGTATTAATAACTGTTTGCTGTTACTGAGAAATATATTGCATATTGATGCAAATTGTCCTAATTCGCCAAGTTTTCAAAATAGAATTCTCTGGAATTTATTTACTCAGAGTATTGATAAATTACTGATTCAGTTGATGTCCTGCCCTCAAAAGGTGAGTGTTTCTTTAACTTGATAACTCTAAAATCAATAATTGCTTTACCTAGTGCGAACCTAATCTAATTACTGACTATTCAAGCATGAACATTTACATTACTTCCTATGGATTCGCTATATTTTTCGCTATTTGTTTTAAGGATAAAATTAGAAATATTAAATAACAGTATCTGGTTTTATCTGCGTAACTTGTCGCGCTTCATAATTTCCTTTAGGAAAGCAAACTAAGCTAATTATTTATTAACATTGTAATATTTTGATTCTTTAAGGAGTTTTGGGGTGTATCAATGGTGCAGCTCATATCCATAATGTACAAAGATCAACATGTGATAACCCTACAAAAACTTTTGGATCAATGGTTTGAGGCGTCCTTGTCTGATAGTTCAGAAGATAACGAAAGTAATACGTCTCCCCCTCAACAAGGTAAGTTTGCGCCGTATACATTTTGTTATTTATTTTTAAGGGTGTAATAATTTATGTATTTTTCATTTTAAATATAAAGGGCGAGGAGATTCTTCACCAATGCTCACATCCGATCCAACATCGGACTCATCAGATAATGGAGGAAGTGGTAAAAACAGTTACGTAACAAATTCTACTGATGACAAAATGAACGTGCATCATCAACAATCCAATAGTTATGTTCATCCAGAAAGTAATATTTCTCCAGAATCTTCCGATCCCAAAAGTGAAGCAAGTAGAAGCAAAAATAGTAAATTATATAAGGAGAATAATAACTTCTCCCTCATTAAGGACGAATCCAGTAAGCCTTTAAATATAAAATCCGAAGAAACAGAAGAAATTGTCACTGGAAATGAAGAAACAACTTCACAGGCAAGTTTTAATTTATTGTTAAACATGTAATGATATTGAAAGTTAGAAAAATGTATTAACTAATATCTTTCCCATTTACAAATACATTTCTCCATCCATTCCTTCATCAAATTCATCTATCCCGCTAAATAAAAACATCCTAAAATCCCCAAGATGAACTTCACATCGCTTCACTTCTACAATCATAATAATAAACAAAAATCAAAATCCAACTTAACAGAGGACGGAAATAGAAAAAAATAATAGCAGACCGAAATTCTGCCGGAGACAACTGACGGCGCTTAAAGATTTGGTAATTTTAGTATATAATAATAATATACAAATGGGCATCTATAAAATACTCAAAAAAATAATGCTGAAGCTTAACATAAATTTATCGAAGATTTGAACCAAATTTTCAAATGTAGCTTCTTTTATCATTATTAATTGGTGAATTCTGCAACATAATAAATTAAAATTTACTTAGAAATGCTTCGGTTATCAAATATTTTTAGCAGCAATTTTTTTTAGGATTTTATTTTCGACTCAATGTTACATTTGGATTTAATTTTAAGCAAATCTATTCAGTTCATTACCCTCACATAGCAATAAAATATACATCGAAATTTCCGTAAGAATATTCCATCATCTGAAATAAATCAAACTTTACATTCTCCACATCATTCATTCTATACAATTGCCTTTAATTTGTAATATATGTTTTACAAATATTTATGTTTTAATAAAATTGATTTTTTAGCCATCCAGCGCTCCCACTAATAAACAAGTAAAACGAGAATGCCCTTCTTCACAATCAGAATTATCAGATTGCGGGTATGGAACCCAAATGGAAAACCAGGAATTAATATCCACTTCCAGCAACGAAGATGAATGCACTCAGAAGAAAGTTTATCATAAACCACCCGTTGGACAAAAACAGCGATACGTTAAGAGTAGAATGGTAACAATAGAAGATAAAAAGGAGCTGCGCAGAAAGAAATTAGTAAAGCGAAGCAAAACAACAATGTAAGGAAGATGTTTACAATGCTCCTTAAAATTTATATCCAATTTTATTTAAGTAATTTAATTGCAGTATTCATATGAAAGGATTGATGCACCATTCACCAACGAATGAAGATATTTCAAATATTTTGAAAGAGTTCACTGTGGATTTCTTATTGAAAGGATATGGTACTCTAGTTCAACTCCTTCACAGACAACTGTTAGCGAATAATGAACTACAAATTGATACATCTCATTTCTTCTGGCTTATTACATACTTTTTGAAGTTCGCGTCACAATTGGAGCTTGATTTCGTTCATATTGGACCAGTTCTATCATTTGAAGTTATAAGTTATCTCATTTTCGAAGGAGTTAGTCTTTGTGAGCAGTTTGAACTGAATGTTAACCAACGTGGAGCAGATCTTAGACCATACTTAAGAAGAATGCATTTAGTAAGTGTTAAATCTACAATTTATTCATGATGGAAACGGGTTATTATGGGGCGCAACAATTAATAATTGTTTTTCTTTCTTTTACTAGGCTGTCACAGCAATTCGAGAATTTTTGGAAGCCATTAATACGTACAGCAAATTAAACCATTTGGCTGATGCTGATCAAGATAGTTTGAAGCAACTACGAATAAAAATGGCAACTTCAGAAGACCTCCGCTGTCTGTTTGTTCTATTATTAAGGCAATACAATCCAAGTATACAAAGTAAACAATATTTGCAAGATCTCATTACAACCAACCATGTTCTGCTCTTGCTGCTTGACAGCGTACACAAAAATCCCGATAACTCTGTGACCATCAACATGATCGATCACATTAAACAGTACGTTACATATGTTTCATACTCCTCAGTTTTAAATGTTTTGGTACCATTTGTTTTTTTATGTAAGATATCGAAGATAATTCCGGTCGATGACATCATGAAAAGCAGATCGTTTTTAGTTCTTTCTTTAATTTGTTTATTGTTAATACCATTCATTCGCTTCTCTAAGTAAATGTTTAAACTTCAAAACAATTTAAGAGAATTTTGCATAATGAATCAATGTTAGAACGTTCTTCTCGAATATACTTTTGCATTATTTGTTACTATTTTTGAGAGTATCTTCATAATATCACTTTCTTTAAATAGATATTTATACTACATCTAAACGAACTAATTTAGTAACAATATTTCTAATCTTATCTTTTAAAAGGAGAGTTTTAGCAAAAATTTAGAAACTTACTTGCTGAATTAATAAAATAACTAAGATTATTAAAATTTTCTTTTGGCGGCTATAAAAACAAACCAATAAGGGCAAGTAACTATTGGACAGAATCAAAGGAGAAGAACATCATTTTATGCAATTCATATTGTGTTTGAAGATTTTCGTTGAATTCCTCTGAATTGTTTTCCAGCATAGCAATCATGGAGTCTGATCAGTTGTTTCATTTCTCACCACGTGGTCTTCACTTCACTCTAATAATTTGATAGGTAACACGACCTATTGTTGGAGATGGCAAACATGTTGAAAATTCTTCCAGTTTATCTTCTCCAATATATATTGACCCTAGTCCGGGAGGTTTGTAATACAAAAAAGTTACCAACACACAAAGGAAAAAATATTCTAATCTCTTTAACATATATTTCTTTTTTACTATATTAATATTTATAATTACACAATCTTAATCATTTCTACACTCCCCTCTACTTCATTCAATATCAATATAATACAGTAGAAATTGAAATATAGATCATTTAACATCTTATGATCCATTGTGCTGAACTATCATGTTTATGATATTTATGTAATTGTTTATTGATTCGGTTACTGTGCGAGATTCTTTAACATGATAGTCTCATCTTAGATATGTTTGTGTATAAAACGTTACAAGAAACATTATCATAAGATGATAGGTAAACTATATTATCGAAAGCTCCGCAGTTATGTTATTACAAATAATTATATACTCACTTATGTCTCAGGTTTGCAACTCTTGAAGTGATGAATCACTTTGGTCTTCTTCTGGCTGATTTCAGCAGTAATGGACAATTTGTAAATGATTGCATATTTACAATGATGCACCATGTCGGTGGTGACGTTCAACAGGAAGCAACCCTTCTTCAACCACTGATCCTAAAAACGTTTTCACAAATTTATGACACAGAATACGACATGTGTGATGTAAGTATTAACAGTTGCGTAGTACAGAATGAAAATTAAATTCGTTGTTATTAATGCATAGCTTGTTATTTAGGACTGGAGTGATTTAATTCATTACATTATACATAAATTTATGAGTACCTCACATCAAATGCCAACTACACCTCGAACAAGCACAACATCCTTACCAGTTC
This sequence comes from Panorpa germanica, assembly GCA_963678705.1. Taxonomy (NCBI): domain Eukaryota; kingdom Metazoa; phylum Arthropoda; class Insecta; order Mecoptera; family Panorpidae; genus Panorpa; species Panorpa germanica. The sequence continues at coordinate 12,424,040 of OY783217.1, forward strand.
CGGTGTTAGCACAGCTGTTCAACTGCAGGTAAATATTTTCTTATTATTCCTTGAAGTTATTTCGGTATATATTCATAATAAATCACTGCAAGATCCTATCCATTATTTTGTTTTACAGCTGGACTATGGAACAACAAAACACTTTATATTGGTACTACGTTCAAAGTGCCAAACACCGAGATACCATAGGAAGCATTTTGACATTATTTCGCAGTAATGGTCTGTATACACAAAGTGTTACACGTATATCCATTATTCAACAACTCCTGCAGCATGATATTATTTCGCATCTTCGGTATGATGAGTTAATGAAAGCTGAAAATATCGAAACTGAAGATGGTGACACAAAATGTCCAAGTATCAGTGCCGAATCAGGTAATAATTTTATCTGTTCATTTAAAAATTCGAAATTGATTGTGTTTTTAAGTTTAAATTATGTTTAGGTGTTGAAATAAAAGAAGAAAGCAAAATTGGTGATGATATCCAAGTCTTTTGTGACCTTTTGTGCAAAGAGAACAAACGTAACGCATTGCTCTGGCTGCAGAAAATACTAGTAGAATGTTGCTTTGTTAAGTTACAATTAAAGAAACAGTCTGCTTCGACAGAGAAGGTGCTAGAACCAGTGGCGTTGCATTATATTTGTAAGTACTTTTATGTATTAAAAATCGTTTCTAAAATCATTGACTTATTTGAAACATGTAAAAATATAAACTATTAATTTTCAGTGTTCAAACAATCTATACCACTGATTCCATGGAATGCCGATCAGAGCGCTGTTCTACAATACCAACCATTTGTACTACTACTTCATAAATTAGGCTTCCATTTACCAGCGGATGCAGGAAAACTTTTCGTGCGAATTCCGGATTACTGGTCAGCTGAAATGATGTTCAGTGTCGCCGAAAAACTTGGTCCAATTGATGCTGGTGGGTATATTTAGAAAATTATTTATAAATAGAATTAGACCAGTTGTGTAGTTTTAAAATAAAGCAAAATTGAGTTTCATGTAGTTATTAAAACATTTTAACTATTTGTGTCATATATTATATATCTTGTTTCAGCAATGTTGAAATTCGATCTTTCTGAAGTATGTTCTGGATTCGATATCACCACAAATACCAGCTCGTATCGAAGTGCTGACAAACCGACTGATCAAACATTTACTATAAACAGACCACACAGTGTTCATAACTTAATCAGATATACACCTCCTCCAGGTGGCATTAGTGGTTTGAGTTTAGCAACTGTGGTGCTGACCGATATGGAATGCATAGATGCGGATTTAGAATCTAAGAGTAAAAAGTCTACGGATGAACTTAAAGAAGAACGATTCTGGCAAGAAATAAGTCTAAATAGTATTGGAGTCTCCCATTGGTTAAATAGTTCTACAAATATGAATTGTGCGATCGCTCCAGCCAAGCCAAAGAATATTGTTCCATTAGACCAATGTTCGTGGATGGATCTGGTTGCGCAAAGCAAATCATTAGATGAGAGGTAACTATAATTATGAGGAGTGGAAATTTAAACTGTTTATTTTAGCTTATTTGGAGTTGTCATCGTACTTTGGTTTCACATGTTTTAAAGTATTGTTATTATGAAAATTTAGCTCTTAAGTTATTTAGAATAAATTAATATTTATTCAGAATTAAGAATAAGAAGTTCAACTTTAGAAAAGAATCTTATTTATACAAAAAAGTTACTCATAGTGAATTAGCGAAAATAATTTAAACGAAATGTAAGACTTATAGTACAAATATAATATGTGGTATTTATTTTAAACAATAGGATCAAAAATACAAAAGATACTTTGGAAAAATTCATGATACACTCCTCCTTAACGGAGAAACAAATTGGATCTACAGACACAAAGTTCAGCAGAATATAAAGTTCTAGAACTGATTCATACATTAAAAAGTTTGTATTTTATTGTAAACAATTTTAAAATTGTTAGGATTTAGTATAATTTTAATTGTTCTTTCTTCTAAATATGTTGCTAACAATATGTTTTTGTTTCTAGCCAAAAAGAAAATGGTAAAATAGTCAAAGAAGAAGAAGCTAAAGAAGAAATAGTGCAAAGGTCAGTGATCCATTAAGTATCTGTATAGAAATATTTAAAGTAACGTGTATTCAAACTAAAAAAAATAAACGGAACTAGGGCTCTTTGATGAGTCAATAGTGAATTCACGCTAAGTCAAGTTCGTTCTTTGAATTCCTTACAAACTACGACTTCGTTAAATGTTCATTTCTGTTTAATTGAAGTAACCGCTTAAATAAAATAGTTACCAGGGTTGTTTTCATTCTATGCTAAAATTAACACGAGAATCACTATTTATGTATATTATAAAATATTTATATAGATTCTATTTGGTTTCAGCTCTCCTGTAAGTTCCGACCTCACTAGAATGTGCGTCTCCGACACTGAGGAAGATACAACTTAAATAACTGACGAAAAGCAATTATCGTGTGCCACGTGGGGAATAGTGTTTCAAAGAGTTTGTTTGAACACCTTTGTACATTGAATTGGAGCGTCATTAACATACTTTTAGTGACTAGTTAATAAAGGACTTTAAGCACTTAGCTGCTGCCAGTTCCTGCTGCCATTAAAATAAAGAATTATATAAATAAGAATATCAAATTAAAATTTATAAGAGAATTTACCCAGAGAACATAAATATATAAATATTACATTTTCATTAAATTATCGGATATTATACGGATAGCCTGTTTTACATAATTAATCTTATATAACAATTTCCGTTTTATTTACAATATAATATTTATTTTTATTGTTAATATTAATATTTACGTTTAGTGATTAGCGGAATTTTACATAAACACCTATTTCACACTTCTTTAAGTAAATTACGCACAATTATTTTATTATTTATTTTATATTTGTATATTTTATATTTTACAACAGCTTGTAACTTCATTTGTAATTACAATAAGAATAGATTAATATTGTAGGTATGAGTTGAATTTTTAAAGAAGGAAGTAAACATTTCATTCTGTTTCTTATTATCTAAATATTTTGAATTGCTCTATGAGTACCTTTGAATTTATTCAATAAATTTAAAACTACAGTTTATATACTGCTTGATATCCAACAATATGCAATTGTTTTGTTTGAATGTAGAAGCACGATTACGCAAATACTTCTATTTTTCATAATAAAAATATACACTTGGGTATAGATTTTTAAATATGAAATCTAAAACGTATGGTCTTTCCCTACTGGTGCAAATTTTGTATTTTTTTATTTTTGAAGTAGTATAAGTTATTTTGAATAACGTGTTGATATATTTTCATAATTATTCAGTGTTCTATAAAGTAAACTAAAATTTACAATAAATTTAGTGATTCTTTACAGATTTTGTAGCAGTAGGGAAAATACTTTACGTATGTTACCAGTAATGAGAATTCAAATAGAATTCATTGATAATATCAGATACTTTGTGCTATATTACTGTCATGCGACACATGCGTCTGTGATACATAATGCAACGGGCTGTGAGATATAGAATGTGGTATTACACTTTGCTAGCATAATTTTTCTTTGTAAAGGTAACTATAAGAAAAGTTATCTTGACTTTACAGTTAGACACAAAATATGAAGCAAAGCATTTTTAAATAAAATATATACAAGTATTTAATATTTGTATACTTTTACATAAAAGTAAAGAACGATCCAGCAATACCAATATTAAAATTTTGTATAATTATCTTTTGTACTTTAAATATCTTTCAAAATCAAAAGTGATATAATATATGAAATTTTATATATAGTTGTTAAACATACATTGTTTTATACATTTTAAAATTAATGTATGTACTGTTAAAGATTGAAAATTGCATAATGTCGTATAGTCTTAAAGCAGGTACAAATATATTTTATGATAAATGATATGAAGCTATATAAAAAAAGATGTTATTACTGGGTAAAGGTATTTTTATAATAATAACTAGTGTAGCAGTTTACCTTAATGGTAACTATACAATAGAATATTAATGCATGCTAGTTTAAAAGAAATAAACTGATGTACTCATATATAGCATTTAATGGTTGGCAAACTCTGCTTTGTCTAATTAATCTTGTATAGTGAAATTTTAGTTATTATATATCAAATATATACATATGCTAACTTTAGCTTTAATGATTTTTTCACACATCGCTCAAATTATTATGCTTTTTCGTGAAGATTACATTTTTATCATGAAATAACAGACTGTATTATGCTGTTAGGATAAATTTATGCGTATGCTAGATAAAAAAAAGAAATAATATGTAATATTTTTTCTCTTAATATCACCATATCTATGATAAAGATTTTTTAAAAGGTGTTTTCTGTATTACACAATTATGTTACGAAACTAGAATATTTCAAGGAATTTGGTGCCAAGAACTTAAATTCTATTTAGGTAACCTTAAGTAATATAGGTTTAAGATTAAGTAGGTTTAAGATTAAGTAGTGGAAATTAATTGAATTTTTCTTTTTGCATTTTAATGTTAGTAGTAATTCATAAATATAATTTTAATTTCACATAATTTTAATAATCATTAATATTGATAAGATTTGATTAAAGTCATGTGAAAATATTCAATTTTGGTGTTGTCAATCGTAATGAAGATTTATTTTGAATTTTAGTGTTACAATATTTAGTATGTAATAATTATACTTTCGTTGTAATGAATAAAGAAAAAAAACATTCTGATTTAATTTTTATAAAACGTTTATTGAGTTTGTTTTATTTACATGATATTGTTCCCTGATTACTTTTCAACAGAAGAGTTACCTGGTGAGGTATTTAAAAGGAGTGGTGATGTGATATAGTTGAAAAGTTATGATTTAAGTACAAATGATATAAAATATAAGGTACGAGTTGCAGTTCTAGACGTATTGTTCTAGTTTACCATCCATGGCTTCCTACGGAAGACCATCCGTGTCCTCCTCCTAAGGAAGAGAGTCCACCAAGAGATCCAGAGCTGTATGATCCATAGGAGCCAGCATATCCGCCGCTCAATCCCAAGGAACCGTGTCCATGATCTAAAGAGACGTGTTGCTTAACGATGACTGGAGTGTGGACTGGAACAGCTACTGGCTTGGGGATGTGAACGGGGTAGGGTTGTGGTACTGGGACAGCTACTTTGTGGATGACTGGTACTTTGACTGGTACATGAACGGGGTATGGTCTGTCAACTGGGACATGGACGGGGTATGGTTTGTCGACTGGTACAGGGTATGGTTTTGGTACATGTACTGGGTAAGGTCTGTCAACTGGAACTGGTACAGAGACCTTGTATGGTACATGGACGATTTTTTCAACTGGTACTGGTACAGGGTGTGCAACGGGGATTGTCACCTGTTTAGTGATAACCTCGTGTGTGACATGACCATGACCTCCTCCAAGACCGCCGCTAAGACCTAATCCAAGACCGGAGTTAAGACCTAATCCAAGTCCGCTGTTGAGTCCATGACCACTGAGTCCTGAATCGTAGCTGAGTCCTGAGCCGAGACCGAGTCCATGACCACTGAGTCCTGAGCTGAGACCAAGTCCATGACCGCTGAGTCCTGAATCGAGGCTAAGACCATGACCACTAAGTCCTCCTAATTCAAGCCCACTGCCGTGGATACCCAGTCCAAGGAGACCGCGCTTCTCGTGCTTCTTCTCAGACTTTACTTCGCCTGCGTTAACTAACGCCGCTGAAACCAGCAGTGTAACAATCTGAAATATATAACAAATTCATTGACCATGACATAACTGTATAAAGGCAATATTCCTGGAGATGTTGACCACATCGCTGTCTAATAAATTTATGATAGGTAAGCACTTATATAAAAGATTCAATGTTTTTACTACATGTGCTATCTGAATTATTTTATAAAAGTAATTTCGATAATTAATTTATTGATTGTCGACAGTCCATTGTCGGAAAGTGAAACTGCCATCGGCGTACACTATTAATTTGCAAACAAAATTGTTGGATTATTACATATTTTTTGTTATTAAGATACAAAAATAATCACTGTTAATTCTATCAAATAAATTAGTACAAATTATCACGTATTCCACAATCTTTTGCTAATTCCTTTAGTAATGATGAAGTACTATAAAGGACTTACCAAGAACTTCATCCTGTAGCTTGTATATAGTTGGAAGCTTTCAGCAGAATGCTGATTTTGTTCAGAGAGTCCATCACTTTTATACAACCTCTACCACAGAACAAGTATCTGTTTACTTTCGCCCAATTTGAAGCCCCACCTGATTACAGCGGTTCGTCGTTGTAATAATTATCAGAAGTGAATCTGGACTGATGTAACATTATCAGCATGTAAGAGTGGGATTGAATTATATCATCTGTCTCATTTTTATTGTGTAATTTGGTTGTAACATGTGTTCATCAAAAAAGTGGTTTGTTACATATTCAAAACACCGTGAAATACTCAGCATTTCTTTTTTATATATTTTTAAGGTTATATAATGGGTTAATATAATAATATGTGTGTGTGATATTCAAGATATGTTTGTTTTCATTATTATTTATTTATTAATATATAATGATTTTTAAAATAGGATTACTAAATTTTAGGAGAACTTCTTTTTTGGATTAAAGATTATAAACAATGTTTTTAGGTTTAATTTTACTTGGTTTTTTGAAGGAAATATTACATATACTCGTATGTATTTAAGATAATGCCCATGTTTTGAATATTTATTTTTAAGGTTATAAAATATGTCCCGGCTCTGAAATTTCACGTGTTGTGCTTAAAACAGATGATTCAAAGTCTTACTGAATTGCAATCAATAAAGTTCAGTTATGATCGTGCTGATTAGATAGAAATATCTGGGATTAATGCTTTGCACTTCGTCACGAAGTCTAAAACACTTCGCGTCTCAGAATATAAATGATGTCGCATTAGAAGTGGATGTTCAGTGAGTCACTTCGTTTATTGGCTGGTTTTTTGTGTCCCGAGGAACCTGAGCACCGCTATCATAGCCTATCATACAAATTGCCCTTAATGTAATTGGACTGAGGTCAGACGTACTAGCACTCCTTTAATAGCATATTAAGTAATTGAATCGATTTCAGAATTATGAAAAACTCTAAGTAGTTGGTTTCCATCAAGTCAAATGGTGACACATATATTTTATTGTTAAAAGAAAAAAAACTTATTTATTAGTTAAAATGAAGTTTATAGTACTTTTTATGTTACTAATATCAAATGGTAATTTAAAAACAAGTTGTGAGCAGGAGTTTAGTTATCCTTATGTAAATTCTATTCTGAATGTGGTGGAAGAAGCATGTTCTGATAATGATATAGATGTGTACTGCATAAACTGTTATTCGGCAAATATGGCGTACACACATTTTGAATATTTGAACAGATTATTAGTTGGTCTAAATAAACAACTACATCCAGTTAGAGTTAAAGTCTCAGACGATGATTTAAGCTTTTATTTTACTCCGTCATTCTGTTTTGTGGGATTGGTTGCCGATATAAATGAATTGATCGCATTACCGTTTTCTATAAATTACAAGAGCGAATGGTCCATTTTCATCTTGTTAAACATTCCAAATACAACGTTAATCAATACAAAATTAGAGTACATTTTTCATTTGTATGGTTTCCAAATGTTGATATTCTTTGTAAATGATCAAGGACAAGTGTAAACAAAGAAGGGATTTCGTCATGTGTAAATTATGCCGCAATTAAGTATGTAATTGATGTAAATGATTTTAAAACCACCAACATTGAAGTTCGAGGAGATCTTATCTATGACAGTATGTCGTACGCCTCTAACGGAACAGAACTTATGCTTCTAGTAGTGCAGGTATTAAACCTGCGGGTATCTAGAGGCACAGAAGATCTGCCTCCTATATATGTCACTGAATTTATACCTTTTGACCAATTAGATTATTCGGCTACTTATGATTGGGTAGTTTACTATTGGTGGGTTCCTAAAGCTAGGCCTCTACCGCAATGGATGGGTCTTACTATAGTATTTGCTCCATCTACTTGGTTGGTAATAATATGTGTTCTAATTTTATCAACAATTATCTGGGTTACTTTATCCTGCACACAATGGGAAGATACCGGAGAAAGAGACTTGGTAATATCAGTAATCAACATGTGGATCGTTCTCCTTGGAGTTTCGGTAAATCATCAACCCCGTACAATGTTATCACGTGCGTTCTTCCTCGTGGTGGTGATATACAGCTTGCACATAACCACTGCGTATTTATCTAATTGGGTTAACATTCTAACAACACCTGTTTTTGAAAAACAAATCGACACTTTCGAAAATATGGTCAATTCTACTTCACGTTTTTACGTATATTGGTGGCTCAATAATGCAGCGCTCTTCACAAATTCTGGTAATTATTTCGAGCAGGAATTAAAAACCAGGATTGATCCATCTCTCGATTTATATATCGATCATTTTACTCATAAACTAAAAGAATTGGAAGAGCATTCATTTCCAGGAAAAATTGCTATTTTGGAATCCATTGATGCTATGAAATCTTGCGGTGCTATTAGCACATACCATCGCATAAATACTCCTGTGTTCACCATGCCAATAATAATAGTATTGTCTCATAGAGTCGTCGGTACCAGGATGCAGGAACTAATACTTTATTTATTTGCAAATGGACTTATTGAGAAATTCAAATTCATGGAAAGAAAAATGATAACACAGAATACTGACTTGTCACAAGATAATACTCCAGTTAAATTGACCCTGGAACATTTTCAGGCTGCATTCTATATACTTGGATTTGGGCTGTTAATTAGTCTGATTGTTTTCTTTCTTGAACATGTTGTTAGAAAAATGAGGCAATTAATTAATTAATTACCAAACTTTACCAACTCTATGTTTTAGCGTTGAATCATTTGATTATCTTTAAAGATGAGTGTTCTATTTCAGCTTGCACTTCATAGGTTTTAACAGGTTTTTCAGATGCTAGATCATCGAAGAAAGAACAGTGCTACTCTCATCAATAATCATAAAGTACACTGTTAATGCTTGTCAATGTTTGCAATCTTATTAAATAGATCTGATTAAGTAAAATGTAAATAAAGGAATGTAGATAAATAATATATACTGTAAAATAAATTATTTTCAAAATTATATTATCGTTTCTTTTTGTGCTCTGTTATGCGTCTTCTGAAACCGAAGTAATAGGTAACTTAATACACCGGCATGTTTTAGCGATACCACGTATTCACTTGGACAGTTTTTATATTTATAAAACAGTGCAAATGCTGGGTTCTCTGTAGTCTACAAACGATTGTGCAGACCAATCAGACTAATACCTTTATGCGTCGTAATGTATTAAAGTTATCCTATATCATTAGTTTGGACTATACATGTTCAACAAATGTAGTACACTCATGTCTAAAGATCGTCAACTTATGAATGAAGCCGAATGAGGACGATTGATCACAATTAGTTTATAGTAACAAAAAGACGTTAAGCTGAAATGATTATTGATTGGGTCAACAGTTAAACAAATTTGTTTTATAATGCCCCTTGAAACTAACCTTTTGTGGCAAGAAATGGACTCCAAAGGGCGGTGCTACAGACTTCGCAGACGCTTCCTGTTAACACCGCCTTTTTGATTGAGAGACCGAAATTTATAACAGCAGTAGCCATGAACAGATCATTCTTGTTACCTGGATATAAAGTATAAGAAGAAGCAGAACAATATTAGGGGCGATAAAAGGCTACGTGCCTAGGAAGCCCGAGAAATTATATATAACAAAAAAAAAACTAACCTTTTGAATTGTAATAAATACATGTAGGTGATTTAAAACATTCACAGAATAATTAACCTAATTTGAAGCCCGTTATAAATCTAACGACTTCCTGCATATGTAATTTAGTACATTATTAATTATATAGTTTTAAGTATAATACAAATGCAAGAGCAAAATATTCTTTGTCAGAAATGTCCTTGAATTTGCTAAGAATTTTGTAATAAATTTGATGTCAATTAAGAACATACAATAATAACTGTTATTGTTTGAATATGATTTCGTAAATGTAGCACAATCTCATTAGCACTCTTACATAGACAATTGTTAATTGTAAACAAAAAAGGATATTAAGAAATGTAAGAGTAAAGAGTCAGGGACCAATTGCATGGAGATAGAATCGTAAAACAAAAGCACTTAATTCAGTGCTGGTCAAAATAAGGTTATCTTTTATAATTCTTATTTTGGGAAGTTTATTTTTTGTTTAAAAAAACTAGAATTGAAATTATTACGTTCGTTTTGGTAATGACAATTTAAAAATGGTAACTGGATATATTTTTAATATACATCCGTCATAAAATACAAAATACATACATGAAATATGTCGCAATCAATTTGATTTCTGTACCTTCTATCAAAAACGTTGACCATTACCTGAAAGTAAACATAATTATAATGCAATTTATTATTCTTGATTGGAATGAACAAATTATAATGAATTAAGCTGGAATAATTAGTTGGTGAGTCCGTGAATGTTCTCAGTGAGTGATTTAAGCTAATAGCTGCAAGTGAGGTTATGTACATTTATGGACTCGACTTAAATGATAGGAACATAAAATTAATTATAATTGTTACGTATATATACGTTTAATGATTCCATGATGTAATTTAACTAACTTAATAGTTCATTTACAAGACAAAATCATTCGAAAGGCGTTCTATAAAAAAAATGATGTGTTCTTAATAGCTGCTACAAATTGGAACATTTAACGAGTAGATAATTAATCAGAAACGAGTAATTTTTTAAATAAATTATATGTAAAATAAACGTCAAATATCTACTAATATGTATATGTATAGTCTAAGTATACAGTCTAGTACTATAGTATATTAACAAAATATTTTCATAACACTTAAATGTAACTTATACATAACTGTTTACCGGATTATATTGCTCAAAAATGATATTACTATTTACAATTAGGTTGTTAATCTTAAGTAGTATACCCTCTGTCCCATAATAAAGCGGAATGGCAATGTGAACCAAAGAACACGCAGCACAATCTCTATATTTTCTGTATTTTGATTTTAAAAAATGCGGTACTTAATACGGTTGCCGCTTCATCAAACTATTGTTCAATAGAAGCATTCTTCTATTCTAACAAACAATGAATTAATTGCATTTCGCGTTTAATTGACGCTCTAATAAAACAAATTTACAAGTTACCTTATCCACGAAACTTTCACAATATTCAAGTGTTTAGTAATTTTGACAAGTCAATGAATTTAAAGATGTCTTATTTATGACACCATAATATTTAATAGATTTTTTTTATTTGAATTTTATAACCTTGGAACTAATCTTCTTTACGAAACGATATACTGACACAATTTATTTCATACATAAATAATCTTATATAAGAAAGAAGTTACCGTTGTCTTTTCCGTCTAACACACGCAACCGCATCCTCTGAGCCTACAACCATATCGGACCGTCTACATCTGATTACGCTCCACGACATAATGCTGCTTTCTCGACAAATGTCAATATAAGTTCTATGTGTGACAGTTACGCAAAGGTTACAAAGTGTTACATTGTGACACTGTGTCTGTGATCACAAATGCGTGTTCGATTATTCGTACATATAGCTGATTATTCGAGGTTAAATGCTCGTGCATGATCATTAAGCAAGCTACCTGTTCATACATAAAAAAAAGCAAGAGAAGCTGCCTGTTTACATAAAATAAAAGTTAGGTTATGTACTTCTTTAATATAGCATAAATTCTTGCATGGGAGCATTGTAGGTTATGTTTTAATGTCATAGTCATCAACACATGTGTGTACGGTGCCTGAAGCAAGTTAAAGGGCGTGATATGTTCTATTTAGCAACACTAAATCGCAAAGTGTTCGTCTTCATATAGGATCTCAAATGTTTTCAGAATGAGCACGATTTTATGTCTACACATGTGTGTTCGTACACAAAAACCGAATAATCGTACAAAATTTTATCGCAATTAAGCATGGCTGTAGCCTATGAGCCCACTAACGAATTGACTAAATATAACTGCTATCGCTAATTGAAGATTGGTTTCTAACTAATCCTTTTTTTTTCGATTAACTGTTTTACGATAGTTTAATTTTGAAGAATTTGGATGAATAACATAAAGAAGAATATTAATTCTTGACGTTAGACTACTGTGTTCTTAGGTTCGATCCAGCGGTCTTTTTTGTAAGTTTGATTGTAATCAAATTCAATTGATTATGTGCTAACATTTAAAGATTGCTGTATAAGCTAAAACTTAAACTAGTGTGAATTGATATGGTAATATCAGAGAAATATAATATAAGCGTATTCCATTAGTTGAATAGAATAGATAAGACATTTAAATTGAATTAAGAAAATACACAGATATTAAAAATATTCAGTTTTATTATTTCGTTTTGGTCTATTTACAATTAAAGGTATTAGCTATGGTACAAACATTATGATTTATGAAAGTATGTACATTATAAACTGCTGATAAGATGGTGAAGCTTGAATGATCTGGTGATACTTTGTTTACCATCCGTGTCCAGCAGAAGATGAGATACTACCATGACCTCCTAGAGAAGAGATTCCGTGACTTCCATAAGAAGAGATTCCATGGCTTCCATAGGAAGAGATTCCGCTGCTGATTCCATGGCTTCCATAAGAAGAGATTCCGCTGCTGATTCCATGACCTCCCAGGGATGATAATCCACCGCTAATTCCATGACCTCCTAGAGATGATAATCCACCGCTGATTCCATGACCTCCCAGGGATGATAATCCACCGCTGATTCCATGCCCACCTAAAGATGATAATCCACCGCTGATTCCATGACCTCCCAGGGATGATAATCCGCTGCTTAGACCGATACCTCCTAGAGATGAAAGACCTCCATGTCCACCAAGAGATAATCCGCCAGATAATCCTCCCAGAGATGATCCATGTCCTAGAGAATGTTGTTGATGAACGATCACTGGAGTGTGGACTGGAACAGCTACTGGCTTGGGGATGTGAACGGGGTAGGGTTGTGGTACTGGGACAGCTACTCTGTGTACGACTGGTACTTTGACTGGTACATGGACGGGGTATGGTTTATCAACTGGAACATGCACTGGGTATGGTTTGTCGACTGGTACAGCGTAAGGTTTAGGTACATGTACTGGGTAAGGCCTGTCAACTGGAACTGGTATGTTTACTCTAACAGGAACTTGGACAATTTTCTCAACTGGTACAGGAATTGGTTGGGCGACTGGAATTGCAACTTGTTTTGTGATAACTTGGTGTGTTACGTGTCCACCACCTAAACCTCCTCCAAGACCTCCACCTAAACCACCTCCTAAACCTCCGCCAAGTCCACTGCTGAGACCGATACCATGTCCTCCTAATCCTCCATATAATCCACCGCTCTGCAGACCACCCAGACTAGCTCCATGTCCACCAAGTCCACTGCTAAGAGCAATACCGCTACCAAGATTGTGTCCTCCTAATCCTCCGATAAATCCCCCGCTTTGGAAACCATGGCTAAGCTGAAGATTTTGACCTCTACCATATCCTAGACTTTGAAGACCACGCTTGTCATGCTTCTTCTCTGATTTAACATCCCCTGCGTTTACCAGAGCTGCAGATAGCAGTAAAGTAGCGACCTGAAGTGTTATTTAAATGTTTAATATGTTATTTTCTTAGAACATTTATTTTCTTACTGACTCAACTTACCAAAAACTTCATATTGCTTCGTATATGAGCGGTGATTGCGTTTAGCAGAATGCTGATTTAAGCAATTCGAACCATCACTTTTATACTAATTTTTAAATTCATCTCTTCATAATTCGATTATCTCACAACTGCCCCACCCTGAGCTCCGATTATTACATTCTCCAGGAGATGCACCATTTAGAACACCGCTAAACGTTCCTTTCTTGACAGATGCATTGCGCAACGCTTCGAATATTTGGTACTTGTACTATCAGTCAGATCAACTGAGTTACAGTTTGCACTTTTAAGAATTCATTTCCTCTCTAATTTATTTTAACAAGAACTCCAAACCACTTTTTATTTGTGATTGGATACGGCTATTGAATGTTTTGTTTTATTTTCAATGTGATAGTTGATTTAATACGAGTACAATCCATATTTAACATCATACTGTAATTGAATTATTATTTGAAATAATGTTGTAATTGTCTAACTAGGAACAGATCATTTGCATTTATCTAGTTTGCATATCATTATTTTGTATTTTCATAACACTTTAACAGAATCGATTTCGTAATCAGATGATCAATTCATTTGTAAAGAGGAATAAATTTCTAACCAGTGATAATATATTTAAAGTTAAATTAAAACACTAGTATATTAATTTATTTTTAAAATATGTAAATGACAGAGTTCATTAAATATACATCTTTTAATATGTATGTTTTAAAAAGGTAGGCAACATGCGTTCTGCGTTAATTTATTTAACTTACCCTAAATTAATTTGTGTGTTTTATGACACAACCCTTTTAGGCAGGTTATATGGAATAATCTATAACTCATCTCAGACCAAGCGTTGAATATATGAACCGAACTGCTGCCATGATTAAACTGCAAAACTTTATTTAAAATCAAATTTCATGAGAAACCGAAATTTATAACAGCAGTAGCCATGAATAGATCATTCTTGTTGTCTGGATATAAAGTATAAGAAGAAGTAGAACAATATTAGGGGCGATAAAAGGCTACGCGCCTACGAAACCCGTGAAATTATATATAAAAAAAAATCGAATTTCAGTTTTTTCTGCAAAACATAAAATAATTGTAATAAAGTCAGTAAATGTGTGATGAAAAAAGATTTTTTTATTTTTTTAATTGTCTCTAAATACAATTGCATTTTTCTCGAGCACAGGAGAGACCTGTGTATAATTTATTTTTTAACTGCAAAATTTTACTGTCTATAATTTGGAACGTAAAAAAGAAATTTTACTAAACACTTTTATGCAAACAGTAATATTTATTTGTTCTAAATAGTTCTAGTTTAAGTGAATTATTTAATTTTTTAGAAACTGGTAAAATAGTCTTATAAAGATTATGTAAAAATACTATTAGATGTAAAACTAATATTAAACACTGCGAGTGACAGTATTGATGCTTGGTGCTGACTCCTTTGTATTCAGGTTCGATCCCTGGGTGTGATTTATATTTTCTACGTAAAATCTGCTAACATACTAGATTGTCTTCGGTGATATGACTCAGTATCGGAAATAAGCCGACGTTAAATAAATTAAATTAAAAAAAAACTGTATGCGACTACCCAAGTCAAAGCAACATAAAATTTTAAATAGAGATAAAACTGCAATATTAATTTATTACCAATATACTCTTACATGAAATACACGTAATTATAGTTATTGGGTATATATATATTTGTTAACTTAGATATCAATAAAATGTTTACAATCCCTGAAGTTACGCATGTTATATTAAATTTCCTACGGTTTAATTTTTGACATTTGATAGTCCATTTTATATAAGTATACTTCTTCTACAAATATTTTAATGAAATATCGTGAAATGTTAACAAGAAATGAAGAAACCTAGTGAAGTAAGCTAATTAGGTAATGAAGGGAACTATAAAAATCTATCTTAATACAAGATTATGCAATTATTTAAATAATTATAAATTTTAATTTAATATTTGTCATCTCAATATAAAAATGAATTGGAGGGAAACTATATAAACCAACAAGTAGTCATCGCACCGGTTTAGGACTCTGAAATATTTTGAAATTTTATAAGATTTTAAATTAAAGTTAATTACTTTGTTGTAAATGAAAGACAGATTACGCCAAAATAAATCTAAGTTAAAATCTCATGGCAGAAGAGTTGTGGGCTTGACTTAGTACTTGTTTCTTTACACTGGTTATTGTAATGGGCTTATGAACTCATTTTTTAGAAGTCCTTTATTGAATTTTTGATGGTTAATGAATGGCGTTTCTATGTAGTTAAATATAGAAAAGTTAACAGAAATATAGCTATGTGTTAGTATAGCTTATATATTATGTAACTTCTGCGTATGACGTCACAGACATTGCTACTTATTAACAAATAAGTTTATAAGTAATAAAATTATACTTACTACATTTTTATAGAAATTAGGACATGGCTTACAAGCCATTTAGACAGAAGCTTTAACGTAGCCAAGGCATAAAATTTCAGGGGGATGTTTCCTAATCACTTATTGTGGCAAATTAGCAAAAAAGTTATTAAATAGTCGTTTGTAACTAATTTGAGTGTGTTGATTACGAATATTTTGATTAACATTAACACAACAAATTGGGACAGTTTTAAAGCATTTTCTTCATAAAATGATTATAGATCAACGATTATATCCACTCATATTAATTTTTAGTGAAAACTACCCACCATATTCCCATGATTGAATAGTAATATCTACTACAAATGCATCAAACTTGACACACTGCAAACTGAGCGCGTCTAAGAATACAAGATAAACAAGACGAGTGTCAATATACGTAACTACAATTAAAACAGATATAAAATAATGACAGTCAATAAATTACGTTAGTGAATGCAGCTTCTGTTTGCTTATAGTGATTTGTGATAGTCACGATTTTAAATCAATTATAATAGACGATTGGAGGTGATAAGAAACTTGAAACACAGATCAGATAGGCGCAACGCGGCGAGCTGTCGTGTTCGATTAAGAACACACCTTGTTTTGTTTAAGGAAGTGAAAATATTGACAATACTGTCTTGACTGTTGACAGTAAGAAAAATAAACGATGCTGCTGAAAAATATATTTGCCTCTTTGTTTAACGATTGCTTCACAACAACTTATTTTTCAGGAAGAATTTATTTTATTATCCTACAATGTTCGCAGTATTTATGATGAGGACGACTCACAAATCTGGAAAACATATCTGCCTAAAAAGTTTCTAGTTACATTTCAATTAAAGTAATTAATGTGTACTAAACTAAATATTTTATTATACTTTTTTCTTTATCAAAAAATATTTTTTTCTATAACTTTTGCGTTAAAGTGCCTCCCAATTCTATTAAATTATATAATTCTTTTTAATCTTTATCACAAAATTCTAATGAAATTATCCTGATTACTATAGAGAATTTTACTTGTTTGGAAAGGCAATACACACAAAAATATAAAGAAATTAATTTTTTATTATTTGAATAAAAAATTAAGGTGTCTAAATTTTTGCAACACTTTGTCAATGAATTCAGTGCCTCTGCTACCCTTTTCTTATGAACACTAAGCATGCACCTCGCTGATACAGATGCATCTCCTTGAAAGTAAACTAGCCAAAAATTGATCTGTGGCACAGGATTTTGAACAACGAGGTTGTTAATGCCTCGACTGCTGCGCCGTAAAGTCTACAAGAATCATAGAGCAGCAGGTTGTATGGTTATTGAATGTTAATCTTTGCTAAAATTAATGATAGAAAATATTCGAGTAACGTAAATTGAATTATGTTACGAAAAATAATATTCTTGACACCGGTTTTAAGAACCGTTATTTTTTTTAAACTGACACAGAAAAAACAAAGTTTCCCAATATTTTTTAAATATCTCTTTCTATAAAAAGTATATAGTTTCCATTTTAACACAATAAAATGTTTTTTACAGCTATTACAATAAGGTACAGGAAAGCAAAAATATTTTCTTTAACGAGGAAATTAAAAACAATAAATCTGTTTGAGATCTGTCTATAGAGAAACACAATAATTTCGGTTTTGAAACCCTGACCAATTCTTATAATAAATGAAACCAGTAAACTTACAAAAATATGATTTTATTGAAGTAAATATATTTACATGGAAGCAACGGTGGTGATGACAATGATAAGTGCAAAACTAGAAATAAAATACTCCTTAAGAAACGATAACAACAACAAGTAAAAAGTCTTAAAATTAATGATAATATAGAAGATGATGAAGTAACAGAAGATAGTAGATCTTATGAAATGATTGAAATAATGTGATTGAAGACTCCTGCGTAACTTCGATGGTCTTCAGATGGTTTGTTTACCATCCGTGTCCATGGCCTAGGGATAATCCACTGAAACCATGTCCACCAAGAGATCCTGAGCTGATGTATCCACCTCCATATCCTCCTCCGTAGCTACTGATCCCTCCAAATCCATGATCTAAGGAGACATGCTGCTTGACGATCACTGGAGTATGGACTGGAACAGCTACTGGCTTCGGTACTGCAACGGGGTAGGGTTGAGGAACAGGGACAGCTACTTTCTGGATAACTGGAACTTTCACTGGTACATGAACGGGGTATGGTCTGTCAACTGGAACATGCACTGGATATGGTTTGTCGACTGGTACAGGGTATGGTTTTGGTACATGTACTGGATAAGGTCTGTCAACTGGAACTGGAACAGTTACTTTGTATGGAACATGAACAGTTCTCTCAATTGGTACAGGGACAGGGTGAGGTACAGGGATTGTTATTTGTTTTGTAATGAACTCTTGAGTTACATGACCTCCTAGCCCACCATATCCTCCTCCAAGTCCGTATCCACCTCCTAGACTAAGTCCATGTCCACCTAGACCACTTAACTCTAATCCGTGACCTCCCAAACTACTTCCTAGATCCAAACCATGACCTCCTCCATATCCCAAACCTAACAAACCACGTTTCTCGTGTTTCTTCTCGGTTTCCTTCAAGGTCCCAGCGTTGACCAGGGCTGAAGACACCAACAGTGTCACAATCTACGAAAGAAAACACATTGCTGGTTAGTTTTCACTATCTTAAATGAACATCCTTTGGGAGTTCTGCTACTTACCAGGAGTTTCATTGTATTATGTGTATAGGTGATGGATGCGTTTAGCAAAGTGCTGATTCTACCAACCTAAGCAAGCACTTTTATACATCGTAGTAGTACCACCCATCCACTAACACTTTCCCTGTATTTTGTTGTAAAATAAACTGTAATACAACGTGTGTGCATGTACTAGTAAGTACTCGCCCCCTCTATTGCTGGTGCTCCCGTTTTTACATTTATTCATCTCGGATATCGCATGCATGTAACACCGGTGATGTTACGAAACTTTATCACATAAATTTGAAACAAAGAGTTTGAGTAACATGCATTGGATAAGACTAATTAGTACATATATACGAACAACTTCTATACTTACAGTAATTACTTTTTAGGTGCATTCACATTAGATACTCGTATGCATATCCCGATAGATTTTAAATCTACGAAATGTGGATTCGTGCATGTTATGTGCTGTGTCATTTCAACTCAGTTACTTAGTATATTACTTAATAAAATGAAAATAATTTCGAAAAATATGTAATAAATACTCCTATATAATTACAGAATTACTCTCTCGTAATATTGTCGCATGTTTGCTAAAAACGAGTTTCAGACAGCAAAGAAACTTCAACGAATCGTTAAAATAAATAACAGGTTACAAGTTCCGAATTTTATGTTAAATATTCATCCCAATTAGTCCAGTTGATTTATGTTTAAAAAACAGTTCTTTTTTTATATAAATTTAAAATGAGTAACTAACTAGCTGGCATTAATTTTTAAAGTGTATGTACGATATAATTAAGTTAATTAAAATATTATGAAACTTTTAACGATTCAATCAAGAAAATCTATTAGGAGTATGAGTGTTAGATTTATTAATTTTACATTGATGTTAGTAATAAATTTCTAATTAAAGAATTATTTATTTCAGAATTTGCAATTAATATCAGGGGTATATAAGCGGTTCTATGTTTATCAATGTAAAATGTCTGGAAATAATCGCCACATTAAGGCTTGCAAGAGCTCAAAGGTTAAAAAATGTGTCAATTATAAATTTTATGCAACAGTATCAACTTCAGCATAGTCTAATGGTTGCTGAAAGTCATACTTTTCAGACTTTTCAAAGTAGGAAATAGCTTTGCCATGAGCAGTTTGTAGCAAGAAATTAAGGCCTGTAAAACTCTGTAATAGTGATTACACCGCTAAAGAGATTTTTCTGTAACATATATGTTATTTCTTTTTAACAGGGGATTAGTAAATAGTTGCCTCATTCCTTAAACATTTTTGATTTTATGAAAAGTATATTGAATTTAGGTATCTTATTATAAATTCAATTAGAATCCGATTCAATTCTAATTTGAAAGAAAGCCAATACTTTCAGATTCAGATCCGCTGATCAGATCGAAGCCCGAGTCGAAATTACATTTGTTTATTATTCTCTGTTTACGACGATTTTAGGGTATCAGTAGCGTTTCAAAAGTCGCAAATCAAAACTTAGTGTCGCAAAATTAATGGTCTACCTAAAATTTAGCTCTTCAACACCAACTACAAAGCATACTTTTTAATTTTACTTAAAAAAGGTTTATCTACTTTTAATCTCTAGAATACGACCATTGCTAGTTGTTGAATTCTAGCTGGGAAAACAAATTGAAGTTCTGTTCCGAGATGTCTTCTGAAAAACTATTACATAAGAAGAAAAAACACAATAGCATTTCTGATTAATATCTGCGAAAATACTTTACAACAAAGTTTGATGTAGTTTTACTGAACAATAATTTAGCGAACTAATTCTTTCTTAATTATTTATGTTATTGCCAAATTATACAGTGCGTCGAATATATGTAAAATTTTGCTTTAATTTTATTAGAGATCTCTTATTTTTACAGTTTGATGGCTTGGGATTGGCAGGTTTACGATTAACTTTCTACCGATATGTCAACTTATCAGTAAATATAACTTCTTACATAGTTTGCTACATAACCTACAAGTTTTATGTTATGTTATATTATAATAATTTTAATATCAGCTAGTAATAAAAATTGACAGCTTTTTTTTATTATAAAATATACGTAAATATTTATTTATAAAATTATATACGGCATGTTATTTCATTCTTTATTAGACGTTCAAAATTGCGAAACCACTCCACCTTTCTTTCAGAATCCAAGGGACAAAAAAGTTGATGCTACTACAGTATACTTATTTTGTTGACTGAAACTTGTTAACGTGGCAACTCGGTACGACCTACGGGGGCATCTAAAAACGCATTCACTTGTGACAAGTCTGTCTTAAGATAAAATTGTTAACGTTGCTCTTCTATTTGTTCAATTTCTTAATAATATGGTGTTATATCTATCTTTTACAACAAAGATTAAATTCTCTAAAAAAAAAAATCTAGTCTCCAGTGGGCGGCAGCTATAACTGCTACTCTGAATTAATACAAAGCGATTTATAATTTTACTTTGAATTCAAAAAATGTGCAATAATGAAAGAAAGTGGATGAATAATGTATTATATGAAATACGAGTCTATTTACTGAACCATTCTACGTATATCCTACGCCCGACGCGGCGCAGCGTTTGTTATAGAAATACGAAAGTGCAATCTTGATTTTTTAAAACTAGTTTTAAACTAGCAATGTTATATTTAATTTTACTATTAACAGGAAGAAATTCCTATTTATATTCAATATATAACAGCAACTACACTGAGCACCGTACATCGGTGAATACGTTTTGCTTGTCTGACAGCGAAACTTGTTTGGATTTTTAATGTCGGGCGTTATTTTGTAACATCTAACATATAATTGTATTAAGTTGGCAAATGTTCTGTAGTCTATATAAAACAGTTATGGTGAAGCAGTGGTCTGCAGACTGATTTATAGCATAGAGATATAAGAATAGAGTACGCGAAGTGTACGACCGCGTGTAAGAAGAAGCGATAGATGCAAAACGAGAGATAGCCTACCGAGAGTCTCTGTTTCTTCCTAGCAGAACGGCTGCTGCTAGCTTGGTTGATTGGCGGTGTGATAGGGGGTAAACAAGCAAGCAGACGCTATAGTTAAAATCAAAATAAAAATATGTGTAATAGTGAGTGTAGCATACAGTAAATTTTAAAATGAATAAAGACACCGACAGCCCCCAACTCGGCTCTATTATAGCTATATTTTCGTTAGCGCGGCAGTCAATCACAGTACTCGGCTCGAAAGAGACACAGAGGACTTTCGCGGTTATCTTTCTCTTTGCTTTTATTACAGTATTCAGCCTCTTGCGCACTCTATTCTTATATCTCTATGGATTTATAGCCTTTAATTGCTTCAAATGAATTCATGTTCAGTATTGATTATATGTATCGGTTACGGTAATGAACCTTTTATCGCCCTTGATATGATTTAATTTTTCGCCAACCTATTTTCAATGCGTGGTCTTATATATGTAAACGACAATGTAATATGACAAATGTTTATTCTTGCAGTTTTTGTGTGATTCCAATTGATCCAAATAAATAATACTATATATCCCTAAATAATATTTAAAAATAAGTATTAGCAGTTAGAAAAGTTTGTTACAACAAAATATCTTTTAGGAAAACATGTTTCTTTATAGAATATTTTATTAATTAATGAATTACCTACAATGTTATAATTTTCACACCCGTTTGCATCACAGTATGATTATATATTAAGCATTGTCTTAATGCAAAAGTTAATTGCTAAAAAAATAATAAAAAGTATGTATGTGCTGAAAGAAAGTGGAGAGGAGTGTTTAAATATATATATTTTCTTTTATACATATTTTGGGTGGATTATTTAATATTAAAAAATACCTCTTAGGTCAAAAATACTATTTAAATATAACTAGGTTATTATTTTATTGCTATTTGAATCATAAAAGAACGTTATTGAATTATTATTACCATAAAATGACTTTCTTATATCTTCTCGTAGACTTCTTATAAATTGACCCGTTTCAAAAACGTGGTCAATCATTGAATAACTATGTTTTACACAACACTCAATATCCTAAGTTATATATCTATATACAACGCTATTACAAAAAGGAAATATTTCTGAAACAAAACTAATTACTGTTACTGGAAGCAATAAAATAGTTTTTGAGGTTATGTCGAATCATAAAAAGACCGCGTACTTTGTTTCATTGAATTCAAACACTTTTACGATTAAGTCACATTCAAATTTATTAATAACTATTAAAAAGGAATTTATAATTAACCTAATTTCATTAAAACTGCTTATAATATAGTTGGTTGGCTTAAATATTTAAGTAAAAGACGAAACTCTCCCTGATAAAGACTCCGATAATTACCCCGAAACAATCTATCTTTCAAAAAGAAGGATCACCGCAATGATAGTTGTATGTTCATAGTTAAAAAATGGCGCGACATTTAAAATGACAGCTCTTTTTGAAAGAACTTACATACTCGCATATATAAATAAATATATACGTTGCACAATGTATTGTAATCTTATTATTTTTAATATAAACAAACATTACCTTGAATTTGTCATGTTAAAAACAGATTGAATTCACATCGAAAGTAATTTAGCTTTGATACCTGTCATCATAACCATTGTCCATTACTACGTATTAAATTAATTTTTATACGTATATTTGGATAAAATAATACCAATACAATGCTTAGCACGATACTCACCAAAAAATTAATAGTATTAAACGTAAAATAAAATTAACATACACTAATAATTTCTATCTTAATTCCATTCTTAATTTTCAAATTCTTACCCAAGTCTACCACTGCTATTAAGTAATAATGTGAATATAGTTACAAAATATATCTATGAATTCTATAGAATTAAATTCTCTTAGTTAGCGGGCCATGACGATCTTTTAACAGTCATCAACTGCGATTCTATTAACGTCAGTCAATTAAGTTTATGTTCATTCAGAACGTTTATTGCTCTTGTTTTTTCACCTCTAAGTTCAGAGACGAATTCAACAAGAGCGCAAACTAAAGGGCTCATAAAGCCGAGAAGACAGGTCCCATTTCTATAATGGGCTTGTTTCGTATGTCTTAATTTCTATAAAAGTGTACTATATATTGATAAAGTGGGTTACTAGAACATCAAATGTTCAATTATTTTTTAATAACTTCTTATATGTTAAGAGATATTAACAATTAAAAAAGTCATTTTGTCTCTTCAATTATTAAAGGGATTCAACGTTGTACACATTCCAAGTGCATGTGACATCACAATCCTTGTGTAAGGTTACCAACCTTACAGATCATAAATCTCTGCTATATGTATTTATATATCAAAATAACAAATATTATTTACAGCTACTTCAAGGAACAATCAAATTTCAATGTTATGTCTGCCTTAGCAGGGTTAAATAAAATAAAAACTTATTATTCTTTGATTTGACTTGATTATTTGACTACCAACAGCTGCAGAATATTACCACAGCACTGACATACTCAACAAATAACTGACGTTAACATGCATTTCGCGTCATACAAATATGGCCGACCATTTCAAGCGCTAAAACTACAATTCAAACTTTTAATTGCTATATCTCCGTCAATATTTAGATATTTAATAAAATAGACACGCCAATACACATTTATTAACATCAATTTCAATCAACAATTGAAAAATCGACCACAAAAAAATGAGGACACAAGCCCATTATTTCTGGATACAATGGGATAAAGTTGACTACCAAGTCCTTAAAAGTCCTATTATTTTTTAATAACTTGCTATATTTTAGGAGATATTAACATTTTTTCCTTTAAGGACTAAATAATAATGACTAAGGACTAAAAGGAAGAATCCAACGTTATAGAAAATTCCAATACATGTAACGTATCATGTATACAACAGACCATAAAAGAGACAACATACTTAACACAAAACTCTTATCCATATAAAAAATATCTTAATAGTCGCTTAATAGTCCGACATGTTACGTCATAAATATGTCCGACATTTGTAGCGCTAAAATTCGTTCGTGAACATTTTCAATATATTTTAATCAACAATTAAAAAATCGCCCCTAAAAATTGAGTACACAAGCCCAATGCATCTGTAGCTAATGCGGAACTGGCTAGATACTTATTGTTACCAGAAAATCATGATACATAGAAATGTTGCGTGCACTCTCACAATAAATTATCGTACAAATGTTTCGCTTATATAAAATACACATTAAACATAAAATTTATGCAACTTAGATAAGTGGAGCAAGGGTCAGAGGCTTTTGTATTAAAATGTATTCAGTGAGTTTCTCCATAAAAAACAATTAAGTATACATATTTGCATTTTCAACGTTAAGTGATACATACGTAAGAAAGATCTTACTTGAATATGTTTATTACGGCAAAGAAATATTACGGCTTTAAGTCTAGATTCAAACCATCTAACTTTCAAGTGTGGTTTAAATGTATGATTATAGACTCCATTAATCTCTGTCACAGATCAAACAATATTTGCAATCAATCATAATCTGTTGATACTTGAATATCTCGAGAACATGAAATGGAAAGTGATACAAACACAAGAAACGGACATTGGATTACTCAATAGACACGCCCCTTTCCTGAATTGTATTTGTTGATGTTCCAATTTTCATTTTCTGAATAATTTATTATTCTATGCATTTTAGTATTATGCAGTTGGAAGAGATAGCGCTCGCGATCGTGATCTGGAAACTAATGTACTTTATATTGATCTGTAATCGATTTCTACAGTATCGTACCTTGTTCAGTTTTTATTTTATTTAATAACTGTTATTTAGGTTGTGTCGTGCTATATGTCTAAAATTGTATTGTTGTGTGTATTAGTAAGAGGTCATCCATAAATTAGGTCACAATTTTATTGAATTTCAAATTTTCAGGATAATGGGCTTGTGTCTTCATTTTTTAGTGGTCGATTTTTCAATTGTTGATTGAAATTTATGTTAATAAATGTGTATTAGCTTGTCTATTATATTAAATATCTAAATGTTGACGGAGATATAGCAATTAAAAATTTGAATTGTAGTTTTAGCGCTGTGAGATGGTCGGCCATTTGTATGACGTGAAATGCATTTATACGTCAGTTATTTGTTGATTAGATCACTGCTGTGGTAATGTTTTGTATCTGTTGGTAGTCGAAATAATTAAGTCAACCCTGTTACGGCAGACATAATATTGAAATTTTATTGTCTCTTGAAATAACTGTAAATAATATTTGATATTTTGATATATAAATACATATGGCAGAGATTTATGAGCTGTAAGGTTGGTAACCTGTAAACTTCTCAGAGTTCTATCAGCACTGGTTGTATAAAAGAAATAGAAACTAGTGGTTGTGATGTCACATGCATTAGGAATGTTGTACAACATTGAATACCTTTAATAATTAAAGATACAAAATGACTTTTTTAATTGTTAATATCTCCTGAAATATAAGGAGTTACTAAGAAATAATTGAACATTTGAGGTTCTAGTAATCTACTTTATCAATATATAGTACACTTTTATAGAAATTAAGGCATATAGGACACAAGCCCATTAGATAATGATGTCCTTTAAAATTATACAAATTTTACCTATTGTTATAAACTTCATTTTTCTTTTTCAAAAAGAGACTTCCACCACTTTCAAAATAAACGTCTGACATAATCGTTTATATATTTTTTACGTATTGTTCTTTTTGCTCATGACTTCTCAATGCCATTGACTTTATTATGACGCATATGTCAGACCTGACAGACAGCAGACAAGCAAAATAAAATAAAAACAAGTTCATTAAGAAATGGAAGTGTAATAAATATGTTTTCTATTTCTTAACAAAAATGCAAAATGTCTTCTAGATGGATGACATGTTACGAGTATGTAGCGAAGAAAGCTGGTTCCTTGTTACGCAGGAGTTTCGTAACCACGTGACGATTCGCTGCAAGATCTGCGAATTGCGAAGTACCATTTTGATTGGGATATTAATAATCAATGCATGGTAAGAGTGTTCACACAGTAATTGTAAATAAATACATAAATCTTCAAGTAATGCAAGGAAAACCGGTTTAAGAGTAATTTGATATTCGAAAATCTAGAAATGCAATTAGGAATTAGTGAGAGGCAAGACCGTCTGTTAAGGTGGACTGCTACACTTCCTGATGGACTGATGGAGGTGTGAAATTTGTGTGAGGCAATACAGTAGCGTACCAAGACTTAAGTGGGACTGCTCGATTTAACATCGCCCTTTAAGTTTGGACGATTATTTTTACAAAATTGGACTACTTATGGTTAATCTATCCAGAAAATTATTTAAGCCTTGGATGAGCTCAAGTAACCTAATTTTGATTGATAAGTCGACTAACGTTAAAAGGAGATAAACACTAAAAATTGAGGAGAATTCTTATACCTATTGTCTCAGTTATATTTAAGGCCGTCTAATATTTCTATATAATAAAAAATGAAACTTATGAGAGGTATACATAAGGATTATTTTAATATTTTTATTACATGATTTCAACTATTTTGTAATATAATTATTGTGTGATGACACAGTGGGCGAGAGCGTTGATACTTGATGACAAACTACCCAGTAAACATTTTGGAGCATTTTGGAGTCACTTTGACATCATATTGGAGATGCGTATGATTTTTTTGTCATGAAAGAGTTCATTTATAGTTCAGTTTCTCACAATTCTTCATATGAAATGTCTGTTTTATCGGCTACAGATGACAGAACCACTCCACCTGTCGGAATACAAATGGAGATAAAGTTGTTGCGAACTATAATTGAAGTGAAATAGTGATAGAAACGTCACAAAATAGGGCACTTTACCAAATGTTTACTGGGTATTGTCTTCGGGTTTAATCCCCGGATCAGAGTTATATTTTTTGGGTTTGGTATATTTATATAAATAAGTAAACATTTGGTGAAGTATCCCTTTTTGTGACGTTTCTATCACTATTTCACTTCAATTATAGTTCGCATCAACTTTATCTTCATTTGTATGCCGACAGGTGGAGTGGTTCCGTTATCTGTAGCCGATAAAACAGACATTTCATATGAACGATTGTGAGAAACTGAACTATAAATGAACTCTTTCATGACAAAAAAATCATACGCATCTCCAATATGATGTCAAAGTGACTCCAAAATGCTCCAAAATGTTTACTGTGAAATTAAATTATATATTTAAATTGTCAAGGTTAAGGACACAAAATAAAAGGAAAAAGGATGAAAGCATGAAACTCGAATTACCAAGTCAGATAATGATAATGACAGCTCGCATTTAAGCATAGTATTGGTAAAAGAAACAACAGGCAATATAACAAAGAATAATACGAGAAAGAAATACAAGAAAACATGATGAGTAAGAAAAGCAACGGAAAAAAATCTTGTCCATTATTTGGAGAGGATAAAACGAAAAACTTTAGTTATTTGAACATGTTTTAAAATTGAACCACCTTCTCTATGATCTTTATCAGAGAAATTTTCTATAATTTTATTCGGTATGTGTCTACAATGTTTTCATTTGCTTTATTGATTTTTAATTACTCGGCAACGTAATGCATACCATTCCTTATATAGTCTTATAGCACATAGCTTAATTTTTCTATGTCAGATGCTTGTCTGACGCCTAATTAGTTACATCATTGAGGTATTAAGTGTTTATAACATTACCGCCACAGCTAAACAAGTTTTTACTGTACCCAGAAACAAGAAAATACCTGTTATGTAACCTTTACATAGCAGTAACGTTTAGAGCACGTAATTATATGCTACAGAAATGTGTTTAATTTGTAACATCAAATCTACCGATTAGTTTAATAGAAGACTTCGTGTGAATTTCCGTACAACATTTATCGTATTTAACCAGTTGATAAAAATCGTGTACATTTTATATATTATTAACCATTAACAGGAAGTTTAATAAATCTTTAAAGTATTAGCGCATATGAAAAGAATGATCTTTATACCCGATACACTGTAGCAGAGAAATGTGAAATGGCATAGCCCTCAACTACCAACTGAGTCAGGTATCCGCGAAAGCCGCGGTACAGCGATTATATCAACCGTCTGAATACTGAATAATCGACCAACGCAACGCAACGTTACAACATGAAATGTCAAAGTTGTTACTCTTGTTAGATCAATCGAATCGTGCCTGCTTTAATAATAACGATTCACTAGGTCCCGTTGAGATATATTATTAATTCTAGCAAGAACCACACCCATTTCTAAATGAGCTTGTAAACTCATTTTATAAGCTTGAATTTTTAAATATTTTATTGAAATATATACTATTAGTTATGTTAGATACAATGCACGATACAGAAAGTTATGGATTAAGGGATTGCCACAGCTCCTGAAAAACAAAGAGGGAAAGGATATGAAAATGATTGCGAGATTCAGGCTGAGGAATAAAGAGAGAGGTATTAGGTGTTGGGGAACAGAAGAAAAGAAATTATGCAGCATATGTGGCAAGGAAGAGGAAAAATTAGAACACATTAAGTATAGGTGTAAAGATAAAGTGGAAAGCAAATTAAACTAGGAGGAATTATTGCAAGGAAAGAGAGAAGGAGGATTATGGATGTCGGATGTAAGGAAAAAAGAAGAGAGAAGGAGGAGAAACTTTGTGGGCAGAGGAAGTTGTGAGGAATGATTGCAAGAGAACAGAAGAGAAGAAAGTAGAAAGGTGGTGGAAATAGGAAGAAGGCAGTGGAGGAAGATAACAATGGAAAAGAACTTTGAAAAGGAAGAAGAGAATGTTATAAATTTGTTAAAAATTTATAAAGGCAGAAATAATAAAATACAAAACATAATAAGAAACTTGTGTAGCTTGAGACAACTGCAAGAAGTATCTGGAGTTCCAGTATGCTCTATACTTTATTAAAATTAAAAGATCACATGATTTAAAATGACCGTTCTTGTTGAAACATCCATAAAATATTGTTGAAAGACCGAATATATTTCCCAGAATGTTCAGAGTGATAAATGTCTTACGTAGGGTTTACACTTGCATTTTTATCTCCGAATATTTTTCTTTTGTGTACGAAGATGCATTGTGTGTGAACACAAAGTTAATGCTCTTTCGGTAAACAGTCCACAGATTTATTATCACCATACTTAATACCATCGTTCCGTAATCAATTGTTAATATCGGTCTTTAATGAAATAGTAAAATATGATTTGCTCTTCAGATGGCTAGAATACCAATGCATTAACATTCTAACAATTTAAAATGAAACGCTAATTTTGTCAAATTTAATAATTAAATAAACATATATTATAAAGCATTGTAACTTCTATTCAAAAAGAAATTGTGTTATCGTATCTTATACTAGATAATACTGCTTCTGATTCACTCAATAATATTTTTACGGCATCGTACCATGTGTCTTTATGCGAGTGTATTTACTTTCTTCTTGTATTCAGGTATCATGGCTCCATGCACCACTTACATTGTGAATTGTCATATATTTATGTATGTACCTATAAAACATGTAACGCAAAACTTATTTGGTCGGAAACTGTTTTATTTTACGGAAATGAATATTAATTAATTAAACCATACGCACAACACAGCACAGCACAGATGCAGACTAAAAACTTATCTGACATTTCCTCTTTGATCTGCATTCATAACATTACCGCAATTTCATTATTATTGACAGCTTTGCAGGCTGCACTTTAGTGTTTATAATAATTATCAATACATTAACTTTTTTTTTTTAACGATTGATTGCTTTATATATATACGAGTATATTTTGTACTGTAATAAATTAGTTGTAATGATAATAATTATTTATAATTGCATTGGGATTATTTGTGTTATTACTTTCACTTTAAATTAAAAGATATGAATGTTGAATTATGAGATAACCTCCAGAACGGGTACGAGTACATCTTTTGTTTAAAAGTTATTTGTAAATCGAGTATAGTCATAGTTAGAGTTCAATGGTATCTATTACATTTGTTCACCAAATTTGGATTTAATAATAGCATGAGTCTTTATGCCTTAAGGTTTGAGTAAACTAGTGTTACTTCAAGATTAATTTGTTTTCATTCATAAATTGACGTTTTTTAAATATGAGTGTACTAAATTTGTTGTACTTTTATCGTTCAAACCAATGCGACATTCATATAAACCTAAACTAAGCTAAGCATTATATTATATTCTTTATCATATCCTTTTACTGACTGGCAAGCTGTAAATGGAAAAATCCTTTGTAGACAAGGATGAAAACATTACTTAATATATTACTTTTTTGACATATGTTATACCGATAAAGTAATATATTTGAAAAAATGTGTTTTTTTTAATTTATGATTTCTCGAACTTTCTTCGCTATGTGCCTAGGAAACCCGAGAAATCACAAATAAATAAAAAATGTTCAATTAAAATGTTTTAAATTCTTGTTAAAACGAAAAAATAGTTT
This sequence comes from Panorpa germanica, assembly GCA_963678705.1. Taxonomy (NCBI): domain Eukaryota; kingdom Metazoa; phylum Arthropoda; class Insecta; order Mecoptera; family Panorpidae; genus Panorpa; species Panorpa germanica. The sequence continues at coordinate 12,455,254 of OY783217.1, forward strand.
AGTCAAAGTCTAACAAAGTTACTTTCAATGTAACCGAACTACAATATATATTTTTGTATTATTAAATTACTAGTCCAACAGGTGTTGCTTATTTAATCAGTGGGTGAATCAAATAACCGTTTGCATTGTATAATTTATTATCTTTGATGAAATCAGTTCCCGGGTGCAGGTGTACTTACTGATTTATTAAATAATTGCTGCTTCTTTATTACTTTCAGCTGCCGTTTAATCAAACTGCTAATCACTTATCTAAATTGCATAGATTTTGTTTACTTGGGCTATTATTTTATTGGAGCTGCATTTGACTCGTCGCGTTAAATTGTAATTTTGATGGGCAGTACTTGGTAACAATTATACATTAATGAATAAGGACATATTCAGTAGATTCATAACTATAATTTGTCGAGAACTTGTTGCCAAGAAGGGTGAATAAGCCAAAGCCAAATAAATTAAGAAAAAAAACTAAACAATATTAGCGAGTTAAATAAACAAAAATGCGAGCATCTGTAGCAACTTGCGACATCTATAAAACCAGATTTCTTCTCACAACATCAACACTCGTAGACCAATTGAGCAATGAACCAATACTCCTGTCAGAATTTAAATAATAAACACATTAATTATCTAATATAATTATGCAAGAAGCTCAGTAGTAAACAAGTTGCTGATTAAAAAACATAATCAGTGTATTTCGAAACATAAAGGTCTTTGAAACCCCATTTAATTCTCATCTTACCTTATAAAGCTGGATCTCAGGGCTCTCAGACCTACATCTTTTTAATAAATCTGAAATTCTGGGAATATATAATGTCATATGTATTAATACACCACTGCACATCAATGTGCACTAAACCTTGTTGTTTTAATCATTTCCTTAATTTAATTTTGATATTTTGTACACGTATCGATTGGTTACACTTTTATGATACTGTAAAAGTGTTCAAATATTAACTATAAGTTAATTAATGAGTTATTTAAATCGGCGGTAATGTCTCTAATTTAAATTCAACTAAAAAACATAATTATATAATATTTTACTAATTCATGTTACTAATGGTATAAATTAAAAGAAGGTTTACAATGGAAACGTAAGGTAGTCCGTTTTTAATTTAAACGTAATTGTAAATATATTTAAGAGCGATGCCGTTGTTAGAGCCGCATTCAGACTTGTAAGGCTTGTAGCTGCAAAGCCAAAGTGAAAGGATCATGTAAACATTAAATAAGGACAACTACTATCAAATTCAGGAAAATACACTGGCTAATGGAAAAAATTAACAGTTAACTTTGCATAACAAACTGTTATTATATAACTAACTACCGAAACCCATTTGAACTTATGGTATACAACTCTGTGGTTGTACCAAGAAAACCAATTTTAAAGAAATCCAAACGTTCTGAAACAAAGTATTGCTTAGCATTAACAATTCCCTCTGGTACGTTAGAAACAAAAAACTGCATCGTGATTTAAATAGGCCCACCATAGACAAAGAAGTCATGAACAAAGCACAGTAAGCATGTTTTAAGGTTACAGAACGACCATAATGAAAGATGGGTTCTTGTGATTCTGCTGCCAAACCGCACAAGAATAAATTTTAAATATTTTTTGGAACTAATCAGAGGACTAGAACTGAACGAAGTTGTTTAAATTTTGAAAGTAATTGTCTCTTTAATATATTGTAATGCATAATATTAATTACAATTCTGGTATTTCCGAGATAATGATATTTTTATGATTATTTTAAGAGAACAAACAAAATCATTAAGAACCGTAAGATGAATGTAGTGAAGAGGTGGCAGATCCTGACCACTTTCTGTGAATAGTAAAACAGCAAAAGCAAGGAATGGATTTTAAAGTCCGGTGTTACAGACTTCGGTAACGCTTCCTATTTAAACCGCATTTTTGGTTGCGAGACCGAGATTTGAAGCGGCAGTGGCCATAGATAGATCATTCTCTCTGTCGGAATTTAAAGTTTAAAAAAAGGATAGAAGATATTGAATATATTGAAAATTTATCCATCAATTTCTTTCATGAACATACAAAATATCAATAATTGCTCTAACTTTACATCGTAAAAATCTTACTATTTTAACTCCCAATATACCTTACTTATATTGGAAAAGCAGCTGAACCGCTTGAGGCTATTCTTTCCGCCTATAAAGCAATCACATGTAATTTCATTATTACGTGTACATACTCGAGTCCCACCGTCATCTCAGCGCCCGCACCACCCATGTCCCCCACTTTGCATCCGTCAATATCCAGCAGACGTTGTATCTCATTTAAATCATTTTTTTGTTTATTTATTATGCCCTCAGGGCGCGTTAAATGAAAAGAAATTTAGTTTAAGATTAATCTTATTATTACATAAATATTCGATATCCGATACTTCCTCATTAAGTGTTGTATTTCAGAGAAAGGTACATGCAATTTGTTTCATCCATTTTGGCATTAAAGTCAATTAAAATTATTATTGTCAAATTAGTGTTTAATCTTTTTTTTTTAATTACCAATAAAACAATAAAAATATTTTTTTAAACAAAATTAAAAGTAAAATTCAATTTATAAAATTGAATTAAAAAATATAAACAATTTTTTAGAATAAAAATAAACAAGTATGGATACAGATATAAAAACTAATGTATACAAAGTGTAGCACTAAGTCGCATTGTGGGCTGTAACTGTAAAACACATAACATAATACGAAACGAAATAATTCTCTTTATTTATTTAACAATTATATTTCTGATTACCTTGATTAAATTGATTTATTAATTAAGACTAGAAAAAAGCAAAACGAAAATTCTTTTTTCAGGAAACAATAAATTTCAATGGGCTTGTGTCCTATGTCTTAATTTCTACAAAACTGTACTATATATTGATAAAGCGGGTTACTAGAACCTCAAATGTTCAATTATTTTTTAATAACTCCTTATATGTTAAAAGATATTAACAATTAAAAAAGTCATTTTGTCTGTTTAATTATTAAAGGGATTCAACGTTTTACACATTCCAAATACATGTGACATCACAATCTTTGAGTAAGGTTACCAACCTTACAGCTCATAAATCTCTGCTATGTGTATTTATATATCAAAATATCAAATATTATTTACAGCTATTTCAAGGTCCGCCTTAGCAGGGTTAAGGGGTTACATGGGTTTCGTCGGGTAAAAAAAGGCCTATTTTCAATATTTTTTTTTCTATGTAAAAAATTAATTATTTAATTCAAACTTTTTTCTGTCTTATAGATACATATTTAAAGAATAATTTCTGAAATTTTCAAAAAAAAAAAATTAAAACTCTTCTATTGTGACGTCATTTCCGGTGACGCCTCGAAAAAAAGGTGCGTCCGCGTTGTCAGCATAACTCGTGACAGGATTATCTAAAGTGAAAAAACAAAAATAAGTGTTTTAGGTAAGACCATAAACTCGTGCTTGACGGAAGGAAAAAAAAAAAAAATAAAAATTGGAATTTTGGCAGACATTTTTACAAAAAAATGAAAATTTAGGTAAATTTGCTTGACATTTTGTTTTTTTTAAAATAGTTGCAATTGAAAAAAAAAAAAATCCTTCCGTCAAGCACGAGTAAATTGTATCTCAAACACCTGTGTAAAATTTCATCAAGATCGGTTAAGTAGTTTTCGAGAAAATTTGACAACCGACTTTGAAAACACGGTTCCCAGAAAAACGCGTTTAAACTTTTGAGTAACAATGAAACTGACTTGGAGCGCACACCTTCCAAAGGCTGTATCTCCGAAACTATTATTCGGATCGACTTGAAAATTTAGTATAATATTCTTGAGATGTTGTAGAAATTAATAAGCAAAAAAAAAAAAAAAAAATTTTTTTAACACACGAAACCCATGTAACCCCTTAAATAAAATAAAAACTTATTATTCTTACTGACCTACTCAACAAATAACTGACGTTAAAATGCAATTCACGTCATACAAATATGGCAGACCATTTCTAGCGCTAAAACTACAATTCAAATTTATACAATTATACAATTTTAATTGCTATATCTCATTCAATATTTAGATATTTAATAAAATAGACACGCCAATACACATTTATTAACATCAATTTCAATCAACAATTGAAAAATCGACCACTAAAAAATGAGGACACAAGCCCATTCAAATAAAAAAGCAAATTTATTTTCTAAACCATTTATTAATTGAAAGATTAATTTAAATTACATATTTTTGCATTTCGATACAGCTACAAATTTATCATTAAATAATAGCTTATACATATAATACATATATTTTAATAATTAGATATGAACGGAAAATAACATTTGAATTAAAAATGTCACAATACTACATATGTCAGAAATATTACTTTTCTACAGATATTTAATATAAATCAGAAATAGAAATCACTTACCTAGTGATACTCAACAATAATTTTAAAGTTTCAATATATTTCTCATCCTATTCTATAGTGTATGCAAACTGAATCAATGTAACAATTATAACCATAAATAATAGACAAGTTTACCAACGTGATGGTGCCTTTAGTACGAAATTCTCCGATAATTTATGGTAGACCCTCCTACCTTCTTCATCCACCCCAATGTTCTTACCAGGAGGTTGCCTATAAAATAATATCAAAAATTACATTATAGTACACAGTTCATTATATTTATTACGAAATGCATCAACGCATTGGAATTTTAAACGAAAGGTAGACGTATATACTCGTATAAATGTATTACTGTCAGCATCGTCAAGCAAGAAGACCTTAAATAGCCGATCAGTTACGCTATTCACTTCGGTTCTCTTCTCTTTTATGTCTATCAAATTACTTGTGACATTTGTACTTTATTTTCTGCTTAATTACGTTTTTTTTTATACAATTTGAATATACCTGATTGAAATGCAAATTTACTTAAAATAAGGATCGCGAATTCATTACAAACTTACATGAATCTAATGCCAATGAGTAAAGCCATTAGTGAAATCATCACTACTGCCATTGAATAGAAAAAAAATGCTTCTGGGTCGCCTGGTTTTATCCTATCTTGCTTATTTTCACCCGCAGTCGCATTTTTATCCTTACTCTCATTCCTCTCATTAGCCTCAACCTCACTCTCATCCTCACTCTCAACCTCAACCTCAACTTCAACCTTTGCAGATTTTTCTTTACCTGTTTTCCTGTATCTTAGATAACTGAAATTAGATAAAAAATATGTTATGATTGACTGATATGACTGGACCAGACTCCTGCCAGTTGAGAAGAAAATTAAAAGAGTTAAATTTTTGTTTAATGTTTATCAATACATCACTGTTGTGAAATAATCCGTAAATTACACATTTGTGTTCTTTCTATGTAGGAAAATAAAAGTACCGCCTTCCGTATTGCAGCTGTCGCAAGTTTTAGCAAGTTCGGATTGCAAATGAGTCACTTTTTCATTAAATCTACATATATCTCAATAAGTTCGTAGGATGATAAATAAATGGCACTATATATTTAAAATATATATTAAAATTAAATTAAATTTAATAGCATACGTTAATCAAATTGTACAATAATAGAATTTAAAAAAAGAAATGAGTATATAAAAATAAATCAGTTTTACAATATCAGATATTGAAATTTTTATTACAAAATGAATCAATATTTTGAATTGGAAAATAAATATACTATACATATAAGAGGGAATATATACTTACATAAGCCAATAAACTCTTGATACTATGGTCATAGAAATAATAAAAAACAATAAGACCGGGAAAAACATTTTAAAGAATTTTACTTGTAGAAAAAAAAACAAATCACTGCTGAACGATTACTACAGCAATGCAATAAAATATTATTTGTCAATGTAACGAATGAACGGAACAAATACTAGATAACCAACCCGTTTTGTCACAATTAAATACAATAGATAAATAAAAAATAACAATGATTAGTATTTCATTGTTCCGATTTTCGCGAACACAAGATTATTTACATTGATTTATATTTATAGAGACGCTTGAGTTCTTGACAGCTGTTACCAACAATAAATATATATTGAATTTAGTTTTGACAGATATACCAACACGACTTGCAATGACAGTACACAGTTACATAAATTACAACTAGATAGCGTTAGTAGTACCTCTTTATAAGGGCTTGTGTCCTGATTTTTTAGGGGTTTATTTTTCAAATGTTGATTGAAACAGATGTTAATAAATGTTTGCTGGCGTTTTTATTTTATTAAATATCAAAATGTTGACGGAGATATAGCAATTACAAATTTGAATTGTAGTTTTAGCGCTACAGATGTCGGCCATATTTATGACGCAACATGTATCCCACTATTAAGAGATAGGTCAGTTATTTTGTTATATGTATAAAAATTCGGTGTTAAGTATGCTATATCTTTTACGCTCTGTTGTATAAAAGAGATAGCAACTTAGCGGACGTGACGTTACATGTCTCTGAACATTAATGAATAGTATTTTGTTGTAGCCTTGAAGTTCGTTGGAAGATACTTCTCTGAATTTAGTTGACTTAGATTAAGTGATTAAAACAGCTCTTGAATTTATTTTAACACACTTATATTACACACACAATCAAGTAATTGAATTTGTACTTATAGTACAAAATATGATTATTCTTAATTTTATTTAGTTTGACTTTATTTTGTTGTTTTGTTTGTTGATGGTTCGCGTGCTGCATTATGGTCAAAACCTTGCAGTACTTAAATACAACAAAATAAATTAAACCAAACAATTACAAAAACAATGGATAAATAAATATGGATGGTTTAACAATAAAATATTATATTGAAATTAAAATTAAAACATTAAAGTAAATTGTCGATTTCAATATCCCCAACAGCTCATATGATCAATGATGTCACCTTCCTTTCGAGGCATACATTTTTCAACCCTGGAATTATATAAAATATATTTTATCATGAAAAATATGATATGCATTAGCACAGGTTATAATAAAAGCAAAATTCTTGTTTAGGGCTTATCAATACACCACTGTTGTGAAATAATCAGTGGTTAATAAATAATGATTCTTATGTAGGAAGATAAAAGTACCGCCTTCCGTATTGTATGTGTTGCAAGTTTTAGAAAGTTTGGATTGCACATGATTTACTCTTTGATTAAATTTATTTCCAGTTCGAAACTGTTCGGTCAGTCGGCTTAAATTTTTAGGATAATTAGAAAATGATATCCTTTATAATTGTATAACAAATTATAACATTTTACTTAAATTCTAATCTTCTACAGATACTCGTAATTAAAATAATTCACATACAAGAATTATTAGGTACCTAACCGATAATTTTATCATTTCAAAATATTTCTCATATGAGTAGCTCAGTTGCAAAATCCGGCATCTCGATGTCAAGTGAAATTTGGGAAAATGGAAAAAAACTCGTATGTTTCAAACTATATTATATGTTAGAGCTATGGGCTTTTTTTTTAATTTAAAAAAACTTTGAATTTTACTTAAATGGTCTGTTTATACATTTAATTAATTGGTAATTTTATATTTTACTTTGTGAAAAAGTGATTTTGTAAAACTTTAGGTCTATCATAGAAGCATTCCATTCCAAAGTGCAGTTCAGGAAGTTTTCTACCATCTAACTTTAAGTTTTGCTTCCTTAACAACAACTCATTAGCAAAAGACTGGCGGGATATCTGTCTTTTGCAAATGATTTTTGGTTCATTGGAAATTGCAAAGAGCCTCTTCTTTATGCATCACTGTAAACAAACACAACTAACTCATAAATAATGCACAACTTTACCTTGGTGACTTTTGTAACAAATTATCACGGAAGTCGTTGTGGAAGAAAGAATCATCCAGAACCCAAACAGGTTGCCTATAAAAAAATATAAAAAAATTATTACATAGTACACATTTTTCATAAAAGTATGTATTAGGAAAGGAAACTATTCAGCACGCATTGGAATTTTAAAAGAAACGAAAGCGTTCTAAGCTGACTAATCTATGTTTCAATCAAATTACTTGTGACATTTATACTTCATTTAATGCTTAATTATGTAACAGTTTTAGCAAATTTACTTAAAATTACGATCGCTAATTCATTAGAAACTTACATCATTTTAAAGCCCAAGATAATAACCATTATTGTAAAAGCCACTACTGCCGTTACACATTTAAAAAATCTGTTTTTGTTGCTTGGTTTTGTAGTATCTTCTTTATTTTCATTGGCCTCAACCTCACTCTCATCTTCACTCTCAATATCACTATCAAGCCCGTCATCTTCCTCTTGAGACCTACATTTTCCAATACTGGAATTAGATAAAAAAATATGTTATGATTCATTAAACATTGTTAGGATGATCTCACACTGGAACAGACTCATTACGTCGCACAGTGTTTTAAAAGACGAATCTAGCTGAAACACTGTGTGACGTCGTCTATTGCTGTAGGGTGTATTTCAGTTGCTTCGCATTAGCACAGTTTATAATAAGTGCTAAATGTTTATCAATACACCACTGTTGTGAAATAATTTGTAAAATATACATTTGTGTTCATGATATCCCAGTAAACATTTTGGAGTCACTTTGACATCATATTGAAGATGCGTCATGATTTTTTTGTCATGAAAGAGTTCATTTATAGTTCAGTTTCTCACAGTCTTTCATATAAAATGTCTACTTTATCGACTACACATGGCGAAATTACTCCACCTGTCGGAATACAAATGAAGATAAAGTTGATGCGAACTATAATTGAAGTGAAATAGTGATAGAAACGTCACTAAATAGGACACTTCATCAAATTGTTTACTGGGATGGTTGCTATGTAGGAAGATAAAAGTACCGCCTTCCGTATTGTACGTGTCGCAAGTTCGGATTGCAAATGATCTCAGACTTTAATATGATAATAAGACTCTCTTAGTCTTAAAAAAGGATAAAAAATTCTCAGTTGTTTGCTACGTTAAGTGTAGACTGATGTATAAACGTCTGAGTTTATTTTGTAAACAAATTCAAATTTATCAAATATATTTATTGTAGTAGAATGAACCGTTAAATATTATAATCTTATAGACAATAAGGCCTTAAAGAGAAAAGCATTGAATATTCTGTCACACATTTTTATGAATAATGTTTTGCGATATTTTGAAAATGAATGTAAACTTGATGGCCCAGCATTGCCTGTTAGTTAGCATGCATAATGGTGGTAAAGTTTAACATAAGTATTGGATTATTATGGATAATTGGAGTTCTACAGTACAAACATTTTGTATACGTAAAGGGCGATGGAAGCATGTAGTGTAAGAGAAAAGAAAACGACTCCCTTATTTATCTAGCTGAAAATAATATATCAACCACACAACAAATGTTAAAAAATTAAATATACAATAAATGATATGTATATTATAGTATATATGTATGTACTTACATATAGCTAACAATTATTGATATAATGATTGGAAGACTTGAAAAAAGTATTATATGCTGCCATAAGTACATGATTTTAAAAAATTATACAAAATACTCCAATTGAAAACAGGCGCTGACGCTGTTTGTCACAATCAAATACAATAGATAAATAAAAAATAACAATTGATTAATATTTCAATTACAAGAATTATTTTTCAAATAAATTAAATTTTATTTAACCACAGTGCTCTTATTCACAAATTTGAAATAAACCCAGAAAAACGTAGCCTCCTTATACAGAAAAGCTTCAGTTCTTGACAACGGACAACGCAGGACAACGACTAATATATTGATTTTATTTTTGAAAGCATACAGTTATATAAACTGCAACTAGATGGCGTTAGTAGTACATCATTAGTAGGGTTTTCCAATAAGGGCGGGTCGAATTAGTATTATCTTATAATTTTTCCCTTAATAGCAAAAAACCTAACCACCCAGATGCCAATAAAAAAACTCAGATCAGGGTGAATAATAAATATTATGACGTGCAACCCTGATACAATCAAATGCAATATAATATGGGTGTGGGCAACGTTTGTAAACAAAGAGGCCCTCTTTGGAAAATTTAATTATATCTTTCTGCAAAATAATGTTAAGAGGATGAGCTATTTCAAAGTCAGCCGCGTCGGCTATTTAATAGAAATTATTTTCCATAAATAAAAGAAACACACTTTAAATCGATTCTTGGCAAAAAGACTTAAGTAATTTGTTAATTTCGTTAGGACGGTTCAGGTAAATATAAAAGAAAACAGCAGTAAATCAATTCTTATAATTAATATCTTATTTTCATAAAATAATTAGCGAATAGTATAAAATAACTATATAATTATAAACAACATCACAATCAGTAAGTTTTTAATTAAAAACTAAATTAAATTTAGTTTTTATTAAAATAAATAATAGGGTAGGAAAATCATGACTTAATTAGAAAAAGTTTATCTTATTTTAATTACGTATATAGGTAGTTGAGCGTTGAACGTTCTTTAACATAATTTAAGCATACTATTACCACAAATCTAAAATATGCCCAGAAAATAATTTTGGAGTCACTTGGCCATTATATTGAAGATGCGTATGATTTGTCATGAAAGAATTTATTTATAGTTCAGTTTCTCACATTCGTTCATATGAAATGTTTAATTTATCGGCTACTAATGGCGAAACCACTCCACCTGTCGGAATACAAATGAAGATAAAGTTGATGCGAACTATAATTAAAGTGCAATAGTGATAGAAACATCACAAAAGAGTACACTCACCAAATTGTTTATTGGGTGGTATCAAAAATCGTCTGCTTAAACTGTTTCCTTTTAATAACTTAGAAGTAATACATACACCTGGGATACTGGGAAAGTAGTGAGGAAAGAAAGTGTAGAGTGTGCGGAGCGGAGGACGAAACACTGGAGCACATTAAGTTTGAGTGTAAGAAAAAAGTAGCGAGCGAAAAGAATATTGGACAGCTATTAAAGGGAGGCAGTGAAGGAAAGAGGTGGATGGCGGAAATAGTAAGAAGGAAAGAAAAAACAGGAGAATAAAAAAATAATAGAAAGGAAGTACTAAAAGAGGCAGTGAAGGGAAGCAGGAGAAAGAAAGAAGTAGCGAGGAAACAGTTAAACTTCAGCCCAGAAAAATAGACTAGGGAATAGACCAGTACAGAAGGAAGACTAGGAAAAATGAAGGAAGAGGGTCAAGAGAAGAAGAAGCAGAAAGTACTTTTGGAAATAAAAAAGGTCTAGAATAATGTAAATTTAATTGTAAGTTAAAGTAAATGAAATGTATTAAGAATGTAGATTGTAAAGCCGAAAGGCGAACAATAAACAATTAATAATAATAATGACATACACCTAAACATGTAACACAATCAATCCAATGGATTGTAAAAGTAACACATTTAAAGATGTAAATAATTTTACGAAATACATATTTCATGAGGTCAGTGCCGCATTAAGACATTCGTATACTTTAAATTTAACTCCAAATTGCCACATTCAATTCTAAGTACAGAGAAGTTATTACTTTTTCTGCTGAATTTATAAGGGTACAGTAGAAGTGTACATTTATTCTTTTTAAAATAATCAAATCTTATATTTATATATTTAAGAAATTATTTGTTTAAATATAGTTATTAGGCTATTCCAGTAAGCTATTAGTTCTATCATAGAAGTAGTTTCTGGTATATATCTACCCGCCAAAACATGGCTAATAGTTTATATCTAAGTAATATTTTGAAGCTAAATTTAGACTAATAACTAAAATGGTATTGGTCTTGTAGCTTGGCATTCGATTTTCGATTCTAGGATCTAGGACCAAGCATATTATTTACTTCTTAAAAAACCTTTCTAAACATTCTAGAAAGTTTAATTCTTTTTATCCAAAAAGGTTCAATAGTTATTACAAAGTTATTCAAAATTTACGTAGTGAAGAACTTCCTTCATGTGATCCAAACCTTATATAGAAGTAATTTTGTTTTGGGGTAGATATAGTCGAATACTATTAATAACTACTTTCTACATATTACTTAAAAATATACTTTAGTAGAATGAGATGAATTTTTGCTTAACTATAAATACTTATTTCAACTTTTATATATAACTAGATGTAATAACTTATACAGGTAATAAAATTTACCTCTTTTTTTAATTTTATCATCCTTTGTTTATCTTTAAGTTTACAATACATTTACTTTATAACACTTGTTCTATTTTTATTAATTATTTTCATTTCTTGTAATATTTAAATGTAAGGTTCTTGTTTTTATAGTGTTGTGCACCACTTGTATAAATAAACTTAAATCTACGAGTATAATAAATCTTTTGTTCCATTCAAGTAATAGAACTAACTACGAGTATGCTCGTAATGTTTGATTTGTTTGTTGCACATTGACTGTGTAGTAAGAAACGTATAAATATGTCATTGAATACATTGATATTATCACCCTGAGAAAAAACCATTCTATATTAATTTAATGGCCGTCCTTGTTTACTCTGCGACATTATAGTTAAACGTGACAAGCGAACTGCGCTGAAATCTGCATAAACCCTCGAGCTATAGAGCTTGGTACGGCTAGATCTTACTTTCCATCCAATGTGCATACATTTTTCATAATCAAACGATTTGTTTTGTCAAATGTTAAGTCATGATTTTCCTTCCACGTCGCACACAAATTACTGCGCCAACTTATTACCTGGTTTAAACTACAAAACCCATAATAATAATATATAGGAATAATTAAAAGCAAGTAGAAATTTTGTATATTAGTTCAATTTAACACTTCTTCGATGATTTACAAGTTGTTCCCTAAACTAAAGCCAAAATGTTGGATAGGTCTTGTTGCAACACTGACTGGTCCATTGGGAATGACTCCAGGGATAGATCCTCTCAAAGCTAAACCACTTCCAGCGAGAGCAGTATACCCCAAACTTCCTGATCCTAACGTAATGACACCGTTTGGCAGCGTGGTGAATCCTAAAGATCCGGAACCTAGTGCAACTGGTGCTCCAAAATTCCTGACGAAAACTTGGCGAGTTACTTGCGCATCTTGTTGGAAGTTGGTAGCACTGGAAGGTTGTTGTTGGAGGACTTGCAAACCGTTGTAAATTTGTGAGGGTAGAGGTTGTTGGTTCACTCTGTAAGGTTTAACAATTGGGGTTGCTAATCTTGGTGGTGGAATAAATCTATTGTTGATGTAGTCGTAATTTTGAAGAGGTAAACTTAATGGTGAAGTCAGTGGCAATGAACTTGGAACGGTGAATTGCTTGAAGTTGTAATTCGGTTGTAAAACGTTCGCTATTGTATCTATGTGTGAAACTGTGTATGGAAGAGTTGCTTCTGAATTAAACCCGTTTGATGCGTGATAGGTCAAAGGTAAGTATCCTGGGGCTTCGTAGGAGTACTCCAGAGTGTTGGCCACCTGCTGACGAGGGTCAAGGTATTCGCGCTTACCGAGAATTCTATCATCTGTTATTTTTATTGCTGAACAAATATTTAAATAAAATATGGCAGCTGTAGTTATCTGGAACGAAAAGAAAGTTGTTATTAGCGTTGAGTTATGTTATTGCATGCTTATATATCGTAATATTAATTAGTGGTTCCGTAAATTTAATTAAATTAGTTATCCATATAAATACTTTTTTTATCTAATAATTTATAAATGTTTAGTAGTGCGATTGGTTTTGTATTTATTTAATAGTTTTGATTTATTTTATTAGTATTTATGCAAATTGTTTATAAAATTAATAAAATTAAATTATATTTACAAAAATTAATGAGTTTACATATATTCTGGACTATTTAGACATAAATCAAATTTGGAAACATTTCATTACTCTATTTAACAATATAGCTACGTTTTAGATATTGCATACAAAAACAAATCACAGATAAACACCCACCTAACATTAAAAATTGATATTATCTTTAACAAACCCTAGTAATATTTAGTATTGCAACGACACAGTAGCCGAGATTACGAGGCTGTGTCTTCAGGTTCTATATTTACTGGGTTTCATTGTTATGAAAAATAAATTGATTTTGTTCCTAATCATAAAACTTATTAGGAGCGGTGTACCACTACACCATGGAAACTGCAAAAATAGTAGCAGGCTCATATAATCAATTAGAATCCTAGTGTGAACTAGGTAATGGAACTCAACATCAGAAATAGGCCTACGCGATTCTTATGCATTTTTCTTAATCTTTTAGGCTAAATTTAATATTTATTTTTAATTTTTAAGATATTTTGTAATTCTTAAAAAAATGTTCTTCATATTTTAGAAATCCAAATAGAAGTTTTGAATTCTGTTAAGTTTAATGTTTGAACTTTGCGTTTTGTTAAAAAATAGTAATAGTTTTCAACTACATACAGTGCCTTAGCATCCTCAATATGCGCCTGTAGCTGCAATTTGAATAAGGGCCACTTTAAAATTTGATTTTCTCAGAGATTTAAAGATAAATTCGATCTTAGTATGTCTTTGGAGTGCAATTCTTTTGGTCTCAAGTCAATTTCACGTAAGTATTCGTAAGACCAAAAAAAAAATAACTAACTCACTAAACGTAAGGTTTACTAAATCATTCACTATTTCTTTTTACTTTTCTAATTTATTATAATATACTAAATAACTTTTAGAAAGAAATGCAAATAATTCAGAATTCTTATCTTAATTTTGACAGACGTATTAATAATGCCTCTATTAAAATGTTTATTAAATCTTCGCAACGTATCCTAAAATGTGTTTCACTTTCTCCATTTTAGCTATTAAAAACACCTCTTTACCTGTCCAAATTTATCTGGATCAAATAATCTATTATATCCAACATATGAACGTGAGAATGTGTAATAATATGATGTCACTTTTCTCAGCATCTAATCTGAATTCGGTGATCAGAAAGTGTTGGGCACCAACCCGAGCCTGAGGCATCCCAATTGATCAAACCATTGCATGAAAGAAGCCGTCACTTGATGTGTATTAATTATAATTATTCGTTTAACAGATTATCTGTAAATGCGACGCGTTGTAATTAATTAGCTTTAAATCACGACTTTCTGTTTTGAAATCACCTGCGCCCCCTTCCTCTGACCACTAATTTACAGTCTCCTGATTTCATATTCACGCACCTACATGTTTCTAATCCACATTTCCAATTAACTTTATTTTAATTTTATTTTATCTAGTTTTATGATTATTCATACATGTACAAGGATATATTATCTAGGTGCATGCATATTAATGTTCATGTCTCTTTCTTACTTATTTAAAACTTGTTAAGTTTGTCTCATATTATGTTATCCACTTTATTAGCCGATGTAGGGCGAAAATATTATTGCACAATCCTTTCAAAAATAAAGAAAAAGAACTTATATTTATAATTTACGAGATATCAACATATATGGTTTTAAAAATTACTTTATGTTATGTATTATTACGATATCTTTAATTTTAAACTAAGAAAATTTATTCCATGTTCTCCTTTTTGAGCTCGTTATTTATAGCAGTTTTAACTTTATTTATCCTAATATCTCAGTAAACATTTTGGAGGCACTTTGCCATCATATTGAAGATGCCTATGACTTCTTTGTCATGAAAGAGTTCATTTACAGTTCGGTTTCTCACAGTCGTTCATATGAAATATCTATTTTATCGGCTACAAATAGCGAAACCAATTCTACCTGTCGGAATGCAAATGAAGATAAAATTGATTCGAACAATAATTGAAGTGCAATAGTGATAGAAACGTCACAAAATTTTTCGCTGGCAATTCATGCTGTCCTGGATTTTTTATTTCAGAATTTCTGTTCCTTCCGAAAATGTTTTGCAAGTAGTTCAGTAGTAGTAGTCTCACTTTTGGCATAGCTTCCATTTTAAGATCTTATATACGAGAGTGTCATTTATGGTCTTGCTGCTTTTCAGAAGATGTTAGCATTTTATTGCTTCGGTTGAAGTTAAATATCTTAAATTGTTTTGGAATGATGTGTTTTCCTTCTCGCTTATTAGTTTTAAATCACTAAAAGGGTTTAGTTTTAAATTATCATCAATATATATCGTACAGATTGTTTGTTTAGTAAGTGCAGAAGTTTTGGAGAATAATTCTATGTAACTTTTTGGATAGCATCTTAGCATCATTATAATGTTTTATCTTGTTTTCCATATTTGCTGTTATAACTATAACAAACTTTATTCCAACCATACCAACAAATTCCAACAAAATTCCAACCATACCAAATGAATAATGAACGTAATAATACATTAATAACTTAAAATTTAAAAATCCGCAAATTTTGCCATTAATGATCTAACATTCTCACAAATGCAAATCATATCTTATGACTAGACAATTTATTAAGACAATTATGTATATTTATTATATTAATAACCACAGGCCTGCGGTTTTACTGATGTGTTTCTTAATGATCAAATCATTAGCTTTCTAATCACAATTAATTTATAGATATTTAAATCAAAGTTAACGTCATTCTTATCATTAGTTTTACGTAACAATGTTCTAATTTAAATGGATTTCATTTTATTTTCTATGTTTGTTGATATAATAGTACATAAATATATTTGAAGTCGATAACTTGAATGACTATCTAATGATCGATTTACATAATAAATGTTCTGTTTGTTCTAATTTACATTTTATATAAAACTATTAAAATGATCAATCAGCTTATTTGCGTCGTTAGAAATGAAAGCAGATTGAGTTACGATTTATAGTCCATTAAGTTCGGATCAAGGTAAATATTGTCGTGTTCTGTGGAACCCATCGATGCTAATTCTCCGATTAATAGATGTATGACTCATACTTATTATTTAGAATCGATTTATGATGTAATGTATGTAAATATATCAGAAGCTGACAGGAGTGCTACCGAAAATCTATATTGATATTGAAATTAATTATTATTAATGGCTCTAATAATCAGCTTTATTAACATATTTGTATAATAATGAAGAGATCAAGTAGTTTTAATCTTATAGAAGGGAATCAGGGCAAGGTGGAAAGAAGAAGTGGAGGAAGGACCTAAAGAGGATAGGTGTAGTGAATTGAAAGACGCGGCCAATATTAAGGAATAGAGTCAAAACTTAAGAAGGCCAGGGCTCTACAAGGGCTGTAGCGCCAAGATGATTATGATGAAGTAGTTTTGAATAATTTGTTATAGATTGTTAATATAGGATCTTTGGTAGACCGTAGGAAGATATTGTGATTCAAAACTAATCACTGAGTTTGTACTTTAGATTAAAATTAAAATATCACCACTTTTCACAAAAATATAGCGTTTTTTTATTGAGTTAATGTGACCGCCCTGATTGAAACATCCATAAAATGACCGTGCTTGTTGAAAGACAATATGTCTCTATGACCCTATAATAATGTCTCTAACTATCTCTAGCCTTCTAATCAATTGTCATCTTGGTTATACAATAGAGTACGAAAGAGATGGCATCATAATACTACCAAAAATTAATAAATTATTTTATTTGTTGACAGATACAGAAATATCTCACTAAAAGTTTTAGATGATTAGATTTAATCTTCAATGAGATTCAGATTCGATTTTAGTTTCATTTTACTCCTCAGATTTAAGTTTGCACCATCCAATTAGCTCTCAGTTCCAAGTCTAATTAGTTCTCTGTTCAATCCCATTTAATTGTGATTTGCATTAAATGAATATGGATGAAGACTGTCTCATTACATTAGCCTTAGCTTGACAGTTGTACATTTTGATTACCTGTAATATTTCTATGAACTTATTGCAAACAATATTCGAACAAAATAGACTTTCCTTGCTCTCCGTCACCATTAATGTTTAATTTTTTACACATACGATAAACTGACAGTTCATCTGAAACTGATCTGGGGCTCTATTCTTGTCTTTGCTCGTAAATAAGGTGATGGAAACTTTTCTTTGTTGTCAAAAAATTGTATGAACTTTGGAGAAAAGAGGAAGAGTTTTCCGTCAGACAACTAGTGAGCGAAAGTCAGGAATAGGGCCCCTGGTCGTGTAAGAAGCCTCTAATCTCTACATACTCATAACTGAAGCTTAATTTTGTTCCATGATAAACTAGAATATTTGAAAATTTTATTGAAAATTCTCTGACATATGTTGATCTCTGGCTCTGTTGTCTTGTTCTGCATTTTATTATTAATTACTTGTAATTGTATAAATATAAATTATCTACAACTTTCGATATTTGATTTCACCAAACTTGAAAAACAAGATTTTTGTTATATTACATATATACATATATAAACTTAATATAAATTTATACAAATTTTACTGCGTACGTATAGCAAGTACACTATATTTCTGAGTAAGTTATAACCTCACGTAATTGTGCTTTCTCGTATGCAAATAAGAAATCCAACAGTTATTTAAAATCACCAAACCAGAAAAAAAACGTTTTTCTAACTTTTACCGCAAGTAAGATAAATACACGTAGATAAGATTTTTGTTTATTATTTTTAAAACAATGTGTACTTTATGTTATATATATAGTTACTGCTACATACTTTAAATAATTCATTGTTACCAGTGATGAACTTGGACAATAGGTCGGCTGTGCTATTTTAATTAAAATGGCTATTGCAGCGTACACATGTTTACTCTTCCAGAAATATTCGTGATGCTTAATAAACACATAAAATAATACTAATACACCAATAGACTTATCAAGTTATATTCTAAAGTCTGATTGATTAAATTTTGATTGAAATATACACAAAATTTAGACTGCATTAAAATGTCTATTTATAGTACCGTTTTATAGAAATCAAGACATGGTTTATTTCTTTGTAATGGTTGCCATTTTTAAATTTAAAACCAGGACAGTATAGGCTATCAGTTTTACCTTTACTAGAACTAGAACTAGAACTGCCAGATTGCCTCCGATCTGGCGCTGATTGTTTGTTACCTACTGACTCCGCGATCAAGGATATGTTCCTATTTTATAAACATATCGTTTACGTCTAATAAATTGCTTGTTTTGTTTTGTTTTATTGTATTTTGAAAAGGAAAGTAAAACGTGTGAGAGTGAGTGGGCTGAATATCAACCTCATGACTTATCTTAAAATTGATCGCATAAATAAATCCAGTTAGCTAAATTATCATACTGTACGATAACTACACGTTATTTAATGACTCAACTAGGATACCTGACCCGCTGGTGGACGCGTTCATAAAAAACACTTCTGAATTTTATTTATAGAAATATAGACATAACCTACAATAAATCATCGCAGCTAACACGAAAGTAATTTATAAGTTATTCACATATATATTTTAAAACCTGTGTTTCTCATTTTGAAGAATATTAGTAGGATCTTCTTCAAGCGAGAAATGGTAGATAATTTTTTAAAGTAATGTAAGGTACCCAGTAAACATTTTGGAGTCACTTTGACATCATATTGAATATGCGTCATGATTTGTCATAAAAGAGTTCATTTATAGTTCAGTTTCTCACATTTTTTCATATAAAATGTCTAATTTATCGGCTACAAATGGCGAAATTACTCCACCTGTCGGAATACAAATGAAGATAAAGTTGATGCGAACTATAATTGAAGTGAAATAGTGATAGAAACGTCACTAAATAGGGCACTTCACCAAATTGTTTACTGGGTATATATGATTTGAGCAATTATTTTTTCAAACTGCAAACCGAACCAAGAGTTGATTTCTATAAAAGTGTATAAGGATAAAGTTGGCTACCAACACCTCAAATATCAAATTATATTTTAATAAGTCGCCGACGTTAAATAAATAAAAATAGGTGCTAGCAATTGATAGGAGGAAAGGGGGTATGAAACGAATATGAGGTCAAAGTATTGGTGACTATTTTCTACATTTTGGTCAAATGTTATAGATGATGGTAACATTTGACCAAAATGTAGAAAATAGTCACCAATACTTAGACCTCATATTCGTTTCATACCCCCTTTCCTCCTATCAATTGCTAGCGCCTATTTTTATTTATTTAACGTCGGCGTGTAATTAATTAAAAAGAAGTCAATTATTAATGCAACCTATAAATGAACAATATATGTTTATAGGTTAGAAAATCGGCTGGGTGTAGGCATAACGCTTTTTGTTTATAATCTTTAATTATTTTCAATTTATTAAAAGCTGCTTACGCACTCTGGCGGTACTTTAGATAAGCCATTAAGAACAGTACTCATGAATAAGAAAATATTTATTAGAATGCTCATTAAAATCGCAAACTTGAATAACTAGTCTAATTGACAAGATATAAGTGTTATATATAAGTATGTACACCAACATTTCACGTACATATATAAATCTCTAGCAAATTACATATTTGTTATTTAATTTATCATATTACACAAGCAAATATTTATGGAAAAGTAAAAGTGCAAATACTAACTCTAATTACTCCGTTACAAGTATTTCTATACTAATTAAGAGTTGAATTATCTTATAAAAATTATTTATGAAATTAAAATAATTGACTAAGCAATTGCATATAATGACAAGTGGATTACAAATATTAGAAATCTATAAGTTCCTTTATGATATGATTATGACAAAATTGTCACATACTTGACTAGTGATTTACTTAACGCTACTTGTCGTCAATGCCTTCGGCATATTACTTATTAGATCGTGTGTTTCTAACATGGTTAGGCAGTGACGTAACTAATACTTCTAAGCCCCTTTGCAGAATTTGTTTGCTGATTTACAACGAAATCTAAGAAAAAAATAAAGCTGAAGTATCTTTGCTAATTTTGCATATTATTGAAAAGGGTTACACAATTTTGTTATTAATAAACAATATATATATATGACAAAATATTTTTCTCTTTTTAGAGAGATGAATTTTATATAATTAAAAGTGTGTTTAATTTTTATTACAGTTTATGTACTGCCAAGATGAACCTAATTCAAACTGTCAATGTTTTCTCATTTTTAATAAATCCAGTTTAAAAACAAAACATAACCATGAAATTAAAAACAACATTATAATATAGAATAGTATTTGTTATTGTTTTAAAACACTGTTATTAATATTCGTGTTAGACTCAGTCGTATTGTTGTAATTAATTATTGCGGAATTGCCTGGCTGCTGGTTTGTTTTCATTAATTTCAAGTTCAAGTTACAAACTTACTCAACCGTTACATAAAAAATGGCGTAAATCAGCGCGTGTTTCATGTAGATTATAATTGAACGAACCAACGATAAGACATTAGGAAATAAATCGCAACAACCTGTTAGAAGGACAAGAACCATAAACGGAGCCAGTAAATAAGTAGGTGAATTACAGCGTGTATTTACATAATTAACTGTTAATTGATATTATGTAAATGTACATGAATCATTGATTTGTAAAAATTACTAGCGACAAAGTAGCCGAGATTGTTAGTTAGTCGCTCATGCTTTAATGTTTTTCTGTTTTATGCTTTTATAGATCTATTATTAAGGACGTAGATGTGCTACAAAATGATTCAAAAGTTGCGTATGCATTGAACAATTTATATTTAAGTAAGAAAAACTTTTGTCAAAGTCTGTACCAGCGTAGTTACCATATATAAAGACCGCTTTATAATTTTCATAAATACAAAACGGTTCATTTATCAATAACATATTCAACTATGCATTGCCATGTTTTAATAACGAAACGGTCAATCATTTCATTCATTTTAGTTACACGTAAAATGTCTTTCTCTTTCATTCACTCTCATTGCTTTAATAATCGAATTTTGACTATATATCTCTCTAGTTTGAACCGGTCAAAATGACTCCAAATTGTCAGGATAATTTAATAATGATATCATTTATACTCGTAATTGTAAATAAAATATTTTTAAATATTATAACTTTAAAAACATTATAAAGAAGAAATTCGGATGTAACTTGATTTCGAATTTCTTACATATGTATTTTGACGTGACGTCATAGAAGAGTATAGGGTAGGAAAACGACATATATCGGTAATGGATAAGTGATTTATTAAAATTGTTTGATCCTGTAGGATTAAAGGGTTTAAAATTACTATTTTAATTACTAATATTACTACTTAAATTTAGTGATTTATTAAAAGTTATGATATAAGTTTGCTATTAACATATAATATATAGAAATTATATACAGTTTTATAGAAATTAAGGCATGGATTCCAAACCCGTTAAAATTGTATTTTGATGTAACTGAAAAATAAGATAACCTCAACCAATAATGTCATCGCTTGAATTATTTACATTTGTTTGGCAGTAAAGTTACCTCTGAAACTAATTGTTTATAAAGTCATTAATAAGATTATCATTAGTAAGAATATCGAAATAAGAATTAAGAGGCGCTTAAATTTAAATTTGTACAGCGCTCCGTAAAGCTAGAACAACCTAAAAATTTATTAAACACAAGTTGTTATGATTTTTTTTTAAAATACACTGAACTCTATTTATTAACTAATCCACTATATAAATAATCCAAGCTTCAAACCTGTATAAAACCTAAACAATAGTTAATAACATATAATTAATAATACTAAACATATAATTAACCTTTTACATATAAAATCACAATTAAAATAATAAATACATACCAAGTTAAGTTTCATAATCGCCATTTTTAAATTTGAACTTTGTAATTAATAAAATAATTTATATTTGTTTAAAACTTGTCAACATCGATTTAATGTTTATTGTTATTATTACGTTATTTACATAAATCTATTTTATTTCCGTTTGTTAATTATTATTTAATCTATATTAACAATCAAAGTTAGACTGAGCGTAAACCAATATGAACGCAGTCATTTATAGGTCCAGGAGGTAGAAGGCCCACAGGTATATTATTACAGGTATAGATATGAATATATGTAACTCGCGAACATACTACACAACACTAACACTAGTGACTAGCACTGCCTATATAGTTCACTTACTAAAGCTATAAGATATATTAGCAAAGGTTTAATACAAGACTGAATATTATTATATGACTGTAGTACTTTATTTTGCAAATGCCTGCGAGCAATGTGTACTCAAGAGTCAAGACAAGGTTTGGGTTTGGGTTTGGGCTTGGGCCGTGCATGTGGCTGAGCAACTGTGCTAAAATCCCACTCGATCAATTTAAATCTCGCGGAAATAATATGTTATTAGTTTCGGTTAATATTCAAATTCAAATATCGTAACAATAGCAAAAGAGTATTAATGTCGTCTTATTATGATGTCAGAAGTTGAGTAGATGGTTTCAAATGTCGACTGGTTGTTTTTTAATAAGGAGCATAAGAATATGAAGGCTGGGTATAGGGAGATACATATAGAAAGAAATGAAAATATATAAAAAAATATAAGATATGTAAATGTTAGGTATATCACAATCAGATGCAATCTAATTTATTACATGCACTGTATTATTCAGTACGAGAAACAGGAAAAAATTTGAACCAAAGAAGAAATACTTTTCTTAAAAGGATATTTCAGTCGCTAAAATGGCCGCTACTATTTATACTTGCCGCCAGATTGTTGTGTCTTCGAGTTTCATCACAGGAATTAATTGGATTATGTGTTAATCACCATAAAATCATATACACCATAGGATAGGATAGGAGTGAAAATAATTAAAGTAATGAAGAAAGGTCGCTAATATAATCATAACTTGTTGTATATCCAGGGCCTCTTTTACGGCTAAAATATATAATATCTTGGTGCAGGGCAGACTTATAATCATAGACGTAGACGCAATTTTTTTGTGTAGACTAATTCTACTGATATTCTAGGGACTTTAAGTTCAGGCAACAGTTATTTGCTTCTAACCTTTAAATATTATCTTTTTATGTCTTTAGTTAGAAATTTGGTGCAAAGTACAATTGAGGTTAATGCTAAAGAAAAAAAATTGGCCCGCATCACAGGTTCAGCTTAGGGGTTTGCAGATTCAAAATGTGGCATTCCAATAAAAGGAATGGAGCTAGCTGTTACCTAGTAAACATTTGGTGAAGTGTCCCTTCTTGTAACATTTCTGTCACTATTTCACTTCAATTATAGTTCGTATCAACTTTATCTTCATTTGTACTCCGACAGGTGGAATGGTTCCGTCATCTGTAACCGATAAAACAGATATTTCATATGAACGATTGTGAGAAACTGAACTACAAATGAACTCTTTCATAACAAAAAAATCATGCGCATCTCCAATATGATGTCAAAGTGACTCCAAAATGTTTACTGGGTAGGCTTCAGGGTACAGAATCTTTGGGCTCTTGCATCGCTGTAATAATTGCTGCTAGATATAAATGAATTTTAGAAAAATATGCAAACATTATTTTGAAAGATAGAATTCATGACTTAAAACTAGCAATAAAGATGTTCACGTATACATAAAACTACAATATTGACTGTAAACATAACATTTCGATTCAGATCCACAGTGACCAAATATCCTGTTCTAAATACATATAGTTCTTTAAGTATTGAAAAGAAACATAAACCAACATTAGAAGAACATTTAGAAACAAGTAAATAAATGGTGGTTTATAATAGAATTATTGACCCCACTACAGTAACAACACGATCTTATTGAACCAATGCAACCTGCGCCTAAGTGGATCGACAACAAAAACACACAGACATTACTCTATAAGCAATTATTAAGAAGTCAGTAAATGATTAAATCACTTTCAGCAATCATTTCAATACAATTAAATTAAACGAATGCCTATTTCGATTATGTGTGGTGTGGAAAGAAATACTTCTAGTTGAACGAGTACGTACTCGAACTAGTACGAGTAATTGCACACGTACTTAGAGATAACTCTATTTGAATATTTCATTAATTAACTGAAATATTGAAAGTTCTTTGTCGAGATCACGGATTAAAGGTTGATGTTGTAACCACCAAGCAAACCCACTGCTATTATTTCTTAAATTAACATTATCCAATTCAAAATGAAATTGAAATTTAAATTTATATTATAATGAATTTATGGTGAAATTATGTTATATATTTAGTTGTTATATATATATATATATATATATATATATATATATATATATATATATATATATATATATATATACATATATAAATAAATATGCCAGGAAACATGATATTTAATATTAAACAAAGCCATCATAATAATAACCTTACTGCACTTGCACGTGTCTAAAATGGTTATATTTTTAAGTACCATGGTTTGTCTCTTAGATGCGGACCTGTACTCGACATAAAGTGGTTGCGCGAATTTTGTCTAGCACTTAAAGGAAGAATTGAAATTCTGATTCTGAATTTTGTTCTGATCTCAATAAATAAATTATATTTAATTTAGAAACAAATCCCGTATAAACATAAAAGTTCACGTTTTGAGTTAACCTAAAATTTTGTAATACTAAATCATAACCTAAAATTACCGCGAAATATCGATTATGTGTTGCAATAATCGTGTTTACATCAGTAAACAATCGAGCATTAATTATACATATTTATTTGAAACTGATTTTAGTTCATTAAATCGTGATCTAATATATTATGAACTGGACATTTTAATAATATGTAGGAAAATGTTCCTTAGTTTGTTTGATAGTATTTTATAAATCTGTCATGATCGGTGACCCCTGGGGGCACCCTACACAGGAAGTGCCCTACAGCGTTGATTATAATGATACAATTCATGTTTCTGCTAGATTGATTTTGATAATTTTAGTTAAAACGATTTAGATTTAAAAATGAGCTGACCGTATGAATATTGGTGACTTACGAATAGGATGCTGATCGGAAATTCCCGGGAAATTATTTTCATTAGGTCTCGTAAATAAATATAGACAGAGGCGGCTTTAGGGGGTAGCCCACTTCGTAGCCCACTTTATTGATTTTTGCCATGGTGACTATACACATTGAATCGCAATCGCGGCACCCATCGATAGCTTTTTCATGTCCAAAACTGTTATCGCTGGTTAATGTAGCCATTTTGTTTATGTCACTCTAGAGACAACGCGAATATTATTTTATGATGACATTACACATAATGAATGCATTTATTTTATTAAATTGACTGGACTATTCAATTATTTAAGACCTTAATTTGAATTTATTTCACGTTTTCAAACTTATTGGACAATGCTGTCATATGTGTGTTATTCTCTTCTGAGTTAGGTAACTTCATCTGCTCTATTTATGTAACCATGATTATGTTATATAACAGTTACAAAAACAATCAATTAAACAAGTTCCAGTAAACATACAAATCGCTAATTGATTAATTATGTAGTGAGCTGCACTGGCGTCCATTTAAACATAAAATTTATGTTCATTATCTAGTTAATTAACGATATTGTAATGTTTGGAATTTTAGGAATTCATTGATTTTCAATATTTCGGTGAAGTGTTCAAGGTTTGTAATTTAAAAATTTCTAGCAGAATTATTAATGATTTGTTATTCTGTATTCTAGTTTAATCCACTGCTATCAAATAATAACAAATCATTCAATGACACTGAATTTAGGACGTGTACAAAAAAATGTGTAAGTTGTCACCTTATAAATTGGTAAAGTATTAATTTGATCTCAATGGCCATGATTTATTTATAACAGATTTTTTTAATGCACCAAATAACCAAGGAGTTTGAAACGACTGTAATAAAAAATGCTCTACTGGAGCAATATGCCATTTTAAAATAATAGTATTGCAAAGTTTCTAAATATTGCAAGAAATCAACAATTTGCGGAACAATGTTTTTACTTTCATCTAATAAAAGAATTAAAATGGTCTTTGTTTTTGTATGTTTTGTGAGTTTTTGTTGAAATTTGTCGTATATTTTTGCAATTTTATTAATAGCTTTGCTATCATATCCATTGCGAAGCGTTAGATTAGGTGTGGATATGAACCATTTATTTTGAAAGTACCGCCATTTAAGAAAGTAAGTCAATTTGTTTTAGTTAATGTCGATAGGTATGAGTAACATTTGCATGAGTCTACATATTACAACTTCCAGTCTTCTGTATAGTCCTACCGGTAGGTAACTATTGTTTACAAATTAATAGCTTCTCACTTCTCTTAATTTGTTAACAGCTTCTTCGTTTTACAGTTTTGTAGAAATTAAGATATGGTTAACACCCCATTCCTTTACAATATACTAGGTCTACGAATATAATAACGTTATACTCAACTTGTTATGAAATTTTACGTAACTCACGAACTTAATTTATAAAAATTTCCATACAATTCTTGTCGAAGTTGTGAGATAAAACACTGAAGCAAGAATAAAGCAGAGTTTAGTAATAATCCAGTCATGACAAGCGCTTCTATTGATGCAGATTTCTGTTGTCCACATTTGCATAATGATTCAGAGCTAGCCAATACAATACCTTGGAATGTTTTTTTATTGCTTTCTGCGATTAAAAATTGCAAAGTCAACACATTTTACAATGATTAAAATTGCATTGTTGCTGAAATTATTTATCTTATTAATTGTTCATAAATATTTTCCCAAAACCTTCAACTATTCGATTCGATTGTATAAATAAATCACTATGAAATTACTTTATTATCATTTAATCTAGTGAGTAATACTATAGCAAATTTATTAATTTATTAATAGATAGCTTTGAGTAAACATTACTCAAAGAGTTTAGTTTCTTATACTTATATGAACTCGAAACTCTCATATTGGTGACCCCGGCGAGATTTGAACGCGAAACTTTCTTATCTGGTGTCAAGTGTGATGAAGGAAGAACAACAATTGCTGACGAATCCAAGTAAATGAAGATTGTTAAATTTAAATAGAGTTTGGCAAACACCAACTGACTGTTGACGCCATCTAATTGTAAGCTGACAAATAAATAACTTAGTGAAGGTCATTTACTTTTTCTCACTTGTTTTGTTTATTCTCAGAGGTGAATCAAGCTTTTTGAAAGATTAGCCTGATTTTAAGGCTCTCTTATTATGTTTTTTTTTTTTTAAGTAAAAAGCCCAATACTCCAATGTGTTGGAATCTTTTCCGAAGCTTGCTTTAGCGACTAAACTTTTTATTTGTATGAAAAAATAATATAATAATATTTTGTTTTAATATAAAACTAAAGGGCTTGTGTCCTATGTCTTAATTTCTACAAAATTGTACTATATATTGATAAAGTGGGTTACTAGAACCTCAAATGTTCAATTATTTTTTAATAACTCTTTATATGTTAAGAGATATTAACAATTAAAAAAGTCATTTTGTCTCTTTAATTATTAAAGGAATTCAACGTTGTACACATTCCAAGTGCATGTGACATCACAATCCTTGTGTAAGGTTACCAACCTTACAAATCATAAATCTCTGCTGTATGTATTTATATATCAAAATATGAAATATTATTTACAGCTATTTCAAGGAACAATCAAATTTCAATATAACGTCTGCCTTAGCAGGGTTAAATAAAATAAAAACTTATTATTCTTTGATTTGACTTAATTATTTGACTACCAACAGCTACAGAACATTACCACAGCACTGACCTACTCAACAAATAACTGACGTTAAAATGCATTTCACGGCATACAAATATGGCCGACCATTTCTAGCGCTAAAACTACAATTTAAACTTTTAATTCCTATATCTCCGTCAATATTTAGATATTTAATAAAATAGACACATCATCATTATTAACATCAATTTCAATCAACAATTGTAAAATCGACTACTAAAAGATGAGGACACAAGCCCATTGTCATTATTAAATCAGCAAAATTAGAGATAATATTTTATCTTTAGCATACTTACAGAATAATTCATTTTTAATCTTGAAATCATGTTAATTAATCTTCTTGGCCAGTTCAGGTTTTTATTAATTTTAATTTTAATATTATTTCTAGAGTCATAGCAATACCGATTAGTTTTATAAAAGTAATAAAATAAACCTCAACCCAATACCCCGGAAGTATTTCATTATAAAAATCATTGTTGTATGACATAGTCCTTAAACTTGTCTTACCATTATTCATTACAAAGAGATAATATGGTTAACCTTGATTAAAAAAGGGCCTCAGCTCTAATTGTCCACTAATTTGTAATCAAGGACAGTTTCAATGTTGATTAAACTTACCTACATTTACATAAACCTAAATAGCCTGCGGGGTGATTGTTGATAGACAATGAAATGCCCTTATCTCTGCAATTATCTTTACGAGTAAAATTTGGTCAATATTTTTATAATGGAATAGAGATATGCACTTACCAGATTTTTAGAAAAGAACTTGATGAAATTGGTAAAAATTCTTTTAGAATATAAAGCGTCAGCGATGCAAAAAGTAACAAGATCTCATATGATGTCTCAGAATACAAAGCACGATCGTGCAGATTTGCCCCCCTCCTCCCTTCCCCATCAGCCTTCTTTCTCTTTCATGTAGTATACTATAAATCCAATGCGTTCACTACTGATGTGTAGACGCTAGTATTAAGTAACGATTCTCCAAAGCAATAACTTATGAAGATAAGAAACTGTTCTTTCCGTTAGTGACCCGGTAGCATTCAAAAACAATGATATAATCTAACCACGACCTCCACAAGAAGTTTCGTATTGCAGTTCTAATAATTTTCTGGGCCACACATAATATTCTTTTTGAACGGAAGTGGCCCATGGACATTGAAAAGGCCCTGAAAATAATGCATGCATATTTATTTTATTATGTGAGTGGACAACATGCACTACATTCATACCAAGGAGATTTTTATAAAAATAATAATATTAATGAATTTGAATACAAGTAGACATATAAAATTACAATTCTCTTAAAAACACTATGAGTAGACAGTTACTTATTTATTGTTGTGTCGAACAGGTTAAGGACGTTTTTGATTGACGTTATGTTTTTTCTAAATTCTTTTAGTAATACTAACTAAAAAGGGACAATGATATCATAAGACTTTTTTATTTCAACTAGTTTTTTTTCATATTCAACATAATTAGATTGCAAACTATTTTTTTAGAGACAGTGTTTTTAATTTTCTATTGAAATATAGGTTAACATATGTATATTGGCGTTTTTATTTTATTAAATATACAATAGTTGAAAGAGATATAGCTATTTAAAGTTTGAATACTCTTTTACCGCTTAATATTTTTGACGTCACTACCGTACGACAAGTAACTAACTACTAATTTTTAATGTTGGCCTATATCCGAGTCTGACAGTTATTTTACTGCAGTGTTAGCAGTACTTATTGCGGTATGGAGTCATATTTGTTACCTACAACCCTGTCTAATAAGTTTTATGATTATGAGAAGATAAAATCCAATTAATTTTGATAACAACCAAACCCGGAAAATATAAAACTGGCCCGTGGAGTCCGAGTTAATATTATATAGGACATGCCTCAATAGTTGTGGTTCATCTCCGGGGGATACATGGGACAGGATAATTATAGTTCAACAAATCGACAGATCAAGATTGATTCTGTGTTATACCACATTGAATCCGTCCAGGTTTTTATCCATTTCTTTTTCCCTTTGTTCATTTTATAAGTCGTACATTTTTAACATACAATAGTCTGAGTAGAAGATACAGTAGTCTGACGTAAGTCTAAAAGCTCTAAACCACTGTGCCGTCTAGAGCATGATTAAAATATACTATATATATATATTATATTTCAAATTTACAATTATCTATCTCGCTTACATACATTACTATTCCCATCTTGTATTTCACTCTAACTTCTAGGTTTATACATGGATATAGTCGTACTGCAAGTGACAGCTCAGAGTTAACAATGTATCCAATCAACAATTGAACGATACACTGTATCGTGTATATGGAAGTGTATTTCAATAGAATGCCAATAACCTTATGCGCTTGTTATAAAAATGCGGAACAATAACAATCGTAACGAGTTAGAACCACCTGTTTGTCAGATTTAGTTTTCCGGGCCGTTTACCACCGTACAAGATCTCGTATTTCATGCACAGGCATTGTGAATGAATCGACAGTAATTTTAGTTTTTTTTATCGGTATAAATTAAATTTGTCATTAATTTGTTTTGCAATGGACTAATTGCATAGTATGAAATCCACAGCCAATATTACATAATGGAACCCATAAATGTAAAATACCAAACTATTTGTTGGTTAGTTTTATTTCATTTAAATAGAAGTAGAAGTAACAAAAGTAGAAATGAGGCGAAAAGAGGACATGAAGTAAGGAATTAGAAAATTAAGGGGAATATAGGACAAAGATCAGGGGAAGTAGCCATTGCGAGGCACTTGTTCTTTGTATAATTTATGTAAATTGTACGTTAGTATATTTTTGATGATAATTGACGAGAAATAAAATTTTATATTGGAAGATTCATAAGAGTTAACAAGCACAAAGCAGACAAATATTAATGATGATAAACTAAGGTACATGAATGCCTTAAAAGATAAACGCAGTGATTCTAGTGGGATTTCTGAAGACCTAGGCGCGAGATTCAAATACATAAATATAGTAATGAATTTTTCTTCTTGGGTTGTTGCGCGAGAATGCGAAGCCCCTACAAGAGCGGGCCCGAAACGGTAGCTCTGCTTGCCACCCCCTAAGGCCGCCTTTAGATTAGGAAAACGTTAAGAAGAGGAAAACTAGAAGTGGGGTAGAACTGTTTAGGTTAGTAACAATAGAAGAACAAACGTGAATGAGGGCAAAAGAATTCAAAGTAAGAATTGTAGAAATTAGAAGGAAAGGAAAGTGGTGAACGGTGCAAGTAAAGAATAAAAGGAAGAAGAAACAGAAAGACACCGAGCGAGAAAAGAAGGAGTAGAGAACAGTCGACAATGTAAAAATAAATTAGAATACTGGAAGTTTTATTTTAAGTGGATAAGGAATTTAAATATGGATTAGGATATATGAATAGCTATAATTTCTATTTAATTGAACACAGAAATACAAAGTAATGTGAGAAGAATGTAAGGCCTGGCGATATATACATTAAATAAATATATCTACGTGATCAAAAGATCTACATATACTCTGTCAATATAGGGCTACAAAAGGTTATAAAACCTTGTGATTGTGACGTAACCAAAACCTTCAATCAGCTGAATTGAATATTTCTTTTTGTAATAATTCAAACAAGATATAACATTTGATATATGAATTAATTAGTAATAAAACAAAACCAGATTTTCAAGTTCATATTTCATGAACATATGATTTAAACTGCTACTTGATTTAAATAAGCCATAAACATAAACTAAACCACTAATTTATATAATAATTTTAATAATAACAGAATAATTAAAATTTAGTGAAAGCGCACATGAATTCCATAATTGCAAAAAAAGTAGTCATTAGTTACAGTTTATAAAAAGTCGTGAATATTAAGAAGAAATTATAATTACAGCAGAAGTTTTAATTATGTATTAAAAAGCATATTCGTAATACTTGACTAAATTAAACGACTCCTCTTAATTATTTAGATTATTAAAAAAGTATTTATTTAAATGCAGTTCTGACACTCTCTATTTAAGGTCTACACACACCACTGCTTTATCCACCCACTCATGGGTTTTTTATTGTCATCTGGGTTATTAGATGTATTACTTATTAACGATAAAATAGATTTATTTTTATTTGTTAAAAATAAAACAAAGACTAAACAAGTACAAGGTAATTTCGAGATGGAAGGCAATTGTGACTGACTAGATACAATTTATTTCACGTGGGAGCTAAAATAAAAGAGAAAAACCGCGTTTCCCACAAAGAAGACGAATTAAAAATTACTTTTATATTCTATGTTATATTCTTATTGCAAAATACATTGGCATTACTAGTTTACCGCCCAATTTTTCCTAAAAATCTTTTGCTGTTCGTACTCACGTCGGTCTCGATGCGAATATCTTTATGTAAACGACTTTGCATTATTCCTTTCTAGTAAAAAAACGGATTCTTTCTCACCCGACATTTCTTTAGTTTATTTGTACATAATTAATAATATGAAAAAAGTGTTATATGGACAGGATAGGGCCTGGAGCTGATTCCAAAGCATATGCATTAATTGACCACTTATTCTCTATTTGACGGGAAATTGTTACTCCTTCGGGTTGTATTTTAAATACGCATTATTGTTATTAAATTGGTTAATTACTAATTGTCATTAAACTAGTTAATATTAGAAGTAATATGTTTCTATATAAGAGGTTGACTAACCTTTCTGTGCCAAATTTATTTTTCTTAGAGTCGTACAACTCTCATGAGTTGACCTGAAACATTTTTATTTGCTTATAAATTGTCCACTACATTAAAAAATTACTGAATTTAATAAATTTTATTTTACTATACATTTACAAATTATATCCGCTGTGATTATTAGCCCCCACTATTATACTGCGCTTAGCCTACCACTGTTCTATATAGATTATAACTCCCCCACGTATACTTGTACACGCCGCCTGTGAAAATGGCAATCAATAAAACAATAACACAAAGGAATGTTGATAGAAGTATTTATTTATAATATGGATATAAATATGGACATAAATCTGTGCATTTCATTGCATTGTTACTTTGTAGCATAGATAAAATATATTATAGAACAATGAGTAATGTAATGCAGATCAAAAATGCAACAAGTTAAAATCAATAATCCGATAAACTGAGTCTTGTCACAAGGCTGAACGGTCTGACATTATTACAAGAAAATAAAGAATGACAAAATTGAGCAAGGTATTTCATCAGATTTACTTTTATTTCTCGAAAATGATAATTGATACACTTTGCCTTATGTAGACTGGAAAGATCTGATACATTTATCGAAATGCGTTCAAAGTCCTTGAAACAGGATTGAAAAAATCTATTAAATTAGATCATTACAACTATACCTAATGAACTCGTAATTTATCAAAGAGGAACTTTTAAGAAATAATAGAATTAAGGCAACGCATTACATCAGGGTTCGTTTAGAGTTAAGTTTGTGTCTTGGGACCAGGTTCGATTCTTAGAGATGAAACAAATTTATTTCATGACTGATTCACACTCTACTGTCGCAAGTAGTCAGTTGCAGTGTGAGATAGCCCTTAACTCAACTCTACGCATATTTTCAACGCTTTATTCGTTTCGTATTTACGAGGTATTACGTCGATTGACGCCTTGCCATATGTTCTCTACTATCGTACTACTTTCTCCATGTTTTTGCATATAACTTGATTTTGTTTTATATTTTTGCAAGGTGACAAGTGCAGTTTACAAGCACGGCTTACAAATATAGCACACCACTCACACCATGATACAAGTATTACTCATTAAACACACACACTCTTGTCAAATTATTACCCGGAAATTTGTGTTACTGTAGTTATTATTAAACAGATAGTTTGTTAGAGAATATAATTAATCGATTGTAGCCAGTATCGATCGTGTAATTAAATTTTTAAACAATATAGAAACCTCAAAGTCTTTTTTTAATAAAACATCTCACATAACATTAGATATTCCCTGTATGTTCATATATGCTCCATAATGTGAAAATAATATCCTGTATATGTATTGTACGTACTGGAATTGCATAAACATGACAGTACATACTATGTACATACAGCAATGTTTAAATATGCACATACCTTTGCATTTGGAGATATATTTGACATACAGTGTAGATTTTACATCACAATAGCATATACAATAAATTTTATGAAAAACATGTCACTGTTTTATGTGGTAATTAGTATCACTTCAAAAGGCACGGCCAGTATAAACCACTTGCACGGATCTATAGTCCTTCCTAAGCAAATTTGTGAGAAAGTGGTAATCAAAGTGAATGGCAAAATCAGTCTTCAATTCTAAGAAGGTTTTCTGTAAATTGTTTCACAATATTTTACCAAAATTACAAAAATCTAACCAATGATGTCCTTATATGGGAAATAATATAAATGTTTAAAAATGAAGGTAGCTATATAAGGCAAATCTAATACGCAACTACATTGGCAACGTTATAAATCAACTTTATTACATTGTTCTGCTATAATAGACAATGCTTAAAAGTTAAAGAGTCGCGACCTGTTGCGGGAATACATTTTATAAATTACCTGGCTTCTACTACATCAGATATGTAATACATATAATACGTACACACATACTTGTTTGCGTATGTATGGATTTATTATTTATAGTAGTCACCTCCAAGGAATTGAAAAATTTTCCATAAATTTCTTTGTAATCTACTTTTTTATTTAATGTTGTACGTCATTATTGGACCAATTTGTTGTATTAATCATTTAAGTTATTTGAAGTGTTATACTTACATTATACTTTAATTACAGTTCTATAAGTTTGAGGTTAGTAATGGAACTCAATATCTGCCAAATGTGAGCGCCATGATGATTGTATGTTGACAGTTCAAAAATGGTGCGAAATTTAAAATGACAGCTCTTGTTGTAAAACCCTTTATTTATACAATTTATGATTCCGATTGCGAATGTATAATCTACGTCTTAGTTATTTGTTAAGAAAGCAACTAGGTCTACAACTGCGGAAGATGTACTGGCTGATAGGACGAAAGTCACAACTTAGCACAGAAAACAAACTCCTGCTCTACAAAACCATACTTAAACCGGTATGGTCATATGGTATACAACTATGGGGTACTGCATCTACCTCAAATATTGAGATACTCCACAGATTTCAGTCCAAAATGCTAAGGATTGTCACGAATGCACCATGGTTTATACATAATCACATAATACATCGAGACCTGGATATACCTACAGTAAAAGAAGAAATAGTGCTTAGAACCAAAGTATACAAGGAGAGAATAATAGAACATCCAAACAATTTGGCCAGGTGTCTAATGTCCAATATTTCCACAGTACGCAGACTGAAAAAGAAGTTACCTCAGGACCTACTAGCCAAATAAACAGAATCTAGGATCTATTAAAATTGAGGGATGAGTCGATGGGCATATCCCGCGCAAGACACTTTATTTTGACATATACCTATCACTGAATGTCCTATAGGCAGGACAGATTGTAATAATCTTAAGTAATCAAAAAAAAAAAAGTTATTTGTTACATCAATATTATGTAAATGAAAAC
This sequence comes from Panorpa germanica, assembly GCA_963678705.1. Lineage (NCBI taxonomy): Eukaryota > Metazoa > Arthropoda > Insecta > Mecoptera > Panorpidae > Panorpa > Panorpa germanica. The sequence goes on from OY783217.1 coordinate 12,491,174, forward strand.
TTACAAATTAGCTTAACGATCGCTTATAAAATAAGGATCTTTTACTTTACAATGTTGACTAACATAACCTCAAACTTTGAAATATTTTTAAAAATCTGTAATAAAGTTTACTAAAATAAAGCGTTTGTTCATGTGTGATGATGAACAATACACAAACATAAATAAGATTTAAGAACTGGCAATATTGCTATCAATTTTTTACCTTAAAGTACTAAAAATTATTTCTAATTAAATTTCAACAGAAGTTGATAATTAACTTTTTGTGTTTTAAATAATAAAGATATAACTTTTAATTAAATAATCATAATAATAAACCCATGATTTAATCACAACTTTATAGCACCTGTTTTTTATGTAATACTTAATTTTACTTCGAACCCTAATTATAAATTCAACGCAACTGGAGTATAACAAACCAGCGTATAGCCCAGTAGCGCGGTACGTTTATTCCGCAAGAACGACAGTAGTTTTGAATTTTGATTATGTTTTAGTATCTAGAGTTAATGAAAATATTAGGCCTTTAAACATATATTGACTTGCATCACAGTTAAAGACAACACGCAGCGAGCGAGAGCATTGATGCTTGCCGCTAACTGCTGTGTCCCGTCTTCGATCCCCAAACTAGAGTTTTATGTACAATATGTACTTCCCCTTTCTTCATTTCATAGTCTGAACCTCGGGATAATTTTCTTTTCTTTACCTCCTTGTTTTCCAAGGTATTGCGGCATTCCTTCCGACCATAATTAACTGTATTAACTTCATCCTATCCCGTTGTAAGAATACTTTACTCTTGAAATATTTGGCCAAAGTACTAATTTCTTTATGTAATCAGAGAACATGTATATATAAAAAATATTATGTAAAAAGTAAGCTTTTTAATGTTGCATAAATCTCAAACATATATAGCTTTGTTTAGTCGGGGGTAATTATTTTCTTAGTAGATATTTTGAAGACACCTTTTTTGAATACCTGCGCTATCTACTGACGCAAAAATTTAGATTTTCGTTTGAACCCAAACCTTTAAACATTTCCAAAAATCAGACTTTTAATGCAAAACGATTCTTTTCCGTTTGCTCCTGCTACTGTTCCACGGCAGCGCATTTATTCACATGTAGTGCAACATTTAGTTATTGCTACATTCAACGTAAAACGTAACATTAAGCGTATCAAGTTCTTAACATAACATATTATTATGGAGACGAGGATTTCTCAATTTAATATGAAATTTGATCGCATTTTAAACGCAAAACGAACAAAATAATGACAAACCCCACTGGCAATTCGCGGTTTGCGGTTACCTGTAAACCAAAGACTGAAACAGATGCTGAAATAAAGAAAGCAATCCGTAATAATAATAATATACTTAAAAGGTATTAAACGTATTTCATTCAAATATAAATATTCAGTTGTAATTACTACAAATGTCAAAATTGATATCAATTGAAATAATAACATTCCAGGACGGTGAGAAGGAAAGTCATTAGGCTGCTTTGTTAATAAATCCTTAGAATAAAGCTGCAATGTTCCTTACATGGTTTTGTGACGAAAGGGAGAAGTTGTATGGAGTGACAGATGTAGTATTTAGTATTGTCTGTAGAGTTTGATGTAGGAATTTGTTGGCGTCGGCATTGCCAAAATGATTTCAATGTATGTCGATGACGTTATTTAGATAGAAGATCTCAATAGTTGCTGCAATAGACCCGAAGCAGTCGTGCATTCTTTATCGTCCACGATTGATGCGATAAACAGCCATTAATTCACATTGGACGTTGGTGGGGGGTCTACAAAGTGGAACAGGACGTCGCAACAGGGGGGGAGTCCACGATATGTGACAAGACGTGATACTGTGATACAAACCCATTTAATTTGTGAATGACCTCTATAAGCAAACATCGACCTGAAACATAATATGTGTATAAGGGTGATACAGTATTCCAACTCCTATTTTAAATTTCTTCATTCCTTCAACCTTTCACAGCGAATCCACGGTATCATCATAAATAATGAGAAACATGTAATAATCAAGATTTGCATGTGGTCTAGCTATACGTATTTAAAGCACGATTTTCTTGTAAATTAGGCAATAAACCATAGTCTTTATTGTAATCTTCACATCTAAAAACTTCTCCTACTAATAGCTCAGTATGTAAGAGTAAATTCAACATGTACTCGTGCTCTTGTTTTCGCACATATATTACCAGTAAATATTCAGACCTTTCACCGATACATTTCGTCTCATTAGAAGAACATGGACAACTTGCACAATTACAACATGTATGGATTATTGTTTATAAGTGTGTGTGTGTGTGTGTCTGTGTGTTTTTGTAATATTTGTTTTATTTCTTTCCAGCGGAACACTCCTCCGGGCATTCCAGTGAAATGTAAGATTTATAAATTAGTTTTCTATAATAATTGTGTTTCGTTTATTGTATCCGCATAATACACTGTTATAAAAACATTTATATTATTATTATTTATTTGATAGTAGAATTTTTTTTGTATATATAGTGCCTATCAAACATATAACCCCTTTTCTGTTGGTTTACAATAAAAATCCTTGTTGGAAGACCCTAAATATTAAAGGTGATACTCCGTTCCATACAAATAGCATAATTATGAAAAATTCACACATAAGAACCGAAGAATAAACCACCAACTAAATACCACGTGCTAGTAAGTTTCGAAAACAGGATGATTTCGTTGTATCTAGTATCATATTTCATAATGTATCAACACCATAACACCCAACCAGCACGCTCAGAAATTCCAAGTTTTCCCGAGAAGTTTTAGACAAGAATAGTGAACAGTCAAAATATATATGTACCTCAACTAGACATTGGAGTAACTAGTCCAACGTTTAGTGTAGATTGAGAATGGGTTATTCATAAATTTAATTAGGCCTGGATACAGTGAAACTTGCTCTCGATTAAGCCTTCATATAGAGCTTGACAAAGTAGAAATCTGGTACAAAATACAAAACTGATCATGTAAAACGCCGCTTCCGATAGTTTGTTCATAGAAGAGTTGAATATTACTTGAATCAGTTTTACAGTCACACACTTAATGTGTGTATAAACACAGATTCAAGTAATATTCAAATTACTTTCCTATGAACAAATTATTTATCGGAATCGGAACAGTATCGTATCGTGTAAAAACGAAGTGTCCTGTTTTGTGTCGTTTCTATCACTACTGCACTTCAATTATAGTTCGCATCAACTTTATCTTCATTTGTATTCCGACAGGTGATTTCGCCATTTGTAGCCGATAAAATACACATTTAAAATAAACTGAATTGTAAAAGAAAAAATGACAAACAAAATCATACGCATCTTCAATATGATGGCAAAGTGACTCCAAAATGTTTATTGGATTAATAGTTAACTATGTTTGAGTTCAGTTATGGTGTCCAAACAGGGTTAATTCACAGACTTTATGCCAGAGTACACATCCTCATATTATGTTTACAGTATAATTTTTACATATTTTATTAACAGTGTATTTCTTTATTTATATTTTTAGGAGTTCACTGGATCTGTCTTATTATTACATAACGTAACTACCTCTACTTCCCCTCCCCCACCCTAACTTCTTTCCATTAGGTCAGTTTATGCCAACTGCCGACAAACAACAATGTTCTTGTTTATAATGTCTTGTTGCAATGGTGAGGGGTCCCTGGACAAATACAGGAGGTCTAAAATAACATGAACTCGAATATATCAAACTCTCTATGAGACACACCCATGCGGAAGGAACGAAGAACGGACAAACGTTTCAGTAGGCATAGGCCGGTAAGTTCTTACCTAGGATGACCGCATTTTGTATGAACGGGTACATATTGGAATGAGTTGGGATCGGTTTCGAACCGAGCATGCTCGCTATTGCCAATATACGGCCCAACCATATGTGACCAACTTCACTTAACAAGCAAATGTTGTGAGATTCACGTACTAGTTAAAATAATTTTTAAATATATAAATAATAAAACCAGTTTTTATAGGAATTATATTTTAGCTTTAGCGTATTTTACTTCTTACATTTTAAATTGATCTCTGTTCCTATGCAGACCTATAAATTCCCTCCAAAACTTGTTATTGCCATCTAATGACATTATTATTAATTTCACATCCAAGTACTACTGAATAATACAAACTTGAGATACGTATTAACATTACATCATGAGTTGAACTAAACTCGCAATGGCCAACATGTTGTCGTACTTGTACATATCTGTTGGCGCTCGGCTTGTGTTAGTAGTGATCATCAAGCCAAACTTCGAGGTGGGAACATCAACCACCATCTATGCTCATCGCAACTTTAAATGATCAAGCATGTAAGTCGAGCCAGTTACGAACCCAACCTATTCGAGTTGTAAAAAACTATGTGGTACGATGTACCACTTACTTACACTTCGTTAAGGTCGATCCTCATGAATGGTTGTAGCCAGTCTGTATTTAGTTTCCATTTAATTTACAGTATGTGATTATCTGATCGGCTCGCAGTTCATCAAACAAATTGACCTGACGTAATTGCCCACCTGAAGAACACGTTCTTCCAAGTACTTGCACTCTCTTTAATAGCTTATTGAGTTATTGAAATCAGAAGGTCAATGTTGAAAAATTGAAACTAGTAACACAGTTACACGAGTAGATGGTTTCCAACAAGTCGATATTTCTTTGTTAAAGAATATAACATAGTTGTTTATTTATTAAAATGAAGTTCCTACTACTCTTCATGTTATTGAATTCAAACAATAATTTAGAAATAAGTTGTGACCAAGGATTCAGTTATCCCGATTTAAATTCTATTGTTAACACGGTGGAAAGGATGTGTCTTGATAATGACATGGACGTGTACTGGATAGAAGGTCGTAAGTCAATCATATCATCCATTGATTCTGAATATGTGAACAAATTATTAATTGCTCTAAACAGACAGTTGCGAGTGATTACTATTAATGATCCGGAACACTATTATAATAAGAATATAAATACAAAGTCAATTTGTTCTGTAGCAGTCATTGCAAATATCAAAGACCTGACGTTTTTAAACATGTATGATCTCTATAAAGTTGACGTGTCAATCTTAATAATATTGCAAATACCAAATATAGTGTTAACCAATAAAATGCTGGAAAACACTTTTGAAATGCATAGTATACAAATGTTAGTATTTTTTGTAAATGATCAAAAACTTCTTCAGGTGTGTAGTATAAATGCAGAGCGCATTGCGTCTTGTGTAAATCACTCCGCGACTAATAAATACGTAATTAACGATAATGAATTTAACGTTGGTAATTTGGAGGTATCAGTAGATTCTCGCCGAGCTATCAAAACTTATACCGCTATTAACGAAACACAACTTATTATTTTAATACTTCAAATTTTAAACCTGAAGATATCCAATGCTTACAGATATCAGTATTCTATATCAGTAAATGAAGTCCAGCGTATAACGTTTTTTGGCTTTTACTTTCAAACATATGATTCCGTCGTTTTCAAGTGGTGGGTTCCCAAAGCAAGGTCGTTACCCCTGTCGAAGGGTCTTACTACAGTGTTTACTCCATCTACTTGGTTGGCGATAATATTTGTTCTAATCTTATCAACAATTATCTGGATTGCGTTTAGCATCAGGCAACGGGAAGATACCGGAGAAACAGATATGGTAATATCTGTTATTAACATGTGGATCGTTCTTCTTGGAGTTTCGGTAAATCATCAACCCCGTACAGTGTTATCTCGAGCGTTCTTCATCGTGATGGTAATATGCAGCTTTCACATAACCACTGCGTATTTTGCTAATTGGATGAACATTCTAACAACACCTGCTTTTGAGAAACAAATCGACACTATTGAAGAAATGGTGTATTCTAATTTACGATTCTACGTAAACCCTTTGTTGGATATGGATGAACTAGATATAAATACCGGTAATTTTTTTGAGAAGGAAATTAAAATTAGATCTTTAAGTTATCCTTATATCGAATATGAAAAGGAATTCCGTAATTTAACTGTTCGTCTTAAATATGTGGAAGAACTTTCATTGGCAGGAAGGGTAGCAGTTTTGGAATCTGTTGGCGATATGAAAGTCCACGATGTTAACGAAGATTATCATCCCATAAGTGTTGACGTGTTTACCATGCATATGGCTATACTAACGAATCATAAGATCATTGGCATCAAAATGCAGAAACTAATACTTTATTTATTTGCATATGGAATTACAGAGAAATTAAAACCCATGAAACGAAACATAATTGCATTTAATACGACCATCGACCATCGAGAAGATTATATTCCAGTTAAATTGACTCTGCAACATTTTCGGGCTGCATTCTATGTTCTTGCATTTGGACTATTAATAGGTCTAATTATTTTTCTTGTTGAGCATATTGTTGACAAAATAAGACAATGGCTTGCTAAACAATGCACTATTATAACTGTTGAAAGTTCAACCCACCTATAATAAAGATCCATTTGTGTCATTTTGGCGTTCCATCATTTGTAAGCCATTTGTAAAATGATTAGTAAGATTACAATAAAATATGGTACGTCTCTCTTTACTTTAGAATTTACTTAGAATTCTCTTTACCACATAATTTACTTTAGAATCCCGTTTGCTATTAGGGAATATATTACATTCTGGATAACATTTCTATTAGTAGAACAAAAGTAGCAAATACAAAAGTAGCGGAAGATTAAGCATCAATTTTTCTAAATAAAAAGCGCCACAAAAGAACAACATTTTAACGACTTCACAAGTCCAATTGAATATAACTTCATTCACCATGACAGAGATTCTCAACCTTCTACCAGGGAACACCATCCCGCATGTCATGTCATGAATAATCATGAAATGTAGATAGTTGAATGTGCTTCGATTACTACAAGTTTAGAATCACTGTTCAGCAATGGCGAACCTACGGTACTTACGAAATTTTTGTAACTAGAACATATACAAATAACCTGTGTGGTATGGTATTAATTCTCTAGAGTCCTGTCCATAAAATAAGTCGCTCCAAATTTATGTAATTTTTCACCGGAAGGACACCGACAAGAACTCGCACTCTCTTTAATAGGTTATCGAATTATTGGAATCAAATTATTAGATGTAGTAGTCAATACAAGTTTAACTTTCATAAATATATTTCCTTCCGTTAAACAAAAAGAAAATACTATTTTAGTGGGTAAAATGAAGTTTAAACTTTTAATTGTTATGTTTTTAAAATTGAATATTAATTTAAATGTAAACTGTGAACAGGGTTTTAATTATCCAGATGTAAATTCTGTTTTAAATGTGGTGACAAAAGCATGTCCTGATAATGATGTAGACGTGTTTTGGATAGACGGGCATTTCCCAAAGGTATTCTACACAAATTTTGAATATATGAACAGATTATTAACTGCTTTAAACAAAAAATTACGAGTACTTACAATTAATGACCAATGGCACTCTGAATTTATGAAATCGATATGTTCTATAGGATTGCTTGAAGATATGAACGAGGTGCAGTATTTAGACTCATATCTAAATTATCATGGTGAGCTGTCAATATTAATTTTATTAAGAATACCAAATATAACACTTGTCAATTCAAATTTGGAAACCATTTTTAATAACTTTGGTATACAAATCTTGATATTCTTTGCAAATGATCAAAAGCAACTTCAAGTGTGCAATGTAAACGCAGATCGTATTTCGTCATGTGCAAATTACTCTCCAACTAATGAATACGTCATAGATGTTTTTGAATTTAGCTATGACAATTTAAAAGTCGTAACACATTTGTATAATTTAATAAGTTTTAAATCCGCTGCTAATGACACAAACTTATTCCTTTTGCTAAGTCAGGTGTTAAACACGAACACACCAAATGAATCCGATATTAACATATATATTATCATAAATACATTTATGTACCCAGAAATAAATAGATATTACTTCCAAACATACGACTGGGTAGTTTACAAATGGTGGGTTCCTAAAGCGAAACCATTACCACAATGGATGGGCTTAACTATAGTCTTTACTCCATCTACTTGGTTGGTGATAACATGTGTTCTAATTTCGTGTACAATTATCTGGATTGCTTTAACTGTCACATCAAGAGAAGATACAGGAGAAAGAGACTTGGTAATAT